>OX438580.1:14137500-15516666 GCA_949316365.1 Hoplodrina blanda | reverse complement strand
CTAAACGAAACAGTAGGCCCAGGCATACATTTTCGCCGCGCCGTAGAGAGGGGATAGCTGTCTACTCTCCATCCGTCTTACGCTTTTTCGATCAGGTCACGTGTCCTGACGCGCACATGTCCTGACGCGAGTTTAAGATTTTATACCCATTACAGAAAAAGTGCTCAACGCCGCTAAAGAAGTTTTCACTTCAATAATTAATTAATACATAATAAATGCAGGTTTAAAATTATTATGTAAATAAAATATAGCTCCTCAAAGCATTGTGATTATGAGTAGTTAGAAATAGTTATAAGTCAGTTTTTGTATACTCTTTCGTTCTTTCTCAGTCTTTTCTTTCTTTTCATGATTTAGTTAGTACTTAGTGAAAGTTTGCACATAGACAGTCAACAAAAGAGATAAATATGCAGGTCGTCAGATATAGTTGAAGTTTTCTTAGAAACCGATTAATGTTTTAAAATGTTATTTAATTTAAAAAGAAGATAATAAACAGTTAATTAATTCGGTTAAGTTTCAATCGAAGACATCCATCAGTTTCTAAGAAAACTTGCAATATATCTGACGACCCTGCATACCTATCTCTGTTATATAGTACGGCCGACGTATCTTGTTGGTGGTCTGAAGATAGCTGTTTGGCTGCGCAATGGATCTTATAGAAACGAAATTGTTTACTGCGCAGCAATCGGCTAACTTCAGAGCCGCCAAGATACGTCGGCCGTATTGTACAGTATAAATTTGGACATGCGCAAACTTGCCCCACTGCTCCAAAACCTTGCCAAGTTATGTGTCGGCAACTGGACTTGAGATTTCTTTTTAACGCACTCCATTAATTGTTCACATTCCAGGTTCCATATTTGTTTTAGATTAATCAGTGACCTTCAACATAAGTACCTACACATTTTCAAGATTTTTATACCTAACTAGTACCTACTCTACTTGCGACTTCGTTCACGTGATATTTTTTATGGATCCCATATTTTTAACAATAAAATACAGTATTACCTATATATAGCACTCAGTGATAACGTAGCTTTCAATTTGCGATAGAATTTTCAAAATCGGTTCAGTAGATCTAAAGATTACCCCCTACAAACTTACAAACTTTACCTCTTTATAATATTATTTTTGTTGCGAAGGTTGATTGTTGCTAAGGATAATGATAAAGTGTAATAAAGTGTAATAATTTCTGACAGTGATTACTTTAAGAAACGGAGAATAATAAAAGTGTAAATCTTACTTAGTAATTAGCATTTTTACTGCATACTTACCTACTTATTTAAACATTATTATGTAGTTGTAAGTTTTTAATGTAAATATATAATTAAAAAACAACATACAGAGTTTATGGTGCAATATTGTTATAAATGATGGTTGGAATGGTTTATTATCATCATTTTAATTTAGTGTGTGTAATATTCATAATTTTATCGTCCTAGTATTGTTTTATATTAATGAGACCCATTGTATACGAGTAGTGTTGTAACTAGAAAAGTTTATATACTTATACTTTGTTTTATTATTTTATTATGGAAGAATAAAATGTTATTGATTTAAACCCATGTTTCTATAAAATCTCAAAGTAGACCCTTGCTCATACGTCCATCGCCACTTCATTGATTATCCCATCAATTTAAACTCGACAAAATATCCAGACCAGACAAAATAAAAAGACCTATTTAAAAAAAAAAACTGTCGCCTTAGGCGCTTTGCACACAGAGCAACTATTGCAGCAACTGGCAACTAGCTGTTTACATATATTTCATTTGGACTGCGCACACATAACAACTCGAGTTTCGAGTTGCGGCAATCGTCAACAGTTTTCAGATGCTGCAATCGATGACTAAGTTAGTTGCTAATTGCCGCAACTAGCAACTGTTAAATATTATACCGGTTTTTAATGTTGCCGGTTTCCTCAATCGTCAATCGTAACGCGACGGGCGATTTCACTCCCTCCCTCCCATCTCCCGCTGTGCACGGCAATGCCAGTGTCGCTACGGCAACTCGGCTGTGAAAGTTGCTCACAAATTGCCATAAAGTTGCGGCAACCGTAAACGTTATAGCAACTATCAACTTTTACAGGAAACTTTTTAAGAGTTGATAGTTGCCTCAACTTAAGTTGCTCCGTGTGCAAAGCGCCTTATATTTACAGTTATAGGAATATCATTCATCATCATCATATCAGCGGTAGGACGTCCACTGCTGAACATAGGCGTCCCGTCCACCACACATAACACCTTATTTCGAGGCGCCGCCAAAAATTTATAATTAAAATTAAGGTGAAAAAGCGAAAATAAAAACAATTACTAAATAATATTCTTTAATAATTATCGTCACAAAAGAATGCAATTGTAACTAATAATGTACACGTCAGTCAACATTTAACATAAACAATCAAATCTTTGTAACTCACTTTAGAAATGAATTTAACGCATTATTTTTCGCTATACAATTAAAATTGCATGAATTATCGATAATATTATCTATTTAATCGAAAAAAAAATCGAGAAAAAAAAAGTGAATACTCTATGCTATGCGATTTCTAATAGTGATGTATTTTTTATTCTGCTTAATATTGTTGAACAGCTATTGAACGTATTTCTGATGTGATGTGCTAATAGATGGGTTGAAATTGTTTAAATTACAATGTTTTTATCTTAATTTAAAATGTTAGTAGGTAAAGTACAGTAGCGGTCATAAGTGGAGTAGCAATCTACAAAGCAAATCAATTGACACCTTGGTTAAACTTACGACCTTTCGACGTCGTGTGCGAATTTTGACGTGTACGTAGGTACTGTGTTATTACGTTCAAAACTGCTTTATAATGGCCTAATTAAATAAATTCTTTGACTTTGACTTTAACTTTGAATACATCACTTATACACACAGATGTAGGTATGACCTGTACCCCGTGTTCACAGCAATTCAAACCTTAGCATGCTACTGCACTTATGACCGCTACTGTACATATTGTAATGCTCTGACTGTCCCTTGTAATTATTTAGGAATCTATTATATTTACATTTAAGGTCTTAAATCCTGTAAGCAATGTTTCTCAGTCTTTAGCTGTAGAGGATCGATTACACATACTGGTATTCTCCATATGAGCCGCGCACTGTTCAAGCTAATTAAGACTCTTATGCTATTTACTTTAGGCCTAAAATTTAGCAAACAGGATTTGTCAGGCTTCAGCGAGTAGATTAACATTTTCTCAGACATTGTTAGTCTTTATACTCTTACAATTAAGGTCTAAAATCCGGTAAGCAGTGTTCCTCAGGCTTCGGTGGTGGGTCATCAGTGAGATATGAACTAAGTAACACGGGAGCACATACTGGTATTCTCTTAGATATGAGCCACGCGCTGTCTCGTTCCGATAGTGGGTAACGCTTGATGTCCGCGAAGCATACTGTTATATTATCGTTCATGTATGGTGGCCTGTAATGGATGAATGGAAAAAGTAAGTAAAATACTGGTATATTATCAGTAACTGTAATTCCTGAAGGATTTGTTTGTGCCATTATTATTAGTACGCCCACATTTCGCCAGTTATATTTAAGTCCCATGTAATAGGGGGCGAGCCTATTGCCTATGGCCAGGCCACATATTTTAAATAAGGTGTAGAGTTGGTAGTTTGCTTGAGCTTCGCTTGACTTCAGATTGCCAGTGTCGATTAAATAAAACAAACATATGAAGAAAAAATATATATACCCATACCTACTCTATAGTTTTACCCAGAGAATAAAGAATTTCGACTCACTCATCATCCGGCGCGTCTCCATCCCCCGCAGTGACGAGCCTGGCCAGGAGGCGTCTCCTAGGCGGCGGCACGTGCAGCAGCGCCACCACGCCCGTGAATGGTCCGGCCGCGCCCTGCGCACGCGCATGCCTCCAGCGGTAAGCAGCGCGCGCCAGCACACGCTCCGCACCCGACAGGGGGGGTAAGCACGTAGCTATGGGATTGCCCCATTCGTATTCTTCTTCCTGTTGGGATATTGGCATGTAATTTAACCTTACCTAATTTGCAATTAAATTTTTGTCAATTTTTTTTTTGAATCAATTAGAAAAAGTTGGGAGAAATTTTGATATGAGTTGAATCGTTCTGACAGAATTAGGTATTTACTCAACTTAATTGGGTATTTTTAGTTGCTTTAAAATTAATGTCATCATCATCTGTCTAGCCTTTTCCCAACTATGTTGGGGTCGGCTTCCAGTCTAACCGGATGCAGCTGAATACCAGTATTTTACATGGAGCGACTGCCTATCTGACCTCCACAACCCAGTAACTGGGTAATACGATACCCCTTGGTAAGACTGGTTGTCAGATTTTCGGGCTTTTGACGACCCGTAACGACTGTCAAAGATCCACGTATGACAGCCGGGACCTACGGCTTAACGTGCTTTCCGAGGCACGAAGGAGTCTCGCTCGGTGTGTAAAGATGGTCACCCATCCACGGACCAACCCCGGCAAGCGTAGCTTAACCTGTCGGATCGACCCGTGCGGCTGTTATTACTTAGCCACGAGCTCCTCCTAAACTAACAAAATAACTCTTCAGCTTTACAGAACTGGTTGTCATACTCACCGGTAGGAAGCTTCCTGCAGCTCGACTCTTAGCGATATATACAGGATGTAGGACCCATCTGCCAGCAGCAATGGAACCCAGCATCTTCTCGCTTCGTCCGGGGGCTGCACACAGTAGGTGGGTCGCTTCAGGGTCCAACTCGGCGCCTTCGCATACTTCGCCGCCGAGGTGAGCTATCATTGAGATAATCTCATCGCGATTCTGTGGAAAAGACAATAAGGATTGTAGAACAATTTCTTTATGGAATAAACATCAAGCGTTGACAGCTGACAATAATTCTTAATCCGTCTCATTATAACGTTATTGTATTTTGAACTTCATTCCGACTTCTATAGCGTTTTGAATACCAAAACTGGCTTCAGAATTGTATTTAAGTAAATTTTGAAATAAGAACTTTATCTTCGTCGGAATAAAGCAAGTTTGAATTACAAAAACGGACTCGAAAGTTTCACTTTTACTAAAGTTAGAACCTGTTTTCATTGTTGTTTTTTTTTCTAGATGAAGTGTCGTTTAATTTAAATAATTAATATCATTTTCTCTTTGGCTCTAACTGATTTTGTAATAAGACGGATATATCTAGTCAAAAGCAAAAAAAAAAAAATAGCGAACCAATTTTTCGGGATTTCTCGACCTCCCGATATTTCTACACTCTGACAAGCGCCATAACCAAAAGTATCCAGTTTTTATTTTGTGATAAAAGCATTAAAAAAATAAGTAAATAAACACACATCAACATTAGAAGACAGCATAAACCTCTTGATTTGTATCACGCACGATTGTATGGACATCTCTTGTTCAGGTTCCACTTGTTGTTGCGCAGGAGTCGTGTCGTCCCAGCCCACTGTGTTCGGCTGAGATTCGGGAGCTGGTTCTGAATCTGGCGCTAAAAAATATTATAAAATAAGTTTGTTGTTTGATAGTTTTCTTAATTTGATTTTATTATGCCTTTTAACTTTTACCATTATTTTTTCGTTCAACTATCAACTAGAAACACGCGCGTGCGCAAGCCTTTGCGTTATAAGCTGATTGTTTAAAAAACGTGTAAGTATTAAAAAATCGTTTCTTTGGGATAGTTGTTTGTTATCATGAGTACAATCATGGTTTTAAGTTTCGGTCACAAATTACCAGTCAACCTATATACAAGTGACACTTACGAGATGCAGGTTCGATGCCTCGGAAAGCACGTTAAGCCGTTGGTCCCGGCTGTCATACATGGATCTTTGACAGTCGTTACTGCTCGTCAGAAGCCGAAAGTCTTACAACCAGTCTTACCAAGGGGTGTCGTATTACCCAGTTACTGGGTTGTGAAGGTCAGATAGGCAGTCGCTTCATGTAAAATACTGGTGTATAGCTGCATCGAGTTAGACTGGAAACCGACCACAACATAGTTGGGAAAAGGCTACGCAGATGATGATGACTTACGTGGCGCAGGAGCAGCAGGCACTGAGTCCCGTGTGCGGCGCGCGCGCTGCGAGCTGAGCCTGCCGGTCAGCGCAGCGTTGAGCCGCTGCAGCTGAGCGTCCACGCCCGCTGGAATACTCGCTGAGGACACGCTTTTAGGAGTGTCTTTGTCTTTTGGATCTGGTGTGCTGATACCTCCGGGACTCTGCAGAACCAAGATCATAAGTAGACTCTGTACGACAAAAATCATCAGTAAAGTGTCGGGGTGTGTATGTGAGTTTATATGTATGTAAACGCACCCACGACAGGAGAGAAATTCCTAGTGTGGGGCAACACTTAAAAAAAAAAAGAGAGACGTATGCGCTTTCATACAGTCTTGGGCCTGAGTTTTAAAAAGATGAAAATCTATATATATAAAAATGAATCCCTGTTTCCCTTGGTCACGGCATCACGCGTAAACGGCTGGACCGATTTCACTTTTTCTTTTTGTTGTGTTTGTTATTGTCAGAAGGTTCTTAGGAAAAAAAAAAGTCGGAAATGTCGGTCTCAAGGGTAGAGGTAGGGTAGGTGTAGGGTAGGGGTAGGGGTAGGGTAGGGGTAGGGGTAGGGTAGGGGTATGGTAGGGGTAGGGTAGGGGTAGGGTAGGGGTAGGGTAGGGTAGGGGTAGGGTAGGGGTAGGGTAGGGGTAGGGTAGGGGTAGGGTAGGGTTAGGGTAGGGGTAGGGTAGGGTTAGGGTAGGGTAGGGGTAGGGTAGGGGTAGGGTAGTGGTAGGGTAGGGGTAGGGTAGGGGTAGGGTAGGGGTAGGGTAGGGGTAGGGTAGGGGGAGGGGTAGGGTAGGGGTAGGGTAGGGGTAGGGTAGGGGTAGGGTAGGGGTAGGGTAGGGGTAGGGTAGGGGTAGGGTAGGGGTAGGGTAGGGGTATGGTAGGGGTAGGGTAGGGGTAGGGTAGGGGTAGGGTAGGGGTAGGGTAGGGGTAGGGTAGGGGTAGGGTAGGGGTAGGGTAAGGGTAGGGTAGGGGTAGGGTAGGGGTAGGGTAGGGGTAGGGTAGGGTAGGGGTAGGGTAGGGGTAGGGTAGGGGTAGGGTAAGGGTAGGGGTAGGGTAGGAGTAGGGTAGAGGTAGGGTATGGGTAGGGTAGAGGCAGGGGTATCGGTAGGATAGGGGTAGGATACCACGCGAACGAAGTTGTGGCGGGTCAGCTACATAACATAAACATAACATCACGCCTGTTATCCCCGAAGGGTTAGGCAGAGGTGTACCCATTAGTACACCCACAGCTAGGGTCAGTTAGTGTTACATAATTTTATTTCTATTATAAATAAGAAAGTTTAGATGGATGTTTGCTAGTCATTCACGCCAGAATAGGTGCTGGTATCTGGATGTAATTAGGTACAGAAAAAGTTTATAGTATTAATTAGCACATAGGCTACTTTTTATCCCGGAAAAACGTACGGTTCCCGTGGTTCCCGCTATCGAAGTGGTGGGCAGAAGCTATTTTATCCATATTTATCGGACTGCACATGAGTTGCTTTTTTCATACAGTTGACACCCGCTTCGGGAGCAGCAGTCCGGATTCGCAGCAAACGCATTTATTGAAAAAGCTCTTAATGCTAGTCGTAATTTTATTTCTCACCTGATTTGAAGTAATCTTCGCCATTTTAGCTGGTGGAGTCTCACATTGATCCTAAAAATATAAAAAAGAAATATTTTAAATCAATCAGCTTTAATATTACTTCCATACTATTACTATTACTTCCATAGAGGCCTACCTACGTTTTGGAACGAGCAACTAGCTTCATTTTTCGGTGACCGTCAGGTTGGCTGGACCAAACGAGATATGTACATGAGACCATGTGCACTGCTTAATACCTATTTGATACTATTTAATACCTATAATGAAATATTTGATACCTTCGCGCTAAGAAATATATCAAAGAAAGAAAGTGGCCAGCCAACCTGACGTCAGGTTGGCTGGCCACTTTTAAGTTCTAATAGTTTTAGCGTTGTATTGATTGCGTTGTTAATGTAGATGTATAATACCGATTTGATACCTCAACGCATATTCTTTACACAACTGCAGGAAGCTCTTATAAAAAGTTATTAACAAAACCCATTAAACGCCTGTACGTTAATTATTTACGTGTTTTCTTCTCAGAATAATTGCTAACAATATTTTTGCAGGCGTTTAGAAGCTTATGATTAACTTGTTTCTGGATATCCATAGTCAAGCTTTGTCCATTTATACGATTTTATGATTATTTACATATCGCAATTATTCTTATGAATATAAATATGTATGTACTTGGAGATTTATAATGTTTTTTGACACTCTCGGCCAGGGTTCCCAACTTAGCGGTTTTCTCCCCAAATTTAGGAGGTAAATATATGCATAGGGACTTCATATGTTTAAAGGTATTTTTAGGGACTTCTGGCTTCTTATATTTTTAATCAATTTTTTTTTATTTGTTGACCTAGCGTAAAATCCCACTAAATAAAAATAATTTAAAAAATCAATCAATAATAACTAAAAAACAATAAAAATCAAATCAATTTTTAATATTATAGGTAAGTACTTATACGTAAGTAAAGTCAAAGTCAAATCATTTACGACAATAAGGCCATTAGACGGCACTTTGGAACGTCATTACAAGAAAAAAAACATTAAATAAGTTGCCCCTTCCAAAAGGTAGTCGTAGGTAGTAAGTATGAAGAAGAATGGGCAAGAAACTCCATTTTTTTTATTGATATATGATAGCTTTTGTTAACATTTTGTACTGTAAAAGATTAGTGAGGCTATTAAATATTGGATCACATGGTGCCGGAAGATCATTTTTAACTGAAAAATATTTTTTGTACTTTGTAAGAACACTTTTTCGTTCTTCTAACGACACCTTCAGTTGTCTTCCTCGTTTCATCGCGAAAAACCACAATTATTTTATAATAAACTAGCTGTCCGCCGCGGTTACACCCGCGACTTTGGTTACTGCTCCGCTCCCGTAGGTCGTAGCGTGATGGTATATAGCCTATAGCCTTCCTCGATAACTAATCTATCTAACACTGAAAGAATTTTTCAAATCGGACCAGTAGTTCCAGAGATTAGCGCGTTCAAACAAACAAACAAACAAACACTGTAGCTTTATAATATTAGTATAGAGTATAGATTAGTATAGATTATTGTTTATCGTGTGCACATCACAAACAACAAAATTAGTTTTCTTTTTAAGTTGGTCCCAGAGAGACGCGGCCAGTTGTATTCGCTTTTAATGTTAGGGCCTTTTTATTGTCATGCGTGTTGGCGCTAAGCCGTGTACGCACGTACGAACATATAATATAATTCAAGCATAATATCTAATCCTATATCGTCGAATGTGAAAAGCTATTTCAAAAACGTAAAAAGCATTTATGTATAATCATTAAATCTGCCAATTCCAGGATAGATCCAGAAAATAACGTGTTTAGTTGTCGACTTACTGGATGCACAGGTATCAAGACGTTTCAATATAATCTAAAAGATTTAATTGTTTTTTATATCAATTCTGAAGAAGAAATAAGTACTTATATTTATGTGATATAATACCAACTACACTTGCATTACAAAATATTGAATATAGTTTGGCATCATTAATAGATTTTGTTCCTTCATCGGCCCCGAACAAGGGAATAGGCCATTATTAATGTCATTGCTATAGCGGTACTTCATTTCTATGTTACGATGACATTGTCATGTCGAATAGGGTTACCAAAAGCCATAAAAAAAAAAATAGTCAAAAACCCTTAAATCCCCCTAATAAAATAATATGTAATAACAATAAAATATAAATAATAAATAGCGCTAAGATTTTTGTCTTGTTTCGAAATTAGTTAGTATTAGAATTAGTTAGTAGCAAAGTACAGGTTAGCAGAGTACCCATTAATACACCCACATTTAAAATACCCTTAAACATTTAACGCCACTAAAAAAAATCCCACTGCATATAATTACCCCCTAAATTTGGGGTAAAACACCTAAGTTGGGAACCCCAAGTTGATCGTTAGCCTCTAAGCGCCTGCAAAAATATTGTTAGCAATTATTCTGAGAAGAAAACACGTAAATAATTAACGTACAGGCGTTTAATGGGTTTTGTTAATAACTTTTTATAAGAGCTTCCTGCAGTTGTGTAAAGAATATGCGTTGAGGTATCAAATCGGTATTATACATCTACATTAACAACGCAATCAATACAACGCTAAAACTATTAGAACTTAAAAGTGGCCAGCCAACCTGACGTCAGGTTGGCTGGCCACTTTCTTTCTTTGATATATTTCTTAGCGCGAAGGTATCAAATATTTCATTATAGGTATTAAATAGTATCAAATAGGTAAGTATTAAGCAGTGCACATGGTCTTATGTACATATCTCGTTTGGTCCAGCCATCCTGACGGTCACCATTTTTCGGACTAACTGACCGACTCCTTGACAATTCAAAAGTGCCTGTAAATGGTCTAATTGAAATAAATGTTTTGACTTTGACTTTGACTTTGACTTATACTCATACTCTCTCTCTCTCTCTCTTCTCTCGCTAAATCCTGCGGCTTCACCCGTTTAGTTACGTCTTTGGTCACTGCTCCGCTCTCGTCGCTTGTAGCGTGATGTTATAAAGCCTATACTATTCCTCATGAATCTAACTATCATAAACAACTTTTGTACCTGAAGTTGAAGTTTTCTAGGTGCAACAGTGTGCTCAGAGGGCGGCGTAGGCGCATCCCCATTGAACTGAGCGAGGAATCTATTGCGGATCTCCGATAATGGCTGCAAAAGAGAATTCTTTCATTAGTTATGTATACATAAATTAAAAAAAAACGTTGCCTCACACTAGGAATTTCTCCTGTATTGTGGATGCGTTTACAAAAATATTAATTCACATACACAATAACCAGACGCAGAACCTGTAGGTTATACATGTCTTAGTTTCATGCGGGAATCAAACCTGCGACACGCAGTACAGCAGACAATCACTCAGACACTAACCGCGACCGTGTTAATTAAAATGTAACTAACGACATTGAGTTGATACAGATAAAAAAAAACGTAAAATAATTACTTACTACACATCCTTTTAACTTGGATTGCTTTGTAAATAAAAAAATTTTCAGTTAAGTGACATTATCAAATTTATTTTATATTCATCGCAATTTTAAACTCTATTTACTTTACACTTTGGTTCAGGGGTTTTCAAAGTGGGGGACGCAAGCCTAGGGGTGCGCCGATACCGGTAAAGGGGGGCGTGGACCATCAATGTTTCTTTACGCCGTACCTACGGCATTGCATAATCTGTTGGTGAAGTTATAGCTAATGTAAGTCTGAAATGTGAGCAAGCATGATGATCAATGCTCGTGCCTTCTCTGTATGAGAAGAGGCGTTTGCCCTACCGTGTGATACTAGTATTTAGTTGGAAAGTATATAAAACTTGTATGGAGACTAACAAGATATCATCTTTCTCACCGTATGTTTATTACGTATAACAGGCTCGGACTGTTTACTGGGCAGACCGTCCACGAACTTCCACAGTCTCTTCCTGGCGTCCGGCGACATTCTGCCGGAACCGGGCCGTAACGCTGCGCCGAACGCACTGTCCGGAGTGGAGGGGTTCCTCTCGACTGTAGACAAGTATGGGGTCACATCATTTCATTGAAAAGGAAGGATCCTTCGACCAGACGGGTGTTGTGTGTGGTGGGCTACTGCCCGACGGTTGTTGTTAGGGTGCGAGCTGCCCGCGAGTTGCGCGCGTGCAGTCACGGCAATGGTTTGGTGCGCCTCTTTAGCGCAACTCATGCGCGGCTCGTATAAAGGCGTGTATATCTGCGCGCACTCGATGCTCGTGCGTACAGTTCCGTGCACTGGCGCCGCCCGCGCGCTGATCGCGTGGCGCGCGAGGTGCGGCGCAGAAGCGGCGCACGAACAAAAATGCACGCGTGCAGCTCGCGTGCAGCTCGCGTGCAGCTCGCGTGCAGCTCGCGTGCAGCTCGCAAACGGCTCGCGAGCTGCACATTCGCGGCACATTCGCCAGATGTGGACGCACCCTTATTTGTACGTAGGATTGGAAACCGAAATGAGACGCTTGAATTTTCAGACTTCTTTTAAATTTTAAATCTTTAAATTAAAAATCAGCAAGCAATCATCTTCTTTTATTTTCCGCCATCTTATATCCTCTCTCTTGGACACTCATCCATCTTATTCTCTATAGGCTTCGTTCATAAACTTAATCATTAAATATAGACAAATAAAATATTCCTACATGTATATCGGGTGTCCGGTAATGAATGGATAATCTTGAAATGGGTCATGGTAGAACTAATGGCCATTCAGAAAAAAATACAAATAAAAAAAAATACCAAGTAGAACCAAAGATATGAGTTATTTAATAATAATCGACGTTTTTGGTACCTTATTTTACATTCTTGTACACCACGACCACAAATTTATGATCTCCATCGGTTTTTTATTGTTAACGTTATTTACGTTAACTAAGCTGATAGATAAGTCATCAAAAGTAGGGCTACTATTACACGGTTTTGAAAAAAACCAACTTCTTTTAAAAAACATCGTGAAAATTTTTCTTATTAACAAAGTTTAAGCGTCCGTAGTTTAAAAAAAATGTATCGAAACATAAGTGGCCAATAATTTTAAAAAATTATGTGCATAAAGCCAAATTCAAAATGGTATGATTCATTATTGTACCTATTGTAAAAAGTGAATTATTGCTATTCGTTTTTAAAAGGAGTGAAATTTAGTAAAACAATAAAGTTTGCAATATTGTAACAAATATGAACATTAGATGAACCTGACCATCTGGGTATAAATAAAATGATTAGTAGATGTTAGTACTGAATAGGAAAGCTTGGTTAGCCTGTTGTGGGACTTGTGGGTTTGAAAATGTGGTGTGACCGTGATTTTTTTTTTATTGGGGCTGTCCTAAGGAAAATTATTACGCGAAGCCGATCCTTGGAAGACTTACGAAGCTGTGTCCGGTCAACCACATCGAAAATAAGCAATCGACGTGATAAGCCACTTCTTAGGAGAGCATTTATTCTAAGATGTAAGGTCTGAATCAGAATGGGTGGCAGACAATTTGAACATTTATTGTAATTTACAACGAATACAGTGTTAACATCACGCCTGTAATTCCTGAAGTGTTAGGCAGAGGTGTACCCATTAGTACACCCACATTTCGCCAGTTATAACACTTTGCCCTATAAAACTGCCCAACCTCATGCTCAGCAGTCAAAAACAGTGTTGTTAATATCAAATGATGTTTTTTATTAAACCCCAATGACCAGGTACATTTAATGTAAATAAATATTCCAATATCTCAAACTTTGTTGTTTAACCAAATTTCACTCCTTTTGAAAACGAATAGCAATAATTCACTATTTACATTAGGTACAATAAGAAATCATATCATTTTGGAATCGGCTATAAGCACATGATCTTACAAAATTATTGGCCACTTGTGTTTCGATACATTTTTTTTAAACTACGGACGCTTAAACTTTGTCGCAAAGAAAAATTTTCCACGAATTTTTTCAAAAGAACATAATTCAAGTTGTTTTTTTTTAAAACCGCGTAATAGCAGTCCTTCTTTTGATTACTTATCTATCAGCTTAGTTAACGTAAATTATTTTAACAATAAAAAACCGATGGAATTCATTAATTCGTGGTCGTGGTGTACAAGAATGTAAAATAAGGTAACAAAAAACTTCGAATATTATTAAATGAATCATATCTTTGGTACTACTTGTTTTTTTTTTTATTTGTATTTTTTTTCTGAATGGTCATTAGTTCTACCACGACCCATTTCAAGACTATCCATTCTTTACCGGGCACCCTGTATACACTATGTAACAAAAACCCTGTCAGATCAGTGTTGCCGTTCAGTGTTGCCGTTCAGTGTTCGTTCGTTGATCAGTTTTTATGTTTTATTTTAATTTAATTACTTCTTCTTTCTTCTTTTTTTTTTTTCACTGGGGAAATATAATAATCTCAAATCCATTAAATGGTTACGTATATATGTACGCAGTACGATGCCGAATAATACCCTTAAGGATCGGACAGGGTTTTTGTTACATGCTGTATACTAACGCCATGGAGAACTATGATATCACGATGGCAGGAAATGTCAGTTGCAGTTAGCATGTGATGCGATAGATTTCGTCGAAAAAGTACATAAAGTATTTTGTAAACTTATATTTCGACTTTTAATTCTATTCAAAGTTAACAGTTTAAAGACAAATAATGTTACCATACTACAACTATTAGTGTTGGGGTAGTGAACGATTTTGCGTAAGGACCGAATGATAAGAATGGTTTAATACCAAGTTAAGTACAGTCGGTTATAGCGGTTATAACCGACTGTACATTATTTAAGTTCATTCAATTTCGTTCATTCTTACACCACCTCACTATCTTTTATTTTGTCAAAACTTGGTAACCCTTTATCTGTCAAGTTACTGAATAGAATTAAAAGTCGAAATATAAAGATTATGACATGAAGTTACACTCACAAGGGTCGGTGGGTGTTCGTATAGGGTCGGAGGGCATCTCGCCGCGTCGCACCGCCTGCAGGCGACGCCGCGTGGTGGGGCTCAGCGTCGCTAGGTTAGGACTCGATAGTGCGTCTTCTATTGTTGGTGTTCTTACTGCGCATTCTCCACCTGCACATAAGAAATTAACCTTAACAAAGCTTGAGAGTGCGTTGTGTGAGCTTGAGTTTGTTTTTGAAGCACTATCCTCCGGAACTACTGATCCGATTCTAGGTTTCAGCAAACTTTATTCTCAATAAAAACATATTATGTCACTGTCTATTATGTATTCTGATAATAGAAAGCTACGTTATCCCTGAGTATTATAGGCTATGTTTTATTAGTAAAGTTTCAATCCATAAATTAAGGATTCTTTGAAATAATTTTTTTTTAAATAATCGGCAAAGAAACAGGGTACAAAAAAACATCAAATCAGTCGAGCCATTTCCGAGTTTTCGCGAGACTAACGCACGGTTTTTTATAGAGACTAGATGAGTACATATTATACAACTAGCTGTCCGCCGCGGTTACACACGCGTCTTTGGTTACTGCTCCGCTCCCGTAGGTTGTAGCGTGATGGTATATAGCCTATAGCCTTCCTCGATAACTAATCTATCTAACACTGAAAGAATTTTTCAAATCGGACCAGTAGTTCCAGAGATTAGCGCGTTCAAACAAACAAACAAACACTGCAGCTTTATAATATTAAGTATAGATATGATACCTTGTCTAGCATCGTCCTTGAGGTCGCCCACACGATTGGGTGTCTCCTGCGAGTCACAGCCGAGCAAGCCTTGCCGCGCCATCGCTATGTACCGGGACGCTGGAGACATCTCGTCCACATCTAAACAAAACGCGGCAACCGTTACAAATGATGATTGAATTAAACTTTTTTGAGACTGAATCGTATGTGCTATTTCCAAATTAACACATTCGTTTCAAGCAAAATATTTATTGTGGGAATACTTGTTAACTACTTAAAATGACTTATTCATAATTTAAGCACAGATTTTTCTTTGACAATGAGGATTATGCAAGGTGTGCAAAAATTCAACTTTTTCGAAACGAAAAACATTTCGAAACTTTCACACCCAAATGAAAAACACAAAATAAAGTTATACATAGGACATCTATAACTTTATTTGTCCCGATTAAAGTTATAATAGAAGAAGCTTTTTTAAAAAATTTCATTCTCTTTTTTTTCAAGAAAAACTGACTTTGAATTGCCAACAACTGAGACCAATCAAATTGAGAACCCTAATACTATAATTACTAAACTAAATGGACCAAACAAACGATCGCGTTTATAACAAACAACACAGACTACATAATGAGTTAAGTGCCCAAAGTATAATATTATGCAGAGTATGATCTAGCAAGAGATAAGCTTACCTATTGACCATCCTCCCCTCAAAATAGGGGAGTAAGGACCGCTACACGTAATAGTAAGACAAGATCTTACCGTTCCCCTTCCCTTTAGGAGTCTGTTCCCTACTCGTCGGCTGGGAGCCTCGCCGCGGTATAACGGCGGCGGCTGGAGGTAGCATGGCGTTTTCTTTGTCCTTATCCGTTGTTTTGTTAGCTTGTATGTCTGATGGGTCAGGTTCGGGGTCCGGTTCAGCAACCTCCATATGTTCTGGGGCTTCTTCTATTTGTGGTTGTGGTGAGGGTGGTGCTAAAAGTAGGTTTTTATTTATTAACTTTCACTAATACGGCCTAAATATTATTGCACTGTTGGATTTTCAACTCTCGACGCCGAGCCGAGCGTTGAAAATCCAACAGTGAAACACTATTTGTTCATGTTTATTAGTAGCTAGCTTCTGCCCACGACTTCATCTATGTAGTCTTCAGAATTAAGCCAAGTCCAAAATTATCTAACGGGACACAAAAACAGGATAAAAGTTGTGTGTATGTTAATCTAGATCAATTGTTATGTATGCATTGCATTCACATGTAATTACGTATGACTCTGTATGCAAATATTGTAAAACATTGATTTTAAAAGAGTACGTATGGAGTTTCTTGCCCATTCTTCTCCATACAAAACTACCTTTTGGAAGGGGCAACTAGATTCAATCCTATTTTTTTTTCATGTAATGACGTTCAAAAGTGCCTTATAATGGCCTAATTGAAATAAATGATTTGACTTTGACTTTGCCAAATTGTGTGTTTTAGCTCATTCCGTTCAGCCGAGCGTAAAAGAGTAACAAACATCCATTCATCCATATGGATGTTGATGGATGATGATGTCATCCATCCTCACAAACTTTCGAGTCTATTATAGTAGTAGGACTTATCACATTTATTAAGAACTTTTAAAGTTTAAAGTACCTTTAGTATCTCCTACGAGATGTCCCTTCTCGCTCACTCTCCTGCCCTCCCTCGCACACGCCAGTAGCCAGCTGGCCTGCACGGCGGGCAGGCCCCACTTCAGAGCGCCCAAGTACTTGTCGCCTGTCGCGGTGGGACATATTAAGTGCGTGGAGGCGAGGGCATTCGCTGTGTTTCGTCTGCAGAAGCGTAGTTGGGTCCTGCGGATAAGAAATTTAATGGTTGTAGATCGTCGGAGAGTAATTAAATGCATTAACCTGTCAAGCCCCGGCCGACTTACCAGTAAGTCAGAACAATAGAAAATTAATTGTGTCTCATTATGAGGGACTTGAGTAATTAAAAAAACATGAAAAAAGGAAACTATTTTTGTGCACAGTCGTATCTAAAAAGAAAAAGTTGAGCTAACTTTCATTGTCGCTCGTGAAATCGACATCACTACATAGTATAAAACAAAGTCGCTTCCCTCTGTTTGTCCCTATATGTATATGCTTAGATCTTTAAAACTATGCAACGGATTTTGATGCGATTTTTTTAATAGAAAGAGTGATTCAGGAGGAAGGTTTATGTATCTACATTACACCCGTGCGAAGCCGGGACGGGTCACTAGTAGATTACTAATATTAAGTGTCATTTAGGTTTTTCTATCAGGAATTTCTCAGTAGCAGCCTCGGAGTCTGGATTTGTGCCCGGTTGATGGCAATAGGTTCGCCCCCTATTACATAGGACTTAAAACATAACTGGCGAAATGTGTGTACTAATGGGTTCAAATCTGCCTTACCCTTCGGGGATTTAAGGCGTGATGGTATGTTAAATAACAGATAATATGATAAACTAAGCTTTACAACTCACGTGGCTCCTAGTAGCTTGGCCAGCTCGTCAAGGAAGGCTCTCTCGACGCCGCTGTACGTGCTGAGGCTGGCCACCACGCCGGCCAGCGGGCCCTGACCCTGATACGGAGGTACTCGCACTGGACGGTGGTAGTACTGTATGGGGACCAGCTCTTGTTGGGAAAGGCAGTCTTTCTGGAAGAAAAAGCATGAAAACTATTGTGAAGATAGAAGCCAAGGAAACGTTCTTGAGACAGAGTAGCAATATGCTAGAATTTAATTGATAATGAACTAAAAAATCAACAGAATTAGAGTTGAAAGTTGCATAACTGCGTGCAAGAAAATAAATACAGCGTGGAATTCTATGTTGCACACAATTTTTAACTCTATTTCAGATGTGTGTTAGTTCATTATCAATTAATAAATTATACTCAAGTAAAATTGCACTCTCAAAGTGAAACTGCAGCTTAAAATCAAGATTCAAGAAAATCTTACTTTTAGCGTGTTAATAGCAATCTTAATAGTGTAATTCTAAAACGGCTACGCGAATAGCATAACACTAAAAATAAAAATATCAAATTCCAAAAAAGAAATTATAGAACTTAACCTAATCGTAATTAAAATCGGTACATTTATTTGGACTTGGTGTGTGTGGGGGTGTGCGTGAGGGTGCTCACGCGCACCCCCACACCCTCCCTTACTTACCACCCAAAACACAGTGACAGCTTCGGCATCCTTATTGACCAGCTCGTCCAGCTCGAAGTCCAGCGGCACGAGCACGTGCGCGCCCCCCGCGCCCCCCGCCCCCGGCGCCACGAGCGCGCCCCCCGCCGCGGACACCTCGGCGCCTATCTCACATATCGCGTCCTCGTCCAGGCCTTGCACTTCGATTTTTATACCTGAACAAACAGATTTAATGTATAATCTTGTAATGTTCTCCTTCCTCCGTTTTGGAACGAGCAACTAGCTTCAACTTTCGGACTAACTGACAGACTAAATGGTCTAATTGAAAAAAATGTTTTTGACTTTGACTTTGACTTTGATAATGTTATCGGGATGACTCCGAAACAAAGAAACAAAGAAAGAAAGAAAGAAAAAACAAATACATATATTTTTTATTATGATTCATTAAAAATACACAAAAATCTACACACTGCCTTTCTCTAACAATTTAAAGGCATTTGCCAAAAACTTGCCATAAATCAAAATTCTTGCCAAGATTTAACTTTGGAATTCACTTACGTAAATTACGAGGCATTTAAACATTGACACTGAGATTAGAATGCGAACGTTCTTAAAAGTACGGGAATTAACTGCCAAATGTGTTACATTCTTTCTCTAATAGGAGATGACCCCTTTTTTTTTGTTTGGGTTAGTAAAAATCATCAAAAGAGTCCTTCCGCTACACCCAGGGCGAAAGGACTCTTTTGATGATTTTTAGGACTGTCAGACTTTTACTGACTAAAAAACCACCCTGTTCCTTCTGTTGCCCTTTGCGTTCCAGGGCCACGGTATCTTGTTAAGACGTCCCTCAACAATAGGATGACCTCTTACCTCTAAATATCTGTTCGATCTCTTCAGTGGGGTCCTCCGCATCGTCCGTAATGTCAGGCTGGCACTCCACGTGTATCGTCACGTTACGAGAACGCTCCGGAGTCTTCTCCCTCTCCGGTTCCGACACATGCTCTGATGAGTCAAAAATATTTATTGGGTACATTTTGACATCAATACTGTTTTATATTTAACAAATATTACGTTTTGTCCTACTATATCAATTTAAACAAAATAGATTTGGAATATCAGAAAATATGATGATTAAACAAACATAATATCTGAAATTTTGCTTCAATGATATCGCCTTTATAGACCTATAAAGGCTACATCATAATTCGATAGGTTTAACCTTAAAATGGGACTAGACTCCGCTGCACGCCGCAGCACTCGCTTATATAGGCATAATAGACAATAACAAATTAATAGAAATTGGGAGGTGTCCCGAATAGCCCTTCTAGTAAAGTGTCACGAATGTCAGAATCGAGTGTCGTGAGTGTCAGAGTCAGGCACTTTGAATATCAGACCAGTTTTGTTTAGTTGTAACCAAACCAGCTAGTACAAAAAAATAACAACGAAAATTACCTTGCCCCAACAAATGAAATGAAATGATGTTTATTCAGTAAATTGGTTATAAATAACACTTTTACACGTCACATTTGTTTTTTTTTTTTAACTAGATGAGTCCAGTGTTTCCTAGCCGACTGCTCTGAGAAGAAACACCGAAACAAACTCAGAGGTCAAAGTCTCTTTTAAAGTCCATACAATTACTTGTGATGGTCATATCATATGCGAACCAAGTAGGTTAATGTCCGAGGTGGTCTCTTGAGGAGAGAGGCACACAAATTTGAGCAATAACATAAACCCACAAAAGCAATACTTACGGCTCAAATAATGATTGACGAGCTCGTCCTGAGGCTCTTCAACTTCAGGTGTCGGCGGAGGCAAGTCAAGCGGCCCGCGGC
The DNA here is from genome assembly GCA_949316365.1 of Hoplodrina blanda. Lineage (NCBI taxonomy): Eukaryota > Metazoa > Arthropoda > Insecta > Lepidoptera > Noctuidae > Hoplodrina > Hoplodrina blanda. The sequence goes on along the minus strand of OX438580.1, from coordinate 15,496,459 downwards.
GGAGCAGCGCCAAGTTACGTTTGCTCATGGGTGACGCTGGCTCCAGGCGCGGCTTGCGAGCGCTCGACTTGGCCGGTGTACCCGGCTTCGTATCTATTAGGAACTGTTGCAGTGTCATTTTAGCATCAAATCAAATCCATTTATTTGCCAGAATGTAGGTTTAGAATGTATGATCTTAAAATTATAATCTCCCTTTACCATTATTACAACTAACATACTAACATAGTTTTAAGTTGTACTATTAACAGTATTATGGGCCAAATATGCCTGAATTAAAAAGATTTTATTTTTTATTTTATTACTTTCTACCATTACTTATGGTGTGCAAATATTTATTTATTATTAGCCAATACAGTGATATTATTTTAATTAGAAACATAAGAAAAAAAAAGGAAATAGACATCAACAACAAATAAGATCTTATGCATATGGATCTATAGAAACAAGACAAGACAATAGGCTATAAACTTAAACATAACTGGTGAAATGTGGGTGTACTAATGGGTACATAGTTCTTATCTCGATTATTGACCTCAATATCTTTACTTACTTCAAACCACAGCAAACACTTGGCCGAGTCAGCTAGTAACGATATACAAAATAAAATAATACCTGAGCCTCATCCAACGCCCGTCCCGCCTCCACACTACGCACCAGCCACAGCGGCGACAGTACGGGCACTGCGGGCAGCTCTGCAAGTGCGGCACGAGCGGCGCCTGCGCCCGCCGCTAAAGTGTGCGTGACGCGCGGGTGCGCGGCGTCGTACCGCACGCCGCCGCAGCGTGACACGCATGCCGCGGCACGCTCGCGAGACGTGCCTTCGAGACCGGTTACCCAGATCTGTACATTGCGAATTTCAACGCGAAAAACTAAATTTTGAGATGTTGGTCAAAGGATTCATCACTTGCAAGTATGAGACTTCAAAATAAACAGCTTGTAAAGCCCTTTTTCTTGTTTTTTTTTTTTCTTTTTTAGAGTACTTGGCCGGAGTTAGTGGCCACGTTTATCAGTGCAAACGCAGTTTATAACAAACAGAGAGGCATTGAGTAGAAAGGAGTCGATAATCGTCTACGTCGGTTTGGACAATAACATCTTTAAACAAAGAAATCACCAGAGGTCTCAAATTGCCCTTCTAATAAAGTGACATTATAAATATCGGACACATGGGGATTGAGTGTCGCGAGTACCAGACCCGAGTGATCCGACTGTCGAGAGTAGAGTAATGTAATGTGAGTGCCGTAAGTGACACATTCGAGTCGCAAAAGTCGTGTATAGCAAAAATATTTCCTTTAATACTAGTAGCGACATCTATCGCACAGCATGTGAACTACAACTCACAAAGTCTGCATCGCGCTATCAAAATTTACCGCGACATATACAGGGTAATTGAAAATATACCCGAAACCTTAAAAGGGGTCATTGTACTCATCATTATGAACAACTTTTACTATGGGACTAACCCTGAAATCATGAAAAATAAATCAGCTGTTTCATACATTACGATCGTGTTGTGTAGCATTTTAGTAGGGAACAGCTGATTTCTTTTTCATGATTTCAGGGTTGGTCCCATAGTAAAAGTTGTTCATAATGATGAGTACAATGACCCCTTTTAAGGTTTCGGGTATATTTTCAATTACCCTGTAATCCCGACAACAACCGTCGGGCAGTACCCCATGACCAGACACAACACCCGTCTGGTCGGAGGATCCTCCCTTTTCAATGGAGGATGAGAAACTTTACACCCTGTACCTCATGGCTCTAAATACTCTTAAAAAAAAATATTTGCTCTAACTCACACAGAATCCATCAAATATAGGTCCCGCCTTCTTGATGAGACTCATGTCTAAATTCTCAATCGCCGTCACTATTTCTTTGTCAATGGAAACATCATTTTTCTTCGTATCTTGCGTAAACTGAAACAAAGTTTTCAAATGTACAGGTCTACTTTTTGTAATCAAATAAAATACGTATTTTGAAGGTAGTTAAAAATACACGGATTCAATACACGATTCCTGCTCAAACTTCACTTTTTTTTTTAAAGTTCTCTGGTAACTTTTTTAGTAACTTTTTAGACCTATGTATGTATTCCGCTTATGCGTAAGTAGTTTTATTAAAATCGGTTCATTCATTTAAATAAAGGTAAGTATTGCCCATTGAGGTATAATGTACTACGTACTAGAGAAGACACCTCAACTCGATTGTTTGTAACACGAGTTAGAGCGCATGCACTCCAACTCACTTAGTCTATGCCGAGCGTTTGCTGCAACGTGACACATTTGAGTGAAGTTTTGTTTTTTATAATATGCCTTCGTGCGTATTGAGATACTGTACAAATAACTCCAGAAACATAAATAAAAGTCAAGGAGTGACTTTTCACCAGTAAGTTCATTAATTATGTTTAAAACACGCTTAATTTTAATTATAATTTTTCAATTGCAACGCGTCACCGCGGCGGCGCGGCGGCCATGTTTACGTGAATGTCAAAGAGTAAAACATTTGTATGCGCAGACTTGACACTATCGACGTATAAGTTTACATAATTAAGGGCAGTAAAATATTAATTTTAAATCACGATAATAATGTTAATGCAATAACATTAATATTTTTTTATTATTATTTGGATTTAAAGGTTTCCTCGGGGGTGTCATGAAACAAGAGAATCATGGATGTTCAGAATAATTGCAGCGAAGAAACGTGGTTACCTTCAGATTATTCACAAAACGGCAGAAACTAATTAAACTTATATTACTTAAAGGAAATTAAAATATTATTACAGCATAAATACTTTTTTATTTATTCTTTGAGTAAGTACACAAGTAGGCAGAATAATAAAATTATGTCGCATCTGCACGCATCTATGAGAACATAACACCCCCCCGCTTGTCCCGCGCATGCCCCGCTGTCATCAAGTGCGCCCATCTTTTGTTTGAGATAGCTTCTCTAGTACGTAGTACATTATAACTCAATGGTATTGCCACCGACTTCCAAAACGAAAGTTATTTTTATTTTGTAGTTTTTGAAGGCGGTTATCTTTTTTTGTAAAAAAGCTTTTTATTTTTCACTTTTTAGTGCTTGTGTATTAATGTTTGAAATCCTTACAAAAAGCCCTTTCAAACAATACCTCACACGATATATTTAATTTTGGAAACTGGTAGGAGGGGGGTTGACGTACCCCCCCCCCCCCTTTTCCTTCAGTCAGTCATCGACTACACGTATAAACAAAGCAATTTCACTTGTTACGATATTGCTGCTGTGATTCTGTGAGGAGTTCCATTCCATATCTCCGAAGTTCATCATCAGATATTGAAATGGTGACAATGGGACCACACGGGAAGCACCAGCTTTCAAATAAAGAAAGAATCATGAAAATCGGTTCACCCAGACGCAAGTAAGGAGCTAACAAACATAAAAAAAAAAATACAAACGAATTGATAACCTCCTCCTTTTTTGAAGTCGTTTAAAAAATAAGGACTTGAAAGTTTGTATGACATACGGCATGTCATAAGGCATAAACTCTCTCTCTTTTGTATTATTAAACTTAGTATTTGATACCATACCTTTATTTTACCGGACATCATAGTCGCGTCCGCCGATCTCGTTTCGTCTACGAAATTGCTGGGCGGTCTCAAATTTGTAATCCGGGAGAAATTCAAACCTGTGAAAAACAAAATTATTGCATCACATCCCTCTTGGCTTTCTCTTTAGTCGACTAATCGGCCGACTAGTCGGCCAAGCCGATCAGGATTTCGGGGATTTTCGCCAATTTCCGTGACGCTTCGTTTACGGCTGTTTCTCGCGCAGGTCATAACCTCGCACTAGTCAGCGACTAGTCGGAACATCTCTAATACATACATACAGCTTACGAGTGCAAAAAAAAATGGCTGTATGTCTGTTTCACATACAGTCCAATTTTTCTTTTAATCATTCCAACTCACTCATATCAGGCAGCCGTGATTCAGCAAGAGGTGACGAGGTCGATGCGCCTGCGACTCTGTATTTAGCCAATGGTAAGGCCACGCCCTTAGCCGCTGAATCCTTCACCCATGACGGTAAGACCACAGCCTTGCCATATTCTAGAGCAGCTTTATATTTCTCGCTGCCAATGCCTTCCCTGAAAGATTTTAAACTAATTAACTGCTGCCAAAATAATATGAAGTTTGTCACCTTCATAATAAAGTCGAAGATAAAAGAACTTTACTGCATGCCTCTTATCTGCTTATTTAAGAGTATTCCTTCCATGGGCTAAAAAGTACAAAATGCAGATTAAGTACGAACTGCTGCTAAAATAATATCAACTTTGTGCCTTTCTAAGTAAAGTCGAAAATAAAAACCTTTACTGCATGCCTCTTCTCCGCTTATTTAGGAGTATTTCATCAATGGGCTAGAAAGTATAGAGAGTAGACTAAGTGTTCACTACCGCCAAAGTAATATCAACTTTGTCGCCTTCGAAATAAAGTCAGTTTAGTCAAAATTTTCCACTATACTAACTTGGTCAGCACCACAACATCAGTTGTCTCACTCTGAAAGGCCCCAGAGAAGATCCCTCCCTGTTCATTAATCAGCTTCATGATCAACTGCTTATCTTTCTTTGGTATCCCTGAAGTAGTCACTTGAAGGTTGGTGAAAGGAGGCAGGCGGTGGACGAGGAAGTCTGGTGAAGACCCACTGACGTTGAGACGGAGGGAAGTCTCCCAGACAGCTTCGATCCAGGTAATAGCCATCACTGGTATGCCTTTTTCTATTGATTTCTGGAAGAAATTATGTATCAGTTAAACAAAGGTGGTGAAGAGATAACATGGTAGGTGCAGATTGTGCATTCTAGCCCCCTTTTCATCTTGGCTTGTTTTACCTATGGTCCGAGACAGCGACACGCCGCCGGCTACGCTGAAAACCAGCGCTGTGGTTTTCGTGCCTTCGTGCACGGACCACGGTATTATGCTGAGCGTCAGCCGTTTCCATATTTTGTATTTAATTTTTTAGATTTAATATAGGTATCGCCAAACTTCTAGTTCGCTCTGAAGTTGCAATGGCCGCGTGTTTGCGCCGCACAGCGCCGCCCCCGCTTCCCCGCGTGTTCCGGTGACGCATGTTTTGTTGTTACTGCGATTCTATTCGAGACAACTTCAGAGCGAACAAGAAGATTGGCGATACCTATACCAACTTGTTTTTATTTTGCTTTTGTGTACAATTTTTCTTTTTATGTTATGTGCGTCATTATGGGTGAATAAACAGTTTTTCTTTCATTCTTTTCTAGACTTTTCTACACTGTATAGCAAGTCAAAAGGGTCAATAAGTTAGTACTTACAACATATTTATCGGAGAGCACAGTATCCGATATTAAATGTGTAGTTTCATCTGTTAGTACAGAGCTGTATATTCCACCCATCCAATGGACTTTCCTCTTTATTTCCTCCTAAAAAAAGTTGAAATTTAAATGCATACACAGATTATTCATTTTTATTTATTTTGAACTCTATGCTTATAGCATTAAAAGTTACCTTCTGTAGCTTTGACAATCCGCTTGCAGTGACCACCAGGCCTCTCATGGCTACTGTGAATACAGGCTCTGGACCTGATGGTATTGGAGTGCCTTCTGTCAGGCAGCATGATAAGCAGCGTGGACCAACCAATCTAGAGACAAAACATTTTTACAGGAGTTCCAATACAAAGTGCAAGTGATATTTCAATGAGGTAGATATTATGCTTGTTATTTGTTTCCTATCTTTTGTCATAGGTAGTTGAAACTATTAACCAATAATTCTAAGACATAACTTATATAAAGAAACACTTTATTTTAGCCTTGAAAACCTGATTAATTTTGAATAAACTGTAAAATTGATTTTTAATTGCTTTTAAATTAATAAATAGTTAGTCAAATGAGTCGGCATAAAAGTGATGTGACAGCAGTCTTCTACCATACAAAATCTATGATTATAAAATTGTGTATTGACAGATCGTTAAAAGCATGTCTATTGATTTGTGGTGTCACCTATTCCGGTATCCATTGTTGGAAAAATACTGATCCAATGATCTGGTTAAGACTGTTAAACTTACAAACACTTAGTAGCCTGTAACTTTTCATAGAGCTCTCCTCCAAACTCTGCAAGTACAAAGACATCTCTTTTTGTGAGCCCTTCGAACTTTGTCCACTTGCTCTCATGCACCCATTGTGCGTGGAGACCACCACCGCAGTGCTGTTCACATGTCTGTAAGCATGATACAAGTAAAAGCATAATCTTTCTGAGGTATTGGAACCTGAGTTTTGCTGGGCTCTGTTTATATTACATAATGGAACTGTAGGGGTTAATAAAGTAATGGGTAAACAAATGATTAGATATTTATTTGTTTATTTATATTATGTGAGATGTTTTTCAAGGTTTTATTATGTGTACGAAACGATAAGATAGCATTGTTGGTGTTCGAACTTTATCATCATGATACCAGTTCATTTCAATGGCAGGGTCGAATCTTTGGTCATTTTTCTGCTAATCTAAAGATGCCATGCCTTTTATGCTGATTTAGAAAATAATTCTTAGACAAATTTTAGTTTGTAACTTACGACAAAAGAGAGTTGCATGTCCTCAGAACATTCATTTTCGGATCGGCAATCTTTCGGTATTATAAACGTAACACTTATATCCTCAGTCATTTTGTTAGGATTTCTCGTTACTTAACCAAAAATATAAATACGAACTATCTACACGTGAAATTACATCCTTTTCATAAAATTATCAACTTTTAACCTCAACGTGATTTGTTTACAAAATTCTTGATTGAACGAATGAAATGAACGAAAAACCATTATTGTATTGATATTGAATGAAATAGACTGCAAAAAGGTTGGAAGTTGTAAGAATTTGCCGCCAACTTTTGGATTTTTCGTTCAAGAATTAATAAACTCGTTGCGTTGCTCTTGGGACTAAAATCAAATCGACATCGACACTATCGACAGTTAGGTAGATGTTTTTAGAATTTTTGTTTCAGCAAGCCTTCAACAGTATAGTGTAGTTGTCTTCGGTCTTTAACTTTGATCGTCGTAGAGCGATTGATGTAAATTGTAATTTTCTAGCATTCTTCATTTTTAACTTTTGATTAAATAATTAAAGTTTCCGAACTAAACCTGTCTTCTTACAGCATGACAGCACAGCACATCACAGCTGTCATTCATTCATGTTTAATCGATATTTAAAACGACACCTTTGAGAGGTTATAAAAATGTGAGATGTATCAATTTCTCTATAATTATTAAGTTAAAGTGACTAAAAATCGTGACAATGTTGTACGACGATTTTAAACCGATTGTGGACTTAGTGCTTAACAACTGGACAGCACTGCAGCTCGCTGTAGAACATGGAATGGGAGCGCCCGGAGGCGAAAAGGTAATATCCTCAAAATAATAAATAAAACCAATGTAATACAACGCCCCAGATTATAGAATAACTAAGTGGACAATAAAAATTGTCTCTGTATACTACTGTAGTTAGCAGTATGGACAAGAATCATTTCCCTTTTTTTCCTTAAAAAATAAATAGGTATACTAAAAACATAAAACTTCATAAACTTATAACTCTATCGAATAAATACCAGCAGAGCATTGTAACGTAAAAGTTATCATCCAAGTACCCACTTGTTTACATTAACAGACACTGTTAGTTTATAAATATCTGAGCTTATAGGGATTATCAAACCATAAGTGTGGTAAAACAAGCTATCTCATGTATTAGGTAAGTACTATACATAACAATAAGTATGAAGATTCTTGCCTATACAAAGCCATCTTGTGGAAGGGGCATCTAGATTATAGTATGGCCGTCGTATCTTGGCGGTTCTGAAATTAGCTGTTTAGCTGCGCAATGAATCTTTTAGGAATGAAATTGTCTACTGCGCAGCCTACGGCTAACTTCAGAACCGCCAAGATACAACGGCCGTATTGTAAATCCTTTATTCTTTTAAATGGTATTCTAAAGTGCCTTTTGATGGGCCAATTAAAATAAATAGTTTTTTTTTCTTGGAACATTAAAAACTTGAATGTTTTTTCGTAAAATTAAAATACTGGCCACATTATACAGGTCACCCATAAGCTATATGTTTGAATTAAGAAGGGCCACAGACTGGTTTAAAATAACACAAATATCTGAATAACTAAAAATAATTACTATTCATAACATGACCATATTTCAGTCACAGTAGCCAATCTCGATGAAGACTAGAGAAGTATGCAGGAGATAATACAGTGCGCAAGTCTGTGCACAAACACAGAGAGTCACTCTGTAATCCGTCACTCTGTGTGATGGGTTAGAAATACAGACAGTTTCTTTCTTTATGTTACAGACAGCACAACTAATGTCCGTCTATATAGCCAGATACTGTGTTGAAAATGTGGTGGACAGAGATGATCTTATTGAAGTGATAGAAGACCTGATGGATGAGGAGTTTGAAACTGTTTGCCATGATGACTCACCTAAAGGTAAAACTCACTCACTATAACACTCTCTTTGTCACAGCAACGAGCGGACTGGAATCCCTTCAATAAATCCAACTGTTGCTGCTGGTTCACCCTTGGGAGCCATCACATGTTTTGAAGCCCTAATTGAATAACATACTACTTGCTGTATTATGCTAGAGCAGTGCTGTTATAATACCCAATGACCCAAAATATTCCCACAAACTGAGCAGCAGTTTTCAGTGATAATGAACTAAATTGTACTAGAAATAAATTTGAAAATTGCATAATTCTTTAATAGATAAAGTAATTTTAAGTAAATTAACATAATCATATGCATGGTGCATAAGGTTATTATACATTACTTTAACAAACATATTAGAATGTTTTTACATAGATAAAATCAAAAAATGGGAAACAATTGCTCAAAATATTTAAGACCTACACATTTAAGGACATGCTACCAACTACTTCATTAATTTTGCCCACAGAAGTAGCAGTTTTACTGCTACAGTTTCTAAGTCTTCTGAAAGAAGGGCGTCATGATGAGCTCCGAGCTAGAATTGATGCAATGCCAAAGTGTCAAAAATGGTTAAGCCAGCCTATACACGAATCAGTACCACCGCAAGTAAGTTTAGTCAACCATCATTTAATATAATTCCCAGAAAGATTTTTTGCCACTGAGTATAACACTAATGGAGTGTTCACACACCAGGGATTTTTCTTTGAGCTTTAGCGACGGCAATGTGTAGCTCAATCGCTTAATTGAGTTCTCGCCTACAGGAAATAGATAAAATATGTATCACTATGAAGTCACATATCTTAAGAACTGTCCAGTTCACATTTCGCCTCTAGTGTATCACGTTACGAGCGCTCGCCGCCCGCACCCCGTCCCTGTACCCCGCAGGCGAGGACTAAATTAAGCTGTTATCTATTTATATAAAAAAAGATGATGCAATAAAATTCTTAAAATGTCAAAGCAGATTTTTCCATAATAATAAGGCTAATTCGCCAGTTATTTTTCAAGTACCACGGCAACCCGGATGACGACTCAACAGACAGTAGTGGAGAAGATGACGGCCCTAATAATAACGTGAATGGGGCAGCAGCATCATCATCTAGCAAAGAACCAGAACCAATGGATGAAGACGGAGACCCCGGATGGACAGTAGTGCGGTCGCGGAGAAGGAATTAAAACGTACATTTTAATTTATAGTTGAATTTTCTTCAGATTTGAGCTGCTTAAACTGTTATAAACATATCTGTTAGCTTGTTAGTCTAGCTAACTAGTTTATTGGTCGGCGCAAACCAGTGGAGCTGGAATCTCATAATTTTATTTCGTTAAAACAGCTTTAAGAGAAAGGAAATAAAGTTGAATTTTAAATGTTACAATTCACAGCATCCCGTTAATTTGCGCCGACTCTTACAATTTAAGTAAACATAGTTTTGATTATAGTCACTAATTCATATACAATACCCATTAAATGCGTCGCAGATAACCCACACTAGCTAGTAGGTATTTTCAATGCTGAATTTCACTGCCTAGTCTTAGAAAGTGCACTGAAAAGCACAAAATGATGAGCAGCTCAAATATGAATTGTTAAGTTTTAAATCATAAGTAGGGTTGGTTCGATTAAATAAAATATGAGATAAAACCTGGCAGGTATTTTTTATTTGATTATGGGCTAATTTTTCAAACGACATAACTTTTATCTGAAGGATAAATATTATGACAGATTTTGTATGGAAAATGTGTCAAACCGCCATATTTATTCTTCAGATATAATTTATCTGACTATTGAAAAACCGGCTCTTAATGTAGCAAGTAGTGTGCTAAACAAAAAATACCAGTAAATCAATAATTATTTCTATTGTTTTGATTTAAGTACTGTTGTAAGTACGAGATATTTGTTGATATCGAACAACCCTATACATAGGGCCCTGATGTTTGAATGTATCATCGATCATGTTACTACACTAGGTAAGTAGGATAACCCCAGTAGATGTACTTTTTATTAGGCAAAGGAAATATTTTGAAACGACCTTTCTTCATCGACTGACTAACCTGTTCTTGCAATACCAACGGAAGAGATTTGCTGGCCTAATCTTAAATATTTCCTTTGACTTGTAAACGTTTTTAAATTACAATAGTGATGATGGTGTATTTGTAAGATAATACTTATTATGTATTTGATAGCTTTACAACAAAATCGCAAATACCCGGGTTTACACCGGTTAAGCTGAGGAAAACGCCTCGGGTTGCAAATCCAGGCATTCGCCATATGTACCTTGCAAGGTTGCCTCGTGATGCATACGCTCGGTCAGTCTTCTTCTTAGCGTGTCGATGACAGTTTAAATATAGACAGCCCAATATTTAGCCAACCAAATGCTCGGTCAGTGACAGGACAACAAACGGGACTCTTGTAGCGTTTAATCAGACATTACGCCTCCGAACGTTTGTTTCATAATACAGACTCATGAGGTGGCTCAGTGGGCCTGGAGTCCTGGACTCAGTTTACCGGTTATCAGAAGGCCAATTCTACTAATTAAAAAACGAACAAAATCAATCAATCTCATCTAAGAAATAATTAATGTAAATAAGTGTAGGTAAATTGGAGACATTTTTGACAAATTCAGACTAATATTAAATTGGGATTGTTCCTAAAAGTTAGTAGAATTGTCCCCCTGATAAAAATTCTGTAATACGCAACTCCGATAGACTTAACACCATTTTTGATTACTCTTTAAAAATTGTTTTTGAGTACTCCATTAACTATTTACTCTGTGGTATGTAATGTACTTTATAGCACAAGCAATATAATTATGTATAATCCTAGCGTGAGGATACCTTTGTAGGTAGAATGTATGACCAGTATGTTGTACCAATTCTGTATTTATATTTCAAGTAATAAATAGGTATGTATATAAATGTTTATCTGTATGTTTTATTCAATACTTGTATGATCATTCCTAAAAATTAGGCTGCTGGTGGGCTCGACAAATCCAACAAATTAAAAAAGCATAAACTGTAACGAATTCGACCATGTGTAATGCCAAACGGATGATATTTTAGGAGTTGTTGTTGTTAATAGGCTCGCCCCCTATTACATGGGACTAAAAACATAACTGGCGAAATGTGGGTATAATGAGTACACCTCTGCCTAACCCTTCAGGGATTACAGGCGTGATGTTATGTGTTATGTTTTGTTAGTTAGTAATTTTTTTATTAACTTTGCTTCACACTAGGAATATCTTCTGTATCGTGGATGCGTTCACAAACATATAAAACTCATATACACAAACAGCCAGACTCGGAACAACTGTCTGTAGGTCGTACAAATATTTGTCGCGTGCGGGAGTCGAACCCGCGACACGCAGCGCAACAGTCTATCGCTTGGCCACTGAGCCAATTGTGTCGTCATTCAAGTCCAGTTTTGTCCCACAGCAATGCAAAATGATTTATCAGTTTCAATTGAATGTAGTCACGTTCGTTTATCCTCGTAATAATATTATTGTGGTAACAATATGTTCTGACAGCGTCCATTATTTTTAATATGGCACTAATCAAAAAGGTTAATTCTTAAGATCATATCGCTCTATTTACATTGCAAAGGCCAAGGTTATTTTAATTGTTTTAGTAACTTCATGATGTTCCGTAAATCCCTACATACATATAAACACGCCTTTTTTTCCAATAAGATACAAATGTTTGATTAATTTTGTCTAGTTTTTTTTGTGTTTCTATTGGGTTGAGTTCCAAAAATATTTAGGCTGACCCCACATTAGGCGTGTGAGTATCGCGGGCGCGCTGCGTGAGCGTCGCGTTTTGCTGCCCTGCGGCGTGTGTGGAGAGTGCACGCGGCCCGTAGTTATTTACTCTATGGCACGCGGCGCTCGCGTCGCGTTTTTACCCCTTTGCACGCCATCCCCGCCGCCAAAACAGCAACGCGACGTGAGCTAACACGGCACTGTCCAAATTGTGACTGACTTGATTGAACGGGGGTTAAACGCCAAGGCGAGAATTCCGCTGGCGGGCACGCCGCGCTCTCGCGACGCGCCTGTCACACGGCGGCAACGCGCGATGCTTACGCACCGCGCTCGCGGCGTGCACGCGGCGCTCGCGTCGCTCACTCGCCCGAGGAACGCGCACGCCTAATGTGGGGGACGCCTTAGTATGTTACATACTTACTATTTTAATGGGACCATGGCAGGCGCATACTTAATCCTAACAAATTGTTGAATAAAAGGCATAAAAGGATAAATGTCTCGTTTGCGTATTCGCGAGGAGTTTGAGAATATTATGAGATAAATTAGCCAGTAAACTATGGTGTCTTTACAATCAACGAATGTAATAATTTGAATACGCGGTGTGGCCGGTTGGCGAATTACTTGAAACATTTAAAAAGTCACAAGGATTATCTAATTAAAATAATTGTATTAATAAAGGAATTTGAAATGGATTACACTAAATGTATAGATAGGAGGAGATAGTCAAGCTGTAAATGTTAGCTTGAAACACATCGATAAAGCTGATTTTTAAAAGATGTATTTTTTTTAAAACTATGCTCATAAACGCACTTTTAATGTAATTTCTCTGTCAAAAATCTGTCATTGTTTTGACAATGACAGATTTTTTGCTTGCTTGTCAGTTGTCAATGTCGCTGTCACTTTCGTTTCGGCTTGCGCAAAGGGTTTGCGTAGCGCCGCAGTCATCGTGTACATAAGTGTATGCTATTTCTGAAAATAAAATTACAATTGCGTGAATTCTCCACTCATTACATCGTGAATTAAATGATTTAAACGAAGCCACAAACGTAACAATGCCGCTAACGGCAAGGCAACGGAGTATACACAATAAGAACGGAGCAAAAAGAGCCACTAGCTTCAGCAAAGGGAAGCGGAAAGCGAGCGAAGGGTACGTTATTACTCCATTTACTATTAATATACACGCTTATAATAATGTCTATTATTAAATTCTAAACTTGCTTAATGTTTTGTGGTATAAAAACACTTGGCATCTAGGTTATAATAATTTTTATTTTGGCTCATCAATGCTCTAATTTGTTGGTGGTACTAGAGTTTGGCGCTTATCCAGACGTTTCCGTACTCAAACAAAGGTAAAAGCAGTCTGCTGACGTTAATTAAGCATGATGCTATACTAACAAAAAACTATTTTTGAGTTGAGTGCTATTTTTTTTTCGTGAGTCCTCATTGTATATTCTGTCAATAACTTAAATTTCTATTGTGTCACTATAGACAGAAATCTTATTGGAATCTTGTACATTTTGACAACAATGACTTTTGTGTTTTGTATGCCCCATGAGTTGTACTCCCTTAAGAAATAATACTTTAACATTAATATTATTAAATGCTTGGCATATAATTAGAACATATAAATAAGAAAAACATTACTTATCATTATTTTTGTCATGTGAGCCTTTTTTTGTTAATAGCCTATTTTGTATCCCATTGCTGGACAAAGACTTCCAATTTCTCCCTCCAGACTTCAGAAACTGTAAATATTTAAAAATTCAATAACTTTTATGGTGTTTGATTGACAGTCCTATTCTATATTGTTTCTTTGAAACATTCCCCTCATCATTCCACTAAAATCATCCCATGATTTTTTTTTGGTTTTGTCCAAATATAAATGATTGTATGCAACAGAAGTATGGCTAACTTTTTACAGAGTTTTCTATAGTTTTAAGAATTCGAGTTGACACATGAACAGAAATTGCTTACAGACAAGTAAAACTGTAAAGTAATTTCATAATAAGAACCCCTGGTTTCTCAAAAGAAGCTACTTTGCTGTGATTGGTTGTTGATAATTCAGTCAACCAATCACTGTAGCATACACGAATTTGACAATTAGTTGTGTCAATTTTTTGTTTGTGAAACAAATGTTTGTGAAGGTATGTTTTAATATCTTTGTGTGCATTTGGCCAACATAAATAAAATAGTTGTAAACATTATAATGTTTAACTATCACATTCAACATTTTACACTCTACCAAAGCTACCTTAAGATGTTAATATGTTTGCCCTCTACACATGAAACCTTCACAGACCAAACTACAACTATAAATCAAAAGTATTCCATGTGTAACTCATGATAGTCAGTACTAAAAGTCTTCACATTATAATCCGAGAATGTATGTTTTCAGGGAGTTCCTCGTAACAAATGCCCCATCAGACCTGCGCAGTATAGCGTACCCAGGCGGTGCAGTGGCACTAGGGCTGCTTCTCGCTGCGCGCATTGTGTCTGCTTACTGGGGCCATGTCGCTGATTGTGATGAAACTTATAACTACTGGGAGCCGTTGCATTATTTAGGTAAACTATCAATTTGTATAAACTAAAAATATTCTATGGTGAGTCTGTTACACTAAAAAAATTACAGACAATTTGAAATAAAAACTAATGCCTGTTTTCTCTAACACATAAAAGCCTGCTGTTGAATTCTCAAAACTCGGCTCTGCACCGAAAGTTCAAAATCCATCAGTACAATAATATTTAGCTATTACATTTAGAGTACAGGAAGCACAAAACATAAAATTGCTTATTCTGCAATGTTAATTAAAAACTCTTCTGCTACTGTCCCCTCAATAAAATTAAGTACTTACCTAATAGATTTACCTGATTTAACCTTAACTAGCGTCTCGTCCCAGCTTCACACGGGTATACAGTGTATGTGACAGAGTTCATACAACTATAGAATTAATACGGATTTTAATAAGGATTAATACTGTATTATTTATAAAAGCTTCGTAATATAAATAACCCATCATTTTTTAGTTATACGTAATAAAAAAATATTTTTCAAAACAAGCTTTTTTAGTGTGATGTTACTAACTTTATCGTTTTTTACTCTTAAAGACCTTTCATTTGATACCCATATCAAGGGGATTGAGAAAAAATATGTAATCGGCCATCTTGGAGCGGCGGCCATATTGAAATTATTACAATATTGAGTACTGGACATTGTATTGTCACCAGAATTAAAGGTGCATACAAAATTTTAGCTCAATCAGATAACAACAAATGGTCGAAAAATGGTTTGCAAATTTTGAAAGGACAACTTACATACTTACGTACGAACAGTGCAAGCTAAATAAAAGCTTGTAATAAAAATGGTTACTGTGGGTTATCCTTAAGAGATACAATCTCTTTACAAGACATTCTCTTTTCAAATTTTGAATAAAGACCAATTCCTTTTTTTTTCCAGTTTACGGCAGTGGTCTTCAAACATGGGAGTACAGTCCAATCTACGCGATTCGCTCCTACATGCCTCTATGGCTGTTCGCTGTGCCTGCCAAGATATTGTCTTGGTTCATGAGCCCTGTGTCTGTGTTCTACTCATTGAAAATGTTGCTCGCTGTGCTCTCCGCTTGCGCTGAGCTTATGTTTTACAAGTGAGTTCTTATTCATAAAAGATTTTTTTGCAAAATATTATTATTCAGTGCAGATTATTAATATAAAAAATTGAGGTCGGACAAAATTACAGTCAATCGACACGAAAAAAAGAAGAATTTTATTAATATAAAGGGTATCTGCTATAAACAATTAGGTACACATGTTTTCACCAAAGATTGGCGAGACGCGAATTAAAATATTTCCTTTTTCTTACAGAGCTGTATGCCACGAATTCGGCGTCCACGTCGGCAGAGTATGGCTGGCTATGACATTACCAGCGGCCGGCATGTTCGCTTGCAGCGCTGCAATGCTGCCGTCAGCGTGGAGCAGCGCTTTAGCAAGCGGAGCGCTCGCGTGCTGGTGGCGACGGAGATACCCGCCTGCTATATTTTTGACTGCTGCTTCGACTTTACTTAGTAAGTTTTTATGAATGAAAACAGCATTGATTTCCTTACGATGTTTTCCAATGATGTCCAAGATAAACTTAGAAAGTACATATGAATTGAAAAAGTTACATTGGTACTTGCCCAGTATGAAACCCGCAAGCTATTGCATGAGAGGTGGCTGCCTTAATCACTGCGCCATCACAGATCTAACAATACAAACTCCCAAACATAAAAACTATAAAAATGAGTTAACGATCATCAAATGCCTGAATAGATCTTAATAAATTATAGCTAAGAACCATCTCGATCACGTTAACTTTAAAACAAATAAAACCGCATCAAAATCGTCCATTCGTTTACAATACGCGCCACGAAAGATAAAAGAAAGAAAAGAAAGAAAGAAAAACTTTTTATTCACGTGAAAGTGACGCATACAAAATAATTTTACAACAGCCAAGACAAGTCAGCCAGGATGAGACTTGACACACAACACAAACATTATTATTTCGTAATAAATAATTATGTGTATTATAAATAATATTGTTAAGAATTTTAATCTAAAAGTCATTGAAATATCCCTGAATAGATACACAAATTATGGATAACTATTTCGTACATCCTTACCTGCGCAGGCTCCCCATTACTGACGCTTGTCAAATCTCATCTTTCGTTGCGTGTATTATACATGAAGGTATAGATAAAACTGGAGTCAAGACTTCGAACAAAAGTTTGAGTCAAATACCTACAAAACTTCTCGCTCTCTTGTGGTCTGACTCTCTCTTTCTAACTTAGGAGGTTATCCTAAGTTAAAAAGAGAGAGTGAGACCACAGAGAGCGAGATAGCGATACATTTTTTGAGCTTCAAGTAGGTATTCAAAGTCTGGGCTCCAGTTTTATCTATACCTTCATGGTATTATACGAGTTACGATACAACAGAAATACAGGTCAAACTTAAACAACCCTTCTTTTTGCATCAGGGGTTTAAAACTAACACCGAATAAATAATAATAATAATAAATCATTTATTTTCAGGTTACAAAGACCGATAGATAAAATAATCCAACCTCTTTTTCCAACAGGCTGGCCATTCACAGCACTCCTGGGCATACCAATCGCAATCGACATGATATTGATGAAGAAACAAATTTACGACTTCATCAAATGGTCTCTCGTCTCCCTGGTCATTATTTTGGTGCCTACTGTGGTGGTAGACTCCTGGCATTACGGCAGACTGGTGGTGGCTCCGTTTAATATTGTCGCATACAATATATTCACAGAGCATGGACCTGATTTGTATGGAGTTGAACCATGGACGTATTACTTCGTGAATGGTTTCTTGAATTTTAATATTGTGTGGGTGAGTTTGTGTTTAGTTTATAGCTAAGTAACTTCTGGTCTCGGTTTCGTTTGCGTGGAAGTCAGGAATGCTATAAAATATGTTCTATGGCACTCAGCAGTAGTGTAGCTTTCTATTAATGAGACAATTTTTATAATCAGGACAGTACTTTCTGAGAATACCTTTTACAAACAAAAAACAAACAAATTTTATCTATTTTCTTTATAATTTTTATATTTATTAAAAGTGAAAATACGTACCTTTGAAATAGAACGAATGTCAACAGTTTTAACTACATATTAAAAAGGTCAAAGTCCTCTGCCGTGTCTGTCTGTTCGCGATAAACTCAAAAAATACTGAACGGATTTTCATGCGATTTTCAACAATAGATAGAGTGATTCGTGACGGTTTGGTATACCTATAATTATTTTAATGTTGAAGTACAACGATAATTTTGGAAATGTCAGAAAAAAGTCAAGCTGCCCCCGGGAGCTTTCATCGACAATAGGCTAGTTGACACCACCATCAATTGACGTACTTTTTATGACCTGTCAAAACGCGATTCTTTCATAGATTTTGTATGGAAATAGCAAAGCTTTGACGTCACTTATTTGCCAACTCAATTGTCTAACTATTTATTGATTTAAAAGCCATAAAAAATCTAATTTTGCAGTAAATTGAAAATTAATCGGGTTTTCAGGGCTAAAATAAAGCGTTTTTTTAAAGAAGCCTTGGTCTTAAAGTTGTCTTGGAATTATTTATTAATTAACTGTGGGTAGTTGCAATTGCAGCCGTGCGAAGCCGGGGTGGGTAGCTAGTTTTTATATAACTCAAACAATTACACATTCCATGTATTTTAAAGCCTCGTTCTACCATTCCAGGTACTAGCTCTCTCGTGCCCGGTATTCCTACTAGCGTGCACAGCGATGACGTCACGTTCGACTGCGCGCGCATCGTTCTGCGCGCCGTACTGGTTGGACCTGATGCCGCTAGCACTGTGGCTGGCTGTGTTCATGTTACAGCCGCATAAGGAGGAAAGGTACTTATTAAAACGTTAAAGATCTATTTTTATTTGTCTCTTGTATCTCGTTTGTCGTACACTGCGGGACCGCGCGGTTGTCGTGTCAAAAGTGACTGATCATTGACGGAAATGTACCACAACTTGCAAGATATTTCTCGCACCGTCTAAATCAGCTTTAAATGTACGAAACAGCTGTTTTTTTATCGCAATTTCGTAGCTCTTCCCGTGGATAAAATGGTTAAATACTTCTGGAAAACAAAAAATAAGCTTGTAAATACTTGCTAACATAAATACAAACACAAATATTAATCAAGTAATACGTAAAGTAACTATGACGAACTGGAAAAAAAGATATGATATTATGGTTTGACACATGTGAATATTTTATTTTATATTTATTTTTATTAGTTTTAAGTGTCTTTAATAATTTTAATTGGTTCTATAATAAATAAATAAATAAATGATATGGTAAACGTGGGATATGGTTGTCTTCAGATTCCTCTACCCAGCATACAGTATGATCATCCTCGCGGGCGCCATAGCACTGGACTGTCTACAAAAGATGACGTTTGCCGTCGGTACGGAGCTGTTCCGTTGGAGGAGGGAGCGAGAGAGGCGACACTATCTCGCTTACACCGGCCCGCTCATGGTCATGTGTGTGCTCATAGCGGGACTTGCAGGTGAGTGAGATAGAACATATACAGACGCACGAGGCTAAATGGGTCTAGCTCTCTACAGAATCCTTTAGGTTAAAGGGATCCCACACAAAACCGCCAATTCGCATCGCATCGCAAATATCTGCGAATTCCTGTGAAGTTAAAGTTCCCGAAGTTCCTGCGATGCGGCATCGTATCGTGGTTTTGTGTAGGAGCCCAAAGACCGGGACGCGCAGTCTTCTACAATTCAGTACATATATGGTTCTAGCTTGATCGCATGATTTCAAAGAAACAATTTCCGTCGCTTATAAAAAGAAACTTGCACGTTATGAAAAAAAGCGTATAATACCTAACGTAATAGAATTATTTATTTTGAGTGATCTCGAAGTATTGTAAGTACATCACGAAGATTTTTTATTGGTACTTGTTATCAATTTGTTTTGCCTGTAAATTATTTAATTGATATAAATGCTTTGACTTTGCAACAACAAAGATATTTTCTTCAGAGGTAATCATGCACTAAATCTATGGCAACACGTTACGCGGCGAAGTCCAGTCTGTATAAAAGAAAATACAATATCTTACTAACCAATACTTTCTCCCAGGTCTGTCCCGCACCGCAGCACTCTACACAAACTACCACGGTACTATGACGATTCTCCGCGACCTCCCGCAAGCGCCCGCCCACACAGAGCTGACCGTCTGCTTCGGCAAGGAGTGGCACCGCTCGCCGTCTAGCTTCCACGTGCCGCCCGGGTACTCCATTAGGTTCATACCTAGCGAGTTTGCTGGACAGCTGCCGGCGCCGTATGCGGACACTCATAATGGTAAGAGAATAATTGAGATTTTTTGACGTGACAACGTCTTATAATTCGATGGAGCCGGCTGCACGCACGAAAAAACATGACTCATGCGGCGTTACCTCGCTATGCGGCGTTACCTCTTTTGAAAAATGAAACCATTCCATCAGTATTTTCTTATGACGTTGTCACGTTTAACTATCGTCAGTAAACCGACTTTACAGACAACCGATTTTTTTTTTTGCTGTGCCACGGCTTTTTTGAAAATTCATTCTTGATGGTACAATGATGCTCAAAAAGCGACCCCTATAAGGGTCGCAGAAGTATTTAAAGTTTAGTTATAATATTTAAAACCGGTTTTCGTTATAAAACATGTCTAAAACTTGGAACTTTGAACTTCAATATCTCTGTAACCAGGTTCCTAAGTATAGTCTAGAAAAACAAGCTACTATAATTAAAAAAAAATAAAAAACACGACTGCAAAAATTGCAAATGTTTGTACTTTGTTTACTCGACAGTTTTTTTTATTTACGAAGTTTTTTATTAACAGTGTTATATTATTTAAATCTACTTGTCAAATTCTAGACGATAAACATAGACACGACCAGATTCATTAAAAAAATAAATTGAGGCTCGTAGTTATTAATTTACGTTTTAAAGTGACCACACCGGTTTGTATACTAGCCTATGTTACTCGGAACTTACTTTTTACTAGCCTATGTTACTCGGAACGTTGCAAGGATTGTAACGATACCCCATACATCTAAATCGGTTCAGGCGTTTCAAAGTTATGGTGGAATAAAGAAACTCACATACATACATACATTAACCCTGAACACATAACACTCCTTTTTTTGGGGCAGTCGTGTAAAAAATAAGGCAATGATGGGAAAAACATGTAGCTTTCGATTACGTTAAGCGTCTTTCTACCTCCCTTATGTCTTATGAATAAAAAATCATCCTGTATACATTTTCTCATTTCAGCAACCCGTCTCATCCACCCACACTTCAACGATCTCAATAAAGGCGACAACAGAACATATGTCTCACCAAAAGAATGTCACTACCTAGTAGACTCGAACATCGGTCGACCATCCACATTAGAACCAGCCTACCACAAAGATTCCTCATGGGAAGTCATATCCAGTGTTACCATACTCGACGCAAAAAAATCCCATCAAGTGTTCAGAGCGTTCTATGTGCCAGTGTTGTCAAGTAGAAAAAATGTTTACGCTAATTTGTATCTGTTGAAGAATAAGTCGCATGTTTGATTGAATGGGAATCAGTAAGTATTTAGTGATTTTGAGATTTTTATATCCGATTATGTCATTTATTATAAGGTTGAGG
This sequence comes from Hoplodrina blanda, assembly GCA_949316365.1. Lineage (NCBI taxonomy): Eukaryota > Metazoa > Arthropoda > Insecta > Lepidoptera > Noctuidae > Hoplodrina > Hoplodrina blanda. The sequence continues at coordinate 15,475,060 of OX438580.1, read as the reverse complement.
TTACATTAAAGTAACCAGTCAGTTGTTATAATTTGGGGTCGAAAATCTACGGGAGATTGCGATGTGTATTCAGCGTAATATTTCTCCTTATTATGTGGTGTAAAAATACAGCCGTTAACAGGCATTAAATGAAAAAAAAAAAGTTAAAGTGAAAGGCAGAACTGAAATAACTCAGTGAATATTCAAATTTCGAATTACCAAATGCAAAACCAAAAATCAATAAGAAGAAAAGTAACGGAGTGTATGCACGCGTGCACATAGGAGTCGAGAGCGGTGGCGTAGAGGAAGCATGGCGGCATGAGAGAACGTCATGCCGTTTGCCGACACGGCAAACTGGTCGATTTTACTGCCAAATGTGCTAATAGATGTTTTCACATCAAAAATAATTAAACAACGTTGTAATGCTACCAAAAACATTGAGGTTGGTCTAGTTCATGTTGTAAGTAGACATAGAAAGAAAGAAAGAATAGTTTGTTTTAACGCAAATACAAATCTCTAATACAATAATTATTAACACACTGCCATCACATAATTAAAATTAATTAGTATCAAAAGCAATACAATAAAACTTAGTATTATAAAAATGCTAACGAATAGTTTTGGACTCAAGCTGAAAATTCGAGTCGAATGTCGATATCTGTTTTAATAGTTATAAATTATGCAATAAAATTCAATTAAATGTTTTTAAAGTTAGTTGTGGTATAAAGGTACGCGCATACTATGTCGGGACGCAGCGGGTCGGGGCGGGCTGCATCGTAGTGCCAAATGCGTACTTAGCACGTTAGTGACGGGCCGGGTTGCAGCGCATCGACGGATAAAATACAATACACTGCCGCTTGGCATAGCACACTGTAGACGGGGCGGTGCGTCGCATCGCACGCACCAAACTCAGCCGCGCACTATATCGCTCTAAAAAAAGAAATACAGGTCATATAAAATACGGGTTGGGCAAAGTGTGTCATTGGATTTTTCCATCAGGAATTTCTCAGTAGCAGCCTCGGAGTCTGGATTTGTGCCCGGTTGAAGGCAATAGGCTCGCCCCCTATTACATGGGACTTAGGCCGCCTTCACATTACGTCGCAAGCATTGCGGCTGCCGCGCTGCTGCCGCAATGCTTGCGACGTTATGTGAAGGCGGCCTTAAACATTACTGGTGAAATGTGGTTGTACTAATGGGTACACCTCTGCCTAACCCTTCGGGGATTACAGGTGTGATGGTAAGTTATGTTAAAATACGTACAAGCAATTTAAGTGGATTTTTGCGCTGCACCCCGACCCGTTGCTGCCCGACACAGTATGCTCGTACCTTAACTAGACGAAATCTCAAAGTAAGTACAGTCAAATAAAACATATCAAGTATGTTTCTTCACAGCACTGAATTAGCTATAGAACCATCCAGCATACGGAGCTAGTCATAATTTAACAAATATTATGCTACCCGTTGACTGCGAGCGAACATTCGCTAGAAATAAACTACTGTAACATGGCGCGCCTCTCCATATTATTATTTCAATGTCAGTCACATCCTTACGAAAGAGTTTGTATATAGTTGTAAGTATTTGTCCTCAGTAGCAGGCTGGCAGATTTGTTGGTCAACTAATCGTAACTAGCCGACCGCGCAAGACAACGCACGTGTCTCTTTCATAAGTTTCATAGAGTACGTCAGTGCAGCGCCATACTAAAAATAATGAGTAATTAATGACGCCGCAAGTTAAGCAATAAATCGCTGGATTTATTTATGTTGGGGGCCGTCGCAGTACGCACACATGCGGTGTGAGTCTTGTAAATACTTTAACAACGTTTTGAATTTTGGAGGGGCGCGCCATGTTATCGTAGTTTATCTCTACGCCAACCCCGAAGTGCGACTGGCTACACACTTGGTGTGTTCGCCGTAGAAAAACACATACGGTGTGTTCGCCGCACTTGCGTTTTTTAGTGGAAACACAACAGGTGTGTTTTCCCGCAGTCAACGGTTTAAATTATGTCATAATAATAATTAGTTAAGTTTTTAGTGCAATAATTATATTACGGCAGTTCTCTGTAAGTGTTCTTAAATGTAATAAAATGGTATTAATTGTAGGTCGATGTATCGGCCAAAATAATAAGATTCTTGAGATCAAGGAAATTGGGTACTTGACACTATCAGGTACTTTTTATGACCTGTCAAAACGTGATTCTCCATAGATTTTGAACTGAAACTATGAAATTCAATTGATTAATCGAACTTTTTACGTATACACCTTTCTAAGGGTCGGTTCACATCTGACGGAAGATACGTCGTACGTATCGTCTTTAGTATGGTCGACGCACTAACGGATCATCGGTTACGTGTGTATGGTTGGATATTTTATTATCTATTTGACTGTTTCTGCGTTACGCGACTGACGATACGCGGCGTATCTTACGTCAGATGTGAACCGACCCTAAGGGCGACCATACCATTGATTGGTATGTAAGTTTTTAAACGCCATGATCCAAATCCAATAATATCGAGGTTGTGGACTTCATTTTACGTAATGTATTTTATAAAAATAAGAATTAAATATTAAATTATTAATTTACCACGCTAACTGTACCTACTTTGCAACATTAAAGATTTAGCACGAAAGGAGATGTTACTTAATAATTAAGTATTTAATTAATTAATATATTCAGCTAGAAAATTAATTTGTTTTTTGCATTTTTATAAGCACGACGCAATTTAGATGTAATTATTGTTTTGTGATCTATATTTTTATGATTAAAGTTATTTCTGAATATGTGATTTTCATTTAGGCACAGTCAACAAAACATAAAAGTTTTCTTAGAAACCGCTGGATGTTTTCAAGTGTAATTTAATTTAAAAAGAAGATCATAAACAGTTCGTTAATTAAGTTAAGTTTCAATCGAAGACATCCATCGGTTTCTAAGAAAACTACAACTATATCTGACGACCCAGCATACCTAGAGCTGTTTTGCTGACTGTACATATTTTGTGGCGATTCTGTTACTTTCATTTTGCATTCAACTAGTAGCCAAAGAGCCGTGGAAGATCGACCTTCACCCATCAGTAACTTGATGAGACATATTTTTTTATCTATATATATAAAAATGAATCCCTGTTTCCCTTGGTCACGGCATCACGCGTAAACGGCTGGACCGATTTCACTTTTTCTTTTTTTGTTGTGTTTGTTATTGTCAAGAGAAGGTTCTTATGAAAAAAAAAAAAAAGTCGGAAATGTCGGTCTCAAGGGTAGGGGTATCGGTAGGATAGGGGTAGGATACCACGCGAACGAAGTTGTGGCGGGTCAGCTAGTCAAATATATCCCACCAAAAACATTCTGTAAAAAACTAGCCAAGTCTCGATGGAGCTGCTTGTTTATCTCTAAAAAGTAATGAAATCAAAACAAAGTCGTGCCAAGTCTAAGGTTCCTTACTGCGATTTCTTTATTATTATAGTTAATGTTGTGTGACTTGGCCGTTTAAGGGTACAAAACCAGGTGCTCCATGACACCATTGCTCCAATCTGTCGCTAGAACCTAGCGGTTCATTGACGATGGAAAATTGCCACTTGGAAAACGTTGATTCAATAACCAGTCAATTGTTGACTTGTACTCACTAACGTATAATGAATGTTCAACGGCCAAGTCACACAACATTAGGGTAAGAATGGGGATTACCGGTCACTTAAGGCGAAATAATCACAAATCAGATATTAATAAACATTTCTTTATTAATCCTTTTAACAATCAAACTATAGGTATTCTTCTAACAAAATCATGTTAATTGAGATCAATAATTAAAACAACTTTGAAATAATCAGCATTTTAAAAAAAATCTAGCTTGACTGGTATTAGACACTTTGGCAGGTAAAACCAGTCAGTAGGTTGCTAATACCGGTCAAGCTTTGTTCAGGCATAAGTCGCAAATGTAACCCTCAGGAGAGTCATAACCAGAGCACTCAGCGTGTGCCCAGAGACCACACAGCACACATCTATACCAGAGCTCGTTATTATGCCCATAATCATCGCAAATTATACATTTGTTTTCGTAGTCCTCGTCAGCATTCGGTGTCTTCATCTTCACGCAGGTCTGTCATTTCTACTTCCGAGTCCGACGTACTCTCATTACGGTTGTTTTTATCTTGAAGCACTCTCTTTTTAGCTTTTTTCACTTCCATCGATTTATAGTTTTTCCTCTCTTCATTTCTCTTGTAGTTTTTCCTTCATCCACTAGTCTAAAACCCCTGCGTAGTTGCTCTTGGCTCCACGACGCCTTTGAAATGGGTTGGCTTCTTCTTTTAGGTAGTCTGAAATAATAAAAAAACATTAATATTAACATAAATAATAGTCATGTATACCAATTTTACTTGCGGTTAACACCGGTCAGCATGACCGGCATTGCCCGACTCGAAACATTTCCGTAAAAAAATTTTAGTTAGGAAACCTGACCAAATAAGTTAAAAAACGATTATCACTCTGAATGTTAAGTAATTATGGTGCAACAATCCTAGATAACAATGTAAGAAACGTGAAAATATAACACTCACCTCTTATTGTTTTACCCCGAAATTTTACATCAACTAGGCGCGAAAACAATCGACGTGCGTTCATCCAAGATGTCGGCTGCGGAATGAAGCGGGGACCGGTGCGTTGCTGCATGGCAACATTACGTCACTCGCTGTGTATGTGTGCGTGCATCGGAACGCAGTAGTTTGTGAGATTTTATATTGACCGGTATTACCTCCTGACCGGTATTACCCGGTTCTACCCTAACTATAATAATAAAGAAATCGCAGTAAGGAACCTTAGACTTGGCACGACTTTGTTTTGATTTCATTACTTTTTAGAGATAAACAAGCAGCTCCATCGAGACTTGGCTAGTTTTTTACAGAATGTTTTTGGTGGGATTTCACTTCTTTTTGTAGAAACATTATATTGATTTATGTTATTAGATTTTCTTATTTGACACAGTTTTTTTTTCTTTTTTTTTTCTTTTTGTTTTTAATGAAGCGGCCCACCAAGTTGAATATTTTTTGTAAAGGCGGTATGTCGCGATCTCTAATAGTTTGGTTGGGCTCTTGTGTTTTCTAATCAGGGTCACCAGGTACTTCAGATCTTCGATTGTCCTAGTTTTTATAGTTTTCCCTTTATGTGGCCATTAAACCCTAACTCTGTACCAAATTACAGCTCTCTGAGTTTATGGGAAGTACTAGTTCTATTTTGATGATCATGAGTGAGTGAGTGAGTGTCATAAATGCAAAACTTTGCTTTCACTTAACTTCGGAACTAAATGACCTACAGACTTGAAATTTTGGATTTTAAGTATATGATTACAGCTTACTGGATGACGAAAATTTCTGCGTTCTGGTCTTATCTAGAGGTTCTTAAATAGGGGCCTGAAAATGCGGCGAAATGGTTCCAGTAAAGGATGGTACGGCAGTGTTTGCTTCGCGCTCGACTTTGGCGGGGGCACTCCCGTGCCCCCCGATTTTAATAACAAATATGCCTATGATAACTTGCCTATCGAAAAGTTTTTAATTGAATTAATTTAAATCAATTTTCAGAGAGAGGAAGAGCGCTTTATTAATTTGTTTTATTGTGTTTTAATTATTTTATATCCTATTAGCTTCTCTACCCGCGGTTCGTCCACGTAAATGTCGATTATTGGCGATCTCATCTTGTTCCTCCGTGCAAACTTTGCCCCCTTATTCACCCCCTAAGGGGTAGAATTTTGGAAAATCTTTTCTTACGGATGCCTACGTCTTAAAAAGAACACACCCTCCAAGTTTCAGGTGTCTACGATCAGGTTTAGGCTGTGCGTTGATCCGTCAGTCAGTCGGTCATTCCAGAGAAAGCATTTTATTTGGATAAAATAGATAGAAGAAGATAGATTAAGTATGTTATATTTATAGGCATTTACTTATTATTTTAATATTATTATATGCAATATTAATTGTTCAACTAATGAACAAAGTCTAGTTGGTACTCCATAACCTTCCTGATTTAAACTATTTAGCCATGAAACAAGGCGCCTTTACTAACATTATTTAGTTTATTTTTCATTTAAATTATTATAATTAGATGTAGGCGTACAAAACAAGTTTAATCCTTTTAATTAGTTTTTTTAGAGATCATTTCGTATTTGTTTGTTTGTTTTTGTTAAATCCTCTGTGCTATAATGAGAGAAATAGTCCATATTCAGGTTGGGAGGTGTGGCAATCAAATTGGGGCTAAAGTAAGTATAAGAGTATCATGAACTTTGGCATACATTTGAAATAGGTATAAATATTGCATTTAAAAACATTTCTATTCTTAAGAGAGGTTCGTTGCAGTGTTCAACATAATGCTTAATTTTAATATGCTAATGTGAACTGAATGTTGAAGGGTCAAAGGTTGAGTGTCAATTGGTATATTTTTTGCAGTTCTGGGAGGTGATTTCCGATGAGCACGGGGTCGACCCAGCCGGCATATACAGTGGCGACTCTGATCTTCAAATAGAACGCATCCAAGTCTACTACAACGAAGGATTAAGTGCAAAATACGTCCCAAGAGCGGTTCTCGTCGACCTTGAACCCGGCACCATGGACGCCATAAGAGGTGGCGTTTACGGACAGATATTTAGACCCGATAATATCGTATTCGGCGCCACAGGTGCAGGCAATAATTGGGCTAAAGGACACTACACCGAAGGTGCAGATTTGCTTGAATCAGTTCTCGATGTTGTGCGAAAAGAGGCCGAAGGATGCGATTGCTTACAAGGATTTCAAGTTGTGCATTCTCTTGGAGGCGGCACCGGCTCTGGACTAGGAACGCTGCTTCTAGCGAATCTGACTGAAGAGTATCCTGACAGGGTTACCGTTACGTACTCCGTGGTACCTAGCCCTAAAGTGTCAGATACTGTCGTAGAGCCTTATAATGCGACCTTAGCGGTGAACCAGTTGATAGAGAATACCACGCAGTCTTATTGTATAGACAACGAGGCGCTGTACGATATTTGTTTCCGAACGCTGAAGCTGAAGACTCCGACGTACGGCGACTTGAACCATCTGGTGTCCGCGACTATGTCCGGCGTGACGACGTGTCTCCGGTTCCCTGGACAGCTGAACGCGGATCTGAGGAAGCTCGCTGTCAACATGGTGCCGTTCCCTAGGCTGCACTTCTTCATGCCCGGCTTCACACCGCTGACGTCACGGGGAAGCCAGAAATTTCGAGCTCTGACCGTGTCAGAACTTACGCATCAAATGTTTGACGCCAAGAACATGATGGCGGCTTGCGACCCTCGCCACGGAAGGTATCTGACGGTCGCTGCCATTTTCCGTGGTCGCATGTCAATGAAGGAGGTAGACGAACAGATGGTCAACATCCAAAACCGGAATAAAGATTTCTTCGTCGAATGGATCCCGAATAATGTGAAGACAGCTGTTTGTGACATTCCTCCGAGAGGCTTAAAAATGTCTGCTACTTTCATAGGAAATACTACAGCTATTCAAGAGCTCTTCAAACGAATTTCGGAGCAGTTTTCTTCTATGTTTAGGAGAAAAGCGTTCCTCCATTGGTACATGGCTGAAGGAATGGATGAGGCGGATTTCACTGACGCTGATAATAACATGAGTGATTTGATATCTGAGTACCAACAGTACCAGGATGCGACGGCTGAAAACCAGGACTTTGAAGAAGAAGAAGAAGAAGGTCAGGAGGTCAATGATAGTGATGGGTAGACTGTATTTATTATTTTATTTAATAAATTATTTGTATGAGACCGTACAAGTAGTTTTGCTAAGACCTGGTGTGCTTTTTTGTAAAATTCTGCCGCAGTAAAGCATGAGGTGAGCGGTTATCCTACCAGGGATTAACGCTAGCGTCAGGCTGGATGGTTGCCCTGAAAGTATATTCAAGAATTTCTATCAAATTGCCTAATATTTGCTATATTTTTTTTTTAATAATTACTACATAAGATACATTCAGAGAAATATGAATATTTTCTTGATCAGCCACCCTTTTTTTTTTTTTTTTTTTTAAGGTGGTAAAAATCATCAAATGACTCCTTCCGCCCTGGGTGGGGCGGAAGGGACTGTCAGACTTTTACTGACTAAAAAACCACCCTGTTCCTTCTGTTGCCCTTTACGTTCCGGGGCCACGGTATCCTGTTAAGACGTCCCGCAACCCCGGCAGGCGTTTGGCCCCTATTGGGGCCCCGTCCCTGTGCTGACAGCTCTTTGAGGCGCGCGCGAACAGAACGCGCCGTCGACCCGGGCATGGTCCTTGATCGGACGGCGAGCTACCCATTACTCGCCGTCCGCAAGCCCGCGCCTACGGTGGCCGGATGTCGTCTCTCGACGTCCGACGCCCTGGGCGTCTCCCGCGGCGGCTGGGGCGCGAGGTGGAGGATGTTCTCTCCCTCACGCGGCCCGCCTCCTCCTTTGCTAGCATTACTGCTTCGCAGAAGGAGGTGACTGCATCCCATTCCCTCTCGCCCCGGAGCATGGCCTGAACCAGGCCCGGGCGCGAGAGGTCGCCGCCGCCTATCGCCTCCGTGAGGACACGGCGGTGCTCCGCCCAAGCGGGGCAAACCTGCACCGTATGCTCCACCGTGTCCTCCGGGCGGTCCACACAGTGGTGACACCCGGGCGTTTCCTCCCGTGCAATCCGACACAGGAACCTCCCGAAACAACCGTGTCCGGTGAGGACCTGCGTCAGCCGGAAGGTGAGGACGCCGTGGCGCCTCTCCAGCCACTCCTCAAAGAGGGGTCTTACCGCCGCGATTGCAGCGTGCCCGAACTTAGGTTGCGACAGTCGCATCTTCCATTCCGCCATGAGATCGCACCGGAGCTCGACCCGCAGTGCCGCGATTTGCCGCGGCAGCGGGGTTTCGCCCCGGCGCTGCGCGTCCACGCGCCACTCGTAGACGCGCTGGAGGACTGTAGCCTCCAGATCCCACGGCGGTAATCCGGCAAGGAGGTTTGCCGCTTCGCCGGAGACCGTGCGGTATCCCCGGATCATCCTGATGGCCATGACCCTCTGGCAGGCGACCAACTTGGCTGGTGGCCGCCGCCTGATGATGGGGGCCCACACAGGGGCCCCGTAGAGGGCCATGGACCGCACGACCCCGGCGTACAACCTCCGGCAGGAGGCGCCTGGTCCTCCGAGGTTGGGCAGGAGCCGCCAAAAAGCAGCCCCAGCCCATTCCAAACGCGGAGCCAGACGTCTAAAATGCTCTTGGAAGCCCCACCGGCTGTCGAGGACGAGACCCAAATACTTCATCGTCGTCTCGACGCCGATGTGGACCCCTCCCACCGTTATTTGGGAACCCGACGGTGGCGCGTTCCGGAGGCCATGAAAGCACATGGCCTTGGACTTGTGCAATGCCACCTCGAGTCCCAATTGCCGGATCCTTTCGACGACTGTCGCAACCCCTCGCGTCGCCAAGTCGGCCGCCGCCTGGTGCGACTCTCCCTGTGCCAGGACAAGCGTGTCGTCAGCGTAGCAGACCACGCTGACGCCGTCAGGGAGGTCGGCGCGCAGCACCCAGTCGTATCCGATGTCCCACAGAAGCGGCCCCAAGACCGATCCCTGTGGGACACCGCACGACATTTCTCGCCGGTTCCACTCTCCCCGTTGGCCGGGGTAGATGACGGCCCTAACCGTCAAGTAGTCCTCGACCACACGACGGAGGTAGGTCGGCATCCGGTGATACCGGAGTGCCTCCCTGATGCAACTCCAGGGCAGGGTGTTGAAGGCATTGGCGATGTCGAGCGACACCGCCAAGACAACCCTACCCCGGGATACTGCTTCCCCCGTCGTGAGGGCTCTCACGCGCATGATGGCGTCCACCGTGGAGCGCCCCCTGCGGAAGCCGAACTGGCTCTCCGCGAGGTCCGGCCCTGATCTCCCCAGGTGCCCGACGAGGCGGTTAGCAATAACTCTTTCAAAGAGCTTGCCCGCCTCGTCGAGCAGCACGATGGGCCGGTATGCGGACGGTGAGTCCGCAGGGCGCCCCGGTTTCCTGATGAGGACCAGTTTCCCCGTCTTCCAACGAAGCGGGAACTGGCCCCTCTCCAAACATGCGCTTAGGAGCCTCCCCAGTCGAGGACCGAGAGCCCCCGAGGCCAGGACCCAGGCTTTGGCAGGCAAGCCGTCGGGTCCCGGGGCGGTATTTTTGGCCTTCAGCCGTTGTACCGCCACTCTCAAGTCTACCTCGGCCACCTCCGGGGCAATGTAGTCGCCGTCGTCGCTGTGGTCCGCGTCTTCGTCTGGCACCGCCATGGGCGGAGCCATGGACGGGGGCACATGTTCCCCTCGAGAAGGGAACAGGGCGCTCACGACGTCCTCAACGAGCTGGGGCCGGAGACTCTGTGTCAGCGGGGGACCCCAGGGGCGGAGTTTATCCCGCACCCATTTGTACGGGCGCCCCCACGGGTCCCTGTCCAGAGACTCCAGCATCTCCCTGCGGGATAGATCTCTAGCCCGCAGCATCCCATCTCGGAGGACGGTCTTCGCCGCCCTGTACCCCTCGTACAGCTCCGCCTCTATGGCATCCGCATTCGGAGGTCGGATGCGACTCCGGCGGTGCCTGGCGTACAGGCGTCGCGCATCAACGCACGCCTCGCGTAGCGACGTTATTTCGCGCGACCACCAGTACACCTGACGCCGGGCGCTTCCTGGCCGGGCCCGGGGCATTGCCATGTCGCAGATCGCGGACATGGCCTCCCGGAACCACTCCACCTCATCGTTGACGTCGGCAGGCCTGTCTGGTGATGACACCCAGGCCTGCACGATCGAGGCTTCCAGGAAGAGCTCCTGGTCCAGCTGCTTCAGCGCCCATCGCGGACCACTCGGGGTCCGTCGGACCAGCGCATCAGGGATCTGGGCGGAGACGTCGAACCGGATGTACCGGTGATCGGAATAGGTCTCCACCCCCTCCTCTACGCGCCAGTCAACGACACGCTGCGACAGAGCGGGGCTGGCGAACGAGATGTCCACCACCGACTCGCCCCGCATCCGCACTCACGTGGGGACAGAACCCCGGTTCAGTATGACCAGGCCTGTCTCCAGAGCCCAGTCCTCCACCATCCTGCCCCGCGCGTTGTCCGTGTACCGGGAACCCCAAGCCACATTCTTGGCATTGAAGTCCCCGAGGACCAACACGGGGAGGGAACCGAACCCGGCGACGACGACTCCTAGCTCCCTAAGGGAGACGTGGAACTCGGCGAGAGTTCGGTTCGGGGAGAAGTAAACGCCTACCACGGCGATCTCCCCGAACCGGGCTGCCACACAACCCCGTCCTCTTTTGACACTCTCGAGAGACGGGGTACCGGCGGCGGCCGACGAAATTATGGCCACCGAGCCGTCGAGGTCCATCACCCAGTCATCCCTGGGCGGGACAAAGTACGGCTCGGCGACCACCGCGATGTTGATCAGCCACTGCGCCATGCTCTGGAGCAAGAGATCCTGAGCGGCGACGCAGTGGTTGATATTCGCCTGGAGGAGGCGCAATGGGGCCGTGATTAGGCCTCCATTATGTCCCCCTCCAGGGCCCTCCTCGAGGGCGGTGACGCACCAGCGGCGGCGACGGTGGCGGCGGCCGTGGCGGCCGCGGCGGCAGCAGCGGCGGCGGCGACAGCGGCGGCGGCAGCGGAGGGCCTACCTCTGCCCCTGGCCCTGGCAGGTGGGGCGCAGGCCCTGCCCCCTGCCCGGTGATCGGCCGGCTTGCCAGCGGCCGCACATGCGAAGCAGTGCGGCGCGGCGTGGCACGTACCGGCCATGTGACCGGGCTGACCGCAGCGGAAGCATTTGTCGCTGCGGTCCACCTCCGAGGTGCAGACGCATGCCGCGTGGTTGCCCACTTGGCAGCGGAAGCACCTCAGGGGTCTGGGCTCCAGCAGTTTGACCTGCGCCGAAACCCAGCCCACCAGGAGCCTCTGACCCTCCGCTATCTTTTTGGCCGCCGTTACGGGGCAACTAACCACGACGGTTCGAAGCCCCGCGAAGTCAGGACGGATGGCGCCGACCTTGACCTGGTCGGCAGCGCACTCTCCAGTCCTGACGACGGCGGCCCTGAGGTCCTCTTCCGTTACGGAGTGGTCCAGGCCCATTATGCGCACGTCGGCGCACTTGGTGGGCCTGGACACTCGGACCTCCTCCGCATCCAGGGACGCCCTGAGCCTTTCGGCCAGAGCGTCAGCGATGGGACCGCTGGTCGCACCGGGAACCTCCAGCATCCGGGCGCCCGTCGCGGTGACCTTGAGCCGTAGTCCCCCAACGACCCCGAGCTCCTGGAGGTTCACCGCCTCCTTCGCTTTTGTGAGCACGTCGCGGTACGACACGCCCTTCTTGACCGCGTCTGGCTGCAGTGTGATGACTACAGCCGCGGTCTTCGGGGCGCGAAGTCGCGCCGCGACGCTGCGCTCTTTGCGCTGCCGCCTCCTCCTCGCCGATCTGGTCTCCCTGCCAGCCCGTCTCGCCTCCCCAGCCACCTGCCAACCGGCGCCGGCTGCGCGAGACTCCAGAGGAGGGGGGGGAGGCTGGGCCGGCGGGTTTGCCGCCGGGGCTCCCTTCCCCCTCCTCCGCCTGCCCCTTTTCGACGACGCCGCCGGCTTGGCCGGAGTCGGAGCCGGCCTAGCTGGGGCTGGCCCCGCCAGAACCGGCCTTGCCGGAACCGGACCCGCCGGAACCGGTCTTGCCGGTGCCGGGCCAGGAGCCGGATTTGCCGCTTTTGTAGCGGCGGCGGCGGCGGCGTAAGAGGGCGCCGCCAGTGGGGGGCGCAGGACCCTACTCTCCAACACGGAGAACCTCCGGTTGAAGGAGGCCAGCTCTTGCCGCACCAAGTTGAGGAGAGGGCTCTCCTCTGGCGCGGGCTGGCTTGGCCCCGCGTTCCCCTCCCGCGGAACCTCGGTCGGCTCCTTGGAGCTTGGCCAGATCCGCCTTGAGACAGAGGTTCTCCTTCCGGAGAGCCTCCATTTCGGCCTTCATGCGGCCGACCTCCATCCGCAGCTCCGACATTAGGTCTGCCGCCTGGGGCCCGCTGTGGAAAACCGCCGCTGCCGCCAAGATGGAGGCCGTGGCTTCGGCGGTGGCCCTGTCTTTAGACGCTTTGGTCTTTTTCAGGGCCACCACCCGAATGGCCTTCTCCACAGCCTCCCTTAGCTCGTCCGGCCTCGAGGCCAGGCCGACGTCGGGCTCGCCACCAGATGTTCTGGTGGAGGGCCTCTTGCGGGCAGAGGACACCTCCCCCTCGGAGGATGTCCCCTGTCCTGTCCCCGGGCGGGGGCGCTTGAGGAAGGATTTCCTCCTCTCCTCGACCCCCGCCCCCACGCCTCCAGAGGTCACGCTCCGGAAGCCTGTGGCGTCCGAAGCAGAGTCGGAATCCGACTCGACCATCTCTATGGAGCAGGCACTGAGTGCCCGCTCCTCCGGTGCCGGTGATGAGGGCGTGCTGGAAAACTCCAGCGACCCCCCATTCCGGGCACGTGAGCCCCCCTGGCTCTTAGCGGCGACTGCCGGTGATGTGTTTGGGTTTTTTTTCAAAAAAAATTCCATATTTGATCCCACGAGTATAAAAAGTTCCAACCATCCAACCAAAAAAAGACGTGGTTCGCACTAACGACTAATTTAGCTACCCATTAGCCAAGCTAACAACCTCCCTCACGGTGCGCCGCCGCTTGGAGGTTTGGGGTGACTTTTTATAGAGGTTTTCTACCTCGTGGCCCGGGCGGTTAAGCCAAGACCCTCGACCCCCGTCAAAAGTCAGAGACATGACCTTGACAGTCTTCGGGGCTACGAGAACAGCGGTGGCAGAAGGAGGTACGAGACTTCCTCCTGCTAGCGACCACCCGACAGAATATTGGCATGCGGACAAAGAGACCCCTAAAAAGGGGAGTTTTTGCCCGCACCCCAGGGTGCACCGTCCCGAAAAACTGGCCTTCCCCCCGGACGTATCCGAAAGGGAACTCCAGTCCACGGGCACACGGGGAGGTTTTCTGTCCAAGCACCCCTGATCAGCCACCCTGACGTCGACGTTGGAGCCGCGGCGCGCGGTTGGCCGCCACCGCAGGCCGCCTCTGTGTGGGACACGCTTTAAAGACAAAAGATAGGTAAGTACAGAACACTAATGCGCTTATGATACGTTAGTCCAAAAGGAGCCTTAGTACCTACCATAGACAAAACTGCAAGTTCAAGTCAAATGAATGAATGAATGATATATTTATTTGCAAGAATAGAGGTAGCTAATAAAAGTTCTATCTATGGGTCTTACTATATTCGGCGTTTCAGCCGTGCAAATATTTGGATTTTACTTCTTGGTTATACCTACTCATAGCATGCAGTACACATTTTGGTAATTAACAATAACATAAAAATGCTAATAATAATTTTATAACCCCAATTTTTGGATTAGTTACAATGCAATTAATAAACGCAAAACTCGAAAACGGCTAGACCGATTTGTCTGATTCTTTTTTTGTTATATTCGTAATTTTCCGGACAAGGTACATACTTATGGAAGATTTTTTTTGGAAAAAATCCACCGGGTATGTCAGAAATTTGCGCCCGTGTGAAGCCGGGGCGGTTCGCTAGTTCAAAATAAAATAAGAGGGAGGGAATTGGTTTATCAGTATCGTTGCAAATGGCATTTTGCAATTTTGAACTAGCTTTTATCACCGCTTGTTTGAAGGACCTCCGCCACCAACTTCCTATAAAAATCTGACATGGGGGCAATCTGAGGGTGACTAGGTGATGATTGATGGGGGGGACTTCGCCCTACAAAGTCATGTCATAGCGTTAACTATTTCGTGAGCCATGTCAATGTAGCATGATACGCCTCATACGCCATGGAACGCCGATTGACGCTTGTCGAGGTCATGTCGTTCCATGTCGTGTTCTCAGCATAGTAAAGTTGTGGCTGCGATGTAGTCGGTGTGGTTGTGTTACAGCTCTTTCACACGGCAGTCCAGTTTTTTGCAGGATCCCGTTTTCTGCAGGATTCCCGTTTGATGGCGAATGTGTTTATATGCTAGCGTTCATACGAGCATCCTGCATGCGGGATCCTGCAAAAAACCGATCCGGTCGAATTGTGCCATTCGGTTTTGTCACTAGAAACTGGATCCGAACTCCAGTAAAAAGCGGGATCCCGTTTAATCACACCTATATTTCAATAGCAGTGTTCACACGGCTTCCTGCGTGCGGTTTCGGTTTCGGTGCGTGAATCCTGCAAAACTGAACTGCCATGTGAACACAGCGTCCAGTTTAGCAGGATACCGTAAAAAGCCGATCCTGCAAAACTGGACTGCCGTGTGAAAGGGCTGTTACGTGTAAAACAAGCCTTATTTGTGTGGTGTGTGATGACCTCCAGCCGAAATAATAATGAAAAGTTACACAATAGTAGTTTTTTTATTAAATTAAATAACATCAAAACAAATAGTTACACCTACACTAAACATGGACATGGACATTACAAAACATTGGACAGTTACAAACACACAGTAATCATTCTTCTTCCACTTCCTCATCAAATTCCCCTTCATCATCTGCTGTCGCGTCCTGGTACTGCTGGTATTCGGACACCAGGTCGTTCATGTTGCTCTCCGCCTCAGTGAACTCCATCTCGTCCATACCTTCACCGGTGTACCAGTGCAGGAAAGCTTTCCTTCTAAACATAGCAGTGAACTGCTCAGAGATCCTCTTGAACAGTTCCTGTATAGCTGTGGTGTTTCCGATGAAGGTGGCAGACATCTTCAAACCGCGGGGAGGTATATCGCAGACGGCAGTCTTGACGTTGTTCGGGATCCATTCGACAAAGTAACTGCTGTTCTTGTTCTGGATATTGAGCATCTGCTCGTCCACTTCCTTCATGGACATGCGACCGCGGAAAACTGCGGCGACGGTGAGGTATCTCCCATGGCGCGGGTCACACGCCGCCATCATGTTTTTTGCGTCAAACATTTGCTGCGTGAGCTCCGGCACGGTGAGGGCGCGGTATTGCTGGCTTCCTCTTGACGTGAGCGGCGCGAAGCCGGGCATGAAGAAGTGCAGCCTCGGGAACGGCACCATGTTGACAGCAAGCTTCCTCAGATCCGCGTTCAGCTGTCCAGGGAACCGGAGACACGTCGTCACGCCCGACATGGTCGCGGACACCAGGTGGTTCAAGTCTCCGTAAGTCGGAGTCGTGAGCTTCAGAGTTCGGAAGCAGATATCGTACAAAGCCTCGTTATCTATGCAATAGGTTTCATCAGTATTTTCGACCAATTGATGGACAGACAGGGTCGCGTTGTAAGGCTCTACTACGGTGTCCGATACTTTCGGGCTGGGGACTACTGAAAAGGTGTTCATGATTCTGTCAGGGTACTCTTCCCTGATTTTCGAAATGAGCAAGGTCCCCATTCCGGAGCCGGTGCCGCCTCCCAGTGAGTGCGTAAGCTGGAAGCCTTGCAGGCAGTCGCATCCCTCGGCTTCTTTCCTAACGACGTCGAGGACAGAGTCGACTAGTTCTGCGCCCTCGGTGTAGTGTCCTTTAGCCCAGTTGTTTCCAGCTCCTGATTGTCCAAAGACAAAATTGTCGGGGCGGAAGATTTGGCCGAAAGGTCCGGAGCGCACGGAGTCCATGGTGCCGGGCTCGAGATCGACGAGGACAGCGCGGGGCACGTACTTGCCTCCCGATGCCTCGTTGTAGTACACGTTGATACGTTCGAGTTGCAGATCGGAGTCTCCATTGTAGGCGCCGGTGGCGTCGATGCCGTGCTCGTCGGAGATTACTTCCCAGAACTGAAAAGAATAATAGGACCTTGTTTTATTTCTGTTCGAAAGCAAATTTTGTAGGGATTGTGCTGTATTTTGACGTAATTATTATTGGAATTTCAGTGGGATGACATTTTTTTCTGAAAGAATCGTATGAACCGATTTCCACCTCCTCACCTACCCGTTCACTCAGCACTGCGCTAGGTGGCACAACAAAACAGCATCAAGTGCTGCTGATGCAGAGGCGTGGACGTTTAGCGATCTTAGTAATGATGATAGTAGTTTGAACAGTGCCTTACCTTAGCTCCAATCTGATTACCGCATTGCCCGGCTTGGATGTGGACGATTTCCCTCATGATTATAAGTTCACAACGAATTTTGCGCCTAAATACAGGTACTAAAATAACACTTTAGTTTAATTTGTCATCAAACGGTTAAAATAAAAATAAAAAAGATTAAAAAAAAAATGGTAACTTCTTACTGCATGTGCATAGCACAAAATTTTCGTGTATAATGAAATCAATGCATTCTTTTGTCATACGAATTGAAAATTTCAATCTTTTTTTGAAATTTTTGTCATTTTGACAATAAATCGTGATGGCCAGGCATTTGCTGTCAGTGATTTTGTAAAAACCTTTTTTAATTTGCTTGAAAAATTGTTCTGTGAGTAAGGTAAAACACCCAGTGTTCGACAGAGCCCCAGTGTTCGACACTTAAAAAGAAAACGAAAAAAAACAAGAGTCTCGCTTCGGAACGTATTTGAACCATAAACATAGTTGAGGATTATCTAGCTATCATTGCGAAAGATATTTCATAGATTCGGCTGTTTTAAAGAAAATGGCGTAGCTGAACATACCAACCGGCAGAGATCTCTAAATAAATTCCCGTTTCATTAGCGAAATCGCTAAGGAGGTGAGCAAGATATAATGCCCATAACTTTTAATTGTTTTGCTTGACCGAGCATGTAAATTATTTATTAAGTTAGAACCCAAATTCTTTAGTTTTTAGTAATGTCTTTGCAATTGTAAGTTTATAATATAATATGAAAACACGCTTGTCGATAACTGGAGTTTTTTTTTCGCATGTTCCTATAATCGACATAAATGTTTTTTATGGCACCAAAAAAAAATTACACACTTTTTCAAATAATACAGGCAATAGAAGTTGTCAGAAAGGTAAAAAAAATAGAAATTAAATCCAAGGAAAGAGAAAAAAGAAAACGATTAAAATTGAGGAAGATAGAAAAACAAAAAATAGAAAAAACTAACAGTTAAAAACAATAAAAAAAACAAGAAAAGGCGGTTACTAAACCGAAACCAAATGACACATCTTCTACATTTATTGTTTAACATTTAAGAGATGTATTATATTGCAAAAGTGTATTTTTTTAGAAACCTACAAATTACTAGCCACTATTTGTTTATTATAAGATTGTTTGTTGATTAAAATGATCAAAATACTGATTAAGACTAAGTTTTTATTTCGTCACATATAATACTAGATTATCTCGGCTTTTCTATTGGGATTTATTGTTTAAAAGTGTTAGGAATATGTCGATTATTGGATGTCGATTACTGGAACATGTCGATTACCGGGTGTCGAAAAATAGAATTCTGCTGTCGATCACTAGACCAAAAAACGTTAGGTAATTTATTTTGATATATTATTACTTTATTTATTTATATGAAACTTATGTTTGGTTTCAAATATTACGCAACGAAGTCTGAAGCGTTACCCAATGCTTCAAAATACCTTTTAATATCATAAAGTAAGAAAATATTTTAAAAAATGCTTGTTTGCGCACGCTAAAGTGTCGATTATTGGGGGTGTTACCTTATAAAGGTACACGCCCACCACTCGTGCCGCGAATGTAGCTGGAACGTCTCGTACTTTGACGCACTAAACGCATCTTTTCTTCGTAATTGGCAACCAATTTGTATATTTCATTAGAAATTAAAACCGATTGCGAACCAAACTACGGTTACCTATATCATACACTCAGTCATAACATGAGGACAATACGTACCTACGTGAAAAAAAGTTACTGTCATGTGAATCGCGCGCGGGCGGCGCCAGTAAACGGAACTGTAAGCACAGAATTGAGTGCGCGCAGATTGCGCGCCGCGCGCACGCTGTATACGAGCCTTGCATAAGTTGCGCTAAAGAGGCGCACCAAACCATTGCCGTGACTGCACGCGCGCAGCTCGCGGGCAGCTCGCGAGCTGCACATTCGCGGCGCATTCGCCAGATGTGGACGCACCCTTATATTGTGCGTTTCATCTCCCATTTTTCATAACTTCATATGGCAAAGTGCTATGTACGAACTCGTTGTGTTAGGGTGTTACCACACCAATCGATCGATAGTCGATCGATGCCATTGATCGACATCGGTCGACGATCGATTGGTGTGGTAGCTTTTATTGATCGACGGATACCGGTCGACTAACCAATCGATCGATTGTACCAATCTATTCTACTATCGATCGATGGTATCTATCGGCTATCGATCGATTGGTGTGGTAGAAACTATCGATCGACGTCGACTAATCCATTCTACCATCGATCGATGGCACCAATCTATTCTACTATCGATCGATGGTATCTATCGGCTATCGATCGATTAGTGTGGTAGAAACTATCGATCGACGTCGACTAATCCATTCTACCATCGATCGATGGCATCGATCGACGCTCGCTCGATTGGTGTGGTAACACCCTTAGATTTTAATATTCGTGGCACTTTGCGAAGGATCGGGAAATGCCGATATCTTAAAAAACACTCAGACTTTTTGTAGGACCGATTATCGGATCGGATTATTTCATAGTTCCGTTGGACCGACTTTTTGTAGGAAGTGTGCACTATTTGCCATCAGTACGTTCCATTACTCTCCGACAAAAAATCGGTCGCCTATTGTCTGACGTGGTCCTACAAAAAGTCTGACGTTAGGTAAGGGTCCCTTACCTAACGTCAGACTTTTTGTAGGACCAATTATCAGATCGGACGACTATTTTATATTCATATTCAAAAGTTCCATAGGACCGACTTTCTGTGGGACGTCTGCGTTGGTATATTGGAATTCATATGTTCCACATTTCTCTCTGGAATCACTCACCGATCTCTGACGTGGATGGAGTGGAGACCTTATAGGAAAGAAATATATTTGACGGAGACCCTAGGTTTAAATTTTTTTTAACTTTTTTAGACTAGTAAGTACCTAACCTAATATAGGCAGAGGCAGTGGTGGCCTGATGTCAGCTGACAGTTGTACTAGCTGACATTATGAACAGTAGGTACATGAAAAATAAAAAAAATTATCGAGTCACACTGTGCACTGGTGTCAGCGTTCTGCGACAGCCAAACTGTCAAGCGCCCTACGATGTCATCGATAACTAATAGTTCCTCGGTATTAATTTTATTATCAAATTAATACTGAGGAACTATCTAAATAAATATCGATAATTCATTGGCATTGGTAATTTTGAAAATAAGCAATTTAAGCAATTCATTTGGCTCAAAAGCAAACCTGACAGTTATGAAAAAGTTTGACACATTGGAAAAATAAACGAATAAATATGATTCAATTTTAGTTTTATTTCGGACATTCACAAGGACAAACACAAACACATAATCGAATAGTAATTGCTATTCCATACCCTCACCTTCCCCTTCTTCGTCGAACTCCCCTTCATCATCTGCCGTCGCGTCCTGGTACTGCTGGTATTCGGACACCAGGTCGTTCATGTTGCTTTCCGCCTCAGTGAACTCCATCTCGTCCATACCTTCACCAGTGTACCAGTGCAGGAAAGCTTTTCTCCTGAACATGGCCACGAACTGTTCCGCTATCCTCTTGAATATACTCTGGATAGCTGTTGTGTTTCCAATGAAAGTAGACGCCATTTTCAACCCTCGTGGCGGGATGTCACACACTGCAATCTTGACGTTATTTGGTATCCACTCCACAAAGTATGTGCTGTTCTTGTTTTGGATGTTCACAAGTTGTTCGTCTACTTCCTTCATGGACATTCGCCCTCTGAATATCGTGGCCACGGTCAGGTATCTGCCGTGTCTTGGGTCGCAGGCGACCATCATGTTCTTAGCGTCAAACATTTGAAGTGTTAATTCGGGAACGGTGAGCGCTCTGTATTGTTGCGCACCTCGTGACGTCAGCGGCGCGAAGCCGGGGGTATAGAAGTGTAATCGTGGGAACGGCACCATGTTGACGGCTAGTTTTCTCAGGTCCGCGTTGAGCTGGCCAGGGAAGCGCAAGCATGTAGTGATGCCGGACATGGTGGCGCAGATAAGATGGTTCAAGTCGCCGTACGTGGGTGTCGTGAGCTTCAGCGTCCTGAAGCAGATGTCGTACAGCGCTTCATTGTCGAGACAGAATGTGTGGTCGGTATTTTCAACCAGCTGGTTCACCGCCAGTGTCGTATTGTACGGCTCCACTACGCAGTCCGAAACCCTTGGGCTAGGGAAAACAGAGAATGACAGGATGATTCGGTCGGGATACTCTTCGCGTATTCTGTTGATAAGGAGTGTGCCGAGGCCGGAGCCAGTTCCGCCGCCTAGCGAATGTGACACTTGAAAACCTTGGAGGCAGTCGCAGCCCTCCGCTTCTCTTCTGACGACGTCGAGGCAGGACTCTAGGATCTCCACTCCTTCGGTGTAATGTCCTCGTGCCCAGTTGTTCGCGGCACCGTTTTGTCCGTAGACAAAGTTGTCAGGTCGGTAGAGGCAGCCGAAGGGTCCTGAGCGCACGGCGTCCATGGTGGCAGGCTTGAGGTCCACGAGGATGGTGCGGGGGACGTACTTGCCGCCGGACGCCTCATTGTAGTACACGTTGATGCGTTCAAGTTGGAGATCAGAGTCGCCATGGTAGCAGCCGCTCGGGTCGATCCCGTGCTCGTCAGATATCACTTCCCAGAACTGTGGACAATGGAACATTTTAGTGAATGATAGGTAATGATAGGAATACTATGCATGCCCGATAACACTGGTGGTACTTCCAACAAAGAACTTCTAGGTACTTCGCAGATGATGATATTATATTGATCATGATGGGTGAACATAATGGCAAATAAAGTTACTCACCTTTCCGCCAATCTGATTCCCGCACGAACCAACCTGAATGTTGATGATTTCCCTCATCTTGGTAATTTATCGTGCTGATATAAATAGGAACTTGTCAATTTTTCGTAAAAAAATATCCTAAAGTGATCTCAAAATTGATGCTTAACATTAGCTTATAAACTAATAAAAAAAATATAAAAAAAGACGATACGCAAAAATTACACCATGTGCATCTTACGTCGGATTTCAGTAAAGTGAAGTCAGAAATTGGCGTTTTGACGTCCATGCATTTTGAAATGAAGTTCTAGAATTTTTACAGGTTTTTGTGAAAAAGTTTAGAACCAGTCTTAATTTTAATTAGAAAAGCATTTTTCCAGAATTTTGAATAAGCAGCTCTAGTTATTTTGTTTATGTATCAAACATCTGCTTACCTAACAAAAGCCAACAGCTTCGTTACATCCGATCCCAAATACCCTACCGAGGCGACATCTAACGAAATTTTCTCGGACTAGAAGGACGCACTGAAATGTAATTTTCAGGCAACTATTCTTGTGAGACCTAAATTAAAACGCTCGACATACAACGAACCAGAAAGTTCCACAATCACCAGCCAGATGTCGCTGTCCACCTTCCAGGTTGTTTTGTTTTCAGCGGCGGCGTACTGTCACTATTGTCATGGCGCTCGCGTGAAATGTCACCGAGGTAGCGAATCGTTTCTACAATGTAAATTATTAGCTTATCCTGTATGATGTAGTTGTGTTTAATGAGTGGCGTGTGTGTGGTGTGCGAACGCCCGTGGAGTGATGTCAGTGGCCGGTGGGAATGCGACCGCGGAAGAGAAAAAACCAGGTTATTGTGAGGACAGCACGGACAGCGACAATGACACGGAGAGGAAGAGACTCCTTCGGAGGATATCAACAAGCAAGTGCGTCGGGAGACTCGTGAGTAGCATCCTAATGAGAGAATAGTAAAGGATCTGTTGTTGTAAGCTTGGGCGTGCCAACTGTCAAACGTGCGGGGGTGCGGGGGGCTACATGTGCCCGGACCCAATTTTCGAAGATCAATTTTTCAAGTTATAATGTTTGTTTTGCGTCGGTATTAAATTTTGTGTGCCCAAGTAATGAGATGTGGAGTTTGACCTATTTGGGGAGGCGAAGAGTGGCATAGAGGGGTTGTACGGTGACAATGATTTGTCCAGGATAAAGTTGATCCTTCATATTTATTGATCTCCTTGCTCCGACAGGTGGTTCAACGTCCTGAGCGAAGCTAGAACGGTGCAATTGTTGTTAAATACAATACATGGAATAAAAGAGCTCCAGGTTATTTAATATTCTGTGTAAAGATCTTAATCAGTTTGAGTAGGCGTTCTATTTTTGTTTGCCCGTCTTAGTTTTCGACACGATGATAAATGGCTCGGGGCAATAAGAGCGCCATGGATTTTGGCGGTAAAATATTGTTCATTTAGGAAGACTGATTACTAAGGAGTTTCTTGAGCGAAAGCTTTTCTTTAGTAGATTTACACGTTTTGCTGTTACAGCAGGTACAATAATGATCGAAGACAATATAATTGTATTTTTTATTCACAAAAAAATTGTTAGTGAAGTATCTTTCAAAGTTAATAAATTATCAGGAGTTATCGACCCGCTTGTTGCCAATATTTGCATAAAAACGCGGTTTACCCTAACTAACTACTTTTCCACTAATGGATTGCGTTTTCGTACGTATTTATGTGGGCAAAGGGTCGATTTATCACGAATCTATTACCATGAATTAGTTAAGTAACCAAGTAGATTCTTTTGTTGTTTATTTGCAAATATATTGTTCAAGCCTTTTGGTAACTGGTTGATTTTTATCCCTACAATTTCTCGGATTGCACTAAAATCCTTGTTACATTATTATAAGACATGACCTAATTTCTTAAGGGTACTTACACCCATATCACATCAATTCACTCACTACCCTCACACAATGTTATCAGCCAATCACATTTGACAGTTGTCTTGTCAGCACTGTCTCCCTGATGCCAACATTACAGACACCCTACGTTATAGCGCGTCCGACCACGGATGTCCGGTGGCTGTCAATCTTTTGACTGTTCCAGTTCGTATGTTTGTGCTTCCTACGCTTGGCATACATAGGTAGGTAGGTATGTTTGATTCGATCTTCTTTGTGAAGAAGCGTGTATAGCTAAACAACAATATTGAGGTTACAGCTGATTGATTTCACCTACATTTTTAAATTTGCTAGAGGGTAGTTGTTATTCTAAATAGGATTAGGTTTAAACAGTTCTACATTTAAATTCTTATGAGTACCTACTTAGGAACTAAAAATGATAATACAAGATAGATATATAGATTATTTTAATCTGTAGGTAGTTAGATACATATGAAAATAAATGGCATATCATGTTGCTAAGCGCAAAACTCGTGAACGGCTGGACCGATTCGGCTGATTCTTTTTTTGGTGTGTTCGTAATTTCCCGCGCAAGGTTCATATGACATATTTTTTTTTGGAAATTCCACCGAAGAAGTCGGAAATTTAAACCGTGCGAAGCAGGGTCGGTCCGCTAGTGCTTTAATAGATCCATCTACATGCCTACGGGTACATGAAGCGACGTAAGTTTTTACGAAACTAATAAACTCCAAGTAATTCTAGTAACTTTTAGGAACATTCGCATTCTAATCTTAGTCTCAATCTCAAATTGACTGTCGCTGAGGTGAGATTGCGACTAGACTACTTTTTAATTACGAGAATTGGCCTTTAATCCTTGAGTCTTCTAATCTAACTGCTGCCAGTAACACGGGCCTATGAACATCGTCACTCCGCCTAGCCTGAGGGCATCTTACTCGCTTACCAAATCGCATTATAGCGTAAAAGTGTATAAATTCATTGCAAAAAATGTGATGAAAAAAAGACGTTTTGGTGAAAATATGACGACGCCCTTTAAATATAATTTCGAGAGCTTTAATGATATTTTTTTTACTAGCTCCTGCTCGCGACTTTGTTCGCGTCAAAGTTGATATTATTTATTAGAATCGTATATTTTTCCTGGGATACCTACAAAGTAGCCTTTCTGATATTCCAGACTATAATCTGTCTCTATGTCAAATTTTATCCAGATCTGTACAGCCGTTCTGGTGTGATTGAGGAACAAACATCCATCCATACGAATTTCGCATTTATAATAGCAGTACCACATACGATAATTGCCGCACGTAAAAGAAAGAAAAGAAAGAAAGAAAAATGTTTATTGACACAGACCATGTGCACACAAAAATAAACAACAACAACAACAACATCAACATTATTTTCTTTGTTTTTTACACGACTGCCCCAAAAAAAGGAGTGATGTGTTCAGGGTTAATGTATGTATGTATGTATGTATGTGAGTTTCTTTATTCCACCATAACTTTTAAACGCCTGAACCGATTTAGATGTATGGGGTATCGTTACAATCCTTACATCGTTCCAAGTAACATAGGTCTATCTAGTTAAAAATAAAAAGAAACCGGTGTGGTCACTTTAAAACGTAAATTAATACCAGCCTCAATTTATTTTTTTAATGAATCTGGTCGTGTCTATATTTATCGTCTAGAATTTGACAAGTAGATTTAAAAAATATATAACACTGTAAATAAAAAACGTCGTAAAAAAAACTGACGAGTAAACAAAGTACAAATATGTGCAATTTTTGCAGTCGTATTTTTTAATTTTTAAATTATAGTAGCTTGTTAAATAAGATAGGTTCGCTCTTGACTCTAGTCTAGGACAGAGGTGACAGAGACAAAGCCTACGATGGAGTGAGCTTATCCAGAAGAAGCTTGTTCACTCAAACTTTAAAGAGATTAGGGTCGAATGCGTTCATATATCAAACATACGTGACCTAAAACAGCGGTACAATTTGCAAAAGACGTAAGACATTTTGAATTTAGCAGGCTACCTATTCGATAAGGTCGACCTATCCTACTTCAGGTTGATTCCTCAAACAACATCACGCCTATAATCCCCGAAAGGTTAGGCAGAGAAGTACCCATTAGTACACCCACATTTCGCCAGTTATGTTTAGGTCCCATGTAATAGGGGGCGAGCCTATTGCCATCGACCGGGCACAAATCTGGACTTCGAGGCTGCTACTGAGAAATTCCTGATGGAAAAACCCAATAATACTTTGCCCGACCTGGGCATCGAACCCAAGACCTCATGCTCAGCAGTCGCGCTTTGCAAACACTAGACCAACGAGGCATATTCCTCTAATCATTGTGATTATCTATACAGCATGTAACAAAAACCCTGTCCGATCCTTAAGGGTATTATTCGGCATCGTACTGCGTACACATATACGTAACCATTTAATGGATTTGAGATAATGATTTTTCCCCAGTGAAAAAAAAAGAAGAAAGAAGAAGTAATTAAATTAAAATAAAACAAAAACTGATCAACGGCAACACTGATCTGACAGGGTTTTTTTTACATAGTGTATAGCCACTACATAAATAAATACGTCATCAGATACCAATAATTATAGAATAATAATCTACATCCAATCAATAGAAACTAATGCATTCATATCAAAGTCGATTCTAAATACAAAAAAAAAGAAAAAATATCCATCTTCAATCAAAAGCAAGGGCATTGAAAGCTGTCATTCATTGCAATATCAACCCTATACTATGTGAGATAGAAGCTGAATTGCAATAACGGTGTGATGATAGGGGAAACTCGAGAGGCATATTTCCGTAGTATGCGTTTTATCCGGAGCAATCAAATTAAACCTGAGATAGGAACTAGTCTAAACTGGATCATATTTTTGCAATGCAATTTTATACTTGGCTTGGTTTGTTTCTTCTTTTTCGTGTGGGCAGTAAGGTCTTACGACCCCACACACCCTAGTGTCAGAGTTTCTAAACCGCCTCAAGGGCCTCTGACATGGTTTGAGTGGAACAGTAAGTCCAGGTTCCCTCACGATGATTTCCTTCACCGATGTTAGTAATGTCCAAGATAAACTTTAGAAAGTACGTAAGTACTTACGAATTGACAAAGTCACAATATAATTAGGTACGAAAGTTTGGATGTATGGATGTTTTTTGTTACTCAATTAATTACGCGAGAACGGCTGACACACTCAGGTTCTTTACAAAACCAGACAAAAGAAAACACGACTTTTGTATTTTTCACTTTAAGTAATTTTAAACTTTATTTTATTTTTACTAAATACACACTGAGAAAATTTTAGCTAGGTATCTAACAAATACGGTTGATGCGATGAGATACAAACAGTTGGACGGACAGTTAGTGTACGAAACCCTAAATAAGGAGCCCTAAATAAAAATCTCACATAAAGAAACCAAAAAACCAACTCTATGAGGGTTCAAAAAAACGACGAAACACTTCGAGAAAAGGTAGGTGTGCCCTTGCGCTTCGCTTGGCTCGTCTTGGCGGGGGCACCCAGATTACTCACATCAAAATTAAAACCAGTAATCAAAACAAAATATTACATGAGTCTTAAATAAAATTTATATTATTTATATAATTCTCTTACAGGCTTATATTTTACGACTAACTACGGCCCGCGAATTTGACCGCGTGGTTTTGTTTAAGTTACATCTTTGTTCTCTACACCGCTCCCCTGAGTCGTAGCGTGATGTTATATAGCCTATACGATTCCTCATGAATCTGGCTATCATATACAAAAAGATTTTTTCTAATCCGACTTGCAGTTCCAGAGATTAGCGCGTTTAAACAAACAAACAAAAAACTCTTCAGCTTTTTTATATTATTACTAGCTGCTGACCGCGACTTCGTCCGCGTGATTTTTTACACCCGCATTAAGAGTGGGTAGTAAGCAAAATTACCAATCTTTTCAACCGACTTCAAAAAGAAGGAGGTTCTCAATTCGGCGCGTATGTTTTTTTTTTTTTGTATGTATGTTACCTGATTTCTCAGCCAATTATGAATAGTTTTGGATGATTCTTTTTTTTGTTTGAAAGAGTATACTTCCGAATAGGTCCCATAGAAATATTGTCATGATCTGATGATGAACTTCGGAGATATGGAACGGAACTCCTTATAGAATCACAGCATAACTGTCGTAACAAGTAAAATTGCTTTGTTTATACGTGTAGTCGATGACTGACTGAAGGAAAAGGGGGAGGGGATACGTCAACCCCCTCCTACTACTTTTCAAAATTAAATATATCGTGTGAGGTATTGTTTGAAAGGGCTTTTTGTAAGGATTTCAAACATTAACACACAAGCACTAAAAAGTGAAAAATAAAAAGCTTTTTTACAAAAAATGAAACCGCCTTCAAAAACTACAAAATAAAAAAAATAACTTTAGTTTTGGAAGTCGGTGGCAATATCTACATAAACAAAAAACAAATCCAAAGCCACTGACTTCCAAAACTAAAGTTATTTTTTTTTGAAGTGAAAACTTCTTTAGCGGCGTTGAGCACTTTTTCTGTAATGGGTATAAAATCTTAAACTCGCGTCAGGACACGTGACCTGATCGAAAAAGCGTAAGACGGATGGAGAGTAGACAGCTATCCCCTCTCTACGGCGCGGCGAAAATGTATGCCTGGGCCTACTGTTTCGTTTAGACAGCGCAGGGCGCTTGCGCGAATGTTCGTGTATGTTAAACGTAAACGTAAACGTTAATAATCAAGTTTTCACTTCTGCCGGCACTCCCGGAGTGCAACCCGTTTTTATTTTGTAGTTTTTGAAGGCGGTTTCATTTTTTTGTAAAAAAGCTTTTTTTTTATTTTACATGAATAATTCTAGATTTCTAGGCTTAAAATACAAATGTATGAAAACTACATGATATTTTCGAGGGTTCTCATTGATCAAAAACATAAAATAATAACATTTTCTCGATAGAGAAACATCACGAAGCTGCGAAGTAGCCTCTAATTTTTTGTTTTTTTTCGATTTATACACGATATTATAATGACTAATATGACGAAAATTTGATAATTAATTATAGGTATTTATACATGAGTGAGGGTTTTGTCTAGGCATTTTAGGTAATTCCTTTTATTTTTGGAGTTATTTCGATAAAACACTTAACACGGGGCGCGCGGGTGAATTATAAAAGTTTGCTGGCTTTTGGCGCACCCTTAAGTTACGTCTTTGGTCACTGCTCCTATCCCATGTGTCGTAGCGTGATATTATATAGCCTATATTATTCCTCATGAACCTGGCTATCATACACAAAAAGATTTTTTCCAATCCGACTGGCAGTTTCAGAGATTAGAACGTTTTAACAAAAATTTTTATTAAAAAAATATTTTTAATAACAAGCTTTAATTTAAAATTAAAACAATATTGAGTATTGGACATTGTTTTGTCATCAGAACTAAAGGTGTATGCAAAATTTCAGCTCAATCGGATCCCAACAAATGGTCGAAAAATGGTTTGCAAATTTTGAAAGGACAACTTATTTACATACATACTTACATACGAACTGTGCAAGCTAAATAAAAGCTTGTAATAAATTAATGGTAAAAAATCTTTTTAAAACAAGCTTTTTTAATGTGATGTTACTAACTTTATCGTTTCCTACTCTTCAAGCCCTTTCATTTGATACCCATATCAAGGGGATTGAGAAAAAATATGTAATCCGCCATCTTGGAACGGCGGCCATATTGAAATTATTACAATACTGAGTATTGGACATTGTATTGTCATCAGAACTAAAGGTGTATGCAAAATTTGAGCTCAATCGGATACCAACAAATAGTCGAAAAAATGGTTTGCTTTGAAAGGACAACTTATTTACATACATATACTTACATACGAACTGTGCAAGCTAAATAAAAGCTTGTAAAAATCTCCGCAGCTTCATTATAATAGTATAGATTCAGGAGATCAACGACCGTTCTGTAGTACTGGGTTGTACACACACACATTATATGCCTACATGCTTTGTATAGCTTATACATTGTATCGTGGGCTGTGAAGCCCTGTTTACTCGCTGGCGCTCTTCCAAAAACTCGAAGATGTAATGCGTAGTGACACTAATTGATTTACTATATCGTTTCTGTGTATCTGAACAAGGTTTTTTTTTTATATTTTGGAATTAAATGAAAACGAGTTCACGGTGTCGTTGTACTTTTTAGAGATGTTATGGATATGATATTTCGGATCTGGATACGGATATAATTAAGAATAAAATTGTATCGGTTTCGGATACGGTTATAAAATAAATAAAAATAAAAATAAAAAATAAAAATAAAAATAAAATAAAAAAGCCTTTTATTTCTTACAGAAAATGTAGCAAGTTACAAGTTAGTTTACAGTTCGACGTCCCCCGCGAATAATCCGGTAATGACCTATTACGGGGTTTTTCATGTTATGCGTTTTTCGGCATCTAGAAGTTAAAATACACCATGTAATTTTTTTTCAGAATTTTTCTATGTTTATTTACGAAGATATGAAAAACTACGCGTATATTCCATAAAAATTCATTAAAATGTATTTTAAACGAATAATTAGTTTTAGATCTTTACGAAAAAAAATATCAATATGATTTGACAGTAAACATTGTTACGATATTATTCGGGTAAATAGTTTTCTACCTTCTTTAAGTAAGTGCTAGTACAGGCTTAGGTTAGGTTAGGTTAGCTTGGGCGGCTGACCTGACGGCCAGCACCATCACTGTTCTGCGGAAGCCGCAGAGGGCGATGGCCGTCAGAGTCATAAGGGGATATCGCACGATCTCCTACGAGGCGGCTTGTGACCGGCGACCTGGAGGCAAAAGTACTCGCGTCACTGCACCGGTGGCGCGAGGAAGCGCGGATGCGCGGCGAGCGACCGATGCAGCAGCACATTGAGATGCGTCGGTCGCAGCTCCGCGAGGTCCTAGTGGCGGAATGGCGGGACAGGCTCTCACGCCCTACCACAATCGAGGCGATCCGACCAGTGCTCGATCTCTGGCTCGGGAGAAGGCACGGCTCCCTGACGTTTCGGGTGACGCAGGTACTCTCGGGGCACGGTTGCTTCGGGAGGTTCCTGTGTCGCATTAACAGGGAGCCGGACGCCCGGTGTCACCATTGCGTCGACTGCCGGGAGGACACGGCGCGGCATACACTCGTAGAGTGTGCAGCTTGGGAGGAGCCGCGCCGTGCCCTCGTCAACGTTGTAGGCAGCGACCTGTCGCTGCCGGCCGTGGTCAGTTCGATGGTCGGCAGCGAAGAGTCCTGGGACGCGATGGTCTCCTTCTGCGAAACAGTTATCGCGCGGAAGGAGGCTGCGGAAAGGGAGAGGGAGATCTCTACCTCCCTCCCGACCCGCAGCAGGCGCACCGGGCGTCGGAGGAGGGCTTATGCCGACCTCCTCCGGCCCCCCTAAATGGGTCCAGGGGCGGCAGACTCGGGGACGTCTGTCGCCCCCCATTCAACTGGACCCGAGGTGGCGGCGCGTAGTGTTCCCGCGCGCCCCTCTATGACGTCGCGGGGGGAGTCAAACACCTCGCTCCCCCCTCTGACCTGAGGTGGCCCGCAGTGGCGGGCCGGCACCGGCCGTGGATAGCGGAAAGAAAGTGGTTTCCCGCAATCCACGGCTTATGTGTGAGAAGGAACACCGGGGTGGTTTTTAGTCAGTAAGAGTCTGACAGACCCCTTCGCTCTCCCCGGAGCGGAGGACATCCATGAGGATTTTCCACCCCGGAACAAAAAAAAAAAAAAAAGGTTAGGTTAGCTGGGCTGTTTCCGCCCTTAGCCTCTTTATTGGGCCATTGTTAGTACAGGCTTATTCTGGGTTTTTAACGATTTCCAGCTACATTCATTATCGAGTGGCTCCTTACACAAACGAACTATGTTTTGCAGAAATATAAAATTGAAATAACAATTGAACCGGAATCTCCCGACACTGACAGCATTACCTACTGTTGATAAAGCTATAGAGATAGATAGGAAATAGATAGAAAATTAAACGCAGATATAACACACTCCAAAGTTCTGCAAGGGGTTCTAAAGGAAATACCACTCCTGGAGCCACCCATGGACAGAACTTCATGTAACCACATCTTCGATCGAAGATATGATATCCAACTCAAAGCGGAGGCTGCATCAATGAAGTTAGGATATACACAGACGTATCCAAAACCATAATAATATATGGTACTGGAGCTGGCGTCCCCCGAACGACTTAAACATCAATATTTCAACAACTTTAGACAAACTAAACACAATCTTCCAAGCAGAATGTATTGGTATCACCAGAGCGGCTCAAGCAGTTGCAGCCAGATACGTCGGAGATCTCAATATCAAAATTATCTCAGACAGTGCATCGGTGCTTCAAGCGCTACAAAACAACATTGTAACTTCTGCCCTCGTTTTGGAATGTCATTACACACTCCAACACATTGCGAACACAAACAAAGTAACCCTGCAATGGATAAAAGGGCATAGTAACTCACTGGGTAACGACGCAGCCGATGAACTGGCTTAAAAAGGTACGAAGACAACAGTATACGGTCCGGAAACGCTGCTGCCCATACCCCAAGCCCAAATAAAATCATGACTGCGTAAGAAAACCGAGGAAACACACCAAATGGAATGGAGAAACAGTGTAACCGGCAGGCAAACAAAGAATGCAGTTCCGGAAGCATCAAAAAGACTTGCCCGCAGCCTTATTAGATTGAAACGGGACAAAATCCGCAAGATCATAGGCATCATAACCGGCCACTGTCCCCTAAACAAACACCTATTCACCATAGGTGTGACAGATAGCCCTCTGTGCAGAGGATGCATGGAGGCGGAAGAAACACCACAGCACGTGCTCTTGGAGTGCAGAAGCGTGGCGGATCAACGGGCACGGATTCTTCAATCGCCGGCATCGCTCCCCGAAGCCTGCAGCAGTCTGAAAAGGCTGCTGGCATTCTAGGAGGACTTGGGATGGTTGGAGGACCTGGGATGGTTAGAGTAATTTTGAGGATATTTCTTTACACACACAATAGCCCAATAAAGAGGCTCGTCACGATGAGGATTCTGATTAAGATTTTTAACTTTATAGGACCTTATTATAATTTTCATGATTGTGTAATCATGTGTAATAGTCGTGTCTTCAGTGCAGTGTCTATTTTTTATCATAATAATAACTATCGTATTTTGTCAAACTAACCAAAGTTGTTTCATTTACTAGAATGTCCTTTATTTCATAAAATATACTAAAATAATCATCAAACAATACTTAAGTAAACTATTCGAATAAACAGTAATAGTCATAACAATAAAATGTACGTAACTGTTAAACAATCGAATAACCTATTAATAATAGCTTTTTACAAATTTTCAGTATACAAAACAAATTACATGAATAATACCGCAACACGATTTAACCGTTGCCGTCGAAAATATAAATTTACACGAATAATATCGTAATGTGACATTACTGACTAGAGCTTGACCTACACTAATATAGTAAAATGCATCCAGCCAACTTATAACGAAGCCCTTGGGGCTATTTAAATTTTGATGAAATTACCAGATACCTGAAAAAATTAGCTTCCATATGCGATATAAAAAGTCTCTAATACTTGTTGTTTAATGGAGTTATTAAGGAAAAATGGTTTTTTATTTTTCCTGAACATTTACACTTTTACGATTACCGGATTATTCGCGGGGGGCGTCGAGTTGTATTTTATATTAGTGTTATTTTATATAGGGTTTTCTTTTTATTATTTATCTAAGTAGTATTATTTAAAGTATATTTTAGTAGTAACAGAAATTATTCTGTAAGAACCCCTCTGCAGGTAAAGGCCTCCTCCAAATTTTGCCAGTTTTCCCTGGATTGTGCCGTTTGTGTCCAGTTTGGGCCCGCTATGCCTTTAATTTCGTCCTCCCATCTGGTGGAAGGTCTCCCTTTCTTTCTTTTGCCCGCTGGCCCCCTCCATTCTGTCACTTTTTTTGTCCACCTTTGATCTTGCAGGCGTGCTATGTGTCCGGCCCATTTCCATTTTAATGCAAGGGCTTGTGCTAGGCCGTCTGTTGCTTTTGTGATGTTGCGTATTTTTGTATGCCTTATTTTATTTATTCTTTTTATATTTAGCATACTCCGCTCCATTCCTCGTTGGCACGCTGTAATTTTATTTTTGATGTTTTTGTTGAACTTCCATGTCTGACAAGCATAGGTCAGGCATGGTATAAGGCAAGAATTCATAACCTTTGTCTTTAGTTGGATTGGCATGTTGTTCTTAAATATTTCCTTGAGGCTCCAGTACTTGTTCCATGTCAGCTGGGCTCTGCGCTCAATCTCTTGGTAGTTATTTAGTTTGTTGAAGCTTATTTGCTTGCCTAGGTAGATGTATGTATCGGTGTATTGAAGAGGTTCGTTGTCAGCGTATATTTGTACCTTGGTGTTGTTGGTCATTACCATCGTTTTAGAGAGGTTCATCTCTAGCCCGGCGAGCTTGCTAGCTTTGTTTAGTGATTCTACCATGTACTGTAGTTCTTTTCCCTTCTCTGATATCAGCACCAAGTCGTCGGCGAAACGTAGGTGGTTTAAATATTTATTTTTTACTTTTATTCCGCATTCGTTCCAATCGAGCTTGCTTATTATCGACTCTAATGTGGCTATGAATAATATAGGTGAGAGTGGGTCCCCTTGCCTTACGCCCCTCTTTATAGGAAACCAGGGGCCGGCTGTTTCTAGTTTAACTCTGCTTTTGCTCTTCCTGTATATGCTTTTGATTACTCTTAAATATTCGTTTTCCACTTTTTGTGTTGTTAGAGTTTCCCAGATATAGTTGTGTGACACTGAATCGAATGCTTTTTTGTAGTCAATATATGCCAGGTATAGTGGTCTGTTTCTCTCTTGATATTTCTCGATTAGAAGCTCGAGTGTGTGAATGTGGTCGATGGTAGAAAAACCTTTTCTGAATCCTGCCTGTTCAACAGGTTGACTTTTTTCTAGTGTGGGGCTAATTTTTTTGGTCAGGATTGTAGAAAATAGCTTATAGGCACTCGACAGCAGACTTATAGGTCTGTAGTTCCCAATATCATTTGGGTCACCTTTTTTGTATAATAGAATTATGTTGGATTCAGACCATTGGGAGGGTATCTCTCCAGATTCGAGGATAGAGTTGAATAGATTTGTAAAAGATGTAGCTAGTATTGGGGCAGATATCTTTAGAGTCTCATTTGTTAGGTTGTCCGAGCCTGGGCTTCTGTCTAATTTCAGTTTGTTTATTGCCTCAATGACGTCATTAACTTCAATTTGGGGTCTTTTTTGTGTATTACCATCGTTGCTGTTGTTTTGGTTCTCATGACTGGTGTCTTCTGGCTCTTTCGTGCTGTAGAGATCCCTGTAGAATTCTGTCGCTATTTTGATGATTTCGGCGCGGGTGTTTTTTGTCGAGTCGCCTCGTTTTAGATTGTCGATCCAAGTTTTATTTGGTTTCAGCTCTTTGTATGCCTTTTTTGTGCTACCAGTTTGGCTTAGGTGTTTTTCGATAGTTTTATATCTGTAGTTGGCGTAGTCTTTTTTTATACATTTGTTGACAAATTTGTAGAGCGCCGATATTTCGTTTCTTGTTGATCTGGTTTTATTTGAACTTTTTTGTAGGTCTTGTCTTCTTTTAAGAAGCTTTAATGTATGCTCTGAAATTATTTTGTGGACTTTCTTTGGGTTTCGTGCTACTCGGGCGTTTTGCAAGCTTAAGGTGATAATTTTTATTAAATTATCGTAATACTTCTGGACTGGTACTGTGGCAGTAGTCTCGGCGAACGTTTCATCTTCTGATATGTAGGAGTTTAGGTATTCTTTGAACATGGTGATTTCTGCTTCGCTTGCTATTGTGTTATGTTGGCCGTTAGTAAACTTTGTTCTACTTCTTTTGAGATGTGTGTCAAATGATATTGTAGCTCTTACTGGTCTGTGATCTGAAGGGTAGTTAATGTTTAGTACTTCTATGTTTTTAAACAGGCGAGGTCGATTTGACAGCACAAAGTCGATTTCGTTTTTGTTGGTTCCATCCGGTGATCGCCAGGTCCATTTTCTTTTTGGTTTTTTTTTGAAGAAGGTGTTCAAAATGGACAGCTTGTTTTCGCTGGCGTATTCGATTAGTCTTTGTCCTCTCTCGTTTCTGGTTCCATATCCGTGTGCTTTCATGATTAAATGTTCCTCATGTTTTGGTATCCCGATTTTAGCATTTAGGTCGCCCATCAGTATGAAGTCTTTGTGTGCGAGTTCTATTGCCCTATTTACTGTCGCGTAAAAGTTATCGATTTCATCATCGTTAGCTTGTGCAGTAGGGGCGTAGACTTGAATGATGGATAAGCTGGTATTCACGAATTTCAGGTTTAATATGGCTACTCTTTCAGAAAGGCCGTGGTAGCCTTCTATATTATTTTTGAGATGGTTTTTAACTATAAAACCTATGCCATGTCTTCCAGGTGTGTGGCCTGTATAGCAGAAAATGAAGTTATCATGCTCTTCAATTTTGTTTCCAAAGCGTCTTGTTTCAGCTAATCCTAATATGTCGTATTTGGTTTCTTTGAGGGCTTCATTTAGCTCTAACAGACGCTCATATGATGAAAGTGTTTTAACGTTATATGTCAGAATGTATAGCGTTTTTTGTGGGGTTTTTTCAGGTTTTGGAGGGTTTTGGTCGTGATCTTCCACGGTGACCAGCCGGCTTGGAAGATGAGTTTGGTGTTCTGATGGTGGTTGTTGTGCGTTGAGGTTGCGAGAGGGGTGTGTTAATTGTTATATATTGTCGTTATTATTTTGCTGCAGATCTGTTGCGTTGTTTGTGTTTCTGTTGATCAGGTAGTTCAGCATTCCCGGTTTTAAAATGCCTTCCGTTAGGCTTGAAGTTCTTTTTATTTGTGTTTGTGATTTATTTTTCTTGTAAGCCTGTGTGTTTGTTTCAGCTCCTTTTGTGGTTTGGTTTTCAGGCGAAATTGAGAGCATTCTTTTGTTATTTCCAGTTGTTTGGTGTCTTTCACTTATGACTAGCTTGTCGTATTTTATTTTTACAAGGTTTCCCTTTTCCTTTTCTAGTTTTGCTTGTTCTTGAAGCTCTTTCCTCTTCGCTAGGATATTTTGTGGGAAATCTTCCGTTATGTAGTAACCAGTGTCTTTTAGTGCACTTCTATTTTTAAACAAATTAATTTTTGTGCCCAGTGTGCTACAGGTGACAATTATTGGTCGAGGTCTTTCGGATACGGTTACGGATATGTAATTATTTCGGATTATTCGTTAGTTTGAAGCTTGAAAGTCTGACAACCAGTCTTACCTAGGGGTACCGTATTACCCAGTTACTGGGTTGTGGAGGTCAGATAGGCAGTCGCTCCATGTAAAATACTGGTATTCAGCTGCATCCGGTTAGACTGGAAGCCGACCCCAACATAGTTGGTAAAAGGCTAAGCAGATGATGATTCGTTAGTTTCGGATAGTTTCGGTTACGGATTTAGATTGAAGTTATAAATATAAACACAAATAGTATGTAATAATTTGGTTTTATTAATAAGTTTTTTACCTAGTCCAGGTTATCATTTGGTATTATAAATTAGTCATATAGGCAAGTTATTATTTAGAGCAAGAAACACGTGGCGCGCGAGCGGTGACACGAAAACCTGTCGAAACGTCGTTTTATTTAGACTCCACCTTATTTGGAAACTATCTGAAACTTGTGAAACGGATACGTTTTTGGTAACGGATATATTTTTATTTCGGATACCCGATAGTTTCGGTTACTTGGGATCGGCACAACACGTTTTCTTCTTCCATTCCGTCCTGTCAGCCGTCATGTTATCACTGACTCCCTTTTCTTTCATATCATTCTTCACACAATTCAGCCATCTTTTCTTTAGCCTTCTACTTCCTCTCCATCCATCCACATTCATATTCGTAACTATCCTCGTCACATGCGTTTCATCCCAAGATAAAAAAGTCGATTTCCAGCAAAAAAAAATGCTCAAAATTACTTAGATTAATAGGCAGTATGCGTAGTTAACTGCTATGCGATGTGTCTTTTACACCACGTACGATACAGACAGATTTTCTGTCTTTTTGTTCCGGCTGATCTCCGAAACGGCTGCACCGATTTTGACGAAATTTTCACTGGCAGATAGCAGAACTAAACTCTATTTTTTAAAAAACTGAATTAACCAACTGTGCCTTTTATTAAAAAAATAAAATAATTTTGTTTTTTTTAAATAGGGTTCTAACCGAAATTCTCGCAGACAATGTCGCGGCCAAAAGCTAGTTACAATACTATCCAATAATAATGCGTTTTCCTGTAAGTAAACGACGTATGAAATAGTTTCCAAGAATGTGTCCTCTCTCAAACAAACAAACGGTGTGTCAGGTACCTACCTACACAATAATGTTGGAAATAGTTCCCTTGGCGGTAGATCGGAATGTTATGATGTGACGTCACAGAGAAGCATGTAATGAAAAGCTTAAGGCTTATCTCCATTAGACAATATTAGATAAGGACATTGTTGTACTTCAATGATGTTATTATTATGTGAAGCGATACGTTATGTAGATACCTACCTGTTTGCTTTAAATATAATGTTCATTGTAATTTAATAGTTAGTGTGCTGAGTTTTGAGTTCTTTATTATTCGATCGTGGTACACTGGAAGATATCCTTGCTAATGTTGCCTGTTTGCTTTAAATATCATGTTCTTTCTAATTTAATACTTAGTGTGCTGAGTTTTGAGTTCTTTATCGATCGTGGTACTCTGAAAGATATCCTTACTAATATTGTGAATAATAAAACTTTTTTGTCCACTTTACTTCTGCCTATGACGTCACTCAACGACTGCTATCTTGAAGTGAACGTTTAGTACCTACAGTCAGCAAAACAGATAGGTATGCGGGGTTGTCAGATATAGTTGAAGTTTTCTAAGAAACCGATGGATGTCTTTGACTGAAACTTAACCTAAATAAAGAACTATTTATTATCAACATTTTAAATTAAATTACATTCGAAAACATCCATCGGTTTCTAAGAAAACTTCAACTATATCTGACGACCCTGTATACCTATCTGTTTTGCTGTGTGTACATATATATCGTGCCGTCCGCAGTAAAACCTTTTATTCTAAAATACACTCAAAAAAAAATTATAAAAAATGTTGAGTATTCAAACAGAAGAAAATGGTTTTAATCGTTGCAGAGCCGCGCCGTGCCTCGGTAGCTGTAATTAAAAATTTCGCGGTGGTGGCGCCGCCTAGCGGGGTATTAGAGCGTATCTGCCTGTATGAATTTTATGAATACTTTCATGGGCGTACCCAGCTTCTGGCGTAGGAGGGGGCAAGTCAGATTTTTTAAGTCGGATCGTCCGCTTCTGTTTTGTCATACACACTACACAAACACACCTACATAAATCATTAGATGTATGTAGTGTAGTGTGAAATAAAATGTGTGAAATAAAACAATAACATGTCAAATAAAATAAATGCTAGTCGCTCGCAAGTCCTTATCGAAGATTACCGAATACAGCCGAGCCTAGATTCGGTAATGTACGTCCGCCATCGTCGCGCGCGGTTTTTTGGCAATTGCATCGTGCATTTTGTCAGTGTCTACTGCGTTGTTTATTTAAAAGTTAGAGCATAAGGACCCGTTTACACTTTAATTAGTAATTAGGCGAGTTCATACATGTTCTGCGAGATTTCCAAGGGGGGGCAGCTGCCCTCCCCTGCCCCCCCCTGGGTACGCCCATGAATACTTTCATACCTTTTTAAGCTTTGTTTGCTGATGTATTATTTTATGTTTTACCTTTATATTTTTGAGCGATAAAATGGTGGGTTTAAAATGAGCCGCATTATCATGGTCTCAAAATCAGTACTGGCTTCAGCCGGACTATCTTATTCTAATATAATAAAGGTAAAGACATTTGTTCTTTGTTTGATCAAACACGCTAATCTCTGAAACTTCAAGTCAGTTTGGATTTTTTGTTGTTGAACCTATATGATACCCAGATTTATGAGAAACATAGGTACCTATAATAAAGTTAAAGATATTTGTGTCTTTATAATCTCTGGAACTTCATTGGATTGGATATCCAATCTAAGTATCTACCCAACTAGCAAAAAGTTGTATAGTATTTGAATTATATAACTAACAGACATTATATAAAGGTTTTATAATAGTTTTGTAGCAGTTAACTGTTTTATAGTAGTGTTCAATTCGGCGATGCATGGTTGGGTGATGGGACTTGAACATAACTGGCGAAATGTGGGTGTACTAATGGGTACACCTCTGCCTAACCTGTTATATATTATTTATTTTGCTAGTTGTGTAGCATCCACCTACCCCTCCTGCCTACACTACACTGAGCTACTTTTAGAGCATTTTACAGTAGATATGATATTCGTTCCGCTAAAAGCACTCGTTACCAAGAGAGCAGCCGGTAATGGGCTCCACGAAGCTAGCTCCGCAGTTGTTAGGAGTAGCTTAGAGGCGCTGTTCCACTGTGGCGCACCCACGTTAGTTGTATGGGTCCGAGCATTCAGATTACGTGTGTACGTTTCCACTAGACCTACCTACATTGAATGCAGGAAAAAAATAAAACATTACTTTAGTTTTGGTTTGGTTTAGTCGGCGGCTTTGTTTGTTTATTATTTTGTACTACCTACTTCTAAAACTAGAAGTTCATCATCAAATCATCATATTTCTATGGAACCAATTCGGAACCTCTTTCTAACAAAAAATCGATCCAGAAATCGCGTAACAAACATACAAGAAACAACAACAGACATCCAGTAAAAATAAGAAGCTCCTCGTTTTTTTGAATCGGTTAAAAAAACGCTTAACGTCGAAAGTCACATGAATTTCTTCTAGACCACACCTAAAAAACTTCTGGTTACGGAGGTATTGGAGGTCATAGTTACAACTTTTTGACAAGTTTTTATACGAAAACCAGTTCTAAATGTTATACAAAACTTTAAATTATACTGCCACGACCCCTATACTGTTGTATGCACTCAAAGGTACAATGTTTTGCGTGCGTTATATTGCGCACTAGCGTAAAAACAGATAGTTCACACAAAAAGCTTTTTTACAAAAAAAGATAACCGCCTTCAAAAACTACAAAATAAAAATAACTTTAGTTTTGGAAGTCGGCGGCTTTGGTTTTGTTTTTGTTATGTAGGTAAAGTAAGTAAGTAGTAAAACTAAAGTTATTTTTATTTTGTAGTTTTTGAAGGCGGTTATCTTTTTTTGTAAAAAAGCTTTTTATTTTTCACTTTTTAGTGCTTGTGTATTAATGTTTGAAATCCTTATGCGCGCTCTACACTCGCCCGCGAATCGCGGCGCGAACTTGTCGCGAATTTACAATGACTCTACACTCGCAATGGTTCGCGGAATTTAAACAGTAACGTTCGCAACTTTGATTAAAATGGACGTCGAAGTAGCTGTTGCTGCGTCCCTTACAATCTGCGCGTTAGCTTACTATAATTATGTACATATTAAAAATGAAACGCAAATTAAGAATCGTTGGAGATAACGTTAATTTTTTTTAATAAACCACAGTCATGCAGGTCTAGCTCAGACAACGGCTCGAACAATACTGATCGTCGCGGACTGCGAGTGTGGAGTCATGCACGTTCGCGTCGCGTTCGCGCTTCGCGCTCCCTTTGAAGCGGAACAAAAAACCGACAAAAATCGAGGAACAAAGCGCGAAACCGCGAAGAATATGCGAAACGGCTCCACACTTCGCGTTCGCGCCCGTTCGCGGCCTTCGCGCGCGATTCGCGGGCGAGTGTCGAGCGCGCATTACAAAAAGCCCTTTCAAACAATACCTCACACAATATATTTAATTTTGGAAACTGGTAGGAGGGGGGTTGACGTACCCCCCCCCCCTTTTCCTTCAGTCAGTCATCGACTACACGTATAAACAAAGCAATTTCACTTGTTACGATATTGCTGCTGTGATTCTGTGAGGAGTTCCATTCCATATCTCCGAAGTTCATCATCAGATATTGAAATGGTGACAATGGGACCACACGGGAAGCACCAGCTTTCAAATAAAGAAAGAATCATGAAAATCGGTTCACCCAGACGCAAGTAAGGAGCTAACAAACATAAAAAAAAAATACAAACGAATTGATAACCTCCTCCTTTTTTGAAGTCGTTTAAAAAAAGTAGTGCCTAGCAAAAAGTTAAGCTCAAAGTACGGCGTTCTCGTGCGCCGCAGTGGAGCAGCGCCTTAAAGCCGGCACGATGCCGTGGGTAGATCTCATGACAGTGTTGTTGTGTGACTAACTGGAAAGCAACGAACTAGGCAACGAAATAAAAGCTTTGACTAGAAAAAGAAAAGAAAGAAAGAAAAACTGTTTATCATGACGAAAAAAACAACTGCACTTTTTCTTATTCGTCACGGTTTTTGTAAATTGCCTGATTGTAAGGAACGCGTTTATCATATTGTAAACTTTTGTGTTCATTAAACGAAACAAAACACCAATTAAGTCACTTTGAATTGCAGAATATGATCAGAATATACTGTGCAACAAAAGTGCAACGTCTACACGGTCGAAATGTATGGAAAAACTGGATGTTTACCACCATCTCTTAAAATAATATTATTTTAATATTACTTTGTAATTTCTGTTGTTGGATTTTCAACTCACGGCCCTGAGCCAAGCGTTGAAAATCCAACAGTGCGGAACGCAAAGTATTATTATAATCCCTGGTTCTTTTTAATAATCGACGAAATATGTTAACTCAAGAACTACTTATACAGTTTAAAAATTCTTTCACCCATAGAAAGCTACGTTATCAGCGAGTATCATAGGCTATATTTTATTATCACTAAATTGGGAATCCGTAAATAAAATCCACGCGGACGAAGTCGCGGGCAAGAAGCTAGTAAATAACGTAAAATAAAATCACACCTGTACTCCCCGAAGGGTTAGGCAGAGGTGTATCCATTATGGCTCATTTTCACTAGTCGATAGGGCCCGCATGCGGGGTGCGACAGATTTCTGGAACGAATGCCACAGGGCCCGCATTCGGTGAACCGGTTTCATTAGTCGATAGGGCCCGCATGCGGGGTGTGACAGATTTCTGGAACGCATGCCACAGGGCCCGCATGTCGATATCACGGTCGGTAAAAAGCATGCGCGGCGGATCCCCGCATGCGGTGTGACTTGTAACTTTCATTGGTTGTTATGTCGCATGCGGGGACTCGCCGCATGCGGGCCCTATCGACTAATGAAAATGCGCCATTAGTACACCCACATTTCGCCAGTTATGTAATTTAAGTCCCATGTAATAAGGGGCGAGCCTATTGCCATCAACCGGGCACAAACCCAGACTCCGAGGGTGCTACTGAGATATTCCTGATGGAAAAACTCAATAATACTTTGCCCAACCTGGGCAAAAAAAATAACCAAAATTGAAAGACCCTTTATAATCATAAATGTCCACAGTATTCATTCCTCAGCATTTTAATATCTTTACGTCTCCAGCAGTTTCCGCCATTTTTCTTTTTATTTCCGCATGTCTTGCTAATTATCCGCACGGTTTCGTTCACGTGCTACAGAAACGTCTCAGACAGTCGACGATGGAGATGATCTTATTTTTAGAACAAATATAAAGCATTGACACACCGAATTGCTGAGTGCCATAGACTATGTTTTGAATATCGATTATCACGCCGTTTTCAACCGACTTCAAAAAGAAGGAGGTTCTCAATTCGGCGCGTATGTTTTTTTTTTGTATGTATGTTACCTGATTTCTCAGCCAATTATGAATAGATTTGGATGATTCTTTTTTTGTTTGAAAGAGTATACTTCCGAATAGGTCCCATAGAAATATTGTCATGATCTGATGATGAACTTCGGAGATATGAAACGGAACTCCTTATAGGATCA
Organism: Hoplodrina blanda; assembly: GCA_949316365.1. Lineage (NCBI taxonomy): Eukaryota > Metazoa > Arthropoda > Insecta > Lepidoptera > Noctuidae > Hoplodrina > Hoplodrina blanda. Next base: position 15,431,455 of record OX438580.1, on the reverse strand, counting down.
CAGCATAACTGTCGTAACAAGTAAAATTGCTTAATTGCTTTGTTTATACGTGTAGTCGATGACTGACTGAAGGAAGAGAGGGAGGGGGGACGTCAACCCCCTACTACTTTCCAAAATTAAATATATCGTGTGAGGTATTGTTTGAAAGGGCTTTTTGTAAGGATTTCAAACATTAACACACAAGCACTAAAAAGTGAAAAATAAAAAGCTTTTTTACCAAAAAATAAAACCGCCTTCAAAAACTACAAAATAAAAACAAACTTTAGTTTTGGAAGTGGGTGGCAATATCTACATAACAAAAAACAAAACCAAAGCCACCGACTTCCAACACTAAAGTTTGTTTTTATTTTGTAGTTTTTGAAGGCGGTTTTATTTTTTTATTTGTTATGCTTTTCGAATCGGTTAAGCCGTTTTAGTTGGAACAAACAGACAGACAGACAAAAATTTCAAAGATTGTATGTTCGGACCTAACAAATTATTTTATGTAAGTTTGTTTTTTGTGATTATTCAATGTTATCTTATTCGGCAGCCCGTGGTCAAGGAGGGTTACCTGATGAAACAGACGCGCAGCTTCCAGCGATGGCAACGCCGGTACTTCAGGCTGCGCGGGCGCACCCTATACTATGCCAAGGAGAAGGACGTGAGTTGTAGAACTATAAGTTTGATATATTTTGAAAAACGTGTACTTATTTTTAGTATCTATTAGGTACTATGGATAGTAAATATATAGTGATCTTAGGTGCTTTTTCCAAAGGCGTGAACCGGCACGGTACCGGCCCGGTTATGACGGTCTTATGTCGGTTTGCATGTAGGTAATATTTATTTAAAATTGTATGTACTGTCTTTGGTAATGTTATGATCATGGAACTTGTCGTTTATTCAATTGGGGGTAAAGAATGGAAAATTTTGCGACGGAAATTTCGCGTGATTATATTTTTTAAATACGTAATAATAGAAAATGTTGGAAGCCTAATAAAAAAATAAATAAAAAAGTACCTATTATCTTAAAAGACCTATCTTTTTTTTATTTATAGAGAGATCGTTTTGGACGCATAATGACGCTATATAACAGCGATGTTCTTTTTTTAAAATTGCCAATATTCCATACAGCATAATATAAAACATGATTACCATAAAATGATGAATTCCATTTTACATACTCGTGCAGGTACGAGTATAAATATATACATTTTATTTGATACGAAGAATGACAAAATAATGTAATAGAAACTTTTCAAGATGGCCGACAGTGTAATTTCCGAGACTGACGTAAGTGGGGCATCCCCGGTGCTAGAGAGACCTTTAGGAGCGTTTTAAAAGTATGAAGTTATATCTATTTTAACTTTATGCAACCAAAGATACAGGGACGGACTTGGGCATTCTCTATCGGTCAACCAAAGGTGGTGAAGAGATATCATGGTAGGTGCAAATTATCGTACAAGCGTCTTCTTTGTTATGACTATGAACATTTTTCATGATCTTTGCATGTTTTCTAAATTAAACAAATAACCGAGGTGTAAAAAACCACATCACATAGCCCTTTACTACGCATATTCCCCATCAAAGTAAGTAACATTGATCAAAGTTTTTTGCTGGGTAATGACTTTTTTTTTTGTCACCGACATGCTTATGTGACCTCGTCACCGACATGATAAAGAGACGTTAGGTTTTCACTTCTGTCGGCAGACCCAACCGCCTATTTTTGTATCCAATGAAACGTTGTTATTTTTGAGTAAACCAGCTGGTCGCAAAACAACTGAGACGTAGCACGTAGGCTCGTCTGCGTAGGCTTACGTCTACGTGTTACGCGCTACGAGCTCGTAGCTCGTCTACGCCGGGCGTAGTTTACGACTGTTTTAATTTAATAATTCTTTTTTGTTTGCTTTAAAATACAGTGTGTTCTTTTTTTGTACATCTTTTAAACCATCTATATTATAATAAAATATAGCTGAAGAGAATTTTTTGTGTTTGTTTAAACTCGCTCTCTGAAACTACTAGTCAGATTGGAAAAAATATTTTTGTATATGATAGCCCAGCCATGAGGCTATATAACATCACGCTGGGACCCATGGGAGCGGAGCAGTAAACAAAGACGGAACTTAACACGGGTCAAAAAACCATGCGGACAAAGTCGCAGGTAGCAGCTAGTAAATTACAAAAATATTACAATACATCACGCCTGTAATCCCCGAAAGGTTAGGCAGAGGTATGCACACCCGCAATCCGCCAGTAATGTTAAGTCCCATGTAATAGGAAGCGAGCCTATTACCATCAACTGGGCACAAATCCGGACTCCGAGGCTGCTACTGAGAAATTCCTGATGGAATTGGGGTTTTCCATTGGGAATTTCTCAGTAGCAGCCTCGACTACACTGAAAAAATTCACTGTCCATTCCAAGGTTGCCTGGAAGAGATCGCAGTAAGCGATAAGGCCGCCAATTGTATGTTTTGTAGTAGATAGTTTATTTTTAAGTAATATATAATCTGGTGTACATAAAGAATATATAAATAATATAATAAATAAAACACTTTGCCCGACTCGGGAATCGAACCCAAGACCTCATGCTCAGTAGTCGCGCTTTGCGACCACTAGACCAACGAGGCAGTCAAAAATATTATTACAAAAATATTATTTTACTCTAATACATGATTATTTTGTCATTACTCAAACTCATGGCTAGGGATTATCATTTACATGGGTTGTCACCACCTCGATCAATCTTAATTCTTTTTGCATAATGATTGATGGGACAGCCCTAACTTTGATACAGGGTGTGTTTATTATTCAATTATTTGTTATTAAATTTGTTATAACGTGTGGAAGGGGTATTATAACGAAATCTATTACCATAGATTATGTATAGTCAAGAAAAAAGATAGGTATACAAGGTCGTCAGATATAGTTGAAGTTTTCTTAGAAATCGATAGATGTTAATGACCGCACTGCTTAACCTTGCATTGAGTACCTTTCATGTTACCTTAATTAGGTCTTCTTAAAAGATTAAAATGTCCACCCATCAAATAATTGACCTTAGCGCCTCCGCCTACCGCCAACTCTTAAAACAATATTATTTGAATATTACTTTGCAATTTCTGTTGTTGCATTTTTAGCTCTCGATGCTGAGCCGAGCGTTGAAAATCCAACAGTGCGGAGGGCAAAGTAATATTAAAATAACATTGTTTTAAGAGATGGTGGTAGGCCCTCTGGTCCCGGGGTTGCGGGACGTCTTAACAGGATACCGTGGCCCCGGAACGTAAAGGGCAACAGAAGGAACAGGGTGGTTTTTTAGTCAGTAAAAGTCTGGCAGTCCCTTAAGTCCCGGAAGGAGTCATTTGATGATTTTTACCACCTAAAAAAAAAAAGGCCCTCTGGTCATGCACAGCTTAACCGTGCAAGTCAATTAAACCTTTAATTAAGTACCTATCTATCATGTTATCCTAATTAGGTCTTCTGAAAGAGAAAAATGTCCACCCGTCCAATAACTGACCTTGTCATACACAGCTTAACCTTACACATTAATTAAACCTTTCATGATAGGTACTACTATCATGTTATCATAATAAGGTATTGTAAAAGAGACAAACGGATAGTCATTCAATAACTGACCTTGTCAAGTACAGATTAACGTTGAAAATCAATTAAACTGCAGTCCTAAAATAGAATTTCCATATTTAACGCTTCCTATCCCATCTGGATATAAGCGTGGCCTATTTACATACATGTAGATTTAAACCGGCCAAATTGAAGTCAACTTAATGTAACATCTACGTATGACCTTATTTGACCCACTTTTCAGTTATTTCCGAATTGATTTGGCTGCGGAACCGAATGCTAACTTACACTCCCGGACACCAAAAGCGAACCAGCGTGCATTTCTATTTTATAGGAGAGGCTCTAAACATTTAAATAAATACAGTGTCAAAATACTTTTTTTAACCTTTTGAACGCCAGAGTATAAACGTATCGCCGTACCCCTGACGCCAGGCTACTTTTTCTGTCAAATGACCTTCATAAAAAATGGGGATTCCAAAACTTGATTAAATTGTTAATTTCATAATATGGTGCGACGTGTATTTTGTCATATATTTGTGACGTTGGCGTTCAGGGTAAGATTTCGTTTGTCACATATATGTGACAATGGCGTTCAAAAGGCTAAGCAGTTTTAAAGCTGGCCATCATTTTGCTATTATCACTCTTTCAGACTTATTTACCCTCAGTGAGACTGCAAGTAACATAAAGTGTTATGTGATTTTTCCATTAGGTAATTTCTTAATTCTTTGTAAATTTTGTAATTCTCGTCATCAAATGTAAAATATTGGCGAGTTTAGAACTAAGTCACACCTCTGTATTATTATTTTATTAAATAAATAATAATAATTTAAAAAAAATGGTGGTGTGACACCCTCGTATCTCGGAAAGCACACACGAAAGGCCTGCGCAGGTAAGGATGTACGAAATAGTTATCTATAATTTGTGTTTCTATTCAGGGATTTTTCGATGACATTTAGGTTAAAATACTTAACAATATTATAATATTTATTACGAAATAATAAGGTTTGTGTGGTGTGTCAAGTTTCGTTTTTCGTACGTATTGCACATGAATTGAAAAAGTTACTTGGCCGATGTCGACCCGACGGTAACCTCTGAGCCATTACCATATTTATTCACAAATAAATATATCTAACAAGCTAGGTACTATAATTAAAAAATTAAAAAACACGACTGCAAAAATTGCACATATTTGTACTTTGTTTACTCGTCAGTTTTTTTTACGACGTTTTTTACTTACTGTGTTATATATTTTTTAAATCTACTTGTCAAATTCTAGACGGTAAACATAGACACGACCAAATTCATTAAAATAATAAATTGAGGCTGGTATTAATTTACGTTTTAAAGTGACCACACCGGTTTCTTATTATTTTACTATGCCTATGTTACTCGGAACGATGCAAGGATTGTAACGATACCCCATACATCTAAATCGGTTCAGGCGTTTAAAAGTTATGGTGGAATAAAAAAACTCACATTCATACATACATTAACCCTGAACACATAACACTCCTTTTTTTGGGGCAGTCGTGTAATTATTACAATGTTGAAACATGTCTCCCAAGAATAACTTTCCAACTTTCTTTGTAACTTTACTGCATAATATTATACGACAACCAGAGTCATGTTTCCAAAAGTTTCAAAAATGACACTTTAGCTTACTTTTCGTTTTCTTTGAACTTTGGTCATGAATAAGTTTTCAACAAGTTTTCCAGCCCTTTCAGCTGTCTATTGAATTGAAATATTACAATCGTTCGCTCTTCATAATTTAAAAAAAACAATTGCGATCATAAAAATGTCAGCCATTATTAAAAATGCGTATTGTATTTATTTAACTAATAAACTAGACTTTTGAAAGATAAGTGAAGAAAGAAGAGAGAGAAGAAAAGAGTTTAAATTATAACAACATAACATAACATCACGCCTGTTATCCCCGAGGGGTTAGGCAGAGGTGTACCCATTAGTAAGTACACCCACATTTCGCCAGTTATGTTTAAGTCCCATGTAATAGGGGGCGAGCCTATTGCCATCAACCGGGCACAAATCCAGACTCCGAGGCTGCTACTGAGAAATGCCTGATGGAAAAACCCAATAAAAAAAAAAATTGTCTATTTTTTCTAAGAGCCTCAGTTGCCTGATTACAAGGTTTTTATTATTAAACTCCTTTAAGACATACAATTTTTAAAGACATTTGAATAAAGAGATAATTAATTTGAAGATCACATTTAAATAAAGTAAGTAGTCTATAATCGTTCACATCACTTGAATTAGTGATAATGTTGACCCTTGTGCCTAAATAATGCCCTTTCAGTGTGTTTAAATACACTCTGAACTTAAATATTTAAACGCCTGGCTGTAGCCGCGTAGCGCCATAGCGGGGCGGAGACAAAAGCCTACATCTTACTAGATACGCCACCGTACTACGGCTACCCCATCTTACCATCCCTTTCTTACATCGTAGATGCGGTAAGTGAGCGTAAAAGAGACAGTATTACAGTGTCATCATAATTTGCATTGCCTCATCCATGCTTGTGTATGTCGGTGGCGTACACCTGCTTTTCCGAGACTGCTCGGCGCCTCACCCGCCTAGACATCGTCAGTCGCGCTTTCGGCGCTGCGACAGACACACGTTCACTCTATGTCGGTCGCAACGAAAAACGGTGCGATATAAAAACCTTTAAATCATTAATGAAAATCTATCTTAAACTTTCTATTTCGTAATAAAATCTGCCTTAAAAGTGATCTTCTTGTATACTATACCTGTTCAAAATATTTTGTGTGTTGTGTGAGTGTTTCTTCGTAAAATTGACCTGGTTTTTATTTTGATAACTCTTGCACAATTTTTGTTGTCCTGTGCTGATCTGCAGAATTTTAGATGTGAGTACTTTTAAAAATTAGTTTGAATTTTGTACCTTACGGGGGACATCATACTTCCGTGAGTTTCATTCATGTTGGTGTCGTTTTTGACGTTTGTACCGAAGGACCAAACATCGCGAGTCACATGAAGGAGTATTATTATGAAGTTGATTAAATATAATTAATAGTTATTTTTTTAAAGCACGAGCCGTCTTTCTTTTTACACAAACATGAAAAACAAACAAACATTAAACATGATAATCTCAATAACAATAAATAATTTTTAAGTTTCTTGCTACTTCTAGCCTTGACTTTCATGTGTGATTTATTATTTCTGTAATAATGTACACTATTTTGAGTTGAAAACAATTCAAAATATTAAATTGCGATTTTAATTTTCAAATTTCACTACATTTTTAACAAATTATTAACTTATTATTGACATTGTATTATTGACTAATTATTAACTTATTATTGACTGTTTACCACTGAATGAACTTACAAATTGAATGATTTATATTTTTATTGATTAACTATTTAATAATTTGATACTCGTTAAATATTGGATTTTTTAAGATTATTTCATAATTATTACTACTATAAAAAAAATTGCATGCCTCGCGGTAGAATGTACTGGATCCTTTTCTTACTTAACAGCATATTTTTGTACCTACATTCTTAGCAAATAAATTATTTCATAAAATATCTTTATTTACGCAGTAAACTTACTGTCTACTGACCCTACCCCAAATTGTAACGTATGTAGAAAGTTTGTGTAGTAAATGGAAATAATATGTAACATTTAGTAGCTTCACTATAGTAAGAAAAAGGACCAACTGTTCTCTCTCCGCAATTTACGTCGGCGCTCAACTGCGACAAATGAAAAATACAAAAGGTACTTTTATAATAAAAATGTGGGACGTTAGACTTGGAAGCTGCATGAACACTACACTCAAGATGATTATTTTTATATTAAAAAGTGGAACAACGCTTTATCAAGTTCCTAAATAAACAAAGAAGTATAATGGAAAATGTCCTAGGTATACAAAATGAGTAAACAACATATAAAACTTTTTCGTCCAAAATTGGGTTTAGAGGTGCCCAAAATGAAACAAAACACGTCATTTTTTTCCCATTTTTCGATGTAATTGTAATGATATATTTATTAAACGCATTTTGATTAACATTGCTCCACACCTGCGTATGCTGGACTGTAATGTCACACATTTGGTGCTTTTAGTAATTCGACGTAATTAAATGGGTTAATGAGAGATTGTCGGTTGGCTTATGTGGCAAAACTAAGTTTAATTAAATTATCTTTTAATTTATTTTTAGCCAAATCATAAGTAAAATACGTTAGGATTTAAATATGTTTCTATTTTATTATAAAAAAGAATATAATTTTTCTTCAAATTTAGTATGCGGTGCGAAGTACTAATTGGTTTTACACAGAGGAAATGTACTGGTCCTTGCAGTCAGACAAAATTAATACTCTTATATAGTTAACTTTCAAAAGAAACTTATTAATTAATCATAAATCAACTTCTAAAGTTTCTAAACAATATACCTAAATAAGTTTTTAATGTAATTAAAACGTATTTGATCTAATTATACAAAAGAACCAGTAATTATGTTTTTGAAATTAGAAGTGACAACTGCCAACAGTGCGTCATATTTGAAAATAGAACGTAAAAATGATTGAGTAACGCGTAGCAATATGGTTCGACGAGTGACAATTCAATTAGCAGGATTGAATTTGGGATTGGTATTTGGAAATTATTAATGCAAATTATAATTGAACTAACTCTGGCGTTTCAAACTTGGACCAGTAAGTTCCGTAATTTGTTTGAAGCCTATCACTACAGTTGGAGTACGGTAGGCAAAGCCAAATGATTAAAAATAAGCAATAAAGTTATTCAGCCTTTGTAGAGTTTTGAACTGTCAAAGAGGTTGACATAGTCGTGTGATCTTCCACAGAGTTTATAAAGACATAAAACGTATAAATAGGCGTAATGGTTTAAACGCTTTTATTTTTTTTTGTAATAAATTTTATATCTACTTTCAATTAGTAAGATGCCATTGTATTTTTACACACTCGCCATACAGGAGAAATTCCCAGTGTGGAGAAAAGTTGTTTTATTTTATTAATACCCACTTTCATAATCTTCTTTAATGGTTATTAGAGTCGAATGTTGACGTCATATGTTCTGTAACCGTAATTTTGATTATAAGTAGTTTCTTAGATTTTATTTGACATCGATGTGGAGTTTTGACGTATTAAACCCTCCAAAGTCTTTGACGTAAGTTTATTGACATATCGAACGAGAAGATGAGACTCTAATGAGTATGAGTCGAATGTTGACGTCATATGTTTTGTAACCGTAATTTTGATCATAAGTAGTTTCTTAGATTTTATTTGACATCGATGTGGAGTTTTGACGTATTAAACCCTCCAAAGTCTTTGACGTAAGTTTATTGGCATATCGAACGAGTTTGTTTGTTTACTGAGGGACAAGGGCCATCCTTGGCTCAAATCTTACCCATTGAGTTTTTATCTTTACAAATAAATTAAATTGAAGTGTCCGATTGTAATGTCAAAATAACAGGTTTTATAAAAAGAAATGAATGTTTATTCGGTAATAATACGAAAAAAAAACACGTTTTAAATATTTGTCTGCTTGTTCCGGATAATCCCTAAAACGGCTTGACCGATTTTGACGGGAGTTTCACTGGCAGATAGCTTATGTTATAACGAGTAACTAAGGTAACTTTTATTTTAGAAAAGAATTTGGGTATCGCGGAAAAAAAACCTCGTGATAACTGACATTTACGCGAGCAAAGTCACGGGAATAAGCTAGTACACAATATAAAAAGCACACGACACTTGTTAATGGGTTTTTCAATCTCATTTTGTGAAATGAAACGAAAACGGAACGACGCCGACATATTTCGTTCACATTGTAATTTATCAGTGATATTATTACATGTTCAGGGGGCCTACCAGCATACCTTAAAACAGTACCATTTTAATATTACTTTGTAATTTCAGTTATTGAATTTTCAACTCACGGCGCTGAGCTGAGCGTTGAAAATTCGCGTTTCGCGTTCGCGTGGAAGTTAAATGTACCATAAAACATTTCCTATGAGACTCGGCAAAAGTAGCTTTCTGTGAGTGAAATAATTTTTGTAACCACTACTTCCAGAGCCACCTCATAAAAAGCAACTTTACTTTTTAATATTTGAATATGGAATTGAGCATTTTTTTTTAATCAACCGCAATATTTTCTGTCAATCAGCGTTTCTACTGTGTAAATTTAACGCTACTCCACTAACGTGTCCATAATACTAACTATGTATAATATAAGTCAACTTTAATTACAAAATGAAACACAATTATAAACTTTAACCTATCTCATAAACCGAAAAACACAAAATAACCAAAACGCAGAATTTAACATCAAAAGAGCGGCCATGGCGGCCGGTTACCAAACCTCCTTTGATCATAAAACCTTTAATGTCTTAATTAAATAACGCATAGCCTCCCGGCTATAGGTACCAGTGTTTACTTGTAATTTTGAATTAGGAATATGAAACAAAAAACTAAACTAATTTCTGCGAGGCCGTTACACGAGTTTCATTAAAAAATGTGACGTAACGGGTTGCGTTTAAAACTCTAAATGAAATAGCAGAAATTTTGTAGCGGTAAAGGTAATTGGAATAGCCTTATGTGGTGATGTAATGTAATTTTTATGTGGACTTTGGTTCGTATTCATAATTATGGCTTTTATTTATGGTTTTATGATGGCCCAGTGGGTGCTTCTCATGCATGAGGTTGCCGGTTCGATATTGGGCAAGTACCAATATGACTTTTTCAATTCTTAAGTACTAAAGGAGCACGGGCACCTTTGTATGAAGCCTGGACCCACTTTCAATATTGCTCAACAGTAATGAAACCTATATCAAATGAAAGCTCTTAAGATAGGCTGCATTTCATTCTATAGCAGCTAAGTTCAAATCGAGCGCGAAAATGGTGTTTTAGTGCATTTTGTCATTTTTATTAAAACCTTGAGCCCAGTTTTCCACATTGTTCAACAGTGATGAGACCCATGCCAGATGAGAGCTCTTAGGGTGAACTTCATTTTATTCTAAGGCAGCTAAGTTCAAATCCAGCGCCAACATGGTGTTTTAGTACGTTTTCAAAAAAAATATATTTATAACTATTATTAACTGAAAAATATGATAGTGCTTCACAACAGTGATAAGACCCATGCCAAATGAGAGCTCTTAGGGTGTACTTCATTTCATTCTAAGGCAGCTAAGTTCAAATCCAGCGCCAACATGGTGTTTTAGTGCATTTTGACATTTTTATTAAAACCTTGAGCCCAGTTTTCCACATTGTTCAACAGTGATGAGACCCATGCCAGATGAGAGCTCTTAGGGTGAACTTCATTTTATTCTAAGGCAGCTAAGTTCAAATCCAGCGCCAACATGGTGTTTTAGTACGTTTTCAAAAAAAATATATTTATAACTATTATTAACTGAAAAATATGATAGTGCTTCTCAACAGTGATAAGACCCATGCCATATGAGAGCTCTTAGGGTGTACTTCATTTCATTCTAAGGCAGCTAAGTTCAAATCCAGCGCCAACATGGTGTTTTAGTACGTTTTCAAAAAATATATATATTTGTAACTACTATAACTGAAATAATAATATGTTAGTGCTTCTCAACAGTGATGAGACCGATGCCAGATGAGAGCTCTTAGGGTGTACTTCATTTCATTCTAAGGCAGCTAAGTCCAAATCCAGCGCCAACATGGTGTTTTAGTACGTTTTCAAAAAAAATATATATTTGTAACTACTATAACTGAAAAATATGATAGTGCTTCTCAACAGTGATGAGACCCATGCCAAATGAGAGCTCTTAGGGTGTACTTCATTTCATTCTAAGGCAGCTAAGTTCAAATCTAGCGCCAACATGGTGTTTTAGTACGTTTTCAAAAAAAAAAAATATTTGTAACTACTATAACTGAAAAATATGATAGTGCTTCTCAACAGTGATGAGACCCATGCCAGATGAGAGCTCTTAGGGTGTACTTCCATTTCATTTCAGCTCTCATTTGGCATGGGTCTTATCACTGTTGAGAAGCACTATCATATTTTTCAGTTAATAATAGTTATAAATATATTTTTTTTGAAAACGTACTAAAACACCATGTTGGCGCTGGATTTGAACTTAGCTGCCTTAGAATGAAATGAAGTTCACCCTAAGGGCTCTCATCTGGCATGGGTCTCATCACTGTTGAGAAGCACTATCATATTTTTCAGTTAATAATAGTTATAAATATATTTTTTTGAAAACGTACTAAAACACCATGTTGGCGCTGGATTTGAACTTACCTGCCTTAGAATGAAATGAAGTACACCCTAAGAGCTCTCATTTGGCATAGGTCTTATCACTGTTGAACAATGTGGAAAACTGGGCTCAAGGTTTTAATAAAAATGACAAAATGCACTAAAACACCATTTTCGCGCTCGATTTGAACTTAGCTGCCATAGAATGAAATGAAGCCTATCATAAGAGCTTTCATTTGATATAGGTCTCATTACTGTTGAGCAATGTTGAAAGTGGGCCCAAATTGTCGCATGGTCCTTTATCTTGGACTGGCTTTGGTGATAGAAAACATCGTGAAGAAACCTGGACTAAATATACAGGGTGTTTGGTGCATCGTTTGCCAAATCGAATTGACCAATAGGAGAGGTCATCTGCTATCTATTCACGCCCAATAACTCATACTTTGTCACACGGGTTTTTTTATATCAACTTTTTAGTTTTAATCTTGAAAAAATCCAAAACTCAACATTTAGGTTTAAATTAAAAAAAAAGTAATTTGTATAGCCTTCAAATTTCATTTTAATTTTTATGTGTACTGTTGTATAATTCTATAAAATTCAAAATTACTTGCTAATAACGTTTACTTTCCTTTGTAATAACTCGTAAAGTTTTCGTCAAAGAAGAATAAATTTTTAACCTCAACTTTAAATTGTTTTAAAAAAAAAAACAAACAGCGGTCGGGGACTTAGCTTTTTTTTTAAAGTTCTCTAGTCTGTCCCCTTTCCAACAGTATGCAATTTGACCAATAAAAATCTTAATAACGTCACTAATTCGCTAAATTTGTGTATCGGGGCGCTCACCGAGCTATTCCATATTCGGGATAAACCGTGTTTTTGCAGCCAAATAACAACACCTGCCATCAAAGAGATCATCATCCGTTACTATCCGTCCTGGTTAAGTTTTTTTGGAAAATCCATATGGATGTCTACCGTCCTTGAGAAAGCGAAGGGATCTGTCAGACTCTTACTGACTAAAAACCACCCCGGTGTTTCCTTCCCACACATTTCGTTAATTTCGACTGGTGTTGGCCCGCCCCTGCTAGCCTCCTCAGGTCAGGGGGGGGAGTGAAATGTTTAACTCCCTCAACGACGTCATAGAAAGGCGCGCATGGAACACTACGCGCCGCCACCTCGAATCCGGTTGAATCGGGGCTGCAAGAAAGCGTTGTCCACCCACTGCAAATGCCTGGTGCGCCTGCTGCGGGCCGGGATAAAGGTAGTAATCTCTCTCTCTCTCTTTTCGCAGTCTCGTTTTGCGAGTTAACCGTTTCGCAGAAGGAGACCACCGCGTCCCGGGAGCCCGGGACCCTGCGCCGCCAACCATTGAAGTGATGACGGCTGGCAGCGACAGGTCACTGCTTAATTCACAGATGAGGGCACGACGCGCTCTCCCCAAACCGTACATTTTGACAGTGCCGCGCCATGTCGTCCCGGCAATCCACGGAGTGGTGACACCGAGTGTTCGGCTCCCTGTTTATGCGACACAGGTACTACCAGAAGCAGCCATGCCTTGAGAGCACCTGCGTCGTTCGAAACGTCAATGGGTCCAGGGGCGGGACGTGCGTCGTCCCCCATTCGAGACTCGAGGTAGCTGTGCGTAGTGTTCCATGCGCGCCTCTCTAAAGTCGCTGAGGGAATCAAACACTTCACCCCCCCCCCCCCCCCCTGGAGGAGGCTAGCAGGGGTGGGCCAGTATCAGTCGAGATTAACGGAAGGCGCGTTCCCGTGACCCCCGGTGTAAGTGTGGGAAGGAAACACCGGGGTGGTTTTTAGTCAGTAAGAGTCTGACAAATCCCTTCGCTTTCTCAAGGACGGTGGACATCCATGAAGATTTTCCAAAAAAAACTTAACCAGGACGGATAGTGACGATTGATGATCTCTTTGATGGCAGGTGTTATTGTTGTTATTTGGGTGCAAAAACACGGTTTTATCCCGAATATAGAATAGCTTGGTGAGCGCCCCGATACACAAATTTAGCGAATTAGTGACGTTATTAAGATTTTTATTTGTCAAATTGCATACCGTTGGCAAGGGGACAGACTAGAGAACTTTAAAAAAAAAAGCTAAGTCCCCGATCGCTGTTTGTTTTTTTTTAAAAAACAATTTAAAGTTGAGGTTAAAAATTTATTCTTCTTTGACGAAAACTTTACGAGTTATTACAAAGGAAAGTAAACGTTATTAGCAAGTAATTTTGAATTTTATAGAATTATACAACAGTACACATAAAAATTAAAATGAAATTTGAAGGCTATACAAATCACTTTTTTTTAAATTTAAACCTAAATGTTGAGTTTTGGATTTTTTCAAAATTAAAACTAAAAAGTTGATATAAAAAAACCCGTGTGACAAAGTATGAGTTATTGGGCGTGAATAGATAGCAGATGACCTCTCCTATTGGTCAATTCGATTTGGCAAACGATGCACCAAACACCCTGTATATCTGAAATCCTTGAGCACGCGTAGTGATCAATGCTTGTGTCTTCTCAGTATAAGAAAACCCCATTGCCCTGCAGTGGGACGATAATACGCTGGTTTTTATCTTGCCTTAGTCGTCATTTAAGCGTAGTGAGAAATTAACTTGTAATTCCTAATAATTAAATGTATCTCTGCCTATAAAAAAATACAGTGAACGATTTAGTTACTAGCTTCTTTCTCTCCTTCTAGTTCTGCCCATGACTTTGCCCGCGTCATAGTTAATTATACATATTCATAGTCCCACGAAACCGTGTATTTTTCCGGGATAAAAAGTAGCCTATGTGCTATTTCAGACTATAATCTATCCTTCTCTTGAATTCTGGCGTGATTGAGTATCAAACATCCATCCATCCAAACTTTCGCATTTATAATAGTAGTAAGATTTAATATGTTTCGAACAAGTTGTGCCTTTCATATAAAATACCTATATTTTGACGTCTGTTTTTGGTCCTCAGGTCCGCGGGTAACTTTAATAACCGCACAGCGTCGGGACAAATATTTATGAGTCTTCTGGGAATTTAGATTCGAGTCTGCTCATACTATTCTGCAATATTCATAATATGCAGTGTGAATAGTGCAGGGAATTCATGTTATTTATATTGATTCGTATAAACTGTTCACTTAAAAAAGAGAAGTCATAAAAAAAACAAATACGTATGTTTTTATACTTCTATACTTAATATATATAACTTTTGTCTCTGCGTCACCCTAAGGTAGATTAGTAGAAAATGCCTAAAGCATTAAGTCCGCCTTTGTACAGTGTATTTTTTTTACAATGCATAAAGTTTAAATAAAAAAATAAATACATTATAATAAAGCTGAAGAGTATTTTTGTTTATTTGTGTGTTTTATTAAACGCGCTTATCTTTGAAATTACCAGTCGGAATGGAAAAATCTTGTTGTATATGATTGCCAGACTCATGAGGAATAGTATTAGGCTATAGAAAATCACGTTACGACCTACGGGGGCGGAGCAGTAACCAAAGACGTAATTAAAAAAAAACCACGCGTTCACAATCGCAGAGAGCTAGTCTAAAATAATTTTGTTCGAATTAATGGCCCATTTGTTCAGACGATGGTCTGGAAATGACAGACACAAGAATAGAGATTTATAAATTCAAACCTCGCTCAAAGAAAGCATTGGATTTGGTTTAATAAATAATATTCTCGGATAGTAATAAGTAAAATAACAGTCATTTATTCTATCAATCTTGGTTTTAAAATGTCAAATTACAGTAACCAAGTTTAATTATTTGTATAAACATGGTGTACTTACATACATTGCATGTAAGATTTTAAATACTGAAATATTCTATCATGTTCAGCCGCATATCGTAGCGTATAAATTAGGGAGAAGAGATGGTGCACAAACCACGATTATATTTATCAATATTACTTTAAAAATTACTTATAAAAACATCAACATTTTAAAATATTAGCGTCTTGAAAGTTCTCATTGGTACTCCTATTTTTGATATTTAAGCGGCTTTTAACAAACTGTACAGGGAATCAAAACTTTTCTCTTGTTTCTTAACATCAATGATCACAAAATATTCTACGAATCGACAACAGATTTTTTGGTTCTTTTTTTCATAAGTTTAACCAACATTCTATTCAACTGAAATGATAACATCCGTACTTTTTGTTATAAAAAAATATAAAATACTTACAAAGTTTAATTTTGAAAAATGTTGACGCAGAACTAAGGTGGGTATGCGTCAACATTTTTCAAAATTAAAAGGGTTTGCGTAAAAGTGGCGTCATTTTGAAGTTGGATGGCCACTAATGAAACTTAGATATTTTGAAAGATCAGAATAATGCGATCAAAAACTAATATGGACACATTTCTCTAAACCTTATCGGAACGGAGATATTTGGTTTTGATAGATCATTAAACAAGAAGAAGTTATTATACCTATATATTCTTATAAACCCTTTTAAGGTTCTGAGGTTTTTTTAGTAACTACCTACATACCGCAACCTAAGATAAACTACTAAAACATGGCGCGCCCCTCTACAAATTCAAAACGTTTGAAAGTATTTGTGAAAGTATCAACGTGTGCGTACTGAGACGGCTCTCGAAACAAAAACAAATCAGCGATTTGTTGCTCGACTAGCGGCGTCATTAATTACTCATTATTATTAGTATGGCGCTGCACTGACATACTCTATGAAAATAACACGTGCGTTGTCATGTGCGGTCTTGCTAGTTATGATTAGTTGACCAACAAATCTGCCGGCCTGCTAATGAATACTACAACTACATAGAAACTCTTTCATATGGATATGGCTACACACATTGAAATAGTAATATGGAGGGGCGCGTCATGCTATAGTAGTTTTTTTTTGTAACTATAATTGTTAATGTGTTATTTCGAATTAAAAAACTAAAAGTCTCTAAAACACAATTATCTCGAAACTACCTTTTTGCACTTAATGACTTCTTGCTCTACAACGAGGTAATGTGTCTTTATTATTTCCCAAGACCCAAAAGTAACGTTACATGGACACATGGTCGTGAAACAGTAAAGTCAGTCTCTAAAAACAACCTTCAAAAACATATCTAAGATTTCTGTACGCAGGACAGTAATTGAAGTTTTTATATTGACGACATTTTTAAAATCTTCAAATGCAAATATCTCAACTTCGATATAACTTAGGATAAAAATAATTGAACATATAGTATGTGTACTTAACAACACAACAAAATAACATAATAATTATTTGTGGCCACTGAAAAAAAACATGACGCCGCTAGTCCATACTAAGTTAATCAATGCCTTTTAGTACAATTGTTTATTTTTGTAACATTTTATTTTACTAATGACTTTTAAGTAATTTACCATTAATTGCCATTTACAAACAATACGTTATCTTGCCACATCAAATTAGCATATAAATCACCAATTAAAAATACAATCATTTTTTCCAGTAAACTAAAAATGATAGCAAAAGAAAAATGTTCTAATAAGAGTCTATTATAAATATATAGTAGTAATTAATCACTATCACGTTGGGTACCTACCTGCGCTAAGGTAGTTTTTGTCATCAATCCTCAAATACTCTTTTTATTAAAATTTGTAAAATGTTTGCTGAAATAAAAGCTGGCTTCGAGCAATTGGTCCTATTTTTGCACTTGTGTCTCTGATGATAATAATATGAATAACTAGCTTCTGCTTGCGACCTTGTCCGCTTAAAAGACAGGTGTACCATAAAACATAGCAAGTAGCAACACACTTATTGCACTCGGCAATGCTATACTATCAGTGAAAACAAAACCCGATAAGTATTTTCTGAGATTCCTGTTAGAAAAAAAAAACGTTTTTTTGACACAAAACAACGTCATCCTGTCTTTCAAAAACAAGATACTGCGATCGTAATATCCATTAGAACGCTTCACGGGCTCTTGCCACAAACGGTAAGAAAACACGCAATATTACATTTTCATACCTGAAAAAGGTTTTCAAAATATAATAATGCCAACGGAAAATGCTCCCGAGGAAATTGGGACAAAGAAAATAATCACCATATATCGGAAATGTATTTTTAACGTTACCAGTTATTTTACTTCCCATTACAAAAACATTTTTTTAGTAATAATGATCGGGAAGGGTTCATTTTTATCTCATTTGCTCCACCTCAATATCAGTCGAGGTTTCAACCCGAAAAAAAATACATAAATGTTATAAAAGGAAAGGTTCATTTTCGGACAAAAACCTACTTAATATCAAACCTGTAATAAAGGGTACCCAAAGACCAATTATATAAGAATATTATGTAATGTACCCTGCTTTCAGGCTTGTACCTTTTACAGCTTCTACGACTGAATAAATGATTCGAACCCTTGGTCCTTGTATCCGGGGAATATACACGTGCAAGTGAAACAAGATCATTTGCATATGATTGTACTTAGTGTTGCTAAAAGGGAGTAAGCGACGAATAAATGCAATTAGAAGAGTGTTTTTATGCTGCAGTGCATGTAGAACTTGTAGATGACAGTGTTGTGTTTTATCAATTGTAAGTAACAGACATAAATACCCACAATAATTAATGACGTCATTAATAAAATTAATAATGTCAAACTAATTCAATATACTTAATGTGTATGACACTTTTCATCATACGGCCCAGCACGGTCACTATGTAATGTGAAAGCTCTCATTTAGCTCATACATTACTACACACATCAAAAGTGTCTAGGGATCAACATCCCTAATCAATGTTAGGGATGTTGATCCCTAGACACTTTTGATGTGTATATTTTACACGGCACGGCGACCATACCGTGAACGTGTGCATGTGAAAAGGGGCTTACACTACTATCCAGCAATACAATTTTTTTTAACTATATTTTAGCATACCGACACAATCATGTCTCTGTGGTGGACTTTTCAGTGGTCCGGTCGAAACGGGAGTTTAGTAACATCGGACCTTAGGTATCGTTTTGTTGAGATTATTACGTACCATAAATGAAAGTTTTACCCTTAAATAAAGCGCCTTAAACATTACCTGACCCACCCCGACTTTAAAACGTAATTATCTCATTAAAGCGGTCACGGAACATGCGGCGGTTGTCACCCCGCATCTCGAACATTCGAGAATTGGTCGCAATTTTCCCGGGTCCGCACTACTTTAGCAGTTCTGTCAAAGTGCTGCGATTCAACTAAGGATTAATTCACACCGCGCGCCGTCGCCGTGGAATTTTTCGGAATAGAATTTTGTGCACATTGCATAATGAACTTTATGAGTACATTGTTTCAACTTGGTATCTGGTTTATGTAAGTAATTATGTTTTTGTGTTATAATTTAATAATGTTTAGTATTTTTTGTGTATTTTTGTTATTGTAAGTATACAGATGGATATGTTTAAGTTCTTCACTGTCGCATTAGGGTAAATACCTGTAATGATAGTGTAAGCTGTAATAAATAAATATATAAATAAATAAATAAATAAATCTATATCGTCTTCCAAAATTCATATAATTATTGAATTATACAGTAGGTACCTGTACAAAATATTAGCAACACATTTTTTTAACAGTTATTATGGAGTTTCTTGCCCATTATTTTCCATACGAAACTACCTTATGGAACAAGCAACTGGATTAAATTTTTTTTCTTCTTCACATTCTTTTTCTTGCAAATAACGTTCAAAAGTTGACATTAACTTTAACGTACTTTGAATTGTTACAAATTCCGAAGAATTGAATCGTACGAAATCTTACAAATTCGCGCGCATCGAGGCAGCCGTTCCGTTCCTTTCCACGCTGGTGTAAATCTAGCCTAAGGGTCGGTTCACATCTGACGGAAGATACGCCGCGTATCGTCAGTAACGCAGAAGCAGTAGATAATAAAATATCCAACCATACACACATAACCGATGATGCGTTAGTGTGTCGACCATACTTACTAAAGACGATACGTTTGACGTATCTTCCGTCAGATGTGAACCGACCCTAACTCCTCACTTAATTCTTATGCATCCTTGATGTCTTTATTTAGTGTTTTACTAAAAGCGTTAGCATAAATAAGTAATGGCCTCTTACACGGGCGCCACGTGTACGTAGAAACTCTATATTCTTACAAGTTGTTTGTAAATATCTAAAGCGTTACCTTAACGAGAGCCGCCGTCATCTGGGACTTCAACGTGTTAAATAATTAAGCGAAGTGTATTACTGGATTATCTTGAGAAGATTTTCTTTGTTATTCGATTGTCAAAGGGAAGATTTATTTTTCCTTTTTTTTTAATGACTTAAGGGTTTAAGGTTTAGGTTACTTTGATTGCGGAAATGGGTGGTAATTTAAAACAAGCAGAATCAAAGCCGCTGACTACCGAAATTAAAGTTTTTTTTTTGTTTTTTTACGATTTTCCTGATGGTTAAGAGCCATTACGCACTACCGACTAGTCGTCAGCGACTCAGTCGCTCGACTACCAAAACATAGGCAACAAGATAAACTTAGAAAACACAGTCATATGACCTCAGACCTGGTGAGAAGTACAGTCGGATTACGCCATTAGACGTGAGGAATGTCTTAAAAAACATGAAGCGTGGAAAGTCTCCAGGTCATGACGGTATAAGTATAGAACATTTGCGTTATGCAGGTGTACATCTGCCCAGAGTCCTGAGTCTTCTGTTCAATTTCTGCATAGGTCATTCTTTTATTCCGGATGATATGATGAAAACAGTTGTGGTTCCAGTAATAAAAAACAAAAACGGGGATCCATCTGACAAGCATAATTACCGCCCGATATCATTGGCCACAACCTTGGCGAAGGTCCTCGATAGTCTCATGAACGCACAGCTGAGTGAGCACCTTCAGATTCATGACTTGCAGTTTGGTTTCAGACCCAACCTGTCAACGGAAATGGCAATAATGTGTTTGAAACAAACTGTAAGATACTATACAGATAGAAAAACACCTGTATTTGCTTGTTTTCTTGATCTGTCGAGGGCCTTCGACCTGGTGTCTTATGATATTCTTTGGCATAAACTACTTGAGGAAACCACTGTGCCGAGGGAGCTGGTATCACTCCTTAAGTATTGGTACAGTAATCAAAAGAATTCTGTCAGATGGGTCAACTCGCATAGTCAGGAATATAGTCTGAAATGCGGGGTTAGGCAGGGCGGGTTGACCTCCCCAAGTTTGTTTAACCTATTTGTTAATCAGCTGATTGGCAGGCTCAGCGGAGCCATGGTCGGATGTTCAATAGATGGTAAAATAATCAATAATATTAGTTATGCGGACGACATGGTTCTGTTGAGCCCGTCAGTGAGTGCGCTCAGAAGACTTCTGGGCATTTGTGAGTCTTATGCCCTGTCACATGGACTCAGATATAATGCTAGTAAGAGTGTCCTCATGCTTTGCAAAGCAGGGAACAAGGCTCCCTCGTACGTGCCGCCAATTAAGATCGGTGGGTCGGCACTAGAGAGGGTGTCTAAAGTAAAATATCTGGGTCACATGCTGACGGAGCGGCTACAGGACGATGAAGACCTCGAGAGGGAAAGGAGGGCGTTGGCAGTCCGCTGTAATATGTTGGCCCGCAGATTTGCACGATGTACCACAGAGGTAAAACTGTTACTATTCAGAGCCTTCTGTCAGTCTTTCTACACGTGCAGTCTGTGGATCAACTTTACGCGGCGGGCTTACAACGCCTTGCGGGTTCAGTACAATGACGCCCTGAGGGCAGTGTTGAGGAAACCCAGGTACTGCAGTGCTTCCGCAATGTTTGCGGATGCTTCCATTGATGATTTTTTCTCCATCATCAGGAGAAGAACTGCATCGATGATGAGCAGGGTCCGTGGTAGCACCAACGCTGTCCTCAGGACGTTAGCGTACAAAATCGATAGTCCTTTTACTGTGTACTGGGCAGGTGTACATCTGCTCAGAAATAGGAAATAGACTGGGTAGAACTTCGCTACTGTGTAACTTGTTTTGTTTACTAACAAATTACTAATACCTTGTTATTTTTATTTTTGTATGTACTACTAACCCCCACCCTACTAACGATATCTGTGTCTGTCTGTCATTATTTTGTTGTTCTGTTTTGTATGGACTTATGTCTGAAATAAAGATAAATTATTATTATTAATTATTATATGAATAGAAAAAGTCACATTGGTACTTGCCCGGATTTGAACCCACAACTTTATGTTTGAGAGGTGGGCGCCTTAACCACTAGGCCAACACGAATAGCAACAAAGAAATCGTTTTTATTTTTTTAAGTTTATTTTTTATTTTTACCATAACTCAACCTGTCCACCGCGACTGATATTTTTCATACAGACTGATAACACTATGGAAAACTTTCACCGCATTTCATTATATACACATAATCTTTATAAACACTAACTGAAGTAGGAATAGTTAACAGTGCAATAATCGTATAATGTTAATCAATATGCGCAGTATCTACGCTCGTATATACCGGTCGTAAACACACTGAATAGGTGCTTAATACCGGCTTTTGTTGTACGGCTTTACGGTTCCCTTAACATCGGACAATAGTTAAAGTGGTAGTGCATTTTAGTAGGTAGGTAAATACGTACAGATGGGAACTTACTTCATTTAAACATACCACCAAGCCTGTAATCCCTAAATAATAATTTTAGGTATGATGTTTACTGTTTTTATAAGGTCCGCAAGGTTCCGGATATTGACCACGATCCGCCATTTCGTGACCCCTGCACTAGAGATTGGAGGGTTATGTTGTTAGTGCTGGATATTCGAATTTAGAACATGTTCTCGTGGCGAGTACGCGATGGTAATTGAATTTCAACTTAGGGAGCGTTCACATAGAACGTCCGATTTTACAGGATCCGTTTTAACTGATCCGTCGCTACTGGAGGTAATATTCACACAGCATAATTTACAGGACCGATTTTAACTGATTCGTCGCTACTGGATGTCGGATCCGTTTTTTTTACTGGATCCGCAATATACTGTATTCTGTGTGAACTCGCTCATACAACTATATACGCTAATAACATATACGTTTAAACGGACCAGTAAAACGGACGTTCTATGTGAACGCGCCGTTACTGTTCGATTTTTGAATCTGAGTGCCAAGTGTGAGTTTCTTCACTCACGTTCGATTGCAAGCGCTTTAGTATTTTGTATGGGAAATAAGGTTTCTCCTAGTGCCCACCAGATGGCGCTATAACTTTTTCCCATATAAAATTCTAACGCGCTTGCAATCGAACGTGAGTAAAAAAACTAACACTTAGCACGCTGTCGTCTATAACGGTCGTGCCATCACTCACGGAGTGATTGCTCAGTTTTTGACGTTACCATTTGTTACTGTCCGGAGCTATGGAACAACGATTTATTTTACGCTAAGTGAATAAAATTACTTTTCATCTAATTTTGTTTTATTTTAGACATTTCGTGTCAAAAATGGCGACTATTATGAAGATATTATTTTAATTAAGGGCTAATTTTTCAATTGTCAGATAACTCTTAACGGAGGGATAAATATGGCGGTTTGACAGCTTTTGTATAGAAAATATGTCAAACTGTCATATTTATTCCTAGGATAAAAGTTATCAGACTATTGAAAAATCAGCCCTAAGAAGAAACAATTTTAATTTTGGACTTTCAATTGAAAATTAGTTAACAAACATGACGATGCGTGTCGCGGGTTCGATTAATGCTCGAAACCAGTATTTATATGGCCTGCAAAATCCGGAGATTATACGTTTGTATAATCCACAGAAGAAATTCCTAGTATGGGGCAACGTTTTTTTTTATAAAGAAGAAAAGAACAGACAAACAACTTTCAAAAAAAGAAAAAAACCCTAACAAGGCTACAAAAGTCATTTCCTAACAACGTCTTTTAAATGTCAACCAACAATTCTAACAACGGCTTATACAACAGTTGAAATCTAATTAGTCCATCAGATTGGTCGGCCGTAGCTTTGCAAGGGTTAGACGTAGTCCTGAGTGACGGTTTGTTACTCCTGTTAGCATATTGAGTGCTTTCGTAATCCCTTACCTAGAGACAATTTTTCAAGAAAATCAATTTGTAAGTTTTCTTGACCGTTGAATAAGTTAAACTTGTTACTAATAGAAGTGCCCCGGTCTGCCTGGCCCGCAGGGTTGCTGGTGTGGCACTGCCTCGTTGGTCTAGGGTTCAATTTCTTGGTCGGACAAAGTGTTATTGGGTTTTTCCATCAAGAGTTTATTAGTAGCAGCCTGGAGTCTGGATTTGTGAATGACAATATAGGCTCACCACCTCTTACATAGGACATAAGCATAACTGGAGAAATGTGGGTGTACTAATGGGTACACCTCTGCTTACCCCTTCGGGAATTACAGGCATGATGTTATGTTATATAGTAGAAGTGCTTCGGTGGCTAAAAAATCACGTAAAAAACGGCTTTTAAAATAAAAAGAAAAAGGGATTTGGTGTACTTTTAATTTTCTTTTAAAAATGTGTCAAAAATCTCATACTTACAACTAAAAAGGTTCATTTAGAGCTAAACACAAATAACATAACATCACGCCTATAATCCCCAAAGGGTTAGGCAGAGGTGACGTACTCTTGTACTCTTTACACCCCGCAGTGAATCACAGCCAAACCGTCTGACAACCCTAAACTGATGCATCAAGACTCAAAAGCCAAGACTAACCCTCATCTTACAACATAAGCCAAGATAAATAAAACCATACAAAATGAATAAACTTCAGTGATCCGTTTATTACTGGCTTACATTTGTTTTGGATCGTCCATCCTGGATTACGTCGAGGGCTACCTTGACCTATTTGATGCTGGAGACAGCACGCCAAGACTTGGACGTGAAACAGATCGGCATACGAATTAGTGAATTAATTTTATTCATTCATTCATTCGTTCACGGTCATGTGATTATATCGTGATTTTGTAAGAAGAAACTAATACGTAGAAATGTTATTATATCTGGGGTGATTCTTGTTTTTAATAGGGATCTTTAGATTAATTGTCAACTGCATTATTAATTATAGACTATTTTTAGGAATTATATTTCTGTCAGCAAAGTTTATATTTGTCATCAACTTGTATCATCTAAATAAATAGATCTATCGCCACGAAGTTTTTTATTCTTAGATCGGATTTGAGATATCTCAAATAGGACAGGTTTTGTTCGAAGGGGATTTATTTATTGAAGTACACCAGCGTACACATTATGCATTGAAATAGAAGTACAATGTACTTGTTACAAAGGTATTATTTCTATTGTATACACCAATTAAAGGTTTACATAACATTCACAGTAAAATATGACAGGATGACAGGATGAAGTGTGACAAACAAACAAATGAATAAACCAACTCACTTTCGCAAATGAAAAAAGCCTTTAGGTTCATAACGACAACTTCCCAAAATGTTCACCCTCCCAAAACGTCCACTTCCCAAAATGGTAATTCCCTAAATGTCTATTTCCCATTTCGTCCACTTTCCCAAAACGACCAGTTCCCAAATAGTCTGTTTCTCAAAACGACTACTCCCAAAACGTCAAGTTCACTAAATTTAACACGTGCCCTATATTTTCTTAAAAAATAAAAGAATCGCTTTATCATCTTTTTAAAAACAGGACTACAATGAGTAAATAAAAATGCGTAATGGAGATTAAAAAGGTTTTTTTGCTTTTTAACATTAAAAGACGAATCTGTGATAGGTACCTATACGCTTATGAAACTATGCATATGCATGTACGAGGAAATAATAATCTAATATTTTAATATCTAGTAATTTAACATTACTTTTACATTAATCACTTCTGAAAATTCCAAAACAAAATACATAATGTTTTTCTTTAGATTGTAATTAAAAAATCGAATGTAAAAAATCAAATCTAAAAGAAAGAAAATACTTACTTATAACATAGTTCTAAAACTGAAATGTCCAATACAAAAAAAAAATCATTATTACCTATATATTTTATTTTGTGTAAGTATATTATTATTATTAAACTGAAATAGGACCAAAATAGAAAATTTTATGAAACATACATAACATTATGAACAATGATTGGGCCACTGTGACCTGCAAAACCGTTTGTAACTGTTGCAGTTTACCATGAAATAATAAGTTATTGTCATTGAATTATAATAATTAATATTATTAATACACATTCACGCATAGAAATATTTGTCTTGTCACAGGACTGGAACCCGTAACATTTTGATAAAAAAAAAACCTATTTAGAAAGTGGACGTTTTGAGAGTTGACATTATGGGAAGTGGACTTTTTGGGAATTATAGATTTTTGGTCGTTTTGGGAAAGTGGACGAAATGGGAAATAGACATTTAGGGAATTGCCATTTTGGGAAGTGGACGTTTTGGGAGGGTGAACGTTTTGGGAAGTTGTCGTTATGAACCTAAAGGGGATTAAAAGACTACCAGAGACTCAAAACTTACCGATAATCACAAAATGTTTTTGACTTTTCCGTCTAGAGGCCCTTTAAATTTTTACGATATTGTGTCGCTATAATAAAAAGACCGCGCCTCATCGCGTCGTTTCGCGTCGCGTTTGGTGTAAGCTAACACTTATACAGTGTTTATTATTCCACGATCAAATGTGAGTGAGTTTGCGTACCGGTGTTGCACATCGTTTACAATGTAAACATTACACTTGCCGGAACAAAAGCACTTAAAGTCGAGAATATCGAATGTCGAGACACGTGTCCTATGTGTACAAGGAGAAAGTTTGTGGATCCTATAATTATTATACTATTATTTTAAGGCGCTTTGCAAATAGAGCAACTACTTATTGCAGCAACTGGCAACTGGCAACTAGCTGTTTACATATATTTCAATCGGACTGCGCACACATAGCAATTCGAGTTTCGAACTTTCGAGTTCCATTGATCGTCAACAGTTTTCAGTTGCTGCAATTGATGACTAAGTTAGTTCCTAGTTGCCGCAACTAGCAACTATTAAATATTATACCGTTAAAGCTGATCGCTGCGTAGATGGAGCAACTCGGCTATGAAAGTTGCTCACCGATTGCCATAAAGTTGCGGCAACCGTAAACGTTAAAGCAACTATCAACTTTTACAGGAAACTTTTAAAGTGTTGATCCTCAACTTAAGTTGCTCCGTGTGCAAAGCGTCTTAAACGCGTAAGTTTGTAAGGCTGGATGGATGTTTGTTATTCAAACAGATTAACGGAATCAGCTGAAAATTGGCACACATATATCTAGATATTGGTCTAGCCTTGCACATAGCATATTTCTATTCGATAATTGAAGCATTGGGTGCAACAAGGGCGTTACACAAAAAAGTGAGTTTTGAGATAATTGAAGTTAAAGTTTTAGATGTATTATAAATTCTAAATAAATTAAGATAAATCTCTAGCACTTTTATAATTAAGGGTACCATGAGTCAGTTATAAGATTCAACTATTATTATTATTTTAGGATAGTTAGAAACTTCAAAATAACATATTTTTTTAATATATGTTATCCGCCCTTGTTGCATCCAACCCGTAAATTAATTGGGCGTTCATATTTTAAAGGTGTGTCCAAACACGGCGTGCAAGGTGCGCGGCAGCTACGCGCGGCATTCGCGGAACACAAATTTGCCGCGCGACTAGTTTAGACCTTCTGCGCGGCAGTACTGCGCGGCATGTCCGAGACACGCCGCGCTCTTTATTTCGTATTCAAACCACAATGAAAGCGGCCGCGTGTGTTGTTGCTCTGCTTATTATTCGTAAATTACGTAAAAAAAATACATCCGTCCACACACAACCACTGGCGAACCAACACTAACACCGTTCGCGGCGATCGCCGCACGCGGCAGGTAGCTCGCGGCTGCCGCGCGCGGCAGTCGTCCAATCATAGCGCGGCTAGCCGCGCGCGGCAGCCGCGCTCGAATGCCGCTTTATGTTTGGACACACCTTTAAAGGTTATTAAGGCATAAATAATAGCTTAGCTTAAAATAATCATTTTTATTTCAAAGTACTTAAATTACAGCAATCATTTGGTTTCATTATTTAAAGTTTAAACATATTTGTGTGTGTGTGTTAATATTCCCCGAATTCGCTCGACCCAACAGAATTGGGGGAATTTTTTGGGGATAGATAATCAGTTTGATCATCATCTGCACTAAAATCACTGATTTCGGACATGGTTTTACATTAAAATAAACTTTCGCAAGTTGCAGGTCGTTACATGTTTGAAATTCAAACTTATCAATAATCCATGCAACAACGGCGTAGCGAAACCCTCTCAATAAATAACCATCACGCCATCTAGAATCAATGAATCAAAATAAGTTTTTGTCATGTAAAACTAGATGGTGCAATGCTTAATTTGAGGCAATAATATCAAAATGGACTTTGGGTTCCGAACGCCCTTGTTGCTCCCAGTGCTTCAATTTAAGATTGGCTTAATTCTGAAAACTACGCAGACGAGGTCAATATGCTCGAGCATTTTTAATTGTTTAATTGATAATGAATCAAAATGTACCAGCAATAGAATTGAAAATTATATAATTGCGTATAAGTTAATTTATGCCGCGAGGAATTATATTTTGCACACAATTTTCAGCTCTATTTGTAAAGTATTTATAGTTCATTATCAATTAGCAAATGAAAACTGCTCAAGCCCTTTGCTGTTCTCTTAGAACTGAACTTACAATGCCAATTTTATAAATCTAGTCTCAATCTCATCTCAGCGACAATCAATATCAAAAACTGTAAGTCAACTAGGTATAGGCATTTTTGACAGATTGTAGCTGAAATTAGATTGCTACCATTGTAAAATAGACCCTAATGCAGCTTGTTAAAAGCCACAATTAGTTGCCTACAGCCATTTCCTGGCGAACTCTAACCTGTGTTGATTTAAACAAATTGGGTTACTGATGTATGTTAACTACTGTTGTCTCTTCCATGTGGGTCGGGTTAGTTGTGATTGCACCCTAACCCTTTGTTACCATAGAGAGCCGTATGGCCGCATCGAATATTTTGAAAGGGCCTTAAAATTGAGTACGATAATTAGAACAAAATTGAATAGTTTTTTTTTTGGACGCCGCCGCCCGATGATAGCGTTAATTACAGTCAGCAACAAAAGTCGATTAACGTTTAAAATTTTTAAATCCTAATTATTGAGCACAATAATAAAAGAAATACGAAATGAATATACAATTAGGATATAATAAACCCTTAGCTATTGCCTGAAATACTGAGAAGTAGACAGTGAATTGTCTTTGTAGTGGCTATTTAAATGATATAATAAAGAAACATTGTTAATAGACTTTTGTTGTTGACCGTACATATAATATCACGCTACGATACACGAGAGCGGGGCAGTAACCAGAGACATAACTTAACTCGGGTGAAAAAAAACAGGAGGACAAACTCGCGGGCAATTAGCTAGCAAGTACTGTCCCCCAACACAAAACAACTAAACAAACACACCAACCACCACCACCATAAACATCATCGGTATGATCATTATGTATGTTTAAATATTTAATTTTTTTATAGGTCTTTCCCAAAGATTTTATATTTTTCTTTTCATTAAATAAAACTGACAATAGTTGTAAAATTGACAAAAAAAAAACCAATCGGTATATGAAATTAATGTTGGAGCACGCTCTAAAAATGAAGTAATTTAATAATGAACGAATAACAAAAGCATTGTTATATGTATAACTTTGTTTACAAATATGTGCCTATCCAAAACCTACCTTCTGCTCATTGATAGTAGCCACATTATCGTAGTGCCGTTCCGTGGGGGCTTCCTTCAGGAATTGGTCTAAGTAGCTCATCTGTGATGGTGGACGGTCCAGGACTGAAATGTTTGAAGATATAATAAAAGTCAGTAGGGAAGAATTGTTTTTTTTAGGTTACAACTAAATAAACACACCAACCACCACCACCATAAACTCTCGCCTTTTTCCCATGGGGGTAGGCAGAAACCACAGAACGCCACCTGCTACGATCCTTACATACTCCTTTCGCCTCATCTACGTTCATACATCTCGTCATACAAGCACGCCGGTTACGAGTACTCCGCACCTGATCTTTCTGAAGAACCTCACCAATAAGGTCAGTGTAGATCTTCCTAGGGCTACCCCTCCCTGCGTTGCCACTCACCTCTGCCATATAAATACCAAAAAAAAAATATCTTCAGTTTTAATTTACTATTAGTATAGGTTAAAATATACTTTTAAGTTTCCCCATAAGTAAGGTTGCGTCGAATTTGAACAATACAAAACCAACAGCGGACCACTCGAGCGTGTCGCATGCGCTTGACGAACATCCGCTCCAGAACCAAACAAATCGAACGACACCTCATTGACCCAAATCGGTTTAGCCATTTAGCCTATATCCGATGACATACATACTGACAGGTGTGCCAAATATCACTCCCTTTTTAGGGTTCAGTACCTCAGTCGGCAAAAACGGTACCCTTATAGGATCACATTGTTGTCCGTCTGTCAATACCCCTTTCTCAGGAACACGTGGAAGTATCAAGCTGAAATTAATATCAAATACTCAGGTCTGATACCCCTTGGAGCAGGGAAAAAATTAAACTTCAGAGTCAACGCAATCTAAAGATAAGGTCGTTTATGGCGCATATTTTGACGCTCGCTAGTGAATCAAAACCTATAGGGGACTTCCCGTTGACCTAGATCCATGTTTGGCAAGAAGCAATGCCATGTAGCACAAGTAAAGGAAAAAATCCGAAAACCTTAGTAGGTAGTTACATCACAAAATAATTACTTTTTTGCGATTATGAACTTTATAGCATGCAGCAAAGTGTAGATGCAAACGTGGCAACCCAGAGTGGTTACCCGGCCGCCCGTGAGAGGGCGCCCCGGATGATTTGTTCAGAAGTATCTGACAGCTGTCAAGTAGATAGTCTGCTACCCGCTAATGATTGTGTGTGCGCGCAAGTGAGTTTTTCTAAAGTGACGGTAGGTACCCTGGCAAATAATAGTTATAATAGCCAGCACCAGCGTATGTATGATGGTACGGAACTCTTCGGGTGCAGGCCGATTCGCGCTTGGCTGGTATTTTTCATACGGAAATTGTATGAAAGGTAAGGATTTTTTTTAATAAGAACCTTGACTAATCATGTACTAAAAGTTACTAAAAGCATGGAGGCATAATCCACCTGAAATCTCTTCCTTGAAGACTGAATGACTGGCATCTTTGGTAAGCATCTCAGAAATAATCCGGACGCCTCTAAGATCTTGAAGATAAGGTTCAAATTCGAATGCGATGTAAGTTTTGAAAGGAGTTAAGTTTGGTTTCTAAGAAACGTGTCCCGAAATGTTGGCAATGACATCATAATGTTGATTAAATTGGCTGTGAAGCTAAACCGTCGTACTTAGAGGAACTTGGTGCTTTGATATGGTATTTTTGGTGCACGTTAAAGGAAATTGTATTTTGAGTCAACGAGGGTAGTTTGATATTTCATTGTTCGTTTTCTGCGTAACGCTGACTTTGGGTAAGCCTACATATTCTTGGTAAAGGGTTTCGGAAAAGCGATTAAGGTACTTTGTTTCAGTAAGTTTCAGTCAAAGTCAAAGTCAAAATCAAAGTCAAAGTCAAAGTCAAAACATTTATTTCAATTAAAATAATACATTACTTTAAGGTAAAACTTATGAACATGTTTGAAATGTGCACATTACATACTTTCATTAGACACCAAACACGTTTAATTACTCTAATTTAACTTTTTAATTACGTGTTTTATGTCTGGGTAAGCCATTTTGAATTTTCTGTGACGTCATAAAGCCTATCAGTAACTAGCGGAACATCATCACGCTTCCATTAACACCTTATCCTAACTAACATTATAAGTGCGAAAGTAAGTTTGTTTGTTTGTTACCTTGCCTCGCCTAAACCACTGATCCGATCATTCTGAAATTTTGCATATACGTTGTCAGGTGTACAGCAAGGGACATAGGACATTATACCTTTCATCTCGAAAAAAAGTACTGTTCCTGAGAGAAATCACAATAACGTTCTTTTGATGATAGAAGGCGCCACATGTCTTTCGAATTTGCGAGCGAAGCTGCGGGCGAAAGCTAGTTCGTTAAAAAAAAAATATTCGACACTTAAAAATACATGTTACAAGCCAGTAATAATTAAATAGCACATGAATGTGTTGCCAGATTCTAACCCCCCAACTAGGCCTGGACCTGTATTTTGGGAGTCAGCGTTCAGCCATTGGTTCTACTTACAATCGAACAGCATTTTGTAGGAGTGTCGCTATAAAGTTGACAGCGAAGGTTAAGGGCGCGTCAAAAGCTAGCAATCTTTTGGAACGAAGTTCCTTATATTATTATTATAATTCACCCGCGCGCCCCGTGTTAAGTGTTTTATCGTAATAACTCCGAAAATAAAAGGAATTACCTAAAAAGCCTAGACAAAACTCTCACTCATGTATAAATATAACTAATTATCAAATTTTCGTCATATTAATCATTATAATATGATGAAAAAACCAAAAAATTAGAGGCTACTTCGTGATGTTTTTCTATCGAGAAAATGTTATTATTTTATGTTTTTGATCAATGAGAACCCTCGAAAATATCGTGTAGTTTTCATACATTTGTATTTTAAGCCTAGAAATCTAGAATTGTTCATGTAAAATAAAATAAAAGATTTGTAATTTTGCTAACTACCCACTCTTAATGCCATAAATGGTAACACATATAGGTAAAAATGACTTATTTATAACAGAGTGTAAACAAAACGAATAATGTAGGACATACTCGTAATATGCGTACACAGATGAACATGCATCTTTACTTATAAATATAAATGCGAAAGTAACTCTGTCTGTGTGTTCCGCATATACGGCTAAACCATTAATTTTGATGAATGTGTGGGAAGGGCACACCGGGGTTGTTTTTAGTCAGTAAGAGCCTGACATTCACCTCCTCCCTTTTCAGGTGTAATCCACGGGGATTTTCCAATACGGAACAAAAGTAATAAAAATAATAGTTTAAAAAACTAAAAAACACGCTATTACCACGCACTTAAAATTACAAAATAATTCGAACATTTACTACGATTTATTATGAAAGAAAGCATGGAGCGTTTATGTAATCTTTACTCTTCTTGGACAAAACGCTCCACGCTTTCTTTCATAATAAATCGTAGTAAATGTTCGAATTATTTTGTAATTTTAAGTGCGTGGTAAAAGCGTGTTTTTTAGTTTTTTAAACTATTATTTTTATTTTATACTTTTTAGTCTTCTTATTATTTAAACTTAATTTACTACTTACTAATTTAAAATATTAATAGGTATTTAAAGATATTTATTATTAAAAAACTTAACAAAATTCACTGTTTTACGCATCCAAATTTAATACGGCGTCCGCCATATTGGATTTAAGTCACGTGACTATTTTTTCGTATTCCTGACCGCAAACCCTTTCATTTGATACCCATATCATGGGGGTGCATTTCATATAGCCTGTCCGCCATATTGGATTTAAGTCACGTGACTATTTTTTCGTATTCCTGACAGCAAACCCTTTTATTTGATACCCATATCATGGGGGTGCATTTCAAATAGCCTGTCCGCCATATTGGATTTAAGTCACGTGACTATTTTTTTCGTATTCCTGACAGCAAACCCTTTCATTTGATACCCATATTATGGGGGTGGATTTCAAACAGCCAGTCCGCCATCTTGGGGAGGCCGCCATATTGGATTTGTAATGACGTTTCTTAGCTAGTCATGTATTGTCATCAGAACTCAGAGCGTGTGCAAAATTTCATCCCAATCGAAGACTGGGAAGTGGGTCAAATTAAGATTCCAAGATTTTCTTACATAGTTACTTACAATTGAAGCGTGTTAATAATAAGTCACGTGACTATTTTTTTCGTATTCCTGACAGCAAACCCTTTCATTTGATACCCATATTATGGGGGTGGATTTCAAACAGCCAGTCCGCCATCTTGGGGAGGCCGCCATATTGGATTTGTAATGACGTTTCTTAGCTAGTCATGTATTGTCATCAGAACTCAGAGCGTGTGCAAAATTTCATCCCAATCGAAGACTGGGAAGTGGGTCAAATTAAGATTCCAAGATTTTCTTACATAGTTACATACAAGTGAAGCTAATATAAAGCGTGTAAAAAGAATGTTAGGATTTACTTACGCTACATAATCAGACTAATTTTGCTGGTTAAATGTACTTTTCACTCGTTAACAGTTTTGACTGAAACTTACATACATACCTAACATAACATCACGCCTGTAATTCCTGAAGGGTTAGACAGAGGTGTTTCCATTAGTACACCCACATTTCTCCTGTTATGTTTAAGTCCCATGTAATAGAGGGCGAGCCTATTGTCATCAACCGAGCACAAATCCGGACTCCGAGACTGCTGCTGAGAAATTCCTGATGGAAAAACCCAATAACACTTTGCTAGACCTAGGAATCGAACCCAAGACCTCATGCTCAGCAGTCACGCTCTGAGACCAATAGACCAACGAGGCAGTACATACATACATACTGCTAAAATCGAAACCCTCTTTTTGGCGTTGTCCTAGTCGGGTAAAAAGTAAAGAACGATTAAGTAGGTAATGCCGGATATTGATGTCATCATATTTCAAACAATTCATTTAAAGTTACACGTGTAAAGAATTATCCGGTTTATTTCATTTACGTTTCCATTTGAAACACGTTTTTAGTGCAGTGGGGCCACTAATAGCTTTTTGATTGGAGAACTATCAAAGCGTTGTTTCGCTGAAATATGAGAGCATACCCAATGCAGCAATTATTTTAATTTTGCGAGAAACAATGTTTGGTATCTGCTGCTGTATTTTGTTGCTCAATGAATACCGATCTTAATGCTTTACGAGTAAAGTTTATATTCGTATAAGCGAATGTAAACAAGTGTTTTACACAAAAAAAAACTACAAAGAAAAATAACTCCTATAGTTTTGGAAGTCTACGGCTTTGATTGTGAAGTTACATTGTTTATATCTGAAGGTCTACATCAGATCTTCTCGAAATATGGGACCACGTCAGGAGTATACATACCCTTTACAAAAAAATTAAATCACACTGTTGAATAAATTCACAACTACCTATTAGCAACTACGCTACACTTATAAAATATTTCTGTAATATTGAAAAAAAGAAATTTCCATGAGTATTGTTAAAGTGCGTAAGTTTTTATGTGTAAAAATCTTTTAATATTAGTTTTAAAACATTTCTCATGTACCTAAGTGAATTTATTCTTATGGGAAATGAAATATCTCAAACCTCAAATTCACACTGAACCGGCTCTTTTCTTTTTAAAATGGGTTAAAAATGAACATAAATGTGATACTAATAATGTTCATATTTGTTTGAAGTTCTTAGCAAAGTCAAAGTGCGATCTGTGATTCTTGCCTAGTCTGCTTAGTTGAAGACCAGTTTTCTATGTCTAAGACTGCTTTCTAGACTGACCATAACACTTGGTATAAACGATTAAACAGGCTACAAATGATAGACCGCTACAACCTACAAGGCTCTAGAACAGTATCTGTTGGCCTGGCCATCCATTACCCTTGAAGGCCACATAATGGCCGTTTCGAAGTAAATTGACCGACGTAATGGCATCAGCAATCCAAGGGCTATTAAGCCAGTCGATCGAGTTTTCTCTCAGTGAGATCTTGTTGTATGCAGCTGAAGATATATTTAAGGGCTGATTTTTCAATAGTCAGATAACTTTTATCCAAAGAATAAATATAATATGACAGTTTGACAGTGCAAAAGCTGTCAAACCGCCATATTTATCCCTACGTTATATTCCATACGTTCTATGATGATGCGGGTGACACATGTCAGCAATTCATCTATGGATGTCAGAATCGCATAATTATGTCAGTGACATTATTTAATTTACTAGTTATTTACTTACTTATTACTGATTCCGTATTTTACAACTAGGTATGATATTAGTGTGCAGTTAAAATATTCAATCATGATTGTAAATCCCCATAACTTTCAAGAGTGAAAAGCAACAGTTTGACAAATGTTAACTGACGTTTGAAAAATTAACTCTAAATTAAACTTCTAAGTCAACGCAATCTAAAGATAAGGTTGTTCATGGCGCATATTTTTTACGCTCGCTAGGAAATCTAAATCTACAGGGAACTTTCCGTTGACCTAGAATCATGAAGTTTCGCAAGAAGCAATGCCATGTAGCACTTAGTAAAGGAATAAATCCGAAAACCGTAAATCCTAATAACCTTAATAACCCTTTTAACCCTGTACCTACTTCTTAACCTGTATTGTTAACCCTTTTTGCTGAGTGTGAAAACCCTTTTGTTTATTTGGCGGTAATATGTTAAAATCTATCTTCTTCATATGTATAGAATAGCACTCTCCCCGCGACTTCGTTCGCGTGATTTTTCTTACGGATCCCTAATTTTATGATAATAAAATATAGCCTATAGCACTCAGTGATAACGTAGCTTCCAATTTGTGAAACAATTTTCAAAATCGGTTCATTACTTCCGGAGATTACCCCCTACATACAAACTTACAAACAAATGTTACCTCTTTATAATATTTATATATTATTATTATATATACCTACTTATAATATAAAGCTAAAGAGCTTATTTTGTTTGTCTAAACTCGCTAATCTCTAGAACTAGTAGTAGGATTAGAAAAATTCATTTGTTTATAATAGCCAGATTAACAAATAACAACAACAACAAGACATTCATGACGAACAGGCTATATAATATCACGCTATGCCCACGGGAGCAAAGCAGTATATAACCAAA
Source organism: Hoplodrina blanda (assembly GCA_949316365.1). NCBI lineage: Eukaryota > Metazoa > Arthropoda > Insecta > Lepidoptera > Noctuidae > Hoplodrina > Hoplodrina blanda. The sequence goes on along the minus strand of OX438580.1, from coordinate 15,394,943 downwards.
GACGTAACTTAAGTCGGGTTAAAAAAACCACAGCGACGATGTCGCGGGCTGCAGCTTGTCTATAAAGTCAAAGTCAAAGTCAAATCATTTATTTCAATTAGGCCATTACAAGGCACCTTTGAACGTCATATACAAAATAAAAAGGAATTGAATCTAGTTGCCCCTTCCAAAATATAGTTTTGGAGAATGGAGAAGAATGGGCAAGAAACTCCATACGTACTCTTTTAAAATCAATGTTTACAATATTTGCATACAGAATCATACATAGTGGCACGTGAATGCAATGTACCTTATTTAAAAACTACTAAATCAAATACTTAATCATATAATTTTCGTAATGTATTTGTAAATTATTAACCGACTTGAAAAAAGGAGGAGGTTCTCAATTCAACTGTAAATTTTTTTTTTGTCTCTTTGTTACGCGATTTCTCCGTCAATTATAGACCGACTATGAACTGTCGTAGCAAGTGAAATTGCATTGTTTATACGTGCAGTCGATGACTAACTAAAAGAAGAGGGGGAGGGGGTATGGTCGACCTCTTACCACTTTCCAAATATATCGTGTGAGGTATTGTTTGAAAGGGCTTTTTATAACGATTTCAAGTATTGAGGACAAGTAATATTGCACTAAAAAGTGAAAAATAAAAATCTTTTTTTTTGCAAAAAAGATTCCTGCCTTCAAAATGGTAAACCACACCACCATGCGCAAGCGGTGCGCGTCCTTGGTGCGCAGAGTGCGGAACAGCTCCAATACAGTGCTGGCGATGATTGCCGGGAGATTTGACTGCCCGTATATCGGACATTGCTGTAGCAGGCATGTTGCTAGCTGTGTCCGATAATATGTCTGTTTTGTGTATTGTTTATGTGTGTGTATGTGTCGTTTATGTATTCTGGTTGCTAATGGGTGCTTTTTGGTTACCTGAAATAAATACTTTTTTTTTTTTTAAACTATCTAAATATATATTTTTTTCATAGCTATTATTCTGTGAAAATACATCTTAATAAGTATCTTGTGATGTTAAAGGTTATCTCAACAGGTTGGCATATTGTATTTATTATCCCAAAAATTCCTTTGTTATGCTGAAACCCGTGTATGGCCCGAGGCTAGGCTTGTAGCACAATCTGGATTCAACAAGGAATATTTCTGTAATATTATTATGTATTTTTACTTAAATTATAATTACTTGTCATGTTTGGGTTATGAATAGATAAGACTTTTACTTATTTATAAGAGGTTACTTATCTATATACATATAATAAAATCGTAGCGAAGTCAAAACTGTACATTTAATATTTTTGAAAAAGAGTAATTGCTATGAGTTCGGGGAGTGATTCTAATGCCGAAAATATTTTTTTTAGAATTTTTGTCTGTTTGTCTTTTTGTCTGTATGTTTGTTAGAGCATCACGCGAAAACTGCCGGATAGATTCTGTTCAAATTTTGTATGAATATTCCACATTGGCCAAATTAGTCTATAGTCTTTAAATTATCACGCTATTTGCTTGGGGGGTGAGCAATGTTTCATTATGACTATACAGAAACAAACTTTGACACGGACAAAGTCGCGGGCAGAAGCTAGTTCTATTATATTATATTTATACCCACTTACATTGTTATTGTTGCTAACACGAGTAATTAATTATTATCAAAACTAATGATCCTCGTTGGTCTAGTGGTCGCAAGGCGCGACTGCTGAGCATGAGATCTTGGATTCGATTCCCAGGTCGGGCAAAGTGTTATTTTGTTTTTCCATCAGAAATTTTTCGGAGTCTGAATTTGTGCTCGGTTGATGGCAATAGGCTCGCCCCCTATTACATGGGACTTAAACATTACTGGCGAAATGTGAGTGTACTAATCGGTACACCTCTGCCTAACCCTTCGGAGATTACAGGCGTGATATTATGAAATCGCCAATCCGCTTCGAGCAGGCGTGGTGATCAATGCACGTGCCTTCTCTGTATGAGAAGAAGCCTTTGACCTGCAGTAAGACAATAATAAACTGGTATAAAAATACAAAAAATAAATGTGTCCCTGAAATTAGGGCAAAAACTGTAATGTGCCCACAGCCAACTTCCCTAACAATAATTTTCTTCAATTCATATGATCACATTGTATATAATTATGTTACACGGCTAATAGCCGAAGTGCGGCTACACCTAGTTTTAGCCGGCTACAACTAGGTGCAGCCGACCACATGCGGTTAAACTTAGATGTATCCTACTTATCTTCGGTTAACTCGGGACTTGGGGCACCCCGACTAGGACAGGTTAGGTTAGAAAGGGCTATCACCTTCATGGTTACTTTTTTGTAAATCACCCAGAAGTAGGAGCCCCGCGGAGTGGGGCTCCGTCGAGCGGCGGAGAAAACGGCTGCACGTAGTTCTAGCCGCTATGATGAAGGCTAAACCTAGTTCTAACCGAAGATAAGTTATTTAGTTAGTATTATTATAATAATATCCTGTACTGTAAGCGAGGTGCCCGGATTAATTTATAATTTATTTTATAATTGCCGGCAGAGATGACTCAGTACAAACCGGAGATTAATCTTATTAAAGATTAATATTTTATCAGTACGAAGCCAATCTTAGAATATAAAGTGAAAAGATAATTGTATTGAATTGCTTTACATAATATTTATATTTTAATTAGCTAGAGTAAATCAATTATAATATCTTAACTAATATTATAAAGTGGAAATATTTGATTTTTTGTTGTTTTTATTACGATTTAACTCCAAAACTTCTCGACCGATTTGCAAAATTCTTTCGCCATTAGAAAGCTACATATTTACCAAGTAACAAAGGCTATATTATATTTTCGAATAAAAATAGAGATCCTTACCATAAAAGTCATTATTTTGCGTGCGCTGCGAAAACTATTGTCGATATACAAAATAGTGTTCTTTAGATTAATAGTACTCATGATTGCTCACAAAAAGTCTGCGATGGTATATGCCTCGCTAGCCTAGTTAGCCACAAAAATAGTTTTTGTTTAAATTAATAAGTTCAAATACGGGTGATATTGGTATCATGATATTAATCCTTAATTTAATAATCCTGACGAACTAAAAATAAACAGCAGTTCTGGAGATTACTGCACTAAACCCTAATTAATTCTTATAGTGACAGAGGAATAATAATAATAATCTATCATCACTGACAGGACTATTGTTGCCAATAAGCCTGACATAGTGGTGATAGATCGATTAGAGCGTCGCGCAGTGATTGTGGATATAACGGTCCCACATGACGAGAACCTCGTGAAGGCTGAGAAAGATAAACAAATGAAGTACATTGACATAGCTCGCGAGGTTGTCGATAAATGTGGGATGTGAGTACAGCAATCATTGTGCCGATAGTCGTGACTGCCAATGGCATACTTAATAGCCAAGAGCCTCGACCAATACCTTAGGAGGCTCTCGTTGGGCGGTTGGATCAAGGGCTTGATTCAGAAAGCGGTACTCCTGGACACGGCGCGTATTGTTAGGAGATTCCTTTCTCAGGAGCCCTGACCACCGGTAGCTTGGACCCTGTTCCCGATGCCGGTGGGCTACTATTTTTTATATTTTTAAATGTTTTTATGTTTTTTATATTAATATTTAAAAATGTAACTTATATGTAAGAAAAATAAATAAATGGAATAATAATAATAATATTTATTTACTCGAGTATCATGACTCATTCGTGTTGACAATGACGATCTAAGAATCTATTCTCAAATTAAAATATTGTTACTCGTGAACTGTGAAAATACACCAAAGCATTACCTTTATTTACTTTGAAACACAAAACCTTTTACAAAATGGCTCCATTTTCGAAAACTTTATAATATAATCTTACTTACAATTTTCCCCGTTGTTAGACGAGGGTTTTAGAGCAGATTAAAATAAACTACAAGTGAAGTCGCAGACGGATCTAGTTCCAAACAAATCCTTTAACTCTTGAATACTTTGCTCTTTGTAAACTAGAAAAAAGTGTCTTTTGAGTCGCTTCCTACTTGTTCACTTTTCTTCATTGAAAACTTGGCTTTTGATCAAGTTTGCGGAACTTTAATTCCGATCAACACTTGATTTATTTGCTTTGTGTTTGAGTTGCCTGATAATCTGTCTTCTTCTTCTTCTTCTATATAAATAAAATGGCAAAGAGGCAATAGCTGGATCGATTTGGTTGAATCTTGTTTTGTTGTGTTCGTTATTTTCCGGACAAGTTAATATAAAATACCATAAAAAAATGGCTTTTGTTCGTTCGCGAATCCTACATCGCACAATCAAAATACAAAATCCCGACAACAACCGTCGGGCAGTAGCCCATCAGACATAACACCCGTCTGGTCGGAGGATCCTCCCTTTTCAACGGAAGATGAGAAACTTTACACCCTGTTTCTCATACCTCTAAAAATTCACCTTTTTACAGAATAGTACTACAGGTAAATAACAAGCTAACCAAATTTTATTAGGGTATTAAAATCATCCCATTATCTCGATGCTGATAAGTGTGTTCATTAATTGCTTTTAATAATTAACTGTAAGTGGATCAGCCAATTTGCAATGTTATTAAATAAAACTGGCCATGCTATCCGCGGTACCTTGTTTTCTTTTAATTTCGGAATTTAATATTATTAAAATGTTGCAGGTAACTGTGATAAGGGGAGGGATTTATAATTTGGGAATTGTTTTTTTGATAGACTCCCCCCAATTTTAAGGACCTGTAAGTAAATATCGGTTGTGCTTGTGTGTAAGGACCAATAATCTCTACTGAAGTAAGACCAGTCACATAACATAACATCACGCCCGTAATCCACGAAGGGTTAGGCAGAAGTGTACACTCACATTTCGCCAGTTATGTTTAAGTTCCATGTAATAGGGGGCGAGCCTATTGCCATCAATCAGACACAAACCCAGACTCCGAGGATGCTACTGAGAAATTCCTGATACCTACCCAATAAAACTATGCCCGAACTGGGAATTGAACCCAAGACCATGAGGTCTGGTTGGTCTGGTTGGAATGTACAACTGCTGAGCATTAGCATTAGCTCAGTAGTCGTACATTGCGACCACGAGACCAAGGAGGCAGTCGATTTGAGTCGACTTAAAGACCCGTAGCGCACTAGCGGCCTGGCCGCAGCGGCCAGCGACTCGCACATGCGTCGTTCGATCTTGCTGACCGCTGCGGCTTGGTGTGGCCGCTGGCCGCGTGCGGCCAGGTGCGCGCGCTCTGTGGCGATTTCATACTAAGGTATGTATCTCGATGGCCGCCGCGGCCTGGCCGCTGCGGTCAGGGCCGCTAGTGCGCTATTACTCAAAGAGTCAGAAAAATGCGACAAAAAGTTGGCAAAGAGCATTGAGTTATAATGTACTACGTACTAGAGAAGCTATCTCAAAGAAAAGATAGGGCGCACTTGATGACGGCGGGGTATGCGCGGGACAAGCGGGGGGGTGTTATGTTCTCATAGATAACAATCAATGCAGATGCGACATAATTTTATTATTCTGCCTACTTGTGTACTTACTCAAAGAATAAATAAAAAAGTATTTATGCTGTAATAATATTTTAATTTCCTTTAAGTAATATAAGTTTAGTTAGTTTCTGCCGTTTTGTGAATAATCTGAAGGTAACGACGTTTCTTCGCTGCGATTATTCTGAACATCCATGATTCTCTTGTTTCATGACACCGCCGAGGAAACCTTTAAATCCAAATAATAATAAAAAAATATTAATGTTATTGCATTAACATTATTATCGTGATTTAAAATTAATATTTTACTGCCCTTAATTATACGTCGATAGTGTCAAGTCTGCGCATACAAATGTTTTACTCTTTGACATTCACGTAAACATGGCCGCCGCGCCGCCGCGGTGACGCGTTGCAATTGAAAAATTATAATTAAAAATTAAGCGTGTTTTAAACATAAATAATGAACTTACTGGTGAAAAGTCACTCCTTGACTTTTATTTATGTTTCTGGAGTTATTTGTACAGTATCTCAATACGCACGAAGGCATTATATAAAAAACAAAACTTCACTCAAATGTGTCACGTTGCAGCAAACGCTCGGCATAGACTAAGTGAGTTGGAGTGCACGCGCTCTAACTCGTGTTACAAACAATCGAGTTGAGGTGTCTTCTTGCGTGGTTTTTTTATTAACGCGCGTACTAAACTATATTTTGATTTGTTAATAAAAAATAACGATACTCCAATTTGCAAAGTACACCCGAAACAACCATCTGTAGGCCATACAAATATTTGTACCGTGTGGGGAATCGAAACCACATAACACAGCTTAACAGCCAATCTTTCAGCCACTGCTCTAACCGCACCATAAAGACGCGATTGCCACGTGACTCGTGTTTCCCAAAACAACTTCATTATCAGGTGATTTCAACAATGTCCTTCAGCCCCTAAAACTAAACCACATTACATTAAAAGCCCAGATTCCTTTGATGAAGTTAATTTTACGCTCGACGGAATCAGGAGCGGGTGTCATGAACATGAGTCCGGCCACAAAGAACCTGTGCCTTAGATTACCCTCTCATTATAGAACCGGTTCTAACTTTAGTCCAAATTTTGTATTTTGAACTTTATTCCGAATGTTATAAAGTTCTTAACACAGAAACTGAAACTTTATAAAAAATTAGACAATTTTTATAAAGTCAGTTTGTTGGTTTTGTATTATGAGATTTAAAGTAGTTAGATAAGGTTACAAATATAAAGGTTATTAACGTCTAGGTACTTGCAATGTACTACATACTTGTTTAAATAAAATATGTCGTATAAATTGCCTTAAATCCCGTGTGGTTTCCGATCCCGTGTGGTTTCCGGGTAATAGAATAGAACCACCCCCTTTCAGCCCGTGGGTGTCGTAAAAGGCGACTAAGGGAATAGCCGGAGGAGTCTAGCGACTCCTCTGTGTGGTAACATTAGCCTCCAAGCTAAGGTCGCCGTGCCGAGAGCTGCATGACTAGGGGAGAGCCTAGCCGCGAGCGTGCCAGTTGTCTGGGTCCGGGCGCCCCCAGGCACTACTTAAGCCTTACCTCTGTAAGCGGGGCACTGCAGAGTGTGGACAATTTATATCCCTAGCGTTTCGTGGGAACAATATGAGTCGGAAAAATTTAAAACTCGGAGGCGGCGGTGATGCTCGCCACACACTACGCCAATGTTTCTCGCGGGGCGAAAAGCGAGCTGCGGAATGTCGCTTAGCTACGCTGAATGTGCAGGGAGGGATAAAAGATAAGATGGATGAAGTATGTGAGGTAGTGAAAGACAAAAGGATAGATGTGCTTTGTGTGAATGAGACAAAAAGAAAGGGAGTGGACATATCCAAATATGGTTCTCTGACCGCTATCTGGTCCGGCGTCCATGAGACCCAAAGGGCCTGTCAGGGTGTGGGGGTTGTCCTCTCAGCGCGAATGATGAAATGTGTGAAAGATTATGTGTGTGTTAGTCCCAGGATTCTGTGGTTGAGAACCAAGGTGGGCTTAAACCGTATGTTTATTGTGTGCGTGTATGCACCTGATATGGGAAGCTCACCGACGGAGCGGAAAGAGTTCTGGGATAGTTTAAGAGATATAGTGAATGGGTGTAGGGCGAATGAGAAGATTGTAATGCTTGGTGATTTTAATGGCTGGGTGGGTGTAAAAAGGAATGGATACGAGAAAGTGTTAGGTGCATTTGGAGATGATAGAGTGAATGAGAATGGTATGGATCTACTAGAGATTTGTGTGGAGAAGAACCTTACTGTGATGAACACTATGTTTAATCACAGGAAGGTTCACAGGTATACGTGGGAAAGGCAAGGTAGTAGAAGTATAATTGATTTTGTGATTGTAGATGAAAGATTAAAGAGTAAGGTCACAGATACAAGAGCATATCGGGGTGTTAATGTTGGAACTGACCACTACCTGGTAATGTGTCGGGTAGATGGTTTGTTCAAGCATTGGCGTCATCGAGTTCAAGTTCCTGTGACCACTCTAGAAAGAATAAAAGTAGAAAGACTGCAAGAGGCTAAAGTAAGAGAAGAATATAAGAGAAAAGTAAAAGAGAAGACGGATAAGGTATTTGAGAGTGGGAATGAGTTTAGTTTAGAGGAAGTCTGGGATATGACAAAGAATAGTATGGTAGAAGTAGCCACGACGGTATGTGGTCTAGCACGGAGGAAGAATGGTAGTAGGACGGATGATTCTTGGGTGGATGGTGAAGTGAAAGAGGTTGTGAGCAAGAAGAAAGAGGCATGGCTTAATGTGTTAGCCTGTAAGGCCCAAAGTAGGATGAATCAGGCAACGGATATGACAGATGATTTAGAAAGAGTGAAGAAAAGATACACCGAAATGAAAGCGAAAGTGAAAGAGATTGTAAAAAAGAAGAAGGATGAGAAGGATGAAAAGTATAACAGGAAGTTCGCTGATAACTTCAGGGCCAATGTTAAACTGTTTTGGAAACAGGTAAGATTGGCTCGAGGGGTGACAGGAACATCAACTGTGAACGTCGTGAGAGCAGAAGATGGATGTCTATTAAGCGAAGAATGTAAGGTTTTGGAACGCTGGAAGGGATATTTTGAAAGTTTGTTTTGTGATCAGGATAGCATGCAAGGAGTGGGCAACTGGGCGGAAGCCAGTTTTGAAGACCCATACGTAGATGTAGATGAAGAGAATGAAATAAAGATGGATGAGATTGTAAGAGCACTGAGAGGTATGAAAGTTGGCAAAGCTGCAGGCTATGATAGAGTGTCTGTCGAAATGTTAAAGAACGGTGACGGGGTGGTAGCAAGCCTGTTGTGCTTGATCTTTAATATGTGTTGGAGTTATGGTCGTGTGCCGGATGACTGGTGCAAGGCTGTAATTGTTCCACTATATAAAGGAAAGGGCTCACAGCAGGAGTGTAAAAACTACCGCGGCATTAGTCTTTTAAGCGTTGTCGGCAAACTGTATGCGAAAGTTTTAATTAATAGGGTGATAGGAGTGACTGATGAGAAAATTTGGGATGTGCAAGCGGGATTTAGACAGGGAATGGGCTGTATGGATCAGATCTTCTCCTTAAGGTGTATAGCCGAAAAACATCTGGCAAAGCACAAGAAAGTTTATTGCGCTTTCGTAGATTTGGAGAAGGCCTATGACAGTGTGTGGAGGGAAGAATTATGGTCGACTCTATCCATGTATGGTGTGGACGGACGCTTGATACGAGCACTGAAATCTTTATACAAAGATTCCAGTGCTTGTGTTAGGATAAATGGGGCATACACTGACTGGTTTTGCATCTCAAGAGGTGTAAGACAGGGCTGTGTAGCGTCTCCTTGGCTGTTCAACCTATACATGGATAGTTGTTTGGCGGATTTGAGAGAGAGTGAATGTGGATTAAGGATGGATGAGTTGCTTGTCAAATGCCTGTTATACGCAGATGATCAAGTTCTTCTTGCATCGTCGGCAGAGCAGTTGCAAGACATGGTAACGGTAATGAATGACGCGTTTAAGAGGAAAGGGATGAATATAAATGTGAACAAGACGAAAGTGATGGTTTTTGAAAGAGAAGAGGATGTATCGGCGTGTGATGTGAAAATAAATGATGAGAGTGTGGAGCAAATGAATGAGTTTGTATACTTGGGCAGTATGTTTACTAGAGATGGAAAGATTGATGCTGATGTGGAAAGGAGAGTGACTGCGGGAAATAAAGTGAATGGTGCTATACATGCAGTTGTGACCAGCCAGTCCATGCCCAAAAAGGCACGACTGGCTGTTCACAACGGCGTGCTGGTGCCTACGCTTATGTATGGAAGTGAATGTTGGGTATGGCAAACGAGGCATGAGAGTAGGATTAATGCTGTGGAAATGCGTTCCTTGCGGAGTATGTGTGGTGTAACTTTGAACGATAGAGTGAGGAATGAGGTTATACGGGACCGTTGCGGATTAAAAGAGGATGTAGTGACAAAGATAGAAAAGGGTATGCTTAGATGGTTCGGTCATGTTGAGAGGATGAGTGAAAGACGATTAACAAAAGGTATTTATATGGCAGAGGTGAGTGGCAACGCAGGGAGGGGTCGCCCTAGGAAGACCTACACTGACCTTATTGGTGAGGTTCTTCAGAAAGGTCAGGTGCGGAGTACTCGTAACCGGCGTGCTTGTATGACGAGATGTATGAACGTAGATGAGGCGAAAGGAGTATGTAAGGATCGTAGCAGGTGGCGTTCTGTGGTTTCTGCCTACCCCCATGGGAAAAAGGCGTGAGTTTATGTATGTATGTATGTATGTAAATTGCCTTAAATTTTTTTATAAGCAAGTAAGATTCATCATCTGCCTAACCTTTTCCCAACTATGTTGGGGTCGGCTTCCAGTCTAACCGGATGCAGCTGAATACCAGTATTTTACATGGAGCGACTGCCTATCTGACCTCCACAACCCAGTAACTGGGTAATACGGTACTCCTAGGTAAGACTGGTTGTCAGCTTTCAAGCTTCTGTCGACTCGTAACGACTGTCAAAGATCCACGTATGACAGCCGGGACCAATAGCTTAGAGGTATTCCACGAAGCACACCCAGACGAAGCACACCTAAAGTATTTCACTTAGCACACCCGTAGGTGGGCTTCAAATAATAAATTTAAAATAATCAATTTCCTATTCCACGAAGCACACCTACGAATATCACTCGCATAGTGCGGGGACTAAGAAATAGAAATGTCGATAGAAGAAAATATTTATTAATTAAAAAAACTTATTTAATATTATAGATATAGGCTCATTGTACTCTTGTATGAACTTGAAAGCACAATGTTTAGCGTGCGTTACATTGCGTACACCATGTATGTATGTATACCATGTTTTAAGCAAATAAATATATTCTTATTCTTCTTATTCTTACAAAAAAGCTGTACGGTGCACGTACATGGGTTTTAAAATATATTTATTACAATAAGTTAGCCAGTAGGCACGCGTATTTGCACTTTGGACGCAACCTACATTTGGCAGTGCATTGACACTGACATATTGCATTGTTCTATGCATTTTATGTATATTACATTTTAGGGTCAGTTCACACCGAGACGCGACGCGACGCTGCGTGCACACTTTAAAAGAGCGACTCGAAATATAACTTTATTTTCTACACGAATAGATACACATTTCATTGTGAGAATTTAGAATACGTTACACCACGCAGCACTACGTCGCGATGCGTCGCTCTACGCCGCGCTGCGCCGCGCACCGCCGCGAGACGCATCGCGACGCAGCGGTGAATCGCCGGTACGCGCGACGTGCAAGAGCGGCGACGTTGCGATGCGTCTCGCGGCGGCGCGCGGCGCAGCGCGGCGCAGCGCGATGTCACTGGCCTCTTCCAGTATCGTCACGTTGCGTCGCGTCGCGTCGCGTCTCGGTGTGAACTGACCCCTAGTGTTCAATTAGACGTGGTTTGAGTCGGACAACTTGCATTTTTATTTAGATTCATCCCGTTGAGCATTCACTGACATTTTCTGTGACATTTGCATTGACATTACTTATGTTAGGGAAGTACCCTACAAAAGCAGTGATTTACTCACACCAAAGAAGAAAATATTTTCCCAGCAAAAAATTTGCTCAATCTTACTTATTTTTATGGTCAGTATCCGTATTAACGACTACGTGATGTGCCTTTAAACACTCCATATTAGTCCGTGATTGTACGCTACCGAAGCCAAGCCTCATTAGTAAAAAGACTGGTGTAAGACAAGGAGTCAGGTAATTGTGACAATTAATACGGAGCAGTCGTAACTAAAGGGACAAAATCCAAGGGACGAAGGTAGCGGAATCGTGTTCAAGTCACGTGCCGGTTCGAGAATATTATCTAGTAACGATGTTGTTGCAACTTTTTGTTCTACATTAAACTTTTTGCTGTAAGAATTTTTCTTGTTTAAAATTTTTTGCTGGGAGAATTTTTCTTGTTTAAAATTTTAGCTGAGAAAATGTTGTTGGAAAAAAAAATGTTAAATTATCTGAAATCGACAATCTGCTTTGTGCAAGCATGGTTATCAATGCTCGTGCCTTCTCTGTATGAGAAGAGTCCTTTGTCCTGCACTGGGACAAATAATAGGCTGGTATTATGTTATGATTATATGTTTAATTTTGTTTTGAGGTTTCTACTGACTATATTGGATCGTATAGCTGGACAGCTGTATCTTTAATATTACCGCTATCAGTAGATACATTGTAATTATTCCTTAGCATACAGACACCCGGGGTTGCGGGACGTCTTAACAGGATACCGTGGCCCCGGAACGTAAAGGCCAACAGAAGGAACAGGGTGGTTTTTTAGTCAGTAAAAGTCTGACAGTCCCTTCCGCCCCACCCAGGGCGGAAGGCTGGAGTCATTTGATGATTTTTACCACCTAAAAAAAAAAAAAAGCATACAGACACATGTACTTTATATTTCTCGTCCCCTGTAATGACATTTACAACCAGGGCGCCTACCACCATCTCTTAAAACAATATTATTTTAATACTACTTTGTAATCTCTGTTGTTCCATTTTCAACTCTCGGCGCTGGACCGACCGTTGAAAATCCAACAGTGCGGAAGGCAAAGTAATATTATAATAATATTGTTTTAAGAGTTGGTGGGTAGGCCCCCTGAAAAGAATTTTCTGACGTGTGAAAGCATCATAAAGTATGCTTTCGTCACCTTTATAGAATCTAATAAACCTTCTTTCATACCCTTTTTACGCTCTAGCCAGCCAAACAGTTGTAAACGTAACCCCCCCCTGTATTACACCACTAATGACGTCACGTTATGACGTCATCACTGCACGATCATACAAGGTGTTAGGTAGAATGAGGGACGTACTTAAAAAAACAGATGTTTAGTACAAGATTAACCCCTCACTACCTCCCAAATTCACGTGTTTTTTTAGTACCTACAAAGAATCTTTAAATTTTTTAGAATATTATCTTTAAACAACTATAAAATATAGGTAGTCTAATTTTATTCTGAAATTAATGACCATGATAAAAAAGTCTAGTCAAAGGTGGCAGGTTGTTTTTGCCATAAAAATAATATTTTTCAGTTTAGAAATAGCGCGTTTGCTGAATAAATATATTATACACGTTATAACTTACCTACTACACCCGCCCCCCAAGTGATATTTCGTGATTTTTGCCTAAGACCCCTAATGTAGGGAACAGCTGACTTTTAATTGCGATTTCAGGATTGTTTTCTTATTAAAAGTTGTTCATTTTCATAAGTACAATACTTCGTACGTCCCTCATTCTACCTAACACCTTGTATATTAAAAGCCAATACTCCACATTAGCTCTGTCACTGAAACAATCGGAAGTCATGCTGTGAAGCCTATAATTTTACCCCATAACATTATCTAAATATACAGCTCATGACATTAAAAGCCACTTTAATAGACAGCATCCTTCCTGCACCACCTATAAAGGTCTGTGTTAACCTGATTCGGTTTCACATTACGCGTCTAATGAGGCCTCGACGTCGCCATTAAGGCTCTAGCACTTGTAATCACTGGTTCCGAATAGACTGCACGTGCGTAATTAGATCCTACTTTTATTTTTATACATTTGTACACGTGCTTGTTCAGCTTTAACTAACTTGACACGTGTCGGATTAATACAGCGTGATGATATGGTTAAGTGGCTAAGTTTATAACCAACGTGGTTGGGGTTAGCTGCTAGGTTCGATTCCCAGGTCGGGCAAAAAGTGTTAGTTAAGATCAGGCGGGGTTTTTTCGACCGTGGGGTAATTTTAACTATAAGGGCAGTAAAATAACAGTCTTTGTATAATTGTTCCCATTTTGTAAAAAATAACCCTAATCGAAATAGTTATACCATGTCCATATACTTACACAATGGATTGTAATAAAGATAAAAAAATCTATGGTAAAAGTTTACGTTACGATATCCCTTCCACCTCGTATCAAAGGAATGGGTAGCTAAGTTCGTTAATCTCATCCCACTAAAGGAACGGACTTCTCAATATGAACCTAAACAATGGGTACTACGAGTTACCACAAGTCTAACCAAAGCAGGCTTATTATTGCGGTCAACTTAACTAGTGGTCCTTTTGGAATCAAAGGACCAAACGCGGGGACCGAACCGGTTTCTTGCTTCGCTCAGCTCACGTCACTCGTGTTTGAAGTACTGAAAAAATACTGTTAGTAGTTCCCTGTGACTGGAAAAATGAAATGAAAAGGGAAATGCTTTTGAACATAACGAGGTCGGCTTTTGAGATGTTATATTAGAGACTCGCTTTGCCACATGAGCCATTATTTAATCGCACCAAGATCAGAGAGGGACGTTGCATTTTATAATCTCGGTCTGTTTGTTTGTTACGCTTTCACGGCTAAACCTCTGAACCGATTTTGATGAAATTTGGTACGGATTGAGTTTGAACCCCAAAGTACAGTCTGTTATATCTGTTACCTAACCCACCTAACTGGCTCAATAAAGTTAGGCGAATTTGAACCTTCTGCAATTAAAAACAAACGAATTTGAACCCTCTGTCAATAACTTTAAGGTTTATTCAATTTGTATGAGTTCATCACACTAGCGCTGCTTAATGAACGAACACAAAAATATTATAGATACGCAAATTTGATCTTTAAATCGTTAGCATTAGGATACTTATAACTTGTTATGCAATTTTGATTTTTATGCCATATGACTTAAAGTTTATTAGAGTATTGTGATATAATTTAATGTCATTACTACTAATTGCTTATTTTAAATAAAAAGTTCAAGTAGATTTGGTCTCGTGGTCCGTGTATAAGGCTGAGACGAACGAGATGCGAGTTCAAATCCTGCATTGAGGAATATTGTTTTGCTTTCAATTTGGAATTGATTAAGTAAATATTTCTTGCATTATTGCAAAGAACCGGCCACATACTTCAAAAATATCTAAATTGTTAATATTTTCGCCTAACTTGTGATAAGTGGGTAGTTGCAAGACAATTGCGTATTCATTATAAAACTGGTATTCAAATGTTAGTAAGGATGTGGGTAGGAAAATAAAAATGAACCGTGACAGTAAATCTCAAGCCAGTCTACGCGCAATGCAGTGACTACGCGCAAAAATTTCTTACCTTAACTTGGTAAATTGCAAAAATCTTCTTTTTCCAATGTTTTTATATATTCTATTGTTTCATTATCATGTCTCAATTGAGTGATTATTTGAAATACAAAAAAATAATCTATTTGCTGAAGGAGAATGTTGGCATCAGAGAGATTGCTTGGAGATTTAATATAGCAGTAAGTGTGTTTGTCTAATTTTATACCTAAGTATTCCTTATGCTGCGACAATGATGTGTAATTGTTTTTTATATACTTAAACGTAAAGTGACATCCGTTTCATTTATTTGTTTCAGAGAAATACAGTCAGATTGTGGTTAAGACGTTTTGAAGAAACAGGAAATGTTCAAAAGGGTCGTTCGTGAAATCGTGACCAAAACCTGTAATGTTTACTCCCGTATTAGAACGGATTGTTAGTAGACATATTCATGCATGCTGCTGGACTGAAACAATACAAGCCGGCACGTAAAATTCAATGAACCGCTGTTCATCGCCAAGCAAGAATCCGCTTTGCCCAAGAATATATAGATTTTAATTGGAAAGAACATGTTGCTCAAGAGATGGTGCAGACAGCACCAACGTCAGCAGCCCACAATACTTAAGTGTCAGTGTGTGTTTTAAATAAACTGTTGTTATCATAAATTCTAAGGAAGTGTTTCATACATTGAATAAGCAGGTCCTTTTTACGATCATAACCATATTAAAAATTAAAAATACTAAAAATCCATAAAGTAGGTAAACACCAAAGTATTTAATGCTATTTTCACTTTTATTTTATAAGTAGGTATGACAGTTAATGTGGTGATGTTATTGTTATGAAACAGAAATATTATATTTCTAAACATGTAACATGTTGATTCACTACATAATTTTTTACCTACTTGAAAAATAGAAATATAGGTATTTTATAGACAGTATTGAAACGAAGACACTGCTTTTTTTATCAAGTTCTAGCTCAAGTAGTTTATTTTATATTTATTCTGACTTGTTTTATATGGTTTAACTTTATAATATGACAAGTAATTATTTTTGTCAGTAATTATTTTACATTTAACCATATCATATAATAAAATCGTAATAAAAATTATTACTGTTTTTCATTTCTGTATAAAAAATATTACTGTTTTTCATTTCTGTTGTTATTCGTTCGTCTCAGCCTTATACACGGACCACGAGACCAAATCTACTTGATCTTTTTATTTAAAATAAGCAATTAGTAGTAATGACATTAAATTATATCACAATACTCTAATAAACTTTAAGTCATATGGCATAAAAATCAAAATTGCATAACAAGTTATGAGTATCCTAATGCTAACGATTTAAAGATCGAATTTGCGTATCTATAATATTATCGTGTTCGTTCATTAAGCAGCGCTAGTGTGATGAACTCATACAAATTGAATAAACCTTAACGTTATTGACAGAGGGTTCAAATTCGTTTGTTTTTAATTGCAGAAGGTTCAAATTCGCCTAACTTTATTGAGCCAGTTAGGTGGGTTAGGTAACAGCTATAACAGACTGTACATAGGTTGGCTTTTATTGGCAATTGGGCACGGGCAAGAATCAATTTTGTTTTAAATACATTTCATATAAAGTTCTTTTTAATTTTATCTTGGATATTACTGACATCAGTGAAGGAAAACATGGTGAGGAAACCTGGACTTAAATCTAATATAAGTCTGAATTTGCTGATCTGCCTTGACCGTATACTAGTGCCTTCTCTACATGAGAAGACGCCTTTGCCCTGTAGTGGGACAAATTATAGGCTTATTTCGTTCTTAATACTGGTTAAAAATAATGCTTCCGCGTTCCCCACCTTCCGTCCTTGGAAAGTTTTACAGTCATGGTGTAGTTGTGTAGTGTGGTGGAGCAGACATGTGTTAGAGAGGAGACCACGTTTAGGCAAACGTAGTTCGGGACGCCCTGCTGCACGGTGGACCGACGATTTAAAGGTGGCGGGCAGCGGATGGTTGCGGGCTGTCCAAGACCGGGATGGTTGGCGCTCTTTGGGAGAGGCCTACGTTCAGCAGTGGACGGCTATAGGCTAATATGATGTAATTTTAAACTTGGATAATATTCTCTCCATATTCAACTTTACTTAATAGGTATTAAGTTTTGACTTTGTAATCTGAGTGCAAGTCGTATTCACAACTTGGTTGAACATAAACAAACTTAACATAACTTTGAAAACTTGAGTAGTATTCACACTGGTCGATTTACATGATATATTCAACTCTATTGACATTTAAATGTGCACTTAGATGCTGTCGGTTGTCTTGACCCGAAACCTGGGTAGATTAGGGCAATGAACGGTATGAATGGAATGAATAACAGTGAATGAATGGTAGGTTTATTTTGACTACCCCGTTGGTCTAGTGGTCGCAAAGCGCGACTGCTGAGCATGATGTCTTGGGTTGGATTCCCAGGTAGGGCAAAGTGTTATTGGAGTTTTCCATCAGGAATTTCCCAGTAGCAGCCTCGGAGTCTAGATTCGTGCCCGGTTGATATCAATAGGCTCGCCCCCTATTACATGGAACTTAAACATAACTGGCGAAATGCGGGCGTGGGTGCAACCCAGAACGCAGGACCCTAATAAATTCTTTTTCTAATAAAAAGAAGCCTACTTTACTACTTAAAACATCAGCGATCTGCCAGTCAGAATCGGTGCAGCCATTTCGGAGAATTAGTGGAACAAACAGACAGACAAAAAAAAAAGCGTTATTTGGTATAATTACCATGTAAATATTGACATGATATGCATTTAGTAAAAGGCTGTTATTTGGACAATTACAAACAGATACTTCATTTTTTTTTTATTTGTAGTTACAGATTTGGAAGCTAAAGCTGATGCTCATCCGGGGTTGCGGGACGTCTTAACATTATACCGTGGCCCCGGAACGTAAAGGGCAACAGAAGGAACAGGGTGGTTTTTTAGTCAGTAAAAGTCTGACAGTCCCTTCCGCCCCACCCAGGGTGGAAGGACTCACTTAATGATTTTACCACCTAAAAAGAAAAAAAAAAGCTGATGATCATGTATGTTGCGTTGATTAAGTACCTATCTTATATGTCAACACATCTTCTATAGCAAGTGAAGTGACAAGATACATTTTTGGATGAAAGCCGAACGTTGTCCCGTTTTTTATTTTCGGATCTTAGCAATAAATTCTTATTTTTATTTTCTGGTGGTGTCGTAATGGCCCAGTGGTTCAGGCGCCCGCTTCTCATGCTTGAGGTTATAGGTTCGAGGTACCAATGTGACTATTTCAATGTATATGTATTTTTTAAGATTGGACATCACTGACATCGTTAAAGGAAAACATAGTGAGGCAATTTGAACTTGTAATTAATTTAAATAATATTATTAGAATTAATATAAAAAGAAGCCCATATGCTATGTCCAGGCTACAATCCATCTCTGTGTCTTTTAATCCAGATCCGTTCAGCCGTTCTGGCTTGATTAAGGCTGGGCGCAAACGTCCGGTTTCCGAATCAGGAGTCGTGTATGTACATGCACATGCATAAATTACACACACATGTAAAAATCAAATGAATGTATGTGTAATTATGTACATACACGCCTCCTGATTCGGAAACCCGATCCGGAAATCCGATCCGGAAACCGGACGTTTGCGCCCAGCCTAAGTAACAAACATCCATTCATCTAAACTTTCGCATTTATATAGAAGATAACATCCCAACTAGCAAAACAAATAATATATAACTAATGCGTCGAATTGAACACTACTATAAAACTGTTAACTACTACAAAACTATTATAAAACCTTTACATGACTGTTAGTTGTACAATTCAAATACTATACAACTTTTTGCTAGTTGGGACGCTAACCATAATACGAGTATGTTTAGAACGTACATTGAACTGTTATAACTGTGATAGTATACACATATGGCATATTGATTTAATTTGATATAATTAATTGACATGTAGAGAGATTGTGCATTGACTCGTCACAGAACTAAGGTCAGTTAATTGATTCTAGATACTAATTAATTAACTTACACAGAAACCGAACAGTATTCTACCTACATATCTAGGCTCGGAGATGCTTATTGAAGGCACACGAAAATAGACCTTATATCTTTGTTTTTAAAAACCAGTCGAGTGCAAGTCGGACTCATATACGAAAGGTTTCACACTATATTTAATGCTACATACAAACATACAAAGGATTTTTTATATGGGTTTAATTTTATTTATTAATTTTTTACTTTATTTTATTTTTATTAAGTATTTGTTGTTATAGCAGCAATAGAAATACACACTCTTTACCTATTACGGTTCATGAGATAAACCCTCTGACAGGCAGACAGAGGCTCAGTTATAGGGTACCATTAGCACCCATCGGGTACGACACCCAAAATATGAATAAAGACTTATCTGCTCACTGAAATAAAATCTAACGCAATTCCTCTCTATTTCATATCGATATACAGCACGTTATCGATATTGTCACTGTTAGTGATGTAACTTTGACAGCTGTCAATACAATTCGCATTGGTACCGTTAGAGATATATCCCCCGTGGGGAAAAATGTTTCACTGCTTTCAAAACATGAGTATTTTAATACATACGTAATCATGATATGGATAGGATAGGACTATTTACCTATGACGTCGTTGGGTTGTCGCCTGCTTAGAATAAATAAATATTCAGACTTAGTGGTATTACGTAGGACAGTACTCATTGAAATGTTTTGAAGACCCCTTTAAAACAAAAAGAGGGTTAGATCAAAATTATACGCGCATTTTTCGCACGGGTGCAAATTTCCAAATTTTCTGGTGGTTTTACCAAAATTTTCTTTTACAAAAACCTTGTGATATGTTAGCTCTATTGTCGTCTACCCTTCTTTTGTATTCTCTTCCAACTTTGTATGTACTTCATGTCAAAGACTCAAAGATCTTATCTAATGACGGGACCCTTACTTCAATAAAGACCAATCACAGATACCTATCATTTGATGAACTTTTTGAACTGTTTGAAGAAGACGAAATTTTGTGCCCATGTGTAAGTACACTTTAAATATGTGTGCGTACGTTTGTCGACGTGTGTGTTTGTGGAACAATTGACTTAGTTACAAAAGGAATGTGTGCATGTGTGTGTGAGGCTCACTGATTCAGGTTTGTTCAACTCAAAGTTTTCGTCAGTAAAGTTGAAAATGGAAAAAGTTTTGTCGACGTCTTTTTGTGTTCCAGATTCAAATGTCGGTTCCAACTTTTTTGGCAATCAACGGTGATACTTGTTTTCTTAATAATGCTTATTGTTGTAATGTTTTTCTATTAGCATTATGATTAGGTATAATAATAATGTTGATTCAACCGAATTTCAATTACAGCGGCCGATTTAAGTGGAGATTAGCCAAGAACGTAGGAAATATTAAAGTGCACTTCCTCTTCCCTGACTGTCATAGTCCGACGGGTCGGCAATTCGACATGACCAGAGAGAGGTCAGGCACAGGATCAACGACTTCAAATTTTTTCCGAGGCTCGGAAGTGTCTCATCACCATTTTCCAAACTCCGGGCTGCTACTAATAATTTCCTATTTGAAAAACCCAAAACGACGCGGACGAAGTTGCGGAAACTAGGACCATAAAATAAAAAGTCAGAAATTTTTCACTTGTTTTATTTTTGACTTGCAAATGTTTTAGCATTTCTCACACGATGTAAACTTTATTAATCGTGCACACTCTTTACTACAATTTGCTACACGCTTCCTTTTATTTATTTACCTAACTATATCATAATATAGCAGGTTTACATCCGTAATACGTCACTTTCATAAACTTTGATATTATGTTTCATGAGGTCTTGGGTTCCATTCCCAGGTCGGGCAAAATGTCATTAGGTTTTTCCATCAGGAATTTCTCAATAGCAGCTTCGAAGTCTGGATTTGTGCCCGGTTGAAGGCAATAGGCTCGTCCCCTATTACATGGGACTTAAACATGACTGGCATTTGGGTGTACTAATGGGTACACCTCTGCTTAACCCTTTGGGGATTGCAGGCGTGATGTTATGTGATATTCCTTTAACAAATTCTTTAATTTGTTATGTCCATAAAAACTGTGAAAAATAAATTCATTCTTATTCTCATTTCACAGTCTCCATCCACGTTTCATCGTACAATAGCCCACATTACAAGCCCCCAAACGGCCCATAAGGGGCGCGATTCCGATTTGAAACACCGCAAACCGAGCTTCGTGTGACCTAGTTTAAAATTAAAAGAGAATCGGGCCAGGCTCGTTTTAATTTTTCTTTTTGTATTTTTTTTTAAGAACGCGTATATTAAGTATCTTTGGAATAAAAGAAGAAGATTGTAGGGTGTAAAAAGACACATAACATAAACCTGTACCAAATTTCATCAAAATCGGTCTAGCGGTTTAGTCGTGAAACAAAACAGACAGACAAACAGAAATATAGACAGAGTTACTTTCGCATTTATAATATTAGTAAAGATTTAAGAGTAAGGGATTGTCGGGATATTTAAAGAACACTTTAAACTAATTCTCGTAAAAAACATAACGTTACGCCTGTAATCCCCGCAGGGTTACGCAGAGGTGAACCTATTAGTACACCCACATTTCGCCAGTTATGTTCAAGTCCTATGTAATAGGAGGCGAGCTTATTAAAAAAGACCTATAAAAAGAGTTGGAACTTGAACCTTCAATATTTCCGTAACCAAAATATTCCCAGATAACAAAAAATAATCGCAATGATGGAAAGATCATGTAACTTTCGGCTTCGTGTTACAGCCGTTACGTGACGTGACGCGCCGTGACGTCATAGCGAAGTTTTATTAAAAGACTCTTCACGGCTTTAATTAGAACGGGGTTCTTTTTCTAAATTCTGTCATTAAAAAGCTTCCCTTCCTTCCATTGAGTCTAAAAAGTTACGTCAAAAGGTAGCATTTTATACAGGGTTATTTTTAAAATACCAGAAACTTGTATAGGAGTTATTGTACTCATCATTATGAACAATTTTTTCTATGGGGCCAACCCTGTAATCAGCTGTTCCCTACAAAAATGCTATACAACACAATCATAATGTATGAAACAGCTGAATTTTATTTCATGATTTCATTGTTGGTTCCATAGATAAAGTTGTTTATATTAGTGAGTACAATGACCCCTTTTCAGGGTGTTAAAAATAACCCTTTATAGACAGTTCCAATCTGCCTTTTCCCAACTATGTTGGGGTCGGCTTCCAGTCGAACTGAATGCAGCTGAATACCAATATTTTACATGGAGCGACTGCCTATCTGACCTCCACAACCCAGTAACTGGGTAATACGATACCCCTTGGTAAGACTGGTGGTCAGACTTTCAGGCTTCTGACGACCCGTAACGACTGTCAAAGATCCACGTATGACAGCCGGGACCAACTGCTTGACGTGCTTTCCGAGGAGGAGTCTCGGTGTGTAATGTATCGGTCACCCATTTACGGACTAACCCCGATAAGCATTGCTTAACCTGATAGATCGACCCGTGCGGCTGTTATTACTTAGCCACGAGCACACAATTTATATAAACAGTTTATTACTTTAAATTCTTAAGCGAAAATCTGGGAAAAATCGCGCTTTGTTTTATCTTACGTCATTACAATTTTTCCAGGTGAGTTTACATTTTTATATGGCTTCATGAATAGGGGAAAATAACAAAACAATTTTATTCCGTAATTACACGCTCGCATTGTACCACCGGTTTTAGAATGTTATTCAAGTTTATTTCTACTTGTCTTTGTAGGGTTTTAACAATTTATTTCATTAAGATTTGCTTTGCCGAGTAGAATTGATTGTGTAAGAATCTTTATTTTACGTGGACTGCACAGAAATCGAAAACTATAATATGTCTTGTGATATTTTTGTAAAAGTCAAAGTCAAAGTCAAAACATTTATCTCAATTAAACCATTTACAGGCACTTTTGAATTGTCAAGGAGTCGAGTCGGTCAGTTAGTCCGAAAGCTGAAGCTAGTTGCTCGTTCCAAAACGGAGGTAGGCCTCTATGGAGAAGAACAAGCAAGAAATGTGTATGTATGTATACGGTATGGGGATCACATATATGCAATAAATTATACGACATACTTGTTATCGCCTTTTCTGACGATATACAAAAAATTAACGAAATCGGTCCAGTAATTAGGTCAAAAAGTAGAGTTTTAATTTTGAACAAATTTAAACACTCTGTAGAATTGGATCAATTGTCAAACGAATCAAAAAGCCGCGCCGACATGCGTCGTTGCCGTTCTTCGCTCCTGGGGTCAAGGTACGTTGTCAACAGAGTGTTTACTTTAACTGAATTTATTTAGATATTTATTTTGTTTGAAAATTTTACTTTTTTAATTTTCGGTTTTCGATTTAAAATTTAATTAAGCTATACTTCTGTGGACTAGTATTACTTGAGGTTTCATTTATTGCCTAGAAGTGAGTTCCATACTGTATATATATTTATATATATCGGGTGTCCGGTAATGAATGGATAATCTTGAAATGGGTCATGGTAGAACTAATGGCCATTCAGAAAAAAATACAAATAAAACAAAATACCAAGTAGAACCAAAGATATGAGTTATTTAATAATAATCGATGTTTTTGGTACCTTATTTTACATTCTTGTACACCACGACCACAAATTAATGATCTCCATCGGTTTTTTATTGTTAACGTAATTTATGTTAACTAAGCTAATAGATAAGTAATCAAAAGTAGGGCTGCTATTACAAGGTTTTGAAAAAAAAACAACTTCTTTTAAAAAAATTCGTGAATATTTTCTTTTTGACAAACTTTAAGCGTCCGTAGTTTTAAAAAAATGTATCGAAACACAAGTGGCCAATAATTTTAAAAAATTATGTGTTTATAGCCGATTTCAAAATGGTATGATTCATTATTGTACCTAATGTAAACAGTGAGTTATTGCTATTCGTTTTCAAAAGGAGTGAAATTTAAGCGAAAGTTAAGCTACGGACGCTTTAACTTTGTTCGAAAGAAATTTTTTCACGAATTTTTTCAAAAGAACATAATTCAAGTTGGTTTTTTTTAAAACCGTGTAATAGCAGTCCTACTTTTGATTACTCATCTATCAGCTTAGTTAACGTAAATTACTTTAACAATAAAAAACCGATGGAATTCATTAATTCGTGGTCGTGGTGTACAAGAATGTAAAATAAGGTAACAAAAAACTTCGAATATTATTAAATGAATCATAACTTTGGTACTACTTGGTTTTTTTTTTATTTGTATTTTTTTTCTGAATGGTCATTAGTTCTACCATGACCCATTTCAAGATTATCCATTCTTTACCGGGCACCCTGTATATACATTCATTTATGAATCGTTGGTTTCGTGGTTGAGAATGCACGAGCATTCAGCAGCAGCAGCAGCAGCTATCTTCAGATTACCTCTCCGGAAAAATAAAGAAAATGAAATATTTTATCAAACCAAAGTTAGAAAATTACCGAAATAAAGTTGAAACCCGCGAACACTTCTACCTCTTTTATATTGTAAATAAATAATTGGTGTCAACCCTGGAAACCTTTCAATTTGATTCCAAGAACGCAACAATAGAGGTGTGCCAAAATGCGATTAAAAAAAGGATTAACCCGAATCAATCATTCGGAATAGCTTTCCCTGATTTGATTGGTGCTATTATTTAAATATAAACCATGTTTTATTATGATTAGCTTTTCGATTCGATTAGAATATTGATTTTGTTATGCGGGTTTTCGATTAAACCCTGTAAGTTGATTCACACATATCAGTGAAGACACAGTTTTGGCACCGTCCCGTATCAGTGATCAATTATTCTTTCATACATTCCCTTGTCAGTGTCAGTGTGTTCACCTTATTAGTGTCAGTGACGACACAGTGCTCTCAGTGTCAGTTCCAATGCGTTCATAGAGAATGTATGAAAGAAAGAAAAAAAAATAAAAACTGTTTTCTTCATTCGAAAATGACGCACATAACATTAAAAAAAAAAAAAAAAAACAAAATAAAAACAAGATGGTATGAAATAATATTATCACTGTGACGGTACTATGTCGGAACTGTGACTTCACTGATATATGCCATTATTGCCATCAACCGGGCACAAATCCAGACTCCGAGGCTGCTACTGAGAAATTCCTGATGGAATTTAAACCCAATTTCACTTTGCCCTTCCTCGGAATCAAACCCAAGACCTCGTCATGCTCAGCAATCGCGCTTTACAGAAGTGGACTGTCTGATATTATGGTGATCGTCCAATTACGTCAAACTGACAATATCCGCCATCGCCTCACACTGAATAACCCTTTAAATGAACATGACGCGAGCCTCAATGACATTTTGTTTTAGCATATTTTATTAAACTTGTATGAGGATTGCGAGGGTTAAAATATGCGAAAATGTTCGCCGAGACCTTGGCCTTCACCGATGTGATATAATAATACTAGCTGTTTCCGTTGACTTCCAACGCGTGGTTTGGTGCTGATCCATGCGTCATGCTCGTGAACGAGTGCTGTCAGTTGGGATTGGTCATTTCGACGCTCCCAAGCAATAACCCGGTAATCGAAAAATCAAAATTTTACAGGAGAAAAGATTTACTGATTTTATCAAATATCTTTTCAACAAGTGGGACTATTGGAGTCATTGATGTATTAAATGAAAGGTATTTTTTTGCTTAATATAACTGTACCATTATTATGGAATCCCGTTTAGTCAAAACCTAGTAATTTATGAAAACAAATAATACCTAAAATTGTTTACATCAAATATTACAGTAATAGTAATTACGGGATTATTGCCGGAAATTTCTCGAATAAAATATTTCATAACATTATGTTATGGACTTCTACGGCGTTATTTTTTATTGTAAGGCTGATATGTAACGTGTTTTTACGTAGTTATTGTGGTGATTTCAAATAATTTTGTAAACGGTATTGATAAATAACATTATTATTACGATGAAAATTAGCAAACCAGTGTTATCGTTACGAGTCAATACCTATTTTTTTCGTTATATTTAAATGTAATAGTAGAAGGTAATAAACGAAAGAAATACAATAATTTCGATTATTAGTAATATTTATTAAACAACAGAATGAAAGGACATGGCCGGAATTTGTATAGAGCTGTGCCCTAAATAAAAAATATCATGTACATTGACCAACAGTACGTCGTATTAACGCATACAGGTATGTCTTTACAATAGTTTAAGTTTTATAATCAGAGAAGAAGCGAGAGACACAATAAATAGGATGCAAAACTACAACAAACGCCTGAACATTTTTGAATAGCAATGATGAAAAAAACTCTTGAGGTTTATAGATAAAACAAAATGAAAATGCATTTTTAGCAGGTTGATTCACGCCACGCGGGACTAATGTGATCAGTACCATACTAAATGAATGAAACCGATAGCTTTCCCACGCGTGGCGACACGTGGGGCAGGTAAAGTATAAACGCAGCTTTACGCGTCGTGACGACTAGTAAAGAAAAAGACGACAATGAAAATACCAAGTAATACTTATTGGCACAGTTCGATTCAAACATTGATATTGGTAATAGTTTCGTAGTATCTCAAACATCGTCATAGGCAGGCCGAGATACTCGAGATCGTAGCAAGGAGAGCTCCTCGTCTACCGTTTATTATGACTTTCTCATAGCGACTTTGCAAAAAAAGGAAAATGTTTTTTTTTTGCAGTCGCTTTATAGTTTAGTACAGTGGTATTTAGTGGGATAGGCAATAAAACACTTAAACAACACTTGAATTTTTATTTATGTATCTAATTAAGTAGGATATTCATTTACATATAAAATATATATATTTCTGCATGTTTCACAGACATTTTAAGAAAACATAATCATTGCAATTACTCAGACAAGGTTCATGTGCAACAGGGATAGGATTTTTCTGTAGTTCTATAACCTGTATTCGTACATTCAGTACTAAGTGCATATTAGCTCGCATCCAACAGGGATGACATACTTGCAGATAACCATGCAGTCAATTACGTTGTAACTGCGGTGTTAATGTTGTTACAATATGCAGCCTTCGCAACGATTAGTTGCCACACTACAATTCAACACCTTGATATTGTGGCTCGTGAGCGTTAGAATTCAAATTGTAAACAAACAAACAGGTCCAAATATGCACAGCAGAATATTCACACAGAAGCCTAGGCGAAAGTCCGATAAACGATAGCTTGAGGTGCATGTATCCAAACTATTACGCACATGCGCACATTAATAGTAGGGGAGCCCAAGATGCTAAATGTGGATTTACTCCAGCGTCGTAGGGACCTTTTGGATTGTGAAAATTAGATGCTAAAAAGTAAAAATGGTTACGGATGGTTATGGTTGATTGGTTGGTGATGGTTGGTGGTCTTTCACTGGTGGAGGGAGCGCATAAGTACAGATTTTAAAAAATGAAAAAAAAAATAACGAATAAATAATCGAGCGTGTCAGATATTAATAGTGTATGCGCCCAACGTGTTTCTGATAACCGAGGAATAATAATCTGCCGGTTTGCGTGATGGGGGTGGCCATACGAAGAGGTTGAAAATAGAAGAAAATGGAAGAAAAAATTATGACATTGAAATACTCGAGCGCGTCAGATTAATATACAGATAGTTCAGCTTGATGTCGTTGTCCTGCTGACCCTAAAGCCGGATTTACATTTGTCTGACGTGTTGTGTTGTGACGGATCAGAATGGTGTCGGTCATTTAGTATGGTGAGATTTATATTTGTGTGTCGCGATCTGTTGTGATGGCTTCTGTCAAATGTATGAAACTGATACCGTTCTGATGCGTCACAACACAACACGTCAGAAATATGTAAATCCGGCTGTAATCTGACAATTATGTGCAGGGACTCTTTAATCTGATTGTTTGAAAAATAAAATCCGCTGCCCTAGACGCGCGGCCCTATATACACTATACAGGGCTTATACTATATATGGTGGAGGTACTTAACAGAGTGCAAGGTATCCCCCTTTATATTAGTCAGACGCGCTCGAGTAAATCCAAAAATCCGTTCCTGGCCTCCCCTACTATAAAGACAACAAAATCAATTAACATACATATTTTTTTGTCATTTTTTGTCGCCTGTTCTAAAGAAATATAATTGTTGCTATTAATTTTAGTTTATTTTACAAGTAATATTTACATATTAATAATTAATGTACATTGTAATTGATTTGGAGGGCAGAATCCGGCCATGTCATTTGACACTTTAATTTTATGCTAAAATTTATTAATAAAAAGAATTCAATAAATCAAATCCTGCAATCTATTAATTAATATTACAGGTAAGTATTACTATTAATTAAACATTGTTAGTGCGTATTACGGAATACGTATTTTAAAATTAATTCAACAATAAACTCATAAACAAGTTTACCAAAAACTTCATGAAAATTATTTACGCCAATAACTCGGTATTTGCAACTTACCCAAATAAAATGTAAATAGTTTTTTCCGTACAGATCTATAACAGGTTTATTGCCGAAATATTATTGTGCCTTATTTCCCAACAATAAACACGTGTGTCATGATTTCTTTGTAAATATGATTTGGAAAAATCTGAAAAAAAATGCTAAGGTGTATTCCAGTCTACAGATGCCGAATTTGACATAACAGCATAAAACCCATAATAGCACATTACCGAGTTCTTGGTTGGGGGGATCGATTTGTTAACTGTCATGGCTTACATTTTTATTTTTATTATTTTTTACTACTGTTTTATATTCATCTTCATTGTTTTCACATGTAGAATCAACAAGAATAATGTCACCAGGATTCTGTAAAAACCTAATTTAAAAGAGTGCCGTGGAGTTTTCTTGCTCGTTCTTCTCCATAGAGGCCTACCTCCGTTTTGAAACGAGCAACTAGCTTCAACTTTCGGACTAACTGACCGATTCCTTGACAATTCAAAAATGCCTGTAAATTGTCTAATTGAAATAAATATTTTGACTTTTGTCTTTTTGACTTCTGTACCTATAAGGTAAAAGACATGTCTTGTATAATATTCATGAACTTTTTTTTAAAAGTGTCCTTCAAAATACTTCATAAATTAAGTTCCAAATGGTAATTTAAAAGAGCCTAAGTACTTAATTAAAATAACTGCCATTAAAAAGCTATAAAACAATATAATTTACTTTTAAAACTATATAATAAAACATTATTTTAGCAAAAAAGTAAAAAAATAAAGGGTTCACTAATAATCCATCACGATTAAGTCAGCAATAAAGATATGAATAATTGAATGTATAAATTACTGAAGATTATAATTTATTCAGGACTTAATGGTTGGGTCTACGCCCTTTTTATTTATTAATATCAAAAGGTGATTGGACTAATGTTGGGATTCCACCCTATAGACGATACTAGCGACTGCTAAGCTTGAAGTCTTGGGTTTGATTTCCAGGTCGGGCAAATTGTTTTTCCAGCAGGAATTTCTCAGTAGCAGCCTCAGAGTCTAGATTTGGCTCGCCCCTATTACATGGGTTTTAAACATAACTGGCGAAATATGGGTGTACTAACGGGTACACCTCTGCCTAACCCTTAGGGGATGACGGGCGTGATGTTATTTATTTATTTAAACTGTATGCACATGTAAAAAATACACTGTACCAAGGCGGACTTAATGCCTTGGGCAGTTGCTTGGGCTTGGTTATGTTATTGTTGCATTTCTGGAAAAACCCTTCTTCAACGAAAAAAATCTCACATCAAAATATCCGTAACAACTCCGGAACGTATTGCTACGCGAAAATAAGTTCAGGCGACATGTTACCTTCACACGACTGAACATAGACGCGTCGACACTCGCCTTAAACTGTTACCCGTGAACCTTCATCATAATATTAGCACATTGTATGGGCGGTTGCACACCAACCCACATTTCCGAAAGTATCCGAAGCGTGAGTAACGAGGGGCGAAGTCTTCAAAAACATGGGATTATTTTGCCGCCTTTATCTTAAAGAAAGATCCTCGAAATTGCTCTTGTTCTGACGGTAAATTTTTGAGGCATATTTGGGTTTGAATTTAACCCCTTGACTGAAGGCGAACATTCGCTACGCTAAACCAGTAGTTCGGCTGGCTATACAGTTCGTGTGTTACCCTTAGAAAAACACAAAAGATATGACGCTTGCACGTTCATCTTGCCTTTTCGTCTGACGCATGCATAAAGCACAATAGCGCATGCAATAAGGCAGGGACTAAAACTAGGTCAAAACAGCGCATGCCCGTAGCGAACGCTGATCCGTCTATGGTGGGCGCACAGGTGTGGACAGTAAGTTGCATACGTCCTAAGGCAATCAATATTGCATGCGCTTGATGCGAGATGAATTTAAAGAAAAAAAAAAGAAGGAAAACCTATTTATTTATTTACGCGAAAATGACGCACATATCATAAAAGAAAAATTGAACACAAAAGCAAAATAAAATCAAGCCGGTATAAAATCTAAATAATTAATATAAAAACTAATATTTTTAAAAACAAGCTTTAATTTTAAATAATTACAATATTGAGTATTGCACATTGTATTGTCACCAGAACCAAAGGTGTATGCAAAGTTTCAGCTCAATCGGATAACAACAAATGGTCGAAAAATGGTTTACAAATTTTGAAAGGACAACTTATTTACATACATACTGAACAGTGCAAGCTAAATAAAACCTTGTAAAAATTAAAAACAAGTAAATAAAAGTAAGAAATATGCGCCATGTGTAATTTCAAGTTGAATATGTACGCAAGACGAACGTGAAAGCGCACTGGTGTATAATTATAGCTATACGGTTGTGTGTGCAACGGGTGCAACGGGTGTGTTTTTCTCAGTCAACGGGTTATATTGAAGGGTTTATTTATTAACGCTTACCTTGCACGTGGTTACCCAGCTACTGGGTTATGGAGGTCAGACGGGCAGTCGCTCAATGTAAAATACTGGTATTCAGCTGTTTCCGGTTAGACTGGAAGCCGACCCCAACATATACACATGAAAAGTGTCTGGGGATCAAAGATGTATTGGTAATAATACATCTTTGATCCCTAGACACTTTTGATGTGTGTAGTTGGGAAAAGGCTAGGCAGACGATGTCCTTGCACGTGGTTGACCAATTCTCGTGAAACATTTGCGATCGTAATTTGTTTCATTTTGACAGTTCAATATTATTTATTTTACACCGCGACCCGCCCCGGCCTCGCACGGGTGCGAATTTCCCTTTTTCCGGTGGAAATCCCGAAAATTTTCTTTCATAAAAACCTTTTCCGGTGAATTACGAACACAACAAAAAAAGAATCAGCCAAATTGGTCCAGCTGTACTCCAGTTTTGCGCTTAGCAACACATTTAGCTATTCAATTTTATTTATATAGACAGATATAATACGATAGATAGTAGCTATGCTTTGAATTTTCGTCCTCTTGCTGCTATTGTACTAAATATATTGCTAGAGTTGAAACTTCTTGGGAACCAGTTCCATAGAAACCTACTGTTTGGAACGAGCATCTAGCTTCAACTTTCTGTCTGACTGACTCCTTGACAATTCAAAAGTGCCTGTAAATGGTTTCTTTGAAATAAATCTTTTTGAAATATACTGATACCGAGATTGCGAATTTTGTCTATCTATACTTTAAGAATATCTATAATCTTACGCGTGCTAAATTCAAGACTAGACAGTCAATTACCTGTATGCGCAGAGTGCTCAAATTTTTTGACCACATAGCCGGGAAAAATGGCCACTACCTTGAACAGCTCATCGTAACTGGCATGGTTGATGGCAATAACGACCAAGAGGTCGCAGCTCAAT
Organism: Hoplodrina blanda; assembly: GCA_949316365.1. NCBI lineage: Eukaryota > Metazoa > Arthropoda > Insecta > Lepidoptera > Noctuidae > Hoplodrina > Hoplodrina blanda. The sequence goes on along the minus strand of OX438580.1, from coordinate 15,363,107 downwards.
AAGATGGGCAGACCAGGTCCGCTCCACACTGGACACCCAATTGCACGTCGCACTACATGAGTCCAAAGACCGACACAGATTACTCATTTACTGGGTTGTGGAGGCCAGATAGGCAGTCGCTCCATGTAAAATACTGGTGTTCAATTGTATCCGGATAGTCTGGAAGCCGACCACATTATAGTTGGCAAAAGGCTAGGTAAATGATGATACAGTCCGCTATTCGTTTCCTTTTTCCAACTGAGAGTATTATCATCGCCTTTACTACACAATTTCTAAGTAATATCCTTTCCACAGAACATTTTTAAAGTAAACTACCGATTCGTTTCTCTCATTTTCAAATTACATTCAATGGCTGTGAGGAATGTTAAGCTATTGTTCTCAATGGAGCCCCTTTTATAACGTCCGAATGTAGCTGTCGTATTTCATTCTCAAAGAACATTTTAAGTGATTATTTTTCACTAGCTTTCACCCGCGTGTTAGTTTGCGTAAATGTCGGTTATTGCCGACGTTTTTTTTTTGTTCCGTTGTGAAATATCCTCATGGATGTCCCAAACCGCCTCGTTGGTCTAGTGGTCACAAAAGCATGAGGTCTTGGGTTCAATGCCCAGGTCGGACAAAATGTTATTGGGTTTTTCCATCAGGAATTTCTCAGCCTTGGAGTCTGGATTTGTGCCCTTTTGTAGGGCAATAGGCTCGCCCCCTATTACATGGAACTTAAACATAACTGGTGTACTTAATGGGTACACTTCTGCCTAACCCTTCAGAGATTACAGGCGTGATGTTATGATGTCCCAAACTCTTTAAAAAATTCGCCAAGATCGCCTCACGTAATTTAATAGATGCCCCTTAGAAGCTCACTTTACCCTAATTACCCGGGGGACATTTTTACAATACACAACAATACTTATTGTACCGTACAATAGCTTTATTATACCAATGAGGAGTTTTAAGAATTTATATATCCGTAATTCTGTAAATAAAACATCGGCATGAAATACCAGGAAATCTATTTCCTAAGCCATTACTACATGAACTAGCAACTGTAACAATAAACATTAAGAGTGGAAGTACAAACACAGTGTGGCGCCGTCGATGCATTTAAATAAACTGTTGATTTATTCATAAACTATTAGGTGTTGATTGTTCTCAGATCTTTTGGTTGCAAAAAAAAGTATACTAATAACAAAAACACAACAAACAGTAAACATAACATCACGCCTCTAATTCCCAAAGGGATAGGCAGACTACCCATTTATTTTTTAAATAAAATATGCACATTTTGCAAAAAATCTTATTTTAAGAACCGCAAATTCTATTTTTTATTTACTATATGAAAAAGTTACCTTTGTCGCAATTATTTTTTGAACATGACTGCTAAACATTTATTTAGAAGAATGATATCTTGGACATCATTGACATCGGTGAAGGAACACATCGTGAGGAAACCTGAACCTACACCAGCTTAGTATTATCCCACTCAAACCATGTCAGAGGCCCTTGTAAATTTTATTAACCGACTTCAAAAAAAGGAGGAGATAACAATTCGTCTGTATTTTTTTTTATGTTTGTTAGCTCCTAACTTGCGACTGGGTAATCCGATTTTCATGATTCTTTTTTTATTTGAAAGCTGGTGCTTCCCGTGTGGTCCCATTGTCACCATTTCAATATCTGACGATGAACTTCGGAGATATGGAATGGAACTCCTCACAGAATCACAGCAGCAATATCGTAACAAGTGAAATTGCTTTGTTTATACGTGTAGTCGATGACTGACTGAAGGAAAGGGGGGGGGTACGTCAACCCCCCCTACCAGTTTCCAAAATTAAATATATCGTGTGAGGTATTGTTTGAAAGGGCTTTTTGTAAGGATTTCAAACATTATTACACAAGCACTAAAAAGTGAAAAATAAAAAGCTTTTTTACAAAAAAAGATAACCGCCTTCAATAACTACAAAATTAAATTTATCTTTTTATCTATCTATCTATCCTTGAGGTGGTTGAATTTTTTTAACTCTGACACTAGGGTATGTGGGGTCGTAAGTCCTTACTGCCCACACGATAAAGAAGAAGAAAACACCGAAGCTTTTCAGTTTCCATCTTCCATGACATGGAGAATATTATTTCTCACCAGCTATTCGAAGCTACGGCATGCATTTCAAAAGCAAACACAATAAATAATGCATGAACATCAAACACAAACGATCCCGGACGCCATTTTGTTTTTATTTCCGTGCCTGTCATTCTCGTAATGGCCTGAATACCGGAAGGGATAGGCATTGGTATGAATAGTATCTTTAAAAGGCTTATTTTGTAACATAACATCACGCCTGTAATCCCCGAAGGGTTAGGCAGAGGTGTATTCATTAGTACACACACATTTCGCCAGTTGTGTTTTTAATTTGATAATAGGGGCGAGCCTATTGCCATCAACCGGGCACAAATCCAGACTCCAAAACTGCTACTTAGAAATTCCTCATGGAAAAACCCAATCACACTTTGCCCGACCTGGGAATCGAACCCAAGACCTCATGCTCAGCAGTCGGGCTTTGCGACTACTAGACCAACGAGGCAGTCAGGCTCGGCCTCGGCGGGGTAGCTTATTTTGTGTTTACCAGAAATCTGAAAAGAGAGATTCTTTTTACTCATCATTATGTACAACTTTTACTATGGAAACAAACCTGAGTTCACGAAAAAAGCAATACGTTTTACCCGCTACGTTTTTTTACTATCGCTCCGTTCCCGTAAGTCGGAGATTAATGATTAAGTTATGATTTGAAAAAGTGACATTGGCCTGGTATCGAACCCGCAACCACATGCATTAGAGGTAGGCGTCTTACACCGAGTCATCACGACATATTTGTAGTATCTGACGTATTAACATGTCAGATAAAACATACTCGTATTATACGAGTATATCAGATAACTACAATTATGTCATGCCTCTGAACGGCGCTTAAAAAGAAGATTCCTTTTAATCCTATACTGTGATGTATCTCTTACTGTAATATTTCTTTTCGTTTAAGAAAGAATTGAAAGGAATAGTCTTTTTGTCCTTATCAACGAAAAATCTATCTTGTATTGCTGGGGCTACATTAGCGGGCGAAGATTTGTGTCGCGTCGGCGCGCTAAAACATCAAGTATAGACATACGCGATCTTCTTGTCTATATTAGACGGGCCAAGATTCATTATGCCGTATTGTGTTGTTCTCTGTTGTGCAGCGTGTAGCCACCCAAGCGAATATTGTTGCGACAAATATCCCTTTGAATGCGCGCCAGTTTACCGACAGTGCCCCGATAGTACAGTCAACAAAAGAGATAGGTATGCAGGCTCGTCAGATATAGATAAAGTTTTCTTAGAAACCGATAGATGTTTTCAAATGTAATTTAATTTACTAATTAGATAATTAACAGTTACTTAAGTTAAGTTTCAATTGAAGATATCCTTCGGTTTTTATGAAAACTTTAACTATATCTGACGACCCTGGATACCTATTTCTTTTGTTGACTGCCCTGATAGTACATCGTCTTCGCCCGAATACTACGCATTGCAACGATTTACGCGTTATCACGAATATTCGCCCGCTAATGTAGCTTCAGCATAACAGTATTACCTGAACAGTTTTGAACCAGACATACAGAAAAATAAACTGACAAAACTGCAACTTAATTATGTCTGTAGAATCTAATTTTAAAGTCCTAAATATTGATGCTCAGACGTCAGACCGGCTGTGCAGTCAAGGACAAACAGAGATTATTATCTTCATACGATGAGGATATTCCTACTAAAAAAACAAATAATATCGTAGTGCGCTAGTAGTATCGTGTTTACGATTGTTTCTCGAAAACTACCAGCTGCCAATCACTCCGACAATGATAGTTGTACGTCAGGTCATGTTTAAGTCTGCGTTTTATGTATCCGGAATAAGGATGTACCAATGCTGATAAGATAAGTAAAAATTTGTTTTTTATTTATTTTATTATGGTGAAGACAGATTATTTGGTAATTAACGCCTTTAACCAATAAGACACAAATTCTTTAACCAACAAGACACAACCTCTAGTTTGTACTACAGTTAATACAAACGAGAGAACTCGGAGAACTCTGTAGTGTATTTATATGCAGCTGTTAATTGCTGGTTACTTTTCGTTGGCTAAAACTAATTATATTTTGCCTTTGCTTTGCGCTTTTTAATGAAGTTTGTTTTATGACTGTCGCCAACTTCTACCTAACGCTTTTTTTTATGACACTAGCTTCTGCCCGCGACATGGGCTTTTTTTCATCCGCATTAAATTACCTCTTTAGTTACTGCTTCACTCCCATGAATCGTAGCGTGATGTTTCAGCTTACACTATTGCCTTATGAACTGGCTATGATATGCAAAAATTATTATTTTTCGTCAAAGTATAAGTCAAATCATTTATTTCAATCAGACTATTAAAAAGCACTTCTAAACATCATTTACAAGAGAGAGAACAGAATTGGTAATATTAAATCTAGATGCCCATTTCAAAAGGTAGTTTATTATGGAGAAGAACAGGCAAGAAACTCAATATACTCGTATATACTTCGACTGGTAGGTCCAGAGATTAAAGAAACAAAAACTCTTCAGCTTTATTATATTCTAGTATAGATAAATTGATCATTATGGTCTTCAACTACATTTAATTTTGACAAAGTTACCTACCATGGGTGGCCAAATTATTAGGGACAGCACTCATAGAAATGTAATATCTAGTTGAAACATTATTTTGAAACAAAGTAATAGATTTATTAGGGGTTTTTTTTATTTGATGTTATTACTGTTTGATGTATGTTTTGATGTGAAAAAATTGTAGAGCTGGAACAATTTTTTTGAAAATTGATGTGACTTCATTTTGTTGATTTTTGTTGAAAATTCCTCTTATTAGAGCAGTGTAAAAAAAAAAATCCGATTGACATTGCAAGTTTATTTCAGCTAACCGTAGTCAGGACGTGAGTAATATTACGTATAGTGGTACTATTTTTAATCTTAATACTTGAATTTTAATTTTATTAAAGTTATAACTTGAAAACCTCAAAATTACTTTTTTCTAGTATGGGCAACGTTTCAGACACGTCTTCAAGAAAAATTAGAGAAATAAAAACATTAATACTGCACTCTACACATGCCCAGAGAGGTATAGCAACTATTGCAAGTGTTTTAAGGTTTGTAGTTATTCTAAGAAAGACAACCCATTTCCCTGAAAAATTTAAACAAACTAGAAATTATTAAAATCTCGGCGCTGTCCCTAATAATTTGGCCACCCACTGTATATTCCATACGTCCTATGATAGTGTGGGTGACACATGTCAGCAATTCATCTATGGATGTCAGAATCGCATAATTATGTCAGTGACATTATTTAATTTACTAGTTATTTACTTACTTATTACTGATTCCGTATTTTACGACTATGATATTAGTGTACAGTTAAAATATTCAATCATGATTGTAAATCCCCGTAACGTTCAAGAGTGAAAAGCAACAGTTTGACAAATGTCACCGGCACCATCTTCGAGCATGAGGAATATTGGCTACCACAAACTTTGATGACTGATTAATCTTTTAACGGCGGCGGCGGCGCTATGTGCAATCAAGCATTACCACATCACTAGCTCATAATCCATCAGTAATTCCAACAAATCTCGAATTCAATGTGTATTGTTTTTCTCAGTTTACGTTAAACGTCTGGCTCGTGTCAGCCATGTTTTTGTGTTATCAATGTTCGGTAGACGCACGAGTATTGACTTCAATGCCGTCGTACTATCTCGTTTTGTACATCAAACAATAATGTGTTTGTATAGTTTTGTAGCTTTTATTTCTAATTTAATGTGTTCTATTTGATACGTTCGTGTAATGGGTTTTCGTTTTCTGGGTCTGTTTGCGTTTGCGTTATTGTTAAATTATAATTGGCCTGGATTTATCTATCTCTACATAGTATTTATAAAACAAAGTCGCTTCCCGCCGTGTGTATGCTTAAAGCTTTTAAACTTGACAACGAATTTTTGTGTGGATTTCATCAAATAGATAGAGGAACGTTTATACGTACAGTTAGTATCTATATTGCACCCGTGCAAAGCCGGGGCGGATCGCTAGTAAATAATAATTATAATGAAATCGCCAATCCGCCTTGATCAAGCGCTGTGATCAATATTCGTAGGTACCTATTCTGTATGAGAAGAGACCATTGCCCTGCATAATAGTCTGTTATTATATTATGTATAATTAATATCATTCTCTGTCCTTGGTCCTTTCGTTTCCTGTCCATTCTCGGTCCTTCAGAAAGGTCAGGTGCGCAGTACTCGTAACCGGCGTGCTTGTATGACGAGATGTATGAACGTGGACGAGGCGAAATGAGTATGTAAAGGATCGTAGCAGGTGGCGTTCTGTGATTTCTGCCTACCCCTATAGGAAAAAGGCGTGAGTTTATGTACGTATGTATGTATCATTCTCTGTAAGTAACCAAAATTAATTCACGTAGCCCGTCACCGTCCACAGCTGGATATAGTCCTTTTCGAAATAACCCAACAATACTTGTACCTATTCCGCCTCTGCATACCCCATACCTGCCGTCCCAGCTGACGTATTAGGTCAATGTAGCATGCAGACATCTCCCATCCCCCACAACGTTTGCATATTGGCATTCGAAATTTAATCTGCACCATTGACCATTCCGCCTTTGTCAGATTAACATAAAACCGCATGACATACCTACTCAACGTATTCTGATTTCAAAGGACGTTCATGTCTGACGTACTGCTCACGTTTTCTACTTTAATAATGTAGAATATACGTAAATATACGCATGTGCCTACTCATTAACAAAATTTTCAGTGCGAAGGCCGCTCGAAAGGAAAATTAGAGTCACTTCAGGGGAAATGGAAAGTCACCGCATTAAGAATTACAATTTTGTCGTGTTTCTTTTATGTCGTGATTCATGGTGATCACGCAAGTTTTTGTGATTGTTATAAAAGCCGACAATCACACTTTTGGGTGAAGGTTATAAAATGTAATAATAATAATAACCGTTACCATTAGTGTCCTACTGCAGGCAAAAGGTCTCTTCTCATACGGAGAAGAGATACGCTTGGTCGCGACGGATTGGTGATTTTAAACTTGTACATATTATATTACTAGCTTTTTCCCGCGACTATGTCCGTGTAAATGTCGGTTATCGCGGACGCAGACGAAGTCGCGGAATAAAAAGTAGCCTATTAGTCCTTCCTTGTGGTTGAAACTTATCCCGTACCAAAATTCATCAAAATCAGTTCAGTAGTTAAGTCGTGAAAGCGTAACAGACATACAGACAGACATAGCATAGCATAGATATGTCCAGGTTACTTTACGATGTTTTCCTTCACCGATGGCAGTGATGTCCAAGATAAAGTGACATTAGTACTTACTTGCCCAGTTTTGATTCTGTAGCCTTTATCATGAGAGGCGAATGCCTTAACTACTAGGCTATCATAACGATGACCATCATACAAAGCAATACATTTTATGATGGTAGATATAATAAAATAAGATAGTGTGTATAAAAATGTCTAGCGGCCGCGCTAACCGACATTTACGCGGTCAAAGTCGCGGACAAAAGCTAGTTTTATATATTTGCATAGATTTATACGATCTCATCGTCGTCCAACTCTTTCCGCTTGGAATGTGTTACGCAATTAAGCTTTTTTTGACACACCTATATAAACAACATTATCGATTCAACCATACTGAAACAATACGTATGTAGGTGTAAACAATTACGGCCGGCATTTAATATTGCTCCTACAAACAGTCTATAAAATTCTTTATAGCCTAACGCTGTAGTCAACGCAATAACCACAACGGCACATCTGGCAGATATTAGCTTAGTCTTTGATAATGTAATTAATGTGCATTGTTAATCTTTTAACGTACATTCCGCAGGCGTAAATTTTTTCGTGTTTATTATTTTGTTGGTCCTCTGAAGGTCGAGGTTAAACTATTTTGGTCCTTAGAGACGATGTCGTGAATTTGGGTGTTTGACTTTGTCTCTCGCTGGATTAATTTGATGGGCACACAGCTGTCGCCAAGAAATTGGTTTCTATGTTATGTGTCACGGTTTAGCATATCCGGATTGTAAATTGCTGTCTGAGGTTTGGTTGCTTGCGTATGTATTTTACATTATTCATTTGTAAACTCATTATTAAGGTCAATCTTCTATTTCACTACATACTGGTATGTAAGAAAAATAATAAAAACTATTGTAAAATGGTGAGATAACATTATTATTATAAGACTTTGAGTTCATTGACTTTTTTTAAAAATAACCTAATGTTGCGCCATACACACTTGTTTTTAGGGTATTTTCAAAGTTCCTAAAACCGGTTACGTTCGTGACATTTAGGGAAGAACCTTATTTAACTTAGGTACCAAAAGAACACCTTCATAAAATAAAAATAGCTCGACCCCAAACAAGTTTCTTTTTCAAACTTAATTATGGTTTCAAATACTCATTTTTCTTTTAAATTAAAGTACAATGAAAGTAGGTAGAGCGCCTTCCAGTGCTTCTCCAGGGGACGGTAGAAAAATACGAAACGTAATTTCAACTTTCGGTCCAAATCGACCAAGTCAAACAGAAGATTTATTGGCCAACAGTTTGATTCTAAGGTTCATGAATGTAATATTACGTTTGACGAAGAGAATTTATAAAACCTTTTCTTAACTGGCGCAGTGGCTGAGTGATCGGTTGCTGCGCGGGTTTAATTCCCACATAGAACAAATATTTGTATGACCTATAGATAGTTGTTCCGGGTCTGGGTATTGGTGTATATGTATAAGTATAAATGTTTGTTAAAAGTTTAAAAAAATAAACAATTAAATCAAAACTTGTATTCTAATAAAATTAAAAAATAATCTTCTTTAAAAACTCTTCTAATAATATTTCATATCGATACGATACGTGACCGAACCTTTCCACTATCTGAATTCAGATTCATCATTTCCGAAAGAGACAGAGACAACACGATTTTTACATAGCGCCATCTCACTCTTCAACAAAACGATGGTTCAATGGTCCTTCGGTCCTAACATTTAATAGCGCGGTCCCAGCTATATAAAATGGAATATTTATAACTCGGATATCTTCCCATTTGGGACCGCCATCAATATTATAGGAGGCTTTACTGTTGTTGTATTTAGTTCAAGCACTGAATTGACCGCATTAAGTTTCATAAAGTTTAAAGTAAATATTTTCTACTTAGCTTTATTATTTATCGTTGTTGTTAGGCTAGTAAATAATATTTTCTCAGTATAATTTCAGTCACAGCTGCCAATCTCACTAAAGACTGGCTAAATACGCAGAAATTATCATAGTGCATAAGTGTGAGCGCAAACAGACCGATAGGACGGCGATTTCTCAATTTCTCAAACATACGTACCTAATGGGTGAAAGAGACACTTAACGACGCTAAAAGTTGTATGTTCTTCTATCATTGCGATCTTTTTTATGTTCTGGAACACACTAGAAAGTTTTCTAGTGGCGGACATATACACGGTTACTTTTAGGTCGTTCTTGAACCGAAAGCCATAAACTCGATCATCAAACTCGAAACGATTGGGACCATTTTTTTTCAAAAATAACAATAAAAAAAAACAGCTGTTCAGTACATTTATTCGTCTAACTCGTCAAAGTGTACTGAACAGCTGTTTGTAAAATCTTGTTTACGTGAAAAAAACGCTTTTTTCCATCTGCTTAACTAGATTGCTCAACTAGTTAAGTAGTTGAGCGGTAGGACATAATAATATTATAGTTTGTATTACCGAACATTTTAATTTATATTGTTTTTTCTTTTAATATTTTTTTATGTTTTTCTAAATTAAGTACACTATAAATATCTCCATAACCCATCTACTGTTGCTTGAACCGATAAGTAAAACGTTTGTATTTCACTCTACCAGAAACAGTGATTTTTTACACCCAAAACAAAAGACGATTCTCAGCAATACTTTCTACTCAATGTTAGAACTGAGTACGTAGTTAACGGCTACATATGTGATGTACCTTTTTACCCCCCATATAAGGCAACCCCCACACGAACTACAATTTCCATTGCTCTTTTTCCCTTTCACACATCAATCGACACCAAACGAGTCCAAATTAAAATGTACAGTGTTACAAATTCGCTTCACTTTTGCAGCCCAACAAAAGGCTCTAAATTGAAGCAAGGACGTCAATTGATGGTCTCGTCGCGACCTGAACAGAATTGATTACAGGCTCCAATATTGCACAGGCGTTGTCAATGTTCCTCATTTGATAAAGTACTCTGTGGCAAGCTTGACTTGGCAATTTTGCTCTGTTTCATCAGCGTGTATTCAAAACGAATGGTGTACTGAGTTAATGTTGTTTTGTTTATGTGTGCGTATGTCGTCGGCAATTCAGAGTGCGGTGTCTGATTGGCTGATTGGTTTGGCAAAACAAATGTGTGGGTTGCCTTGATACGTGGTTTGGGTTTGTTTGTAAATGCATCACTAATATAGGATTCATTCATAGTGAGGCAGTTTTTAACGATAATCATCTCTACATGGTATAAAATAAAGTCGCTTCCCGCCCATCTGTACGTTTAGGTCTTTTAAAGTACGCTGCGTTTTCATTAAGAGGTTTAGGTTTAGGATTAGTATTAGGTTTTTTTAAGGATGGGAATTCATCAAATGACTTAGTTCTACTGCTCTAGGCGGAGCGGAATAGTGTCAGACTCTCACTGACTAAAACCCATCCGTGTTCCTCCTAATACCCTTTACGTTCCAGGGCCGGACACTTTCGAACAAAATCCGCAACTAGGTGCGGATCCAGCCCTCGACAAAGGATATTACGCGTGTAACAGTATCGTACTCTTAAGGCCGTTTGTCCACCGCCGCCGTCACCGGACCGTCACCGAGAACGAGATTATTTCGGGCCGAGTTTAAGATGACGTGACGGCGCACTATGGAATATGGTAGAACAAGAGCTGATTAAAAATACTTTTTTTGAATGATGCAAATAAGACATGATCTTGGTCTTATTTTTTAGATAAGGAGTCATTCTTTCATATTTACATTGTTTTTCAATAACTTGTCATTTAAAATATTGCGTAAAATACGTTAATTTCCGACACTTAGAAATTTCTGTTAGTTTTATTTTGAAAATTATAGACTTTCGGAGTCGAATTTTGGTTGTTTCTTTAAAGAACCTCTTATAGTGTTATATATCAATCGAAAGGTTCTTTATTACAGATTTATAAACAGTAGTTTTTATTTAATTATGTGAATGAACATTTTTGTTATAAATATTTTTGTAAAATATGGGGCAAATAAATAATTCTTAGACTTCGTCGAGACTTTTAACTGTTAGCTACACTTGCCTACATTCTGAATTTTATATTAATACGTTCATTGGGTACCTAATAATATTTTAGTAAAGAATCAGCTGCGCATTTTTGCGCGTTCAGTAGTTATGAAGTAATATGTGGCAGAGGTGCCAAAATGCTCCCCGGGACTACTAGACTAGACTGATTCTAAAAATTGTTTAGTTAATAGGAAGCTACGTTATCCACGAGTGCTATAGGCTATATTATACATACAACATCACGCCTGTAATTCCCGAAGGGTTAGGCAGAGGTGTGTGTTCGAATTGAAGCAAATTAATAGATAAACGTTTTTTTATAATTGGTCAGTTATCCGTGATTTTAATATACGAGTACATTATCGGTGTAGCGTAGTTTTGCACACGTTCGACGTGAGAATAAAGAAATCTATGATAAAAGTCGGTACATGATGTACTTACACACTCATTATGATTTTCCTATATAAAGTGAAGCACAAAAAATGTTTTATTACGTTAATTATTTGCAATTGGCAATTAGTTGCAATTGAAGCAAACCTTGTCGAATTTATATCGACAGCAGAGGCAGAAAAAAAAGACAATTTTCGACTTGCTTGCATGGCTCTAGTCAGATTCAAATGTTATCCGAAGAAGTAGCTTTGAGTTTTTTTATTGACTTAGACTTTATTTTTATTTTTTTGACTTTTTCTTTATATTCGAGAAATCTGACCGATAAAAAGAATGTTGATTGTTGTGTGCATACTATAAAATTCAGGAATGTAAAAAAAAACTGTTTTGCACCTTCTTCGATAGACCTTCTTCGACCTATATTTTACTTAGGGCTGACTTTTTAATAGTCAGATAACTTTTATACGAGGTATAAATATGACAGTTTGACATATTTTCTATAAAAAGCTGTCAAATCGCCATATTTATCCTTCCGTTAAGAGTTATCTAACGATTGAAAAATTAGCCCATAAGTAATAAAAATATTGCAAAATGTGTCAAAATATATTTTATTTTTAATTTATTTTGTATTATTTAGTTGTCTTGATATTTAAAAAGAATTAAAATATCATATTGAAGTCAAATTCATTCGTATATATAATATTTTTACGGATTAGTAAAATAAAGTGCGAGTAAAACCACGAGCTACCACTAGTTTATATTTTAAGTATTATTAGTCAAATTCTTATACTATGTTCTATATGTGTGCAAAATTTCAAGTTGCTATGACTGAAAATAAAGAAGTTACAGATTTTTAATCAGAAAAGCACCTATATTTTCCATAGTGCGGCGATCGTTTGTCCACCGCGCCGATTTATCGGTGGCTCAGTCGTGTTTTGTATTGCCGTTGCCAGCACAGGTCACGCCGATCTACTCGAAACTCTGCGGCCGGGATGACGGTGCTCGGGTGACGGACTTGCGGTGGACACGCGGCTATATAATAGTAGTATATGTATCAGTACTTCGGCGCCGTCATCTCGTTCTCGTTGACGTTCCGGTGACGGCGGCGGTGGACAAACGGCCTAACACTGAACCGATTTTAATGAATCTTTAATAGCTTGAAAGCATATCAGATTAAACAAAAAGCTGGTATAAACACACAGAATTATTTTATTTAAGTGTTAACTTAAATTAACAAATTCAAACGTAAGTTTTTTTTCGCTAATTTGGGTTGCGGGCATACCCACAGTGCCTACAAACGGTGCATCCGCGCTTGTCCGCAACCCTGGAATGCAACAGACCCTAACACGTGTAATATATACTGTTGCACGCGCTCATACAAGAGGACACTCTGCACACTAATTAGTTCGTGTAACCTTTGCACTCGAGTACGAGTTAAATATACTGCCTCCATTAATAATTGAGAGCTTGTTCCCGAGTTTATTTTATGTTATGCAGGATTTAATCATCAGGTTATGGTGTTATGAAAGCATTAATTAATAACGATGCAGTAAAATATTGTATAACGCTTTATTTATATCTATGTAAGTACTTCAATCCTGACGGCACATTTTTTTTTATAATCATTGTTTTTTATTTTTTTATTTTTACTGGACTATTTAGAAACGGTCGCAAGTTTTTGCCATTGATGGTCGTTGAGATGAGAATGCGACCAGACTTTTAAACTTATAAATTATGGGAATTGGTTTTCTCTGCATCCTTTTAAATATTTGTTACTAGCACTATCTCCGCGAATTCGTTCGCGTGATCTTCCTTACGGATCCCCAACTACTTCGAAAATTTAATATAGCCTATGTCACATGGGGATAGTGTAGCTTCCCAACAGCGAAAGAATTTTTCAAATCGGTTCAGTAGTTTCGGAGCCTATTCAATGCAAACAATCAAACAAACAATCAACTCTTTCCTCCTTTTAATATTAGTATAGACATCGTTTATTCTTGTAACGGTAAAACGGTAATAGGAATGATAAGAAGAGTAGAATTAACAGAAGAACTCTCAATTTTACTTATAGATACACGTCGAGAGCCTCTTCATAACACGGTTCAAGAGTAAAATTTCCGCTGTCTGTATCCTTCCTATCTAGACGTTAATGGAGGAAATAAATTGGTTTCTGATCGGCCATAATCCGGCCGGAGAGCTCGGGACGTGCCGAGGCTCTTCCTTTACGGTTGGGTCTTTAGCACGTTATTAGGTGTCAAGTTGACGTTTCTTCTTCATGTAGTAGTTTAAAGTGTTCGTAATATACTTAAATGTAACCAGGATTTAACCTTTAATGTAACCTTATTGGTGAGGTTCTTCAGAAAGGTCAGGTGCGGAGTACTCGTAACCGGCGTGCTTGTATGACGAGATGTATGAACGTAGATGAGGCGAAAGGAGTATGTAAGGATCGTAGCAGGTGGCGTTCTGTGGTTTCTGCCTACCCCCATGGGAAAAAGGCGTGAGTTTATGTATGTGTATGTGTAACCAGGATTTTGTAGGTATAAACTTAATTAAAAAGAGTGCCGTGGAGTTTCTTGTACGTTCTTCTCCATAGAGGCCTACCTACCTACGTTTTGGAACGAGCAACTAGCTTCAATTTTCGGACTAACTGACCGACTCCTTGACAATTCTTATGTGTAGGAAGTTTCATAAAAAACGGTCGATTCATTTCGAAAAGTAAGGACTTGAAAGTTTGTATGAAATACCTTTTTTTTTTGGCGTGGTAAAAATCATCAAATGGGTCCTTCCGCCCTGGACGGGGCGGAAGGGTCTGTCTGTCCCTGGTGTATGAAATGCCTTACCGCGAAAACGCCGTTAACAAGCAGCTATGCTATTCTCTAAAAGACTCGACGACGAACTCGTCGACGAAACTAGTATGGTCCCCAGTGGATTTTGAACTTTATGCTCTAGACCATTTAGTTGAAAATCCATTAACGACAAACTGTCTCTACGACGAGTTCCGAAACAGTTTGTCTTTAATAGATTTACAACGTTGTGATCTACAGCATAAAGTTGAAAATCCACTGGGGACCATACTAGTTTCGTCGACGAGTTCGTCGTCGAGTCTTTTAGAGAATAGCACCCCAGATAGTAACAAAATATGCTTAAACATCTTCCAAATCAGTGCGGAAACAATCTCCAGCGTCAGTAGACGAAACACATTAGTCGTTAAAAGCGATATTGAGTTACAAGTTCATCGACTTTACCCAGAAACAGACCAACTGTTTTAATAGGGCTACATGATCGTTTGCGTTTGCGTTGAAAAATTTACGTTCTACGCAATTTGATCAGTTAGCGAAGACTCATTTTGCGTCATGTTTCACGCTGTTTGAAGATTAATATTTTTTATACATACATACATAAACTCACGCCTTTTTCCCATGGGGGTAGGCAGAAACCACAGAACGCCATTTTTTTTAAATTTTTAATTAATTCTTAATTATATAGAGAAAGCTTTTAAGTGTGTGATTGCTTTTTTTTCTCGACTGCCTGATGAGGTCTTGAGCTCGATGCACAGGTCGGCATTGAGCTTTTCCATAAGGAATTTCTCAGTAGCAGACTCGGAGTCTGTATTTGTGATGGCAATAGGCTCGCCCCCTATTATATGTGACTTAAATTTAACTCGCGAAATGTGGGTGCACTAATGGGTACACCTCTGCCTAAGCCTTCGTGAATTACAGGCGTGATGTTATGTTATATAACAATGAACGTTGAAGTAAGACAAAAATGAAAGCAGCGTATTTTCGGCGGCTAACTTTAAGCGTCCGATTATGGTCGCCTGATTCTATATTTTCTAAAGGTGTTAAGTGTATATTTAAGCACATCGCCGATTTAATTATGTCAGCAACCATTAAAGGGTCTTAAGCGAACGAAGGGATTGGGTTGAATCCCCAGGTGGTTCATTATCTAGAGGTGGTGTCGCGTAATCCGTATTACTTGGGTAGTCAGGTAATCTTGATAAGTTAGATCTGGGTATAGAATTTAGGGCAGTGATTTGTTCAAGATACTTATGCTGTTTGTTGGCAAGCTCGTTGCTTGAAAATGGCTGGACCGATTTGGTTATATTTTTTTAATGTCCGTTATAGTTCAAAAAAGATTTATAGGTAAAGACAGATTTCAAATATTGCCTAAAAAATTGCAGATTTCGGGTAAAACTGGCAATAGCCTCGCCCCCTGTTACATGGGACTTAAACATGTAGAATGTGGGTGTACTAATGGGTACACGTCTGCCTAACCTTTCGGGGATTACAAGCGTGATGTTATGTAGTTTTAAAAATAGAACATCATATTTGACCACCAATGTCCAATGCTAAACAGGAACAAAAACCCAACATCACCTAATTACAATGCATTGCCAAATAACTCGGTCACTGGTCACACACAGCAATTTTATTCACCTCATGAATAATCCAGTGTGATCCTACTCCTTTATTCAACAGTTGTCAGTCATGTACACAATGGAAGCAGTGGCCCATCGTACCGCACACACTGGCACACCGTGGCTATTTCGGACAGGGCATAGACCTTCGTTCACAGTATTATTAGACCGCTGTTTGTTTTGAGATATAACCGCACGTTTATACGGGGGCTACATTAGCGGGGTACGAATATTCGTATCGCGTTGACGCGCTAAAATATCGTGTATACACGATGTTCTTGTCTAATTTAGGCGGGCGAAGATTCATCGTGACGGATTGTGTTGTTCTCTATTGTGCGCCCGTCCCGCTACAAAGTCTGGACGACACTGAAGTAACGTAGGTGTAGCCTAGTACTAGTAATATTCGGACGAAGATGATGTACTATCACTGGCATCGGTGAAGGAAAACAACGTGAAGGAACCTGGATTTACTGTTCCACTCATACCATGTCAGAGGCCTTTGAGGTGGTTTAGAAACTCTGACACTAGGGTGTGTGGAGTCGTAAGACCTTACTGCCCATACAATAAAGAAGAAGATCGGGACACTGTCGGTAAAATAGCGCGCATCAAAGGGATTTGTCGCGACAATATTCGCTTGGGTACTTTTACGTTACGCCGCACAACAGAGAACAACACAATCCGGCACGTGAATTTTCGCCCGTAACATAGACAACAATATCGCGTATACACGATGTTTTAGCGCGCCAACGTGACACGAATCTTCGCCCGCTAATATAGCCCCAGCATTACGATGAGATTTACGAGTAGTGCCCGAGAAAAATAATCACGTTTGATGATTGAGTTGTAGTTTATTTATGACTTGTTTATTTATGTGAATATTTATAGATAGATAACCGCCTTGTTGAATGGATATGGATGTCGTGATGGCGCCATTGGTTATGGCGCACGCCTCTCATGCAAGTATTAATGACTTTTTAATTTTTTATTATGTACTTTTGTCGTTTTTATGTACGTTGGTTTAGTGGTCGCAAAGCGCGACTGCTGTTTGAGGTTTTTTTTCGACTCCCTGGTTGGGCGAAGTGTTATTGGGTTTTTCTATCGGGCGTTTTGCAGTAGCAGCTTCGGAGTCTGGATTGGTGCCCGGTTGATGGCAATAGGCTCGCCCCCTATTACATGGGACTTAAACAACTGGTATACCCCTGCCTAACCCGTCGCCCGTCGGGGATGACATGCGTAATGTTATATGTTGTTATATCATTGACAAGCTGTACTCTGCTCCGCTCCCGTGGGTAGTAGCGTGATGTTATATAGCCTATACGCTTCCTCATGAGTCTGGCTATCATATACAAATAGAATTCCAATCCGACTAGTAATCCGATAGTTCCAGCGCATTTAAACCTACAAATAAAAAACTCATACTCAATTATAGTTGGTTTAAGAATAATATAGAATTTAGAATTTCTTCGTTCAGGCTCAAAATATTACAAACACGAATATTACGAGTGATTTATAGTACTCATAAAAACAAGATAAATCATTCAACACTCAATCTCCAGAATTCCCGAAGGAAACATTATGTAATCATTCGAGATTATTCCCCTGTCAGCATCGGCTTAATTGACCAATACACCAGATAATAGCGACGTAATGACTCAAGTTTTACCGAGTGATAGTTGATCAGTAAGGCGCCGTTCAGACAGAGGCGGGGTGGCGTGGCGGTCCGATGTCCGTTTGACATAATTGTAATACTGGCTATAAAATTTTACATTGTTTTTTTTTTGTTTCGATGTTCACACATTGTACAACACGCGCCACGAAAGATAAGACTTGACACTCCACACAAACTTTATTATTTCGTTTTAAATATTACTAGCTTTTGCCCGCGACTTCGTCCGCGTAAATGTCGGACCCCGTTCATCCCCTTAGAGGGTAAATTTTAAAAAACCCTTTCTTAGCGGATGCCTACGTCATAACATCTACCTGCATGTCAAATTTCAGCCCGATCCGTCCAGTGGTTTGGGCTGTACATTGATAGATCACTATGTCAGTCAGTCAGTCACCTTTGAGTTATATATATTTAGATTGTATTGTATCTTAGCATTGTATTGCTAAGAATTTTAATCTAAATGTCATTGAAATATCCCTGAATAGATACAAAAATTATGGATAACTTTCGTACATCCATGACAGCGCAAACTCCCCATTACTGACGCTTGTCAAGTCTCATCTTTCGTGGCGCGTATTATACCAATGATTGAAGTAACTTTTTTTTTAGAATTGAATCTGTAAAATTGTACATACATTGAATTTTTTGGCCGCTAGACCTTTTGTTTGGGACGTTTCCGAATTGTACCCATAGATTCAACATGAATGAAATAATCTTTGTAGTTCCTTTTTTTTTTTATTTATTTAAAAGTCTCCATTTAATTTCTTCCTCGTTCTTCTCCATAGGAATCTACTGTTTGTAACGAGCATCTAGCTTCAAGTTTCTGACTGCATGACCAACTCCATGGCACTTCAAAAGTGCCTGTAAATGGTCTTTGATTGGACATATTGTGTCCACTTGACAGGTCGACATATTTGCACTATTGTGACATATCTACATATATGTCCATGTCAGAGAGTACAATATGCGAAACTGACAAATGAATGACCTCCATGCAACCGCCATCTCGTCTATCTGAACGGTGCCTTAGAAGTGCTAATTAACACCAAATTCGGATGGGATCGCACGTAATCGGGCGACATGTGACGACACGATACGGAGAACTGCGGTTGAAGCTTTATCAGGTTCGAGGCTGACGTGGACTATTGTGACTTGCTGATAAAGAATAAAGGCTTAAGTATATGCTTTTACCCTTTCTTAATAGTATTTGTACCAAACATAAAAGAAAAATTTTATGTTTTTACTTACATTTGCTGACAGCCAGATTAAAAAAAAAACGTAGTTAGAGTTTCGGTTATCTTTTGACCGGGGGGGGGGGGGGGGGGTTGGCAATTCCAACAAAATTTTCAAAGAACGATCGCAATTAAATCTCAGTCCAGTCACATTTTTTGACATTGATTGTCGCTGAAATGAGGTTGCGGATAGATTTTGAACATTTTTAATTATCAAATATTTCCACATCTCAACAAACCACCTCGACCTAATTGAATAAAAAATTGTACTAAATTACGTTGAGAATATTAGTCCATCGTTGCAGTAGCCCAGGTGACCTGGTTAAATCAATCGATACATTGCAGCTGTTCGCACCGCGACCATCGCTCTAGGCTGTACACGCTGTAACAATACTGCTGTGTTTGCCTCTAATTTTCTTCAATTGTTTATTTGATTGCCTCGTTGGTCTAGTGGTCACAGAGCGCGACTGCTGAGCATGAGGTCTTGGGTACGATTCCCAGGTCGGACAAAGTGCTATTGGTTTTTCCATCAGGAATTTCTTAGTAGCATCCTCGGAGTCTGGATTTGTGCGCGGTTGATGGCAATAGGCTCGCCCTCTATTACATGGGACTTAAACTGGCGAAATGTGGGTGAACTGATGAGTACACCTCTGCCTAACTCTTCGGGGATTACAGGCGTGATGTTATGTTAATTTAAAGCTTGAATGATGAATACAGTGTGTGTTAATGCCTCACAATTTTTTTTGTTGTTGTTTTGTTTGAATATTTGACGTCTATGCCATGTTGCTAACTGTTGTATTTGATAGTTATTTTATTTAAAATGACAGGAGAAGCTTTCTGTTGTATCTTATGTATGCAGAGGTGTACCTATTAACACACCCACATTTCGCCAGTTATGTTTAAGTCCCATGTAATAGTGGCGAGCTTATTGTCATCAACCGCTTACAAATCCAGACTCCGAGGCTTCTACTAAGAAATTCCTGATGGACAATCCAAACAACACTCTGCCCGACCTGGGAATTGAACCCAAGATTACGCTCAACAGTTGCGCTTTGCGACCACTAGACCAACGAGGCAGTCAATAAGAATATGTACTTAATAATAAAATGAATAAAATAAATAATAATAACAGTTACTTATAATAAATCTATATAACATTTATTATATTTTAATAGAGATTCGTAATTAAAGTTTTGATATAATATAGGCCAGGTAAGACAGGGTTAAGTTTGGTTTGTAGATTGGATAAAATACGGTTATATTATTATGTTAACATAATATTGCCTCTGTATTGCCCGGGGAGGCTGTATAGTACTCCCACGTCTTTTCTCGACTGTATTAATATAAAATATAATTTATATATAATAGTTATTATTTCACATGTAGGTATATTTTACTGTAGGTACGTGAGTTTAAATATAAAACAATAGCAATTTATTCTGTAAAAATACACGTAGAAATACGTTTAAAAACGAGCTTTTGCTAAAAATTATACAATAATAAAATTGACTGGAAATTACATGGTAGGCACAGGACCGATGTGCGTAAGTTCGGTCCCCAATATCAGCATTATTTTTTGCCGGGGTTGCGGGACGTCTTAACAGGATACCGTGGCCCCGGAACGTAAAGGGCAACAGAAGGAACAGGGTGCTTTTTAGTCAGTAAAAGTCTGACAGTCCCTTCCGTCCCACTCAGGACGGAAGGACTCATTTGATGATTTTTACCACCTTAAAAAAAAGGCACAGAAGCTGAGCGAATGGCTGCCGCGCTATGTGTCGAAATTCCTATAGTAGGCCGCTGCAAACATAACCTAGTGTTCCGGCAACAAACAGGTTTTCCTGCCAGGCGAATCTTCGTTGACGACTCGCGGGACCACGTGGCGCGTGCCCAAAGTTCAAAGCGCGACCACGTGGGATAGCTGGAATAGTCGGCCAAATACCGAGTAACTATCGGGAAAACTATTACTTTTCCCTAAATGGGAGCAAGACACAAAGAAAACACACTTATATAGGATTAAAGCGACCTGGTGACCAAGCTGTGCAATGCTTTAAATGCGTTCGGAAATTTAGTAACAACCAAAATGCAATAAAATAAAATGGCGTGTGCTATAGCCACAGATCGATTCAATTACTATTTTAAAAGTAAAGAATGAGTACAAAAGCACTTGCAATTTGAAATAAAACACCTATTATCACGTGCAATGACAATATTAAAAGATTTAAAGGCGTTTTGCTGTAAATGAAAACAGGCAACGTGCGTTTTGTGATAAAATGCTAGAAGAATTCGGAACGACACTTTTATTTTGTTCGACAGGCGTGCTCAAAGCTAGATTAGGCAAATAGTACGTAGGCTTAATACCCATTAATTATATGAATTATACCCAACGCTTAATTAGCAAGCCGACCCCGTTCACACAACGAAAGGCGATTTGAAACAAAGGAATTTTAGGTTAAGGTAATAGGGCAAGATTAATAATTAGGATTGCAGGCTTACTCTCCTCGGATTAGACCTCTGGATCACGCTGTTTGCTATGTCTCATAGGCTCCAAGAGCAGCACAAAATCCAATC
Organism: Hoplodrina blanda; assembly: GCA_949316365.1. NCBI lineage: Eukaryota > Metazoa > Arthropoda > Insecta > Lepidoptera > Noctuidae > Hoplodrina > Hoplodrina blanda. Next base: position 15,341,467 of record OX438580.1, on the reverse strand, counting down.
CACTTCTTACTCCAACTGGTTTCCTTTGTTCAATTTAGTCGAAACAAAATGGATGCGCCGGCGACGCCACGATCTCCGCTTACATATATTTTCGCTGGATCGCTCGACTTTTGTACGACGATTGTCCCTGTTCGGGCGCCAATTATTGAGAATAACAACAATAAAAACACGGTTTATACTGACCACGTTTACTTTAAGTTTTCTTCATTAAATTGTATAATAGCGCGTACAATGTCTGGCGAGTGCGCCGGTGTCGTTGGCGAAGTGAAGTTGGCGAAGTGACGCTCGCAGTGTTGCCAACTTCCGCCCCTGCTCTTTGGTCGTTATAGTGTTGCAGGGCCGGAACACCTAGCAATATGGGGGATTATAGATCCCACCAATACACAGTGCGAGTGCGGTGCTCCTGATCAGACGATGGCCTACTTACTACAGTGCCCAAAGTGTCCATATACCTGCACTTTAGAAGACGTTAGCAACGCTATACTGATGATAAACGTGGCTACCTATTGGGCCCAAAAAATATGGAAAAAAAATTGATTTGTCTTAAATCATCGATTCGAAAAGAAGATGTAGTAAACAAACAACATATCCTAAGTCCTTATCCTCATCCAACCATCCAATACAACAGCTCACAAATGTAACATTCACGGACGAATAAATTCCACGTCAAACTGTAGCTACGAAATTGATTTACGTCCAACCGTCCGGCAAATATGACTGTGTGCGATTCCCGACCACTACCAACACGTTGGCCATATATGGCCAATATGTTGGCCACATGCTGAGGACGCTTGTAGTCGTCCGTTTTTTTTCACCGGAAAACGGACCGTCAATAAACGGCTATCCTTGTTTACATATATTTTTTTACCGGATGAATGTTACCTTGGACTGCCGTCTATATGCGTTTAGTTTTGAACTGGTAGAACTGAATATCACCCATTTTCAAAAGAACGCAGGTAGACGGCACACAAATTACAGAAAACAGGCAATACGTCCGGGCAGCGGCAACACGCACCAATACACTGGCGTGGATGACCGTTCTTTCTTATACCGGACCGGTGTCCGTCGCGCCGAAGGGAAGCGGTGGTGCATCCGGCGTAAATTGTTCGCCGGACCGATGACCGGTGCATGTACACATACTCATTATAAATCATACACCACCGCGAATCCGGCAAAAATCACGGTCCGTTATCCGGTGAAAAAAAACGGACGTCTACAAGCGCTCTGATAGTTGTTCCGGGTCTGGCTATTTGTATATGTAAGTTTATGTTTATAAATGCAACCACGATATAAGAAAAATATCTAGTGTGAGGTAATTGTCTTTATTAAAAAAGAAAACAAAGAAAAAAGGAACGATATTTTTGCCCGACCTGGGAATCGCGCCAAAGGCCCCACACTCAGTAGTCGAGCTTGCGACCACGAGACTGTGAGCGATAATGGAAGCATAATATCAGCAATATTTTTGTTAAAGAATTTTGCTGACTACCCAAGCTCTTTCACGTACCTAATCAGATTACACACCATACAAAAACACTCTCGATTCGATCAAATAAAACCATAAACAGCTCTCAAGCACCAAGGTCATTGACAACCATAGCGTAATCACCCATCGCCACTTACGATCACCATAAATATATTTGATAGCCAGTAAATCTCGCTATAAAACTATGACAGTAAAATTAAATTCCCTCTTTATATGAGGACGCAGTTTAATGAAGCCGGCGATAGACGACATGATTTTATGGGAAACAAGTCGCCGCGATTGATTGGAAATGTTATTATCCGAACTATGACCTCTCGTAATATTTGTTATGTTGTTATTTTATCAAAGGAGTGTTATGAACTGATCACCCCGTCACGAGAAGCCGACACGACGCCGACACTACGTGTTTAGTTATTTAATAAGACTTTTATTATTATGTATTAGTTTATTATAAGATTATTTTGTGTATTTTTTCTATGGGCCACAGTAGCCTAATAATAAAATGATTTATTTTTATTTATTATAAATTGTGTCACGCCTGTAATCCCTGATAGGTTAGGCAGAGTTGTACCCATTAGTACACCCACATTTCGCCCGTTATGTTCAAGTCCTATGTAATGCGGGCTACACACCTTCAGTTTTAACTGTGCGATTTAACTGTACAGTCGAACTGTACAGTTAAATCGTAGGTCCATACAGCCTACACACCTTCAAGTATCTTTCAGTTTTTATCATCATGGCCTCCATAGACGAGCCAGCGACGACATAGCGTAGGTTATTAATTTTCTTAATAACAGCCTCTTTATTTTTTTAGGATCTATTTCGCGTAGTTTTAAAATAAGCTTTTCATAACCTGAATCTTTTATTATACTCTATTATGGTAATCCTTGCTCTTGATTTTCCATAACGAAGGCTCCGATTGGTATAGTAGTATAAACTCTTCCAGCCATTCGCGTTGAGCCATGATCGATAAGTTTTCGCAAAGGCAGATAGCAAGGTCGATGCGTGTTCACTTCACGCTCGCTGCAAGAAAACTGACAAAACTGCGCAGTTTTGACTACACACTCTCAGTTTTAACTGTACAGTTTTATCTGTACAGATTTATCTATTCATATTTTGATTAGATTCAGTTAAAACTGTACAGTTCAACTGTTTGTTCTACACACCTAACGATTTAACTGTACAGTTCGACTGTACAGTTAAATCGCACAGTTAAACTGAAGGTGTGTAGCCCGCATAATAGGGAGCGAGCCTATTACCATCAATCGGGCACAAATCCAGACTCCGGGCTTACTGTTGCTGTTTGTTTGTGTTCGTAATTTTGCGGATAAGGTTTATAAGACAGATTTTTTTGAAAAATTGGAAATTGGCATCCTTGCAAAACCGAAGCAGTTCGCTAGCATTACAATAGCCTTCTCAGTTATTTCCTAGAATTTGTCAACGTCAATAAGGTTAGATGAAGAGCGAGCATCTCCCGACAATATTCGAAGTACGCAACGCAAGAATTGGCAATTTGTGTCAAAAGTGGCTTTTGTTTGTGGTTTGCGGGGCAATTCCATTCGCCCACATTGCAATAGAACGAAGGAATACGAAGATTGCATTATGTTTCAATATCGACTTGATGTGATTTTGTTTTGATGATACATTTCAATTGTTTATTAGTATGGTCAGATTGAAAAGTCGATTAACAATGTTACTTTTTCATATTTAAATAGACACAAAATAATGCGATGCATTACTTTTTACACGACTGCCCCAAAAAAGGAGTGTTATGTGTTCAGGGTTAATGTATGTATGTATGTATGTGAGTTTCTTTATTCCACCATAACTTTTAAACGCCTGAACCGATTTAGATGTATGGGGTATCGTTACAATCCTTGCATCGTTCCGAGTAACATAAGCTAGTAAAAAATAAAAAGAAACCGGTGTGGTCACTTTAAAACGCAAATGAATACCAGCCTCAATTTATTTTTTTAATGAATCTGGTCGTGTCTATGTTTATCGTCTAGAGTTTGACGAGTAGATTTAAAAAATATTTATTTATTTTATTTATTTATTTATTTATTATTAGGCTTTTCAACGATAAGTACACTGCACACTGTTACTATATAACACTGTTAATAAAAAACGTCGTAAAAAAAAACTGACGAGTAAACAAAGTACAAATAGGTGAAATTTTTGCAGTCGTGTTTTTTAATTTTTTAATTACAATAGCTTGTTAGCATTTTTATTTTCATTTTACATTCATTCTGTCGACTTGCATGTCGGTTTTTTGCGGGGTTTTAATCTTTTTGCCCAGTAGCTTAATTTTATTAAAAAAAAAAGTCTAAGTTACTCCTTATAACGTCAGCTATCTGCCAATTCAAGTCCCATCAAAATCAATTCAGCCGGTTTGGAGATTACCCGGAACAAACACCCAGCATTTTAAAAATCGGTGTTAACATTTATATGTATATCGGTGTTAACATTTGTATGTCTTTGTAAAAAAGTGTTATTTTGACATTGCAAACTGACACGCCAATTTTATTTATCTGTATATACATGTATAATTAGGACTTAAAAGCCTGAAGTGTTAAACGTTTTTTAGCCATTCAGATGATTTAAAAGTGACAGTTTTAATCGACTTTTATCGCTCTGGCTAAATATCGGATGACGTCATATCAAAATGAAATCTTAACCTTATTTCATTACCATCATTATGGGCAATAAAGGTATAGGCGTCGGCAATCGTAGATCTCTCGTAGCGATTGTAGCAGCTCGGTGCTACGATATCCGGAGCAATTTGCTACGAGCGGCGTAGCAGTTAGCTACGAGAATCGTAGGCGTACTACGAGACTACTCAGAGATAATGCCTTATAAATTACGTACTTATGTACGAGAGAATATTTATGAGCCTATAATTTATTTATGTGGTAATAAATCATGTTGATGCCAGAAAATGTTATCGATGATGCTTCAAAAGTATTTTTTTCTTTTTTTAATGGATTTGCTCTGCGTTACTGCGGGAAGTAAAATATTATATGTATGTTTTTGTGAGGTTGCGGGTTCGATATCGGGAAAGTACCAATGTGACTTTTTTGAATGTGAATTCGTGTGTACTTTCTAAGTTTTGGACATCACTGACATCGGTGAAGGAAAACATCGTGAGGACACCTGGACTTATAGAAATAATATGAGTCTGAAATCACCAATCCGCTTTAAGCAAGCGTGGCAATCAATGCTCGTGCCTTCTGTGTATGAGAAGAATGTTTTGCCATCTCTGTATGGGAAGGGGCAACTAGATACAATTCTTCTTTTTCTTGTATATGACGTTCAAAAGTGCCTACTTTTAATGGCCTAGTTGAAATAAATGATTTGACTTTGACTTTGACTTTTACCCTGCAGTGGACAATAATGATCTTGTATTATTTTTACCTACTAGCTTCAGCCTGCGACTTTGTTAAAGTTAATAATTTATACCACGGGAACCGTAATTTTTTCCGGGATACATAGTCTATGTGGTACTCCAGACTATAATCTATCTCCGAGCCAAATTTCATCCAGATCCGTTCAGCCGTTTTGGCGTGATTAAGTGACAAACATCCATCCAAACTCTTACAATTGTGTAGTAAGATTTACCCATTGTAACAAGCAATAAATAGCTTTTAATAATTTTAAAATAGTTAAAAAACTAAAAAACACGCTTTTAGCACGCACAAAAAATTACAAATGGAATTTTTTCGGGGTGGATTTCAAACAGCCAGTCCGCCATCTTGGGGAGGCCGCCATATTGGATTTGTAATGACGTTTCTTAGCTAGTCATGTATTGTCATCAGAACTCAGAGCGTGTGCAAAATTTCATCCTAATCGAAGACCGGGAAGTGGGTCAAATTAAGATTCCAAGATTTTCTTACATACATAGTTACAAGTGAAGCTAATATAAGCGTGTTAAAAATAACTTGTTACCAGTACATTTATAACCCCAATAAGTGGGACAGCAATAAAATATTATTACCGAAAGAAAAATCCATTAACCCATCTTTCACACTTCGAATTGAAATGTCAAATCTCAAGTGCCTTCCTCTCCGCGTTCGAAATTGAAATCCGCGTGAAAAAGCGACTTTATCGCCGGCTTTGCTGTCCGTCGCGTGTTTAAATCGAAGTGCAGCTACTAAGCCGCTTACGTCGCCAGCCATGAAACGAGAAAACCGGTTTATGTCGTCGGTTATTCAAAAGGGGATTATTTGTACTTTGGTCGTTACTTTGATCGGTATTTTATTTTTATTTGTGTGACTTTTGTGTGGTTTGTGTATGAAAGGCATTATTATCAATTGTGTAGGTTTTTTTATTGAAATACATATAGTGTAGTTGATTAGGGTTTGTTGCTAAGTAGATATTTATTTATTTTCTACTAGCTTATACCCAGAAAGGCAAGACAGATTGATTATACACATAACATAACATCACGCCTGTAATCCCCGAAGGGTTAGGCAGAGGTGTACCCATTAGTACACCCACATTTTGCCAGTTATGTTTAAGTCCCATGTAATAGGGGGCGAGTCTATTGCAATCAACCGGGCACGAATCCAGACTTCGAGACTGCTACTGAGAAATTCCTGATGAAAAAACCCAATAACACTTTGCCCGACCTGGGAATCGATTACTAGACCAACGAAGCAGTCTCGACGAGGAGTAGATTTACTATACGGAGCTCTAAAATAAAAAAAATAACATTCTGTCTGACGTAAGTGGGTGATAGACGTGCGAGTAAGTACGCGGACTTGTGGCTCGACGACCTTTTTCGCCTGTGTGTCACCTTTAAAACGCGTACTTTAAAATTGCCGCGCAAGTTCGCCGGCGATCCAACCTGTTTGAAATCTTACTCGTAGCTCGTCTCGGCTCGTACTTCTTCTCTCGACGACATCGCGATATACTGAGCAAGCTTCACGTGTGTCACCGACGTCGAGCCGACTAAGTTCACGATCTTAAAAACCGCGTACTTTAAGTTCGTACGTCTATCACCCACTTTAGAGATAAACTACAAAAACATGGCGCGCCCCTCCGTATTACTATTTCAATGTGTGTAGTCATATCCATATGAAAGAGTTTCTATGTAGTTGTAAGTATTCGTCTTCAGTAGCAAGCCGGCAGATTTGTTGGTCAACTAATCATAACTAGCAAGATCGCGCAAGACAACGCACGTATCTTTTTCATAGAATATGTCAGTGCAGCGTCATACTAATAATAATGAGTAATCAATGACGCCGCTAGTCGAGCAACAAATCGCTGATTTGTTTTTGTTTCGAGAACCGTCTCAGTACGCACACATGCGTTGTAAGTCTTGTAAATACTTTCACAAACACTTTCAAACGTTTTGAATTTGTGAAAGGGCGCGCCATGTTATACTTAGTAGTTTATCTCTATCTGTTTATAGCAACATGCTATCATAACATCCGGTTACTTAGCAGCCTTAAGCCAATCCGGTGTGGTTTTGACGCGGTTGATAAATGACTCAAGTTCACGCCCCTCGCTTCAGGCGTCAGCAGCCGTTCAATTTCCGCACACATTTCCTAGACGTATTGCTGACATAGTTTCCCTTTCGACCTATTTTTTATCGTTAAATAATAGTATCTGCCTATTATTGTTCCATTGCAGGGCAAATAAATCAAAATAATAATAATCTATCTATACTATACTAATATTATAAAGAGGTATTTGTTTGTAAGTTTGTATGTAGGGGGGTAATCTCTGGATCTACTGAACCGATTTTGAAAATTTTTTCACAAATTGGAAGCTACGTTATCACTGAGTGCTATAGGCTATATTTTGTTATCAAAAAATTAGGGATCCGTAAGAAAAATCACGCGAACGAAGTCGCGGGGAGAGTGCTAGTAAAAAATAAAATAATAATAATATCTGTAATACCATATACTCAGAAATTAACGATATTCTATTCTATTCTATTCTATTTTATTCTAAAGACCTTTTCTCATATAGAGAAGGCATAAGCATTGATCGCCACGCTTGATCAAGACGGATTTGCGATTTCAGACTAATCTGTATTAATCCATACTAATATTATAAATGCGAAAGTGTGTCTGTCTGTCTGTTACCTCTTCACGCTTAAACCGCTGAATCGATTTTGATGAAATTTGGCATGGAAATAGTTTAAGATCCGAGGAAGGACATAGGATAGTTTTTATCCCGGAAATCACCCCCTAAGGCGGTGAAAAAGGGGGTGGAAGTTTGTATGCAAGTACGATATAAACAAGTTCCACGCGGACGTAGTCGCGGGTAAAAGCTAGTAATATTATAAATGCGAAAGTAACTCTGTCTGTCCGTCTGTCTGTTACGCTTTCACGACTAAACCACTGAATCGATTTCGATGAAATTTGGTACAGGGGTAAGTTTGAACCCCATGGAAGGACATAATAAGTCACTTATTTTTCTGCGACTTCGTCTGCGTCAGCCATAACCGACTTTTACGCGGGCAAAGTCGTAGGCAAAGGCTAGTTTTAATTACAAGTAAAACCAAGTTTCTTCACGATGTTTTTCTTCATCGTTTTGATGAATTGAAAAAGTCATAATTATGGGAACTTCTCCAGTATCGAACTTTGACCTCTGGACCAATCAAGCTTAACGTGGCTTTCTCATAATGAACCTAAGTTTTTCTAAAAGAAAATAATAATTCTTATACACTTACATATTCGAATTGCGTGAAGAAAAAAGTTACGAGTATCTATCCATGACAACTATTTCCCTCAGAATTAATAAACGAATATTATTCATTAATATCTCAAGCCCACTGTCAGGAAAAAACAAATAATGTATACGTATAAGAAAACATTTTCTACGCAATACTAATATGTCAAGAACACATGACGAGAACGTAATATACTGAGTTAATTAATTATGAAAATAATACATATTGTAGTGAATTGTGGTAGCGAGAGACCGCAAAAACTACACAAAGAATTTATATTTCATACAAGAAAATTGGTCCTTTGTTCTGCGTTGCAAAGAAAAACTGGTCCTTTTGGTGACTAACAATGGATTCATTTGGTTGGTTTAGTTCTAATGACGATTGTACTTTAAAATCATGTTTGTCTAACAGATCGCCAAGGATTTGAATAAAGAACAGAATTGAGTTTTTTATTTGTTCCTTTTCAAACCAATTTTTTTTTTATTTTTGCTCGGCTTACTTTTCAGTGAAATGAAAATTCTGACGACATAATTATAAAAAAGTGAAAGCTTCATACAGCCCCTGAGATTCCCGTTAAACACACCGTCAACGAAAGAAACCCTTCTATTTTACCCGTGATATTACACCTTTATCCGGTTCTTCCATCTTGGGAAGCTACCCGCTGATCCCCCAAACAAATATTATACCGGATAATATTCTTCCTTACATTTCTCCACAAAGGCAAGTGCCAGCAAACGACTAGCCCCAGGGTTACACATTTGATCTATTTATTTATTTATTGTGTAAAGTGAAGAATTATATTCTTGTTACAATCCCACCTCTGTGATTTCCCTCGGTTGTTGTATTAAAGCTGGAATGTTCAATACATTAAGATATTATTATTTGCGGATTTCTGAGTAAAGGAATTGTCATGATTTTCGTGTTTTTATTTGTTTATTTTCGCGATTTGTGTGGTCTTTTGGTCCGAGATTTTTCTCACAGAGATTTTACTCACAATTATTTTTATAGTAACCCCGCGGCTTTACCCGCTTTAGGTTATGTCTTCGATTACTGCTCCGCTCCATTTGTTGTAGCGTGATAACATGTAGCCTATAATATTCCTCGATTGGAACTTTTATTAATTTTCAGCAGTTCCATACATTTTAATCATGGTTTTGTACATTTTTGAACGAAACAGCTGTTTTTTTTTTCATATTTCAGGGTTGGTCGGTCGAAGTTGGAGAATTTTTTATTAATTAGTAACTCGAAGTTTTGCTGATATTTAAACTGATATTACACCGCTCGCTTTACAAGTACTTATTGTTCGGTTTATGGTCAAGTATCAAAGGAATATTTGTCCAACGTTAGCATTTTTGGTTGTTGGTTTAGGTCAGGTTTTGCTGAGCAATATTAAAAGTTAAAAGTAAGTACCGGTGTCGAAAGTACTTATAATAAAATTGAGTAAACACGTCGTTCCTTACTGCATTCTGATTAGGTTTCTTTTTCTCATTCATTGGCAGTCTAAGATATAGAAGTGAAAAAATTACTTGAAACGAATCTATACAAATCAATAAAATTGAACTGTCTGTTTGTAATGATAAAATATGAAACAGCTTTTTAACAGTGTAGTAGAGTTGTGACTTGTTGTGATTGTGAATAATGTTAACCCAAAACTTTTCGATGACACGAGAAGTCATTTGTCAGTTGTAGAAAGAAAGGAAGCATAGACAATGTAAAGAAAGTAATAATACCGTTGGTGTTGCCAATAAGAACGTACTTTTATTAAAAAGTAAAGTTACCTTGCCTCTTTTTAAAAGATAGAAAAGTAATACCTGCTTACCTACTGGCGCTTTTAAAAAAAACATTAATTATGTATTCTTTATTCGAATGTTTTTTTTTAATTTTAACGGTAATGTAAAATTTATTCCAGCCATGTAATTAAGCTAAATAATAGAATACGTAATTCCAAAAATTACATGTAAAATGTTCTGTACAATTTCAAATTTACGTGTAACGTTATGTCTCTTGGGAAATATTTCAGAATTTCTTAGACTATTATGTCGTTTTTTATTAATGCTCGCTCCTCCTTAAAGGGGAGGCCTGACTTTCATAGGTAGAAATTTGATACGCCTACTAACTATAGCTTTCGTCCGCGACTTAGTCTGCGTAAATTATTTTACGGAACACTATTTGTTTTATAACATATTAAAGTAATAGTCATGGATATCATGGCTTTCTTTTAGAAAAAGAGTTTTCAGAATCAGTTATACTGGAGGTTAGCGTACTTAAACAACAATACTTACAAACAGTGCTTCGCTCCATAATATTAATATAGACTAACTTATGTCCGTGTGAATGTCGGTTATAAAAGGATATTTTTTTGCGCCTAACCCTATCTCTTTTGATAAAAAAATTGCCTACTTAAATTACTGCTTATAATATCAGCTATTTGGACGTATCCGTCAAAATTGGTCCTTTCCTTTTTAAGGTTAGCTAGATAAAATAAACGACAGAAAGACAGACAAAAATTTTACAAATGGTTTATTGGTATAAGAGCATGATTGTGAACATTTATATGCATTTAGTAAAAAGCTGTTATTTTAACATATAATTAGGGTACCGCGCAGAATAAAAGATCACCGCCGATAACCGACATTTTCTCGGACAAAATCGCAGTCATAGGCTAGTATAAACTATATTTAAATCTCTAGGGCTGCCAATCGTTGTTAATGTACTCGCGTCTTTGAACTTATTTAAAGACGTGTTTAAATTTAGCATTGGCGATCGATTTAAACGTCTTTGGTGACGCAATTTGACAATTGTTATTTAAGTTTTGATTTCTACGATCATGTGACAACATGTTGTTGTTTGTTTGTCACATGTTGGACCACATCAAAGAGAATTCCACGTCAAGTGATTTTGAAGGAATTCTCCCCGTGTTGTAGTCATATGATAACTTTTTAAACTGTTGTTTTCTCCAAAGAGTGATAGCCCTACCTATGTCATAGATCTGCAGAGTCATCATCATCCTCCTGCCCTTATCCCATGTTACTTGGGGTCGGCGCAACACGTTTTCTTCTTCCACTCTGTCCTGTCAGCCGTCATGCAATCACTGACTCCCCTTTCATTCATAGAGCTGCAGAGTCATTCTATAAAAATGTCTCTTCGTGAATTCATACTAAATTATAAATGCGAAAGTAGGTAACTCAGTTTGTTTAAACGCCCTAATATCACAAACTACCAGTCGTTTTGGAAAAAATCGTTCGTGTACGTAAGTCAGATTTATGAGGCTATATAACATCACGCTACATCCCATGAGGGTGGAGCAGTAACCGAAGACGAATCTTTACGCGGGCGAAAAAATCCACGCGGACGAAGTCGCGGGCAGAAGCTAGTTTTTTTATGAAATAGATCACCTAATGCTCAATTCACCTAAATTCACCAAGAGTGACATTTATAGAAAACATCAGTTGTATTGTGAAAGAGTGCAGTCTTCAAAACCATCGTTTACATAACAATCAGGTCTCCGGGTTGAATGTAATGAGGTCAGGCCAGTAAGGGGTTATCGACACAGTTTTTTCTGTCACAGCCATCGATCGTGCCGCGCATCGGAAAACGCAGGGTTGGTAGACCCCCAACAACGTGAGCCGATGACCTAAAAAGAATCGCAGGAAGTCCCTGGATGCGAAAGTCGCAGTATTGATTCCTAAGGATAATCTTGGAGGAGGCTTATGCCCAACAGTGGGAGGCTCTCTGTACAATAATTCTCAGGAATTTCTTAGTAGCAGCTTACAGCCAGGATTTTGCAAGTTGGGGGTGTAACAGCGGGGGTGTTACACCCCCAACTTCCAGTATAAAGCCGTTGGTTCTGCACCTGATCTCTCACCGGTCGTGTCGGATTGCCGTCCCATCGGATTATGATAGTTAGGGAGGAGGAAGTACACCTGTGTTTGAGCACACACTCGCGCACTGTAATACTTCATGCGTTCTGCAGCTAGTTTCCATAGAGATTGGCCGCCGTGGCCAAAATTCGGTTGCCAGGATTACATAATCCTAAACAATCAAAAGATAAAATTTGCCATCTATTACAAAAAAACTAGTGAAGTGCGAGTCGGACTTACACACGAAGGGTTCCGTATCAGTATCGAGAAAAAACAGGTCTTTTGTGTGAGGACCTCCTTTCAGTTTTTACTTTTATTTGTTGGTATAGCGGCAATAAAAAAAGAAATGCACATTCTGTGAAAGCACCCTTTGGGTACAGAACCTTTAAAAACTCCACAAAAGAGCAAATACCAGGTCAAAATGTATGAAACGGCATTTTCTTATAAGCGACGAAAAGTTTATGGGTTTAGGGTAACTGTATTTTAGGCTCTGTTATTGACCCTCACCCTTACACTTAACTTTGTACAGATAGGGTAGCTTACCTCAGGGATTTAGCAGCAACAAAGGTAAGTAAATAATAAAGAGCAAATACTGGTAAAACAACTCACATTTAATATCATTTATTTAGGACCATATCGTGGTAAAGTCCCATGAGAATTCGACTTCATTGGAGTCGGAATGAAACCAGGACTTCTGTTTGGCTGAGTGTATAAAATTGGAGTGAGTTACGAGATGTAGAGAAGAGTAAACATGAGTGAATTGGATATTAGGTATATTTAGGTGAATTTGAATAAGGATATTTACAGTCATATCTCTTCATTGTTTACGGAGCTGCCTTTGCTCCGGGCGGTCGATATAACTCTCATGTTGTTGTAGTACAAAATACAATATTGAAAATTGCAACAAAATATTTGAATTCACATTTTATATTCATCATTATCGTCGCGCGCCTATTTATACTATTATTTGTACTAAATACGCAACTAAATAAATTCATTTCATTTGCGGAAAATAGGACCAGAACCGATATACGGTTCTGGTCCTATTTTCCGCAAAACAATGTTTTTTGTCATCACTATCATGTCATATGGAAGGGGGTCTTCCTGACTGCTATTATACTGCTTCCTGCCCATGACTGCTGGGCATGGATCGTCTCAAAATGTTTGCAAACTATCCGGTCCTGCGCCTTTCGTATTTAGCAACATTCCGTGATTCTGACTAGGTCATCGCTTTGTGTATTAATTAATTATTAATTTTAAATTGGGTTTTAAACTAACATATTTTAAAAACTAAAAAATATTCTAACTACACTCTTTAACCAAATCTTTCACTCCTTTTCCCCCGCCTTTCCCTTACGACTTACACCATCTTTCTTGGCGCTTGGGTACGCGCCAAGGTCACGCCTACCCAATGCCAAGGTCACAACTCCTAGCCTTGTCGCATGCTCAGAATAATGAACACTTACTACTATTGCGTAGTGTTGTACTTGATTCATTGACTCCGTGGCCTATTGGGGAATGTTTTTTGTTACGTGCCGGTATTTGACCGAGAAAGGAGATTTTTTGTTTGGTGTTTGATTGTGTTTTGTTTTGATTTAGTTGGGTACGTGTTTGTTGGTTTAATTTGTAGTTTTAGTACTGATTGCTTAGTTGGTTAGCATTTTATTGAGTATGGATGTCGCAGCTGTTACATTAATAGGCTTACACCTAGCCCGGTTTTAACCAAAGCCGATAGGAGCGGAGATATCTTCTACAATCAAATCAGCTTGGGTTATGTTTACACCTCACTGCTTAGCTTTAAAGTAATATAGTATCCTACATATTCGTTGTTTACGAGACATCTCTTCTCCTCTCCACTTTGGTGGAAACAGGGCCTAATACTTACAGTTCAATTTCAGTTAAATTGTAAATAATCTAATGTCCCAAAAGTCTTGTATTTTCTGTATAAAAATGGCTTAGCCGCCCTTAGTTGCGTGCAGGACACGACTAATTCTCTTATTATCATAATCACCATATTCATATCGAAAATATGTTGTATTAATATTCAAAGCCTTCTAATGAATATTAAAACGATATCAGAATAAAATCCCTACTACCACAAAGCCTGACAAAGCTTTCAGTGTTTAAATATTTATATGCCAACAAAGACCAGAAAAAAACGATCCGATTAATATTAAACGGAAAATAAATCAAAGCGCTACGCCGCCGGACATACCAGTGTCGCACGCATCATGTATTTTTCAAAGCCTACAGCACTGTGTATTGTTAAAGCAAAACAAATCATGCACCATATTGCTGTACGATATACGCTCACGCGTCACTGAACTCACAATTGTGGGAAAACGTCAGCCTGTGCGAAGTCCACTAGTCAGGCTTGCGCTTGCACGTCAAGGAAATGAGCGAGGTCATGTCATGTCTTGTTTTAGACGAACATATGATACAGAACATACCTATATTAGTAATTCTGTATTAGTTATTTAGTGTTTTAAATAAAAAAATAAAGAATTGAATGTACCTAAAACCATCGAGCACAATAGACACAATTTTTCAGTAGAACGCATAGTACAGTCAGCATCAGAGAAAAGGAACCCCCCAAGACTTAAAGAATTATCGCCCGAGCGATGGCGCGCGCGCCGCCACTCAGGCGATCGCGTCACGTGACTCAGAGCCCAAGCGGCTCCCTCCCCCGCCACGCCGCCTCACCCATCTCTGCCTGCCACCGATCCCACTCAATCAGTATTTGCACCTTTTTAATATTTTTTTGGAATTTTTTCGGCTTACAATGAATAACTTACAAAAAGCTAGGCGCGGTTGAGGATACGAACACGCACCACCATGTGCCAGCCAATAATCTGGACCGTGTCTTATACCACTAGGCTATTGGCACAGTTAGCAAATGTATCGAAATTTTTAATATAATTATTTCATTTATCGAACAAGGTTGATAACGCTCTAATCTTCTAGATAATAAGGTTTAAATTTCAACTTCCATCACGTCCGTGTTATATTTCTACCTTACCGTTTTGTTTTACGATTAAATAAAATCAATTCAAATTAACTAAAAGACAATTCAAATATCTAAAAGATAAGGTTGAAATTAGCATAGATTTTTTGTTTGGTTGAATAGAATGTGCTGGATTCTAATTGTTGCACTACCGTAATTTGACTTCAGAAACTTAGCTGCCGTATGAACTGCGAGATATGGTTGAAATTAGATTACTTTTTTTGCTCTATAATATAATTATATTATTATATATTATTATAATTTAATATAATAATATATTATGTAATTAAGGAAATAAATGAATATTGTTTATGCAACATGACTAGTTTTTCTTATAAACCTCCTACATATTTTAACATTTGATTTCATAAATAATAATTGACGAATACCACCTAAAAAATAAAATCCTAAATGATATCCTAAAAAAAGAAAAAAAAAAACTTATTCCGCGGATTTGAACTCGCAACCATCGCATTGCTCAGCCGCAGTCTTAACCCCTAGACCAACACGATATCTACGATACACTGCAAAAAACTTAAATGGTTTGATGTCATTACCAAAGGGGGTACCTTTTCTCTGATGCTGACTGTACCTAAAATGTAAATTAATCGCGGATCAAAGGACCAGAAGTACAGTCTGGATTTTTAATTTGCACACCTTCAGGGGGTGAAAATATTCATGAATCCGCACAATTGGTACTATGAGAGAAAAAACAACTACACCTTACGAAAATGCACTACATCACCCTGCCAGCCTGTATATCAAGACACGGTATTTACCCTTTGTCATGTGGGGCGGGTGTAAATAAGTCAAAGATGGGTTCGTCAACATGACAGAACTATGTTTGAGGGTTGTAATGGGCGAGGTAGGAACAAGAGAGGGAAGTGAATAGTGTGAAAATATATAAACCATGACAAGAGATTGAATATTGCTATATTTATGTAAGTTAATTTTTCACTACACACACGACACGAACGATGACGGAGATTTGAAGACAAATGTCAATCTAAATGGCTTTGTAAACATTATGGGGGCGCGAAATGAGCTAAGTTAAGATAAAGAAAGGGGAACATGTGTTTGTCGGCCTGTGTTGTGCGATAATGAATAGAGGAACGTGACAATATTATGATAGTAACGTTTGTTTCAGTTTTTGGTCAATGGCAGGTGCTCGAACCATTTAACTAATGGACATAATGCATGCATGTGTGCATTTCTATCTATGTGTGTGTAATAAACCATGTTGTTGTTTGTTGCTTCTTAAGAGGTATGCCAATTTAGTTTCGTGCCTTCTTTCATTTTAAAAAGACGGGGCAACGTCTTTTCAACACTAGAAATTCCGCCTGAATTGTAGCCAGACCCGGAAATATTATGAATAGGCAATATTTGTTTCATGCGGGAATTAAACCCGCGAAACGCAGCGCAGCAGCCCATCACTCATCCACTGCTCCAACCGTGTCATCAGTTTACCTACGTACAAGCAAAATTAAACCCTAGCAACAAGTAACAGTAAGTTACTTACAACCTACTCATAAATTCATCGTACTTTCAGTTAAAGACATTATTCTAAACGGTGGATTCTTTGGTCTTTTAAAAACAATTCCTGTAACATTACATAATTGTAACAGGTACACCGCAGCGACATCTCACGTAATTTAACTGCTTAAAATACTTCCCACGCTTTACCAAAATTATTATGAATATGCGGATTATCTGAAGTTTGGAACTCAGCGACCGTAGACACAACGGCGTACCAAATTTCAGAACTAAACTTTGTGAAGTCGAATAATCCTTAATTATACTGACAGTTGGCTTTTAAGCGCAGTCGGGACAGGTCGGTGTGCGCTCGTCCTTATCTAATGTTTAACCTTCAAAGTGACGTCAGGCTCAGGCTTTGTAACTTGAAACATTTTGTAAAGTCTTGGGTTTGTACCGAAGGACCAGTTTTGTATGATAAAGGGCCACGTCAAATTGAAAAAGACAGTCTCGGTTGTGTCTGTGTCATAGGGCAGTCTAAATTCATTTAAAACATGCGATTTTACTGATAGTCCCAGCTGTAGTCTCTTACAATCACGGAACCGATACATAAATGAGTAAATAAATCTCGAAGTTCCTGTACTGCAAACTAACAAGAAATGAACAAATTCAAACGTCTTATATTATAATTTAACTTTACTGCAACTAGTTTTAGACGTCAAAGAGTTTCTAGTAAGCTGAATATTGTAGAAATTATAGTAGAGTTTCCTTCAAGTTAGTAGAGACATTTACACCCGCGTAGATTTGTTTGCATCAGTTTCTTCGCAACTCATTGACAACTACTAACTACATTTGCAGTCGATTAGACCTGGAAGTTTTCTTTCACGGAATTGAACAAACCAGCAAATCGGACTCGTAACTAGTAAATAAACGTTTCTTGTGTTTTTCCTTTAATTTTCTACTTTAATTAACTTATTTTTTATTTATTTATTTAATTGGTATAGAATTACAAACTCTGTGAAAGTTTCAAATCTCTACCTATCACGGTTCATGAAATGCAGACCAAGAGACGAACGGCGGACAGAGGAGGCTTTGTAATAGGGTCACGCTGGTGCCCTTCGGGTACGGTAAAGGGCCTACTATTAAAGGGGCATACTGAAGATTCATACGCTCACCTTTCCCTAATCCCAATTCGTTCATAACATTTGCCAATATCTAATATAAAAGCGAAAGGTCACTCATTCATTTACTCACTCACTCACTCACTCACTCACTCATCACGAAATATCGGAAACTGCTTGACGTATAAATATGAAATTTGACAGGGACGTAGTTCATAATTAATAGAAGTCCGCTAAGAAAGGATTTTCTAAAATTCACCCCCTAGGGGGATAAAAGGGAGTTCAAAATTTGTACACAGAAATCAACTCGAGAGCAGAAACTGGTTTGAAATAAATCACAAACAAACGTATTTATGCCGTTATAATAAAACATCCAAGTATAGAAATATAATTTAAGCCAAGTCACGTCCGTGTTCCGAATCCGTACAACCATTTCTAGCTAAACTGTAATCTAAACAAGGTTTGTTACACTGTGGTGTAACCAGAGTTGGGGTGTGTTGATGAGTTTGTGGTGTGCATGCGTTGTGTTACTAAACCAGTACCTAGTAGCCGGAAGGTTAGTCCGGTTTCGCATGAAATTGGATTTAATGCACTGCATGATTTGTGGTTAGAGTAATCAATAGTTTAATTAGCGGTTAATTCTATGAATTTAGTGAACATTACCTGACATAGTTTTAGCTCGTGTATTTGTCCGCGTGAATTAATAAGTCTTAGCTTAGTCTACTATCGTCAAAATCGGTTCAGTAGTTAAACCGTGAAAGCGTGAAAAACATATAAACGGCCTTACTTTCGCATTTATACATTACTAGCGAACTACCCCGGCTTCGCACAGTTACAAAATAAGGACTTTTCGGGTGGGTTTTCCAAAAAAGTTCTTTCCTAGAAACCTATTCCAGGAAATTAAAAAGCCAAACCGATCGAGCCGTTCATTTATATTGATAGAAGATAGATTATTTCCTATTGTCTGAATAACTAATACGTCGTAAGCCTGAAGTTCCGAGAAACATTGCGATATCTGAGATAATTTAAAAGAAAAATTGCGTTTTTCCTTGTATTATTTTAAAGTAACAACTTCGATATAATTTTTGGCAAGCCTGAAAAATATTTACATACGCTAAATACATATGCTAGATGTCATAAATATTTACGGCTTTGAACAAAACGTTAGTTTATAATTTACAATGCTCATTAAAATATACAATATAATATATTATTATAATTACAAACAAACACATATAAGCCCCGGGCTCATTACTTTGTGTACATTATACAATTGTGCCGCGGTACTGTCACGAACAGAAGTGCTCATATTTTACTCACATTTACAGAAACTCAATATGGCTCGCGGCGATTAATTTTGCATGAAATGTTGAAAGAATATTTGTTTCTGTGATTGGGTTCATGTATTAGATTAGCGTTAGGAAAGTGATGCTAATAGGTATGTCGGATTTTACCTTTTTTATTGTTTTAAACTTAGTCTTGGTAAATGCAACATCTTTTAGGAAATATTTATGCTAAATTGAACAATTAATTGATCATCAACTTCCATCTAGGATTTAAAAAAAAAAATTAATGATGTTGTGGTTAAAATTATTAAAAGTATATTAAGTTATGTCTATTTAATTATCTCTATCAATAAAAAATATTAGCTCAGTGTGTTGCTAAGCGCAAAACTTGAGAACGGCTGTGCCAATTTTGTTCTTTGATTGTAGTCGTGTTCGTAATTTTCAGGACAAAGTTTTATTGAAAGAAAATGTTTGGAAAATTCACCGGAAAAGTCATAATTCTGCACCCGTGCGAAGCGGTTTGGTAGTATTAAAATAAAAATTTAAATGTGGTAGGTACCTACTCAACTAATTTGTCTGAAAAAAAATCTTATCATTAATTATTCAACTTCTACTTAAACCAATAAAACTTGTAATTATAAGAGAAACTGTAGGAATAACGAATGAAACTCACCTAAGAAATTATAAATAAACAAAACGAAAGGTCACCGCGGAGCGCGGGGGTCGGAACGTGGAAAATGGCAGGGCAATTCCCAACTCGGCAATCTGTCGGAAAAAATATATTATTTCTTACTGCTAAAGAAAAGCCTCAGTAAAAATACTACTTCTTTTAATATTACATCGTAGAATTATTTATTAATATTTTATGTAAAATTCCTAAAAAAGAAAGCTGAACGCCTCTAGTTTATAGAAAAATTGTAATTTCACTCTTAAAAATCAAAATCAAAATTTGATATTAAATAGTCCTACATAAGAATTTGAATATAACGATAAAAATTACAGAGTTTTCACAACAAAGTCGCGAGCAGAAACTAGCAACCAATACTACTGTACTTCAGTTTATTTTTTTGTTTCTTTTCATAAACAAACTTAAATTTTTCACTGAAGTTCATTTATGTTGTTGGGGATAACACTACCTAACGAGCAGGCTGAAAAAAGGTAGACCACGCCAGTAGGTAGAACAAGGCTGCTTTTACAAAACAACGTGTTTCACAAACAAAGCGTTTAATTAATGTCCAACGTCCTAACGGTGGACCGATTGTAATGGATATCTTTTTAATTTTGCGCAGCTTCGTAGAAACTTTTTTCTTACTTTGTGAGGTAAAGTTTTTACATCGGAATAAGTAATATTAATTATACCCTGAGTGGATACCTATTACCTTTGTTACCGTTTCGTAGAATTTTAAAAGTAAAATACAGGAAAGGCTATTCTAAGCCGCGGACCAAAGGACCAATTATATCATCAATAAATATAAATATAAGTTGTTTTTATTCATCAGTACAATGACATTTTAAAGCATTTAGTGTAGATATGAATGTAACCCAGTCTTTACGTTCTTCTATTCTAATTTCCATAAAAAAATATAATTCTATTGATAGGTTCCGACTTTCAATATCAACCAACTTATTTTCAAGTAAGTATATTAATTTAACAAGAATTTGTGTCAAAGTATTAATACTGTTTAATATAATATTGGAGATGTTTAGTAGCTTAATGAAGACAAACAGCAGCAGAGGGCAAAGTAACTTTCGCTGGATCAGTAACAGACGTGATAAAGTAGGGGGCACGTGGCTCAGTAACGACGTTGACGTTTGATCTCTCTGGGAAGTTAAGATTTGCTGTTTGCGGTCAGTTTGTGGATTACTTACATCTTCAGCTAGACAAGAAAGAAGTCAAATCATTATCATCATCTTCCTGCCCTTGTCCCATGTTACTTGGGGTCGGCGCAACACGTTTTCTTCTTCCATTCCATCCTGTTAGTCGTCATGCAATTGACTCCCTTTTCTTTCATAGCATTCTTCATACAATCAAGCCATCCTCTTCACATGCCTATATCAAGACGAACGATCGACATGAAAGAAGTCAAGAATACCTTTAAACATAGCCCTTTACAATCGGCGATAGTATATTGCTTTCTATCAGTGAAATATTTTTTGTTATCGGATTAGTACTTCCAGAGATTACCTCTTACAAACAAAAAAGCTTGACTACTTTATAATATTTAGCACCACGCCCAGACTTCGCACGGGTGCAACGTATATTTCCTTCCTCTTGAATCACTCTATCTTTTGATAAAAATCCATTACGAAGTTTAAAAGATCTAAGCGTACAGATAGCGGGAAGCGACTTTGTTTTATACTATGTAGAGATAATATAAGACTATAGACTATATTCAGCCCGCGAATTCGTCTGCGTACACTAATTTCAGAATTAAGCCCGAATAATCGAATGAGCAAAAAATTAATTAAGAAATGTACTAAATTATTCTGCGGGCACACAAAAACGGCATAAAGGTTAAATTATCTTCAATATCTAAATGTGAATTTTAGCTAAAGCTGTAAAAGCTTTTTTTTTTGAGATGGTAAAAATCATCAAATGAGTCCTTCCGCCCTGAGTGGGGCGGAAGGGACTGTCAGACTTTTACTGACTAAAAAACCACCCTGTTCCTTGTCTTGAGGAAAGGCTGTTAAAACTTGACGTCGGAAAGAATCAAAGCCAAAACTAAAGTTATTTTTCACTTTGTAGTTTTTGAAGGCGGTTGTCTTTTTTGTGGAAATCTTTTTATCTTTTCCCTCGTTCTTCTTAAACATGCCTAATTTTAAGGTCAACAGTATAGCTCGGGGACGTCTGAACGTCTACGTCGTAAATATAATAATGTGCCAACTCGTAAGTGAATTACCCTCGCATTGGACAACTAAGGGTTAGGTCACACCAATACGCGACGCGACGAAGCGCGCATTTTGAGATAGCGACACAATTTTGAAGCTGTATGGTATACGCGCGACCAACTTCAGAGTGCTAAGGTATACCTTCATCATCTGCCTAGCCTTTCCCCAACTGGGTCGGCTTCTAATCTAATCGGATACAGCTGAATACTAGTGTTTTACATGAAGCAACTGCCTATCTGACCTTCACATCCACAACCAATGTTTTTTGCTTTTATATTGCATTGTCATGCAATGAGCATATTGTATTCGAAATTCCAGCTCAATCGACGTCGGGAAGTGGGTCTTCAAATTATAAGATTTGGTTAAGTTCCTATGGCCACTGGGTTTACATCTCCATCATCAAACCAATTTTGTGACCATCATTATATTGCATTATCATTGCAAATTGTAAAAATTCAGCTCAATCGAACATCGGGAAGTGGCTCTAATTGAACTTGTAAGATTCGAACAGCCACAGACACCGGGAGAGGTGAATGTAATTAAAAGCTTGTAAAAAGAGAGCGCAGCGTACGCGTCGCGTCGCGTTGTGGTGTGACCTGACCCTTAGTAGCCTGTATTATAGTCGGTCCCTTGCGTGAAATAATTCAAATTGATATTAATCGACTACATTAACTTGATGAGAATCTTGATGTATTCATGTTATCTATCCTAAGGGTCTATAAAAGGCGGAACAACGTTATATGATGTATGAGATATTAATCCTCATTTACGTATATTTTGCGTTGCTTTTTTCGCCGCCATATTTTTTATGTTTGTGTCAATTGTAACAAAGAATTTTCGTGTTTAGTTTTCGCCATATTTTATTTGAATTTCAACTGTTTCAAAAAATTTAATAAGGGTTAGGGCTACGTGTACTCATTAGTACACCTTAATTTCACCAGTTATATTTATTAAGTCACATGTAATTTCAGACAAATTCAGACTCAGAGGCTGCTACTGAGAAATTCCTGATGGAAAAACCCAATAACACTGCCCGACCTGGGAATCGAACCCAAGTCCTCATGCTCAGCAGTCGCGCTTTGCGACCACAAGGCAATTTTCCTTCATAATCCTAAATGTAAACCGGTTTATATCAAACCCATGATCAAAGACGGACGTTTATGGTTTAATATCAAACATAATCTTGTTTCTTAGTAGATTATACTCGTCAGTGTAATTATTTAATCCGCAAAGTGATTAGCTAGGAAGGTTTGGTTGTGGTACGACCCAACCTCTTGCTACCAGATTGTCAGAATATTATTTTATCATAAGATCGATGATACGGCCTTTTGATATTAATCCTTCCTCGCTTTGAATGGTTTCTATGGGAGGATTTCATTACGGTACAAAATATTAAATTTGTGAAATACTAGCTAGAAACCTTAACTTAAGCAGCTCGTGGCTAAGTATTAACAGCTGCAGGGTTCGACCCATCAATTTAAGTTACGGTTGCCGGGGTTGGTTGGATGGGTGGCCATCTTTACACACCGAGACTCCTCCGTGCCTCGGAAAGCACGTTAAGCCGTTGGTCCTGGCTGCCATACGTGGTACCTTTCTGAAAAACCTCACCAATAAGGTCAGTGTAGGTCTTCCTAGGGCGTCCCCTCCCTGCGTTGCTACTTACACCTGCCATTGCACTCCTTTTGTTAAACTGTCTTTCACACATCCACAACACACACCCCACACATACACATCTTTTCTCTCATGCATTTCGAATTACATTTAATCAAATTTAAAAATTATACTTGAAGAAATTCGAAACCCAAATTTAAAATTCGAATTCCTATCCGATTTCGAATCATTTATCTTATGAAGTCTGTAAGACCTACCAAGCGATAGCCGTCCTAAAGCTCTGTCAATTAGGTATTCCGCTCAAAGGATAGTCAAATCAAGTCACGTAGATCTTCCACTGGCTATCAAAATAGGAAAGCGGCATAGTTTGTGGTCGTAAGCAGGAGAATTTATTACAGAATACAAGTAAGGTTTACGATCTCTGGTACCGATGTATGTAAAACATATTGACGGTGGAAAGAAAAAAATTACCAAGCGACAATTTTTTCGTGTTTTACATCCAATCTTTTTAGGTGTGTATAGAGTAATATAGAAAGTTATGGTTTGTACTCATGTAAGCTTTTATTAAAACTGAGGTACTATTTTATTCATTATTTTCAGCCTACAATGTAAGCAAATTCTTATTTTTTATTGTTAAATAAAAGTATTTTTCCTAAAAATATTTTTTCATTTAAATTTTATTTCTTATATTAGCTGTTTTGCTTCTATATACCATCACGCCTGTAATCCCCGAAGGGTTAGGCAGAGGTGTTCCCATTCGTATATCCACATTTTGCCAGTTATGTTTAAGTCCCATGTGGTAGGGGGCGTGCCTATTGCCATCAACCGGGCAAATGATATCTCCTTCGTTAATCACCATTAAGATAGACTACCATAGCCGAAATTCGGTCTGAAGAATATTATTAGAACTATTAATACTATAAGCACCTGATATATAGATTAAACAAAACTTGAGACGTTGAGTTACTTAAAACATTACCTAAATCTAGGTTACTAGGTATTAATTTCCAGTGAACCCTAAAATAGACATAAGCAGTCTCTAGGTAGCTTGGGGCTAAAAGGGTGTCCAATAACATACTAGAATTTCACTTTACTATTCAAATGCGACTCAAAGGACCAGGGTAACAAAGTGCATTACGACACGAAATACGATGTATAAGCCTCTTGCAATGTGATCGGATTGCGAAAGCTTTCACTCTTGCAGTATGAATTCTAAGATATGTTTAGTAGAACTCAAAATGCACAAGGAATATTGTATTTTATGAATTGAAGTTACCTTTAGATATTGCGCGGCAATGCTGTTTGTATTTTTTAATTTATTCTGATCTACTGTTGACTGCCTCGTTAGTCTAGTGGTCGCAAAGCGCGCCTGCTGAGCATGAGATCTTGGGTTCGATTCCCAGGTCAGCAATAGGCTCGCCCCCTATTCCATGGGAATTAAAAATAACTGTCGAAATGTGGGTGTACTAATGGGTCCATCTCTGCCTAACCCTTCGGGGATTACAGGCGTGATGTTATGTTTGTAAGATTTAAAATTAAACAGCGTTAATGATTTAAAATCGTTACAATTATTTCGTTATGATTTAAAATAAGCAAGTAATTTTGTCTATTTTTGGCAAAACTAAACCCTATTGTTTCCATCTGACCATTGTTTGACTTTTATTTTATTTATCGCCGAAAAAAATAACTTTTTGCCATTTCACTTGACAAATGCTTTTAACACAGTCCGCGAAATTCACGATACCTTTTAAAAACTCAGCATGAAACTATTTCAAAGCTTTCAGGCGTTATCAGGACCCTTTCAAATGAGTAACTTTTGACAAACTTGAGAACCCGGAGCGCAGAATTTCAAAGATATGTAGAATGTTTTTGTGGACAAGAAATGAAATAGCGGCAAATAACATTGTGGTTGAAAAACGAGCATTGTTGGTTTTTTTGCTGACTGTACAATTCTTATTTCAAATTTCAGAAGGCTAATATTCTAACTAAAAACGTTAAACATGTAGTTTCAATTTCATCTTAGCAACTATCACATACATGCTTAACATCACGCCTGTAATCCCCGAAGGGTTAGGCAGAGCTGTACACCCACATTTTGCCAGATATGCTTAAGTGCCATGTAATAGGGGGCGAGCCTATTGCAATCAATGACAAAAAATGAATGTTTAGAGGCATTTTTGACAGCTTGAGGCTGAGATTAGATTGTGATAGTTTATTAAAAGTTAGTAAAATTTCATTCCAGACGCATAGTACATTGCACAAGCAGAATTGATCACTCGTCCGTGTTAAACAAAAATCCGACTATAACCGTCGGGCAGTAGCCCAGAATACTCTCTCTTAAACGGAACTATCCACCATATTTCATATGCCTCTAAAATGTTGTTTACAAATATTTTTAAAAGTTAGTAGAATTATTTCCAAAATATGTCCAATCGCGAAATAAATGTGTTATGCACGAAACTCAAGTAACTTCTAACTTACACCATACATGGCACATTGTTTTCCGACCACGTAGTGATGTAATGCCTCAAACAGCGGAAAAAAGGAAATGTCTCAACCTTTTTGTCCCTCGAGAGTACAGGATTCCTCTATCAAGTTTTACCAGTTATAAGCTTGAGCGAAGAGGGACAACTATCTGTGAAGCTTTCGCTCTCAACTTATTAGTTCAAGTTGCAATAAATGCTGTAAGTTACTGTTGCATAGCAGCGGGCAAGGGGGCAACTAACTTTGCTTATTGAAAGCCAGTTGAAAGTCGCAAGGTTGTATAATAATATTACTTGACAATGAATATTTGCAAGTAATGGGAAGAATAAAGTTGCTTTTTACTTTTAATCAATTATTCATTAATTGTTTCATGTCAGGCTTGATATGAAAGAGTTAATGTCACATGTCAGATTTTTTAATTATGACCAGTATTTTGCGGAACCCCCACAGAAATTTTGTGGAGGCCTACTTAGGGCTCCGCGGAGCACACTCTGAGTATATAGCCCGTATAGATAGTCTAAAAATCTCAGTTAAAATATGTAAAGTAAACAAAAATATAGTACATTTACTTAGAATCTTACTAGATAACTCAAAAAACATGGCAAGACAATCATAAATGCTGTCTAAGCCGAAATCACAACTATTACTCATGCAAATTCCAAGACGGCTAAAGATTTACGGTATAAATTTAACCCTTCGCCGACCCACTTGAGCATAAAAGGATTAAGAATAATAACAAGTAAAATAAAGTAACCTACTAGACGTGGCTCAACCGCGCAGAAAAGCTATTACAACGGTTAACTGAGCGTAATCTTGACAGGTTGGAGTAAGCGCAGCGGGTATGGTTGTGGTGGGGGCGGGAAGCGAGTTAGCGCCAACTAGCAACTGATTAGAAGATTGAAAAACTGAACGGATTAACTAAAAACTTAACTTTTCTAAAAGAAACACATTAAACTCTCGCTTTACCACAAGCCTATCTCTGTCTGCCTCGTTGGTCTAGTGGTTATAAAGCGCGGCTGCTGAGCATGAGGTCTTGGGTTTGATTTCGAGGCCGGGCAAAAGGTTATTGGATTTTTCCATCAGGAATTTGAAGTCGGGATTTGTGCCCGGTTGATGGCAATAGGCTGGTTATTACATGGGACTTAAACATAACTGGAGAAATGTTGGTTTACTAATAGTTACACCTCTGCCTAACCCTTTGAGGATTACACGCTTTATATTATGTTTTGCTATGTAAGATAAGAAATGTGGTCCTGTAACTTCTATATCGTGCAAAAAAATAGGGTTCACAGATGCCATACCAAAGAAAATTCCATTAAAAAATAGTATAAAAAACAAAATGCTTACAGCTTGATAGAAAAGGCAAAGAAATAAACTTCATTGGGCAATTTTCAACATTTCCGCTCCAATGGGCGTAATCACTGCGCCTCTTGGAATTCCTAAAGCCAATAACATTATAGGAATAGCTGAGTGAAGGCTCAGGTTTGGACGAAGCACCGAATGTTCTGTTTGTTAGACAGAAAAATTTAATTTCGTTAAATAGGTA
The DNA here is from genome assembly GCA_949316365.1 of Hoplodrina blanda. Lineage (NCBI taxonomy): Eukaryota > Metazoa > Arthropoda > Insecta > Lepidoptera > Noctuidae > Hoplodrina > Hoplodrina blanda. Next base: position 15,314,028 of record OX438580.1, on the reverse strand, counting down.
ATTTTCCCGATTCTAATCTAAGAAACCAAACGTTCTGGTAAACGAAGAACAGCGCAGAGATTGGATTTTTTTGACATTATAATAAGGGGACTGCGGTCAGAAGTGAAAATTTAACGTCATTTTAGCATGTCGCTGACGCGGTAGCATTATCATGTTGGTGGCGCAAACCCATAAGTTTTGCTATCTCTAAAATTCGCTCAATGCGGTTAAATAAGTTTTCACTTCAAAAATATGTGTTTAGGGAGAAAGAAAGAAATAATATAAAAAATGAGTAAATAAATAAATAAATAAAGAACCATATTGAGACTCACACAAGAAACATAAACAATAATGAAAAAGAAACAAACGATTCTAACAATTAAAATAAAAAAATACCGAATGTATTTTTTTATTTTAATTGTTAGAATCGTGTATTTAAATAATTCTTAACTCAATTTTCGTTCCAGCGTATTTTCTACATTTTAATTGAACTGTCAAATACCTAAAAACATTTCTAGTAACAAAGTACGCTAAAAGCTTTTTATCTTCAGGGATTTTTATTTCCAACATGGCTACTTCAAATTACACAGTCATGTATGTGGCACACTCCGACACGCCACACATGGAGTTACGATTTACATAAAACGTATGACAGTTTCATATTACTCTGTCCGACTAGACGCGACGTGGTGAATTATGGTATGGTAGTATGTCTAATTTCTGTCTTGTGCCAATCTAAGTTGCCTTTTTATTTGGTCCTAGTTTCCGCGATTTTGTCCGTGAGGTTTCACCCGCGTAAGAGTGTTTACGCCGACATTTTATACAACTTTCAAGTCCTTATTTTTCGAAATGAATGGACCGATTTTAATGAAACTTCCTATACATAAGCAGTATACATAGGTCTAAAAAGTTAGTTGAAACATTTTCGAAATGTGTTATTTAAAAAAAAGGAAATCTCTGTTTCTATGGAAAACCTACATGCAGTCGAATTTAGCAGTAATACATTTTTTGAAAATGTCCTCAGCTTATCCTATAATAATGTGCCATGACTATAATCTATCTCTGTGCCAAATTTTATCTAGATCCGTTCAGCAGTTCTGGCGTGATTGAGTAACAAACATCCATCCATCAAAACTGTCGCATTTATGATTTTATTGTAGTAAAATTTCTGTAGCAATAAACAATATTTCTTTTATTTCCTTCCTTTTCATTCTTTTCTATTTCTTTTCCCATAAATACGTCGTGCCAGTATTCATGAAATTGGAAATTCAGAATCCGAATGATTAATAGTGGTAGGTTTACAAAAGATTTATGAAGCCTAGAGTTTATCAGAATTTTAGATATTTTAACGCGAATTGTTTTTAACAGATTCCCGGGCTTACTCCTTGTTTATAATATCAATTTATTAAAGAACGGAGTAAAGCGAAACAAAACTAGTAAGTAAGTAGGTATATATCGAAGTGATAGGAAAAAAAAAAATACGTTTGCCCACTTCTGCTTCTACTCACGATTTCGTCCACATGGAAGTAAAGTATACCATAAAAAATATTCTATCGTACTCGACATCAGTACAGCTTTCTATTAGTGGAATAATTTTTGTAGTCTGATTAGTACTTCCAGAGATTATCTCTTACAAACAATAAAAAAAAACAAGCTTTCCCAATTTATATTATTAATCCTTAATAATATTATAAATATGAAAGTAACTTTGTCTGTATGTCTGTCTGTTAAGCTTTGACGACTAACTGATTTTGATAATAATTGGTACGGAACAAGTTTAGACCTCTAGAAAGGATATAGGGTACTTTTCATTCCGCGACTTCGTCTGCGTCTGCAATAACCGGCAAAAGCTAGTGTTGAGAAATTAAACATGGTACAGTTTTACGTTGCGGAAATCCCCCCCGGTAAATGTCAGGAATGGACAGCAGACCTCAAGCTCACTGCACCTAAATTCATCGTGCGACATTGTTACAGAAAAGACCCGTTGTTAACATAAACATAACATCACGCCTGTAATTCCCGAAGGGTTAGGCAGAGGTGTACCAATTAGAACACTCATATTTCGCCAGTTATGTTTAAGTCCCATGTAAAAGCCTATTGCCATAAACCCGCTAATAATAGACCCGCTAATAGACATTTATTATTCTTCTTACGGGACCAAAGCTCTTTAAATTATTATCAAAAAACACGGTAACAAAAAAGAAGTTTTTATAAATATGAATTCTAAAGGAAATATCACAAAGACGTCAGAATCCGTAAGTGGCACTTACATATTTATTTACGTCGTTCCTTTACAAATCGAGACTGTGACGTCAGAATATGTGAGACAGAACCTTGTTTGTACTGTGACCTTAAAGGGTAGCTCACACCGAGCGATATGACCATGCGCTCACTTTTTACCCGACTGCGCGACACAAAGAATAATTTGTGTTTTCAGCCTGTGTTTGTTCCTTTGTGGCGCTCTAGAGACTAAACGCGTTGGCCAATTTTGATGATACTTACCTCAATCGATTCGTCGTCATCTTGTCACTAAAGACATGGTAGTAATCAAAATTCAATATGGCGACAACCAGATGCGAAAAAAAGAAAATAAATAAATTCGACGAAGTAAGGGTATCATTGAATAGGTTTTTGAAAATTTCGAATGACCGTTTAGGTTCTAAGTATTACGATTTGTAGTTGGTTACCACCCATTCTCACTAAAAAACCACTTAAAACCCATTAAAAAATCTAGACCGGCACAATTTTTTCCGATAATCTGTCCCGACTGTTACATAACACAATTCTAGACTGGATTTTTTCTTTTCTGTTTTTATTTAAAGTTTATGATTTACACTGTCGGGTTTTTTGTTTTTTTTTATATTCAAATAAAGCGATACAATATTAAATCTCAATTATTTATTGTAATTCATAATGTGTAACATAAAGGTAGGTGTATTAACAGGCTAAATTAATAAAGCGTTCTTCATCTCTCCTAGTTATTTAATTACTAATAAACATTTTGCTGTGCCCGACAGGGCCCATAATTGTTTCTATTTTAATAAATAATTCCTGGATCCATAATTGTTTATATTCATTTAAATAGAAACAATTATGGACCCTGTCAGGCACAGCAAAATTTTTAATAAATATAAGAGCGGAAGAGCGCTGTAATAATTTTCTAACATTAAGGTTTACCCGCGGTAGCGTGTCGCAGTTCCCTGCGCCGTGTATCGCGTCGCATATCCTCAAACTTTAATTGACTCGATATCTTGCATGTATCGTATTTGTATATGCATGTATTGATGATACTTAGATTATTCGACACATTCAGAGACATCGGTAAAGGAAAACATCGGAAGAAGTCTGGACGAATTAATATACGTCAGAAATCGCTTATCTGCCTTGAGCAAGCATGGTGGATTGGTGGTCCTTCCACCTTCTCTGCATAGGAAGAGGCCTTTGCCTATAGTGGGAAAATTAATAGATTGGTGTGTGTTATTTCTACCTTATAATTTTTTTATTATATCTTTAAAAGTCACGGATCGTCTTTTTTGTGAGTGTGAGCTCACCCTAGTTTTTACGCTACAAGGACCAAAATTTGTGAGTCATAGACGACCTAAATGCAGTTCCCTTTACTCTAGTTTGTTGGCGTCAGGTAGTCGTAAAGTAACAATGATGGATGGTTTCACCTTACTCGTGTCGGTTGACCTAAAACTAAAGTCGTTACCGAAAAGTTCATTTAATATTCTGTGGAACAAGGTGAGCTGGTATTTAGGGCTAGTGTTTCAATAGACAGAGAACTTTTATCTAAATAATTAATTTGACATTTTGATATATTTTCCAAGCAAAAGCTGTCAGAAGTTATTTGACGATAGAAAAATTGGTCCTTTATAGTTTTTTTTTATTACATTTTAGATGCTTAAGTTTGTAAGGCTGAATGGATGTCTGTAAGTGTGTTATCATTTACAAGAGATTTGGCTAAAATATAACAACGAGTAGGTCGCAAAAAATCTTCCATCTGTGAACATGGCAAATACTAATAAAACGCGGGCGAAGCCGCGGGCGCAAACTTGTTACACATAATTTAGTTACAGAAGATTATAATTTATCTATCTATCTTCTATATTATTATAAAAAAAAATGAATGTCTAAATGTGTTGCTCAGCGCAAAACTCGAAAACGGCTCGACCCATTTTTTTTTTGTTATGTTCGTCATTTCCCGGATAAGATTTGCAAGTGTACAGTTTTTTGTAAAATCCACCTAAACTGTGGAAATTTGCACCCATGCAAAATCGGAGCTGTTCGCTAGTTTAAGAAAATAAACAGCATACCTATACTTTTGGTTCAAGTAGTTCTGCTTCTACATTATCTACTCTCCTATAGGTATTCATTGTTGTAGTGGCGTGAGTCGTGACTGGGCAATATAGACACGTCACACGTATTGACATACGTTGGGGCAATAAAAGTTTTTACTCTTACGGCATTGTGTAATGGACTTCGTCGAGGGATTTCTTTTAGAAGTAGTAGGTACCTTGGGCAATATTTTTCTTAAAGAATAGTTCTATTCTGTACTTTAAAAATCTTGCTTGATGAAAAGCCTCATTTAGACGATGCAAGAAATATTGTGCGATTTGACGTACATTGCGGGACCGCGCGGCTGTCGTGTCAAAAGTGACTGATCATTGACAGAAATGTACCACAACTTGCACGATATTTCTCGCACCGTCTAAATCAGCCTTAAAGGTGAAGTGAGCTTAATGTCAGTAACTGCTTCATTGGTCTAGTAAGCATGAGGTCTTGGGTTTGATTGACAGATCGGGCAAAGTGTTATTGGATTTTTCCATCAGGAATTTCTCAGTAGCAGCCTCGGGAATCTAGATTTGTGATGTTTTTTGTGTTGAATAAAAATAAAATAAATAAATATCTTGGGACAACTCACTCACGGCCATCTGATCCCAAGCTAAGCAGAGCTTGTGTTATGGTAACCAGACAACTGATATACATACTTATATAATTTATAAGTACATACATATTATAGATAAATTACACCCAGACACAGAACCTTATGTGAATATTGTGTAGTCGTACGGAACACTTCGTATGAGGGTATGACTCGCACTTGGCCCGATTTTTTTAAAGAATCTGTCTTTGCTTTGTTTTATTCTCAATAACTCAAACAATGGTGCCGATTCCCTAGTTCACAAACTACACTAAAATTGGAGAATTGGCATCTCTTTCTAACATACAGCTAAAGAAAAGGACGGTAATATTTTAGAACTAAGTTAGAGATGTCAAATTAGTTTTGCCTTGAACTTTTCCGTGTTTTTAGTCAATGCGTTCTTTTCCGTGTTTTAAGTTTCAGATTAACTAAAATTGACAGGTCTAATTTATTTCCGTCCCTTTCTTGTTTTATTGGACAGAAAAAGATAGAAATAGTCTAATTTTAGTTCAGTTTGTGAACAAGGGAATCGGCACCTTTATCTACGAGTAGGTGTAGGTACACAACAAATAACTCGATATATTTTGCGACCTCGAGCACATCTCTTGTGTATAGAAGTTCAACGAAAACTATCGTAACTTAAGAAGGTGAGGGATGTCTAAACTGCAAGTAGGTCGCGGTAAATCATCCGGGGCCAAATTGTGCGGAAACTGCAGTTGGAACAACGCCAGGTCACACACCATACAAGGGGAAGTGACGTACCAGTTTTAATTGTAAAGAAAAATATAATGTCTTTCTACGAGTAATTTTGTGTTCTAGTAAAAATGTAAACCACGAAGATTTCGTTATGCACCATGTCATTCTAAGTCTGTGTTCTATTTAAGAAGATTATATATTATTAAAAGGTAATAGGTATTATCATCTATTTAGTTGTATTATTATTATTTATTTATTTTCAGACAGATAAGGCACATAGATAAACGCCTGTTATTCCCGGATGGTTAGGCAGAGGTGTACGCATTAGTAAACCCACATACCGAAGTTATGTTTAAGTCTAATGAAGGCGTGCCTATTGCCATCAACCGGACACAAATCCAGACTCCGAGGCTACTAAAAACCCAAAACACTTTGCCCAACCTTGGAATCAAACCCAAGACCTTATGCCCAGTAATCGCGCTTTGCGACCACTAGACTAACGAGGCAGCAAGCTTTTAAGTTTCCGCTAAACCAAGGATCAAAACTATTTTCTGTTTATTTCGATGACCCGGGTAAAGTTGTGAGTGGGCCGGATAGATGCCCGGTCCTATTTACCCTCTAACCGCGCGAACTAGCAAGTTAAGGCTAATAGAGGGCAAACTTCACAAACTCCAAGTTTGTTGGCACTCCCTGCCGCTCCGGTTAATCAGAACTTGGTCAGAGTGTACCAATTTCTATAGAGATACATGTGCCAAGAGTGAACCTTCAATTAATTTAAACCTGCTTTGAATTTTGCACTAACGTAGGTTGATTTGACACTTTGAGTATTGCACAGTTGCGAATATTCGTTTCCGTATCCGCAATGGCGGAACATCCGCATCCGCATTAATCAATGCGGATGCAGATGTAGCACAGGACGGGACAAAAGAAATTTGACTTACTATGTGAATGTGAGCCTTAAAAAATCCGCGTCCACATTCCGAATATGGAAATAAATCGCATCTGTAATATCCCTATTAAGTACTGTCAAGTTCTCATTTATGTCATCATGAACCTAACTCAATTTAACATTGTACTTGTATAATGCACGGCAATTTTAGAATAGGAAAAGTTTTGAATAGGGTAGATGACACCACCAATCAACTGACGTACTTTTTCTAACCTGTCAAAACGCTATTCTCCCATAGATTTTGTATGGTGTAAATAACTATGACGTCACTTTTGAGTAGACTCAATTGACTAACTATTTATAAATTAGAAAGCAATAAAAAATCAAAACAGACAGTTAATTGAAAATGAATTGGGTTATCAGGGCTAAAATAAAGTGTTTCTTTAGAGAAGTTATGTCTTGGTATTATTGGTTAGTGATGTCATCTACCCTATTTTACACTAAAGTAGGTAGTTTAGATCCTTTACAGGTTAGACCTTGACAGGTACAAATTGGTCGTTTCATATTGTACTCAGGCCAATTTAATTGTAAACTATGAACCATAATCTATTCAAATTATAAAAGTAAGCTTTGAATTTCGAACTGTAGTAGGTAGGTGGAACTGTCACCTTGACAGTTACAAAGTTGTCATTTCTGTCATATTTTCATCATGTACCTAACCCAATTTAACTGTGAACCATAATAATAATATATTTAACTTATAAAGAGTACATTTACGTAACAGCACATATAAAAGCAGATTGTATTTTACGTATAACGACACAAAAGGGAATAGGTACACGAGAAAATAATTATTATTTTTGAGGCGGAGACTCTGTGTTTAGAATTTTAGTATACAATTTTTTTTTTTTTTTAGATGTCTGAACGTCGTGCCTTCGGTTTTTTTCATAGTCAGAATGACTTGGGGGCCTACCGCCATCTCTTAAAACAATGATATTTTAATATTACTCCTCACACATCTTCCCTTTATCGATACAAGGGGCGAAGTGTGCATGTTTAAAAAAAAAACAAAAAATACACAAAAAATTCTCAGTGTAGACGATTCTACGCTGAGAATATTTTGTGTATTTTTTATTGAAAAAAGTCAAGGGTAAACCTCTTAACATACTTTTGAATTAAAAAGAATCTTATCAAAAAGAAATTCCGTTACCCTTTTTAAAAAAAATCTTAACTTTTCAAAGGCGTTCTCCAAACAAACCAACTTACCTACGTCAAAAGAATTTGGAAACCCTATTTCTCCCTAAATGTAGTAGGTATTTAATTTCACAGGAGAGAAACAACAAGACAGACGTTGTCAAACAATCTCAATTATTAAAATTCTTTCTTTTTCGGTGCCTAAAAGAAAAGAAAAGGGAAAGATATAATTTTTTTAACTTTTATCGTTTCTGTGCTGCAAATAATGTTATTTTTTTAATAATTGGGAGTTCGTTTTGATACTTAAGAAGGTCTGGTTATCTTGTTATTTGATTCGGGTACGTTTCCTTTTCGCAGAGGAATAAACAGTCTTGATACTTTAAAATTGTTACTGGAGATGAGCTTGCTAGTGGTCTTTGATACTATTGTAACTATTTCTGTATCCAAGCAGTGTTTCTGTATTCCAGTCTGACAGTAAGAACCCTTACCATTAAACAAACGAATAGTGGCACTTCTTATGTCTTCTCACTCGCTCGCTATACTGTATGAGTGAAATGGCATGATATGGTTCGTTTTCTTCGGACTATCCCATGCCCGTGCCTCGGAAAACACGTAAAACTAACTGTTGGTCTCGGCTGACATTCGTAAATCTTTGATACAGATAGTCAGAAGCTTTCGGGGATAACAGGCGTGATGTTATGCTACTTGTATGTTATGATATTTAATTCACATAATAACGAGACTGTTTTCATTGTTACAGAACCAGTTGTGGGACGAGTACGAGCTCGAGGACGCTACCTTTGCAGAGTGCAGCATCAACAACGCCAACAACAGCTTTCAGGTAACTTGTATTTGTATTGGCTACTGGAAGTTATGCCACTTGGTATATTTCGCAAAAATGTCAAGTTCAATTCACCTAAATTCAACAAAGGAGTTTTTATAGAACAGCAGCTCAATTTTTTGTCGCGACTATTAGGCCCAATTTCGCAACAAACATAACTCAGCTAAAGCGAGGTTAAATCAAACTATATCATACGTAATAGGCCCGTGTTATACCAACTAACTCAGAGTTAAAAGAGAACTGACAGACACAAGCGGTTGACTCCTATCTCCTGCATTTCAATGGAGTGTGTCTAGTGACATCTATCGCACGGCATGTGAACTACAACTTACGATGTCTGCATCGCGCTTTCAAAGTTTACCGCAACATTAGCATATATACAAAATCCCGACAACATCCGTCGGGCAGTCAGCCCACCAGACATAACACCCGTCTGGTCGGAGGATCCTCCCTTTTCAGTGGAGTATGAGAAACTGTACACCCTGTTCCTCATACCTCTAAATGTGTTTAAAATTAACACGCTTATCGATACCTTTAGGCTCAAAGGGCGTAAACGCCATTTTGGCCAAAATGAGATTTTAATGCAGTCTTACTTAGTTTTTCGTCCTCTATCGATTGGTATATTTAAAACATCGATATTCGCAAAAAAATGGTGGATACAGCCATAATTTTTGGTTCGCTAAACATAGATTTTGTTAAAATTTGGGTCGTGTTTTTTGGCTCTCCTGAAAAGTCGTGTTTTGGTGGATACGCCCTTTGAGCCTAAAGGTATCGTTATGTTAGCTTCACTTGTAAGTATGTATGTAAGAAAATCTTGGAATCCTAATTTGACCCACTTCCCGGTCTTCGATTAGGATGAAATTTTGCACACGCTCTGAGTTCTGATGACAATACATGATTAGCTAAGAAACGTCATTACAAATCCAATATGGCGGCTTCCCCAAGACGGCGGACTAGCTGTTTGAAATCCACCCCCATGATATCGGTATCAAATGAAAGGGTTTGCTGAATGGGATACAAAAAAAATTAGTGCGTGCTAAAAGCGTGTTTTTTAGTTTTTTAAACTATTTAAAAAAATATATAAATAACATATTGTCAAGCGCGCGTAAACTGCTGTCATTGGCGATTGATAATTCAAGCAACCAATCACAAGCACCAATCACGCGAGCTTGACAGTTGGAAACTTGTTTTTTTGAGAAAGAGAGACGAAAAGAAAGAGAGAGCTAGCTCTTCTATCAGTGGTCTTTTGAACCTCCGATATTCCATTATCTTTAAGAAAAGTCTATTATCGTTTACATAGAACTTCAGCCATCTCAAATGTAACGGATAGGTGCGCTATCCATTACCGAAAGTTACACAGCGGTACACTTGTCTTTGTGAAGTCCACGACATAGATAAGTGTTTTCGTTTTTGCCCGACGGCCTGAAAAGGAGGGTAATTGTTTTGATCTTGTGTTCATGAGCAGATCATGCCGCGGAAAGGGTTAGCCGGTTAGCAAGGTTGTCTTAGGGCTCAGGGCACGTCCCCGCATCAAAAACCTGAACCCTGAAAACAAAAAGCTAGAAAAGCTTTCTAAGAGCCTACACACATAAGAACGGTCAAAATCGACGACGCCTCCCGCCGCAAGGCGTCTACACACACACGTCTAGCAACGTTCACGATCGTAGGAAGAATGGTTACCTCACGCTACGATAGTAGGCAGGGCCGGATTATCAATTAGGCAGTATAGGCAATTTCCCCGCAACAGTAGCCTGAGCATGACAAAATGATTTTGGAAGTTAAAATAAGGTAAAGGAATCCCGCGATGATTATTGCCTAGGGGCCCCTAACACAGTTAATCCGGCCCTGGTAGTAAAACGCTTTGTCACGCGGTAACGCAACGCAAAAAGGCGTGTTGCGGCACCGCACCGCAACGCTTTAATGTGTGTCGGCCCTTACACAAAATCAAATCTTTCATGATGACTCCTGACATCATCTTAACAACAATAAAACAACACTATAACCCTCCAATGCTCGATTCCAACCCCTGCTTATTCGTGTCACGCGCGTAAAACTCAGCGTGACACTCCCTTAAATGGGTCACGGCGTATCACACGTCACTTCACCCCCCTAATAAGGTGTACAAAGAGGTCTTAATAAAAGAATTGTAGGGCGAAGTAATCGGCTATTAAGCGACGGGTGGTATGGTGTAAAAGGGGTGAAAGATTTACTGCAGCGTGAAAGCAGGTGGGTACTTAGACAGTAATGTATATACCGGTGTCACGTCACTCGATTAAGGGAATGTCTTGAATACTGATTTGACTAGAATGTGTCGAGATCAAGTACAATAGCGGCTTTTTAATCTATAGAAATAAATCAAATTGTAGTGTCTACTTGTAATGTCGAAATAACCGCTTTTTAGTAATTTATGCATGAATTTTTTATCGTAAGAAAAACATTTTATTTTTATTTTAGGCTGTCTGCCTGCTTGTTCCGGCTAATATACGAAATAGCTGGACGGATTTTGACGGAAGTTTCACTGGCATGTAGTTGATGTTATAAAAAATAACTTAGGCTATACCTTTATTTTAAAAGGAGTCAAAGTCAAAGTCAAAGTCAAAGTCAAAGTCAAAGTCAAAACATTTATTTCAATTAGACCATTTACAGGCACTTTTGAATTGTCAAGGAGTCTGTCAGTTAGTCCGAAAAATGAAGCTAGTTGCTCGTTCCAAAACGGAGGTAGGCCTCTATGGAGAAGAACGAGCAAGAAACTCCACGGCACTCTTTTAAATTAGGTTTTTACAAAATTCTGGTTACATTATTCTTGTTGATTCTACATGTGATCACAATGAAGATGAATATAAAACAGTAGTTAAAAATAATAAAAATAAAGATGTAAGCCATAGCAGTTAAGAGATGACCAATCCCAACTGACAGCACCCGTTCACGAGCATGACGCATGCATCAGCACCACCTAGCTCAACCATTATGGAGGGAGCCAAATGATCCAACACATGCGCCACCATCAGCGAGACATTTGAGTGAGCATGACAAGCTCTCAACTGCCATGCTCATTGTCAAAACACATAGTAACTCAAAAATAAAACGCTCCATGGTACTCACATTTACAAAAATTGAAATAAATGATATTAAATTATACAATACTAACACTCTCGGTGTACTTCTTGGTTATATGACTGAGGTAAGTAACAAAGAAAAGTAATCGTACTGATAACGGTACAAGTTATTCAGGTCAACAAAAAAAAGGGTAAGAAACATCATTCTCTAAAAAAAAACAAAAAACAATCCTATTTAGTGAGCCCGAGTGGCTGTGGAGCAGGACTAGCATTTAGCCAAGCATTTTTGTCCGTGATATAATCATCTAACTTATAATATGCTTGACTACATAATGTGCGTTTAATGCATGTTTTAAATTTTCTCTCATTTAGTTGGAGAATATCCAGTGGTATTTTATTATAGCATTTTACACAGTACCCCATAAAAGAAGTTTTTACTTTTGACAATCTGAAACTTGGTTGATCTAATTTGTTCCTATTTCTAGTATTAAAATTATGTCTATCACTAATTTTCTTAAAAAGATGAATGTTTTTCCGAACATGCATAATGTTTTCATATATATATTGACAAGGTACCGTCATGATGTTAATTTTCTTAAACAATTCCCTTAGAGTATCTCGACTGCCAAGATTATAGATGGCTCTGACGGCCCTCTTTTGCAGGATAAAGATAGAATTTATATCTGCAGCCCGTCCCCAAAGCAAAATACCGTAAGACATGATGCTATGAAAGTAACTAAAATAGACTAGTCTCGCGGTATCCACGTCTGTTAATTGTCGGATTTTTCTGACAGCGTAAGCGGCTGAACTTAACCGCCCTGCAAGAGATGTTAAGTGGGGACCCCACTGCAGCTTAGAATCGAGCGTAATCCCCAAGAAAACTGTCTTTTCGACGAACTCTAGTATGTCCTTATTCAATATAACGTTAAGTTCACTACTTCTAACATTTGGTAAAGTGAATCTTATGCATTTCGTTTTTTTCTCATTTAACACTAAATTATTAATAGTAAACCAATTGTGAACCTTAAGCATGGCGTTATTTACGTCGTCAAGGTGTTGCGCTCGTCTATCTACTCTAAAAATGAGTGAAGTATCATCGGCAAATAACACCATTTGTGGTTGGTTTTCTAGTAAATGAGGTAAATCATTTATATAAACTAAAAAGAGGAACGGACCTAGTATTGAACCCTGCGGAACCCCCATCTTTACTTTTAAGCCTGATGAATTTACACCATTTATTTGAACTTGCTGTAGTCTATCATTCAAATACGATTTTACCAAGCTAAGTGCTAGATCACCGAGGCCGTAATGCTCAAGCTTTAGGAGCAGTGTTTCGTGATTCACGCAATCGAACGCTTTAGAGAGGTCGCAAAAGATGCCAATGGCATCCTGTGAGTCCTCCCAAGCATTAAATATATGCTTAATTAAAGTAACACCGGCGTCAGTAGTACAACGCCCTCTGGTGAAACCATACTGTTGATCGTGTAGGATGTTGTTACAGTTAAAATGATGGAGCATTTGATTGAGCATCACTTTTTCAAACACTTTGCTGAAAACCGGCAAAACCGAAACAGGTCTATAATTATTAGTGTCCTTGCTATCTCCGGATTTGAAGAGCGGTATAACTTTGCTGTACTTCATTAAATCCGGAAATATCCCTTGGTCTACGCACAAATTAAATATTAAGGCTAAATAGGGTGCTATTGTCTCAATAATAGATTTACAAACATTAGTAGACATGCCCCACAGATCTTCGGTAGCTTTGATCTTAAGTTGTTTAAAAGCCTTTATAACGACTACAGGGTTAATATGTTTAAATTTAAATTCCTTAGGGAAGGCAGAAACATTCACTCTTAGTAAGTCAACAGCAAGTGAGGGTGAGGAATCTAAGATTTCAGTAGTTTTAATTGGAATATCTGTAAAGAATTCTGCAAATTCTTGAGCAACATCAATATTACTGCTTATGACACCTTGGGAAGTCTCCAGAGTGTAGTCAGTATTGTGTCTCTTGTTCCTATTTGTTTCATTATTGATGATCTTCCAAACAGTTTTTATTTTATTTTCAGCTGATTTAACTTTGTTGCTAATGTACAAGGCTTTAGCTGCTTTACACGTATTTTTAAAAATTTTTGAATAAGTAGCAACATGCTTATTAAAGGATTCAGTATTTATATAAGGCTTAAGGCCATACAGCTCAAAAAGTCTTTCCCTGCTTCTTCTGATACCTTTAGTCGCCCAGTCACTAAATAAAAACTTAGGGCAAAAAGTTTTAGATTGTTTCTTAAAAATATTATTAAATTCTGTATGCACCATTGAAAAGAATTCTTCATACAAAATATTACCATTATTCATATTAAAACCCTGGACACATAACTTACTAATTAAAATGCTATTAAATTTATTTAAATTACCAGATGTTATAGGTCTTGATTGTATCTGCACTTTTTGTAGTGGTGTGCTGCACTCAAAAGTGACGGTTATTCCGCTGTGATCCGAAGGAAGATAATTTACTATACCTTTATCTAAGTAGTCGCAGCAACAAAAAACATTATCAATACATGTAGCAGTAGTCAAAGTTATTCGTGTTGGTTCTAGGAACACATTTGACAAATTGAATGATTTAAAGAGACTTAATAATCTACTGCTATTTGAATTATTTTCTAAAATATTAATATTAAAATCACCACAGATTATTACTGATTTATTACCGGTAGCAAGTTTAGTCAACACATCTTCCATTATAGTCTCAAATATAGAATAATTCTGATAATTTGGGGGTCTATATACGCACACTATTACATGCTTATCTAGCTCAACACTGGACAATTCAATAATATGTTCAATTGATAGTTCAACTATGTCTTTACGTGGCTTAGATTTTATACTATTTTTAATTAAGATTAGTGAACCACCACGCAGCATGGATTTGCGGTTAAAACAACTGCCAACACTATAGTTCTCAAAGTTAATTAACATTTCATAATCTTTTAACCAATGTTCAGTTAAACAAATAATGTCGAACATTGTCTTTTCTAAAAAAAGTTCAATTTCTAATTGTTTGGAAGAAAAACCTTGAATATTCTGATGGAACAATTTTAAAGAATGATGTGTGACCCTTTTTTTACAATTTAATAAGTGATTGCTAGAAGATACCTTGTTGTTAATAAATTTAACTATATTTTTATTAGTATCTTCTGTTGTCTTACTTTCTAGTTTAAAATATTAGTGCTTACCACATTTACATTAGTATTATTACTAAATATTGTGGTGCAAATAGTGGAAGACTTCGACATACTACTTATGTCTGAGTTAATATTAAAAGCTAATAGCCGAGCTATCTGACGTCTAAAACTAATGGGCAGATACGCTGTATCCCTAGTCGATTTCAATTTTTCAACAAAATTGTTGGTGTCTAAAAATAAAAGTTTGTCACTATGGTGATTAACCAAAAATTGCATATGGTTATTTAACAAATGTATGTTATAATTTTGCCTCTTTGAGAGGTCTTCAAAGTACGGAAACGCGCACAATATTATTTTCCGACACTCAATTTTCAAAATTTCAGTGATCCTATCAGTTATATTTTCTTTAGTAACATTAGTACTATTTCCTACTAATATAGAAATAATCGAATTAGGATTATATTCTTTCCTTATTACAGTAGACATAATTTCATTATAGGCTGTACCAGGCATGCAATAGTTTACAGAAGAATGCATCAGGTTGTTGTTTACTAATTTTCCTAACCCTCTCCCTAAACTGTCAGAAAACATAATGGGACAGTAACAAACTTCATCATAAGGTAGAGAACTACTGTCTTTCTCAGGCTGGAGAGCCTCAAGATAAGATTCCTTCTGGATGGTACCTTTAGTGGAGCTCACAGGTAGCAGGTCCACTCTGTCTGAATTTGAGTTACACATTTCCACTAATTCATTTGTTGCAAGGATGTGCTCTTTTATTTGTTTTTCAGATGTCACATATTTCAAATGAAGAGAATGCAGTGACCGTTCAAGCACCTCAATTTCTGACTGAAGGCGTTGAGTGTCCACCTCATAAATGTTTTTACTGTCCTCTAATTTAATTTGAAAATTATTTAATTTATTAATTAGAAAAACACGTTCTTTCCTTAATTTAATATTATTGGAATAGTGTTTCTGTTGTTTCCTATATTTATTGCATTTTTTAATAATTTTGTTGAATTTAGCATATTTTTTAATTTTATTTCGGCTCACTGTGTAGCTACTATTATTATACTTTACTAAAGAATCTTCAGTGAGGTCTATTGTTATGAAGGAATTTGGGTTACAATTACTTTTAATTAATTCATTATACAAGTGATCTGTTTCTCTAGCCTGAGTACATACTTTTTCCTTTTGCAACGTTGTAATCCGTGCATTTGCATGAATTAGTTCTTCTTCCAAGTCCCTAACCTTACATAATGCCTCCTCATACAAATCGCTACAGTTATTGAACCTGTCGGTGACCACCCGCAGTTTGTCCCGTTCATCGACAACCTCCAGGAATTGTTGATGCAGGTCCACTAGCTCCCGCTTCAGGCTAGTATTTTTGTCAATGATTGACTTGACTTCCTCTTCACAGTCATCCCTCTCCTGTAGCAGTTGTTGGCATTGGATGTTTGAAGCCTTAAGTTCTTCGAGGGCCGTTCTTAATTTGACCTCCATAACCTGAGCAGTAATAGCCTTACGGGTCATCACTGACATGGTTTTAGGAATAGTTACTGAAAATAGAATTGAAGAAACGGTGAGAACTAATTGAATAGATAAAAGGAGGAAGGTGTGTGAAACGAAAGAAAAAAAATGAAAATAAAAAATGGGATAGCTAGTGCTTATATGTGGAGAAGAAGTGAGGCAGGATGTCGATTGAAGATCAACAACTATGATAACTTGAAATGCAAAGTTACAATAATTAAATAAAGTTAACTATATTTTACTATTTCTTTTGTGGGTAGTACCTATGTCATGATAAAAGTTTAAACTATTATATCAATACTACAAATTAGGAAAATTTTACTATAATGATCAGTGAACTCCTACAACAATTAACGCTTTTTTGATAGGTACCAAGTTTCCTCTCCTGTGTGAAAACAAAATAATGATGATGACTTATTACAGAGTACCTATCAAATTTACCAAAATAAACTATGCTGGGTCTCAATGACAGCGTGTTACTAACTTTGTGTGATAATTGAATGCTAATTTATGGCTGTTATAGAATAAAAGTAAACAATACTTCCCGTTTAAATCCGCAGGTTGACATCAGCTGTTCGAAATAGGTTACCGGTGATGTTGGATAACCAAACACTGAGATTTACTTAGTTTTTTTACGGGAAAACAATAATCCCGGTTTATTAAGCAATTATATTAGATATAAATATAAAATTACACCTTACTTTAACTTAAATATTAATTAAAACTAATTTTAAAATACGGATTCAAGGATTAGGGAGGATTAGGGATCCGCAGAAAATAAAACACCGCATAAGCTCTTTTCTAATAAAAACACAAAAATCTCTATCTAATCCATCTGCTAAGCGTTTTCGCACAAATAATAACAAAAGTTTCTTTTTTAAATCTCGTAATTGGTTTATAAAAAAATCTCCCCAAACTTTCTCCAATCAGTGATGTAACATACCCGAGAAGAAACCTTTTTAATACATAACAATGAGGAAACAAAATTCCTCCGGCTTACCGCCCAGCAGTTTCAAAACAAATATAAACTCGAAAGTGTACGGATTTTTCAACGGCCGTTGTTTCAAACACGCTGACCCGCAATCAAGGGGTTGAATGAGTTTCACCCCGTCCCCGTTACAGCGTGACGAAAACCTAAAAAGCGTTTTATGTTTCATTTATGACGCAATTAATTCTGTATAACTGGGTTGTTTTGTGTGAGTCTTTTATTTATCTATATTATTTTTTGGAACGAAGTTACTTAATACGGTAGGAGTTAAGGAAATAGCTTTATTCCTCCTCCTAGCGCCCTTCCCTCTCTTTCTTTTATTGTAGGTGTCAGGAACTTCGTTTTATTTGCTTAAAATACATTTTCCCACTCAAGGAATTTTTTCTACATAAATCGTGGGTACGTTTACAAACATATAAACTGACACACAAACGGCCAGACCCGGAAAAACTACTTTTAGACCATACAAAGATTAAATATTTTTGTAAAAAATATTTTTACTTCATTCATAATTATCACGTCTTTAATCTCCGAAGGACTAGGCAGAGTTGTACTCATTATTTAGTACGCCCACATTTCGCCAGCTATGTTTAAATTCCATGTAATATAGGGGCAAGCCTATAGCCATCAACCGGGCACAAATCCAGACTCCGAGGCTGCTACTGAGAAATTCCTGATGGAAAAACCTATTAACACTTTGCCCGATCTGCGAATCGAACCCAAGACCTCATGCTCAGCAGTCGTGCTTTGCGACCACTAGTCAAACGAGGCAGTCAGTCAGTTTTACGCCATACCTAAATGGTAAAACATGTTTTATTTTAAACTTATTAAACTATTTTAAACTTTTAAAACTTTATTTACTCATGTTTTAACAAAATAAACATCGTTATACAAAAAGGCCTTGGTCAGTAAAACATTATTCAAAATGACATCCGTTCATACATATGTTACGATAGGTAATAGTTTCCGCTGTCGCGTCGCCCCCAAACACGCTCCATTTTACTGGGTCACGCTAAACGAAACACGTCCGTCCGATGCGTCACGCGTTTCCGCGTTAGTCGGTTCGCATAACGAATGCGAAAATCGTGTTATGTTTTCGCAAACACGTCGCTGACGACAGGTTAACTTGTAAGTTAAGCTAGTAGCTAATGAAACTATCTTTCGGAAGGGGAAACTACTCGTAAATTCAATTCTTTTTTAGTCTTCCGTAACTGAAGGGTGCTAAATGCTAATGGCATCCTAATACTAAACTTTCGCTGTACGTCCGTCTGTCAGTTGAAATTTTCAAGGAATGTGTATTTTATTGTGTGTGTATGTTAAATATAACTTGCAAAATGTGAGTGTACTAATAAGTACACCTCTGCCTAACACTTCGGGGAATACAGGCGTGATGTTATGATCAGTCAGTGAAGGAAAATATCGCGAAGAAACCTGGGTTCATAATTTAGTAAAAGTCCGAAATCAGCAATCTGCCTTGAGCAAGCATGGTGATCAATGCTCAGTACTTATCTGTATGAGAAGAGGCCTTTTCCCTGCAGTGCGACAATTGTATGCTGAGTTTATTATTATTACTGAACCGTAATACTGGCCTATTTACTCTCCAAGTTCAAACGCTCCTTAGGTGCGAAGATTCTACAAATGAGGATTTATGAATTGCTGCCGCGACCGCCAGATATTAAAATATTTTGTGGTATTTCGAAGGTATGCTGGTGTCTATTAATGATGTGCCGGATATTCGGATATATTCCGCGGATATCTGAGGAAGAGGAATGATTCGTATCCGTGTCTGTATTCGTTTCTTTTTGGCGGATCTTTGAAATTATTAAAATTTCGATAAATATATGTAATTTTATACTCGTATATAGGTGATTAAGTAGCAATGAAACACTATTAAAATGCACTCAGGTTTTTTATTTCTTAAAATCATTTCATCTTGACTGCCTCGTTGGTCTATTAGTGGTTAGTGACCCTGACTGCAAAGCCGGAGGTAGTGGGTTCGATTCCCACCCAGGACAAACTTTGTGTGATGAGCATAATTGTTGGTTCTGTGTCTGGGTGTAATTTATCTATAATATGTATGTATTTATAAATTATATAAGTATGTATATCAGTTGTCTGGTTACCATAACACAAGCTCTGCTTAGCTTGGGATCAGATGGCCGTGTGTGAGTTGTCCCAAGATATTTATTATTTATTTATTTCTCACCTTAAATTGCAAACATTAATTTATTGTACTGAGTTCGATTGTCGTTTCAAGGTCAGACGCACCGACACCGACTGAGGAAGAAAGTATTGGTCTATATCCGTATCCGCATTCGCGGATCTAAACACCAATGATCCGTATTCGTATCCGTATCCGCGGATATACAATTTTAACGACCCGGCACATCTCTTGGTATCTATACGTGGGTACCTAATACCGCAAATATTCCGCTTCTTGTTGGTAAGGCAGGTAGCCTGAATTATGTGTCTTCGTTTCACATTAAATTCTGAAATTTCGTTGCAATATGCTTGACTTCCACGCAGACGAATTCGATACGAATAGAGATAGTAATAAAACCTATTTTTGGAACGAAGTTCCTTATCGCGCGTTGCGAAAGGGGGCTAGACGGAAAAAATTAAGACCAAAAGTTGTAACGACACTTTTTGCTATAGTTGTAAGCCGTGCGGCGTGCGCGTGTTTCTCTGTCTGTCTTTCTCTCTCTCTCTCTCTCATATAACTTCGTTCCATCTGGGTGTCCCTTGACACCTCACAAGTTTTTAATATTAAAATATCGTGAGAATTATTAGACTCCTTGTTTAAACTGTTTTTCAAAAATTAATTAACACGCAGCCTCGTTCTCTAACAATAATTCAAAAATATCCAATTCCAATTAACCCAAATACGAATTTAAATGAGAAAATAGGAATAAGGACCAATCAGGGCCATCCAATCAATTTTGGTCTCCTTTTAAAGCCTTGTAAAAATGGAATTAATTCGACCTCAAAAAAATTAGGAGAAAAATAAATTATGGCGCCAGTTTTTTTGGTCCTTGTTATCATATTAATGCTGAAGTGCCAAGAACCTCTTGGTCTTTTTGGCAAAATAAAATTACTGTACAGAAAATTTACTGGTACGAGTTTATAGTATCATAATTAAGTCTTCATAAAACACTAGCAATTGCCCGCGATTCTGGACACTTCAATTTTATTTATTTGATATAGATTAATGTGAATAACACTTTCCTTATCGCCGATACATTAGCTGATATATTTTTAATTTTTTTTTATATAATTGTAGAGGCGATCTCTACAATTATGTACTACAGGTGTTAAACGTTACTCGACAAGTCCTAGAGTGAAACAAATCGCTGTAAGACCGGGATAGAGTCTCGCAGGGCCGCCCGTAGAGTTCTCGTTAGCAAAGCTGTTTTCTCAAGAGCGCTTTCTGTCGTGCGGAATGTAGAGCGGCTAAATAGAGCTTTAAATAGTGTGAATGTACCATTTTGTGCTCTTTCATGGTGTATACAAGTACAGACACGTGTTTATATGTATAGGAATGTAACTTTTAAATGAAGTTTTCATTGATGACGTAACATATTTAACGAAATATTTTGCATTCACATTTCAGATATACCAAAAAACATTGACATTTAACACCAAAAAAATAAGTAATTTCTCTCAGCAATAATTTTTGTTCAATGATGCTTAGTCGTTCTATCACCTTTGGGCCTTCCCACACTGCACCTCTTAATATATTCCGCAATTCCGACTTCTGTGTCTCTAAATCGATCATCCATCACTTAGAGTTCAAACTACCCATTTTTAACGACTACATCGCGTGTCACTATCGAGTAAAACTTCCTTCCTATTAGCACGCACATTCACATGAAGCCGTAAGCACTTACACTCATTCACTGTCCATTGCCTGCTCAACACTGTGAAATAAATTGCTTTTACATACAAAGCGAGCGATAATACCGTCAGTTAACGGAACATCGGTCGTCTCAAAGGACCTATAGAATTTAGTGGTCCTTTTTCTTTGTATGGGTATGACAATCCGCTAGGGAATTTTCCTTCGTATTTTTTGCATGTTTTATTGCTGAGGTATTAAACTAGATTATAGATTTGTATCCTGTGCATTAATAATAGGAGAATAATGAGTAGAAACTTAAAAATTTGTTTTTTTTTTATTCAATGTCAGTCTTTAATTTAATCATCGTCAAGTCATTTTTAATATTAATATACAACGTGTAATTGAAGAAAACCTGAAAAGCGGTATTTAAAGTCATCAATAATAACAATTTTTACAATGGAACCAACACAGAAATCCTGAGAACAAAATCAAGTTGACAACTAATATTACCTATCATGGTTCATCATAAAAAAAAAACATTGAACAAAAGTATGAAATCTATTCCCACAACGCCCAAAGCGAGGCACACACAGAATAAAAAAATAACGTTCAAAATTTAATATTCAAAGCCAGTTGTCCAACAGTTTCAGTATTCATTCTGTTCGTTGCAATTTCATGAAGAGATAGCGGCGCTTCGGAACCCCTATCGTTATAACGTATGACAGTTACTATCGCTGTGCCCGCATGGAATTCAACATATCAAACATTGTTTGTTGTGTTAACTTGTATACTGTAAAGCTTTAGTGTCAAGTTTTATGTCGAATTTGTAGGTAGGTTTTAATTTATAAGGCGCTGCAGAAGTATTTTACTTTATAATATGAATGATTTCTTTTAGTACGCTTTTGTTTCCAAGATAATATTACATATTGTATTTCGCTAGGTATGCCTGGCGAGACTATTGATCTCAAATCCAGACTTTGTAATACTAACGAAAATTCCTTATAGAAAACCCTAAATATTGCCCGTCCTGGGAATCGAATACTGAAATAAAAAGGTGGCATACATTTAATACACAGCACTTAGTTAAATAATAATAAAAAATATCAAAAATAGAAGACAGGCCATGTTGCTTTGGTACAGTAATTGTTAATTATTATTAATTTTGGTAACATTTATTATTTGCTGAAAGGTAATTTTAAGAGGTTAGTTTACTATGTTCTTAAATCAAGTAATTAAAAAAAAGTGTTTTAGAGTTCTTACAAATATGTATTTTCACGTTTAAATTTTTTTTTCCGGTGCCACAAACCCAATAGATTGTCTCCGTTTGGATATTTATGCCTTATCAGCGTCTTAAAGATCGACTCTGCATACCACACTATCCGTGCGTCATTTAAGTTGAACAAGTACTGCGCGATACCGGATGAGATTATTCAGGCGAACGATAATATTATTGTTTTGGTCCTTCGATACGAAGAACACGTGTTGCGGTTTTAGAACAAAACCAGTAAAACTGACATGATTTATGATGTTTATGTAAGGTTTTGTGT
The DNA here is from genome assembly GCA_949316365.1 of Hoplodrina blanda. Lineage (NCBI taxonomy): Eukaryota > Metazoa > Arthropoda > Insecta > Lepidoptera > Noctuidae > Hoplodrina > Hoplodrina blanda. The sequence goes on along the minus strand of OX438580.1, from coordinate 15,291,373 downwards.
GTTTTTACTTGTTGTTAATTATTTAATTTGGGGAAAACAGTTTATGTTTTATGTTCGCTTTTGTTGATTGAATGAATGGATGGATGGATAAATAAATAAACTACGTCAGTACAAAGTGCATGATTGAAAGGTGAAACCACGTGAAACTAATGTTTCGTTTGGTATACATTAACATAAAACGATAAACCATTGAATAGCCGAAAACTATTATCTTTTGTGACAGAACAAAACATTTAAAGTCATAGAAATATTTTTTTCTTTATTTCTTTTGCAATATCCAAAAAAAGATGTATTTTTCACAAACATTCTTATCCGAATAATATTGATGAAACTGAAAGGCTATTCTAGAAACTTATAAGCACGGTCGCAATCTAATCTCAATCTCCATCTGTCAAACTGTCTCTATTTCGTCGCCTTGAAGGATTTTATCGTCATTTTTTGACATTAATTGTCAGTGATTTCAGTTTGTCCTTTTGGAAACCTGTAGGGGAGGCCTTTGTTCAGCAGTGGGCTTCTTACGGCTGATATGATGATGTTGATGATGATTGTCAGTGAGATAAGATTGCAAGATTGAAGTTTGGTTATAACATAACTAACTAAATGTTTTAACTTTCGTAAAAAAGTTAGAACTTTGTCTTTCAATATCTATGATCACAGAAAATGATCACAGTAATGGAAAAAACATGAAGCTTTTGACTTCGTAAAGAATCTTCATACACCCGGTTATTGTAATTTCGTAAACCACGGATCCCTACCACATTGAGGTTGTGTGAGTATTATAAATTAATTAATCATTTGAATAACAAAGCTAGGATTAATGTTTCAATGTATTACTCGTATTTCGTTGGTAGCACTGTGGTAGCAGGTGATCCGGTCGAGTTTTGTAACCGGATTGGTACGTGACTGCTCTTGTGTATAGCCGTGATTTGAAATCAGGGAAACATATGCTGAAGACTCTCTTTTAACCACGACTTCGTCCACGTAAATGTCGGTTATTGCAGACGCAGATGAAGTCGCGGATTATAAAGTAGCCTACGTCCTTATTCAGAACCCAAGTTACCTCTATGTCAACATTACGAATGATTCAATGGTTTTGGTTTTGATTATTTAACCAACAAACAGGGTTACTTGTGCAGAAAGATGGGTATTGGCGTAGAATGAGAACAATCATAAAATTCAATTCTTCTTTTAAATTATTTACCTAGCTCACTTGAAATATAAGTTTAAGAAATAAGTAAGTAAATATACTGTTTTAATTAAAGCAAGCAAAGTGGTCGCGGGGCTCATTGTTTAGCGCCGGACGCGCTTTGCATACCGCACAATAAGATAATAATATATTTAATTAAGAACAGACAAAAAAATTAACACCAATCCACCTTGAGCAAGCGTGATGATCAATGCCTTCTCTGAACTAAAAGCGGTATTTGCCCAGCAGTGAAACAATAATAGGCTGATATTATGCAAGACCAAGCGCGGATGCACCGTTATGGGCAGGGTAGGCATCCCACAACCCAAATTCGCTCCTAAGAAGATTTGTTATGTGAAGCAAACACCTAAATAAAATGGCTCAGTGTAAAATGATTAAAACTGATATGCTTTCAAGCTGTAACCATTTCATTAAAAACGATTTAGTAGGTAGTTTAGACTTAGAGTCTAGATGCAAAAAAGAGATACGCCTGACCGTGGCCACATTCTTTCTTAAGGGCTGAATGAACACAAGTAGCAACAGAACAGCTACACAATTTCAAATCCGAACACTAAACAACAGACCATTATCAAATAGTTATACAAGTTCTACAAATATCGCTATCATCAAACTCCCTGTGACTTATAAAGTTGTAATATTCCACACAAATAGTTTTAGTTGTAGGCCCAGCCTTGTCCTGGTTATTGATCTGTCTTATTATAGACAGGGGAGGTAAGCAAGGGTGAGCTTAACACGATCGTAGTGAAGCAACAATGATCCAGGGATTTTCAACCTTTTCGACTAATCGTTTTCTGCTTACTTACTTTTGAAGTTAGGTACGTAAAAATGGTTCCATTGTCAAGAGATAAGTTGAATTGTACAGTTATTCGTCTCTTTCCATATAATGCTACTACCACCCTGTGTCCCACCGCTGGGAAAATTCTGCCCCTTTTGACGTCCAGCTATTTCGATGCAGGGTTATTGTGGACATTGTACCATTATCTGTTAAATTTTTCACCATCTTTTACAAGCTTTTATTTAGCTTGCACTGTTCGTAAGTAAGTATATGTAAATAAGTTGTCCTTTCAAAATTTGCAAACCGTTTTTCGACCATTTGTTGTTATCCGATTGAGCTGAAATTTTGCTTACACCTTTAGTTCCGGTGACAATATAATGTCCAATACTCAATATTGTAGAATTTTAATTTAAAGCTTGTTTTTAAAAATATTTTTTGAATTAGTTTATTTAATACTTAAACTGATCAAAATTTTAATCCCGTCCCAATCGTAGTTAATTAAAACTTTAAGTTACCTCTTGCACATTTCTCATCATCATCACTTCAGTTAAATTACGTCCACTGCTTCTTTACATAGACCTCCCTCTTACACTATATTGATCGACTTCTTGCGAGTTCCTATGACCTTCACAAGCTGGCATACTCTGTAAAATCTTCTTGGGTGAATTTAGGTGAAGTGAGCTTAGACTTTTTACAGAACAGGAATGCAAGGTCCACCTTGGTCCATCTCGAAATGCTTACCCATGCTGATGCTGATGCATACTGGTCTTTCGGTACGCGGTCGCTTCTCCAGAACCTCCGTAAGGTTCTTAAATCCGTTCTGCGAGCGATGTGCCCTGCCAAATGCTACTTAATTTTACCAACCACCAAAACCAACCAAAATTAAGTCCCTTACCGATCCGTACCTTGGATCTCTTCATTTTGTATAACTCTAATAAGGCTATTTTAGAATGCCAAGGTATCTAAAAACTCAGTTTTAAAACACACCAAAATTAATCAACGAAGCCTTCTTGTAACACCACTTGAAAATTAACTTCAGCTACAAAGTAAACGCGAATCGATTTACGTTCATTATTTATGGATCCCTAACTGATTGCTTGTAGGCCTCGCTTTCAAGCAATCAATAGCTTCGCTAAATATTTAAAGACACATGTTCCACTTTTTGAATTTATCGTCGTAGTTCTTCTACATGGCACCTATGTACCATGTATACCTACGTCGTGAAGTACGTATACATACTTATGTAAATGACTGTCGTACATTTTTAAAATACTTTCCTTCAAAGATGGTTGTCTCATCGTTTAAATACACCCTTGAGAACCCTTGACTCTCCTTGATGATTCAAAAGTGCTTTCAATTGATTTGTTTGAAATAAATGATTTGATTTGATTTGAATAACGAATTTATTTTGATCTTGAAAAAACCCTTAACTCATTTTGACTCGTTCTGGTTTTTTTTAACCTTCAACTAGGAATTTCTCCTTTATCGTGGTTATGTTTACAAACATAAACTCACATACACAAACAACCATTAAGTGTATCGTATCAGCAACATAATCCCACATCTTTATTGTAACAACTAATGCTTTCTATTGTTTCAGGTCATAACAGCAAGCCGGTGTCTGGTCCTTTGCGCCGAGAGCCGCAACGAGATGGAGTCGTGGGCAGGCGCGCTACGCGGAGCCCTCCACCGGGGAGCTGACGTGGCGGACCTGGTCGCACGACTGTCTTCTGGGGACCATCACTGGTAAGACTGAAAAGACCATTCATTTGTGAATGACTGACCAATAGATCATTGCACGCTCGTGTAAAAATATTCGATTGTATTTTCAAATACGATTATCACATACAATTTTGATATAATTGTATACTACTAGCACAATTGTAATTTATATATTATCTATAGTGTATTTAATTAATAACAATGTTTTATTGAAAAATTTTATGTCTAATAATACTTAGAGTTTGTTGTAAATTTTATAAAATTTTAATTTTAGTTATAAGATAATATTAATATTAAGTTGCTGTGCCCTAACAGGGTCCATAATGTACTTAGCTTAAAGCCTACTGTAACATCTTGAACACATGTGGAATGCAAATAAAAACTTGAACTTGAACAATTATCTAGTATCACCCATTGATACCCATATGAATAAAACCTTCAAACTATTTAGTTTGAAGATTATTTAATTATTATACTTGCCGAACGGGTATTTCCACTCCACTGTAATAATTGGTAGTTAATATAAGTCTGAAATTGCCAATCCGACTTGAGCAAGAGTAGTGATCAATGCTCGTGCGTTCCCTGTACGAGGCTTTTGCCCAGCAGTGGGACAGTAATATGCTGATATTATTTTTACTCCACCAGCTCCTGCTAGGTTTCGAACTAACCAATCCGTAGAACCCAACAGACTATCATCGCCATTTAACTCGTGCATTTAACAAACTTTTAAAAGATAATCATAAATAGGATTTTTGGTAAACCATTCCACGGCGTAATTTGCTTCACAATTTAATGAAAATGTGCATTCACTCGGTAAATTGCACGCTAAAGACTAATATAAACAAAATTAAAGCGAATGTAGCCAACACAGCTGCTGCTAGTTATATGGAAGTTAATACCAAAAAAGTAATTAAAAGCAGATGTGCAGTAGATTTGTAGTACTTAAGGTGGTTTTACACCGGCGAGGCAGAGCGTGGATGAGATGGATGAGCGTGAATTGAAATCACGCTTACCCATTTACACGGCAAGATGTCCATCGCTATACAGCGCCGATGGTCGGAGAGAGATTTGTTTACCCGTTTTACAAAAGTAAATAAATACTCTGTTGTTAGAGCAATACAGTTTTATATTGTAATAATAAGTAATTTCTTCTATGAAGTGTAACTTTGTTGTGTAATGTTTTTGTTTATTCCCTTGTTGTCTCTACGTGTAACTCTCGCGCTGATTGTACCGTTTCGTCAATTTTATACATTAGTTTATATACGTGGAAACTTGTAATTTGCCTTCACCTGCTTATTGCTTCTTACTACTTGAATATATTAGCTGTAAGTTTTTCTTAAAGCAAAAAATAAAATAAAATTAATTGTACTAACAAATATTTCAATTCACGCCACGCACATCCTCGCACATCTAGACCTTTTACACCAAAGATGGGCAAAGCGTGGATAGAAATTTTGCTATATAAACAAATCACACTCATCCACGTCACGCCAAGCCTCGCCGGTGTAAAAACACTTTCAAGCCTCAAAATGAAACCAGAGTTAATTAGGTGAACTAATTAATTTTACAAAGACGCCACGCGAATGCGACAGTCCTCGTTCGTTCTGGTGCATACGTTTGGTCGATTTATAACCTAATCCGGTATTTGGGCAAGATTAAAAATTGTTACTTGAATATGTAGATAAATCCTTAGTGTGTTATTTATTATGGCTGTTATTTAATGGGTTTATTGAGGTAAAGGGTCCATTGGGAAACTGGGAAAGAGGAATAGGACCAGTAACATTATCTTAAATTATAATGGGAGTGATAAGATTCATAACGAAAGTTATAATAATATATTTTTCACATCATTGCGATAATTTTTTGTACTAGATTGTTATTATCTGAGAACCTTCTCAGGTAAAGTTTCAACTATTCTGTACGTTTTATTTTACGCAAACAAATTACTCCTATACGGTTGAATGCACCCGTAAGTACAATGTTTTAGTTGCATTAATTAGCTGAATAAACAGTGATTTTTCACACCAAAAATAAAAGTCGTTTCCCAGCATTAAATTTTGCTTAAGGGCGCGCCAAAAGACAAAAAACTTTTATAATTCACCCGCGCGCCCCGTGTTAAGTGGTAATAACTCCAAAAATAAAAGGAATTACCTAAAATGCCTAGACAAAACCCTCACACATGTATAAATATAAGTAATTATTAAATTTTCGTCATTATTAGTCATTATCATATCGTTTATAAATCGAAAAAAACCAAAAAATTTGAGGCTACTTCGTGATGTTTTTCTATCGAGAAAATGTTATTATTTTATGTTTTGATCAATGAGAACCCTCGAAAATATCATGTAGTTTTCATACATTTGTATTTTAAGCCTAGAAATCTAGAATTGTTCATGTAAAATAAAATAAAAGATTGGTAATTTTGCTTACTACGCACTCTTAATATTACTTAGTTTGATGGGTATAGTATGCGTAGTTAACGAATACATAAATGTGGTGTGTCTTTTTACACCCCATAAAGGCCCCCAGCGGCCCAGACCATTACGTTAATTTTATAAATACTGATTGTTCAAACAACCTTCCCACAACGCAAGCGTCCATGATCTTATCGCGATGATATTAATATTTAATACACTAACGGTAATAATGTGTTTGATTGATAGCATTTCCCTTTGCAAATCCATCAAATTATATGGTCATTTTATTTTGATTGATCGAACGTTTAATGGACGCCATAAAATCAAAATTCTGATTCCTTTTATTGACAGGAAATCAAGTTTATTTAATAACATTTTGATCACTTACTTTATTGATCCTTTTTATTCATTTCTAACCACGCTAGACGAGAAGTTACAATGGGGACCTCATCTATTCGGTGTTGGTTTCCGCACTTAGTCCTTGAAGTGGACCATTGTACGTGAGCCATGGTGGCCGGTTATTCCAGCCAGCCCACCTCCCTCCAGAAGTAGATCAGTCTTCCCGGTCTTCTCAGGGCATCCGCGAGTGATCCCGGTGCTCCGAGAATCTCTTCGCGGATCTGAGCAACGCCGGTGCACTCGAGGAGCACGTGCGCCACTGTTTCCTCCGCCTCCATGCATGCTCTGCACAAAGGACTGTCAGTAATACCTAGTGTGTGAAAGTGTTTATTTAGTGAGCAGTGTCCAGTGATGGTCCCCGCCACCAGTCTTAGGCTATTCCTGTCCATGCGCAGAAGGCGCTTGGTCAGCTTTGTGTCCAAGGATGGCATAGCTTCCTTGGATTGCCTGCACCCTGGTGTCGAGGTCCACCATTTTGCTGCTTGTGTCTGTGTGTGTTCCCTAAGCCAGCTTCTAAGTTGGTTGAAAGGAATGGGGACAATTGGTTCTGGTCCGACTACTTTCGTGTTAGAACCTCTTCTGGCCAGTTCATCAGCTGCATCGTTACCAAGTGATCCACTGTGTCCCTTGATCCATTGCAGTGTCACTGTATTTCGGTTTGGTGCCGTAACGCGTTCTAGAGCGTTGTGGCATTCTAGTATCAGTCTTGACGTGATCTGGGTTTTCTTTAGGGATTGAAGGACCGAGGCACTATCGGAGAGTATACGAATATGGGTATCCGTGACTTTCCTGACCTCTATGGCGTTCGCTGCCTGGATAATGCCTACACATTCCGCTTGATAGACAGTGTTGAGCATTCCAAGGGGCTTGGATATTCTAATGTTTAGGTCATTTGAGAAAACTCCGACACCAGTTCCCTGGTCGGTTTTCGATCCATCAGTGTAGATCCTTAGTTCTTGCGGACCTGAGTAGTCATACTGCTCCGCTGTGAGTTCTATGTTGTAGTGTTTTTGAAAACAGTGTGTTTTCAGGATTCTGTCGCTGGGTGATGCCATCAACGGTTGTAGTTTGATTGCATCCTCCTTTATGCGTGTGTGTTTGATTCTGGAATCCTTACTGAGGGTGCCGGATATTTCAAGCCTGAAGGTCGCTAGGGCCGCCTCCTCTCTTACAACTAGATGCAGGGGTGGTAACCCAAGCATCACCTGCAGAGCAGTGTGGGTGCTGTCTTCATGCTGCCGGTAATTGCTACACAGGCAAATCTTTGTAGTTTTTCGAGGTCTTTCTGGGCTGTGCTCAGATTGGTCCTGGGCCACCAAACTAAAGAGCCGTATGTGATAATTGGACGGATGACTGTGGTGTAAAGCCAGTAGGTAATTTTAGGGCTCAGGCCCCAGTTCTTACCAAGCAGTCTTTTGCATTGCCATAGTGCTATGCTGGCTTTTGTTGTGATGTATTCTGTGTGCTTTGCCCAGTTCAACTGTTTGTCCAAATAGATCCCCAGGTATTTGGCTTCTGTCGATAGGCTTAGGGTGGAACCAAAGAGTTGCGGTAGTTGTAGTGGGGCTAGTTTCCTTTTTCTTGTGAAAAGGACGAGTTCCGTTTTAGTAGGATTTACTGTTATGGGGACCTCATATAACATCAATTGCGGGACGGTTAAGCTCAGCAGCTTATGCTGTTAGAAAGATAAGACAGTTGACAGATATAGAAACTGCGCGATTGGTCTACTTCAGCTACTTTCATAGCATTATGTCGTATGGCATTCTACTTTGGGGTCAAGCTGCTGATATTGAATCCATTTTTATTTTACAGAAGAGAGCTGTCAGAGCCATTTATAATCTACCTCGTCGCGAGTCGCTTAGGGAATTATTTAAAAAGATTAATATTATGACAGTGCCTTGCCAGTTTATTTATGAAAATATTATGTATGTGAGGAAAAATATAAATCACTTTAAGAAAATAAGTGATAGACATAATATTAATACTAGAAATAAAGATAAAATAGCTCAACCATATTTTAGATTGTCTAAAGTAAAAACATCTTTTATAGGGTACTGTGTTAAATGTTACAATAAAATTCCTAATGATATATTAACATTAAATGAAAGAAAATTCAAGGCATATATTAAAAGTACACTTTGCAAACAAGCATATTACAAATTAGAGGATTATAATCAAGATAAGAATGCTTGGAAACATGCTGGTCCTGCTCCATAGGACAGTGACACATTCTAGACAAAATCAAACTTATTATTGTTATTAATAATTTTATTTTTTCTTAATACTTATTTTGTTTTTATTTTTATTTGATTTTATTTATTTTAAAGTATGTCATAGATTGCGCGGGCTCACACACTATTTTCATGTTAGTTGAGTTGTTAAGAGTGGTCGTCTATAGTTCCAATATTTGTAAACACGTGAACACTATGTATATTTGAACATTTTTAACCTTAAATTCTTGATTTTTTTAATACTTTTTAAGTGTTATGATTTAGTAGTTTCTATATAAGGTACATAGCATTCACGTGCCATATATATGATTCTGTATGCAAATATTGTAAACATTGATTTTAAAAGAGTACGTATGGAGTTTCTTGCCCATTCTTCTCCATACAAAGCTACCTTTTGGAAGGGGCAACTAGATTCAATTCCTTTTTCTTTAGTACTTGACGTTCAAAAGTGCCTTATAATGGCCTAATTGAAATAAATGATTTGACTTTGACTTTTGACTTTAACGCCTAAAACTATCGTTTGTTTTCTTTACTTATAAGGCTGATTATCTGATTATCAGTGAAGCCACAGCTTGCACAGTTCCGGCACCGTCCAGTATCAGTGATGCGCCAGAACTGACACTGAGAGCACTGTGTCACCACTGACACTGACAACAGTGAACGCGTTCATAGAGAATGTACGAAAGAAACTTATCACTGATAGGGGACGGTGCCGGAACTGTGGCTTCACTGATATGTGTGAATCAACCTTTATCTTAACCACTGTTTTCCCAAACTTATAAGAAAGATAAAAATGTAAGAAAAATATACAGAGGTAAAATTGTTTGTTGGCTATTGCAAGCACTGGCCCGATAACAAATAAACTTTTAACTGATAAAAAAACTACACTGCTGCCGTGTTCCATAGGCTGTGTCAGGGGTTACCAATTAGTATTATTGGAGGACCGTATTTGAAAATTATGAGGCTGTCGCAGTTCAACTTGGTGATAAGAAATACAAATAACGGGCAATAACTAGTACCTAATTAATATAAGTTGGATTGAAAATACTTCTCTGCGTGCCTTCTCTGTATGAAAAGAGGCCTTTGGCCTTTGCCTTTGCAGTGGGACAGTAATAGGCTGGTACTGTTATTACAGTTCTCAGGTACAGTCAGCAAAACAGATAGGTATGCAGGGTCGTCAGATATAGTTGAAGTTTTCTAAGAAACCGATGTCTTTGACTAAAACTTAACCTAAATAAAGAACTATTTATTATCTACGTTTTAAATTAAATTATATTCGAAAACATCCATCGGTTTCTAAGAAAACTTCAACTATATCTGACGACCCTGCATACCTATCTGTTTTGCTGTGTGTACGTAATCACCTCTGGCAGTTTCCTCATTTCCATTTACATGTATATTAAGTGTACTTACTTCGTTGTCATAAAGGTTCTTAGAGTGGAAATGAATTCAATTAGCAGCACTAATTACCTTGTAAAATGGAAATTATGCTTTTAGCTCACTGACACGAATCTTTGACGTGTTATTTGAAGTGACAGCTCACGATTATGTAAGACAAGCCCTAAGCGCCGTTTGACATAATTTTACTAATTTGACATAATTACCTATGTCAAATATTACAATTATGTAATTGTGGTCGAAAAGCACAACTGCTGAACATGAGGTCATATTGTTCCTTGCGAGAATCGAACCCGCGACACGCAGCGCTGCAGCCAACATTATAAACAAGTAACATAGACTATAACTTAATTTAAAAAAATATAGAAATCCGGAAGAAATCACGCAGACAAACTCGCGGGAAAAATCTAGTAAGACTATAAATACACCGGCACCGATACTCTACAAACTGGAACGTTGAACTTTAAACACAGCAACGTTGATTGGCTGCAGAAATGAATAAATATGGCTGTAGACTTTGCCGGGCGAACTCCTTTGCTATAATGAAGAAACCTATATAATATTCAAGATACCGGTATTGCAAAACTAACTCAAAGGTTCCAAGAAACGAGAATGTTTGAAATAGAACTGAAACTTGTAATAGAAATGTAAGTAAAGGCGTGGACACATCACAATGGCGCGGCGCCACCGCCGTCACCTCATTACCCATTGAAACGTCTACTCTTTGCAGTTCTTGTATGGACCACGAAAGACGTATTCTTCTCCTGTTATTGCTTAACAACGAATCAACAAAAAACCAAACAATCAAAGATCTAAACCAAGGGTTTTCAAAGTGGGGAGCGTGCCACTTCCTGGGGTCAGAGACCAGCAAAGGGGGTTTTCCACCGATTTAGTTTTTAGTTTCAGATTACAAATGTTTACGCCGTACCTACGGCATTTGATACAAACTAAGTTCCTAACATACTTAGTTGTAAAACTTAGAAATTTTCGTAATAAAAAACTAAAAAAAATTATTCTATCTTTGATAGTAACCTAAAATTATATTATGTGGGCAGGAGGCGGGAATATTTTATCTTGTTAGAAAGGAGGCGCATCAAAAATAAGTTAGAGAATCCTGTTCTTCACAAAAACTGAACAAATGATGAGTTTGAACAGATGATTGCTGCGGTGAGCCGGTGCAGCGCTCCGTGCCACGGTACGATACCGTGTCGTTTCACGGTAGCGTTGTCGTGCTGTGGTGATGTGTCCACGCCCTAATACAGAACATACCGTTCAACGATTACAGCGTTACAAACAGACACCACGAAGGAATTTCACGTGTGAATTCACAATGGTTTGATTAAATATCTTTGCTTGCTTCAAGACTTTGGAATTGTCCAGAAGGCCAATTCTACTAAATAAATATCTGATCTCCGCAGTCCCATTTCGGCGACAATGAATCGAAAAGTTTAGTTATACATATTATATAGAGTAGGCTAGCACCAAAAACTTTCTTAATATTATTACTATTATTTATTCGAAATGTTGTATGTATGAATGTTTGTTACTCAATCACTAAAATGGCTGAACGAATCTAAATGAAATTTGGCACAGAGATAGACTATAGTCTGGAATAGCACATAGGTTACTTTTGATCTCGGATAAAAAGTACGGCTCCCGTGGAATAATCAACTTTAGGCAGGCAGAAGTTAGTCTTTTAAATAAGAAAATAATTCATCATCTGCCTAGTCTTTTCCCAACTATGTTGGGGTCGGCTTCCAGTCTAACCGGATGCAGCTGAGTACCAGTATTTTACATGGAGCGACTGCCTATCTGACCTCCACAACCCAGTAACTGGGTAATACGATACCCCTAGGTAAGACTGGTGGTCAGACTTTCAAGCTTCTGACGACTACTCGACTATTCTCTCTTAAATAAGAAAATAATTATGATTGTCAAACCACTGTAAACCTATCTTCTTTCCAGGTACGCAGCAACACACGCTCGCCCCACCTTCTGCAATGTCTGCAGAGAACCACTCGGCGCACTGGGCACTGCGCACGCGCTCGCCTGCGAACTTTGCAAATTCAAGGCGCACAAACGATGTGCCTCGCGAGCGCCGCCATCTTGTAAGTGGAGCACGCTTGCCTCGCTTGGACCACACGTCGTGGAAGACGCTGAGGGGGTAAGTTTCACTATGGTTATTTTCCAGTGACGAAGAGTCAATTTTGGTAAAAGAGACGTGCTTCTATGATGAGATGTTTGAACGTGGACGAGGCGAAATTAAAATGTAAGGATCGTAGCAGGTAGCGTTCTTGGTGGCAGGTGGCAGTAGGTTTCTGCCTACCCCCATAGGAAAAAGGCGTAAGTTTACCTATGTATGTATGTAGACGTCGAAGCAAATGCTGCTTCCCTGCAAACACTTTCAAACGTTTTGAATTGTGGGGGGGCGCGTCATGTTATAGTAGTTTATCTCTACGCATGTATGTATGTACAACACACGTTTTAAAACTCATTCGGTTAGAAACATAAACCTTTTAACAGTGATTGTGTGTACAATAGGGCCAGAGATTAACATCTTTACAGTTTTAGAACGACTTTGTAAACATTGGAAACGAGAGTCATGAGATAAGTCTACCATACTGAAACGAGAAAGCTGCTTTATCATAATCGTTGTGTATGGAATTTAAGGTGTCTTGAATCCGTAGCTACCAAAGTGGGCCCTTGCAAATATCGTTTGGCGAAATGGGACTATTATATCAGGTATATAATAAAGACACGAGCTCAATATCTGATGATGAACTTCGGAGATATGGAATGGAACTCCTCACAGAATCACAGCAGCAATACCGTAACAAGTGAAATTGCTTTGTTAAACGTGTAGTCGATGACTGACTGAAGGAAAAGGGGGGGGTACGTCAACCCCCCTCCTACCAGTTTCCAAAATTAAATATAATTATCGTGTGAGGTATTAATTGAAAGGGCTTTTTGTAAGGATTTCAACATTAATACACAAGCACTAAAAAGTGAAAAATAAAAAGCTTTTTTACAAAAAAACATAACCGCCTTCAAAAAGTACAAAATAAAAATAGTGGCAATACTTACCTACATAACAAAAAACAAAACCAAAGCCGCCGACTTCCAAAACTAAAGTTATTTTTATTTTGTACTTTTTGAAGGCGGTTATCTTTTTTTGTAAAAAAGCTTTTTATATATCAAACTTTCAAGCCCTGTTTTCAAAATGAATGAACCGATTTTAATGAAACTTTCTACACATAGGCAGCGTACCTACGTAGGTCTAAAAAGTTAGTTGAGAACGTTTTCGAAATGTCTTATTCAAAAACGATAATTGGAAATCTCTGTTTATATGGAAAACTTAAAATCGGTTGAATTTAGCTGTAACATTTTTTTTCGTAATTCGAAATATTTAAGGTATAATAGTTCGCGAATCTGCTTCAACCCTATTCTTGGCACGGTGGATAATTTGATATATTGTACTTTACTAAAATCTAGAGACATACACGACAAATTTTAAGTATTTTTAACCGACTTCTAAAAAAGGAGGAGGTTCTCAATTCGGATGTTTTTTTAGGTTTGTTCGCGCTTAACTCCGTTGCTTGCTAACCGATTTTTAATTTTTTTTTTTGTTGGGAAGTACTTCCCAAATGGTCCCATAAATTTTTTATCGAAATCGGACAAAAATATGTCACTAAAATTTAAAAAATTTTAACCGACTTCTAAAAAAGGAGGAGGTTCTCAATTCGGATGTTTGTATGTTTTTTTTTAGGCTTGTTTGCGCTTAACTCCGTCGCTTGCCAACCGATTTGAAAAATTCTTATTTTGTTGGAAAGGTTAATACTTCCCAAATGGTCCCATGAAAATTTTATCGAAATCGGACAAAAATATGTCACTAAAAATTTACAAATAAAAGTCGGTTTTTTTTGCAAAAAAAATTTTTGCCAAGAATTGGGTTAAGCAGAGATGATCAATGCTCGTGTCTTCTCTGTATGTCAAAAGGTCTTTGCCCTGCAGTGGTACAAATAGGCTGGCACAATTATAATCATTTATCATAACCCTATAAAAGTTAAGCTACTTGCAAACTAGGACACATAATCAGCTCAGGAATTAATTTCCGAGGCTCACTGGATGTTATAAACGAGGTAAGTTAGCTCCACGGTCTCGTTGGTGTAAACAAGGGGATCTCGCTACGGTCAATGATTCGGATTATTGTTATCATGTTGCTTGCAGGGAGGTTATCGACATTTAGGGTTAATTTTAATCCTGTCGGGGTGCGGATCATGCGTCTAGCGAATACTGGGATCCCGACTCATGGTAGCAGAGGGAATAGTAGGATTTTAGTCGGTGAGAGTCCGACATAACGCTCCGTCCTCCCCAGACAGATGGTATCAAAGAGCCACAAATGATACAGAGATTTTTAACCGACTCGATAGAAGAATATTCCCAGAAATCTTCAACAAATCTTACCTCGTCTAATTTTTTTCCCATTATTCCAAGTTATTATAATAATCTTGGTTATATTTAAACACTGATTAATTTTAAATCAAATATATCAATCAATATCAATATCAATATTTAATTAGTTTGACGCAATTAGAGGTAGGCAAGTTTTGGCGGCACTATAATCAACAACATCAACATAATATCACGCCTTTAATCCCCGAAAGGTTAGGCAGAGGTGTACGGTGTACCCATTTGTACACCCACATTTCGCCAATTATGTTTAAGTCCCATGTAATAGCGAGCGAGCCTATTTACTGCCATCTACCGGGCACAACGAAGCAGTTCAAATAAAACTATAGCTATAAAATTTAAAATCCATTAAGTAGCACGATTCTGCTTCAAAAACAAGGATTAGATAATAACAATTTACACAGCGAACCAAAGAAAGAATTACCAAAAACCCTTTTATCCGTAAACATATGTAATGAAATTCATAATGAATCCCCAAATAACATCACGAATAATAATTGTCCTTTTGTTCTCAAATTTTACGACGCTTGTAAAATCCCTTTCCCCACCTTTGCGAGCCATTTTATTAACAATACCTGTGTCATACAGAGGGATGAATGGAGATTTTGTGAAGGCAGCCATTTTATAATTTGCAAAAATACGGTCGAGCTTGCGTTTCTTTTTTTAATAGATTCGGCAGCGGTGTAAATAATCTTTTCTAATTTAAGCGCTAATGCTGAGTATGAGGTCTTGTGTTCGATTCCCAGGTCGCGCAAAGAGTTATTAGGTTTGCTCATCAAGAATTTCTCAGTAGCAGCCTTGGAGTCTGGATTGTGCCCGGTTGATGGCAATAGGCTCGCCCCCTATTACATGGGACTTACACAAAACTGGCGAAATGTGGGTGTGCTAA
This sequence comes from Hoplodrina blanda, assembly GCA_949316365.1. Taxonomy (NCBI): domain Eukaryota; kingdom Metazoa; phylum Arthropoda; class Insecta; order Lepidoptera; family Noctuidae; genus Hoplodrina; species Hoplodrina blanda. The sequence goes on along the minus strand of OX438580.1, from coordinate 15,275,865 downwards.
TGGGTACACCTCTTATTAAATTGTAGCTTGCCAACGACTTTACTTTAAAAAACCTTTCATTTAGTTATAACAAAGAAGCTTTCCAACGGCAAAATGTAAGTACCAACGTTGGTAAAGTGAAACAAACAAAGTAAAACAAAACGAAAAACTTTTGCTACGTTACAAAACAATGGAGAAAGTTACACAATGGAGCCAGCGTGGAAAAGTGGTAGGCACTAGCTATTGCCCGCGACTACATCCGCGTGGAAGTCAAAGACCCCTTTTTTTTTGAGTGGTAATCCAAAATCCAAAATCATCAAATTAGTACTAACTTGATGATTTTGGATGGAAGGGACTGTCAGACTTTTACTGACTAAAAAAACCACCCTGTTCCTTCTGTTGCCCTTTGCGTTCCGGGGCCACGGTATCCTGCTAAGACGTCCCGCGACCCCAGCAGGCGTTTAGCCCTATTGGGGCCCTGTGCTGACAGCTCTTTGAGGCGCGCGTGGAGCGTGGAATAAAACCCTTAATTACGTCCTGACGCGAAATCCATAACATAATATCACGCCTATAATCTCCGATGGGTTAAAGCAGAGGTGTACCCACATTTCGCCAGTTATGTTTTAAGTTCCATGTAATAGGGGGCGAGTCAAAGTCCTATACTCCTAAACGTATGAGGCTCATAAACTTTGCAAGTTAATTTTCAGAAGTAAGTACCTATGTTGGCAGCGAGTATATCGGAATTAATCAGCTAATGGTTCCGGAAATGAGACGCTCCTAGAAGTATAATGGCCGCTTTGACCGCAGAATACACAATTAAAGGCACAACAAATATATAGCTATAATATTATATCTATAGTAAACCACATTTTTTTTCACATATTTTTGTGTAGAGCATAAAGAAATTGCTGCCGAAAAATATTTAATACTTCCAAAACTAAAGTTATTTTTATTTTGTAGTTTTTGAAGGCGGTTATCTTTTTTTGTATAAAGCTTTTTATTTTTCACTTTTTAGTGCTTGTGTATTAATGTTTGAAATCCTTACAAAAAGCCCTTTCAAACAATACCTCACACGATATATTTAATTTTGGAAACTGGTAGGAGGGAGGTTGACGTACCCCCCCCCCCCCTTTTCCTTCAGTCAGTCATCGACTACACGTATAAACAAAGCAATTTCACTTGTTACGATATTGCTGCTGTGATTCTGTGAGGAGTTCCATTCCATATCTCCGAAGTTCATCATCAGATATTGAAATGGTGACAATGGGACCACACGGGAAGCACCAGCTTTCAAATAAAAAAAGAATCATGAAAATTAGTTCACCCAGTAGCAAGTTAGGACCTAACAAACATAAAAAAAAATACAGTCGAATTGATAACCTCCTCTTTTTTTTGAAGTCGGTTAAAAATATAAATCAAATAGGGATATTTGTGTCATAGTGTGGGGTAATCATAGGCAGCTTTTTATTCCGCGACTTTATCTGCATCTGCGATAGCTAGAAGTAATCTTTAAAATATTAACGGTTACGATTTTGAAATCGTAAATTTTTGTACAAAAGTTATCAAGACCAAAACACCACATAAATTGTACAACTTTTCTTACCAAACAAAGACTTTTAACTCTTTCAGTATTCATTAGGTACTTAAGATCTTTCAACACAATACTAAACATTTATTACTGACCATTGTAGATCATTGGAAGAACCGTAATAAAAAAAACCTGCGATCTAAATATACCTTAATCCTTAACAATCGGACTTTTAATATCAGCAATTCAAAGATTGATACAGCGCCATAGCTTTCATTAAAGGGAGAATCAATATGGCGGCCCGAAAAAAAGAGGTTTTATTTTAAATTCGTTCCAATTTACCTCTTTGCATGGTCTCTGGTTCTGTATTTATTAGCTTGTGCTCGTGACTTCGTCCGGATATTGAATTTGGTTTTTCTTTTGCGTGGAATCCTAATTTCTTTTCCTAAAATAATATTTAGCTTACTCCTTATAGTATCAGCTACCTGTGTAGAAGTCCCGTCAAAATCGGTGCATCCGTTTCGGAGCCCACCCGAAACAAACAGACAGACAAAAATCATAAGAATTGTGTTTTTGGTATACCTAAGTACCGTGTAATCATTTTTTAAGCATTTAGTAAAAAAAACTGTTATTTTGACATTACGTATACAAACAGACAATTCAATTGTATTTACTTGTATAGGTTATTTCATTACTCATTCACATTACAAAAAGTCGTTTCCCAGTAATATTTTCGCTAAAAGTTACTTAGTTTGCTGGGCAGTATGCGCAATTAACGCGTATGTAATTTGTCTTTTTACACCTCGTTTAAAGCTCAAATAATGCAACCTTTCCCAAAGTGGGCGATAATGCCCCCTTGTGGGCGCTGCAGGCCTAAACGGGGGTGGTAAGAGACCCAGAAAAAAATCGCGGCGTTATGTAAAGGCTTGGGGAGCGATTTGTAATTTCATCTACTAGGTGGTTTTTAAGTAGGTGAAAAAATGGGGGCGTTAGAAAATTTGGGAATCCCTGCTCTAATGGGACCGTAGACGAAATGTGGACATCACTTTCTACATAACAAAATACGTAGTCAGATTTAACAAGCAACAAGATATACCTGAATATCTACACAGCAGTTTGTCGACTATTGTGTGCACACCACTTGCAATTTGCCGCCCTAATGTTTGTTTGTGTTTTGTGACGAACTTGTGTTTGGAACGAATCACGTAAGCAACGATTTGAATGCTCGTATGGGAGTAACGATCAGTGCTGAGGAGTAAAATGCTTTAGCAGTATTTATTGATAAATAATGAACTAAAAGCGAAATGTAATACAGTTGAAAATTGTGTATTTGCGTGCAATATAATAAATCCTGTGAGAAATTATATCTTGTATACTATTTTGAACTATATTTTTGATGTTTTTAGTTCGTTATCTAAAGTAGATGTTATTTTTTTTTTGTTTGTAAGAGGTAATCTCTAGAAATACTGGTTCCATTACAAAAAATCTGTTACTAATAGAAACACAAGGACAATTTCAAATTGCTCAACCCTGGGCTTAAACCCAGAAGCGTAGAGCTCAGCGGTAGCTCTTGCACTCCACTAGATCAACGAGGGAGTCAAAATCCATACTAATAAATTATAAATGCGAATGTAACTGTCTGTATGTTACGCTTTTACGACTAAACCACTGAACCGATTTTGATGAAATTAGGTACAGGGTAAGCTTGAACCCCAACAAAGGACATAGGCTACTTTTAATTCGACTTCGACTTCGTTTGCGTCGGCGATAACCGACATTTACGCGGACGACGGCGCGGTCAAAAACTAGTTTCTTATAAAATTGTAACCCACGAGAAACTAGTTAACTTATTCTAATCAACACAGTGGAGTACAATGACGTTATTTATTCACAATCACTCCAAGATTAACAAAACACTACCGTTTTATAGTTAAACTTCAAAATATTCCAACGTTTTCCAACTAAACACACTGTGCAGTCAAACATACATTGCTAACTTCCAATACTTTGTTGATTCTACAACTCTCTCTTCACGAACAGACTTCATTTAAAACAATAAGCATTGAGTTTTCATTAAATTATTCCAGTTAATTAAAGTTAGCGCTTTTGTCGAAGGATAATGTCCAGAGGCGATGTTTGACGTAGTTTTGTTGTTCAAAGTTGAACTGTAGACAGAGGCAAATAGAACATTATTTGCTTTATTAATTTTATTGTGAGACTGTTGAATATTTTCTGTCATAATCATAATTATTATCCACTAGTACTCTCCCCGGGACTTCGATCGCATGATTTTCCTTACGGATCTCTAACTTTTTTGAAAATATAATATTGCCTATGTTACTCAGGGTGAATGTAGCTTTCTAATGGTGAAAAAATTTTTGAAATCGGCGCAGTAGTTTTCGAGTTTATTCATTACAAACATACACACACCCTCAAACACAAATACAAATAACTCCTCTTTATAATATTACTAGCTGACCCGCCGCGACTTCGTTCACGTGGTATCCTACACTACCAATACTCCTACCCTAACCCTGCATTACCCTATCCCCTACCCTACCCTACCCCTACCCTACCCCTACCCTACCCCTACCCTACCCCTACCCTAACCCTACACTACCCCTACACTACCCCTACCCTACCCCTGACCTACCCCTACCCTACCCTACCCTACCCTACCCTACCCCTACCCTACCCCTACCCTACCCCTACACTGCCCCTACCCTACCCGTACCCTAACCCTACCCTACCCCTACCCTATCCCTACCCTACCCTACCCCTACCCTAACCCTACCCTAACCCTACACTACCCCTACCCTACCCTACCCTACCCCTACCCTACCCCTACCCTACCCCTACTCTACCCCTACCCTACCACTACCCTACCACTACCCTACCCCTACCCTACCCCTACCCTACCCCTACCCTACCCCTACCCTACCCCTACCCTACCCCTACCCTACCCCTACCCTACCCCTACCCTACCCCTACCCTACCCCTACCCTACCCCTACCCTACCCCTACCCTACCCCTACCCTACCCCTACCCTACCCCTACCCTACCCCTACCCTACCCCTACCCTACCCCTACCCTACCCCTACCCTACCCCTACCCTACCCCTACCCTACCCCTACCCTACCCCTACCCTACCCCTACCCTACCCCTACCCTACCCCTACCCTACCCCTACCCCATATTTTCTCACCTTCAAACCTTCCCTAGACCTCCACGAACATTTCAAAATCAAAATCAGCTAAATCGGCCCAGCCGTTCTCGAGTTTTAGCGAGTTTACACCTTGGGTCCGAAAAACCCAAATATCTTACGGACCCCTATTTTTTCTAAAATAAAATATAGCCTATGTCACTCGCAGATAATGTAGCTTTCTAATGGTGAAAGAATTTTCAAAATCGGTCCAGTAGTTTTTGAGTTTATCCATTACAAACAAACAAACAAACAAAAAAACAAAAATAAAAAGTTTTCCTCTTTATAATATTAGTATAGATTAAGGGCCTGTTTCACGACCTTTGATTAAACGCTATTCACCGGATACTTTAAAAAATGGAACAGAATTTGTATGAAATAATCTGCCAAATAATTTAATCGAAACTTATTCGAAGATTGTGAAACAGGCTCTAAGTGTAGATAATTAGTTTCTGCCGCGTAAAAATTAACATTCCGTAAAGTAAATTGAACTACTTATTATCCTAAGGTGTCATAAGGGATCACATTACTGGGATAAAAAAGTATCCTTTGTAATCCAGGAAATATGGTCTATTCTTTGCCACGTTTTGCGTGTTTTTTTTTACGTGGCCCTTTCGCCACGTATTTAAGCCAAGGAAAATCCTAACTAAAGTTATTAATTTTCCAGGAATTTCTTTTCACCAGCCTCCGTTTTACAGTCGCGTAGGATTCTACTAATTTTCAGCTATTCAGGAATTCCCATTCCTTCATCCCGTCCTGGAAACTTCAAACTTTTTTAATAGGGTTCCGTGCGCCATGGTTCTTTTGAAGTCTACGCGAATTCTGATTTGATTCGGAAAGGGAAAGTTGAATTTTGAGGTTTGAGTTTTGTCCGACTTTTTTTATCATTAACTTTTTTTGCTGCGTCTGCCTCGTTGGTCTAGTGGTTGCTAAGCGCGACTGCTGAACATGCTGTCTTGGTTTCGATCTCCAGGTCGGGTAAAGTGTGATTGGGTTTTTCCATCAAAAATTTCTCAGTAGTGCGCCTCGGAGTCTAGATTTGTGTCCGGTAGACGGCGATGGGCTCGCCCCCTATTACATGGGACTTAAACAAACTAACTGACTTTAACAAACTGGCAAAATGTGGGTGTACTTGATGGGTACACCTCTGCCTAACCCTTCGGGGATTATTTTGCGTGATATTTTGTTGTGTTTTGCTGTGAACTTATAAGTTGTTTTTCTCTTTGTTATTACGTTTCTTATCCAATATAAATATCAAGCAATACCTATTTTCTGGAATTTTTTGAAAAAAAATACCGTTACTTGTTTTTTTATTCAATCCGACTTTTTCCAATCTTCCTGGTAGTACCAGAGATTTGCGCGCTTAAATAAACAAACAAAAAACTCTTCAGCTTTATTATATTAGTATAGATTTATCTTTAAGACTAATCATGTTTTTTCTTTATGAAGGAATAAAGAATGTTATTAATGTATTAATTTTTTGTTGCAGAACATAATAATGCCACACCAATGGTTGGAGGGCAACCTTCCCGTCGCGGCGAAGTGTGACGTGTGTGACAAGACATGCGGTTCGGTGCTCAGGTGAGGCTCTACTTTTATGTGACTGCCCTTCTGCTTGGGACTTTGTCCGCTTGTTTTATTTTAATAAATAATTATTTATTTATTTATATAAACTTTATGCAACAAAAGTACAAAGGCGGATTTAATGCTTTTTCTCTTAATTCTTTTTGCTTAATAAATTCTCTAACAGTTAACCCCAATCTGCCTTAAGTTACATACTCAATACTCATTGTCTTTATTGCTTTTCCAATGTATGCTTAGGTGGTAACTTAAATAATTCAGATCATTATGGACCCTGTAGGGCACAGCAAAAGGGTAGGAGAGAGGAAGCCCCGTTTAAAGAGATCATTACTTAATAGAAATTTAAATAGGTTCCTTCTAATTTAGGAATAATTAAAATTTGGATAATCATGAATAACTTAACTATTACTTTGCCCTTACCGACACTTAGTATGATGGGCAGTATGCCTAGTTAAGCGCTATGTAATGTATCTTTTTACACCCCTATAAAAATTGAGTACTACACCTCAAAGATCTATACTAAGTACCTAATATTATAAATGCGAAAGTATCTACCTCTTTCTGTCTCTCTGTCTGTTACATTTTCACGACTAAACCAATGCACTGATTTTGATGATATTGACATGACATAGGCTACTTTTTATTCGGGTACGTATTATACAATACCGAAATTTAAAAGACCGTATTTTAAAATACCTATGGATGAAATCCCGAAAAATTAAACGCCGAATGATTGTTTGGTCGAAAATTTTAAATTGTTCATTTGCCCGAAAGCTTAAAATTCCGAAGTTTAAAATCCCGAAGATCCATATCCCGAAGTTCAAAATCGAAATCAAATATGTATTTGTGAAAAAAAAGTGGTTTTTTGTGATAACATAATTATTTGCAGTGTGGCGCGTTTTGCAACTTGCGTCAGTAGCAGTACTATAGACTACTTACAGTATGGAGTTTCTTGCCCATTCTTCCCCATATGGAACCACCTTTTGTAAGCGAGCGAAGCGAGCTCGGGACTTGAGCTATCGGCATTTTGAATTCGTTGTTTTGGACGTCGGTATTTCAGTCATAGTTGTTATGAAATTCCGGGATTTTAATACGTACCCTTTTATTCAGCGACTTCGTCTATGTACGCGTATCCAACATTTACGCGGACGATGTCGCGTGCAAAAGCTATAGTTATCAATAAAACTGTCAACCTTTAGGTAGATGTACAAACTCATAAAATCGTCACAAACTCATAAAACTGTCACATGGATGGATGGGTGGAGGATGCTGCTTAGAAGTAGAACGCGTCTCTGCGTCTTGCGAAGCGGCAGAGCATTCTAAGATAATTTCCAATGATACAAATTAGGCGGAAACTAGAGCCTGATTAGAGACGCAAGGCTTACAATCAAATGATCCGGTGTTTGAGTTTTCGAGGAACCGGTGAAGTGTAACGCGTTAGGTGAGCTGATTAATTCAATTCAATTTGATTCCGTAAATTGTAAACGCCGTTTGAAGGTTGCAAAATTACCTAATACATACATAAACTCACGCCTTTTTCCCATGAGGGTAGGCAGAAACCATAGAACGCCACCTGCTACGATCCTTATTATAATTAAAATTGTTTGTTTGTTTGCATAGGCTCAGAGACTACTGAACCGATTTGAAACATTATTTCACAGTTGGGAAGTTACACTATATTTTACAAATAAGCTATATTATATTTTCAACCAACTTCAAAACGGAGGAGGTTCTCAATTCGGCGCGTGTTTTTTTTTTGTATATATGTTCTGCGATTACTCCGCCAATTATAAATCGATTTGGATGATTCTTTTATTGTTTGAAAAAGTATAGTTCCGAATTAGGTCCCATAGAAATATTGTCATGATCTGATGATGAACTTCGGAGATATGGAACGGAACTCCTTATAGGATCACAGCAGAACCGTCGTAACAAGAAAATTTGCTTTGTTTATACGTGTAGTCGATGACTGACTGAAGGAAGTGGGGGAGGGGGTACGTCAACCTACCACTTTTCAAAATTAAATATATCGTGTGAGGTATTGTTTGAAAGAGCTTTTCGTAAGGATTTTAAACATGAACACACAAGCACTAAAAAGTGGAAAATACTTTAAAAAAAATTAGGGATCCCTAAGAAACTTCTCGCGAACGAAGTCGCGGAGAGAGTGCTAGTGTAATATAATTATGACAGCTCTAATCTAGTGTATGTATCTGTCAATAACCATTACCTAGTTGAAGTTAATTGCTGGAAATTGATGAATGTGCCGTCAACGTGAGTGATAACGCGTGCTTGTTGATCTATCCTTACCCTTACTTAGCAGATCGATCAATCATTGGCGCGTTACTTAGAGATAATGCCCATAGCGCTGTTTGCTAAGAAAAGAATACTTATTTCTGAGTATTATCTGTAATACCTACAAACTGGTGTATTGGTTCTGTTGAACTAAACGCGACTGCTAAGCTTGGGGACTTGGGTTCGATTATTAGGTCAGGTAAAGTGTTATTTGGTTTTTTTTTTTAATTTTTCTGTGTGAACCCGGAGTAAGGAAATTGTTGGTGTGACACTCGTAGTGTGGTCCTATCTAATTGCTGTCCCGTCGAACTATGAGAGTAAGAGGAAGTGCAAATGTATTTGCGCACAAATAATGCGTTAAATATTCTTCCTATCAAACAAACGTTATACTTTAAACATACTTATATAATATTATCCACCTAATATTGTCTCACTGAAGGGTCAAAGCTTCTTAGAACACAGAAAAGGCACTAGTATCACCATGCTTGCTCCAGGCTGATTAGCGGTTCCAGACTTATATTTTTTAACTATAAGTCCAGATTTCCTCACGATATTTCCCTTTACCAATGCCACCATGTCACTAATCTTTCCCACACACCTTACAGTTTCCAAAAACAAAATTCCTTGCCCCGAAAAAAAAAGAATTGTGAAAATTAAAGAATTTCATCAAAAAGAAAAGAATTTCATAGCCTATATAATGACGACCCATAACTGAGTCTTAGAATGTCCCTTGTAGGCTAAAGCTCGGGATTTTCGGGAAATAACCAACACTCGGCCATTATCCCGCGCTTAGCTCCGGGAAATTGGAACAACACTATTTGAGCCACTCATCTGTTGAACGAAACGATCGCGCGGGATGGTTTCCCGAATCCATTTTTGTCGGTTCCATTTAAAAGCTTTATTTGTATGCGGTTTTTCGGGAATATTCTAGACCGGTTTTTTTTTCGTCTATAGAAATTGAATGACTTTAATACCTAGAACTGTGGAGGCTATGGAAGCTGGAAAAATCGGCCAAAAGCAAGTCGGATTTAGACAATTAACGGTCTGTCGTTATAAAGTCGATTACGATTGGCTCCAGCGATTTATTGCTGCGCTACTAACCGTGGGTTCGATTCCAAAATGTTTGTAAGAAATACCCCTTTGTGACAGATTAGCAAAAAATGTTCTTATAAGATTTCCGATATTGTTTTAATGAAAAAAGATTCTAATATTTTTAGTATTATGATTCATACAAAATGGAAGTGCCACGCAATCACTTCAAAAACGTGAGTCCAAATACGCAACTTTCATACTATTGCGCAAATTACTGGGATTATGTGATTCCGGGTATAAACAAAAGAGCATCTACCTATTGTCATATTTAAACAAATGAAAAGGTGTTCACTTTCAACTGAGCTCTCAAGCAGAGTACCTACCCTCCGCACCTGAGGGCGACTAATGACGTCACTCTCTAAGCGACACTCTCAACAATACGAATACTTTCCACTGAAACTGGCTGGGCTTTATTTACATAAAGGAAAAATATGCCAATTTAACTAGAAGTTACGTGTCAAATATATTCTTGCTATCTAACCCTGTAACTTTATACACTATGTAACAAAAACCCTTCTCTTCTCTCAAAAACCCTGTCCGATCAGTGTTGCCGTTGATCAGTTTTTACCCGACTACGGCAAAGCCAAAAGGAGGGTTATGATTTTGACCGGTATGTATGTATGTATGTATGTGTTTTTATGTTTTATTTTAATTTAATTATTTCTTCTTTCTTCTTTTTTTTCACTGGGGAAAAATAATAATCTCAAATCCATTAAATGGTTACGTATATGAGTACGCAGTACGATGCCGAATAATACCCTTAAGGATCGGACAGGGTTTTTGTTACAGGCTGTATATTAAAACTAACGGTTAAGTGGAAACTCAGCTTAAAGGCTGATTTACACGGTGCGAGAAATATCGTGCAAGTTTTGGTACATTTCCGTCAATGATCAGTCACTTTTCACATGACAGCCGCGCTGTCCCGCAATGTACGTCAAATCGCATGATATTTCTTGCATCGTCTAAATAGAAATGAGGCATATCTCACACATGCACAACATCTCCTTATCATAGTGTCTCATCATCTGCCTAGCCTTTTCCCAACTATGTTGGGGTCGGCTTCCAGTCTAACCGGATGCAGCTGAGTACCAGTATTTTACATGGAGCGACTGCCTATCTGACCTCCACAACCCATCATGTCTCCTTATCATAGTGTCTATTCCAAAAAATTATCTAACAAACTGAATTAAAAATAATTACTTTACTACTTTCTAGATCAAGACTGGCCAACTGATTTTCTAGGCGGACCCATTTTTTACGGTCTGACGGGGTCGTGCTTTATAGTCTAATTACTAGAATAATACGCAAGAAAAGATGATTCAATTTAATTGTTTTGTAATTTATAAAATATTAGATTTTAAATTAATTTCGAGCAAATTCAAATGCTTTGGCGAACCATTTTGTGGCCCGCGGGCCTGTGGTTAGCCAGTCTTGTTTTACACTAAAAAATAATACAACATTTTTTTTTTGCCTATTTTACTCAACTAACCAAAAGTCTGACAACCAGTTCTACGTAGAGGTATCGTATTACCCAGTTACTGGGTTGTGGAGGTCAGATAGGCAGTCGCTCCATGTAATATACTGGTACTCAGTTGCATCCGGTTAGACTGGTAGCCGACCCCAACATAGTTGGGAAAAGGCTAGATGGTGGCAGATGATGACTCAACTAACCAAATAAATATTATCACGTAAGACTTTTTGTAGGACCGATTATCGGATTGAACGATTATTTCATAGTTTCGTAGGACCGAATTTTTGTAGGACGTATGCGTTGTACTATTGCCATCATCATCATATCTTTAGGGAAGGCTGACATCCACTGCTGGACATAGGCCTTCCCTAAAGATAACTACAATGACCGGTCCTGCGCTGCCCGCATCCAGCGGTTTCCCGCAACCTTTACCAGCGGGCCTACCACCACCTCTTAAAACAATATTATTTCAATATTGCTATTGCCTTCCGGACTGTTGGATTTTCAACGCTCGGCTCAACGCCGGGAGTTGAAATTGCAACAACAGAAATTTTATAATAATACTATTTTAAGAGCTTGTGGTTCGCCCCCTGGTCGTCAGTGCACCTCGTGGGGGGCCTTCCCACGCTGCGCCTTCCTGTACATGGTCGCCACTCGAGAGCCTTACGACCTTAACGGCCGTCTACTCTACGGGCTATGTGCCCTGCCCATTGCCACTTGAGTCTCGAAATTTTGAAAGCTATGTCAGTCACTTCAGTTCTTCTGCCGATCTCCTCATTTCTGTTTCGTTCTCGTCTATTGCCATGACTTGTCCAATTTCTCTCCGACAACAAATCGGTCACCGATTGTCTGACGTGGAAGAAGGCCTTTATCGAGAAGAAGCTCCAGCCAATAGTCGCGTATGATTCGTGCGTTCTGAAAGTTTTGATGGGTCCAAACAAGGGGAAACGGGACCTATCTAATAAATGTAACTTATGTATGATCTAGTTTAACTTTTGTAGGAGTTTGCTCAAGTTTTACGAGGGTAGAGGTAGGCATGGAAGTATAGGAATGTCTTTGGGAGTTTGGGCTAAAATAGGGCAGCTATTTATCTCAGTTCATAGCCTAAATTGCTTGGAAGCTCCGATATTTTCTTCGGAAAACATAACAACAACACGCCCGTAATCCCCGAAGGGTTAGACAGAGGTGTACCCATTAGTAGGTACACCCACATTTCGCCAGTTATGTTTAAGTCCCATGTATTGGTCTAGCTGAGCGTGAGGTCTTGGGTTCGAATCTCAGTTCGAGCAGTGTTATTGGGTTTTTCCATCAGGAATTTCTCAGTAGCAGCCTCAGAGTCTAGATTTGTGCACGGTTGATGGCAATAGACTCGCCTCCTATCACATGGAATTTAAACATAACTAGCGAAGGTGTATACTAATGGTTGAACCTCTGCCTAACCCTTCGGGTATTACAAGCGTGATGTTATGTTAAATGATGAGATGTTAAATATCGGAGCTCTCAAGCAATTTAGGTATGAACAGAGATAAATAGCTGTTATGTTTATTTTTAATTTAATGTTGGTTGTTATAGCGGCAATAGAAATACCTACTTTATACATTTTTTTTTTAAATCCTCTCGAAAAGTCGGAAGCCTCCACCAGTACGAAGCCACGGCGGCGGTTCACTAGTATTAAATACAATTCTAATCAGTATTTTTCAACCAACTCGCTAAGCTTTAGAGTCATACGTGCATTTTATTTGTAGATATCTCCTTTTTAAATTGAATTGATATTGATAGCAGCTCTTGAATCGAGAATCGAGTCTAGTCTAACTCGTTTTTACTAGACGACTGTGACAGAATTTCAAACAGCTTTCTTGTGTGTGCTTGGATGCAGCACATACATTATGTATACGTCAATTTGTTAGCTTTTTACCCGACTGCGGCGAAGCCAAAAGGAAGGGTATTTATTTTGACAGTCTACGTATGTTTATATGTTCCACCGTAGCGCCTAAACTACTGCACCGATTTTAATGAATGAGGTGTCAATAGATTCGTCATAACGGTCCGGGTGAAATAGGGTCCCAATAAAATCAATACGACGAATGTTACATTTAAAAAAATGTAGATTTCTGGATATTTATTTGTGTTCGTTTTAGTGGGATGTCAGATGAAAGAGGAAAAATAATTAAGAAAAGTTCAAAGAACTAAAACCAGACTGCGACAAAAAAATTAATAAAAATAATATGAAACTAGAAGTCAAAATCAAAGTCAAATAATTTATTACTCTTAGACCATTTACAGGCACTTCTGAATTGTCAAGGAGTCGTTCAATCAGTCAGAAAGTTGAAGCTAGTTGCTCGTTGCAAAACGGAGGTAGGCCTGGAGAAGAACGAGCAAGAAACTCCATTGACACTCTTTTCAATTAGGTGTTTACAAAATCAAGAAAATATTTCTGTCGTGCTCACGTGCCGTTTTCGATATGCTTATGAATCAATAAATACCTTCTGCATGTTTGAAGCCTACCATTGTACCCTTTCATTTGACATATGATTCATCCTTGGCAGCGCTTGAGCCAACTCCCACACATTCTCACCCACTAACTTTTAACACAAGACCTTGACGAAAAGTTACCTATACCCAAACAACTTATCCGGAAACTCATTTGCAAGTCACATCTGTATAAAATTCGTCACAACACGAAGCGTACCATTAGAGCCTCTATAATCGGCTTTTGGCATTTGAATGAAAATGTCAATGCGCAACCATTTGTCGCTCGAAAGGATTTGCAATGAACGATTTATTATGTAACTTCGCGATGGACGGATAGACGTCTCTAACGTTCTGTTGTATTTATTTTTAAGGTAAAAGGTAACAAAAGATCGGTAAGGAGATGGACAAAAAAAACATGTCCTAGTTTTGTACCGAAATAAAAGTATTACAATTAAATTATTAAAACGAATAAAGAAAATATAACTATTAAGACCTATATGCAGAAGTAAAAAGAGAATCATAATAATTGAAAATATTTTTCCCTTTAAACGTCAAAGGAGATGGCTAAAAATAATATGGGCCTGTGCCCCAGATTGCACAGATATAAAATGAGTGTCATTTAAAAATACCAAAGCCCATTCTTTCTTTCTTTCTGAGATCTGTCTTTTTACACTCCGTGGGAAAATCTTTGTTGTGTGTGTTTGTATTTTAACAATGTCCCCTTCTCCCCAGATTACAAGACTTCAGATGTGTGTGGTGCCGTAGATGCGTGCACGCGGCGTGCAAGCCGACGTGGCGTGCGTCATGTTCGCTGGGCCCCGCGCGCGCATCTGTCGTGCCCCCCACACGCTTGCACTCTGTGGGCCCCGACGACGCGTGGGTCCCAGATAGGCCTCCTAATGCTAGCCCACTTATTGTGTTCGTTAACTCTAGATCAGGTAAGAAACAAAATTATAATTTAAATGGGTTATTATGAAAAGAATATGAAGATCAATGTAACTAAATAAAACCGTGTGCATATACCTACAGAAAAAATTGTTTTGCAACAGTTGATGGCAGAAACAATTGTTATTGTGAGATATTGTTTTGTTTTTTACCTAGAACATTTACATATTGCCATGCCAACAACAACGCATTATTGTTTACCGCAACACGTAAACAAGTTGCAGAAATATTGTTACGCAACTTGGTTTCCTGTGTATATTGGGCATTTCTCTGACACTGCTAAGCCAATTCGGTATAGTTAGCACCAGTCATTGTCCAATAAATCCAAGTCACAATTTTTTAAAGAAAAACTCTTTATTTTAGCCCTATATACCTAATTAGTTTTCAATTAACAGAAAAAAATATTTTTAGTTGCTTTGAAATCAATAAATAGTTTAATCAATTGAGTTGGAAAATAAGTTACGTCAAGGTTTACTATTGTCATACAAAAACTATACGGGGGAATCGCATTTCAAGAGCTAATAAAAAGTATGTCATATGAATGGTGGTGCTAAGTCCCAAACATAACATCACGCCTGTAATCCCCGAAGGGTTAGGCAGAGGTGTACGCTCACATTTCGCCAGTTATGTTTAATGTACCATGTAATAGGGGGCGACCCTATTGCCATCAAACGGGCACAAACTGAGAAATTCCTGATGGAAAAACCCAAAACCCATTGCCCGACCTGGGAATCGAACCCAAGACCTCATGTTTAGCAGTCGCGCTTTGCGACCACTAGACCAACGAGGCAGTCGCAATTACTCTTTGATTTTACGTTGTTTTTTTATAAATATAATTCTTACTTCTCCATTCCACCAGGCGACAACCAAGGGATAAAATTCCTCCGTCGCTTCAAGCAGCTTCTGAATCCAGCGCAAGTGTTCGAGCTGAGCGGGGCGGGGCCTCGGCTAGGGCTCCGGCTGTTCAGGCACTTTGCCCCCCTGAGGGTACTCGTCTGCTCGGGGGACGGCTCCGTAGGCTGGGTGCTTCAGGAGGTTGATAAACTGGATATGCATGTGAGTATATTAATAGTAGGTATTTAAGGTCATAAGTAATTAAATTTTACGTAATTAACTGTTATTAGCTGTTTTTACAAGCTTTTATTTAGGTTGCACTGTTCGTATGTACTCGTATGTATGTAAGTAAGTTGTCCTTTCAAAATATGCAAATCATTTTTCGACCATTTGTGGGTATCCGATTGAGCTGAAATTTTGCATACACCTTTAGTTCTCATGACAATACAATGTCCAATAATCAATATTGTAATAATTACAAGCTTGTTTTTTAAAATATTTTGTTAATTAGTTTATTTAAAGTGTCTATAAATCTTTCATATTAATTAAATAAACAAATACTCAGTACCAGAAAAACTTCTAATAAAAAATCCAAAATCGCCATTCTACCTTGAGAAAACGTAGTAATCAATGCTCGTGCCTTCTGTGTATGAGAAGAGGCATTAGTTTGACAATAATAGGCTACTATTATTATTATTAAACATTCAATTGTTGAGAAGAAATTTGGGCCCAAGCTAAATTGCTTTTCAACGAAAAGACCAATAAATAACTAACACCCTTTTTCCTCCAGCGACAAGTCCAGACCGCAGTGCTTCCCCTGGGCACCGGCAATGACCTGGCCCGAGTGCTGGGCTGGGGAGCCTCCTGTGACGACGCAGCCAACCTCCAGGTGCTTATCGAACGATACGAGAGGGCTTCCACCAAGATGCTGGACAGGTACGTTTTTAATGTAACATTTTACAATGTACTCATAGATTCAACTTGAATGATGTAACCTTTTGTAAATTTTCTTGGTTTTCAACCGACTTTAAAAAGGAGGAGGTTCTCAATTAGGCGCGTATGTTTTCTCACAGGTACAGGTACAGGTACTCTATAGAATACCTTGTATACAATCCCTAGGAATTGTATACATTACCTAGGTAAAGTATGTAATAGAGAATAATATTCATAATGTTTCATACATTGCCTGTACGCCCCAGGTATTTTATACATTGCCTAATTGTATAGAATACCTGAATTATACAGATTGCCGGTAACATATACATACCTAAAAGTTGAATACAAAACACGACCAAATTGTCGCTTGGTTATATATTTTCCTTAACGCCAATTTATTATGTCAAACCCAAATATTGGATGTCAGCTTACTCTGTAGCAAATGTTTAAATTAAATAAGCCAATTTTTGAGTAATCTTGGCTTCTCGCCAAATCTCTTTAAGCCAGATTTCCGTTCATATGCCAATAATTGAATAAATTGGGCTCTCGTTAATGCCACAAAACTTTTTGACCTTTTCGCCGGCTTTATTTGAAGCTTCTATTTCTATTAAGTTGTTAAAGTACTATTTTACTTACAATTAGTTTAGTTTTCTTTGAATACCTATCTGTGTTAATGCCCACGTTTTTTGTTCGATGATGTATAATCGCGTTTTGACAGCTCATAAAAAGTATGTAAAAAGTATGTAATTGGTGGTATTAAGTGGGGTACTTACTTCTCGGTGACTAAAGTCCCCGTCACTAGAAAAAAGAAAATTTTGTAAACACACATTCAGGGGATCGTAACGCTTAGATCAAATACTGCGTCAGCGTGAACTTACTTCAAAATGACAGCCCAAATCTTTACGTTTAATGTGTCAGACGCGTTCCAGTAGCACAAAACACTAGACGACAGCGCTTTATATCGATATAAGCAATATAACCCGACCATATGAAATTGCTAGTTAGTTTCGAATTACACGAATGTTACTTTGAGTTGATTGAGTTTGGGATTTGATTTTATGACGATTGTATAATTGTCGCTACGTAACTTAGTAGAAGTTCTTTATTTACATAATTCATAACTTCTCGTGACGGAGACTTAATATATTTCGATGCAAACCATAACTTTAGGATCGTAAAATATTGTTTTTTTATCAATCAGGTGGTCAATAATGACGTTCGAGCGCGCTTTGACAGCACCACCTCCCCCTCCCGTACCGCCCGATTTATTGGAGGAGAACTCGCTGCTAAGAAACTTGCAGGATATCATGCAGGTAAGAGGACATCTCGGCTGTTCTTACCTACCTGATTATTATTTTTAATTTCTCTGATGTAATTTGAATCGTATCTCCGGGACTCGTCGAGCTTCATTGCTTTGGCGTTTTTCTGGTGGTCGCCACGGTTGATTCTGGCTTTTAGGAGTTGCAATGGTTTGCAGAAAGTGGAATGCAAAAAAACGAAGGTGAACTCCTACTTACTTTCATAGCTGTGATCTTTCAATAAAGATTTTCATTTGTTTTTTTGGTAGTGTCAGTTTTTGCAACTTGGAGTTGGATTATCGGAAGAAGCACACCCTTGAATACCTTACCTCATTCAGCGCAAGGTCCTGATGAAAGATCCTGCCTCGATTCGTACCAAGACTCTCTCGACATTGATCAATGGCTTTCTGATGGACCCCGCTCAACTTTCCTTCTCCCAAAAGCCTACTCGTTTATCATTATATGTGTAAAGCTTTCTATTCTTCTTAAACAGGCTGGTGAAGTTAGTTGTGTAGCGAGCACATCTCTTCGCGCGGGATGTTCTCGTCTGGCTGCGGTGGGGGAACGCGCGGGGGGCGGGGCAGCGCGCGCTGCTCATCGCCTGCGTCGTGCTGTGTCGTTGTTGCTGCATGCTAGGGCGCATCTTGCGCACGACCATGCGAGGTGCAAGTGAGTATACTGACGATGCGTTTTTTTTATGACCAGCTTATTGCTTGCATTATTGCTCCACTGCGGGGCGTAGACCTCTACTCGTTCAAAAAAGGCAAGATCATCACCATTGCTCAATCATTGGCTATTAGGTTTCCTCACGATGTTAGTAATGTAATGAAATAGAAAGGACCACATTGGTATTCGCCAGTGCCCGCTTGCGAACCCACAGCTTCGGACTTGAGAGGTGCCGTAACCACTGGACCATTACGATTTTCACTAAATGAGTATCCAATTTACCATTAGGTCCTGGGAGCCAGTAGAAACGACGAGTGATAGTGAGCCAGAAGCACAACCAGTTGCCGAGAAAGGCAGCATCGAAAAGACTGAAAAGGTACGGTTTCTTTTAAAACTTTAGGTATAAATTACGGTTTATGTTTAAGTATCAAATCAAAATCAAATCAAATCATTTATTGCAAGTGAGAGTAAGTAGAAAGAATAAAATGAAAAACTTGCTAGAATTAGACTTTAGAGATTCTCCGAAATAGGACCAATTATCGGCTCAAAGGACCAATTATGTTCCTTGGTTTCTAATTTGGTAATTAAATATGAAGAACATATTTTTGATGGGAGATATTATGAAATAATTTTAAAGGTCGTTGTTATGTGCACAGGAGCAGCTGAACTGGGCAGTGCGCGGGTGCGCGCTGGCCGGGCGCGCTGACAGTGTGCGGCGCGCATTACGCTCTCTGCTACGCACGCTAACTCAGGTATACCCACAGGTACGTGTTAAAAACTTGAAAATAATACAGGCTGATTTTTTGTAGAGAATATCAGATTTTTATATGTTTCTGATTTGGTCCTTCAGTAAAAGTTTTTCGTGGTAATAAGTACCTTGTAAACTGTATATAGTTTTATATCTTTAACACCGTAGTGTTGTGGGGATAAATTCCCAAACTTGGTGCATGATACAGGACCATGTGCTAAAAGCAAGTATTGAGATAGTATTGTTAGTCCGTTGTGGCACGTGTACTTTTCCGATTAAAGTGTAGAACGTCAGTCTTTAGGTTTTCATTGCTGTCTATCTGTTCGTTACTCTAACACAGCAAAACAATTGAACCGATCGAAATAAATTTCAACAAAATGGTAGCTCGTGATCCGGAAAGGACATAGGGTACTTTGTAATTCGAGACTTCGTTTGCGTCCGCGACAACTGACATTCACGTGTAGTATCAACTTCAAGTCTTTTTTTTATCTTGGTTCGGATCTTATCGTTTAGAGAAAACCCGCCCGTGACATAGTTTGATCCATGGCATGAGTCCAAGCTGCAGTTTGATAATATATTTCTTTGCCACTGAATGCCAAATAAACTACATTATACTTAATAGCTTGAAGTATTTTAAGACTTTATACTTACAAATTGGAGTGTTTCTAGGTTTCTTGGCATCGAATCACACTCGACATAGAATATTGTCTGTTTTACTGCACAAGATATACATATTTACATGCCTATAATGTCTAAGTTATTTTTTGTGACAGTTACGGACTTGTACCATGTCAAGTCCTAACGACCGAACCCGAACTACAAAAGAACATCCGACCTTGACCGTTTAAATGAATTTCAACGTTGTCGTATTCTGTGCAGGGTGTATCACAAGAAGCGGACTCTTGTGACACATGCGAGGGTTCCAGCAGTGGGGGGCCAGCAGTAGAGGAACGTGGGGCGGAGGCACCGCCGGCAGCGCCCGACATGGCGGCGTTGCCAGTACCGCGTGCTTTCGCCGACAGCCGCCGCTCCTCCGCGGCCAGCGCTATATCTGCCGCCTCGCTGCAACCTGATAAGTAAGTGATACTAGAACTAGTTCGAGACATGAAACATGTAGACTTAATGATAAACAGACCACAAATAAAATATTGGTCCTTTTCTTCGCAGCATTCCAGACGTAGATGAAGATATAGTTAAATTAATAAGTTCGAACCCACCCGGTAACTTCAACTTAGAAGTGGACAACAAACCGGAACGCAGCAAGACTAGCTCCGCTTCGCCTCAGGACCGGCTCTCGCTGTCTAACCTCTCCTCCTGTGATACTAGCTCCTGCAAGAACCTCCTGAGGCCTGAACTAGAGCGCACATATAATAGTAGTAGTCTTACTATACCTAACCTAGTTGTCTCTGACGATAGCGATAAGAAATCGATATTACAGGGAGATACTTATGAATCGGACCAATTGACTATTATAGACACCGACAAACCGTATACAGATGACGAACACTACGAGGTAAGTGCGAGAGTGACGCCGGCGAGCGGAGAGTGTACACCGGACCGCCGGCTCTCCAGCGTAGACCTGGAAATCGAAGCCAGCAGTTCAGAAGGGTCCAACATTAGCGATGACTTTAGTTTAATGTCAGAAATTATTGATTCTAAGCCAGACGAAATGGAAGAAGCCAGAGGTATCGGTATAGGACACATCGACTCTCCCGAAATATCAGAAACGACGTACGTTAACTCCGAAACTTTGCACGGAGAATCTATCATGGACGATATCAGTTCAATGCTTGGACAGGAAGTGTTGTTGGCAATGATGGGGAAGAACGGTGAAAACGAAACTTACACTGATGACACTACTCTATTCACGTCCGACACCGTATCGGACATTGCGATGGACAGTCGCAACCCAAGCCTTGAGAAAAACAACGAGGCGAAACTGAAATACATATCGAAAATGAAGAAACCTAAAGAAGCCGAAGCAGAAAAGTTTGGATTTGAGAACAGAGTATTCTACATCGAAAATGCAACGAAAGTAGAGGAACAGACCAAGTACTGCAGTCTAGCACATTTCGAAGAAGGGAACGATATAGCGAGGAAGTCGTTTAAGAAGCAACTGAGAAAAAGTTTAAAGAAACGCGCGGTTGAAGACGTAAGCTTAATACATCTGCTTCCGAAAACTGCTGAAGAAACGGTCAGTGTCAAAAGTGCTGAAACTCCTAACTATATGGATCCTCCAAGACTGATTTGTGGCGACCAGATGACTGTTCCAGATATAGGCGGTTTTCCGCAAGTTAGCGTTGTAGTTGAACCACCATCTCCTTCACATAGTGAGGATAAGAAGAGCTTGAAGACTTGCCCCAGCCGTATGGCATCAGTTCTTAGTGATATATTTGATCACGGTACAGATACTCTTAGTGTGAATTCTCCAGAGCCAAGTATGGGTACCACTAGGGAAAGGAGACAGTCGGACAATCCAAGACTTTTAGGACAGACAGATTCTGAATATGGAAAGTTCCTGAGCTGTTCTCCCGCTGCTACCAGAAGGATATCTTGCGGGAGCCTCTTCAAGCCAGGAGAACCTGATAAGTAAGTGCGAATATTGTGGTTTTCTTTGTAGAATTTAATTGCAAAATTCCCTTTTGTATCTGTGTGCATCGCAGCTCCCAAATGGCCGAACCAATTTTAATTTAGCTTTTTTTTGTTTGCAAGTGACATGATCGAGAGCATTCTTAGTTATGATTCAAGAAAATCTATTCAGCCGTTTGAAGATTTCATCAACTTATTCTTAAAGAAATTATATTTATTATTAATCAAGTACTTACTTAACAACCTCTGGTAATTTAAGACCTTACATCGAATTTGTATTTTCGATTGCCACCCGAAGCAATTATAAGGGAATATCTAAACGCAACGTAAACCGAAAATTCCAATAAGGATAAAATAATTTCATACCTCAATGAGCGTCCGGATTGGCAAAAGAAACACATTAATGCAAATTCGTGTCTCAACATACACACAAATAATAATAAAATCAACCCTCAAAATATATTTATCCACTAAACACAGAATAAATCTGAAATATGATCTTGAAAGTTATTTTTACTGCCTCGTAATTCCAGTCATCATTTAAATAAAAAAACTTATTCGTACCTAAACTGTACTTTTATATCTATCCACTAGCAATACCCGTCGGTTTTACCCTCTTTATGTTACATCTTTGACTGATTTACACCTTTGACTTATTACATTCCCTTTTTTACACGACTGCCCCAAAAAAGCAGTGTTATGTGTTCAGGGTTAATGTATTGTATGTATGTGAGTTTCTTTATTCCACCATAACTTTTAAACGCGTGAACCGATTTAGATGTATGGGGTATCGTTACAATCCTTACATCGTTCCGAGTAACATAGGCTAGAAAAAAAATAAAAAGAAACCGGTGTGGTCACTTTAAAACGTAAATTAATACCAGCCTCAATTTATTTTTTTAATAAATCTAGGCGTGTTTATGTTTATCGTCTAGAATTTGACCTTGTAGATTTAAAAAATATATAACACTGTAAATAAAAAACTAAACTGACGAGTTAACAAAGTACAAATATTTGCAATTTTTGCAGTCGTGTTTTTTAATTTTTTAATTATAGTAGCTTGTTACGTGCAAGGTAGCTTTCCATAGGTGAACGAGTTTTTAAAATCGGTTGAGGAGTTTTTGATTGTATTCATTACATACAAAAATACAATTTGTTCTCTTTATTATATTAGTTTAGACGAAGAGGTTGGTTTCGAACTTTTCGGTTATTTTTTTTCGAACGTATTTGAATATATTGTACTGAATATTCTCCGAGGCCGTTATTTTTGTTACGTATTCAACTAGAAAATGTATGTAAAGCCGCGAGCCTCGAACCAAAACTCTTTAGAAAGAAAATACCGTTTTCCTAATAAAATGTATTCCAACGTTTTTTCGAGATCTCCTGGGAAACAAGACATTTATGTTCGTGTGCATACATTGTTATTCATTTAACCTCGTTTTCTTCCCTTATAATATCTATATTTCGAAAGTTCAGTCGTGTATTGAATTTTTATTAAATTTACTCGTGCTATTTGCATGTTCAATAGAGAGAATATCTATGAAATGTTCGCAAATAATGTCTCGGATATCTATTTGAATAAAAATGAATATTTGTTTTCTATGTGTTCCTCGAGCATTGATCCGATTGTAATAAAAATTTGTTGGGTGGTTCTGCGTACACCGAAGGTTACTGGCCCATAAAATAAACGCCGAAATTCGAAATTAAGAAAAAATGCTACAACGATTTCTGTAATTTGTCTTTTCTAGATTGTCAACATCTGTGTCATCAATATGGGGAGAAGGTGGCGCATCTAGTGGTCTCGGATCTAAAGAAGCCAACGAAAAGGCTAAGAAACTGCCTATTATTAATCCCTTGGTCCAATTGCCAGCCTGGCCTCATGTGACTCAAGGCTTCATCAGCCAATGTCTCTTGGCCAACGCTGATGCTCTATGTGCAGCTGTCAGTCCTCTTATGGACCCTGACGAGACTCTTCTAGAAGGGTTTTATGAAAGAGCTGTGATGAACAATTACTTCGGGATTGGGATTGATGCCAAGATAACGCTGGACTTCCATAATAAGAGGGAGGAACATCCGGAGAAGTGTCGGTCAAGAGCGAGAAACTATATGTGGTATGGAGTACTTGGCTCTAAGGAGTGGGTTAACAGGACTTACAGGTAGGTTACTTGCGTACTTTTATTTTCCAATTAAAGTCGAATCATTCACACTATTAAAAGTCACTTTTGAGCGTCATATACAAAAAAAAGAAGCCACGCTTGTTTTCCCTTAGGATATGGATGGGGGCGGGTCAAGGTAATGCAATTCTCAGTACCTGTACTGACACGACACTACACACCGACGGAAAAAATATTTGAATGACCTACGGATAGTTGTTCCGTGACTTGTTATTTGTGTAGTTATGTGTGTTAAAATTTTTGTAAACGCAACCACGATACAGAAGAAATTTCTAGTGTGTAGCAATTTTTTTTTTAAAGCAAAGACAAGAATAAGTACTTAAAGTCGACTCGGTGACATTATAAGCTATCAAAATCCGTAATCCGACGCCATCTTGAAGTTAGTCCACATTGGAGTTAAAACCACTTTCGTGTAATACTAAAAAGAAGTTTATGCGTCTGTAAACCACACAATACCATGCTATCACTATAAATTTAAATCATTGCCATTGTATTTCAAGTTACAACTGAACTTGCTTTTCTATAACTTGTGAAACTTGTATGGCCGTAACGATAATAAAATCTTACTTTCAGGCATCTAGGTCAAAGAGTACAGTTAGAATGTGACGGCCAGAGGATTCCTCTGCCCGAGTTACAAGGCATCGTCGTGCTGAACATACCCTCATTCATGGGAGGGACAAACTTCTGGGGAGGAACGAGAGGCGATGACCTCTTTCTCGCTCCCTCTTTCGATGATCGGATACTTGAGGTCAGTGTCAAGGGCAATCTTAATGTCTGTTTTTTCTATGCGATGTAAAAGGTGTAAATAACTTTCTAGGTTTAATTTTGAAAACCATATCCACCAATACCTTTATAAAAAACAGATCTCCAGAAAACTGATTTTGTAATTAGTCGGTATTCAAATTAATAATGTTGAGTCCCAAAGCCACAATAGCGTATCACAAATATCGCGTATAGAAGGACCACAGAAACCTAACAAGGTTTCATTAGACGATCTACTAATGAAACCGACATGTCACCTTTATTACAGTAAAATTACATAATCTCAATTAGATCCTATGTTATATGACGCCAGCCATTAATTAATCCACATCGCGTTGCCGTCAACGGAAGCGCCTCGGAAGATCCTTTGAGTCTCTCGCTCGTTTCATTCTCAATATTATCTATATGATAGACCGTATGTGTGTTAAGATAAAAGGTGGATATAACATATTACCGCACCTAGACCTAACAGATCTTATATTTTTGATCGTTATAAATCTTGGAAGCCTTCTTGGTTACTTCAAGTCAAAAACTTATTACCTACTTGCTTTAATGTTTTGAGCCGCAATTTGATACGCAATTATAAATGTTATAATGAATAATTATTTTAGTAAATCGAAGTGCTAGGCATACTTTCGTAATAATGTTGTAATAAAGTACCTTTTATTTAATTAAAAATATTAAAACAATGTTATCTTAATTAAGGGTACGTAACCCGTTACTGGCAGTACCATATTGAATGTATCTTTTTCACTTATTAAATCCATAACTTCTCGGACAAAGTACGTCACTAGAATACTAAGTAACATTATTAACCTAAAATACCAAATTCAGGACCAAAGGACCAATAAACCCAATTTTTAAAACAGGTCGTAGCCGTATTCGGGTCAGCTCAAATGGCAGCTTCTCGTCTCATCAACCTCCAAAAACACCGGATTGCCCAATGCCGTGCTGTCCAGATCAACATTTTGGGCGAAGAGTGTGTACCAGTGCAAGTGGATGGTGAAGCGTGGCTGCAACCCCCCGGATGTGTCAGGATCATACACAAGAACAGAGCTCAGATGTTGTGCCGGTCCAGAGCACTTGAAACTAGTCTTAGGTTAGTGAAGTTTAGGTCAGTGGTAAATGTTTTTATTTATGAAATTGAGTAGTGCAAAGTAGTGAGTAAATGATTCACACTAAAGAAGAACAAGAATCAGTTTTCTAGAAACCGAAATGGTATTGAATTTTGTTATAATTTTCATTCAATCAAAATATGAGGTCAGCAATCAGAGTTGAAAAAAGTTATTTCTCTTCACAAATTCGTTGATCCTCATTTCGAACTCGTCAAAGCTAATTGCACTAATTGCTGTTAGAAACTTACTAACATATCAATATTGTTTGAAATCTGTTTATTATATTAACCGTTGATTCATCCAGAACATGGGACGAAAAACAGCAACTTAAAGCGCATGCGCTCGCCGGTTCCGGCGCAGGCGGCGGTCCTGGCAGTCCTCGTGTCGCATTGTCACCTACTGAGAGCTCTCAACTGCTAGCTTTGTTGGACGATGTCAACACACTGGTTAAACATGTAAGTATGAGCTAATACGTCGATTAAACTTTGGGGCATTGTCATGAAAAGACCGAAATATATCTTCGATGAGATATAGTTGGTCCTTTGATACAGATTCTGTTACTGTTTTAAAGTCACCAGCTATTCTTGCTAATTGAGTCTGGTTGTTTGTGTATGTGCGTTTATATTTTAGTACCCACGCTACAGAAGAAATTCCTAGTGTGGCGCATGGTTCCTTTTTTATAAAATTGGTTTTAAAATTAGGAACATAGGTTAATAAAATTCTTTTTTCGTAGGTGAAACTGTCGTGTATAAGCGAGACGTCGGCATGTGGTGGGGTTTCTCAAGGCGTGTCGTTGGCGCGTCGTGTTGCTGCACACGCTGATGCGCTACAAGACTCTGACGGCAAGCTGCTGCCGGCGCCACAGCTGCGAAGACTACTAGCTACACTGGTAACAATCGGCAACACTTTTACTCAACATTAGTTTCAACCCGTCAAAGTATTTAATCTTACTTAAAGAACTCTTGGTAGAAAGAACTCGTAGATTTATTGCATTGCAGCTGACGACCTTCGCCTGTATAAAATATGTTCTACTCGCGTCTGCCCGCGACTTCGCCTGCGTAGATCTTCAGCCGTTCTGGCGTGATTAAGTAACAAACATCCATCCATCCATCCATCCAAACTTTCACATTTATAATAGTACCTAGTAAAGATTAGGCCATTTGATAGTAAGCCTTTATTTCACCATGTTCTCGTAGGTGGAGAGCTGTCACGAGCTGGTAGAGACCGGCGGTATTACCGGCGCAGGCGCAGGTGCCGCTGCGGCGTTGCGTGCGCAACTCTCTAAAGCCACTTTGCACGACGGATACGCATTCTTGCACACTGACGAGGTATATTTCATTCACTTCATAAACTTTATTGCTAATATTGAAATTAATATTATTTTTGATCTTCGTAATTGAGAGGAGACCAGTTTAACATAACTGCACAGAGCTTTTTAATCAAATGTGTGCTGTATAAAGATTTAAATAGGTTTTATTTTGCCGTATTAACTAACGGTGCTTTATTTCACGCCCATATCCCTAGTTCGAATCGCCCGCTAGAATCCCTAAATCATATCGTAGACTTTCATTAGATGGGATCCGTTTATACTCGTATTTTTAGTTGCAAGACCCATGACAGTTGGCTGAGCAAAGTTTAGTAAAAAATGGATATTAAGTTCATCCTTTTTACTATAATCAAAGGCTTGAATCAATCAACGATGGCCAAAGATCCAGCAGCCATTTTATTTCAATAGTTCTGATGATCTCGAAAGTGCAGCAAAAAGTACTGAGTCGGATGAGTAGTTTGCCATAAACAGCCTATAAATCCATTTCTCTTCAAAATATTTAATTAGTATTAGTGATCATTTCTTTAGAAGCGTCACTCCGCTTCTTAGCACTAGAAACGCATGCCATTCAAAAACTGTTAATCATCACGAGAACCCCACACAACTGTAACCCCAGTCATTTCATTAGTCCCTTTCACCTGGTCCTTAGGTCCAGAAGAAGGGCAGTCGCTGGCTGAGGGGACGACGAAGCGTCTCCGAAGGACCCACTCCCACTTTCACCGCCGCGCAGGTCCGCTGCTGGGGAGTCAAGGAGGTCCAAACCTGGCTGGAGTCGCTCCAACTTAGCGAGTACTCTGAGGCGTTCGCGAAACATGACGTCACGGGAAGAGAACTCCTGTCTCTAGCTAGGAGAGATCTCAAGGACCTTGGAGTCACGAAGGTAGGACACGTCAAGAGGATCCTGCAAGCTGTGAAGGAACTTCAGTGACGACGGCGAGGCCGCTCCGAAGGGGATGGCCTTGCTTAATTGTGCGAAAATTGAATCTGATTTTTCTTCCATATAACTTTTTTTATAGATATAAACTCTTATTCTAAATAGTTTTATGAAAAAATATAAAAACAGAATTTTACTCGTAAAAAAAATATATTTTTCGTCTATAGTAAAATAATCAATAATAATAATAAGAAAATATTTCGAAATATATTAAAATGTATTCAATGTCCCAAGATACAAGCTTAGTTTTTGTTTAACATAAACCTGAAAAGAGGTCATTGTACTCATCATTACGAACCACTTCAAATTGAAAATGTATGGATCAGCTGATAAAACAGTTTTGCGATTCAGGATTGGTGTCTTAATAATTGTTGTTCATATTGATGAGTACAATGACCCCTTGTCAGATTCATGGTAAACAAAAACTAAGATTGTATGTCCCACTTAGGTATAGCGAAATGATTTAGAAAACTATGACTACCTACTTATCTAACAATGAAAGAAAAATCAGAACATCGATTTTAAAGGTGGAGCTTTGACCCCTTTATAAGATCACTATGTGATTGATATAAGCGTCGCCTTTAGACGCAAGAATTAACTCGACTGCACTCAATACGCAATCGAAATCGATTCGGTTTTGATGCAAGTGACAGCTGCTGCTGTCATACTAAACCCAAATCATACGTATTTTAAATTATGAATATTTACACGATGAATAAATCTATTTTAAAATTGGAATCGACTTTTAAAACCACAGTAATTGAGTGTAGTCCATCCAACAAAGAGATTGTAGAGTGCGTGAGCAAGGCCCTAAGCAATTACTTCAGAAAATTGTTCAGGGTGCTTAGAGAGTTAACATACTAAAAGTACTGACATCTAGGGGGTGAGGCGGAGTGGGGGGAGGGGGTTAAAGTTCCCATTTTACAGTTTTTCGCTAATATCTTTTAAACGGTGCGTCATTGAGATAAGATGTCTTCTAGGCAATGAAAGCTTATAAAATTATGTACAACTTTTATCTTATACACTTTTTCACATTCCTACCTATTTTCGAACTACACATTCCGGAAAGTGGTGGACGGTGGATTCCTACTGCACAGAGTAGTTTGGCAAAAAAATGCCTGTGTTGCCACGATTTGTGATGGATATATCACCTACATCAACCGCCACTATCCTGGGATGAGTCGTACTGTGGTATTCGATGGGTACTTAAACTCAGCTAACTCTACAAAGTCACAAGAACAGAGGCGACGATATAAATTGAGGAGGTCGGCTGATATGAATTTGTCTTTGAACACAGCAATACCAATGAAGCAAGAAGATTTTTTGTCTAATCCTACCAACAAAAGTCAGCTCATTTCTTTACTACAGACAAAGCTTCAGGAAAATGGTATAAAAACTCTCCAAGCCACTGATGATGCTGATGTTCTTATCGTGAAGACTGCTGTGGAACTATCGACTCATAGACGAATTAAAAGATAATATGTATCAAAGATACAAGTTTTCATTACTCAACGGCTGAACCGATTTGGATGAAATTCGTTATGATTAAAGATTTGGATTTTTAAGCTACTTTTATCCCGAAATAACGCAAACAAAGTAGCAGGCAACAGGTGGAGATTCATAAAAGTAGTTTTTTCGAAAATTTTCACTATTTCAGAATGTATATATGTAAAAAATGTGTAGTAAGTAATTCGAAAAAGTGTATCAGACTAAAGTTGTAGGAAATTTTATAAGCTTTCATTGCGTAGAAGACATCTTATCTCCATGACGCACCGTTTAAAAGATATTAGCGAAAAACTGAAAAATGGGAACTTTAACCCCCTCCCCCCACTCCGCCTCACCCCCTAGACGTCAGGACTTTTAGTATGTTTATTCCCTAAGTACCCTGAACAATTTTCTGAAGAAATTGCTTAGGGCCTTGCTCACGCACTCTACAACCCCTTATGGGTGATTTATTGGATGGACTAGTGGCTATCTATAGCTAGGATTTAAACACTATTCTTTTGACATTTCTCACTCGATGCCGTCAATACATATAAATGGATGTGTTTTTTCGAAATAATTTTATTGACAGTTTAATTAACAAAAATCTTTTATTCGTTCTTAAAACTAATAAACAGCATTATGCATCTTTGGTTTAATTTAATTATATCAGAGATGTTTTGCGGTGTATAATGGTTTTATAAACAATCTACCTATATTATTTATTAAAAAACAACACTTGTTTACGACTTTATAAACATTTCAAGTTTCTATCATCGAAAATTTAATAAAAAAAAGTTCTACCTCTGTTACTTCATACTATCCCTCTAATATCCCTACAGGTATGAGCTATCGAAGAAACAATATTTTCTATGCACTTTCTGTACAATTTCCTGAACGAAAATGCCGCTCTGGCTGACTTATTTATTGGATACGGAATATTGTAATATATATGTATACTTAAATAATAAATTAAGATCGAACCATTTCAATCAAAATATGTAATTAATATTTGCGTCATACCGTATATTATGGTTATGACAAGTTTGAAGTCATTTTAAATTAAGGCAAATGTATGTGGTACGAGAAATATGGTAGCGGAATGTACGAACCATGGATATGAATGATAATTGATGTAAGGTATCTGCAAGGTATTGCTCTTTACAGAAACAATATACATTGAAACAAAAACGAATAATAAGAATTGGGAACAGACTGCGCGAATTTATTAGCAAAATGGTCAATATTTACGAATTATCCCATTTTAAATTTTCCTATTGAATGTTTACGACAAAATTATTTTCTAAACCAATGTTTAGCATACAATTTTTAAAACATAATTTCGTCCCATATAAATATTTAGTCCCTATAATATCATAGTTTACCACTAAAAGCTGCCAAAATTGCCTTCCAAGACTAAAACATTTTTCTTAAATTGTTGTTGAAAATTGTTTACGATGTTTTATGAAACAACGAATTATTGCATTGTTTGGCTAAAATACTTTTCCGTGTTTATCGGGAAAAGACTGCTAGATCACTTTTTTATAAAAATCATATTATCTCTTCTGCAAAGTCATTCTAAGCAGATGTGTCCTGACCACAAAGCTACACCCCTCATTGTCCATTTATTTAGAAAATAATTAAAGCTCTCGTGCTGACTGCCAGTAATAAATTACAATACCCTTAAAAAAAGTATGGTATCTTGCGTTGCAACTTTTTATCATCACAGCTGGCAACACGTCACTTATTTAAAAAAAGAACAGCAGTCAGTGGGGACTTTTATTCCTTATTTGAAAATAATCATAATAGAGCCAGTCAATATTTACCATAAATATAATTAATAGTAGCAGTTTACTATATGAAAAAAACCGTTATTAATATACCTAATCGTATAAAGGACTTGCAGTATTAGAGGGTTTTTATTTTTAAACAAACTTCTTCCAATTTTCCTGTGACTGTATTTTAACAATCCTTAGAAATCAGTTTATACTAGATTTACGGAAATTATAAAATATTTCGCAGTTATTTTCGACAGTCTAAATAGTATGCAATAATAAACACTGCAAGTCCAATTTTCAGCATTTATTCAGCACCAAATACCCGTATAATGCACAAAATAGTAAGTGTTCGCGTAGCAGTTAGACTTAAAAATATAGCATAGAATAATTTAATCGGTACCTACGCCTAAGTACAAGCCTTGAATAAAATGTATACCAAAATAAAACTGAGTCTATCACTCACTTCGATCTGCGTACCCAAAGAGCAAGCTTCATTCTAGTAAAATTTTTAGCAATAACACTGAATAAAGTCAGATAATATATCAGTTAATAGCTGTATAGAGTAATAATGAAGCCACTATAACGTGACTGTATAGAGTAGGTGCGTACAATTAGACTATGGGTGGGTAAGTGAGCGCACCTTAACGGTGGTCGAGTAGAGTAGACAGTCGCCACATAGTAGGTGTCTTATTCTTAATTCAAAATTCTAAATAATACGAAGCAATCTCAACACGTCTGTGTGATCTGTGACAGACAAACCTACTTTTATATAACTGTTATAAGACTATCTATAAAATGTGATCTCTTATAATTTTATTTATATCTCTTAGATAAATACTACGATCGCGTGGGACGAATGTATGTTTTTCCGTTAATTGACAATAACAGATAAATTGGAAATGAAAAGACAGGCCGCTTACACACGTTTTTAATTGGACGTTTATTATACGATTATTCAAATTCATTTATTCATTAAAATCGAGTCGCAAAAATCAAGTTAGAATATTTTTTAAACAACAAGTTTTATTTTTGTTGATGAGTAATGAGGCCTAAAATTAAAAGTATTATTTCAGTAAATTTTATATTCGTTCCACGCGATCGCCTCTCCTTATATGATCTGCCTTATAAATGTTTTTATAAAATGTATCTCGTACAGAGTACCCAATCTATGTACTAGTGTACATGGGCGTGTGTCGTCTATACATAACTTGTATTTATATTGAATATTTATAATAGTTTTGTAAACTCGAACTTAATACTAAACTAGTAAATATTTTCGCCGTGAACTAAACGGATCGTTTAATGCCTTAGATGATTTAGGATTATTCGAAATAATAAAAATATACCTACTTTTAAAAGTAAATAAATAATGCATTTTTATGCAATGTTTAGAAACATTAATAAAAACCTATATTAACATTATAACATTGAGTCCTTTATTGGACTGAATGTCGATAGTAGGGATCAGATAAAGCAGCTAGATATCGCATAAAAATGTATCCATATTCATAATAATTATTCAAAGTGTAGATATTATACCTATTGTTGTATTAATAATTTCATCTACAATATACCTACGTTCACAATATTTTCTTCAATGAAATCCCAAATCGTAACTATTCTGTAAATTTTAACGAAATGATATTATTATTCGAGTTATTAATAAAATGTAATTGAAAAATAATCGTTGTACTTTCATTATTTGTAAGTGTTTTTATATTTCAAGTAATATTATATTATATGTGAAATTTTACATCTGGTGTGAGAATTGACGTTTAATGATATTTAATTTTTACGTTACCTATTTCAATTGCTGTGAATTTTTAAATAATTATAGTTGGTATATTTCAGTGTTTATGTAAAGGTTTTTAAAGTTGTCGTTTTCCGGGGAAGAAGGACTAGTCTCTAAGTAGCCATAAACAGAAAAAATAATAGTAGGTACAGTCAGCAAAACAGATAGGTATGTAGGGTCGTCAGTCAGATATATTCATCAGTGTGTAAAAAAAATCATCAGTTTCGATTTATGGGCTGGACTTGTAAGTGTTCATCAGCTTGTACGAATGACGAAGCACACACAGCAAAACAGATAGGTATGCAGGGTCTTCAGATATAGTTGAAGTTTTCTTAGAAACCGATAGATGCTTTGACTGAAACTTAACCTAAATGAAGAACTATTTATTATCTATGTTTTAAATTAAATTATATTCGAAATCATCCATCGGTTTCTAAGGGAGCATTCAAGTAATACGTAACGCAACTTGGGGGGAGGGGGGGTCTTGCAAAACGTTACGGTGCGTTACAAGGGCGGGAGGGGGAGTATTTAAACAACGCGTTACGTAACATTTTTTTTATTTTAATAAAAAAGCTAGAGAATTAGAATCTTTCAAATTCCAAATATTATACTTTGTTCAACATAATTGTGACTTTAATGGTCACTTAAATGTTACGTAACGTTTAGGGGGGGGGAAGGGGGGGTGCAGAAAAACGTTACAGTGCGTTACATGGGGGGAGGGAGGGCCTAAAATTGTCAAAAATTGCGTTACGTAATACTTGAATGCTCCCTAAGAAAACTTCAACTATATCTGAAGACCCTGCATACCTATCTGTTTTGCTGTGTGTGCATCGTCATTCGTACAAGCTGATGAACACTTACAAGTCCAGCCCATAAATCGAAACTGATGATTTTTTTACACACTGATCACCTGATTTCTGATTTTTAGGTACTAGGCGAGTCATTTTTCTACCCCTGCGTTCTGTCCTCAGAAAACGACAAAGCAAAAAGTTTTCCTTACTTATAAATGTAATCATATCAATACGTTTAAGTCAGTTTTAATAATGCTGTCGTTATATTATAATAATTCTTTGTAAACTATTTTACGATTTCAATTAAGCAATAAGCATCGATTTTTGCTTCGATTTTTCTACTTAGATGTTGTAATTATTTAGTTTTGATTTTGGCGGGCAATGATTAGAATTTGGAATTGGAAGCAGTGCCATTAAAAGACAAGTAATAGATTTTTTTATTTCCTTTGCGCACAGTTACCCAGCAATATTTGACCGCCGTAATTGCGCAATCTTACCCAGTCTTACGTTCGTTACGTCAAATACTTTTTGATTGTCTTACCGTATGACGGTTGGCCAAGTCTTCCAATTCGGGGCTTCCAAATGAAAAAGCAATAGCTTCAATATTGTTGTAATATGTGAAATATAAGTAAAGTACGGCCAACGAGAAGCGATACCAAATGTAAACAAAACCCATGCAAGGTCATTGGGAATAGCAGGGGTGCATAACTTTTTGAAAGTTGGATTTATATAGTTTTAAAAATTATCTGGCAAATTGTAATAATACCATAAGGATAGTCTATTTTTATAAATTTTATCATAATTTGAATTATTGTATAATGTAGACTTTCGTATCGCTTCTCGTTGGCCGTACTTTAAGCATTATCTGCGTGCGTTTATTACATAAGTATTCGTAAAAATTAAATATGAACGAGGAAAAGTTTTTCTTTATTAAAATGTATGTGAAAGATGATTGCTCGCCAAAATTAAAACAATAATTTTAAGTTATCTAGTCACTGTAATATCGGTATGTTCCTGATGCAAGTTGTGAGAAATAAAAAGTACACAATGGTGTCTAAGTATTAGTTGATTAAAATTATTTAAAAATGTTATTGCTAAAGTGTGATTTGTTTGTGCTAGTCCAACAATTTGATGATAAATTTTATAGGAGTTGGTGTCTAACCATGAAAAAGACAGACAGATCGACAGGCGGCCAGATTTAAAAAAAAATGGTCCTTTGATCCGAAGTTCCTCTCCTTAATTAACGCTTGTCTTGTGGATAAGTAAGCATAAAATATCAAAAAAGCAGCATAAAAATTATCATTAAATCTTGCTCATTTAGATATTATTTGCTTGACATAGATTGTATTGTATACGAACGGCATCAATTAGGTAAAGCAAGACCAATTTTTTTGTATGTAGGTATGTACCTATTTTAATTTATTTTGTTCTAATAAGTTTTAGACTGTGTTCAATTATTATGTATGTTAACAGGATTAATATCCTGTATATATTGCAGATGTCAAAAGTTACCTGTATTTTTAAGAAAATCAGTCAAATGAACAAAAGTTTAGTTGGTCGGTCATCTTTGCGTAGATATTTGACATTTGCAGTACTTTTGATTACGGTTTTGTGTGATATTGCTTGGTTTTGTAATTTAATTTAGTTGAATATAAAATTTTGCTCAATGTATTTTAAGTTAATTTATTAAACAGTCATTGATCAAAATTAACGTAATTTGTTTATTTGTGGAAAAGGTTGCACATCATAGAAAAAGTTATAAAATCATACTATAATGATCTCTATCTGGAAGACAAGATACTTGCACAAGTGTATCTATTTATCAAAATGTGCATTGTTACCCGACCAAGTGACGTACATACGTGATTAGACGACTTTCAGACTTGACGTCAAACTCAAATATTTGACAGATCTGGAACGGTAATAGAACAACGCTTGGCCTGCAAGACACTAAGCGGGTGGGTAACCCGGCGCATTACTCCCAGTCGGTCTATTCTGTAAAAAAATCCCTCGGTGAGTTTTGAAGTGAGCTTGAGATGAGATGTCATTCTACCTATACTAGGAATTGATGGCTCACTTCACCTAAGGGGCCATCCATATTAGTCACACGTCAAGGGGAGGGGTCAACGAAGTGTGAAATTGTATAACAACGGGTGGGCGGTAACCTAAGCTTCGTTCGTGACGTCACATAAAAACAATTACCTACAGTAGTGAAACGCGAATCTTTAACTATATGACGAAAAACTTAAAAATATTATCTAATAATAAATGTGATTACCTAAGAGAAGGACGGGACGGGATGAAAAATATCATAAATTCGTGTGACGTAATTTATAGATGTCCTCTAATTCACTGCTAGATATTTTTACAGAATACTGCCGTTGTTAAATAAAACAAGTAAAGTCATAATTAAAATAAAACAATTATTGTAGATTTATTTGATGTGCAGCCTTAATGTTTCTGGTATTCTACGAGAGTTCTTGTGTGAGTCTGAAGTTATTGCAACTCAGAATCGACCTCGATATTTTCTCTCAATATTTATATTTGGGAATTCAATAAATTTACTGTTACTCATAATGTGTTGTTTTAATTTAATTCCTTGCGCTAATAAATTAACTCCAGAGTTAGTTGCTAAATATTTGTATGATCTACAGATAGCTTAATCTGACTTTTTGTTCATAGGATTATTGTGTATGAAAATGCACTAAGCTCAAATTCCTAACAAAAGAATCTTGCATCTATTTTACTCTCTATTTACTCAATAGTTTCCTTAATTTATTTACCTACCGAATCATTGTTACAAAACGTAAAGTAAATGCGGGTAGTTCTAATTTTACTCAAACGAAATCTACCCGCATTTTAATAGCAATGCAGGTAAGCTACATATTATAGTATGTTTGATAATGCCGTTAGGTAGTTGGGTATATTCAGCAACGTGACCGTATGAATAGTGACGGAGTTTGAAAAATTATTGCAGGCGAATTACTAACCAATATTAATAATGCTAAAGTAAGTTTGTCTGTTACGTTTTCATGGCTAAACCATTGAGCCTATATTGATAAAATTTGGTACAGCAGACTTAGCTTGAACTCCAATAGGCTACATTAATCGACTTCGACTGCATCCGCGAAAACCGACATTTACGCGGACAAAGTCGTGGGCTAAAGCTAGTAGAAATATAAATTTCTACAAAAAGATATCCCATGGTTAGCGATAATATTGCTCGTAAGTGGGGATACCTTAAAAAAAACCAGCAAGCAATAATTATCCTCAAAAAGCTCTTTCAAACAATTCCTCACACGATATATTTAATTTTGGAAAGTGGTAGGTGGGTTAACTAGGGGGTACGTCAACCTACCACTTTATAATTCCTCCTCTTCATTCAGTCAGTCATCGATTACACGTATAATCAAAGCAATTTTACTTGTTATGACATTCTGCTGTGATCCTATGAATAGTTCCGTTCCATATCTCCGAAGTTCATGATCAGATCATGACAATATTTCTATTAGACCAATTCGGAAGTATACTCTTTCAAACGAAACAGAATCATCCAAATCAATTTATAATAGCCGGAATAACTGCGTAACAAACACAAAAAAAAAACGTACAGCCGAATTGAGAACCTCCTCCTTTTTGAAGTCGGTTGAAAAGATGAAAGATATCACTTAATGCTCCAAACACATTTAACTGTCATTTCTAAACCGTACAGTTATTGTTGAGCCACGAAAATAAAGATTTAAACTCCTTTTTATTACTGGATTTTATCCTAAAATAGACTATAAAATGTCCACGCTTCAAAAAGAAAGATTAGAGAGAATAAATTATAAGATTACGGTTTAAGTGTGTTTGTTTTAACGACAACATTGACCTACGCTTTTTATTGGTCCTGATAAAACTATAAACTATGATGTGATTCTTGGTCCTTAGGGGAGGCAGCGCCAACTGTTTAATACTAACGACCCGCCCCTGCTTCGCTTGGGTGCAATTTCATCATCTGTTTACGAAAGCGCAAAAATTGTGTTGGCGAATGCATCCTTTAGTAAAGGGATCGTGGTATTATCAAGTTTAGTTAGAAGTGTTAGAACATTCAAAACTATTTTCGTCAATAATACATTGAAGAAAGTAGGAACCAGAACGGTTACGGAGATACGGCTTTCAATACCACCGTAACCGATCTGGACCATACCTGGGAAACTAAATTTCTCTGTAATATTGCAATGATGGAAAGATAAGGTATGCAACTTTCCCCTTCGTTAAGTCTTTTTAAACCCCGACGCTAAAACGACGTACGTACCTACGGATATTTTAATAAGGTTGACGTGTCTGTCTGCGGCATCGTAGCTTCCAAACGAATGCACCGATTTTGATTTTGTATCGTGGTTTGGTAGTCAGGAGTGTTCTTAGCTACGTTTGATGGAAATCGGTCCAAGATGTATGTCCTTACTTACAGTAAAGTTGAAAATTCCTTTCGTGAAATAAAACAACGATATATCGTAATACAGCTTTAATTCTTTCTAACGACTGACTCTTTCCTAACAAGTCCATCATCTCCGCGACTCCTGGACCCTCATCCAACCCGCTGATGACAGACCGCAGCAT
The DNA here is from genome assembly GCA_949316365.1 of Hoplodrina blanda. Classification (NCBI taxonomy): domain Eukaryota; kingdom Metazoa; phylum Arthropoda; class Insecta; order Lepidoptera; family Noctuidae; genus Hoplodrina; species Hoplodrina blanda. The sequence goes on along the minus strand of OX438580.1, from coordinate 15,237,476 downwards.
CTTCATCAACACTGGAAACTTCACATTATTATTCGCTGAGAAAGTCCTTAAATTCTCCTTTAAAGATCCCTGGTCAAATTTCTGTAGACCTGCCAAGTTTTCGATCAGTTTTTTGAGCAGCGCCTGATCGATTTCTGTGGTGTTTGTCGGTAAGATCCAGAGAAAACCGAACTTCTTGGTACATAATTCTTCTATTCTTGAAATTCGAGATACGGACCAGTCTAGAATGCTTTTGACATGGTCTTCGGCCAAGTTCAGTTTGTGATCAGGGTATGTTTTGGTGATTAGTTCTTGGAGAGAGGATACTAAGTTTTTGGAGAGGTCATAGTCCGTAAGTCTTCTTTTGATTTCGAGGCGATTACATTCTTCTAGTAGGTCGGGGTTTAGTCGACTTGGGTGTGATGATATGTTGTCTATCTGGAACTGTGATTATAAATCGTTAGACATGCTTTTTGTTTGAAACTATCAGAAAATAGGTTAGAGTGAATGATATGAATCTTATTGGTATACGAATAAGGTTCATATTCTTATAAGCTAATGTGAACATCTGCATAATATGAATAAGGTTTAAAATATTTTATTGACTAGGGCGTCAGTTGTAGTAACTTTTAGGAATAATTTCATTTTTTTTTTTTTTTTTTTTTTAATTTTTTTTTTATTTCATAATTTTTTTTTTTTTAATTTTTTTTTTAATTTCTAATCTCAGTCACAAAATCCTCTATTTTAACTAACTGTTTGACAAGATTTTGTATGTTGCTCGTCGCTAAGACGAGATTGCCACTAGAATGCGATTTATAATTACAAGAACTGTTGAACAGGTACGTTTTTTTTTTTAATATAGTATAAATATGAAATGATCTGCCAAGTAAACGAATTTGAACTTATTGGAAGGTGGTGAAACTTAAAACGCTTTAGTCTTTAATTTAAAATGTTCCATACCTCTTCAGCTAAATCCTCCATGGTCTTGAGTCTAACTCCTGCGCCGGGCACATGGTCGAACCCTCCGCCAGACAGCGTTATGTAGTTCACCAGCGCCAAAGGGTATACTCCTGGAAAAAAATATACGGAATATTAATTCGAGTTTTGATTTCTTCGCGTGGATATATTTTTTTATAATGACGACATCATATCCATTTTTATTATAGTCGCCAAGAATCCTTGGCAGATGCGAAAAGCGATAACACAGTGTCTTTTGACGGGGTGTGGGGGCGCGTTTCTAGTGGAGTGCAACTGTGCAGTGGACGCCATGATTTAAAAAGTTTGCTGGCTATACAGTGCTCTATATTTTTTACATGAAAGTTAGAGAGGGTCCTGCATAATACGAGTAGGAGCCATAGTAATTCAAGATGTTTGCCATATTTTTTTACACTTGTCAGTTTTAAACGCCAAGCGTTATTGAAAACTTCTTGCCAGCAAATAAGCTGTTTTATGTTAAATACTGAGAGCACCAAGCAAATTCAGAAACAGGCTACTGGGGCCGTGTGACGTGTTAATGCCATCCTTGTTCTATTGGGAAAAAGGGATACTTAGTGATATCGGTCATGTATAGCTGTGTCCCTCTCTCGCACTACGCCTTTGTGGATAAAAGTTGAGTTATTTTTATTACCGTTTCTCCTGTAGTCTTCAACCTTGACGTCACTTTGTCTCTTGCTCAACTTGGTGCCATCAGCGTTCACAATTAAAGGCATATGACCGAATTGTGGAGGTGTCCAGCCAAACGCTCTGCAAAAAAACAACACAAGTCTTATAATAGCAGATTCTGTAGATATCTATAAGTAGGTAATAATAAAGTGGCTGTTGAGAGATTTTCCGATGACATTGAAAATTACACTTTATACTTTCTGAATAAAGTGCAAAGTCATAGGAACATTAAACGATTCCTCGAATGTTCGCTAGTACTTTTGGGTGACCTCTTTTGCACTTTGACATACTGGTTAAAAGGTTCATTATTCAAATTGGAAAAAACCCTGTTCTAACAAGCTATAATAAGAACTACTACTCATCCTTACCTATAAATCAATAAATGCTTAGTAGTAGATATCTGCCATTCGACACCCCTCAAAACATGACTGATTTCCATCAGATGGTCATCTACCACATTTGCGAAGTGGTAAGTTGGGAAGCCATCACTCTTCATGAGCACCGGGTCGCCTTCGTTCAAAGACACGTCGTATGCTATACTGCCAAAGATCATGTCTTCGAAGAACTGGCAGTCAGAGGTTAACTGTGGAAAATAAAATGGAGTTTTAGATTCATATTCAGCTGGGTTAAGCTTAGTTTAGCAAACCAACAATCTCATAATAAATAAATAAATAAATAGATATCTTGGGACAACTCACACATGGCCATCTGATCCCAAGCTAAGCAGAGCTTGTGTTATGGTAACCAGACAACTGATATACATACTTATATAATTAATAAATACATACATATTATAGACAAATTACACCCAGACACAGAACCAACAATATGCTCATCACACAAAGTTTGTCCTGGATGGGTATCGAACCCACTACCTCCGGCTTTGCAGTCAAGGCTTTGCAATAATTTTATTAATTACAGTACCTATATCATCTTTGTTAGTCCACTTAACATTTTGTTCAAAAACAGTCATACTGGTCGACGCCTCGATCACAATCACAATCAGTTATCTACAGCTGCAAAATCTCATTTTGGCTTTTATCTAAACAATGTTAGTTACGGTATTGGACAATTAACAATGATATAAGTAAGTATGCCAAATATGCATAAATAACAAACCCCAATAAATCATATTTATTAGAATATTTTGATGTGTAAGTAAAGTACGCACCTTAAATCTAATACAATGATGGGCACCAGCATCCATCTTTGCCTTTATCTCTTCTTGAGTCAGACTCCTACATCGGTTATCATACTTGGGTATGCGTTGTGACTTCACCGCATCTCTGCGTAGAATATTCAGTCTTCTCTCCGTACAGAAACATTTATATGCTGAACCGTTCTCAAGGAGTTTAGTTATATGTTCCCTAAATAGAAGAATATTATTAGTTTGTGGTTCTCATAGCTTACTAAATAAAGAGAAGCTGTCAGACAGTATTAAAGCCTGTGCAACCGATAATCAACTAAAATAAAACAGAAATAGAGTTTACCTTACACACAATTTTTAACTCTATTAGTAGTACATTTTAGTTCATTATCAATAAATAAATGTTTGTGTTTACAATTTGAATTATGAAAACAAAAAGAGAAAATACTTACTGATAGATATTCAACCTTTCACTCTGCACATAAGGTCCATATTTGGAATTAATTCCTGGTCTTTCGTTGCATTCGATTCCCGCCCATTCCAAGTCATTTAAAAGCGCTTGGACAGAACCTTCAACTTTCCTTGTTTGATCTGTATCTTCTATGCGCAATATAAAGGTACCTCCTCGGGATTTCGCGAATAAATAATTATATAAAGCTGTTCGTAAACCACCTAAATGTAAGTATCCTGTAGGACTAGGAGCAAATCGAACTCTTGGACTTTGCGTACTAATTGACCTAAACAAATATCGATTTGGTGTGTAACGTAACTGCTTAAATAATAAAGACCGCATTTTTAAAAGATTTTATTAAGTAACATAATGGTTTTCTTGTACATCAATGCCTTTTCACTTAATTATCGGAAAACTACACTTATTTAGTTTATATTGTTGCTAGCTAGGTTATGTTTTGCTTTTGCGATCAGCTGTTTAAAGTTCCTGACAACTTCGTTCTGAAATATGAATTAATTGAAAAGTTTACCAGTATTTTTCGTATTTTATATTTATTCATGCGCAAATACTAAGATATTTCATTGATTTTAATAAAATTTTACTAGAAAATATAATTTCAATGTTACTTTAATTCCAATGTTTTTGGAACGAAGAAATAATTGTCTATGATTAATTTACCAAGTTGTGTTGCTATTGTTCTTGCTTACCATTCCATACCAAATGGGTAAGCAATTAAAAAAAAGAAGGAAATAAATAAAATTATAAATTAATACAGGCTCAATCAAAATGATTTGCTTTTATTGACTCGCCCTATCCGACTAGACAAAATTCTATTAAAAACGAGAAAAATGCAAAATGGGAAGTTGAAGTTTATTCCATAACAACATTAGAAAGTTGTCTATGATTGTTATTTCACTTTGGTTCCGATGTCGAAATAACAGTGAAAGTCATTAGAAACAATAAAAAATTCACGAAAATGGTGAGTAATCGTGTTGAAATTTGCATCAAATCCAACCAAAATACCAAAAACAACATCACACAAAATGCCCAAATTGTTTTTTGATACGTAAAATAAATGACAGGTAAGCACTAATAAGGTTATAAATATGACGTTCGTACGATTCTCTTACAGAATAAATTAAAATCGTCACAGAGAGACAAAGTTAAAAAGTTCGTCGCCTTTACGCAGACGAGCGAGAGCACGGCGATATATTGTTTGTCTCAAAATGATTGGAAACTGGACCTTGCGAGCGACAACTACTTCCAGAATCCCGAAGCTTACTACAAGGACCCCGTAAAGGCGTCTGTGGATAGAAAAAAGCTCGACCAACTGTTTACTAAGTACAAAGACCAACAGGAGAACGATAAAATCACAGTAGATGGAGTAATGAAGTTTTTAGAAGACCTTAATCTAAGCCCTGAGTCAATTTTAGTTCTTATTATAGCATGGAAATGTAAAGCTGCAGTGCAGTGTGAGTTTACTAAAGAGGAATTCACCACTGGCCTTATGGAGCTTGGAGCTGATAGCATAGAGAAATTAAAAGCAAAATTACCAACACTGGAAACAGAGATCAAAGATCAAACTAAGTTTAAAGATTTTTATCATTTTACATTTAATTATGCAAAAAATCCTGGACAGAAAGGGTTGGAGTTGGATATGGCATTAGCCTATTGGAATATAGTGCTCCGTGGGAGATTTAAATTCCTAGATGCATGGTGTAAATTTCTTACGGTATGTACCTAGTAATTTTACTTATTCAAATACCTACTTAAAAATAAGATAAACATACATTAAAAATACTTAGAGAGGTCTTTGACCAGCAGTGGGACAGTTTATCCTACACAGAGAGAGAAAAAAAAAGTAAAAAAAAAATATCAAACCTGCATGCTCGAGGCAGTTCAAAGATACCATAATATTTTGTAAGATTCTTAAATCAATATCTGTACTGCTTATGCTCTTTGCTGCTTGTGCATACGCTAAAGCAAAATTTAATCATCACAATAATAATTATTGTTTGTATCTACTTGGCCTGACAATCTCATAAACATGCCAAGTTGGCAACTAACAATTTAATTAACAATATGATGTCATAAGTACTGTTTTACTAAACCCTGATCTACCCCAAAACATCAAGATATTAGAATACTAATAGAATTAAATAATAAACTATTTCCTAGGTCATTATATTAGTATCATAATATAGTACAAACAATTTTATTATCTTGTTATGAATGATATTTGATATTGTTATGTTATCTCTGTACTTATTAAAAGAAACTGTATTGCTATTGATATAAGAGTGAGATTCATTAATAAAATTGAAGTTTCGCTGATAAGGTCAGGTATTGAATGACCCACAAATTATGTGAAATTTACAACGTGACTTGCAAATTGTGGGTTGAGTAACAATTCTGCCTGTCCCTTTAGAAAATTCAGGCATGATATTGTTTATTTTATTTATAAACATAAGTTATTGTCTATAACAGTTTTAAGTTACAAAATTTCTGCAGAATAATAACATACAGATTTTATATTACAAAAACTGAAATCTAGTTCATAATTTGAACTTATGACCAATTCTTGTAATAGTAAAATATTGTAAGTCTATTATGGCCAATATTGTATTATAGTATAATCTGGCTTAAAAATATGTTTATTCAGTACATTTTTGCCTATGCCCAACAGCCCAACAGAAGTAGAACACAGTAAATAATAAGGCCTCATATAAATATTTTGTTACCATAAACTCTTACTCATCATTCCTAATTTGTTTGTGGGTCAGATTCTAGTTTATTTAAAAAATCAGCACTTCTCGCATTATTTTCAGCCTATCAAAACTAAATTGGGACCAGTTGTTATTGCAAAAAGATAAGATAAATATTTTTTTGTAAAAGTTTTAGCTCCATTTAATTTTCATCTAATAACTACAAACTACATTATCACAAAATCTTTTTCTTATTAGACACAAAATCTTTTTAGAATATAAATATAAATACTTTCCATGACACAATGTCCATAGCAACATCTAATATAACCATAAACAATTCCAGGAGCATCACAAGAGATCCATACCAAAGGACACATGGAACCTTCTCCTAGACTTTGCGACGCAAATCGACGACGGCATGAGCAACTACGACGCGGAGGGCGCGTGGCCCGTCCTCATCGACGACTTCGTGGAGTGGTGCCAGAAGCAGGGCCTCACCACCGACGCGGTCAAAGCACTGGAACCGGCGTCCGGCTAGCTGACCTTGAAAAAGCGCGAGGCGACGCGCGACCAGTACACCCAAACGCAACACGCCAGCGGCAACAAGCTTGCCGCGTGTTGCGCGTACGCAGTGTTGCTGCTCTATCGCTTCGTGCTGTACGGGCTCGAGCTGTGTACAGTCGAGTGGCTCGCTATCCTTATAGTTCTCGAGTTGTGTAGCTGACTAAGCCGTGACGTGACATTGACGCTGCTGGGAATTTCATTTGGCATCGTGACTCTAGTCTGGAAGTTTCGCTGGGATAACATATTTGTTTAGTTTCAATAGTTTATAGTTATAATAGACTTGTTAATGAAGAGTGTAAAGAAGTGTTGTCAATATAGAAAAATACTTTATTCTTGCCAATTGAAATTTCCATGTGTAAGTAATTTAATCTTCACTCAACTGTATATAGCTCTCGTACTATTCGTCCGTTAGATAAAATTCTTGTTGACCTGTTACAAAACAATAGGATGAGTTTTTTTCCATTAATTGAATGATATTTATAAGAGTTGTTCTAAAATTGTCTCTTTTTAAATTCTCTCATCATGGTTCTCTTATGTTATAGAATAGTATGCCGTTTAAAATTTAAGATGTAAATATGTATATACACATTAATGATATTACTTTTTTTTTAATTATAACAAGCTTAGATTTTTCTGTTTTAGTTTTTTTTAGCTTCCCAGCTTTGACAAGGCGATGTTGCGCTGGTGTAATGAAATCGGCATAATTTTAATTAAACTAATTCAATTATTTGCTCATTTATTTAATGTTGGAATTGCAACTATTTTTTTATAACTAAAAGCAATTTTATTTTTTTATTTAATTTTGGAGTAAGTGCAATTTTGACTTGAATAAATGCGCAATGGATGTACCGTGTTTTGTTGTCATTGTTTCAGTTCTAGAATGTTCTATGTTAGTCGCGAAGTAACAATAATAAAATCATAATTCATTTGAAGAACGTCAAAGCATTGTATCAAAGTTGAATGGTAGATTCCAAGTTGTCACATCTAGAAATGGTAATTAAAAATCTAGTTCACTTTCAAATTATTAAAACTTAGAATCATGCACTTCACCTGTGTATTTACACCCTGATGGAATTGAGGAATTGGGTAGTTGACACCATAACCAATAATTCCAAGACATAACTTTTCTAAAGGAATACTTCATTTCAGCCCTAAAAATCCGATTAACTTTCAATTAACTGTATAATTTGATTTTTAATTGCTTCGTTATCAATAAACAGTTAGTCAATTGAGTCGGCACAAAAGTGACGTCACAGTTGTCTTTTGCCATAGAGAATAATTATATTTTGACGGGTTAGAAAAAGTACGTCAATTGATTGTTGGTGTCAACTACCCTACTGGATGTCTCTGACGTCATTGAATGACAAGAAGCTATAGCTAGGCAATGGCTGATCAGTTCTTTGCAATCTTCATGGTCTTAGCGGGAATTTGTGCTTAATTAAACTCAGAATTTATCACAAATATACCACAGCTTTGCTTGACCAAAAATTTGTGCAGACCTCACTAAGTAATTACATCAGCCATATTATAAAAGAACGGAAAATCGCTAAAGTGCCGTTGCAATGATAAGATCAACGAGTTTATTTACACTTAAACAACATCTAAGACTACTTATAACAAAAGTTGTACATACTACTCGTGAATTACGAATAAATACGTGTGTCAGTCATCGCTAGATTCGATAAAATATTGTCCGTCATAGAGGGTGATTAGGTACCCTAATTTTGCTTGATTGTTATACATATTTTACAGACGCTAATGACACTGCGCAGTCAACGTCTCTACCCTTTACGATGGCGCAAAGCGCAATAATGCTAGATATGCGGAGATCAATAGAAAAAATACCAACCGCAATAACAAGAAAGACACTACTTTCATGTAGAGCGTCAATCCATACAAATGCTACTGCAACGCAACTTCAAATTTGCATTTGGTGTGAACCAGCCCTAAAATGTTCCCTAAACTATTTCACAAAGGATTTTAAACTTTATGTCTTCGGAATAAGGTACAAGTTGATGTGCGTAGAAACTTAATAATATGACACTATAAGCGTGATCTGTGATTATTGAATTGTCAGGAACTTTTTTACTATTTAAATGCTGTTCAAACGAAAAATACAGTATTTTTAAACTATTGTTATCGAAGAAAACGTTTCAATATAGCAATACCTGAACTATTTAGATCGTGTTTAGGGTAGTTGAATGCTAGCTGTACTCTAACTTAGAAATAAAAATTAAAAAATCTCTAAATATTAATTAAAAAATGTGAGGTTTAAAAAGCCTTTTTCCTTAGAAAGAGCTGTCTCTGTTAAAAGCAATTGCTTACTGTTGCTCTCGACAGAGCCAGCATGACTTCGTTATTTCCGTCTCTTTCCCACGATAAAAAGTTTTTGGAAGTACATAAGAACGTCCAAAAAAATTTATCCGTGTCTGAATTATTCAATTTTTTTTCTTTTCTTACGATTCTCTTTTTACTCAACTACTCTACTCCATCGATTAATTAATTAAAAAATAATAACGTCATTGGTACGCCTATAACTTCGGCAATATAATAGATCATAAATAATATTTTTCAATTAATTCACTGATGTTAGAAACATACTAGAAAAGTGCTGTTGCTTCTAGTATAGCATTACTTACAACATAAAAAAATCATAATTAAAAATGTTTGGTACTTAGATTTTAATGTACAAAAGATAAAAATAAAATTGATGTATTGAGTATTACATTAAATTGTTAAATAAATAATTTATGTTTTCTTTTAGGAGTTTATGATGTGGATTCTTGATTTTATTGAACCCTGTGTCTGTGGTCCCAATCCTGAGATTCGAACTTTCGAACTTCGTTTTTTATTATGTGATCTGGACAAACATTTTTGCCTCCTTGTTAATAAACGTTTGACTCGAAAGTCCTCTGCCCGCGCTGGCCGCATCCAGTTGACCTTTTTTACTTTTTCTAATTAGTAGTGTAGCGGTCTGCAATAAAAGGCGACTCATTTAATTTAATTAAATCATTAACGAAATATTTATTCTCACACTCAGCATGTTGGTGACGCGAACCAATAAGTTTTGCCTTTACCAAAAATCAATCATCGCGGCATTTAAACTTTAGAATAACTGTCGCCAGTCTAGTGCAACATGTCACATTAGCACGTCGGTGACGTGAACCCACAAGTTTTGCCAGCAAAAATCAAAACATGATCTGATCTGGGTTGGTACTATGATTACCTACATAAAAAGAAAATCGCCGAATGCATAAATGACTGTTACATTAGCATTAAAATTATGAGATTTACCTAGTTTATGTAAATAAAAGCTCCAGTGTTTAAATCTGTATAATGTTGCTGACCATACAGCAGCCTACGCAGCTGGGCTTTGAGGCAGTGTAAGTACACAACTACAAATGTAGCCTCGCCTTGATTTTCAAGAAAGAGCCTTCGGCGGTGCGGCGGCTGTAGAAATTCTGGTGCCAGTTAATCTTTGAAGTAAACCGGGGTTTTATTGAATATTAAACAATGCTCAATGACGGGTTTTTAAAATTAATTGTTTCTAAAATAAAACTTATAATTGTCTTTTTTGATGTCTGCTAAATCATTGATGGGAAAGAAACTTCAAGCTGTTTGAGATAGCACTAAACCTCAGAATGGAGATTAAAGAAAGCAGCTTGGTCTAGTCTAGGTAGACTCATAGAGCAATACGGGCCACCTGACGGAAGACCAAGCTGCCAATAATAATTGGCTGAACTACCTAAGAATTCCATGGCTCTTTATTTATTTGAACATTGCCAGTGTCAAACTCAGCTGTCGTCATGTCAAACCCTTGTCAAATTTACCAACTAACTTGACAATCTTGACAATTTGACATAGTTGACATTTCACTTTGATTTTTTTGGAATCTATCGATTTTTGTGAAAATTGTTTTGGAAATAATAAAAAATGAGCGTCCGCTTAGGTGGTGCCCTCAGGGAATTGAGGTTTCATTTGTGCCAGACGAACAAAGAATCTGAAGGCGTGAGGTAAGAACTTTGATTACATAAACAGTTTCATAACCTCAAACTTGTTAATAAAAAAATATCCGTCGTTTTTCAGGCAGTTTATTAAAAACCACTATGTACAAATTAAGAAGGAAAACCCAGGATTCCCGATATTGATTCGTGAGTGCTGTGGCACACAGCCGCGTGTTTGGGCGCGCTATGGTATGTACACATAATACAAATAAGATTGTTTACTCTTACATAGTAATAAGCAAAATGTCGTTATAAAAGTCATGTCTACTTATTATTGAGGGTAATAATTTATTGCTACCATAAATTTAGAGCAGATTTACGAATCTAGGAAATATTCAAGCATAAAAAAAGTAGCAACTCATTGACTAAAACCAAATTGTGGCAGTCAAGTTTTACTTACAGTTACCGACACGTAAGTTGGCAAGAGTTTTTGTAGTGGGGGAAGTTTGCGCACGCACAATTTCATACATTTTTATATGTGCGAACTTCCCCCACTACGAAAATCTCTTGCCAAGTTACGTGCCGGTACTTATACCTAGCAGTCAAACCCATGTCCATGGCCATATTTTAACTTTGAAAGCACCTTTATTCTATTGCAAAAAGGGCCGTTTTTGTCTCATAATTCCTAGTAATGTTAAGCATTTGATCATACTTATTTAACTTGATAATTTCAGCGAAGGGACTTGAAAAATGCTTGTCACTTTGCGGAATGAGTGATGCCCAAGTGTTGAATTTGATACAAGGCTTGGCACGATGAAGTACTTGCACACTTTAATATACCTAGTTAGATTGTAAAATAATTGTTGAAGTTTAGAATCTTGTCTATTATTAGTTGTCATAAAGTATCATCAACATTGAATTTTTTTTTTAATTATTTTGCTTGTTAATTAAGGGGTTTGGTATTTATTAATAAACAATCATTGATTTCTTTAAGTTTTATGTTGGTTACATTTTATTTAATTTTGATTTAGCATAGAATATCATTGTAAGAATATGTATTTACATTCTGTTTAAAACCCCTTTTTTATAAAGAAATCTTAATTCTATAAATCAATACTAGTTATTCTTGTCACTTTTATACCATCACAGCGAGAAGGCTATAAAAGTATTCTAGTAATTTTTTTTTTGTTTAGTGTTTAATGACAGACTGCTGCAGTACTGGTGTCATACTGCATAGGCAGTTGGCTTTTTTATACAGTTAACTTGTGACAGTGGTAGTGCTGTCGCACAGTGTTGCCAATGCATCAACTGTATGAAAAAACAACTGTCTGTGTGCAGTCTGACACTCACACTGCTCCATCCTCACAAAAGTCAGGCACCAAATTTTTTAATTGTAAAAGGTCGTATATTAGGCCGTATGTTAGGTACAGATTTTTAATTAGAGCTAGGTACAATATAGTACATTATTTTGGTAATTGGTATAATTTGATTCGCTATAGTACACCTGCCATTTTGACTCTCACATTTGATGAAGGTTATCCTACGCTATGCTATAAATGTTATGTTCCTGTTTTGATTAATGTCTCCCTATATTTTTTCAGACAAAGGAGTAGAACGCAGCACGTCACTTACCAACCAAACTGCGGACAATGTTCTTACGGCTCTTAAACAGCTAGTAAAGTAGATGATGTTATTGTTCTTAATTTATGTTATATTAAAAAAATAATTAGTCATTAGCCAATGCGGTCTTATTTTTTATTTCAAAACAAATTCAAATTATTATTTTACGTTACCAGCCTTTGAGGTTCTAATTCCATTAACAGTGATAGGGACAAACTTAGTATATCTACATATAAAATCTCTATCTCTTCTCTTCTCTTCTCTAATATTATAAAGAGGAAAACTTTGTATTTTTGTTTGTTTGTAATGGATAAACTCAAAAACTACTGGACCGATTTTAAAAATTCTTTCACTGTTGGGAAGCTACACTATCCCCGGGTGACATAGGCTTAAACCGCTTTAAAATCCATTGCGTAGTATAAAAGATCTAAGCGTTCAGACGGCGGGAAGCGACTTTGTTTTATACCATGTAGAGATTGTTATACTTTAACCTTGTCACCGCCAGCGAACACAGAACGCGATGCCTCGCCCAGCGCCAAGCTATATGATAATAGTTAAAATGAAGAGCAAGTAATGTAGTCGTGGCGCTGGTGGCACGAAAATCCGGAACTTCTATTGAAGTCCGTGGCGGTGAAAAGGTTAAAGTAAATATGAATTCAGTAAAAAAAAATGTTTTATTCTTCTAATTTCAAAATTAAATGAAAGGAAATCTTATAGTACAAATAATTTATTGTTTAATTAATCATCTAAAACTACCAGACTTTGTAAATAATAACAATATAAAATGTATAACGGTTGCAATGATTGCACTAAACATTTAATATGTGATATCTTCACCCTGTTTTATTTATTATAAGATGGGCAGTGTTCATGGTTATGATAACTTTATTAAATTAGAATTCTGCATAACTTTCGAACGAAGTTTGTGTACAAATTATACGGAATTACAACATGTTTGGTAACACTACTCTTAACTTTGTTATACATACAATTATAAAGTTATATGTATAATATGCCAACTACACCATATTATACTATAACCGTGCTAGGAAAGTGTTGGGCAAAACATATTTTTGTATTAGAAATTATGAAACTGTAACTGACTTTTCAATGGCTATACAGCATGTAACAAAAACCCTGTCCGATCCTTATGGGTATTATTCGGCATCGTACTGCGTACACATATACGTAACCATTTAATGGATTTGAGATTATTATTTTTCCCCAGTGAAAAAAAAAAGAAGTAATTAAATTAAAATAAAAATTGATCAACGGCAACACTGATCTGACAGGGTTTTTGTTACATAGTGTGTAACTGTTAGAATAAATATGACAGAATTACATGTTTTCTATACAAAAGCTGTCAAACCGCCATATTTATCCCTACGTTACGAGTTATCCGCCGGTTGAAAAATCGGGCGTATACCTATTAGACCGTTCTATCACCGACCGTCTGGTGGCGTGCATGGAGTGTCAACACTTTTTGAACAGTTTTTGCTTCGTCACACATAAAGGTCCAGTTGAAAACCAGCGTCAGGCACAAGTGGTCTGGCATGTATGCTGAACTGGGCCTGTTTGGCGCAGCTGTGGGGCACACAATAATGTTTTAGCTTATTTTTTGTTTTTTTTTGTGTGCACATGGTCTTCGTTAGTCAACATGTTTTCTTTCTTTCTCTTCTTTTCGTGCCTGATACATTCATAGCACGGTCATGGCATACCATGACCACCATAGCACGGTGTAGTGGGCAGTCTCCTCTAGGCTCGCTTGCACCACAAGCCACAATGTTCAAAACATTGTTCTACAAAGCGCAGTTTTGCATCCTTTTCAAATTAAGAACGATAATTTATCCTCAACACGAATCAATAATAAAATAATTAATATGTTTCTTTATTATTTTTTTGAGTAGGTGATAGTTGAATTTCGAACTAGCCATCTTGTCACATATAGTCGCGCTACACTACCTATCGCTTCCCAACGGGGTGATTCTGTTCTTTGAAAGACGTGTATTCTAAAATACTGGCAAACATAAAAAAGTAATTATTAATTATTGACTAGATGTCGTAACTAGGTTTGATTATTTATTTCTTCAATGACAACCTCTCAAAATTTGACGAGGATCAAAAAGAATAATTATTTTCAGTGACTTGTGGTGCCTTTATTATATAAGTACTACATACATGTATTTCTAATCATGTTAACTGAAAGTTATTATTTACAATCCATTCAAGAGGGTTTCTTGTTTCCTATTGCAAGGTTTTAGGGTATATTTTTGTACTTTTATCATAAAACTTATTGCAGAATACACTCATTCTAAAAAATCTAGCACTTACACATAATAATATGATATCGTCGTATAATCTATTTATAAAATATACATATTTTATTCTACTTATTACATAAGTATTAATAATATGTCGAAAAAAAAAACATTTTTTTATGATGCATCATAATTTACAATAGCGCCAGCTAATGTGATAGGCTCATAAGGCTTTTATGAATGGTTAGAAGCCCAACTTTCGTTTTTAAAAAACTAAAAATCTTTTGTCTATGGTAAAAGGCACATTATGAGCTTTACTTGTAGCGAGTTCAAGAAAAATTTATTACTAGATCAGTGGTTTCCAAAGTATGAGTCGCGGCCAGGCCCCTCTTTTCCACTGGGCACTATAGGCAAGTGCCCAGGGCCCCACGAACGCCGGGGGCAAGGGCCTGCCCTCAAAATAATTATTCTTTGCAACTGCCGTCCCTTTCTACGCTTTATTAGAACTCGATTCAATGACAAAATATTTTATATTCAGTGCGATTTACTACAAGTTTTTAGCCCTAAGCTTTTAAAATATTAGTACATGTTATGTTTCTTTCCTTCAATAGGTTAAATACGGCCCTGGTCGCGACCCACTAATATTGGGTGGGCCCTGAACAGTCCTTCATTCATATAATTATGCCCCTTTTCCTTCATGAAAACCAAGAAGTCAGTCCCGAATTTGGAGCTTTGGAAACCACTGTACTAAACTATTTTCGGAGGCAAACGGACCAGTACACTTGACAACCTCTTCTCATGATCCAGAAGTCCGACCAATCAAGACTTTGGATTTAAAAAAAGAATGCTGTCACAACATACTACAAGTACAGTTAAACGACTAACAAATTACAGCACACTGATTTATCAACAACATTTTAAACTACCGTCACTTGAATGCGGGTAGTCCGAACAGTTCCGGTTTAAACTTGGCTAAGGAGGGTAGGACGATGGTCGCATGTGTGGTCAGCTTCTTGTCCAAGTGTGGGTCGGGCACCATGACTGTTTGCATGCCCGCCTTCAAGCCAGCCGTCACGCCGTGCGGGGAGTCTTCGAATACTAGGCACTGGAATGGTAACAAAATGGGTTGGTAAGATTCGGTTGAAAGTTTATTCATAATACCATAGGGCAATGGCCCACTTTCCTCATAAACTTAACTTAGAGTAAGTTGCTAAGCCAAGGTTTAAATGTAAAATTTCATAGGTAATTACATAATTCGTAATTTAACCTCAGGTATCTGAGTTAAGATTTTGGCGCAAATGGGCCTAAGATGCGGATATGTCCTGTGTTAAAGTCATTAGACCATTTTATAGGCACTTTCGAAGGTCGAAAAATTACTACGAAAAGATAGTTCATTATTTTTGCGTCTGTCGACTATAGACTTAGTAAAGCGCAACGCAGTTTTGACTGCCAAACAAATATCAACTTTGGACACCACAAAATAAAATCGAAAATAATTGCTAATAAAGCTAACTAAAAATATTTGTTACATCTTCAAAACTCCAGCCAATATTTTTGTAAAAGACTTGAATGTTGCAATTTCGCCTTGAACTCAATAAAGATGTGATTAATGGTTCTAATTCGCATCGCACGTTTTCACGTTGCTAACATCATAGCTAAGATTAGGATTTGAGTTTGTATATAAAACTAACGATCAAAATACCATCTAAATTTTCGACGTTCTGGTCGATTATTAAAAATTTATATAAAAACAAACTTTGTCCTGATTGTTACGAAAATAACAACAACAAAAAAATTAACCAAATCGGTCGAGCCGTTCTCAATTGATCACATGTCTTTGATTTTTATTTACATGGAAGATAGATGAATAGAGTTTAGAGATTTGCTAAAATACGTACCTACAACCGACGTACGTACATTTAAAGACTACAAGGACTGATTTAATTACTCAAAGCTTGTGTATGAGACATAATTAATTATTTAATTATTCAAAGCCCGCGCATGAGACTCATTTAATTATCTATTGTTGTCTTAAGCCAGTAGGTATGACAGCAGGGCCTAATAGCGGTATTAAAAAATGCTGTTCCCTACAAAACGATTAAAAGTTATTCATTTTCATGAGTAGGTAAATAATTTTACCTGCTGAACAATAACTTCTGGTAGACCTACTATAAGCTTCTGCCCACGACTTCGTCTACGTCAAAGTTGATATAAGTATTATCGCACGGGAACCGTACAATTTTTGAATATAAGCCTGTGTTCCGGGGTTGCGGGACGTCTTAACAGGATACCGTGGCCCCGGAACGTAAAGGGCAACAGAAGGAACAGGGTGGTTTTTTAGTCAGTAAAAGTCTGACAGTCCCTTCCGCCCCAAAGGGAAAGAAGGACTCATTTGATGATTTTTACCACCTTAAAAAAAGCCTATGTGTTATTCCAGACTATAATCTATATCTGTGCTAAATTTCATTCAGATCCGTTCAGCCATTCTGGCGTGGCGTGATTGAGTATCAAACGCCCATTCACACTTTCGCATTTAAATTGAAAATAAAATTGATCAAGCAGATTGCTGCCGTCTGCTTGTAAAAATCCATGCAGTAGACTAGCGGCGTACCACCCACACTTGTCGCAATTCACATGCTAAAAGTAGTTCCATTGAGGATATGGGATATTTTGGTTGCTGTGGGCGGTAGCTTCGGTAAACACTCGGTATTATGAAACAACCGCGATTACACAGTTCAAAAAGCGAAGCAGTAGAAAACGTTATTGCTATTAGGGCCCATCTATAAATTTCGCTACACTAATTTCTTGTTGTTTTTTATGGGGGGGGGGGGCAAAAATTCCTTGTCAAAGGTGATCACATTTATCAGCCCTTCTGGTGTGACGTCACATATTTTGCAATTTTACATAATTATGAAATTGTTTAAATTAAAATAGCAGTCGAAAATAAAATGTTGAATAGGTCATATTTTTATTAGGTTGTTTGTTATACGGTTAAAGTTTCGGGTTTCAATACTTTAAATATTATCATGTGACGTCATGAAGCTTCCCACCTCTTGTTACACAATGTCACACTTCATTGACCCCCTTTCCTCCCCTTAACATGTGACGTAATTTATAGATGGCCCCTTATTACGTCATTTTGGCTTTCATGCCGATTAAGTACATTGAAAGCCAAAACAAGCTATGATTAGGTAACGTCATGTGATTCGTCGAGTTACGTCATTTCATGTTTCAATTAACGCTGAATGATGAGAAGATCAGGTCACTCATCCGGAGCAACATTGACACAACTGCGAAAAAATGTTAAACTGACCTACACGTACATATATAAACTCACGCCTTTTTCCCATGGGGGTAGACAGAAACCACAGAACGCCACTTGCTACGAACGCCACTTGCTACGAACCTAACACACTCCTTTCGCCCTGACCTAATTATAACAAATTATTTCTAAAATAACTAAGTAAGTACCTACATTATACGTTCGGTGTGCTTAAAAGGTAAGGGTTTAAACTGCATTAAAAAAGTGATGCTAATCATAAATCTATAACTAATCTAAGAAAGGCAAAGAGATTTTTGTTTCTGAAACTACTAGTCGGATTGGAAAGTCTTTTTGTTTAAGATAGCCAGATACATGAGAAATCGTATAATAGGCTATATTCACGCAACGACACATGGGAACGGAGCAGCAAAGACGTAACATATAAGGCTGGTGAAAAATACCACGCGGCCAAAGTCCCAGGCTGAATCTAGTCTCCAAATAATTCAAACAAACATACCTTAGAAGGATGCGGCTTATCAGGAAACCTCGAAGCGGTCACCAGGAAAATATCAGGATGTGGTTTTCCAAATTTGACATCCTTATCTGTACTCCCCATGACCATATGATGGAAGTATGAGAACAGTTCCTTACAATGTGATATCTTTGTCTCGACTGATCGAGCACTCGAAGACGTGGCTAGAGCGAAAGGTACCTTCGTTTCGTGTAAATGACGTATTAATCTTTCTGCACCTGGAACAGGAGATTTAATGGTTATTATCTTTTGCCTGAAACTCCGTCAAGTATACCATAAAACATAGCCTATGACTGACTCGCTGGTCTAGTAGTCATGAGGTCTTCGGTTCAATTCTCAGGTCGGGCAAACTGTTATTGGGTTTTTCTATCAGGAATTTCTCAGTAGCAACCTCGGAGTCTGCCCGGTTTATGGCAATATAGGCTCACCCCCATTACATGGGAATTAAACATAACTGGCGAAATGTGGGTGTACTAATGAGTACACCTCTGCCTAAACCTTCGGGGATTACAGGCGCGATGTTATGCTATGTATAGCCTATGACATTCGGCAATAATGTAGCTTTTTATCAGTGAAAAAATTTTTGTAATCGGATCAGGACTTACAAAAATAAAGAAAAAACTTGAGAGGTGTCAAGGGACACCCGGATGGAACGAAGTTATATGAGAGAGAGAGAGAGATAGACAGAAAAACACGAGCACGCCGCACTTCTTACAACTATAGCAAAAAGTGTCGTTACAACTTTTGGTCTTAATTTTTTCCGTCTAGCCCCCTTTCGCAACGCGCTATAAGGAACTTCGTTCCAATAAATAAAATTTACCTCTTTATAATATTAAAGTATAGATTAGGATCGCTACCCTGTTGATCTCGTGGTCATAATTGCGACTGCTGACCCTATCAGGCCCTAGGTCCGATAACCAGGTCGGGCAAACTGTTTTAAGATTTTCCTATGATGCTTTTGGATTCCAGCAGTGCTTACATGAGCTTATAGCGCAAAAGTGATCAGATCTAGCCAGAGATATAGCTAAACTCTGAGCTATAGAGCTCAAAGTTTGTGATGTGATAGGTTACATCAAATATCTGGGTCAAATAAGTAATCTTAATTTATTTTTTCAGAGCATCTACTATTTTTCATTTTTTTTTTCTATCTATACAATGTATAGTCAGTTATTCAGGACAAAGTATTTTATATGTCATATAAAATACTTTGTCCTGAATAACTGACTGCCTGACCGATCAACGCACAGTCTAAACCGCTGATCGTAGAGACGAAACTTGGAGGGGTGTTCTTTATATGACGTAGGCATCCGATAAGAAAGGATTTTCCAAAAGTCACCCCATTTTTTTTTGTTTTTTTTTTAGGTGGGAAAAATCATCAAATGACTCCTTCCGCCCTGGGTGGGGCGGAAGGGACTGTCAGACTTTTACTGACTAAAAAACCACCCTGTTCCTTCTGTTGCCCTTTACGTTCCGGGGCCACGGTATCCTGTTAAGACGTCCCGCAACCCCTAAGAGGAAGAACGATACGGTGAATCTCTATACAAACTTTGGACTCCTGTGGTCCAAAGTTAGTATAGACTTATAGAGAAACCAACTTTGACGCGGACGAAGTCGTGGACAGAAGCTAGTCTCCCGATAATACATGATAAACTTATGCAGATAACAAAAACATATGGCCTACGTGTTTTATGGGTCACGTTAATTTGTTGTTAAATACAATATTGTTTTGAGGCAGAAATCAAAACAATTTTGTTTAATAATAATGCATTAAACAGAGAGCTGTAAGTTTTATCTTATAAATTACACCTGATGAATGTACTGTAAATAATGAGTAAAGATATTATATCATTGTTGTCAACAGATAACAAAATATCTTGTGATTATTTACTTTCGATATCTTTTGAATTTTCTGGATGCTTAAAATGGAAAAGGCTGTTTGGGAGCACTGCATAGGGTTCCAATTTCTTTGTGAAATGTACAAGAATGTCTGTAGTATAATGTATGGAATAGAATGTAAGAACTGAGTAGGATGTAGAATGTACCTATGCACGGAATTTCTTACCCATTTTTCTCCATACAAAACTACCTTTTGGAAGGGGCAACTTGATTCAATTTTTTTTTATTCTATTTCTTATTTTTTTGCGTATGACGTTCAAAAGTGCCTGTTATTTATTTATTTTAAACTTTATGCACATGTAAAAAAACATAGTAGGTAAGTAGTAAGTAAGTAAGTAAGTCGTTTATTTTGCAAACATGGGTACAGTAAATGGTGATATTTTTTTACATACACTGTAAAAAGACGGACATAATGACCTTGACCTTTTCAGGTCTAATCGAAACAATTCATTTGATTTTGACCTTGATTTCAAAACGACTCAGTGGTCAATAAAATCTTGCCCAATTGTTTTAGTTGATTAAAAGATAGTTTAGAAAATATAACGTAAACAAAATTAATCTCAATAAAGCTAGCCAGTCGTAAAAAGAAGGAAGTTGGAACGGGAATGCAAAAAATTATAAATATACCAACGTCAGCCATTGATCACAGTTTTAATTTAGCATAACCTAACCTTGGAGATGAACTATCCGTATCGACGAATATGGATTTATGCCAAGCATCGTTAAATTGCGAATTGGGCATTGAGTATTACTAAATAATTATATTTCTGGTATTATGCTTATGTGTTCGGTACTAATTCATCGATTTATTTTACATACATACAAGTTATACGAGTACCTATCTTTACACACCGAGTTGGTCCCGGCTGTCATACGTTACGTGGATCTTTGACAGTCGTAACGGGTCGTCGGAAGCCCGAAAGTCTGACAAAAAGTCTTACCAAGGGGTATGGTATTAACCAGTTACTGGATTATGGAGGTCAGATAGGCAGTCACTCCATGGTGTCCATGTAAAATACTGCATTCAGTTAGACTGGACCCTGACATAGTCGGGAAAGGGCTAGACAGATTGATTGACACACAAATTATATTTTTAAATATTACAAAAATAAAAACATTTAAAAATATAAAGATTGAAGCCCATCTGGGATAGGTGAAGGCAAGGATATTGGGAACAGGGTCCAAGCTGACACTAATAATTATTATGCTTCTCCTAATTTAAATAGAACTGATTCCTTAAAAGTTCAAGTACCTACCTATTTGAATAAAAAGTTAAGATTCAGTGCTGTCCTTGAAATAAGCATAAAACTCGCTTTTAATTAATAGCATAACTTTTTATAAAAGATACGTTAGTAGATTTAATTAAAAATTCGGCAAAATATCAAGAACCATTGTTACGTGAAATGATTACTAAATGCTTGTTTATAGTCAATACAAGAATGTTTTAATGCTCATAAAAGAATTTAATGTACGTGAGCCTATTACGATAACAAATTCAATGGATTCATGATTAGATACCTATTTTGTGATTACTCTGAGTAGTATTAAATAATGATCAGAGTTCAAAACTTTAATTGAAAATAGTACTCTTGGAGTTTCAGTCACAGTGGGCCATCAACGTAGTGTAGTCAAGTATGCAAGAATATATGTACCTAGTTCACAAGTTTGTGCACAAACGCAGGTTTACTCCTATTCCTTCCCCCACAGTCCAACGGAATAGCAATCCGATCTGACGCAGCCAGGCATAGATCAGGCGGAGGACCAATGGCTTTACGTGTTTTTTAAAGCATGGGGGTCTTACTACAGACATCTAAACCCTAGGCTGGCATTTTGTCCGACCTGGAAATTGCACCCAAGGCCGACACTTAGCAGTCGCAATTGTGACCAAGCTTTAAGTAAATAATCCATTAACAGGAGATTAAGTAAATATGGGAAATAACATCATCTCTCCCTTATTCTGAATATTTCGATAGTTGTTTTAGTCACGTACCATCTAATAAAGGTGCTGAAGCTAACATAGTATCTCCTAGTACTAACAACTGGTCTCTAAACTCCGTTGGAGTACAAGGTAGCTTCAGTTCTTTACACAGGATCTCCGATAGACGTTGCTCGGTGCCGCCAAGCACTTTCATCATCAATTCATCAGTGTATTTGTGGCCATAGTTTGCACATAGCTGTGTTATCATTTTCTTGTATACTAGCTCCGTATCTGAAAAAGGAAGGTTTATTTAGTTTTAACTGTCTACCTGTGTACCTTTTCATGACAAATTCTGTGGTAGTACAAATAAGTAGGTATACAAATTCTGTATTTACAAGAAAATAGGATTTCAGGTTATACATATATTTACTTTATCTCAAAACTGTTTTCTTGAATTTAATTTAAGTTGTTATTATTGTAATTTAACAAAAATTTAATTTGGTTACCTTTTCAATCAAAGATATTTCGAATTTAAATTCTTCGAACATGTAAGTTTCTATGACATAGGTAGGCACGCATTATGAAAACAACCAGCCATTAGGATTAAGCCAGTTGGCTACACGACAATGCTAAGTAAATAAAATATGTGTGTGTGTGTAATTAAACCAGAAACATAAAAATGTTAAACTATAGTTTTTAATTTGCATATTAAAATACACTAATCTTTTATAAAATTCATTTACATTTAATGCCATTTAACCAACAACACAAATCTTATAAATAATAATAAAATTACAAGTTATGTACAATTAACAAAAGTGAAAGGGAAACGCTCATAGGGCATCAAAAACCTCGTCCGCATCTCTGTCAATGGTATGAGTGCCAAAAAAACTAGCAGCACTGCCATCCATACAATATGGGAATGCTGCCTTGATTGCCTAATTCTTTAGAAAATAAACAGAATCATTAAAAAATTTAAAAACCGGTTTTTATAAAATGGAGCACTTAATATTCATGAATAAATTATTATTTTCAAGTTAAAGACTTTTATCTTTTTTTATCAATACTTTTATTTACTTACTCATTTTTGAGATTGAGTCTTGCGAAACCTTTTCAAACAAACTTTGTGTAACATAGATTATATAGAATACATACATGTTTAATGTTTATTATTAATTATGTAAAAGCATGACTGAATGTATAACCTTGTTATCCAATAACATTGACAATATCTTCGAAGGTCGCTCTGTTACTTAACTTACCAAGAAGAAGTCCATCCATGTCAAAAATACAGTGTGTAACTTTCTTATAATTTGGCGTAGAGTAACATCTCGCGCCTATCACCCGCGACACACTTTTTAACAAATATATCCTCATAGTGACCGGTTATGTAAAATTATTTACAATAATAAACTAGAATATACACTGATATTTGTGTCCTATAAAAATAAACACTATAGTGCACTAATTGAACTAAGTTTCACTTATTTTTAGAGATGATTTTATTTTCTTAACTCAATAAAAACACAAAACGTGCGTTCATTGATTGAATAACATTTCGTTTCTTGGTCTATTTTGTAATTTGTTTCTTTGACATTTGTTTGAATGGTTTGACACCTGTGGGCTGACAGTCTGACATTAGATTTTTGACAATAGTCTACGTCAAACTTTGGCAACCAATCATAGCAGAGACGTCACATATGAGTAGTTTTCGATTGGTCAAAAATAATATAGAAACATGTGGTTATGTGAACAACCAATGATGTTATGGAATTATTGCTACAGTAAAATAAATACCATATGATTTGAATATGTTGCTCGGTAATTATTTTTAGTTTATCAAAAAAGGTTTGAAAATTCTTAATAAAATAGACAAAAGTATAAAAAAACAAACATTTTAAAGCTCGATTTTACAAATACTAAATATTTTTGATTAGAACAGAAAATATTACAATAAAAACTGGCAACGCCGTCACCGCCGCGCTGCCATTCCGACGGAATCCGACGCTTTTGGCTCACTTCAGTCGGCCGACCAGTGCGAGTGCAGTCGAGCTGCGACCATCATGGTTCGCAGTTGAATTGTCGCGAGTCGTGCGTATGGCGTGTATAGTACCGCAATTTAAGTTTAAATTAAAAATCATTTACTTGTACTTTTATTTATGAACCGTTTATAAAAGTGTATCTTGTTTCACACTTACAAATTCAATCGTCGCGAACATGGCTGTGAAAGAGTGTTGTTGTGATAAACTGTCGCCTAACAAAAAATCGATTTTCGGATTGAGAATGCGGAGTCAAATTCTGTATTTACTGTTGGCTTCTTGTTTCTTAGCCGTGGCTTCTGCCGCTGACTCTGAAGGAACTTGTGCAAATGTGAAAACCATTTTTGAAAAGAATGGAATGTTGATGGCGGTAGATTTACAACAACTACCGAACTCAGGTGAGAATCACGCGCTATATGTACCACAGCTGAATGTGATAATGATAAACGATAATGCATGATACGACGGTCGAATATATTGCTTTATGTCATAACAAACTAGAATACACAGTACTGACCACCTCCGTGAAGCGGTACTGTGATAGTTTGTTTATGCTAACACTTTGGTAGGTATTTTTATACTATCTAGTAGTAGAATTGTAGTGTCGACGGCTTTGTAGGTATGTAGAATAGATAATTTCTTAGAAACACAATTACTTACCTTGGTAACGTAAATGCTTAATCATACCTAATTAAGTAGGTAAGTAGGTACTTACATTTCTTAAAAGTCAAATCAGAAATAAACTGACAAAGCAAAACATGTGTAATCTATCGGTACGTTATCATAACAACTGATAAACAAAATTATAAGTAGGTACATACCTTCCAACGACACAGTGAAATGCCGACAAAGCCACAGGTAAGATTCGCCGACCTGCGATACTTTTGTAAATAATAATATTATTGAAGCGGAACGAAACATCATTAAACATGTATAATCTACCTGAAACAATGTTTTAACCTGTTGAGAACAATGTTGGGAAGTCTGGGTACTTACAAGGGTTTGAAGAGATAAGAAGCAAGTACCTACGCAAATTACACGAATTTTGTAACTACCTAACCTTAACCCTAAACTTTTTTGTAAACCAATCAAATGGCCGATTTCCAATCTCGATTGCAATCGGCTACTTTATTGGTTGTGGACTAGGATCGATCTTAAAGATCGCATAAGAAAGGAAAAAGGAACAGAAGCTATTGTTACTTTGTTAAAAGAATAAAGACTTATAATCCTTTGCGTTGAACTCATTTTTACCTGATCAAAAACTAGTCAAGACAAGTTAGCAATTTTTTTTACAAGCCAGAAACTTCTGTCGTCGACTAATTTACCTTTATGTTCTTGGTATAAAGATATTATAACTAATTTAATTGGCCAAGGGCCGTTTTTATGTTAAAGTAAAATAAATAAATAAATATGAAAAGTAATCAAATAGGTACCAATATTTTATTTGCAGAAAAAGTAGAAATAATTGCGTGGTCAGTGCGTAATTAGCAACATCGTCTTCAAAAGCAAGACGCAATAAATGTATTGCCTGTCTTCACATTTCGTAACACAGTACATGCTACGACAATGCGTAATCATTAGAATCATCGCACACTTAAAATAAATGAAAAAAAGTGTCTAACTGGAAATTACGTTAAAAGCATTAATGAAAAGACGTCATCATCGAATAATTTTAATTCAGCCAACATTTACGGGCAGTCCTTGAATAAATCGTAATGGCCAGCAGAGTAAACATCTCTCAAAACAATTTGTAACGTGTAGGTGTAGTTGATACAGTAGGCGGAGTTGTGAAATGCCTACATTGCAACATAATGATACAAAACGAACATTTCTGCGAAGCCAACTTCTGCTTAAAATATCAAAATCTTGTCCATTAAATCGCATCTAAACTGACATCTGTAGGGTTCAAATTCGAACGAATAACGTTGTCAACGGCAGAAAACATTTAAGTTAAAAGCCAGTCTGCAAGTAGGCAGGTAATGACGGAATAAGCGTGGGCGAGACCGCCGCGGAAGGTTCAAACGCGATTTGACATGGTTTTCAGACGTTTATTCGGATTTATGAAAGCTTTATATTATCTCTCGTACTTAGGTACACAAAGCTTCTTTGAAGATATCGAATGTTGGTTTTGCTGATAAAAGTGTTGTCAATTGATTTAGATGTGTACAATAAACTTACTGTATTTTAATGAACCTCGTCAAGCCTCTGAAGAAGCCGCCTTAATCAAATTAATTTAGGGGACATGATTGTCAAGATTGAGGAAAATATGGCTTCGGATTTAAGAAATAACATTTCAAGAAGGACGCAAGATATCGAGACATCGATTACGTTTCCAAAAATGTTTTATGCTTGGTCCGGCTCCACGGCACCATTCAGTCATTACATCCTCCTTTTTTGGCATTCGAAAGCATGTTCATCGCCCGCACTCTTTGGAATAATCGCCGACGAATTATTCCGTGAAAATTTACAGTCACGGACACGGTATTTGGCACAAGCATTTCTTTGGTGCCTTCCCACGAATGTCGTTAACACGAAATGCTACCGATTTGAACATCCAAATAATTTTAATTATTGTAACAACACAAACCAGTAAATATTCAGTGAGCGCAAATAATAAGACATTGTTTCATTTAATGAGTTTCCACCGCAGGCACCTCTTACCAGCGAAAGCATTTTACGCCAAAGCCTTTGAAGTTGGACCCATCCCATTCGTTACTGTAAACTGATACATTATTAATGAACCACTACGCCACACCCATCGCATTACCCGTGAAACTACTAAAGCCTTATATCGACCTAATAACGCTAATTGGTGTGCAGTCATAATTGATTCAGGAATAGTTCTTAACAACTTTAGCTTGTACAAACTCATTAAACATAATCATAATTCGCCACAGCATAATAATTTATACGCAAATTTTATTCGTCGCCAATGGTAATTCAATGGAAGCGGCAAGATCAGGCGATACCAGTTCTTGCTATTAAGATAGACTACGTTTTAAGAGCGCAGGTTGACGCCACGTTTCCCAATAAGGCTTACTGTCTGATAGATCGTCCGGCATCGCAGCACTATCAGGTTCTACAAAGTATTTTGCATAGCTCGCCGCCGCCGGTTGGTTAGCATGCAGTTCTCGATCGCCGGGACTTGTAACGGAGACTTGTCGCTACCACTGCCGGCATCTGTACACTACTAACGATTGAATATAGTTATTCTAAGCCCAAAAAACTTCAAAAGTTCAAAACTTTGAACGATGGCAATTTGAATAGCTTAGAGAAACAATGATTTATTGCACAGAACAATGAGTTTTTTTAGGTAGCCATCCGTTTTCCACAAAACATAGCTTCAATTGCTAGTTTTGCGCACATAAACTACACCACGCCAAATAAATTCCGTATGGTATTGGACACCGGCTCATAAATCAACGAGTTGAAAAATAATAAACTGCATTACCAGAAATACGAAGCTGACGTCAGGGTATATTACTTCATCCCATGAGGAATAAAAAAACGCATAAAATATTCTGGGTGCGCGGGAATCTCGGTGAGATTAAGGTCAGTAGCCTCAGATTTCCTTAAATAAATTTACCTTCGCCGCACTGTAGAATGTCATAAGGATGGACATCGTTATCATGGGTTGGGGTATCCTGTTTGGTTAGGTACTTATTTTCTAAACTAACCTATCTATCATAACTGTCATAGGCATTGAAGATAACGAACATCGGCTACGGGAAAGTCTTATGAATTTAAGTAACTTAGTATTAAATTGATCCATCAAACAAATCATAACTTAAGCTACGTCTTAAGTTAAATAAACATTATAAAAATCAAATATTTACCCTGTCAAAATGATTTTTAAAGGTCTGGTAATTTACGACCAATTAAGTAGGATGATATAAATCTTAAATATTTATGAGCGAAATAAACATAATGTTTAAGTCATCATTAAGTTATCATGAAAGTCTTCGTGTATTTTACGGAAACAGATAATAAATACTATAAAAAAGAAGTAATTTAATGATTTCATTGCTAAAAATATTATATTTCGTTTCAAGTAAATTAGTGAAAGAAAAAAAGCAATTTTAAATGCTTAAATGCTGAATCAAAACATTCCACATTTCAGTCTTGTGGTGTTTTTTTCTAACGCATTAAATGTCGACTAATGTAGTTGGAAAGCTACCGAGGAACTCTCACCTATATGAATGTTTGGAATGACATACAAAATCGTTCAGTGGGAGGACTGGTTGACTGGTTGACAAGCCGAGTGAGCATTGAGTAAACACTGGTGTAAGGTCGACAACCCACGACATGGCTTCATCCTCATTGATTAAAGTCCAAGTGATTATTCATTTATCAGTTACCTCACCGGGAAACTTCGGTAACTAAATTGTAAAGATAACTTAACAATTTCGTTACGAAACTTTAGGTTAGTGAACATTTTGAAGTAACGACTGTTTCCGCTACGGGTGTACGCTGAAATTACACCCTTGGTGAAAAGAGACGTAACTTTCAACATACCACTGTAATGGTGCGTCCACATTAAGTAATATGTTAAAAAAACTTTGGTTATAAAACATATTATTTGACATTGCATTGAAAAATGGTAATAATCAAGTTTTAAATCCACTTACGTTAATAACGTTGATAATACAGTTCAAAAATACCGTAACGTTAGAACAAAAACAAAAAAAAAACAAACTGTCAATATTTGACAAGTCATATTTTTTAAATATTTGCTCAATAAAAACCAATGCGCAAGTACAAATTGCCAGTTTGAAAGGTAAAATAAAACATAAAAATCCTACCCTGTTGGCAAATTAGCACATACCTGGAGAAGAAATCCCATTATGCCGACATTATTCGGGCTTTCACAGTGTACCCTTTCAATCAAGCTGGTTGAATGGTGCTCCATCAGTCACAGGGAACGTCAGACCTTTTATGTCGCGTTCCATAACCTCTTATTCTGTAATTAGGCTCGGATAGGGGAAACAGGATGCCGCGTATTAAGTTTTTGCAGATTTTTATTATTTGTATGATTCGATTGTTGAGATTTAAGATATCCTATACCTCTAATGATATTGGATTTTTGAATGATCTCTTTTGAATCCTGGGCAAGGCATCATCTTTGGTTTGATAATGATCGCCGCTTGCGCAGGTATATCGATGTAATTTAGTTATAAAGGCATTTTTGATACGAGAATTTTCTCCTAAAATTAAACAGAGAACAAATGGACGTATCAAACCACAGAAAATCGAAAAGATATGAATAGATATTACAGATTATTAAATTCACATATACGTATGACTGACCAAAGCGTGCCGAAACTATGGAGGTCGAATATGTCGTAAGCGCAGTGCATGAACTGATGAAGGAACATCGTGAGCACGTGGGATTTTATTTATTTTATAGTATTTGCTCGCGAATCATACGTCCGTGTTCTACTTTTATTTTCATCTGCTATGATGCCTGTGATGTTTAACAGCTGTTTCTTTTGTCACGGGCTTTGCTATTATTTGATATAAGCTTGTGCCAGCGATTCGCCCGCGTAGATTTGAAGGAAGTATGTATCATAAAATATACCCTATGGCATTCATCAATAATGTGGTTATCTGTTTTTTGTATTTGGAGTACTTCCAGAATTAACCCATACAAATAAAAAAAAGCTTTACCTCTGTAAATTCTGTAATACTCGTATTAGTAAAGACGGGTAATTCCAAGTCAGTTATATTGATTGAAATATGCAAATGCGTTCACTGTTCAATAAGAAGTTAAGTGTCAATGATATAAAATACCACGATATTTTAAATATCTTACATTCGTATAGGTAGGTGTTGCTTTGTGCAAAAAAATATATTGTTATTAGTCACACGATTTCGTCATCATAATTTGTAAGATGGTTGGTTCAAAAATAAAATACGATGCCGCCATTGCAAGCAATATTCGCGCCAAAAATTTCTAACGCTGATTAATTAAAGAAAAGCTTCGAATATACTGCTGGCTGTCAATTTGAGCTATACCAGACATATTTAGGTTCCTCTTAAAAGTTGCATAAAAAATTCTTTTTCTACTACAGCAGCAGGTTATTCTGTGGCAGCAGCCTGTATTTCTAAATGGGATGTGTTACATCCCATTGATCCCATTTCAATCGTGACTAAATTGAGTATTTGCTGTCTAAATTGACCTTGGAAAGCAATTTGCGTTCCGAATGCTATTTGTGAGTATAAACAGTTCATTAGTTTCGGAATTCCATGTCATTGAACTAAATTTTATTCAATTGATATCTCATCGTTGCTCATTACAGCAGTTTGATTTAGTGTTGGTTAAATAGAAGGAATTTTTATATCAAGGTTATGAGTATTCCTGAACGATGAAATATTATCGTCGTTCCAATATTTCAACAACGTTAGACAAACTAAACACAATCTTCCAAGCAGAATGCATTGGCATCACTAGAGCGGCTCAAGCAGTTGCAGCCAGAGACGTCAGAGATCTCAACATCAAAATTATCTCAGACAGTGCATCGGTGCTTCAAGCGCTACAAAACAACACGGTAACTTCTGCCCTCGTCTTGGAGTGTCATAACACACTCCAACACATTGCAAACACAAACAAAGTAACCCTGCAATGGATAAAAGGGCACAGTAACTCACTGGGTAATGACGCAGCCGATGAACTGGCAAAAAAAGGCGCCAAGACAACAGTCTACGGTCCGGAACCGCTGCTGCCCGTACCCCAAGCCCAAATAAAATCATGGCTGCGTCAGAAAACCGAAGAAACACACCATACGGAATGGAGAAACAGTGTAACCTGCAGGCAAACAAAGAATGCAGTTCCGGAAGCATCAAAAAGACTTGCCCGCAGCCTTATTAGACTGGAACGGGACAAAATCCGTAAGATCATAGGCATCATAACCGGCCACTGTCCCCTAAACAAACACCTATTCACCATAGGTGTGACAGATAGCCCTCTGTGCAGAGGTTGCATGGAGGCGGCAAAAACACCACAGCATGTGCTCTTGGAGTGCAGAAGCGTGGCGGATCAACGGGCACGAACTCTGCAATCGCCGGCATCGCTCCCCGAAACCTGCAGCAGCCTGAAAAGGCTGCTGGGATTCTGGGAGGACCTGGGATGGTTGGAGTGATTCTTCAGGATTCGATTTCTACACGTACACACGGCTACACATCAAGCTATACATAACCAGTATAAGCTGACTTCTGATTGTACGAAAAGCATATACAATGCGAGGTCAGCTAAAACTGGTTTTGTATAGCTTGTTGATGTGTAGCCGTGTGTACAATGGCCCAATAAAGAGGCTAAGTGCGGAAACAGCCCAGCTAACCTAACCTAACCTATTCCTGAACGATTTATTAGGACTTGCAACAAATAGGTCGTTAAAGAAAAGTTTCTACTTAGTAGGTAGATATTGGTAGATAAGCGGTTTTATATAAAAGGTTTCATTTCTTTAATTGGTTACCGAGCTCATTAAAATGCGATACACGTTTCATGGAGAAGATAAAAACTCTCGATAATTAGCTGTAATCCGGAAAATCGTCATTGTCCGCGACTAAATAAGAGTATCTCAAAGGTTTTTAATTCGCGACCGGACATTCCACGCGCGAGGCAGGTGCCGACCTGTCGCCGTTCCACCGGACCGGTCCCCGGCGCGCGGCCGGTCGTGTCGTGGCACTGGCCTGCAAACCGCGCGCAAAAAATGTGCATTCGATATTTAAAAACCATGCTACCAATCGTTTAAATAAATTGAATTAAATATTTGTTCGAAAATAATTTATGTTCAATCAGAGCTAATTTATATGAATGTTGTTTATGTACCTACCTATTTAAAATTATAATTTAATTTTTATTGGGCTGTAAATTGCTCTTCTTTGATTTTATGCGACCCTGACATACCTTTCATGACGCAGGAACATTTTTGTTCTGCTTCCTAATTAACAGTAATTTCGTAATAAAATTAACAAGTTAATGTTGCACTTTAATTGAAAATCAGTCTTCTTCAAATCCAGAAGACATTTAATATATATTTTTTTTACTTTTGCTTAGAGAACGAAAAACGTTTAAAACGAACGCGATGCGAAAAAAAAAACTTTTAAAAGAAACGGAAACTTATCTATGCTTCGTGAAAAACTAATAATAAGCCATCATAACTTATAGTTATAACTAGGTAGTCAGTCTGGCGTTTACATTAAATTAATATAATACATTTCATTTTCCACATTTCCGTGACCATAAAGGTTGCATTTTATTCCGTTGCTACCAGCAACCACAGATAACGTATGCACAAACCGATTTGCCGAATAAATTATTGAGATTTTATCTTAATTGCACTATCGAGGCACTTTGCGATAAACGTAGATTACATAAAATACTCTTTGTCGGTACTTTTCAATTGCATGAGTGTTTGTTTAAAATTAACAACTTCTATCAGTTTTATGGTAAAATTTTATCCGGGGCGGGAGTAAACTTTGCTTTGTGCACAGTATTTAAATGGCGATAGTCCGCTCACAAGCTGGCATAAAATTTTATTTTACATTATTAAATAAAATGCAGCAAAGAGAATCTCCAAAGTTAGGGTTTCGCAGATGGCACCGATCTTCAGTGCCTATGCGGCGTCTCTCCGCAGACCATGGCTCACATTATTATCTTGCGCCGCATGCCCTGTCACCTGCACACGTGAGGACCTAATGACTGCGTCAGCGGATGATGTTGCCGTAGCTGACTACTGGGCCAAACGCTAAGAAGAAGAATATAAAATGATCCTTACAAACTCAAGATCATGCTAAAAATCTTCATAATTTGATTAACAATAATACAGTTAAGAATAACAACTTATTTCCAAAGGTCGATTTCGGCAATCCAAATACTGTTTAATAGTTACCAAAACTCCGCCTTGCTTTATATTAAAATACTTGTGGTAATAATAACATCACTCAAAATACTTACTCAGTACCTACCTGTTCGTAAAATATTCATAAAATTCACCAAGTATTTTAATGAAGACCTCGTGGATTCGCTTCGGAATTATTTTATTTTACTTCGGTTAAAGTTTGTCGCTTTGCTAATGGAATTATAACTATTGTGGTTTTGGGTTTTGTCAAACAACCAAAGATTGTAGATTCGTCCAGTATTCCAGATTTAATCAGCAAAATATATAAAATTTAATTGACGTGTAAAAAAAGCAAACGTCAAAGCGAAACATCTTTCGCGCCACATTGACCATCGACAACACATGGACGGACGCTGGACGTCACTCAATGCCCATTTATGTGCAATGCATAAGTATCAATTACATTCAGCCATGTTGATATCAAGTATTAATTTATCCTCCGTTTAAGTCTAGATATATATATGTAATGTTTCAGTTTCCTTCGAATAATAAATATTGCATGTATAAATAAAAATACAAGGTTTATAAAGACTGTTTTGTGTTTTGTTTATTTTGTCAAATTCCTTAATTTTGCTGTCTTAATAAGTAATTAACTTAAAGTTTGCTTAAAGTTATAAAAATTAGGAAGCTGTAGGTACGTTGCTCTTTAGAGATTTTTCGCAATAAGTTTGTAGGAGGTAGTACATCAATGGTGGATTGAACTTTTTTTTATTCTGCGGTTTACTTGAGTCAAAGCATTTAACACAAATTACACAGATCCAATATTTGCTGCTACGGTACATATAAATACCGTAAATAAAAACGAAATTGGCTTTTAATTTACATGAAAGCGCTGTTTGCTTAGCTAAACGGTGTCGTTTTATGAAGGCGTGAAATAAAACAAACATGATGAATGGGGAAATGTTGAATCAACAAACAGGAAACAAATTAACTTAGCTCCCATTTTTCATTCGCCCAATAGGAGATGATTGGACCAGTATTAGCCAAACCAATAGAGTAAACATTGATGTTAAATCGATTTGCACAATCGCACGCCAATTCGAAACTAGCGTGAAAAGCACGTATTGTGTAAATATCAACAGCGTTACATTGTCTCCTGTTAAACCAAATTGGAAAACTATATCGATTCAATATTCGAGCACGAACGCGCTCGTGCAGCTCGAGATCGAACATCGAGTTATGACGTGGCGAAAACAAAACGAGTTAGAATCGATTCCGTGCATTCCGACGCTTC
Organism: Hoplodrina blanda; assembly: GCA_949316365.1. Classification (NCBI taxonomy): domain Eukaryota; kingdom Metazoa; phylum Arthropoda; class Insecta; order Lepidoptera; family Noctuidae; genus Hoplodrina; species Hoplodrina blanda. Next base: position 15,203,362 of record OX438580.1, on the reverse strand, counting down.
ACGGATTCTTCGTTAAGAATGTGAGCCTGCGAGATCGTATAATGATTATAATCTCGATTTAGTGGTCGATTCGTCATCGTCTGATTTAGTTAATGGAATAGGCAATAAGCGTGTGAAACGACCGAGATGACTTTACATTGTGGACACCAGATATTGGAACATTTGTAACAGATGTTCATAATAGAAACCTTAAAGGTATCTGTTATGAACATCTATTACAAAAACTTGAAGAAAAAACTTGTTTTCTGTGACAGTATTCGATTGTCTGTCTAATTAAATTCCAGATAACATCCACGTTTTAATTCAGAGAAAGCAAATCAGGTTTTTTCGAAGAAAACCTTGAAAGATAAGAATTTGTTATTAAAATAAAAAACATTGCAACATTTATTCAGCTTTAGATAAAATTGTGCTACTTTATTATTTTATGCAAGACTGTTTATTTTTATTTTGAACGTAACGGGTTCACGGACAGCCATTCAAAAATCATCTTTAAAAAAGCGTCTTGTAGGTGTCTATTTCAGAAATCAGCTAGGAGACTCATCCTCTAATGAGCTCTATGCAATCAAGAATCGCGAACTCAGTTACTAATCAATAAATTAATAAAAACATGACATGGAGAGGTCCTGGAGTCAGGAGGATGCAGGACGCAGTCGCATGGGAGCGGAATGCGGTCCGGCCACGGCGGGCGGGGTTTAGCGGGGGGAGGCAGGCTGCGCGGCCGAGCCGGCCTATAAACTGCGACGAGTGGTTCACGCGCCCCGTAATTATTATGCCGTGAGAGTGCTTGGACGATCACCCCAGCACCATAACGCCACTGCACACTGTTAATCGCTGATGCGAACTCTGGCTCTCTGAAAGTCTGAACTCTTCGACTCCTAGACTAGATTTGCCTGCAATCCCCAGTTGTTCTCGGCAGTTTTGAAAAGGGACAACAAATTAAGTACATATCCTCTATATTCCATTTTGAATTAGGTATATTCCAAGACACACCTAAAAAATCATTTCGCTTTGTAACAGTAAATCAGATTTTTAGTTTCTTTGAAATCAATAAATAGTTAATCAATTGAGTTGGCAAAAAAGTGACGTCAAAGTTTAGTATTGTCATACAAAATCCATGGGGGAATCGCGTTTTGACAGCTCGTAAAATGTAATCAATTGATTGGTGTTGTCAAATGCCCAATTGTTTTAATTTCATCTTCTTCGAAATGTGAATGAACTATTGCAGTATTGCAGTTTTACCTCAGGTTATGCCAATGAGATGCAAAAAGAATGAAGGTAATTAAAACACATAACTGAACGCTGTATTATTTTCTGCGGTCAAAGACACTTTTGTTGTGAACAGAAGTGGGTACAGAAAAATATTTATGGTCATTACTCGACTCGCATAATAATGGCCGCATTTGTGACCAGCCAGCATTAAACGCTTTGATCGTGCGTTAACATTTTAAAACATTGATATAGTACGTACTTAATAATTCCATGGGTATTATATTGAGAATGTCAAACTGTTGAATAAACAGATTCAACGTTACATACAAATGGTTTATAAACTTTATGCCTAGAACCTACTTGGTCGAAGCCTTTTTTGCGCATGCAAATACTTATTTTATTCTTTTTTCGAAAATAAGTACCTACCTACCTTTTTTGTTGAGTAGTTGAAGCCTATAACTGACACGGATATCATTAAATATTGAAATGTACTCAATTTTTTTGCTCTCGTATGCAATATTTTTTATTTATTTGAATTTGGAATCATACGGAATTGCGCTTTATGGTTAGCAAACGTGTTCTATGCAAATGTTATAGGTATAGAATACATAGAATAATAAAATTAACGTAAGTTTCTTCACGAACAAGCATAGGGTTTCCTAATAGTTGTAAACGGCTTTTTAATCTGTGACCTACATAAAACCTACGATGTACGCCCACATTAGCCCACAGACTTAGCTTTACGGCCTTAACTTTTTATGCATTACTACTCTATAAAGTTTGTTATGGATTACAAAAACCGTCTGAAGAACATGCTATTCTGCAACTTTAGGAGTGTTAAAAGTACAGTTATTATGCTATCAAAGTGAGAAAATGTATGTTGACGACATCTTAATGTTCGCGGCTATGAATAGAGGTACCAAACATACATTTCCTACTGCCTTTAAACATTTTTGACATTAGCAAAGTCAATTGAGTGTCCCTATATAAAAATACAAAAAAAGAATTACGCATTCAAAAATCGTACTTTTTAAACTATCTATTGTTTTAAAGGACTCGAAACAAAGTCATGTCTTCATGACTCACATTGTTTAAATGCAACAAATATTACCAAAGCAAAATTTTGTCCATTTTAAAAATTAAGACAGCGATGTAGGTGGTTTGTTTTTCTTAGTCTACAATAAATCAAACGTGTAAACTAAAACAATTGTAGGTTTGTTTTCGTTTACGTTTCCGGTTTACAGACACATGTGATCGTTTGAAAAGTTAGTGAAAGAGGGTATCGGCATCACGCCGAGTTATGAATGAACCGGCCCCGACCGCCGGCCGCGGGGAGAGACCGCTATCGGAATTCCAAAAACTTGAGTGGGCGATGCCGATGCGCTTGCGCATAAAAAAACTAGTCGATCCGACACAATAGCGCGAGGGGTCGCCGCCGTGTCGACCTGCGACTGTTTCAAGAATACCACACAAAACTCATAATATTTATGTGCTACGATATCTCGATTGTAAATATTTCTATTGCAGACATAATTTTATTCAAATCGCTTCTGACATGTCACATTCGTAACGTAATAGGCTCATAAACAGTTGACATATAAATACATGGAAGCCAATACTTCCGTGTAACATTCAATATGAGCCCGGCTGTTTAAAAATGCCCTGTGCATGTTTAAGAAATGCATTTAAAAAAATACTCGGAGGGGTTATGTGTACCGGCGGCCGGTTTACGTATAAGGCGACGCTCCACGGCTAGTTAAAATAACAGAATAATGAGACTTCTGTTTGGTTAACATGACAAAGACTGGCTAAGGAATGCGGTTCATCTCACCGGCGCCTGAGTCGCGATTGAAAACTCCAGTTTTCCATTCGATCTGGTGGCGTGTCACGTACGGAAGTAATGGATCGCCTACTAAGCATCCTTAAGTAATGCAACTATTTGAGATGCACTTAGCTTGGAGATAAGGTGTTTCTAATCGCTGGAATCGAGAATTGAGTGTTAATGTCATGTAGGAATGAGGCTGTGGAATCTGATCGTATTTAACGGACATTTCCAATTTCAAATTAACTGATTTTAAAATTTGAAATGAGAGAAGAAATAAGAACGAAAAGTTATGCTTCCAATTTAAACCGAATTAGACCTTACGCCTTACGCGTTGCTTCTATATTTGAACTGCTCAAACTTAAATAAGTACAACTTCGCCATGAAATTCTTCAGTGGCCCTTAGATTCTTCGTAGATCATAGCACAAGCACAATAATCAACGTAACACCAGTAATATTTACATAAATGTGTAAAGCCTCATTTCTGACACAAAAGCCCTGAATCAAGCCTGATTAAACACGCGGGACAATATCCATAATGAATGCGCTACACAAAAGAAGTACGTTAGATGACTTGCTAGTTGCTACAGGCTGCCGTATTGGGTTCAAGTTTACGGAAGTATCCATAAACGATAGTGGTCAATTACTTGATATTACAAGTATGTTGTATGATAGATTTACAAAGGCGACACCTTTGCCTAGATAAAAATAATGTCTATGGTTAACACTGCCACCTGCAAGCTAACCTCTTTTGTGGAAATTTCATTTAAAGGAAGATAAAATTTTAAAGTTTCTTAAGTATGAAGTTTATTACATTACCAAGTCGTTAAAGTTCAACTTGGATGAATATCTCAGCCATTTTAGTTTAAAGTACACTTAGAAGTTTAGAAAGATGTGCATATTTGATAGTAAGGTCTGGTTCACACTTGCGACAATCCGGTTAGTAATACATTCATGGCATCGCAGATTTCCACGAAAATTATTTTGTTTATGAATGAATTGTCGCGTTAAAAAAGTAACTAAACAACTTATGCTTAGTGCGTGTTAAGTGCTAATCTGCCGATAAGGCAAACTAAACCTAAACAAAAGTCAAACAAGCCATCTAGATATACAACCCGTTTCAGCGTTGAACCGTTATGTCTCGCGATCTCTGTTATGATTTCTGTGTCTTTGCATAAAAACACCAGAATGAATTAAAACAAGTTTCAAGGTGGGTCCTTTTTAACACTCACATTCTACCTTCTTCGACAATTTGACATCTGTCACTTTAATCTTCGATATCCGGGTTTCGACAAATGCACGCTCTTTCCGATTCACCTGGTATTTTAAATTTAAATGGTGTTCCATTCTTGAAATATCCTGATATTTATTGTCACTGTTCGTAATTTTTTGAAACGTTCGCATTCTAATGTCGTCTGTCAGAAATGCTTCTATAAGCCTACATTTTCGACAAGTTTTTGACATTGACTGTCGCGGAGATGAAATTGCGACTAGATTTTTGACGTTTATAATTACGAGAATTTATTGGCCTTCAGTTTGATTTTTCTTTCCAAAGTTTGAGATGCATTTGGACCTTTCTCTGTTAGATATGAATGTTTGTTTCTCGTGTGAAAAACAACACGAAGGATTGTTGGCGCGGCACTGTGAACAAGGGGCGCGCGGGGGCAGCAATAAAGCTTACCTGCTCCACGTAGATATTATCTTGTCGGTCAAAGGCGCCGGCAACTCCGTTTCCTAACCTCACCCATTGAACTTCAAACCCTATGCCTCTCATAACAAAGTTGGCTTTTAAAAAAGTAATGTTACAATAAAAATATGTAATGGTGTGGAATTACAACACGTCAGATTGTAAGCTTTTGTCAAAGTTTAAGTATAAACATTAAGCAAGACTGCTGGTGCAGTGATTACGTCATCGGAATTGACATCACGGGAAAGTATTCGATATTTGAATCAAAAGTAATTCGATATGCGCGCCGATTTGTTTTGATATGTGATCCCCAACGTTGTATTGTAAAATGATGGTGCTAGGTTGATGATGATGGTGCTATCTTGGCTTCTCTTTTTACCTGACTGCGCCAGAATGAGGGATTTATGGGGAAAGGGGATCAATTAAAATGATTCCAGCAGGTCTAGTTTTCACTGTTACATATCAGAGTTGTAGAACACTGGACTTTGATTTTTTTCTTTTCAGTTTTTATTTAAAGTTCATGTTTTACGCAGTCGGGATATTTGATTTTTTTAATCGCTTTGCAGTATTAAAGTAGGTATTCTGAGAAAAAGTTGTTATTAAAAGATAACACGTAAAGTGTCTTTTTATCACCTCATAAATTTAGAAATAAGTAAGTGTGCTATTAATTAATTTTACACTTTTGTAATCTTGTCACAGAAACTTGGAAAAGTTCTCATTGATAAACCCGGGTTTGATATAACCCTGATGAATGTTAATTGATTCCCGCCCACTATTATTCTGTTTACTAAGATTTATGACTAATTAGTTAACGTCCAGCAACATCGCGGCAGACCCAGGTGAAGATGGCGGGATGAACTTGACGCTTACAGGAGATTGATCCATTCTAGCTCAGGATAGAGAGGATTGGAAAGGGGAAAGGGAGGCCTTTACCCTTCAGCGGGACAACACAATCTAAAAATTGAATAATAATAGTTGTTAGGTACATTAAGAAATAAAACCGATTATACTTACTCCTTCTCCGAGACAGATTAACGTGTAGTAGCGGGTAATTGTACACGCACCATCACATATTTTAAAGCTAAAAAAAAAAAGATGAAATAAAGACCGTTCTCTCTGGCAACACTATGTGTATATGTCATTACGTGTTTTTGTGCTTCGCGCTATCACTACGTTCTCTCAACAAAATACTTTTTTTTACTAAATTTACTTAGTTATTAGTGTAGAAAATCTATTAAAATTGATAACCATGACTACAGTCATGGTATATGATGTGCGTAGACCATCAGTTATTGAAATAACAAGTGCAGTGAACTCGGGTACCGGCGGCAGTTTAATTTACATTTGGGTTTGTTTAAGAAGAAAACAGGTATGTAGTTAGTGAAAATATAAAAATTATCAATCTACTGAAGCATCACCAAGGTAAGACTGGAATTTATCTAAGGATTCTACGAAGAATTCCTAATTTTGAAGGTTATAATTAAAAAATAATATCACAAACAATTTCGTTCGTCTTTAGGTCAAATTACCACTTCCGCTTCCGGTATTTCCGGTTATTGACTAAAATGTAAATTTTAGTAATTTAGTAGTTCATACAGTTTTGTAAAGTTCTGTTAAATAAGTAACGGTTTTTTCGTGATTCAGTGATCAGTGATTTGAATTTTTGTCCAACTACTTACACGGAATTGTCCGTACTTTCAAGAAATGGGTAAATGAAGGAATAAGGACTAGAATTATATCAAGAGGAAGATTCGGAAATTGGAAAGGAAACTGGAAAAGATGCCAGTTGAAGTCGATTCAGAAGGCTCAACACCAGCATGTTCATCGCCGGCGAGGTCTGAATAATAATTGTCTTTTCCACCCACACTGCTACCTCAGGTAGCTCAAACAACCGAAGCAGCGCCGCCACCTGCGGTACCTGCTCAGAATGATATGGAACAAGAACTTAATACAGGTCTGTAAAACATGAAATCCCATAGGTTATCCATATTAAATTACATAATTATGTACCTAGGTAGGTACTTAAACTTATGATGTGAGTTAATCTTCAAACGCCTGGGTGATCCCAATAGAGGGATATAATTTTAGTAACACATAAGTGCCACCACGTGCGGGTGGACACTGTGTTGAACCTTACTAAATACATGCAAGCGCTATCACACTGAGGGTAGACGATGCCAAATATTAATTTCCACACTGGAATACTATTGACTTAGTGCTATCACTAAGCGGATAGACATGTCTATATCTTTATGTTGAATTTCACACTGAGGGTAGACGATGCTAAATATTAATTTCCACACTGGAATACTATTGACTTAGCGCTATCACTAAGCGGATAGACATGTCTATATATTGAATTTCACACTGAGGGTAGACGATGCCAAATATTAATTTCCACACTGGAATACTATTGACTTAGCGCTATCACTAAGCGGATAGACATGTCTATATATTGAATTTCACACTGAGGGTAGACGATGCCAAATATTAATTTCCACACTGGAATACTATTGACTTAGCGCTATCACTAAGCAGATAAACATGTCGTATATCTTTATGTTGAATTTTTTCAGAAGATAATCTGCCTGACGATCTCTTACAAGCCCTGGGAACTGAAGGTGAAGAAAATACCGAATTGGAGAAGCTATCAGATCAGAACTAGCACTCCGTTGGACAAGGATAATTCAAACAGGACTCCGCAAAAAATCTCGAGAGACCATTATTAAAAAATATCCAACACCTATCAATTTCCCAAGGGCAGTGGCTCCTCAAATGAATGCTGAGATATCCGCTTCACTTTCTGAATCAACCATTAAAAGGGATAAGAGGATCAGTTATAGACAAAACATAGTTGGAAAACTGATGACTTGTCTTGTACAATCTTTGAGCAAGGTACTAACAGGTAACATAAGCAGTAAAGTCCTTGTTGAAGAAATAAGTGATGCAGCAAAGTTAGCTGCGGAAATTTACCATCAGGATTCCTCTTCAAAAAGATTTTTTCGCTTTGGCTGGTGTCAACAAAGTTATACAAGATGCTGTACGCACAGCAACACCGGATGACACATTATTGGGACAAACTGTGCTGAGAAAATAAGGGCTGCACAAGCCATCCAAAAAGCAGACTCCATGGTTAAAACAACAGAAAAGAAAACATTCAAACTAAACCGTGCTACAACAGCGGTCAAAGAAAGAAAAAGAGTTAATTAAATTAGAAATTGATAAGCTAATTACTTTAGGCACAGTCTCAGAATGTTCTTTCTGTCCAGATCAATTCACATCTCCAATTTTCTTTTAGTTGCTAAACCAAATGGCTCTTATAGATTTATATTGAATTTGAAAAAACTCAATAGTTTTATAGACACAGAACATTTCAAATTGGAAGACATCAGAACAGCTTGCAAGCTTATTTCCAAAAATTGTTTTATGACCTCTTTAGATTTAAAAGAAGCTTATTTTTCAGTACCCATAGCAGATAATTATAAAAAATATTTAAGGTTTACTTTTAATGGCCACTTATTTGAATTTAATGCTATACCTTATGGTCTGTGCACAGCACCATTAATTGTCTTTACAAAACTATTAAAACCAGTTTGTACCTACCTTAGAAACAATAAAATCATCATGACAGACTGTATGTTCATAAATCAAAAAGAAAATGTGAGGAAAATGTAAAATTTGCAGTAAATCTTTTACAAGGTTTAGGCTTCGTCATCAATGTCGAAAAAAGTCACCTTAAACCAAGATCATGTCAGTAATTGGGTTTTATTTTGGAATCAACAAATCTTGCTTAATCGATTCCCCAACAAAAACAAATTGCAATCGTTGAAAAAATCAAAACATATCTAGTAAAAACGCAATGTCAAATTAGAGAATTCTCTCAATTGTTAGGAACATTAAGTTCAATTTGTCCTGCCATTCCATACGCCTGGGTATATACAAAAATTTTAGAAAGAGAGAAATATTTAGGTCTCCTACAGTCTAAGGATGACTATGATGCAATAATGCCTCTCAAAAGTATAGTTTATCAAGATATAGATTGGTGGAGTAAAAATGTACACAAATCTCTATAAAACAACACAACTTTAAAACAGAAATACTAACAGATGCCTCAACTACTGGTTGGGGAGCTGTGTGTGAATCAGATAAAACTTCAGGTTCCTGGTCAGACTTAGAAAAGAATTATCATATAAACTATTTAGAACTAAAAGCTGCCTTCTTAGGGCTCTAATGTTTTGCAAAAGATTTGCATGACTGCTGTAAGGTATTATTAAGAGTGGATAATACTACTGCAGTAGCTTATATTAACAAAATGGGGGGAGTTCAGGTCCCATATTTAAATAGTATCACTAGAGATACATGGCAATGGTGTGAAGAAAGGAATATTTGGAATTATACCTCTTATATTAAAACAAAAGACAACTTTGAAGCTGACAGAGAATCTAGAAAAATAAAAGAATATTTAATGGGAGCTCTCTCAAAGAGCTTATAGTGAAATAGTAAATCGGTATGGGATACCCAATATTGATTTGTTTGCTTCCAGAATAAACAGTAAATGTGAAAAGGTTGTATCCTGGAAATGTGATCCTGAAGCCTTCCAAGTTGATGCATTCACCCTTAATGGGTCTAATTATTTTTTTTTTATGCATTTCCTCCTTTTTCACTGATTTTAAAATGCCTTCATAAAATCAAGATAAATAAGGCAACAGGTATCTTAGTTTTTCCATATCGGCCAACTCAACCATGGTTTCCATTATTGAACTCATTTCTGACCAAGGAATTATTAATATTTAAACCTAACATAAAATTATTAACCTCTCTTTTCAGAGGATGTCACCCCCTTCACCAACAACTTACCCTGGCTACAGGGCTGCTCTCAGCCAGGCATACATAAAAAGAGGAACACCAAATTCGGCCCTCCAGATAATGTTAAATTCACTGTCCAATAGTTCCATGAAACAATACGACTCACCCTTGAAATCTTGGTGGCTATTTTGTAAAAAATGTAACATAGACACACATGAAGCTGCCGTTCCCTATATATTGAAATTTTTTAGTAAATCCTTTGAATCTGGGGCATCATATGGTACAATAAATACTACCAGAGCAGTCCTATCTTTGTTAATTAGTTCTTGGATCTGATGAAAGGATTAAATGTTTCATGCGAGGTGTATACCATACAAAACCACCTGCCTCAAACTATAATCTTACTTGGGACCCCGGGGTAGTATTAACATATTTAGCGAATCATTACCCCAATGAAGACATTAGTTTAGAAAAATTAACTAAAAGACTGGTGACTATTCTCGCCCTTGCTACAGGTCATGGAGTGCAGACGTTGTCTTTGATTAAAAATATTAAGATTGTGAGTGATGGGATTCAAATATATATTACAGATATAATAAAGACCTCTAAACGGGCAACCTTCAGCCACTATTGCACCTTAGAGCTTTTGAAAGTAGAATTGAGATTTCTCCGGTCCTTGCTGTAAAATGTTACATTAATGGAAGAAAGCCACTAAGAAGCGGTACTGATAACCTAATAATGACTTTTAAGGAACCACACCACAAGGCTTCAACTCAGACTATAAGCCGATGGATGGAAACCACTTTATATGAATCTGGAATTGATGTGAATACCTTCACAGCACGCAGCACCAGACATGCTTCTACGTCAGCTGCTGAAAGATCTGGTATCAGTATAGATCGAATACAAAGAACAGCTGGGTGGTTTAGAACTCTGCCACCTTTGCTAGGCATTATAATAGGCCAGTTATCCAAGATCCTACTGTGTTCAGTGATGTCATATGTGACACTGTTAATAATGAGACTTGATTTTGTTGATCTTATAAATTGTTTTTCTTTTTTATTTTGTTACCTTTGTTATTGATTAGATATAGAGTTATAAAGATTCTGTGATTTTAATAAATGCCTCACTAATTTTACTGCCAAGTATTTTTTAACTCATAAACAACCCTGACTGACTTCAAACATCTACACGTTAATCTGTCTCGGAGAAGGAGTAAGTATAATTATGTGATTAAACGAACTTACCTTAAGTGAAGTTCTATCATAATTATACGAAGCTCCTTCTCCGAGACAGAGTCTCCCAACCCATCCCTACTTTAATTTTTTCCCTAAATAGGGTTGTTTATGATTGCTAGCTTTAAACGAAATGACATATACACATAGTGTTGCCAGAGAGAACGGTCTTTATTTCATCTTTTTTTTTTTAGCTTTAAAATATGTGATGGTGCGTGTACAATTACCCGCTACTACACGTTAATCTGTCTCGGAGAAGGAGCTTCGTATAATTATGATAGAACTTCACTTAAGGTAAGTTCGTTTAATCACATAATTAGTTATTGGTCATCAGTCGTGCTCGAGAAGATTCTGCAGTTCGCACTAAGCTCGAGCCAGCATGTTCGGAAACTACCTATTAGGTAGCTGGTATTGGTTACTGGTTTCAGTAAAGAACTAAAGATATACCTCCATGACAGCCAGCTGTAGAAAAAAAACTGAAACGTCACACAAAGTCGCAAACTTTCTGAATTCGAATTAAGCGGCAAAGACAACTGTTCTAAACGTCAAAATTTAAAAAACAAGCTTTTAACATTTAAAATGTTGGTTATAAAAATTCTTAGGAAATTGCCTTTATCCTTCGAATGAGACCAATAAAGCTTACGGAATGCGGGCTGTGTATCAATTAAGGTAGATGTTATGTTAGTCAGACAGGGTTGCCAGGTGCAAGGACTCCCCGAATGTAGGGATGCAAAAAATCGACCCATAAAGTAAACGTGTTCGGAAGTTAATAAATAAATGTAGTAGTAAGCTGGCCCGACCTTATCATTAGCAGACGACATAACAAGAACTATTTACGTAATTTATGTTCGGTATTTAAATAGATCGAACAATGTACTCAAGGAATCTTGAATAAAGGGACAACGACCTTAATGCCTCAGTAATGATTTAATAATTACAGTCACCATTGCGGTTTTCTTTGAAGTCAGAATACCGAAAACTTCTATCGAAGTACCGGTCATTAATTATAATTAACTTAAATATGACAAAATAGTTACGTGAAAATTCTTCATTAAGAGCTGCTCTTCAAAGATAAATATTATTATTCTTATGTTGTAAATTGTATCTACATATTTAAATGGAAAACAATATTTCGTATTTATCAACGTCATTTCAGTACTTATCTAGACAAAAATCAGGTATTTTGAAATCCCAATCTGGCAACCCAAGCGCACAGATAAACGAAACGGGTTGTGAACTTGTGGCCAGTATAAATAAACTAGGTATGCAGCTGCGTTTAGGATTAAAAGAAATGTTTGGTGAGAGAATTACATTAGAGACGGGGCGCGCGCATTAGTTCCTGAACGATATTCAATTGCTTTTTTAATAGCAGTGTTAATTTCCGAATGCGTTCTCTTACCGTCTGTTTTATGTTATTTGTAACTGGCCAGTTTCAAGTTTTAGGGGATATTGGTTAATGTTTTTATTTGGAATTAAAAAAGGTTGTATCCCTTTTTTATCTTTATGTACCTATAATTGATACCTACATTTCATATTAAATTGGGATTGAAAAATATCGAATCGGTTAAATTCATTCATAACAAACCTTAAGATCTTGCAAAAAAAAAGTTGAGTTTATCTTCGCCGGATGTTATAATCGACGCAGTCATGTAAACCAACATGACGAATGAAAATGTAAATAGTGCCAACTGCATCAGCATACTTAACCATGTTATAATTTAACGTGAAATTCTCTCGATCATTATTATTGCAAATATAGACTGCTCAAGAATTTCTACTAGATAATCTATCGTGCTATTGGAATGTTAACATAATATAAATATGAAAAGCCGATGTAAAATCAAGCTTGCAACACACGCAAATTCCAACTCTATTTAAACTTCAGAAGGTTGATAATTGAATTTGAATAAACCTGAACTAATTTTAACCCGTGGTTTCATTAGTACTGACAAATGGCTCATTAATAAATGCTTAAAACCGTAGCTGTTATAATAAATGAGTTAGGTGTAAGCCATAGTTCTATTTCAATGGCCATCTTGCATTGTTGGATGTTGTATGTGTTGACAGGTCTCAGCTGTGAGCTTTGTGGACCCATCAAGGAAAACGTTAAAACAGTATCAACCGTTATAAATGGTTTGGTGGAATACTTCATGAACGAGGCTGTGGGTTCGCAACCAAACTTTTTTCTTTTTCAGTAGGTATGAGAATTCATCAAATGCCTTCTTCCGCTCTGGGCGGAGCGAAATGGAGTGTCAGACTCTTAATGACTAAAAACCACCCATGTTCCTCTTAATGCTTTGCTCTTAATGCATGACTCTTTCCAACAAAATCCGCAACCCTGGCGCAATCAGACCAGTCACTAATGTGACTTGCCTATTTCATACGAGGCTCGTGGAGGTTATAACTACCCCACAAGCAAAAAAACACTAAGAATTGGAACCTTCAATATATCCGTAACGAAGTAGCCTCAAAATAAAAGAAGACGCGTAACTTTCGACTGCATTAATGTCTTTCTACACCAGTGATTCTCGTATAGCCCGTCTGCCCGTATCAGTACGCTGTGCGAGAAGATAAGACGTATATTGTATTGTAGTCAAATGTCAGATAGAGTCATGCCAAAAACGATTGTCCTCTATTCTCAACCGTCTTGCCAATCAGGTCGGGCCCATTAACGGCCTGGGATTTCAATCCTGGCATGTAAGCTGGTAAACTACATACGTAAATAGGTACAGGAAACTCTGATTCCTTAAAATCTTAAAATTAGAATTCTTTTTTTTTCATAGAATAAAATGTCGATATAATGGGCTGGATCGGTTTGAAACTTCAAAAGGAATTTTAACGTTAAAATTAAGATTTTTTGCAACGACATTGATTAAAAAGTTAAAATCCGTTTTAATATTCCGTCCCTTTTCACTCCATTTCACCCCGTTTTACTGTAAGCCCGAATGTTCCATTTCAATCAAGTCAGAAGAAATACACAGGCAACTTAACATCAAATTCGGAATTCAAATTCCAGTTAACAGAAACCAGCTTTCAGACCAATGTTCATTTCTAAATGCCAAGAAATACTAGCACTTTGACAGCTCACAATAACACACGACTTATTTTAAACTTAACTTACGCCCTTTCGAGTTTCCTCCAACGCCAATATCTCATATCGCCTAGACTGCATGACCTACATAGCAGTATTATTTTAGGATGGTCAGTTATAACGTGAAACGAAACAGCGAAGACTCTTTGAAGTAGGCAGGCAACTAGTTACTTTTTAAATTGTGTCTTAATGTTGACAAAGAACAGACTGTTTGACAGCGTAACAGATAGCGCAGAATTTATGTTGTTATTGTAACATTAAATATGTAACGATCTCCGTTTTATTTTATGTTTTTGACATACAAAAATTGTGTACCTATAACGTGATTTATTGATGTCAGAACACCGCACAATGTAATCAAAACTCTGATTTTGCTTTACAAAAATAGGACAAGGTAATTAAATAAAATCCTAAGTTGATACGAATCATTGAGTTATAATGTACTACGTACTAGAGAAGCTATCTCAAAGAAAAGATAGGGCGCACTTGATGACGGCGGGGTATGCGCGGGACAAGCGGGGGGGTGTTATGTTCTCATAGATACGTGCAGATACGACATAATTTTATTATTCTGCCTACTTGTGTACTTACTCAAAGAATAAATAAAAAAGTATTTATGCTGTATTAATATTTTAATTTCCTTTAAGTAATATAAGTTTAGTTAGTTTCTGCCGTTTTGTGAATAATCTGAAGGTAACCACGTTTCTTTGCTGCGATTATTCTGAACATCCATGATTCTCTTGTTTCATGACACCGCCGAGGAAACCTTTAAATCCAAATAATAATAAAAAAATATTAATGTTAATGCATTAACATTATTATCGTGATTTAAAATTAATATTTTACTGCCCTTAATTATGTAAACTTATACGTCGATGGTGTCAAGTCTGCGCATACAAATGTTTTACTCTTTGACATTCACGTAAACATGGCCGCCGCGCCGCCGCGGTGACGCGTTGCAATTGAAAAATTATAATTAAAAATTAAGCGTGTTTTAAACATATTATAATGAACTTACTGGTGGAAAGTCACTCCTTGACTTTTATTTTTTTATGTTTCTGGAGTTATTTGTACAGTATCTAAATACGCACGAAGGCATAATATAAAAAACAAAACTTCACTCAAATGTGTCACGTTGCAGCAAACGCTCGGCATAGACTAAGTGAGTTGGAGTGCACGCGCTCTAACTCGTGTTACAAACAATCGAGTTGAGGTGTCTTCTCTAGTACGTAGTACATTATAACTCAATGATACGAATAGAAATATAAAGCGGTTATTAAAATATTTTTCGTACCACTTGCTCAAAAAAGTGACATTCTATGCCACAAAAAGCGAACATAACAATAGTCATTAATCTGTCAAAAACAGGGAAAGAAAATTGTACTGAATTTCATTTATCCTCTAGGGAGAGAATGTGATTTAAATTTGGAATACTTACCGATATTAATACTGCACTACATCTGTGTTTACACCATTGAGTTCGTATATAAATTTCGCATTAGACATCTTTTTGAAAAAGGAATACGCATTTATTATGCAGTTAAAATTACGAAAACCGACGAGGCCGTATGAGCTTGATGCGTTTGCTTTTCCGACAAAAAAATATTAGTCTAGGAATTTGCCGCGTTTTTGTTTTCTTCAAATACATAAACGTTAAGTTTATTTTAATTTATTTTTATAAATAACTTAATGTTCTAAAATGCATATCTCATATTATTATTGTGTAAATTTTTTCGCAAATGGTACGAAAAGTAGAGTATTTTCCTCGGTGATAAAGCTGTCTTAGTCTTGGGTGAACTTAAATCCCTCGCTACACTCAGGACTCGCCTTAAATCCCTCGCTTCGCTCGTGATTTAAGTTTTTAACACCCTCGCTACGCTCGGGAGTAAACCTCGAGTCCTTCGTTACGCTCGCGATTTAAATCGTCACCCGCGACAGAAGACACTGCTTTATCCCCTTGGTTAATAATCTACTATTAATGATCTCTCTTTTATTCGAAAGGACCAGCTGTTAGAAAAGATGACCAAAATTGGCGGCAATAATTTCGAAAATAGAAACAGTCTCGGACACGGTGTGCATGGAAATAGTATTACGAGAACTATTGCCTTACCATGAAATTGCTGTCTTGTAGTCAAAATGTTACCAAATAAAATAAATCTCCCCGAATACCTACTTTTGAAATCGTGTAAAATTTCTATTGTATTTATATTTGTCGTGCTAAGTGATTCTCTGGCAAGTAGTCATTACTTTCACACAAGTATGTTCATTAACATTAGGCAACTAACCATTGTACTTTTGTATGCATCTTCAAGAGTGTCAGAGTGCAGTTTGGCGATAGGTGTACCTACAGTTTGCTTAGTAAATGACTAAGAACGTGAGAGAAGTACATTTAAAGTAGGTACCAATTTAATAAACCAAGTACCTACTGCTGCAGCCGGTGTTGCCATTTCAGTCACTGCACAATGTTTTTGGTTGCTTGCCTTAATTTTTGGTCCCGCTTTTGAGGATTCTCTACTCTTCAAGTAGGATTTTGATCCCACTTTTGTAAAAATCACTTTTCTTCGCCTGTTAATATCTATACTTATAAATACTGTACAAGAAATTTCCTAGAAAGTTACTTACCGCTTTCAGTAAAGATAAGTGTCTATAATATTGTTTACCTGGAATATGTAGGCACTAGTAGCGCCCTATGTGTCATACGCATTGCCTAGTCGGATGTGTCATATTTGTTATGATAACACCGTTCTCAGTACTGTATAAGCTTTCAATGAATACTGGACGTTGTTTATAAGACAGTATTTCCCGAATCAACTATTAATAAACGATTCATACAAGACTCATAAGTTCTACCATTATATCTTGAACTACGGCTAAAATGGAAACTAAAATGAAATGTTCTGAACGGTTCACGTTTGATTTCGTTACTAGCGCCATTCCCAACTGTCAAGTTATTCTGGACGCTTCTTACTAAATACTGTTAAGATTTTAATCCTCATTATAATCAACATATAATTTGCATTTTGATAACCTTTTAATTATGACTAATATACATTGGTATGTCTTTTAATGGAGCCGAAATATTAATATGTAGTTTATAATTTCCGTTACATGAATGGAATGATACAATCTGACCACAGATAAGGCAAATATTTTTTTTAATGTTAAGATAAAGGCAATCTTTACTGGTTTTCTTTGAAATCTTACTGCCAGTGAGTATATAAATAAACTGTACTGCTAATATGTACTGGATGAGTTACGGCGTCATTTATCAAAGCAAACAGTTCAGATTTAGCACGGAAACTGAACTGCAGGAAGTATGTTAATGGGGTCCTGCGCTATTTGTTCGAAGAAACTGTTTATTTATCCATCCATTCATCAGGCGAAGTAAATTACAAATCACTCATATCAGTGGATGAAGATGAGTGACCAGTATCTGCTCTTGCGCAAGGGGGTGGTATTGAGTTACCGATTCAATCTCCAAATCTGATTCATTAATCTATTATATTGTTATAAAGTTGAAGAGTTTGTTTTTATTTTGAACAAGCTAATCTCCGGAACTACTTTTCCGATTCTGTAATTGTACCGCTTATAGCAGGCTACGTTATCCTCGAGTGCTTATGCTATATTTTAAAATAAAATAAAAATGGGGATTCGTAAGAAAATTCACAATGTTAAAGTTCCGGACAAAAGTACTTACTTCATAATTTTGCGATAGATTCGATTTGTGAATCAAACTGGCTGAAAAATGATTCGCAAAGAGAATCCAAGATTCCCAGTTTGAAAAAAGCTCAATATAATTACATCCTCTGCCTAAAAATCCACTGCCAGGCTCTCCCATCCATCTTATAATACTGGCCATATTTCAAGCATCGCTCCACCAACCACAAATGCTCTGAGAACGTGCAAATTTACTTTAAGAGCACTGTAAAATCAACAGTGCTTCCTCTAAAAGTCTCACAATAATAAATATAAAACCTTTCAAGAAGATCAAAGCAATGCTGAATCAATTTAGTTCGCACAGATAACGCTAAACGTTGTTCTAGGTCATTTTAAAGTACTGAATTATTGAATCCAATAGGCCTATGTAGGTACCTAATCAAATACACTTGAGAAACGCTTCAGCCAAAAATATACCTTGAATTGTTAGTGTTACGGTAGATATTTCTTTGACTGTAAGTTTCAAGATTAGATACCTACATAGGTAGATCATAATTATTGTGAATTTCATCGTAAATTCAGTAGTACTAGTGTTGATAATGATTGGTGTAATCATCCCTTTTTTGTTGTTTTCCATTCATAGATAAGAAGATTATGAGTCGATCTTCGATCTACTTTTAGTAGGTACATGATTTGCTGTTTTCGCGGGTAAACGCGTACTGAAGGTACCCAATACAAGATGGCGACTGTTGAATTAATGAAGGTCTAAATTCAAATTACCTGAAAAAAATTGAAATTAGAGTAGTAAGAGACCATTCAAACTAGGCAGTTTACTTTGTTTATGAAAATGATGGAAGAAGAATCTATCTAAAACTATGCGCCATTATGAAATTTTGAAATGGAAAAAGAAAGTATGTACCTACGTATTGTTACATTTTTCTATAGCTTTGCACGGGTGCAATTTACTAAGCGTCACATATTTTTATAGATTTATATACTAAAATACCGTTCAAAAATCGGACATTCGGAGTATCATAAAAAAAATCTTTCATACACACTTTGTCTTGACAACAAAATCGGTCGAGCCGTACTCAAGTGATGATCTTCCAACAATTGATTTTTATTTATATAACTAGATAAAAAGATAGGTAGATAGAAATTTTTTGTACACATGTATTATATATTTAATTATGGCTTTAATTTGAGTGAAGGGTAACATATTAAAAAAGACCAAGAAACCTTTTATAACATAACTGCAATGAATTTACAATCAACCATAGATAATAACCATGTTTATCAGAACACACACTATCTTTAAAACATCACGTGTCCCTTTCTATCCAATCAATAGGCAAGTTTATTTCCCATGGATAATTGACTGCAATTGTCTTCAAATCGACCAGTCCATACGTAATAATTTTATAACAGCCCGCCAATTAATAATGCTTTCTAAAAATAGAATCACTATTAGCTTGTGGGTAGCGACTGCTGATTAATAAAGAGATTCTTGCTTGTTCTTCTTTATAGGAATTTATCGTTTGGAACGAGCAATATACCTTTAACCTTACCTTTAACTTTCTGACTGACTGTCCCCTTGACAATTCATAAGTTACAACTTATATATTCAATCGGCTTATTAGTTCTTCAGGCTGTGAATTGGTACAAATACGATTTATAGAACTTAAGCCAAATAGTATAAGAGATTTTACGAAACTCTGAGAGATTTAGAAATGATTATTTCGCTGATTTATTTCGTTGCGGGATCTAAGACAATTGAATCTTTCATCGACCTTCATTGTCTCGGCGCTTTTCTGGTGGTCGTCACTGTTGTTTCTGACTTTCAGGAGTAACAGTGTTCGGGAATAGAGTGTAAAAAATAATGAGATTCTAGCAATACTATCAAAGAATCGATTCATAATGACATTTAGAAGCTTTTAAAAATTAAGAAAAGAACACCTTTCGATTTAGGCCCAATAGACATTCACAACATTTTAAAAAAAATCTCCAAACATAGGTTCTTAAAAGCAAACACGTGGTTTAAAAAACCGTTGGGTAACCGCCCTTCCACCATCATTAACACGTCCCAACATTATCATAAAACCTGGCCACCATTAATTATTTAAATTACATCCAAGACCGGAAGGCGACAACAGTGCTAAAATTATTCAGAAACTGATCAAGCATTGTCATGCTTAGGTCATATGAACAATACTTCAGACGCCATTTTAAAAGCTTGATTCATCAATGCGTAACCGGAAACAGGTAGCCCTAACATACACGGAATACTTAATATCTGCTTTGCATTATTAGAGGTGTAAAAAAAACTTTTTGGTTCTGACAGTGACGTAGCTTGCCCTAGCTGGGCCCTATAAGAAAATTCGTTGGGGCCCGACTCCTAAACTGCGGCGAAGCCTTAATGAAGGGTAGAGATTTTTCACAAAAGAAACAATATATTTATAAATTTAAATTTATATTTTATTTTTATTTTGTCAATTTATAACATACTTTTGTGAATATATGTACTATTGGAGGAACTGACTCCCAAGTCACAGGAAATAAACCTAGTTTGGGAGCCAGGGAACATGATACTGTGTATATTGTATGTTATGAATAAAGTTATTATTATTATTATTATTTATTTTTCCCGGGAGGTTTAGCCTACGGCTTAAGAATTTGAGTATTGAGATAGTGGATAATATTTTAATAATTTTTGCTTACACGTGTTGGGGGCCCCTATAGCTGGAGGGGCCGGAACCGAGCGGTCCTAATACGTCCCTGGGATCTAATTTATTGTAGTTCTAAGCCTACACGTGTTAACAGAGGTAATAACAATATAATAACAAGTTTGTCAAATAGGACTAAGGAAGTTGTGTTTGCGCGTGCAAAGGTTTTGTAATGACTGGCTGTTTACAAGCTATTGCAAACCTTGATGGAAACTTACCTCCTTCATTTTTTTTTTAAGAATCGAATAGAATAAATCCTTATTTGCTCAGAGTGTACATAAAATCAGTTGTAACAATACGTAAGAATCCTTGGACGTTCCTGGTAGATTTTTATATAGTCAACAATTTATCTTAGTCTACGGATAGTTTACTTTTTGGTTTGGTTCTATCTACGGTTCAAGAAACCAACTTTACAGTTTCTCGACTTGATTTCCGTTTTCTTACTCCGCTCGAAAACACAACGCAAGAATATAAACTTCAACACTTAGTTACCAAACGATCTCTCGCTGTTATTTCTGAACTTAAAACCACTTGAATTTATTGTTTCATTCTTGCGAATTGCTGACGATAAGATCCTCTTTTTTGCTCAAACATTAAAGATATTACGATTCAGCAAGTTAATGGTAAAAATGGTTGGCTTCTTGCCATGGCTTGGCTTCAGTTAAATGTAAGCGAACCAAGTAATCGGTAATGTAGCGAAATGTATTTGGTAGATTGCGGTGTTATTCTTTGATGAGGCTGAGGAGAATTGGCAAGATTCTTGCGTAATTCAATATTAGGCGTATCTTCTTATTAGCATTATTTGCTAATAGAAAAACTATACATTTCTCCTATGTTAATACAATATGGCATCTCGCAGGTCAACCTAGAAGGATCGCGGATAGCGCGAATAATCCCGGGATCCCCGGCATAAGTGTAGGATGGAAACCCTGGGGTGGTTTTTAGTCCTTAAGAGTCTGATAGACCCCCTTCGCCCTCCAGGGCGGTGAACATCCATGAGGATTTTACACCGCAGAACAAAAATGAATCGAGTTCAAGCTGAAAGTTCCTTAAAACTGAATGCCTCCAGCTAAGGCTTGAAACTTGTAAACTAAGCGACTACACACTAAGGGCATCCCCTATGGGGTACAAGTCTCGGCTTAGGGCGTCGTTGGAGTAGAACAGCAAGGGGACAGGCTAGATCGGATCTAAGAGAGTCCAATTCACCAATACATACTTCTAATAACAGACGTTTTGTGCAATATTATGCTACTAACTTCATATCTATAAGCCATCGCTACTTAAACGGTCCCCAAAGCTTCTAAATTCAAATTTTTATTAGAATATTCTGCAACTTCGCAAACTTCGATCTTTAACGCTCAATATAACACCGTTTATCGGAAAGTTATTCTCAAAGAATAAGTTTGTGAACTCGTATAAAATTTCTGCCGATATTCTCTGAATTTTCCTTTTATATAGGTATTTACTTCCCGATTATATCGATTCTCTACAGCTGCGTTTGTATTTCAAGAGACTTGATGCGTGAAGTGGCTAAAATATGGAACACTTGTAATACTGAGAACTTCTTATCATATACTTGTCATTGAAGCCCCAAAGGGGGTGTAAAAAGACACATCACATACCTCGTAAACTGCGCAAACGCATATTGCCTATCAAACTAAGTAAATTAAGTTTTGAGTTAAAATTATTGCTGTTGAACGACAAATTGGTGGGAAAAATCATTGTTTATGGTAAAGTGCAATGTAACGCGAAAACTCTGTACTTTATGGGTGCATACAACAGTATAGGGGTAATTAAAGATTAGTTATAGGTAACATTTAAAGCTTGTTTCCGTAAAAAAAAAAGTATCTCTGTAACCAGAAAGTTCCCACGTATACCTATACAGGGTTATTTTTAAAACACCAGCAACCTGAAAGGGGGTCATTGTACTCATCATTATGAACAACTTTTCCTATGGGACCAACCCTGAAATCATGAAAAAAATTCAGCTGTTTCAAACATTATGATAGTGTTGGGTAGCATTTTTGCAGGGAACAGCTGATTTTTTTTTTTCAAGAACAAAAAGAATATCGCTATTATGGGGAGAAAATGCAACTTACGGCTCTGTCAAGTGTCTTTTTTTACACCCGTCAAAGATTCGATCTAAAGCACAGATAATATCGGCTTTATTCGTTATGCTAATTAGCTGTTTGTCGGATCTCTTTGTGTTATAATTTATTGGGCTAATGAATTCATAGTTGTAGTAAAGGTTGAGTTGCGTGTAGATTTTGTGGAACCTTTTCGACGTTTACTCCATCGTTAAATTGAGTAAACCGACATTTTTGGAGTGGTTAGTTAACTATTTTAACTACCTTATTTGATAGCTCTTTTATTTTAGATAAACAGACTCAAAGGCCGTGTGTTCTAAAGCGTTTTTAGCTTTAGAAAGGTTCATATACTTTGATCCAATGGACTCTATTTTCCATATCTTAATGTTCAAAAATATTAGTACCTATGTATTTGACGAGTCAAAAAAATACTGTACAGTCAAAAAAAGAGAGGTATCCAGGGTCGTCAGATATAGTTAAAGTTTTCCTAGGAACCGATGGATGTCTTCGATTGAAACTTAATTAATGAACTGTTTATTATCTACATACTTTTATATTAAATTACATTTGATAACATCCATTGAATACTGGCATATTTTCTAATTTCTATTTCTTGGAGCTGCTTTAAAGCATAGTTTTGAATTACGTGTCTAATTTTAATTACTAAGGAATTCTTTTAATTTGTAAAAGTCCTAAACCTAATATTTTAATGCCCATTTGCCAACTTTATAACTTCCTTTCTCCATGCTTCGTCTAGTATTTCAATACAATATCCTAATATTCATAAATATCCCAGTAAGGCTTTGTAAAACAATTTGAAGTCAGACATTTTCAAATCATCAAGCGGTGCTTCTTAGACCTCCCAAGACGCATTGTTCTCAACATTAAATAATATTTTACTACGGTTAGGTTAGTGGTAGTAAAAGCTTAGCTTAGACCACGTTATTATTAATAAATCTTGAACTTTAAGCCAAGTTATAAAGCCACATAACTTTAGTACAAAGCGGTTAAGTAACGAATGATTCAAAAGTTTGAATATCTTTTTAGAAGTGGGAAGCTTCGGTGTCAAAAATATCTAAAATAAATTGTCACTTCTCTCCTTTTTTACCATAGGGGTCCACAAAAGGTGTGCGGTAGGTCTTCTGTCTCTTTCTAATAACAGTTTCGGGTCTCTGCGTGCGCGCAGGTAGGGTGATTCACCCTTGTCGGTGACTCATTGACATAACACTTAGTGTTCATTCCATTGCTTCTTTTTTTTGGACAGCTGCTTTTACGTTTGTTCTATAAGCAGCAATGAAGTTGGAAAAGATTACGGTTTATATAAATATACTTTATTCATTAACCTTTTGCTTATTTAAGTACCTACCTCTCTGAGAAAAAATCTTTGAAACCTCTGTACGTTCTATCAACGTCGTATCGTCAACCAACATAATATTATTTTTGTAAAAATAGGCGATTGAGAACCGCATCACCGCATGCCGGAGCGGCGTGCGGTGCCGTGTGTTAATCGCCTAAGTAGTACGTAGAAAATAAAACCTTTTTTGTGATTTTAAAACAATTGAATTTCGAACGTACCTTTTGTGAATATGAAATATAAAAATATGCTTGGTGATATAAAGAATTGAATTTCGAAAGTATCATCCACAATTAAATCGAAAGTTGCTCAAAAGTGTCTCGTCTGACCAAACCCTTAGCATCAGTACCTATTAGGCGATTAACCCACGGCACCGCACGCCGCTCCGGCATGCGGTGGCGGTGAAGCGGATTTCGATGCGGTTGTCCGCACGGTGATGCGGTTCAACCGCATGACCGTGCGGATCGATTTTGAACAGTTTTGGTTTTAACCAGTTATTTTTTACCGGTTTTGACCAGTTTTCAGGGTGTCCAGGTTGGGGTTTTTTTTCCCCCAATTTGGGGAAAAATTTTGGGGAACTTTTGGTGAAAACTGCGGAGAAAATTCTGGGAAAAAAATAAAAAAATTCTGCGAATCCACTAGCGCGAATGCAGATATGCGCGAAGTATATTTTTATAAAGGATAATGGGCAAAATTCTTAAAATAAGGTTCCGTACACATACCCACATCACTTTATCTATTAGATAAAATTCATAACGGCTAATTACGCGTCATGGGTGTCGTGTTCATGGTTTTCAAGGGTGCTTCAATACCATCAACGATTTGTTTCATTCAATCCAATATCACTTTGTGAGCTTTGGTTAACTAAAGTATTAAACTTTAGTTTTATTTTTGATTTTATTAATTTCGTTTGTGATTCATGTAGGTATAACGTTCTGTTTATTTTTTTATAATGCACATAATATTACAACATGTAAAATAAATGTTAAGCTAAAAAAAATGCCTTAAAGTTTAATTTCGTGATGCAAAATAATTCGTTTGCATAGAAATCTATATGATGACCCACATCACTTTATCTATTAGATAAAATTCATAACGAGTAATGTGTGGCATATTTTGCGGCCGCCATCTTGGATTTTCATTTTGACCTCATTTTCGTCATCAGCACCCTCGAAAACCATGAACACGACACCCATGAAGCATATTTTGTAAAATTTTGCAGCCGCCATCTTGGATTTTTATTTTGACCACATTTTCGTCATCAGCACCCCCGAAAACCATGGACGCGACACACATGAAGCATATTTTGTAAAATTTTGCAGCCGCCATCTTGGATTTTTATTTTGACCTCATTTTCGTTATCAGCACCCTCGAAAACCATGGACGCGACACCCATGAAGCATATTTTGTAAAATTTTGCGGCCGCCATCTTGGATTTTCATTTTGACTACATTTTCGGCATCAGCACCCTCGAAAACCATGGACACTACACCCATGACGCGTAATTAGCCGTTATAAATTTTATCTAATGGATAAAGTGATGTGCGTACGGAACCTTATTTCAAGAATTTAGCCCATTATATCCTTTATAAAAATATACTTCGCGCATATCTGCATTCGCGCTAGTGGATTCGCGGAAGTATCTATCGCGCAAGTGTAGGCGCACAAATGTCTATCGTGGAACTGTCATTCGCGCAAGTGACCTATCGCGCAAAGGGAGTCGCGCAAGTGTCTTGGCGCCGAAACGTCCATTCGCGCAAGTGTCCATGCGCGCAAAGAGTCTCGCGCAAGAGTCTTGCGCGCAAATGTCTTTCGCGCATGTGTCCTGATACCCACTATGGTGCTAGGTCAACAAATAAAAAAAATAGATTTAAAAATATAAGAAGCCAAAAGTCCCCAAAAATACACCTAAACATAATTATAACGCCCTTTTAAAAAATTATATTACCCCCTAAATTTGGGGAGAAAACCCCTAAATTGGGAACCCTGCACGATGATCCCAAGGAGGTTAAAAATATAGGGAGCGAGCGCTTGGAACATTGATAACCGTTACTCATTTTTTTTAGAAAGAGAGGCACTGAGTTCTGTATTTTATCTCGTTCTGGCATTGTTAAGTGTATTAGAAATTGTGTATATTATATTATATATTATATATAATATATTATTATTGTGTGTATTAGAAAGAAACAGAACGCTTAACTCGGTGCCTTTCATTCATTTCAAGGTCACCGAGTTAGGACCGTTTCTGTAGTATGAAGCGCGCACTCCATAAATTTTTAACCTCCTTGGATGATCCGCACGGTGATGCGGCGCCCCGTGTGTGAGGCACCGCACGACCGCGCGGACGTCCGCACGGTGATGCGGTTGTGACGAGAACACCGCTCGACCGCGCGGTCGTGCGGTGTTCGTGTGCAAGGTTCAAGCGGATTTCATAGAGGCTAGTGCGACGTGAGAACCGCATCACCGCATGCCGGAGCGGCGTGCGGTGCCGTGTGTTAATCGCCTAAGTAGTACGTAGAAAATAAAACCTTTTTTGTGATTTTAAAACAATTGAATTTCGAACGTACCTTTTGTGAATATGAAATATAAAAATATGCTTGGTGATATAAAGAATTGAATTTCGAAAGTATCATCCACAATTAAATCGAAAGTTGCTCAAAAGTGTCTCGTCTGACCAAACCCTTAGCATCAGTACCTATATTGCTTGCCAGTCGGCAGTCCCTTAAGTCAGACAGCGTGATTTATGAAGCGCCTGCCGCGTGGTGGCGCCGACTCTCTTAATTCTTATTACAATCTTCAAATTAACCGTTTTATTTCTCAGGTCTTTGTTTATTTGTTGTTGTGTGCGGAATTTGTGCGGTCTTACGGCGGGTACAGACGTGGCGACTAATTCGGTAGGGCAATATCAATCAATTGAAATATTTTTCATATGTTTTTGCAAGAAAACCTAGAATATTTATAAGATGCACATTATCGACGCTATTAAATGCTGCTAAATTGTTTTCTTAAAACCTCGCGTTTGCACGGTTAATATATTAATACTAGCTTCCGCAGCCGACATCGTCCGCGTCAAACTATTTTAAATTATCCTACAGGAAACGTACATTTTTTCGGCATAAAAAGTAGCCTATATGCTACTCTAGGCAATAATCAATTTCTGTGTCAATTTCATCGAGATCCGTTCAGCCGTTCAGGCGTGATTGAGTATCAAACATCCATCCATCCAAATTTTCGCATTTAAAGCAGTCAATGATATTATAAGTAAAAAAGGTGATAGCAGTAGTATAAGATAAACCGTTTCTACTGTGAAAAGCCTGGACCGGTATCAAATGCACCTGCTGCCACATTCAAGTGGAGTGTAAAATTATTCATGAACTAGACTTTCCTTCAACTTTATCTTCGAAAGGAATTCTTTGAAATATTCTGAAATCATGTGCAGTATGTGCCGTATAAAGTTCCTTGGATCCGTTTTAAATGTCGTTGGAGCATTATTGGCGTTAGTCGGATTCAAAAAATTCAATATTCTCTAATAATATTGAGAATTATTACCTTAAAAATGTGAAAAACGGCTGTCTTTCACCAGTTTTTTCTTTTATAGAAATACGTGTTCCACACTTCAAAAAACAGTATCATGGATGCGTTATCACAAGCAACCATGCTTATAAGTATTCTAGATATCCTTTCATAATTATGCATTTAGTAAAAAGATGGGATTATAGATCCCGTCGATACCCAGTGCAAGTGCGGTTCTCCTGATCAAACGATGGCCCACTTACTGGAATGCCCAAAGTGTCCCTACACCTGCACTTTAGAGGACGTTAACAACGCTACTGATGCCGCGAAACGTGGCCACCTACTGGGCACGAAAAATCCAAAAAAAAAGGGATTGTCTTCAATCATCGACTCGAAAGAAGAAGTAAAAAGCTGTATTTTAATTTTACAAACAAACACTTCAATTTTATTTATTTGTATGTCAAGTCGTCGAATTCTTATCATTCTAAAGCGAAATAGTGTTACTTACATATTTATTTACCTACATAAATCTTTTATCATGAACACGCTACCAACACTCCTTACAAAAAGGCCCTTAGATATAGTATCAGGCTATCAGGTTCCACCGCATGCTACTTGTGTTATCTTGTGGTAACAAGTGACATAACGCCTGGAACTAATTGTTATACCGTGTAAGTATCTAATCTTAGTATTCGATAGGTTTTCTCTGAAACGATACAATCGTAGTCTTCATTACTTTTCGAGTAGTTCACAGCAGTGGTGGTGACGAATGGTCGAGTATGAGGATTTGGGTGTTGGTAGTTGTTAGAGATGCCAAAAATAATGTTGCTCAGGCCCCTCTTCTCTATTGGCCACTCTAGGCAAGTACCCAGGGCCCCAACGAACGAAGGGGCCCCGACCTGCCCTCAAAAAAAATTATTAGCATTTTAATGACAAAATATTTGATTAACAGTGCGAGTAATGTAAAATGTGTAATAAACTAGCCCCAAGCTTATGAAATATTTGTATTATGTTTCTTCATTTGAACATTCATTGAATGAAATTCGATTTGTTAACTATCAGAATACGTCATACATATTCTTCTCTTAAAACAAAAACGAGCAACGTTGTTCCAAAAACATCTTTTTAAACATTGAATTTGTGTCTTCAATTCGGTCTACCACCAATCTAAAAACCCAAAAAAAAAATCATTATAGGGTCATTGAATACCATGTAATTTGTAGACACAAGTGTTATACGCAGTTGGTACAATTCAGCTGCATACAGATGTGTGTACTACATTAACTACATTCCACATTATACCATGTTTTGTTTCATAGCTGTTTGAAACGTGTTTTAATTATACATTTGTTTCCTGGAATGTTTGAATGGAATCTAACGTGGTTGGATTATGTTTAAAACATGTATGGTTTGGGTTTGATCTCGAAAGTTTGACACTCAATTTGGTTATTTGAAGTTTTCAGTGTTGTTCGACGATAATATCTGTGGCTGTTTTAGTTTATTTATTATCTTTTTTGAATTAAGAACTTTTGCGGTCAAAATTAAATGCTGGCTGTTGACTCATTATAATCATTAACAAGGTTCTCAACATCTAATGGAAAAGCGGAGACAGAAGGAAAATCTTTTTGTTAGTCTTGTCACATTTTTTTTTGAGACGGGTATTTGAATTTTGGCACATTGTTCGATCTTGTTGACAGATGCGTACCTATCGCCAGTTTATTTTTTTATAGATTTCTATTTTGTAGGCCAGTTTTATCCTAAGTAAAAAGAGGTTTTAATCATTTAGTTTCAGTTTGAGTTTACCTTTTTTAACAAAACTATTACTGTTATTTAATACCCAAAATAATTATATTATCTACAGTGTACATTCAGAACGATACAAATGCATAGATAACTTCAGTAGTAAGTATTTACTTTTCCTTGCGTTTCTAGGTCATTTGGCACAATTGTGAATCCGGATTTCTCCCAGTTGTAAACTCAGAATGACAAGTTTATTACAGTTTTATCTACACACTGTCTCCTCTATCTGTAATTGTCCCACTGCAGGGCAAAGGCGTCTTCTTATTATCATCATCATATTATTATCAGCCGGACGACGTCCTTTACTGGATATAAGCCTCTTCTTAAGATCGTCACAATGGCCGGTCTTGCACTGACCGCATCCAGCGGTTTCCCGCGATATTTACCAGGTCGTGGGGGGTTTTTCTACACAATGCTTAGAGAGAACCTTACGACCCTTGGGGTCGTCTGCTCTACGGTGCTATGTGCCCTGCCCATTGCCACTTGAGTTTCGGAATTCTGAGAGCTACATCGGCTGTCCTCCTAAACACGACGCTTGATCAGAGTTCATTGGTATTCGCGATTTTAGACCTTAAATAAATTTGTTTCCTCACGATCTTTTCCTTCACCATCAGTTAGTGATGTTACCTGACTTTTAGGGTCACAATATCTGCACAGAAGCGGGTCGATGCATTCGGTTAGGCATCTGCGATACAACCTATTAAAAGTTCGTATTGAGAATGCCGAACCGAATAAGTGGAACCGCTTATGCGTATAGTTTCTGAAACCACGAAGTTATTGACGTGTCAAAATTAAACACAAGTTTAGTGATTCGATTGGTTGTTGGTAATTTAGTCAACCGATGCAGCACGCGCGCTTGATAATTTGTTTGTAAATTTTTGTGTTGATATTGGTTTCTCGATTACATTTTATTTATTTATAGCTTGGATATTAATTTTAAATAAGCTATTTATGAGACGTTTAACATTTCGACGCGGCGTTTACATATGGTCGGTTACAAAATGACATGGCCAGTAATAAATGTCCATACTTTATGGTCATCCATTCCATTTTTAAAATTACCTTGGTTTACATATGCCTAGATGTGGTTTGTTTTTTATTTCTGCCAATGCGTAATGGTGTTCTTTATTAGTGCGTAATGACTGTTGTAAATGACTTTTATTATCCTTTGTAGAATTAGTACCCTTAGGAAGCAATCTACCATAACATTTTATCTTAAGTGAACCGTGCAATAAAACCAATAAAATACACGACTAAAAAACAGTATCAATTATTTTAAAAATACTTTAGAACGAAACAGTAAAATTCCACATTCTACATCCAACTATGGCAACTTAATGAAGAATAATGGCAACACTATCACAACAGCCGCCATAACGATTAACCAAAAATCGACTAAGGAGGTTACAGCATGTTTCTCAACGGTTTAAAAAAGCATTTCTGTAATACCGCCCACGGTATCGGCTTCCGTACACACTGTGGGCAAATTTACATAAGGTTTTGGACAAAACGCGGCGTCTATATGCGCTTAGATACTGCATTATCTAATCTGCATCATGTATGTGCATTGTTCTCAGCTTTGTGGAGACAAACCGACACCTATGAAATGTCTTTAATTGTTGACTATTCTGTAATTTGAATGTTTGCTGTGTTACGAATTTTTTTGTAAGAGGTTTTGTGTTGAAACTTCTTTTTTACTGAAATGTATGAATTAAGCTGTCTGTCTCTTTGTCAATATTACGAGGAATAATGAAATGGATGACTAGGTTTCTTAAGATGAAGAAATATTTCTTTGTTTTATATCCAATGATAACAGTTATAAAGAATTTAGCTACTGGTCCAAAAAAGAGTTGTGTTTAAAAAAAACTGTCTAGCTGCCAGTTACCTACAAAATACCCGTAATGACAGTTCACAGAACACAAGCACATCACTACACCCTAGTATAACCCTTCCGTTGCAACGCATGACACACGGCGTCTATTTGCGGTGGCCGGTGGTATATCGACCGAGCGCTCATACACCACCTTTGTTTACTTAACACATCGAGATCGCACCGGGAAACGGCTAAAGATAGCACGCCGCACGTTAGGGTTGGTTGTGTTCGAAATATGAAATGTATTGACGGCTTAATCTTGGTTAAGTTTGGTGTGTGGTCTGCGGCTAAGAATAGTTAATGGAATAGCCACAAATCTTGAACGGATTTTCTGATTTAGATGGTTGTTTTGTTTTGTTAGTTTTACGGTATTGCGAGGCTGTTGTAACGTTGTTTGGCACTTGTTTGCATCTTTCGAGTTCATAAACCGAGTTAGGTCATTTTAATACTAGGGCAATAAGATTCAATACTATAATTTTTTTTCTCTCTTGTAATTAACGTCAAAAGTGCCTTTAAATAATGAAAAAAGAATATGATTTTGACTTAAATCGGCGTTGCGCATCTATGCGTAGTAGCATTGGCAACGAATATTGGCGAATAGCGCAGCTGGAGGCACACAACGTTTTTTATTTGGTGTTTTTATTATTATTTTTCTGTTTTTATTATTGATTTTATTTCTTTTACAACAACAACAACATCCTGTCACTACAGTTTTGTCTCCAACCTTTTGTTGACATATTATTTGATATTGTCTTCTTATCAATACTGATAAAGATACAATAAAAAGGAAGGGTCACTTTCATTTGGCGATTAGACAAATGTATCAGTGTTTACGATCAAGATTAGATAGTGTTCGCTAAGATATAGGAGTGATGTAGTAAATTGGTGATTTTGTGATAGCGTGGGACACTTCCAGGCGTATTGGGTAACACATGTTGTTTTGCTGTCAAAATAGAAACGATTATGAGTGACATAAGATGTCATCTACTTATTATAGGTATGTATAAGTAACTAGGTTTTGCTTGCAACTTACCTAGATGAAGTCGCGGATTGAAACTGCCTATATCCTTATTCAGATCTCCAACTATCTCTTTGTCAAATATCTTCAGATTCGGTTCAGTAGTTTTTCCATGGTGAGCTGACATACAGACAAACGACGAGGTAAGGAAAAAATTACCAAGCGACAATTTGGTATGTCGCTTGGAAAATTTATCCATTCCACCGTCGTTATTAGTGTGGGTTCTTGGGTAGTGACCTTTACAAAACAGTGAATTGAAACTTGATGAACTTTTGACGTTCTTGACCATACTGACCCCTCGGTGAACTTTCGACCTGTCTGTCAACTAGTTTGTCCTCTCTATTTACGCCCTACCAATACCGGAGAGTATTGCAGCAATAGTAGCTGAAGAGTATTCATTGATGAACAACTAGCTTCAACTTTCGGACTAACTGACAGACTCCTTGACTATTCAAAAGTGCCTGTATATGGTCTAATTGAAATGAATGTTTTGACTTTGACTTTGAACAGGTTAAAGGAAAACATTCAAAACCACCAAAAGTCGTCGCAAAAAAAACCCACTAATTTGCGTCTATTAATTACGTCGGCGTCGTTACGCCTATTCCAGATAAGAATGGAAATCTCCCAAACAGGTCCGCCATTTTAGGGTTAGTAAAAGCATTCATACCCTCCTTTCGTCCTTTCAGTGACATTGACAGCTGTCAAACATTTTAACACTGGCAACCCTACAAGTTGCGCCCGCGTCGCTCCGGACGTGAAATTAACGTTATCATTAAAAATCTAACGTACTGACACTCTGCTATTTCGAGATGCTGGGTAATGTCATGAGTACAGGTACCTATAGTACATGTGAGTAATTATTTAATGTTGAATGCAGCTGCTTCTTACTGGGAAAAAAAAATTATTCCTCCCACTCCATACATTCGGGTTTGTGGATGTGACTCATACATTCCAGTTATCCTGAAGGAAAGAATTAAATAATTATTGTTTTTTTTGTAGATATTCTGTGGTTTATAGTGACTACGGGCGGAAGCGGGGGGTCTGAGTAACAGATTGGCAATATTTTTAACATCGTCTTAGTTTTGCTCATGCGTCCATTTTTTAGCAAAGTATAAATGAAAGACTAAGTTAGCATCGATTTCGGTGAAGGAAAACATCGTGAGGAAACCTGGATAATAAATAAAAGTTTTAAATCGTCAATTTCTGCCTTAAGTAATCTTGATCAATGCTCGTGCCTTCTCTGTATGAGAAGAGTCCTTGCAGTGGAACAAAAATGGGCTGGTATTATTAAAACACAATACTTTATTTTCTTATATATCAGAAAATATTTCTAATACATAAAAAAAATGTCTCAAATAATTTGTAATGTAATGTTACCTCAAACATGTTGAATAAACATAGCAACAATAAGGTCGCTCAAGTGACACGGTTTTATTAAAAACTAAGTCCTTTGTGTTGTTCAAATACTCGAATTACTTAGCGATGAGGTAATAAACGCTATTGAAGTCCATTCATCATCTTTCGTAAGAATTATGGCGGACCTTCCTGTAGGGATGGGATAGAGAAATATTTATTTATTGAATTATCACACGGAATATAAATGTAGCCTAATAAAATATAGAAATAACAATAAAAAAAATATAAACGGCTACGGTTGCTTGTATTTTCTTGTTGAATATAACGATATTCCGAAACATGATTTTAATAATAAATCGTAAAAACACGTAAAGTAATATTTAAAGAAAAGCTTTGCACTTTTGTTTATTTTCCCGATTTTCCCTTTCTCCTGGTTTTCTTCTGGCAACAAGTTATACGATATCTAAGTAAAAATAAGTAAGCGGCACCTGATCTAGTAACATTGAATACAAGAACATCACTATCTTTATGTTTGAACAAATATTTTGTAGCTTCTCGCCTTGCCATTCCTTTGTCCACGTCAAAAAAAAAAAGAGTAAATAGAAAACAAAATGGTTGTGCATTCTTGAGCTTCAAAGTTCGAACTTTTGCTAAGATTTATAGATAAGGATTAGTGGGAATACCGTTTTATGTTTTGCAATAAAACGGTGTACAGCCACCGACAACAGTGCTTAGGAATTGTAAATGAAGATGTTTTATTCATTTTATCTGTTCCGCAGTTTCTCTAAACGGGGACGCATAAAGTAATTGGGCGTTTTGTTTTTGGTAGTACTTGACATTTATTTTATTGACATTCTTGTTAAATTAAGAATTAGATATAAGGTTTAATTTGTG
This sequence comes from Hoplodrina blanda, assembly GCA_949316365.1. NCBI lineage: Eukaryota > Metazoa > Arthropoda > Insecta > Lepidoptera > Noctuidae > Hoplodrina > Hoplodrina blanda. Next base: position 15,169,236 of record OX438580.1, on the reverse strand, counting down.
AGTTGAAGATTCAAAGTAGAATCTTTACTTGGGCCAAAGAGTTGCAATGCTGTCAGCTTTTCGGGCACTTGTCACATTGATAGGAATGCGGACGAGATTGTTTAATGCCCTAGAGCTTTTTCTCTGCCCCTTTCTCTTTGACAAATTGTACACATTAACATTATATCATCACACCTGTAATCCCCGAAGTGTTAAGCAGAGGTGTACCATGGGTGTACCTATTAGTACACCCATATTTCAATTAGTCCCATGTAATAGGGGCGAGCACATTACCCTTAACCGGGCACAAATCCAGACACCAAGGCTGCTACTGAGAAATTCCTGATAGAAAATCTCAACAACACTGCCCTACCTGGAAATCGAACCCCAGACCTCATTCTCAGCAGTCGCGCTTTGCGACCACTAGACCAACGAAGTAGTTAATACATACTTACATACTTCGTGATTTAATTATTATAAGTATATTCAGATTGAAGTTGTAACATAAATTAAGGTAGATAAGAACAAGAAACTTTGAAAGTATCGTAAGTAAGTATTGAGTGATATCAAAAAGTCTCAATCGGAATATTGTTGTCTTTATAATGAATCAGTAAATTCCAACTTAATCAACGAATATCAATTACATACTCGTTTAATTACGAGGTACGCCCACGCATCAAGATTACAACATCGTTCTACATTAATATATGAATTAATTCAAATTTTATAGCGCCATAAAATATTGAGCTCATCTTAAGATCCGCTTACACAGACATATTTATTGTTATCAAACTAAGTGGTCTCTTGATAATTATTGTAAGAAAATCGTGAGGTTTATTTTAAGCTGCTTTTTTTGTTTTATAAATTTTAGTTACGTAGAAAATGAGGTTTTCCTTCTTATATAAATATGTACCTACTTTTATACAGGTTATATTGTAACAAACAACGCAATTTTTAAGATTCTAAAGGCTAAGTTTTTAATAGTTAGATCTTTTTTTTTACTCAAGAATTGATAAGTTTGATATGATTGTCAAAAAAAAAGCTGTCAAACCGCCATATTTATTCGTCAACCACAAAAAAAATTGACCACAAAATACTGACAGCGAAATAATTTTAATATTCTATTATTTTTACTTTCACACACAATCTAATTGCAAACTAAACATCTTTTTTAACAAAAAATCATAAAGCCGATTTTTTGTACTCGACTGTCCAATATTATCTATATTCTACTTGAACCATTCAAAAAGCGTTCTTCACTTGTCACAATTTTCCGCTCCGACGCACAATGTTTTATTGAGTCGTCCTTCCATTTTATAATGCCAGTTAAATAGCCAATATGCCCTTAATCCTTAGAGCCCTCGACCTACAATAGTTAAGTGATTTCATGTCTTAAAGAGCGAGCGATAATATCAACATTTCAACAATGATGTACTTACGAAAGAATCTTTTTTTTATTTTCAGGTAAAAACATTTCGAGTTGTTTATGGAGCGTTTAAGCTGAATGTGCTGTACCAGGTGGCAAGGTAATCTTGAGATTAGAAAAAAACATTTGGGAAAATAGTTATACTTTCCATTTTTAGCTGCTCATATCATAAATAATTTATTTGATGTTGCTAGAACAAAGGGTAGACTGTGATGGAAACAGAAATGAAGCAAATAGAGAGAAGTTGAAGTATTCTGAAGACTGTTACGTCATCAATATCTTTTTTAGGACATAGATCCTACATCAACCGGTCTATTGACAGCTCTCTTCATAAAATTCGCCAAGGGAGAGTTTTACAGAGTAGAACTCACATTTTATATTTTGCTCGTTGGTCTACTGGTCGCAAATACGATTCCCAGGTCAGGCAAAGTGTTGTTGGGTTTTTCCATCAGGGATTTCTCAGTAGCAGCTTCGGAGTCTGAATTTGTGCCTGGTTGATGGCAGTAGGCTCGCTCCCTATTACATGGGACTTAAACATAACTCGCGAAATGTAAGTGTACCAATAACACTTTGCCTGAACCCAAGACCAGCCCAGCAAGTCGCGATTTGCGAACACTAGAATAACGAGGCAGTCTCAGAATAATACAGTATACAGTATATAGTATACAGTATAACGCTTAAGCAGCAGTGGTGGCCCAGTGGTATCGGACCCGACTTCGAATTTCGAATGTTCGAATCCAGCCAGGCACATTACTTTGTGTAATTTGTTTCATCACCACTGTTCTCAAAACGGTGAAGGAAAACATCGTGAGGAAACCGGCATGTCCTAGAACCAAAAATTCGAAGACATGTGACATCCACCAACCCGCACTGGGCTCGCGTGGTGGATTATGGCCCACTCCCTCTCTCAGAGAGGAGGCCTGTGTCCCAACAGTGGGAACATTTATAGGCTGATGATGATGATGATAACACTTAAATCGCTCTACAATAATTCAACATCCTGGACTTGAAAGTTTGTACAAGAGACTTCGGCATGAACGCTCTTAAGCATAAGAAACAGTGTGATGTGAAGTCGATACGTGACGGCCGAGGAGTGAGGAGTACCTAATGTGTGTAATGGCGTGCGAACCATGATGAATGGCACCAACTGTTACGACTATCAACTACCCACATAAAGTAGAGTGTGTCGAGTGTGCTTAGGATTCCGTTAGTGGTAATACTGGTAATGGATAGTGCACACAATGGTGAATATATTAAGGTCTATTTTAAGGTTAGGAAAAATTGATTTGTTAATTTTTACCCGACTACTGAAAGTTATGATTTAAGCAGTCTATGTCTGTGTGTGTATATGGATACATAAATCAGAATATCGAAAATCAAAATGTCGAAAATCAAAAGAGAGCAGCGGGGCTCCGTAGACCGGGGTTCCGTCGACTAGACCAATACCTGGACAATCTAGTTTTGGCGTAGTCGACGGAACCCCGTCCAGGCACATCCCCGGAAAAGCTAAGAATGCCTAGATAAACCGGCCATCTTACAAAACCAGTCTAAATATTAAATATAACATTATTCACTATATGAACTATTCACGTTCATGGTTAACAGATAATAATATAATATTTTGCTTGGCCGCTGTAGCTGTCTGCTTACATCGCTCGAAAACAAACGCATGGGGCCCTAAAGTAAACATGACGTGGCAATGGACATGTTCCAACTATTTGGGCTCGTGGAAGGAGCTTTAGTACTTATGAGGTTCTCGGTATTCTTAGAGATAGCCTGCTGAAATACAAATAACCGTAAAATTTCCTCTTTATTAAGAAAAGCTGTAAGCCCATGACAGTTCGTATGATGGGCCCTTCCACTAACGACAAAATTCTGGGAAATTAAAATTTTAGATACGTCATCATAAATATGACGTTAGCTAATTCCCCTCCTAGAATTTTTCAGCGAACCGCCTCGGCTTTGTACGGATGCAAATATTCCAAAAAATTACCTTACCTTTTGGAATGGGCAACTAGATTCAATATTATAATTTTTCTTTTATCTCTCGTAAATGACGTTCAAAAGTGCCTTTTAATGGTCTAATTGAAATAAATGATTTGACTTTGACTTTCATATAAATAATTATCCGGGATATTACCTACGGACGCAACAAAAGAAAAATTATCGAATCCGTCCAGCTGTTTTAGGGTTTTGCGCTTAGCAACACATTTAGCCATTAATTTAGATAGAAGATAGGAAAGATTATAGAGTTCCCCCCTAACTTCTTAATAGTTTTTCGTATAAAGAAAAAACGTAATTTTCACAAAACACTCATCATTTTACTTACAAAAAAAATAGAGACACATTTTCGCACCAAACGCGTCCTATCACTACCATCCCATTTCCTTCAACAAATATTACGTAAATTCCTCCGTCTCTACATTATAAAGCTTCCTACGTGGCCGACCTATATACCTTTGTGGTCCAGGTGGGACAATGGCTTCAGGAGTGCCTCTTCACCCAGATAGACGAGATAGCATCGACCTCTCACTACCCGACTACGATAGTACTGAGTATAGTTTGCGTAGTTCGTGGTACTATATCTTGGAAGTTTTATGACATAGTTGGAGAATTAAAATTGATGAGAACGATAAATCTTGTATTCAGCTTTTGAAATTCTAATCCAAATGAAAAAACGATCGTGCAAGATTTTATTATAACACTACGTAAAATTGTGTTATTTGTTGATAATTATAGAATTATATAGAAATACACTCTGGGAAAGATTCGACTTTCTACCTATTACAGTTCATGAGATACAGGCTTAGTAATTGGGTCCCGACCCTAAAAACTCAGTTCCTAATACAAGAGTAGTCAACGGCAAGTTCTTGTTTCATTCAGAGAATAGTGTCTTTTGCGCTGCAAATTTATGACAAACCAAATGCTTAAAGCTTGTAATTCATTTATTCTTTTTTCATTCAGTCATTCATTAATTCAGTTTTTTACACCTGTCTCACAAGAAAAATATACCTGTGTTGTCTATGTTCTTTTTTCAAACAAAGAAGTTTTCGTAAAAGGAGGTTTCTCACTGAAATATTTTGATGTTACTAAGCTCAAAGCTGCTGTAGTGTACAACGAAGAATATTGCTTTAAATTGAGTTATTAAGTGTGAGCCACCTTCGGCGTCGGATCGATCATCATTCCCGGTTTAGATGAGCAAGTACATAAGTATTAATGAGTTCGCTAGAGAGCGTAGTACTTTGATTACCATCATTGGCATAGGTAATTGCTAATTATTTAGTTTGACACGTTCTTAGAGTGTATAATTATTACAGGTGTGTCTATAGAACACACGCTTGTGCTTTTGCTAGATTTTCAACAGGGTCTTCTCTATCTCTTTTCCTCATTTTATATTCTTCATTAATTCACTGCCTAGGTATTTGATATCTATTCTTAATATTACCTTAAAGAATTTGTTTGTCTTTTTGTTTATCGCGGTAATTTATCTCTGTATCTACTAGTCCGATTTTGTTTGTTTTGCTATTAGAAAACTACGTTATCCCTGAGTTCTAAAGGCAATATATTACTATAAAAAAAATACTAATCCTTAAGAGAAAGAAGGAAAAGGCAAAAGATAGTACATATTATGTGGATTTACCTTTTTCATTTCACCATTCACCCCATCGTCCATAAAGTTTAAATTCTTGAAAGTCTTAGTCAAAACTGTTTTGTTAAACCTGATTTTAGATTCTGTTTCCAAATCTATCTAGTCAGTGGTTTCTTTGATGGTTACTTTAGCTCAGTTTATAATACCTGTTTATCTTGCATGGTAGATTATTTTGAGTTTTTTTGGCTTTTTCATAATAAAGGAAATCGCTTTTCCTTTACTCCAAGATCAGAAGCTCCCATATTATGAATTTCCTTACCGTGCATTCAATTTAGAATTTAATTTTTATAAACATAAAGTTTATATTAAAAGTTCAATGAGTTCAATAGCTATTCAATCTAGGAGTAAGAATAACATATCTAATATCTGACTGACAGCATATGGAGAGTGTAGGAAACCAGACGGACTGCTGCGAAAGATTTTTATATTTTATAGTTTGGTTAGCAAGGGAAGTCTAGCCATCTGGAAGGTTTAAAATTAGCACATGCTGCTTTGGATGTTTGTGAAGAATATTGGTGATGAGTGCTAAATTATCAAAAATATCAATATACTGTTTAAAATCTTGTGTGTCAGTTACAAAAAGGTATAAAAAGAGTCGCGGGCAGCATAAGCTAGCCTTTTATAAAAGTAATATTAAAACACTTCAACCTTTAAATTTCTTCACAATCAAATTGTCGCTTTGATATTCGAGAAACGTTCAATTCGATTTCAAATTCCGAACGTTGAACTTCTTATGAACTATTCCAATTTGCATGTTCGGGATTGTTCGGGCAAACATCTGACAGTCAATGGTATTGACATTAGATCTATAACTTTCGAGTAGATATCTGTTTACCTATAATAAAATTGTAACAAAATAAGTAAAAGGTACCTATGTTGAAGCATCACTCAATTACCTACTAACGGATACATTCTTGCTTTATTGTTGACATGGGGGTAAACTTTTACAGAAAAGCGACTGCAAAGTTTATGTCAATGTACTTTTTACTTTTTATCTTAAACATTTAACTTTGCAAGTAAAGTCTCTTGCGTAGATTATAAGTATGCTTAATCTTTCGTGAGACTGCAACATTAAAAGAGAATGCTCTAAGAAAACAAGATAATATAAGTACGTGAAAGTTGGTAGGTCCTATCTACTACATTTTTTTATCTCCTTCGATGTTAAAATTTACGCGGCAAAATCAACACCTGTCAAACTGAAACTATTCGTTCACAGAACCACAGATTAACAAGGTTTATCTATCTTAAGTGCAGTTTCAACTTAACGCCCAGTTTGGAGGCAATGTGTGACTGTGCCTAAAGGGACATTTTGTTACACATTTAGCTTCGATAACGACCTCGTCAAAAGACATATCCCTTTTCTGACTAACGCGTTCGTGAGTTAGAAGTTAAAATATCGCCTAATGACCTCGTAACCGTTGTGATTATCTCGTAAATTAAATGCAGCGACTGTCTGACGGTTGTCTGTGGTTTTATAAAAAAAAAACTTTTGTTTTTTTTTGTTTGTAAACAAAGGTTGGAAGGTTAAGGTGCGTTGGCCGTTTCGCTTTTAATTATAGTTTTTATTTTTTATTTTGAAATATCGCATTCCAATCAACGGTTTTTTTTTATTATTTAGGTAGTGTGATAAGTTTAAAAACTCTTTTAATTTAAAACGAACTCTTACTAATTATGTAGATCTTAATCTCAGGTCTCACGCTGTTATGTTTATTGTTTATTTGTGTGTTATAAAAATGACAATATTTATTGAACATTTTATTCAATGGAAGGGCGACAATAGTTATTACTCCGTTTACGACCGGATGCGGGCACACACAACTATTTATTACCATATGAATAGTACCTATAACGAACTACAGATATAATTAACACCTTTTAGTCATGCAAATTCTGCTTTCATTTTAATTTTCTCGTGGACTAGCTATTTTTTTAAACATAATCATATATTTTAACAATATAATTGCCAACTTACTTATTTAAATTAATTAAAAATACGTTAACGTATTATTATTATTGCGGATTTCTACTATTAAGTACTCTAATTACACATAGGCTCTAGAATATTTAATTAAATATATCTAATCATACTTTCATTAGTAAACATAAAACAATCAAGGCATGTTTTATATGTTATTAAAAATATTTTATCTAAAAAGCACGATAAAGCGGCTACACCCACAAAAAAAATCAACTAATTATTTTTAATGATCAAAAACTAGAATGCCTATTTTTTCGATAACATTCATTTTAATTAACAACATCTAAGTACGAATTTGCTTTCGTATAATTAATTGGAATTACAATTTATAAATATACTTATTCGTTTTTTTTTTTAATATTGTCTCACACTTAAATAATTCTCCTGTATTGTGCATTTACAAAAATTTAAACTCACATACGCAAACCACCGGATCTGTATGGCAGTGAGGTAAATCGTAAGAGGCAAGCCAAAGCAAAATGTCCAAGCACTGTAGTTTTATATATTTTTTTTTATTTATTTAATCAGTACTTAAAATATCTGCAGTGTGACTATGTTATTTGGCAGTAGTAGACAGTAGACATAGACTGTGCCATTTTTCCGTATTTGAGTTCCGGATATCGGAAGGGACACCGGTAGGAATTAGAACGAGTTGTATGGAGTCTTACCCACTGCATGGGCCATACAAATATTTAATCCGTGCGTGAATCGCCAAACGCTCAGCCATAGCACCAAACGTGTCGTCTTTAGATAAATGTATTTTATTTAAAATGTAGGTCTCACCATCTGCCTTCGGGTTTGTTAGCGCAAAAACATTGAAGTGCAAGTAAGGCGTGCGTCGTAATTTAAGTTTGCAATAATGCTTCAAGTAATGACGGGTTGCCAGCCACTTTACGACCGCCATGTAACCATTTTCCCTCGGACAACATTTAATACGCGCGCGAGAAAATAAGGCTCTGATTTAATACCCTTCCATTTATTTTTACAAAAATAAAATGGCAATACTGGCTTTATTTTGAAGTTTATCTGCATTTGGCGGCCTGTCAAAATATTTTATTTGACGGGTTGCTTGCTGTCAAGTATCAACAAACACAACTGTCAAATTTTTAATTGTCTATGGTCAGATATACGAACGGGCTGGTCTTTAAATGATGTGTATTTATTATGTTTTTACACAATTGTATAGGTACTACACCAATGTATGAATTCCCCATTCCTCTGCAAGCGCATAATGTTTTCAAGCATAAAATGTAAATTACGGCTCGGCTTTTGCATTTCTGCGTCGGCGAACAGTAGTTGTAGAACAATGGATAATAAAATGTATTCTATACTATGCATAGTAACGTAGACGGATGCATTTCTTAAGTTAGGATTCTGTGAATTCACCTTTGGAAATGCAAAAGTAAAGCATAGCAAAGTTTAATGTTATTGTTCACGTGCCCGTACCTTATACTTACAAAATTCTACACTGTCTTTATATGATTTTGTTCTCCTTGTCCTACTTTACTTAAAACTCTATAAAAACTAAAAATAAATTGTTAAAAAAAATCATTATTACTTACATCTTTATCTTCGTGTTTTTTTAGCAGAAAAAATACATATTGATATGTCTAATACAAGGTAACTTAATATGTATTTCTGATATTTGTAAAAATAGGCTATTTACCACACACAAAAAAAAAATATATTATAGAGTTCAGGCGAAATTTTTTCGCGATTAGGATTTTGAGCGAAAAATTTCATGCAAAACGAAACGACTTATGGCCGATTTTATGTATCGTTATCCGAAATTCAGTTTATTATCGTTAAAGTAAAAAACTATAAACAATTTACGGAAAAATCTTCAAATCTACGGAATCCTGATAAAACAAATGGAATCACCCTCACACAAGTGTACCTACACCTAGTCTAAACGGACGACTCGGAAAGCGCATATTTTTGCGTCTTTATGAATAATAAGCAGACATGCACTAACATTGTACTGACGCGTATGACTGGCCGAAGAGTACCACAAACAATACGCAATTCGAATTTTACAAAAGTGTAAAAATATGCACATGTCAAGTGATTTTAAAAAAGGAACTCGAATAAATCATCGCTTACTCTTCGGTTCAATGATCCAATCCAAGCACGGAGAGAAAAGAAATGTCAAATAAACACAGAATATTATGGGCTCATAATCATGGGCGTGACTTGATCTGTACCTGGTCTATCTATCGTGATAATTAATAATTATTAATTATCTACCTTTTAATTATTGTAGGTACCATACTTTGATTTAAATTGACTTGATCTGTAGATTATTTTACCTTACAAACAAATAATATTCCAGTAGGTATGTTCAATGTTGAGTAGATAAAAATTTTATTATACCAATAAATTAAATAATTTATGGTAGATACTTCTACGGTAGATAGAGATTAGAAGGTGCCAAATCAACAAACTGTTGTTAATGAATAATAATCAATGAAAATTAATTTAATTTATTTGTTTATGAGTTGTTTTTTTTAAATCGTGAAATAACTTGAAATAAATATGTCTGTTTGACAGCTTTTGTATAGAAATTATGTCAAACCGTAATAGGTCTGTATTTATTATTCCGATAAAAGTTGACAGTCTGATCGAATAAGCTTATCTGCAAGTTTTGATATTCAAAGCATTGATATTCGAGACGTACCTACTCTTTTATTCACAAATGCAACTATTAGCCAATAACTTGAAGGTTACTAAATGTGAAGATCATACATGAATGAAATATTCATACGGTCTACTGAATGCAAAATGGCGATGCAATATCTTTGCATAAACATTATACGAGTAACAGGTTTTAATAAAAGATTAGATATAATTCGACACGGTCGAAATGAATATATTAATAAAAACGGCTAGATGTGGAAGATACCTAGGTAACCTAACTGTTTGGTTAGAGGCTATGCAGCTATGCTATACCTATTACCTACTAAGTAATGAATATTTGCATATTACTTGACATTCGCATTACGCAGAATATTAGTAAAATTGTTAATAGTTAATAGTAAAATTGTTTCAATCACGTAGACATATTGTTTATCTCGGTGAAAGAAATCACGCGTTCAGGGATTACGGTAATGATTAAATATAACGCAAACCGAAAAGTTGCCAACCCATTTGTCTATAGAATGCGGAAACAAACTCAGCAACAAGTGCGTAATTTGACAATCTATTTACAAAGGCAATAACATAAATATTGATCAAACCAATATAACAATTAAATTTGCTTGTAATGTGAACAGGCAACCTTCCGTCTCGTTATTATTCCCGATCCGTCCAACAACCGATAACAATCTTGGTGCTCCCAAATTTTACGACATTTTTATTATTTCACAAGCGGCACTTACAAAGTGACTACAAAAAGTATATACATTTTTTAAACATGTGGCGTTTGCGACAGGAGGACCAAAAAGGCTGAAAACATTTTTTTTATATGGTAACTCTGGCTACCGCAACTTTTAGTAACACTGGCACGAAACGATGTTTGTTCCATTTTCGAATCCAATAAACAATTTCATTTTTATTTTTTTAATTATTCTGGTTTGATTTTCAGTCTTTTGTTCCGCCTTTCATTCTACGAGTACTTAATGTTCCTTAAGGTGAAACCGACGGGCTGCTCCAAGACATTCTCCCGAGAGATGGCGCTGAAGTCAACATTTTTAGTTTATTTGAGTTTTTGTGTAATTGGACAATTATTAAGTCATAGGAGTAGTCTTAGCGGTTATCGGATATTACATTTTATTTGAATAGGTCATATCATTCCCTCAAAATCTACCCAATTCGACACATAACTTGTTTAAAACTTCTGTCATTGAATACAGTGTCGTTTACACACACAGACATACCTCTGCGTTTACGAAGATTGAACACTAGATGGCGTGAATATAAAAAAACTAGTTTAAATTTTTCTGTCTAAGTAAAAATAAGTTATATTTGTTGGCGTAAACTATTTTATTGATTTATAAATATGGGAAATAAATTATGTCAACATTGATTACAATAAAACGCAGTTTTATTTTATTTCATTACACTATTTTAATCGTTTATCAAAACAGAAGTATTTGAAGCAACATAATTTATAATTTTGGGAAATAAATTATGTCAACATTGAAAAAAATAAAAATAAAAAAAAATAAAAAAGTACCTACCAGCCTCTTACTGTCCCACTGTAGGGCAAAGTAGGTACCTACATATGAATTGAAAAAGTCACATTGGCTTGCCCGGATTCGAACCCACAACCTCATGCATGAGAGGTGGGCGCGTTAACCACTGGGCCATCACGACACTTAATTTTGATTACAATATAACGCAGTTTTATTTTATTACATTACACTAGCTAGGTACTTATTCAATATTTTTTCATCTATCTACCTAGGTACCTACTTCACGGCAAGAAAATCTTCAATACACTCGACCTAAACCGTGCTTATCAACAACTAAGTAGGTAAGTACCTACCAGTCTACGAGCTAGACATCAAGAAAACAGCCATCACAACACCTTTTGGCATATTCGAGTTTACCTACACGAATAGGTATGTCCAGGTCTCAAGAATGCCGGACAGACATTCCAACGATTCATCTATCAAGTACTTAGGTACCTACTTAGTAAGTACCCGATAAGTAGGTAGGTAGGTAAGTACTACTTACCTACCTACTTATCGGATTAGACTAGGTATCTACGCATAAATTTCCATTCATCGACGACGTAGGTAAGTAGGTAGGTAGGTAGGTACTTACCTACCCAATAATCGCATCTGAAAATGAAGTAAAATAAAAATAAATAAATATCTTGGGACAACTCACACACGGCCATCTGATCCCAAGCTAAGCAGAGCTTGTGTTATGGTAACCAGACAACTGATATACATTACATACTTATATAATTTATAAATACATACAGTATTATAGATAAATTACACCCAGACCCAGACACAGAACCAACAATAATTATGCTCATCACACAAAGTTTGTCCTGGGTGGGAATCGAACCCACTACCTCCGGCGGAAGGCGGAAGTAAGTAAAGCAAGCCACATCAAAGATTTACAGGAAGTCTTACGCAGATAAGAGGTGTATGATATCACTATAAATCCATCAAAATGCGTCTTCGACAAAGAAAACCTCAAGTTCCTGGTCTATGAAGTGTCAAGCAACGGAATCAAACCACCACAAGGAAAAGTCTGCTATCTCTGCTTACCCCAGACCCGAGACGATTCAAGATCAAGACCTACCTACGTAGATTTATCGGCATGATAAATTTCTACCGTGACAGCATAGTAGGTAGGTAGGTAGGTACCTAACGCAGATCACATAAGTACTTACAAGCACCGCTCAACGCGGTCCTGCACAATTCCAAGAAGCGAGATAAAACAAAGATCAAGTGGAACACAGAAGCGTCACACTCACAAGCATTCGAGTTATGTAAAGTTAGCATAGGTACAAAACGCAGCTTAGTTTGCTCATCCATCTCCATCACCAACCGACGCCAACTCCCTCACGTAGTCACGTGCGACGCAACGAACACCTGCGCAGGAGCTGTCCTTCAATAACTTGTAAACAAGAAATATAAGTACTGCTTGGCTAGGTACCTACCTATTTCTCAAAGAAATTCTCCGAAACACAACAGCGATACAGTTCATACAGTACCTATACCTACGGTCTACGTTCGACAGAGTTATTAGCCTACCTACTTATCAATTTATAGGTAGGTAGGTATGTCAATCAAACACTTCAGAAAAATGTTCGATGGAAGAGAACTCATTGTTTACACCGATCACAAGCCACCATCTGATAGATACCTACCAGCAGACTAATAAAACTTCATTCATAACTTAGTAAAGCGTAATTTTAGCTCCAGAAATCAAGTTTCCGTAGTGTAGCGGTTATCACGTGTGCTTCACACGCACAAGGCCCCCGGTTCGATCCCGGGTGGAAACAGTTGCTTTTTGTATTTTATTGCCGATCATAAAAAGTATCTTCACGCTTTTTTATTAATTGGGTGATCAGAGAAATCTGAAAAATAAACATTTTGTTAAAATAAAAGTGAACTACGTACTATTTCTCGCCTTGAAACTTACGTTTAGAAATCTATGATTGTTATCAAGGCCAAGTATGCCGCAAAACCAAATTATTTGTCGTATCAGATTACGATAGCTCACTTTGTTATTTTTTTTGTTGCTTTGTATGAGCTACCTATGTTATGAAATACCACGTTACCGATTTGGGGTAACATGACATGTACCTAATGATAGTTGTATTGATCTAAATAAATAAAAAAAATATTTATTTAGATTGCGTCGGGGACAGTGGTCAGTGATTGACTGACGCCAGAATGATTTAATAAAAAAGCGTGAAGATACTTTTTATGATCGGCAATAAAATACAAATAGCAACTGTTTCCGCCCGGGATCGAACCGTGTGCCTTGTGCGTGTGAAGCACGCGTGATAACCGCTACACTACGGAAACTTGATTTCTGGAGCTAAAATTACGCTTTATTATTATACAAACAATTTATTATAATTATTCATCTCAAGAAAATCGTCATACCTACCCGGTACCAACACTCTCAATATTCTGCGAAACGTCTACGTCACACGTTCGACCATACCTACTAACGCTGTGCACAATTCAAGTCACCCTGGAATGAACAACACACATTATTTGTTTCTGAACGCACCATTACCGTGAACGTGAGCTTAGTAGGTACCTACAACAAAATAAAACAAACTAATAATAATGTTTGTCTGTCTGAAACTATTTTTTTTTTACTATTTTAAAATGCGTAAAAGATGTTTATCGTAACCCGGCAAAACCATAGGTATTTAGCAAATGTTTGCAAGTTTAATTTTGTGACTACTTTAGTAGGTACCTAGTTTACCGATTTATAATGGTTGACCAAAAACATATTCAAACACATTCAAATATGAAACACTGACTCATCATCACTGACACGTATGACGTAGGTAATCAGTATTGTGACGATATTTCAGAAAAATCACGGGCCAACATGCTGTTTTTTAGTTTCTAATACCACCAAAAATATAATTGCGTATTTAGAATAATTAATTACTATACCTACGATAAATTAGTTACAATATAGTCTCAAATACATACTGGAGGAAAATTGCAATTTTAATCAATGAAAATGCATAGCATACAAAAAATACACAAGAAATTCCGCGCGCAAATCATAGCGCGTGACAACCGAAATCAGAATGTATTAGGAATTATTTTTCTATCATAGGTATTATCAAGTCAAGTGAACGAAGTTTGGCAACGCTTTTTTTGTCAACGTATTCCATTTAGGAAAGAACGGCAACGTTGCTTATAACCTACACTACGAGTATTGGTATTTATGTTGCCACACAACAATAATAAATAATAAGTAAAATTGTTTAAAAAAACATAGATGTCGAAGGTCATTAGTTTTATGTTATTTTATTCTTGTTTTGATACGGTTGGAAAGGAAATCCAATTATTGAACTAAGATATTGATTTATCAGAAATTATTTTGCACGCCATCTAGTGTGCCAATTTTTAAACTTCGCCTTTCGTTTGCTTGTCAAAAGTACTCAAAAGTCCCGCAGTGTCACGCACACTACTAAAGAAGTGTCAATTTTTGCCGAGATTTCACTATTGTTTTTCTCAGTGAATAATGAAGTTATTGGCTAAAAACTTCGGACGCGAGCACATTTTATTGTAAAGAAGTGATAAAATGATTAGTTTTAAAGAAAGAGTGTCTGTGTTTAGTGTATAACTCTAATGAAAAATGTATGGACGGAGGGGTCGTCGCATCCACCTTAACAAGTGAAAACCGCACCTAATTCACTTTCATTATCCGCGACAAAACAAACATCATCTGCCTAGCCTTTTCCCAACTATGTTGGGGTCGGCTTCCAGTCTTACCGGATGCAGCTGAGTACCAGTATTTTACATGGAGCGACTGCCTATCTGACCTCCACAACCCAGTGACTGGGTAATACGATACCCCTAGGTAAGACTGGTTGTCAGACTTTCAAGCTTCTGACGACTCGTAACGACTGTCAAAGATCCACGTATGACAGCCGGGACCAACAGCTTAACGTGCTTTCCGAGGCACGGAACGATGTCAGTGATGTCAAAGATAAACTTAGAAAGTACATATGAATTGAAAAAGTCACATTGGTACTTGCCCGGATTCGAACCCACAACCTCATGCATGAGAGGCGGGCGCCTTAACCGCTAGGCCATCACGACACTACAAAACAAACACTTTCTATAATTGTTTATTTAACTTTATAAATAAATATACCTATACATACTGTATACATATACAAAACTCATAAATATATTTAAAAAAATATTATCTACAATTTATAAATAAAAGAGTAAAAGGGGGGGAGGGATCATTGGGCATCCGCATCGCAGTCAATTGTTAAAGTGCCCAAAAGGCTGCAGTCAACATTGCCACGTTGTATGGCAATGTTAACCCTCTGGCTGAACCTTATAGGCCTTTTATTGTATCACCATAACCATAATAATATTATTATTACATCTTGTTTGTACCTATTTCTCCAACATTTTTCCAGCTAATCTTTAAGACAAGTTGAAAATTAAAGCGGCAGTTGCACGCGAAGATACCTTACGTTGCATGCCACCGAAATGGCAATTCGAACGAATAGTAAGAAAAAACAGAAAATTGATTTAAAATATTGAGCAAGGCAGTTGAAGTGAAAAACAATGCAATTAGTCGTGTTAATGTGTTCTCTTATTATAAATGTAATATTTAACGTTTTATTAACCAGTAAACTGGTGTTTTATTAACATTTACACTCAGCAAAATAATGTATGTTTGACATATTTGCTCTGTTAAAGTATCATATTAACTAGTGTGTACTTTCTTTTTATCGGCTTTTTATATCTGTGTGGAGGTTTGTAATTAGCTATTTGTTAATCTCACACTATATCAGTGATTTATTAGTCTGTAAGCCTTCTGTGAAATAAAATAAATAAATATTAAAGTCTATGTTCGCTACTTATAAATAGTATGTCAGTAATGACCAAGATAAACTAGAAAGTACATGAATGGAATAAGTCACATTGATACTCGTACGGTATCAAACCCACAACCTCAAGCATGAGAGACCTTAACCACTAGGCAGGCCACCCCGTAGCGGTCCAGGGGGGGGGGGGCTAAAGGTTAACCACGTGGCCATCACCACACTAATACGTATACTTAAAAAAAAATGAATTAGTTTCAATTACATGTTCATGTTCATTGCAAGTTCTTTTTACATATTGCAACATAAAAAAGTTACAAGGCTTAAGATAAATCCCACTGCCTGAAAAAACCACAGAGTAAAAATAAGCAGATTTCTAAATAAAATGTCGGCCAGCTCGGTAGAGACTCTTATCGCGTCCGCTAAGTGGGGTAATCATTTCATTTCATGCCACTCAGCCTCTCTAAGCGTTAATATTTTCGCAGCAACCCCTCAAACTTAGGGTTGCCTCGTATTTACAATTTTTAATTTTATTTTAGTTGTTTATTTAAATGTCGAAGCCTTTTTGAAGGGGCAACTAGATTCAATTCTTTTTTTTTCTGGTTTACGACGTTCAATAGTGCCTTGGCCTAATTGAAATGAATGATTTGACTTTGTTTTGCTTGGTTCGAAACCGAGCAAGTATGTAGCTTTCTAAGTTTATCTTGGATATCGCTGAAAACGGTGAAGTAAAACATCGTGAGGAAACCAGGACTTATATTTATAATCTGTTGAACAAGCGTGATGTTCAATGCTAGTGCTCTTCTCTGTATGAGAAGAGGCTTTTGTCCAATAGCAGGACAATAATGGTAATTGGTATTATTATTATCACCTATTTAACAATAACTACCAAACCATACCATACCTATCTATCCTAACGACAGTAATTAGGAGGTTAATAAGAATTACCCTTAGAGATAAAAGAATAGACTATGATGTTGTAAAAAACCCCAGTTACTAGGTAAGTGTGTTTTTCCTAAAGATTAAATTCTATTTTAACAGAGAATGCGGTACTTTCTTATCTAAACAAGTAACATAATAGAGGCAGGGAAAAAATGCAATAAAAATACATATACCTACAGGGTTTTTCTTTAAACTTAATTGATAAGAATGCCCGTGGAGTTTCTTGCTCATTCTTCTCCATGCGCCCTACCTACATTTTGGAACGAGCTTTAACTTCCAGACTAATTGACCGACGTCTTGACTGTTCAAAAGTGCCTATCAATGGTTTAAGTGAAATAAATGCTTGACTTTGACTTTGACTTTAGGATTACTTCTAAAAATACAAACTGAAGTGCCAACCCTATTAAAACCAACATACATGGTCATACTAAGTTTAAACAGATCGCATTCAAAAGGAAAGCGCTTTAGCTTAATAGCTTTTAAGCAAACAAGCCTTTGATTACGCTCAATAAAATATATTTTTAATTTCATTGTGCTAATATCCCGGAACATTTTGAAATGGTTATAATGATGAATGGTTTTTACGCTGTTTTGCAAAATTAACGGTATTAATTACGGGCTGGAGTACTCTCCTACCTTCGAATTTAGTGTCAGTCAGAATCATTGATGTAAAACAGAGTTGACATGACCGATTTAGCCGAATCGGCCATTATTCCTTTAGGTTCTCCTCTTGACATGCCTGTCAAAAGGAGAACCTACTGGAATAATTAGTGTCATTAGTACAACCAATCACAAATTGTTGTTTACATAGATATAGCTGTTTCGCGCGGTAGTGGCGCATATTTCTTATTTTACATTTTACTTGTTTTCAATTTTTTTTTTAGATTTAAAATAGGTACCAGCTTGTTTTTATTTTGCTTTTGTGTTCAATTTTTCTTCTATGTTATGTGCGTAATTTTTGCGTGAATAAATAGTGTTTCTTTCTTTCTTTCTTTCTTTCTTTCTTTCTTTCTTTCTTTCTTTCATATATTATCTCGCACTTAGGCCGCCCTTACACTTGTAAGTTGCTTCCTTAAAATTCATGCAAGTCACTTACGGCTGTATTCGAATACGATAAGCGACCTACAAAGAGTGTTAACATTTGCTCGTTAGTTAATCGTGATAGTTATTTACGTGAGTAAAACTTACAAGTCTAAAGGCGACTTTACACTTTGATTGGTTAAAATCGAACCACCATTTATTTTAGTTCTCTCATAGACTTAGGTGTTACGTCATTGACTACAATGGAGGATAAAGTGTCATGCAATGTAACATTTGATTTACTATCAAACGTTGTGTAAGATGTAATCTGTAATAATGAAGACGAAGCCACACAACCCACTCAACTTAAGAAATACCAAAGAACAATAAAATACATAGATTTCCTCATTCCAAAACTATCACAGATACCATTGTTCATGGAGTAGGTATACAGCGCTATTTGGCATCTTCGGTCATAGCGCTGCCAAGGTATCGATTATCTGTAATCGATAGTGACCCAAACCGATTATCTATAATGGAATGATATAATTTCCAAATAGATACCTTGGATGCTGTTTATTTGTGAAAACTACATAATTAGAGACTCGATGCCGTCGACCACCTACGTAGGGGACATTAGGTCGAAAATTACTGGCCGAGGAACCGCAGAGCGGGCTGACACTTGGAGAAATGTCAAATGACCATGCAGGTACCACTGGAATGACAAAAAGAGTTTACGCTCGATAGAGTTTGTATTCGAAAGTAATTCTTAAAAAAAAAGCTTTTAAAAATGTCGATCGTTAAAGGACTTTTTGAATTTAGAATTCAGTATATTATAGTTGAGATAAGTACAATCTTTAGGGTTCCGTATACGAAGGGTGCGGGTACGGGATGCTATGACTTAGCCTCTGCTATCCGTCCGTCTGTTTGTCAGCGGGCTGTATCTCATGAACTTCAATAGGTAGAGAGTTGAGTGTACCTTACGTACGTTTCTATTGCCAATGATGGAAAACCAAGATGGCGGCTTTTATAAGTAGTGTTAAAATATTGTACGATTGTACGGAGCTCTTCATGTGTACGACTCACACTTGGTCGGTTTTTTTAAATGAAACTTTCTCCACAATCCCGGGGGGTACCTCCATTGTAGATAATAAAAATAAACAAAGGCCGCCGCTTTATCAATGTGAATTTTCTAATCAAACAATATATAAAATAATTTACCTTATCGACTAAGAATAGTTTCTCATGTAAGTAATAAATATAAGTTGACACTGACACAATAATCTATCGGCAGCCATTGTTTGCATATCTCACGAGAGACGGATTAGAGCGATTACCGTGCGAGTTAAAATAGTACACGCACATTTAGTGGGCTATCATCATAAGTGTGAAAGAGAAAGGGCATATAGAACTTGATTGTAATTACATGGACCACCCGCACGATCTCGCACCGACTATTACAGAATGCTTTTTGTAGGAAAATAATAATCGACACAATGAAGTCATCAGACGGACTCGAGTAATCGAGTTTGCCCCACTATAGGTAACACACTTAATTGAGTCCTCGCCTGCGGGGTACAGGGGGGTCGCGGGTGGCGGGCGTTCGTGGCGTGATACACAAGAGGCGAAATGTGCACTGGAAAGTTCTTAACGCTATTCTTGGCATAGCGGTCATAAGTGCAGTAGCATGCTAAGGTTTGAATTGCTGTGAACACGGGGTACAGGCCATACCTACATCTGTGTGTATGTATGTGATGTATTCAAAGTTAAAGTCAAAGTCAAATCATTTATTTAATTAGGCCATTATAAAGCACTTTTGAACGTAATAACAAAGTACACCTACGTACACCTCAAAATTCGCACACGACGTCGAAAGGTCGTAAGTTTAACCAAAGTGTCAATCGATTTGCTTTGTAGATTGCTACTCCACTTATGACCGCTACTGTACTTACTTTACGAAAATCTAGAGACCTACACGATAAACATATTAATATGTGTTTTTTTTTCAAAATTTCAAAAAAAAGCCCTTATTAGGTTTAAGATATGTGACGTCACAGTGGTATATGTTTTTTGTTTAACGCAGGCGAGGCCTCAATTAAGTGATTTAGCTATAGTCTCATAATGATGTTCTTGTCCCTTCGGGCCTATTCCACTCCACCTCTTTTCCGACTTCAGTGCGTGGAACAGCGCAATAAAAGTTGAGGTAACGTATTGCTACTTTGAATTAACGGTCAGTGTTGCCAGCGGTAATTCGTGATAGAGGGATTTATTTTGTTTTATTTTATTGTTGTTTTATTTTGTAGATGTTTTTGTGTTTTGTTTTAAACTTTGTGTGATAATTAATGTAAATACTTAAATTCATTATTTCTTAAAAAAAAACATTACACTACTGGAAATTTCACCTGTATCGTGGGCGAGTTTACAAACATACAAACTCACATACTTACACAAACAGCCAGACCCGGAACAACTATCCGTAAGCCATACAAATTTTTAATCCGTGCGGGAATTGAAGCTGCGACACAGCAGCCAATTTCTCAGCCACTGCGCCAACCGTGTCGTCAAACACACACTGGCGCTAGCTGATGGATTACTCACTAATTACTTCGACCGATACTTTGTAGGTACTATGTCCGATGTCCGGTCGGTTCAATGTCGGCCTTTGTGTAGGTATCTGGATAAAAAAAAAACTGTTCTGTCACCATTTCAGTTGTTATTGTTCAAAACCGCAGTAAACAATGCGTTTTACTTTATTAATAGTTATTAAACTAGAGTAGGTAGTAGGTACCTAATTTATAAATTACAAATAATATTTTCAACTTATGGGTTTTTCTCTCTATCAAGTAACTTATGTCTAAAGTACCTATAATTAATTATATTTACCATGTAGGTACATAAATAAAGTATTGAAACAGAACTTAAAATACTTAATAATTATTATTAAAATTAGCAGTACAGTATCGCGGTTTTATTGATTAAAGTAACATGTAGTTACTTAGACTATTTAATTGCGGTGTGTGTACTGCTTGAATTAATAAGCATTTTCCTTGTTTGATTAACTGTTTCGATTTCAACTTCAATTATGTATATTATCACGAAATCGTATGTTATAAAAAAAATCCTTAAGTAAACTAGAATGACCAGAAGATAATTAAGTTCTTTTTATTCTCTTTTTTTTTTCAAGTCAAAAGAATAGCAGTAACACGAAGGTGATAGCTAAATAAAATCTTAATAAAAAAGAACATAATTCGAAAATCGAATACCGCTCAAATAAAAAGTAAACCACGCACTAATCGATAATGACTATCTACCAGCCAGTAACAATAGAATGTATTAATAAATCGATTGTAGGTTATAATCGATTCCGATAATCACCAAGCCTACAAATTAGCCTTTGAATAAACCATCAAAGTAGAGCAAGTGTGTTTCCGCGGGCGGAAGAACCGTCCGCCTGTGACTGAGCGAGCGGTTACCGTTCCGGACGATTCCTCTTTCCGGCAAGCACAACACTGACCCTGTATTAGTTGTTTATGGTGCTATTATAATATATGGCCATATGGGTAACGTACTGCAGAAATAATGAATGAAGTAAACTATAGTTATATATTCTAGCTGACTCGACGGCTTGCTGTGGCTTGAAGTAAGTAAAAATATTGAGGTCAATAATCGAGATAAAAACCATCCTATCGTTTAAGTTTGACCAAATTACACAGCCATGTTTCATAAAAAATGGTTGAGTAGTTTCGGAGTTCATCCCGGACAAACAACGTGACGCGTAATTTATACCTAAGTATAATAAGATATAAATAAATATCGAAAATATTCTCTGATTATAATCTTATTTTTCATATCGGGAGAAAATCAAACTTACATCAACCATCTCGAACCGACAAGTTTCGAAATTCAAAATTAAATTGTAAGCGCGATTAATAAAATCAAAACAATTTTCTAACAGTCTTAACCCTTCTCCTGCTGCGTGACTCGGTGAGTCACGGCCGCGAATTCCATAAAATAATCTCGAGTCAACGTCCAAGGCGTTGGCGGCTCCTCTGCGCGCCGACTTGACAACGATACAGATTTATTAGGACGACTAATTTACGTGGTAATAAGGGCTTCATCTACACTAACATCATAAACTCGAAGAGATTTTTGGTTTGTCTGTTTGTTTAAACGCGCTAATCTCTGAAACTACCAAACGTATTGGAAAATTATTTTTGTGTATGATAGCCAGATTCATGAGGAAAAGTATAGGCTATATAACATCTCGCTACGACCCCCGGGAGCAGAGCAGTAACCAAAGACATAACAGAAAGTGGGTGAAAAAAACCACGCGAAGTCGCGGGCAGAAGCTAGTTCCATATAAACTCAAGCTAAGGCAGAGCCCACAGTAAGTTATTTCCAAGCTCCCTAATGAGTATAACTGGGCGTATGAGTTACACTAACTTTATCTTAATGACTTTATGGTCCCACAGACCCATTAAATTCAAAAGTCGAACGTGTCGAGGTGTTTGTGCCTCGTGCTTAATGATAGGGAAGCAGGTTATGATGTCTCAATTTACTTCATTTACTTGTACGTTTTGACGTACAAATGACAGCTGTTAATGAGCAAATTACGGGGTGTATTAAAATGTAGTGTACCTAAATAGTAACAAATTTTTTATAGGTACTTTAACATTGAAATAGTATAGTGTGTTGCGTTAAAATCCATTTTATCCGTTATATGTTGTAAACTTGTCATTATTTAATCAATTTAAACGATCTAAAAAGCTATCAAATCATCGAACTCAAAGTGGAGGTTTGCCTTAAAGAAATTATATTGCAGACCGGCGCCTCGGCAGCCATCTTAGATTTCCCACTTTATATTTAGTGCACAATAAATATGTCGAAGATTAAGTTGCATTTATAGCCCTTCACGCCTTGACCGGCTATCGGCAAGGATTCAAGTCCATTGCTCTCTTAGTAACAAGTTAATTGGCACTCTTATAATGTAAAAGCATCGATGGAAGTGGTTCTTTATGTGTTAGAACGTGGATGGAGTGTTCAGCACAGGCGTAAAACTTTGTGGTCATCTGGTGGCTTGCAGGTGAATGGTTTGTCTGTAATGTGGGTTAATATCGTCGTCAATGTAATAGGACTTGTCTTTCGAATTGTTTTAAAACCACTGAAGCTATCTACGGAGATACTAAAATCGACAGAACTTTAATGTTCATTTTACCGTACGAGTCTGTTTTAAAGCAATTTTTTCTTGACATGGTTTTAACAATCAGATGGTCAATTAATATCCAAATAAGGAGATGTGCCTGTTCGTTAGTGTTGCAAACTCATTATTTATGTTGATTTATTTTTCTTTTCAAATATTTCCCCCACTAGATTTTTCCTGTATCGTAGATGCGTTTACCAACATATAAACTCACACAAACAAGTTTCAATTTGTAAGATTTATTATTTATTACTTAGGCTAAGCAAAAAATGAGATTCAAATTACTATTCTATCTTTTCTTCTACAATCGCCATTCATTCGCACTGTACAAACTTCCTTATTCACACGGTACCCATAAATCGATAGCTTATTTGGTAAACTGCAAACTTGGAATGCATTCGAACGCCTTTAATAATAACTTAACCCGTTTCTGCTTGCCAGTGGTCGGATCGAGATTCCCGCCAGATAAATAAAGGATGACGCATAAGCGAATTCTTTTATAATTAGACAATCCAGTTGGGATGCCGCATGCCGGTCAAAATTGCCCATATCTGGCGGGGAAAGGGTTAACTTTGGCGCGAAACCAAGATTGATTATCGTGAAACTAAAGTTCGAAAGGTTTAATTATACGTTCAGTGTGGTGTGGTCGTTGTTGTTACTTTTTTGCGCTAAAAGCCTTTAATTTTGTTAAATTTTCGGCGGAATATTATTGTATCATAATTACTGTTTTGGTTAAGATTTGGTCGGATTATAAGTTTTGCTGTATAAAGTACAATATATTTATCCTTTTTTTTTCTTTTTCTTAACCAAGGTGTTAAATATATTGCTCTTTGTTTTTCGAGAAATTATTTTGGCTGTTGCTGTCCCATTTAACGTGAGATGTGCTTTCCTTAATACTCGTACTTACTTATGTAAATATACACATCAAAAGTGTCTAGGGATCAACATCCCTAACAAATGTTAGGGATGTAGATCCCTAGACACTTTTGATGTGTGTAATACCAGCCTATTATAATCCCACTGCATGGCAAAGTCCTCTTCTAACACAGAAAAGGCACGAGCATTGATCACCAAAACACTTCGAAAGCAGGTAAATATGAAATAGAAAAGTCATATTGGTACTTCCCAATATGATATTTCTTTCTTCTTTTTGTTTCTTGTCTTTTTTTTATTTCCAAAACAACGGCTTTCTCTTTACAAACTTCGACTACTAACAACTTTGTATTGTACTACAAAGTTGTCGGTATATCGACCGCGACTACGCGTCGTGACAATAAAAACGAACAGATAAAATCTTAGAGCTCCCAAAAACACCGATGGCCGTATCTATAGTGTGAAGAACAGCATTAGGACTGACTATAGATGTCGCAGTGCGGTTGAGAAGGTTTATTCCATGTTTGTCGAGGTCACGTACACATAGAAAGTGTCCCTCCTAGCCTCCAATACATCTTGGCTGAGGGTAAATTGCTTTGACAGAATTTGCTACTTTTACCGCAAAAATTATACAGATACTATCACCCGAAAGGTTCTGTACGTCCGTACAATACGTATTTATTTAACGCAAAATACAAAAAATACGTTAATTTTATACAATTTTTATTATTTGTTGCTATAGCGACCATAGTAATTACACGCTCTGTGAAATCAGTGTCTATTTACTCGTATTATGGTTAAAGGGATATAACCCTGTGACACACGGATTATATTTTCTTTTATTTTATCACCTACCTAAGTAGTTACAACATCGCATTGGCATATTAAAGCTGTAATGTTCAGTAAAAAATCTCCATCGGTCAATTTTGCTGAAATGAGTTTGTGGGGAGCTAGCAATCTTTAGCATTAGGTAGAATGACACCTCAAGCTCACCTCACCAAAATACCGAAGGAGGAATTTACAAAACATACTGGCAGGATAAACTTAGAGAAGCATCCATTGTATAACTTTATACCATCTACTTTAATGTAAGTATGGACCTTGAGTGTGAGTGGACCTTCTATGCCTTTTTATTGTGCCCAAGACGAAGCACCGCATTTGTCCACGCACGTCACGTAGATATACACGAATTCCCTTACGAGTGACGGCTAGTGTTGCCAGCTGTCCCGATTTTCGCGGGACGTCTCGATTTTCAAAGGTCTACGTCTCGATTCAATCTTTATCGGGATGCTAAATGTCTCGATTTTTTTTTTACCTTCTTACTCTTACTCTGTACCTACTGCTTTGATTGATAAAATCAGGAAAAACGAATTATTCTGTTACCTTACAATATAATTTAAAACATTTTTTTTTTCTTTCCAAACTCAGGCAATTATAATTTACAAGAATTTGTTTTTTGTCCCGATTTGAAAAACAAAATCCCGATAATTTAAACCTTCCGTCCCGATATTTTACTCACTTCACGGCAGCACTACTGACGCCTTATATTTATGCGTAGACTGTACGCATTCCGGAATACTCGCTCTTATAACATTACTTTACTCAAACTTCTACCCCAGTAGCGGAGTGTGAAGGAATCTGACACTTTTTAGTTAAAATTTTAGCGTAAACTAGCGTGTTACTAAAATATTTACGTCTTACGGCTATTTGTAAGCGAAATCATGCGTGACAATGTTCAGATAAAACAGTGTGTTGCTTATATACAGACACATTCCTAAGCTAATAGCGTTAGATATAATCGCACGAACGAGCCGAATTTATAGACTGCAGCAGTTTAGGGTTAAATTCTTATGTGTGCACGATTGAGATGCTGAGCACTTATTTTCTGTGACACAAAAGAATTACCTTTTTTAAATTCTTTAAAAAATTCTACTTATTTTTTATTTTACTTTCCGAGTTTATTTTGGACATCACTGATATCGGTGAAGGAAAACATCGTAAGGAAACCTGGACTTATAATTAACATAATTAGTCTGAAATCGCCAATTCGCCTTGAGCAAGCGTGGTGATCAATGTTTGTGTCTTCTCTGTATGAGAAGAGGCGTTTGCCCTGCAGTGGGACAATAATAAGCTGATATTATTATTTGTTGACTTATTTTTTATTTAGGCCGGGCGCAAACATCCGGTTTCCGGATCAGGTTTCCGTATCAGGAGGCGTGTATGTACCTACATACACACACATGCATAAATTACACATACATTCATTTTTTTTTACATGTGTGTGTAATTAATGTATGTGTGTGTATTTACATACACGCCTCCTGATTCGGAATCCTGATCGGAAACCGGACGTTTGCACCCAGCCTTAAAGTAAAATAATAGGTACTAGTAACTAACAATACTGCTCTATAATCTTATGCATAATAAAAATAAACATAAAAACATCCGAAGAACTGGAATTCCAAGTCTAAAATAACTTAATTAAAAGCAGATTTAGAAACGTAAATGGAACTTACGTAAATGCTAATGAAGGACTAAAATGCTAAGTGGGCGTCTATCACCGATACGTCTTGACTAATTGACTGGATAAAGTCAGAAGCACAAGTAATGGAGACATTAAATATTTCCATATCATTAATACAACGTAACAGCTAT
Organism: Hoplodrina blanda; assembly: GCA_949316365.1. Classification (NCBI taxonomy): domain Eukaryota; kingdom Metazoa; phylum Arthropoda; class Insecta; order Lepidoptera; family Noctuidae; genus Hoplodrina; species Hoplodrina blanda. The sequence goes on along the minus strand of OX438580.1, from coordinate 15,142,507 downwards.
CGACAAAACCTCTATATTCGTTTTAAATGGAGCATGAAACTAATTTGAGTCGGTTGGTCGAACTCGGCACCGTGTCACAGATTATTAATTATTTAACTAAAACCTAATGTCACTAATGTCAGGGGTTTAATTTTGAAGAAATGTCGACATTTTAATCATTCATTATTATTTTTTTATTTGTTCTCTTGAAAGTCTGACAATCAGTCTTACTCTCGCATTTTAGGTATACTATAATAACAGTAGTAAGATATAGGGTACATATCAGAATATCGAAAATCAAAATATCGAAAATCAAAATATCGAAAATCAAAATATCGAACGATCAAAACATCGAAAATCAAAATATCGAATGCTCATATGATCGAAAGATCATATAATCGAAAATCAAAATATCGAAAATCAAAATATCGAAATTCAAAATGTCGAAAATCATATTATCGAAGTACAAAATATCGAATGTTCAAAATATCGAAAATCAAAATGTCGAAAATCATATTATCGAATGTTCAAAGCGGGGCTCCGTAGACCGGGTTTCCGTTGACTAGACCAATACCTGGACAATCTAGTTTTGGCGTAGTCGACGGAACCCCGGCATAATTTACGCTTAACAGTTGGTCGCTCTGGGCGGTAAAAAAAAAAAGCTGCCGCCCTATCTCCCGTCAGCCATGTCGTCGGAGCTCCGCCGGCCTTCGGCCTACGCTCCTCATGTCCCAAAGTCGGACTTCTGGGACCAAAAGTAAAAAATCACTAACTTACGTTTATTTAGAGCGCCGATTATTTGGCATAATTTGACTTAGCATACTACGAAGATCACAGAATTTTAATAGAAATAATTTTATTAGTCATAAAGAAAAAAAAAATTGTTTTAAAAAATCACTCTGGTGTGCTACAAAAGTTATTGATTTTTTACTTTTGGCCCCAGAAGTCCGACTTTGGGACATGAGGAGCGTAGGCCGAAGGCCGGCGGAGCTCCGACGACATGGCTGACGGGAGATAGGGCGGCAGCTTTTTTTTTTTTACCGCCCAGAGCGACCATCTGTTGAGCGTAAATTATGCCGGGGTCTATGAAACTGACGCAAGTTGCAAAAGGCGCCCCACGGTAAATATGTTAAGTAGCACGAAAAACAAAATTTCGATATTTTGAACATTCGATATTTTGATTTTCGATATTTTGATTTTCGGTTATATGATCTTTCGATCATATGAGCATTCGATATTTTGATTTTCGATATTTTGAGTTTCGATATTTTGATTTTCGACATTTTGATTTTCGATATTTTGATTTTCGATATAATGATACATTCGATATTTTGATTTTCGATGTTTTGATTTTCGATATTTTGATTTTCGATATTCTGATATGTATCCAAGATATAATTTAATAAAGATTGTATTTCGGCAGAATAATTTATTGCTTTGTTAGAGCAGGCATTTAAAAAAAGAACAAAAAAAGAAATACAACATAGACAATAAAATTTTCTTTCTTCTCAACATTCATCACTTTTGTTTTAAGTAATCAAACCTGCATCCACAAAGCACGGTTGCACGAACGCAATTTTACAATGACCATAAACCACGCAATGTAAATAGTATAATAAATCACAAAAATAACAAAAGATAACACGTTTTGTAAAACTGCTCCCATTTCGTAACAGTATTTGGGTCGACACACTGTAAACAGGGCTTATCTTGCTTCGCTTAGATACCGTTTACACCTGAATCTTGACGATCCATCGTCGTACAGTTGACATAGTATTAAGACGACTGCAAGGCACATAGGTCTATATACCAAATCTTCCATGAAGCGAAGATTCCCCGGAATATGAAAAACTTTGACTTTGGGATGCAACCTACTCTATAATGTGAGGGGGGGGGGGGGTAAATTTTTCAAAATGAGCAACCCTTTGGATGAAGACGTCTACACTGATATAGAAAAAAGTACCGTAAAAAAATCTCGGTGAGGTAATCTGTTACCCCAGCTTGAGAGAGACAGAGAGAGAATGAGAGATTCTTACAGTATTGCACTACACTACACTAAACTTCATACATCAATCTCGTTACAGAGAACTTCGCACTAATTATACGACTATCATTCCTATAACTCGGTCAGTTCGTCCCTTTATTACAGTTTTTATGAAAGAGTCACATTTACCATCAGTTATTAGACTGGGCATTAGCAAAATCTTGCATTATTCGATCCATAGCTGTCGACCTGTCTGTGAGTAGCCTGTAGCCTATGTCTTATCATGAATCATCATCAGACTTCTTCCGGGCTTTAACCTTTTACAGTAAACTGACTAGGATCCCAAACATGGCTTGATACTGAAGCTAGTCGTTAAGGTATTTAGACTGAAGTGGTTTGATATCCCGTCGTCTGTCAGTCCATATTGAGTTAGCTGCAGTCGTCTTTGGACATTATGACCAAGCAATAATGCGAGAGATACATCGATATTGCGATGCACATAACGGGTCATCTAACAGAAGCCCGTTGAATTTATCATGTGCGTGTGTAGATTGTGATGACAGGTTGTTATTAGCTGTTCATTTGTTCTGTTCGATGTGTATGGTGTATTGAAGAAGATCGATAATTTCTCGGTTTGTGACGGGGTGACTTGGCATTTTTTTTGTTTTTCTAAGCCGTTTCTTGTTTGATTTTACAATAGTGTCCGTGATTCGAATTTCCTGGATCTGCCGAATGGCCGCTATTTAAATATTGAGTGAGAATAATCATGACCTTATAAGTCTTGTTTAAGAAACTGCTTTTTCTTCGAAACGTGGCTTAAAAAGAAGAAAATCAACAAACACTCCAGCAAAGGTCGTCACACCATACGGCGTAGTTATAACAATATTCCAAAATATATTCATAAGAAGGAATTCAAAATCAAATCATGCGCAGCTTGTTCAAACATACTATCCGGGGGAGATGATGTTTGTTTGCGTTGCATCGCCCCCGGACGCGAGGGGGCGCTGTACACGATTATACTTCTAGATTCATTCAAAATTCGAACGTTTCGATGTAAGAGGAAAACAGTTTATGACGTCACAAGTCTTGTCAATGTCAAAATTCATCAAATGACACCTTTTGTTTCGAATTTCAAAATAGAACGTCAGTAAAAAAAGAAAATACCTAAGCTCTATTTTTTTAAAGACGTAATGGATATTAGATCTTGGCACATGAACACACCCAAACATCCTAATTTAATGGCCGCCGTGTATGATAATGGAGCGATTGACGTTGAAGAATGTCCAGACAATGATTAATGTGCGTGATGGTGTATTAGTTCGAAGAAAGGTATCGATTAGACTAACATCTTGAATATTGAATTTGTAACAATACCTATTGGGTTGGTTGGTTGGATGACATTAAGCTAGTTTTTGAAATTAGAATGTTTTTCAAAACGGTACATCTTATTTCGTAAGAGATAAAATACATAATAAGTACAATATTTTACGCATCTAACATGTTAGATATTCAATATCAGAGAGAAAAACAAATTGGCAGTAGTGAATGCAAAATGGCGTTGGGTAAGCGCAACCAGGCAGTTAAGAAATCTTGAATATGTATTTCAAACAAAATCTCGGTTCGTAATTAATCATACAGTAAAAGCAACAAATCGTCACTTAAATTCTAACAACACGTAAGTCTAAAATAGCAACTTAACAGGCGAGTAAAAAAACTGCATAATTTAACATTGATACTATTACAATACCATTTCATAGTTTGTGTACACTTCAAATTAGATTAATCAAATATAGGATTATAATTATTCAGTAGAAATAATAATAATTACGCTTACTTTTTGGCATACGCACGTTGTGATGTCTTATTTAATACCTAAATTGACTTACGTGGTGTTAGAAATTAAAGGATGAAATTATAATTTAACATTCTCAAAGCCACTGTCTCTAATACATACAACCGCAACGACGTCCCTAAAAACCAAAAAACTCATAACATTATCTGTCGTGATCACAGTAAATATTAGTATCAAAGCTGCGGTGAGTCACATTATTGTCAATAGACATGTCGCCCCCTAGTTTAGGGCTGTTCTCTTGACTGTGTGGTCCAAGATGGAAGTGAGAAGCGGAATTACGAATGATTTAAGTGCTACTCAAATAGATGCAGTGATTACTCAAATAATTGACAACAAGGAGAAGAACTTCTTTTTCGATTTCCAGCTCCTATGAGCATTACTGAAAACAATCGGTATTTTGGAGATTTTAAACATGTTCCTTTTAAACGGTATTTCTTGTTAGCCTATTTCGTGACCACTGCTGAGCAAAGACCTTCTCTTTCTCCTTCAAAACTCTATAATGTTTGATCTATGGCCATGTTTGCCACGAGAACATATTCGATAGCCCCGCCACCTTCGTTGCGGTCGACCTCTACGGCGATGTCCGTCTTTCAGAAATCCATTAAGACCGTTATAATGAGTCGTGCTTTCGCTTCGCACTTGTCACACTTGGTCACCAAAAATCGTAACACAGCAAATTAAAATTTAAAAATTTTCTCCCTTGTTATTCTACAGATTCTCGCATACACTTATCGACTGGACAGTTACAGTCTTTTTATATTTGCCAGAATGGTTTTATATTGCCCACTAGGGGGGTCACCTTGAGACGCAGACTCAGCTGCACTCAGCTTCCACCCACAGCCTATTGCTTCACAATGATTGAACAATGTCTTTCTATCTTCATTCAGTTCAGATATTTTAATGTATACCGACGATCTAGTTTGCACTGGCCTTGCATTTGAGCCTAGATTTAGTTTATTTATTGTGTATTTCAAAACGTTTATGATCGGTCGTAAACTCGTAATGCGTAATGATAGAATTAATGACAGTGTCTACCCACATCCTCTCTTTGAAATTTTGATTTGCATGAAAGTTGTCAGTAACTCTGAGTCATTCAAAGTCTTGTATACAGTTTGAGTTCTAGAAAATCTTTTGATCGCATTTATCTTTGAAATAATCCTTAATTTATGCTAACTGTACAAAATCGTAAATTAATTTATCAACATTTTCAATTTTCTATAGCCAATGACTACGTTGTATTGTCTAGCTTTGTCTAAATAAGATTTAATCTATGCTCTAATATAATAAAGCTGTAGAATTGTTTGTTTGTTAAACACGCTAACCTTTGAAATTACTAATTATATTGGAAAAAACTTGTATATGATATAGCCTGTCATGAGGAATAGTATAGGCGATAATATACAGTGGGTGGCCAAATTATTAGGGACAGCGCCGAGATTTTAATAATTTCTAGTTTGTTTAAATTTTTCAGGGAAATGGGTTGTCTTTATTAGAATAACTACAAACCTTAAAACACTTGCAATAGTTGCTATACCTCTCTGGGCATGTGTAGAGTGCAGTATTAATGTTTTTATTTCTCTAATTTTTCTTGAAGACGTATCTGAAACGTTGCCAATACTAGAAAAAAAGTAATTTAGAGGTTTTCAAGTTATAACTTTAATAAAATTAAAATTCAAGTATTAAGATTAAAAATAGTACCACTATACGAAACATTACTCACGTTCTGACTACGGTTAGCTGAAATAAACTTGCAATGTCAATCTGAAATTATTTTTTTTACACTGCTGTAATAAGAGTAATTTTCAACAAAAATCAACGAAATGAGAAAGTCACATCAATTTTCAAAAAAATTGTTCCAGCTCCACAATTTTTTTTACATCAAAACATAATATTGATATCAGTAATAACATCAAATAAAAAAAAAACCATAATAAATCTATTAGTCTATTACTTTGTTTCAAAATAATGTTTCAACTAGATATTACATTTCTATGAGTGCTGTCCCTAATAATTTGGCCACCCATGGTAACATCACGCTACGATACGATCATCATCACGTTATCATCACGATAAGACGGGAGCGGAGTAGTAGCCTAAGACATAATTCAACGCGGATGAAACAAACCACCACACGCACGAAGTTACGGGCAGCACCTAGTCATCATCTGCCTAGCTTTTTCCCAATTATGTGGGGGTCGGCTTCCAGTCTAACTGGATGCAGCTGAATATCAGTATTTTACATGGAGCGACTGCCTATCTGATCTCCACAACCCAGTAACTGGGTAATACGATACCCCTTGGTAAGACTGGTTGTGGTTGCACCTAGTAATAAAATATTCTACAAATAATCTTGTAAGATTATTTGTAGTAGGTATGTGAGGTGCAACATCCAGTTTCCGGAGTTAGCTGATGAATTGCACCACACCCTTCAAAACACTCTATCTGCCATCAAACATCCAATATCGAAACTTAACACCTCAATACAAGGTTTATATTCCAGTGTCTACAAACTATGTAAATCAGTAATTTCGGATTATCCCGTCTCAGCCGTAGAAAGCACGATCGGAATGAGATATTAACATTGATTTAGTTATTCAATAGGCATTATGTTTATAGAGCCGTTGTTCACACTGAGATGTGATTGCATTGAATATGACTTGTCATCACTGTACGTGACAAGTAATTTTCAAATGACAATTAAGCTGTCAAATGTCCGCCATCTTGCATTCTGGCGGTTGACTTTTGTTTTTACCTTAAAATGCTAGAAATTAGGAAAGTTTGACTTGTTCATGTAAGATTCGTCAATCAATCGTCTAACGATTGATTGACAACAATGAGCACCTAATAGAAATGGCCAAGATCATTCGTTATTTAAAGAATAGGAAAATTATGGAACTATTTTCATGGAATAGGGGAATTATGTATTCGATAGATTCAATGCTGGATCATTATTCGGGTACAAAAGGTACCTTACCCAATTACGACCGCTGTTTTTGTATAAGTTTTAAAATGAAAACTAGCAAATGCACATACCTTCATACAACTAAATCTGCACTTAAGACACAGCTATATTGAAAACTTGCAATAGAAATTTCCTAAACATCAAACGCGATAGAATTACAACATACATCAACAAAGTCAGCAAAGATACAGACATAAACGTTAACAAAATCGAGGTCAAAGGTGAGTTGTGAAAATACTTCAATTTTCACGCCAACTCCCTTTACGAGGTGATAAAATTTAACACAAGATTCGTCTAAGAGTATTGCTAAAGTAACAGGTTGCTGTCTGCCATTCGGAGCAAGCCATTTCCCTCACCTCTCACGTCCCGACAGCCAATTCGTGAAAATGTCTTGGAACTTCATCCATCGCTCCACTGATTTAAAGACGGTCTAACAAAGTAGAAGCTAATGGAGCGGTGGATGTAATTCGTTGGCGTTGAACCAACGAACTGCCTGAGCGGAATAATAAGTGTTTTCTGAGTAGAACATCGAGTCAAGATATGCTCGTTAATTGATATTTCTTCAGCTTACGTCGAATACGAATCGGGTTTGATGTGAGTGTCATTGAGAAAAGCAATGTAGTGCTTTACTAAATTTAAAAGTTATATTTTATTGCTCCAATTTTTTTGTCACTTTTTGACACGCGAAGGTTTCTTCATCTTCTCCCTCTAACTTCCTCAAAGTTAAGCAAACATAACAATACTAAAGAAGCCATTTCAGTTCGTTAATCCAGGCGTGGTGAGTGTTTCCCAAAATTTATCGATTTTTGTATGAATCAAAGAAAACACGCTCGCACCCTCCTTGCTTCAGTAATGCAATAACGCCGGTACTCGGCGGATGTTTAAATTTATTTGCACCCCTCACTTCGCCCCCTATGGAAGCACCCGAAGCACCCCATTCGACCCGTCTAGCTGACAATTATTAACTTTTCCTGATCGAAACTACGGGATGTCATTGGCTCTCTTGCTAGACGAGACGAAATTCATTTAACATCAGAAATCGAATTTGTTATGATCGATAGTACTTCGTCCATTGCAGAGTTAAGAGATTATATAACTTTATTTTTTGTTTAACAGAAACCTGAAAAGGTGACATTGTACCCGTCATTATGAAAAACTTTTATTAATCGAAAAAAATCAGCTAATCTATATTATATTTCGGTTTGGAACCTAATAGTAGGATAAGATCTAAAGATCAATCGTATAGTATTAAAAGACTTCTGTCAGCCATAACCTTAAAGCGCTCGAAACTTGAAGAAGGTAATCTATGTTACATAACACGTCTCAGAAGTATCAGGACAAAGAATTACAGTGTCAAAAAGTCTACATATTCAATTTATAATGTCCATTTAGGAGAGAAAGCTAAACAGTTGCTTCTCCATCCTACGCAAGCGTCAGGTAACAAATGGGTCACTAGCACTTACTCCACTCGACGCAAGCGATGATACTGTCGAAGATACCGGTAAACGTGATTAAAAGCTAATTAAACGATGTTGACTGCCTCGTTGGTCTAGTGATCGCAAAGCGCGACTGCTGAGCATGAGGATTGGTTGGATTCCCAGGTCGGGCAGTGTTATTGGGTTTTTCCATCAGGAATTTCTCAGTAGCAATCTCGGAGTCTGGATTTGTGCCCGGTTGATGGCAATAGGCTTAATTATCCCCTATTACCATGGGACTTAAAAATAACTGGCGACTTATGGGTGTGTACTAATGGGTACACGTTAAGCCCTCCTCTAGTGCACGAGGCTGTGGGTTCACAACCGACAATGACAATGACAATGACAAATGACAATTTTTCTATTTCACATGTATTTTCTAAGTTTATCTTGGACATCACGGACATCGGTGAAGGAAAACATCGTGAGGAAACCTAAACTTATTTAATATAAGTCTGAAATCGCCAATCCTCCTTGAACAAGCATGGTGATAAATACTCGTTCCTTCTCTGTATAAGAATAGGCGGCGCCTTTGCCCTGTAGGGGGCAAATAATAGGCTGGTATTAATAAAAGATGTCTTAGATTATCTTTGAATTCTAAACTTACCTACTGTGTTCTCTTTTACCCACAGACGCAGATCAACTATGCACAAACCGCGGCTGCTGCGGCGCGGGCGCACGGACGCGCCTGACGCAGGCTGCGCGCACGCAACTCGAGTCTGCGCTGTGGAGCGAGCTCAGCAAGCTTGCTGATACTCTCAACAACAGAGCTATCAAGTTTGACGGTAAGTGAACAACATAGTGTATATAATTGAATGAAAATCCTTTGTACAACCGAGGACGATGGCGGTTGTCCAATTTTCAACCTAATTACTAAAAGCGTAAGGATGAGACTTAACCCGTCAATCAATTGACATACTTTTTATCAGCTATCAAAATGCGATTCCTCATAGATTTTGTATGGCAATAATAAACTGTGACATCACTTTTTTGCCAACTCAATTGATTTATTGATTTGAAAGCAACTGTTCTACAAATTGAATTTTACTGTTCATTGGAAATTAATCGGAATTTTCGGAATAAAGTGGGCTTTTTTTAAGTTGTGTCTTGGAATTTTTGGTTAATGGTACCGTGAAATCCGCCAACTTTGATTTTCAAGCCTAACATTGGCCAGTTACCAAAAATAAGCAAAACAAGTGGTAACGACAATATTGTCTGAAATAGCAACATTTTACAGTCTTTTAGGGAAAATAGGTTATATTTCTGGTAGAGTTGCCACGAATATTCGGCTACTATTCGGTATTCGGCCTATTCGGCCACTTTTTTTGATATTCGGTATTACGTCGAATAATACGTACTATTCGGCCGAATACCGAATACCGAATCATGGACAAAAAAGACACATCATATTACTCAAGATTTGTATTTATTACCAAATTACAATACTTTAATAAGTAAAATTAATCAGCGGTAAGTTGTGATGGATAAAAACAAGCTTTTCAGCATTTGATGGTAGCAAACGATTACGCTTTTCGTCGTAAATGATACCAGCTTCAGAAAACAACCTCTCACTATACACGCTACTCCCGGGAGAGGAAAAAGATAAACTTTAGCAAATTTCGAGAGGTTTGGGTATTGTTTTTCGTTTGATTCATTGAAAATATGAATTTACGAGGAGGGAGTTTACGATAAGCGAGCAGGCCACTGAGAGGTTAAATTAACTTAAGTTTTAACTTACTTGCTTTCTTTCCTTCTCCGCCTCTTGAGATCTTACTGCTACACAACAAACACTCGGCCAGTTTATTATTTCCACTATCAATCTCATAATATTGCCATATGGGCGAATTTTTATTAACCGATGTCATTTTTTAACAAACAAACAATTGAAAAAGAACTAACGAACGAACTTTTCTATTAAATGAATTATTGTAGGTAATGTTTGATTTAATTTATTTTTTATATTGATCTGACAAAGCGTGCCGTGACGTGATTTACTCGCAATTGAAACAAATAGTCAAATGGCCGCACGCCCGCCCGCGCTCGTGTGAGACAGGTCGCGACGCGTCTTGTCATATTATTCTTTACGCGCTCGACAAGCATGTACTTTGTGCCGAATATTCGGCGGCCGAATATTCGGTGCTTCGGCCGACAGCGTTGCAGAATATTCGGTATTCGGTATTCGGCCAAATCACTATTCGTGGCAACTCTAATTTCTGGCAATACTGATAGAAAGTTCACTTGCTAACTTCACTCAGTTGGCTGTCAACGGTCGTCCAAGGTGAACCGATTCGAGTGGTACCAAATTGTGCTTCGTGTTTTGTTATTCTAGTAAGCGTGAAAACTTGCCGAGGTGAGTAGTTTTTTTATATGTTTTTGTGTGAATTTATGATAATAATATAATGCGCTTTTTTTAAACATAGCGAGTCTTATGAACTTAGAAATTTAGCGGCCAATGTTACAATCACTTTCTGCGAACACAAGATGTCAACTTTGGCCAACAACAAACATGTGCTAGGGCTGCCCATACTCACTTTCTTTTATATCTTACCAAATCTCACGAAGGAAGAGGGGGCTGATTAAAAAAATCTCCTCACGTAATTGATTGACATCTAAATAGATTAAGTAGGTACTTCTACGTCGCCGGTCGGTTTTGAGATTTCTACTTACTTTTCTATTTCTTTTGTTATTACAGAATGAATACATCTACACCGAAACCAAGAAAAAAGGTACCTAAGAAAAAGTCGCAGGCGACCTAGGTGCCCGGCAATATAAAAATTATATATATACCTGACTAATGTTTGAGTAATTGTGATATTTTCATTACTAACCAAGCTCCTAAGCTATGTTTTTGTTTATTAATTATGCCAAAAATTATGAATATAGATAATTGTTAATGTAAGGATAATAAGTATCGACAGTTAATACTTAATAAAAATGATTGATATTAAAACACGTTTTTCTGTCAAAGAACACCCAACCCAATCAATAAACCTTATTTTGGACAACCCTATGTCTAAAAATCATTTGTATGAAAATAAAAACAAAATAATGGGTAACTTTGGCCACTGCGCTGTACGGCTAAATACGTAACCTTTTGTTATTATTATCTTTTAACCGTCATCTTTGACCAGTTTCCTATCGTGATTCTTAATTATGTGGCTGTAAGAGCGAAAATCCAAGAGTTATAAGCAGTGGCTAATGTTGGCAGAAAGTCGAGGTAATTTTGGTTGACTATTTAAATTCGTTTTTGGGTATAAAAAGTCATAAGTTTTGCTGGTTTCGAGTTTAATATCAAGAGTTAAGGTTGCACTTGGTTTGCAAATAAAAAAAAAACTAATACTTGTCTTATATTTTTTCATAGTTGTAGCCGATTATGTGCAAAAACTGGCCAAAGATGGCGTATTTCACGGTAGATATCAAATACTCAATTATCCGCTATTTTAATAGACTGCCTCATTGGTCACTTGGTCGCAAAGCGCGACTGCTGAGCATGCTGTCTCTGGATGTGTGCCCGGTTGATCTGATGGCAATAGGCTCGCCCTCTTTTACATGGGACTTAAACATAACTGGTGAAATGTGGGTGTTCTAATGGGACACCTCTGCCTAACCCATCTGGGAATACAGGCGTGATGTTATGTTGAATATCTACCTTAAAAGTAATTATTATACCATGGAAAGGGGGGACCTGCGCACACTCAGCATGATGTCATTTTAATTGACAAAAGCTTAATGCTCTTATTACATAAGTGCCGATTACTGTCGACACAGCAATCGATACAGTACTATATTATGGACGATTCGATGCCATTAATGGACACAAATTACGTAAAGAAATGAATAAAAATGGACTTATTACTTAATAACGTTTGATGGTAATGATAGCGGAATATTGGATTACTAGCTTCTGCCCGTGACTTCGTCCACGTAATTATCGGTTATCATGAACGCAGAAGAAGTCGCGAATTAAAAATACCTATATAAAAAAAATATTTTTAAAAACAAGCTTTAATTTTAAATTATTACAATACTGAGTATCGGACATTGTATTGTCACCAGAACTAAAGGTGTATGCAAAATTTCAGCTCAATCGGATAACAATAAATGGTCGAAAAATGGATCGCATATTTTGAAAAGACAACTTACTTACATACAAAACTAGCGAGGTGCCCCGGCTTCGCACGGGTGCATGTATTATACATATAAACCTTCCTCTTGAATCACTCTATCTATTAAAAAAAACCGCATCAAAATCCGTTGCGTAGTTTTAAAGATCTAAGCATATATAGGGACAGACAGACAGACAGGGAAAGCGACTTTATTTTATAATATGTAGTGATACAGTAGCGGTCATAGGTGAAGTAGCAATCTACAAAGCAAATCGATTGACACTTCGGTTAAACTTACGACCTTTCGACGTCGCGTCGTGAGCGAATTTTGAGGTGTACGTAGGTACTGTGTTATTACGTTCAAAAGTGCCATAGAATGACCTAATTAAATAAATGATTTAACTTTGAATACATCACATACACACATATGTAGGAATAGCCTATTGCTGTGAACACGGGGTATGTTCACAGCAATTCAAACCTTAGCATGCTACTGCACTTATGACCGCTACTGTACCTACATACTTACAAACGAACAGTACAAGCTAAATAAAAGCTTGTAAAAAGTAGCCTATATGTTCTTTCTTGGAGTTCAAACTTACCTCGGACTAAATTTCATCAAAGTTAGTCGTCAAAATGTAACAGAAAGACAGACAGACAGACAGTTACTTTCGCATGTATGTTAATCTATACATATAATAAAAAACCGACTTCCAAAAAAAGCACTAAAAAGTTAAAAATAATACTATAACCTACCTATATTAATAAACCTAACCTAACCTACGATTAACCTATACTAAAATATAATAATTTTTTGGAGTCGGTGCCAAGACCAAGGATATTATATGCAACCGTATGGCACCGACTCCAAAAAATTATTATATTTTAGTATAGGTTAATCGTAGGTTAGGTTAGGTTTATTAATATAGGTAGGTTATAGTATTATTTTTAACTTTTTAGTGCTTTTTTTGGAAGTCGGTTTTTTTTTTTGCAAAAAAAATTTTTATTTGTTAATTTTTAGTGACATATTTTTGTCCGATTTCGATAAAATTTTCATGGGACCATTTGGGAAGTATAACCTTTCCAACAAAAAAAGAATTTTTGAAATCGGTTGGCAAGCGACGGAGTTAAGCGCGAACAAACCTAAACATCCGAATTGAGAACCTCCTCCTTTTTTAGAAGTCGGTTAAAAATCGTAGCGAAGTCAAAACTGTACATTTACTATTTTTGAAAAAGAGTAATTGCTATGAGTTCGGGTAGTGATTGTGTGTGATGAAAAATTTTTTTTTGAATTTTTGTCTGTTTGTCTGTATGTTTGTTAGAGCATCACGCGCATAGGTACTGCCAGATAGATTCTGTTCAAATTTTGTATGAATATTCCACATTGGCCAAATTAGTCTATAGGCTATAAATTATCACGCTATTTGCTTTGGGGGTGAGCAATGTTTCATTATGACTATGCAGAAACAAACTTTGACGCGGACGAAGTCGCGGGCAGAAGCTAGTATAATAATAAGGAAAAATCCATTATGGACTAAAAATCTAAAAACAAAGTTTATTAGGTACTTGCCTAAGCAATTCGCTCCACACATAATTCTGAACTTAAAAAGGCTACAAATAAGGAAATAACCAAAGTAAAATAAAGTACAAATTTTAATTAAAATTCCACAAACACCTCGCATTGCAGACGAGTATAAAGGCTGGGTTACAATGAACGGTAAAACAGCAATGTACTTACATATGCAGTGAACCGCAAACCCAGGTGTGAGTAAAGTGCTAAAATAGGTCTGTTCTAAATAATGACTAGGTATGTATTGTTGGACATTGTAATAAGCCTGCCTTATACACTATGTAACAAAAACCCTGTCAGATCAGTGTTGCCATTGATCAGTTTTTATGTTTTATTTTAATTTAACTTACTTCTTCTTTCTTCTTTTTTTTTCACTGGGGTAAAATAATAATCTCAAATCCATTAAATTTACGTATATGTGTACGCAGTACGATGCCGAATAATACCCTTAAGGATCGGACAGGGTTTTTGTTACATGCTGTATATTTTTTTAACTTTGCCCTTTCCTATTAATTTTTCTGTATCGCTTGTGCGTTTAGAAACATATAAACTCACATACACAAACAGCCAGACCCAGAACTATCTGTAGGCCATACAAATATTTGTTCTATGCAGGAATTGGACCCACGGCACGTAACGCAGCAGCCAAACGCTTAGCCACTGCGCTAACCGTGTCGTCGATAATAATTATTGTTCCATAATACCTATTATTATTAAAACGTCATTATAAATCCAAAATGTCACACGTGCTTCTTGTCAGAAACCTAATTATCTTGTAAAGTGTTTAATTGCACATAACAACGTCTGCGCTTCATATACCCCAGCCTTTATAGCCGCGTCCGGCGCCGGCGCAGTTGCATCAGAACGGGACTGCAGCCCGCTTGTCCAAACATGGCGGTGACACTTGAAAGTGGACTCGCCACGAACAAAGTGCACGACGGAGTGCCGGACAAATGATCTCAGATACAACTTACGAGGTAGTTGGAGACAGATTCGACTTTTGTTCAATTTACGATTGAGATTGACATTCCAAAGAAAAGGCAGCTTTTGAGTTCTTTGTTGATAAATCGAATGGAGTTTTTCAATCGGAAGGAGTAGAATTTGGTAGTTGACATTTGACACAACTAACCAGTTGTCATACTTTTTTATGAGCTGTCAAAATGTAATAATTCTACTATTGATTTTATATGGCTGCTGCTCTATCAAGCTGTGACGTCACTTATTTGCCGACTCAATACTAAAATCTTATTTAACAGTTAATCGTGTTCTGGCGAAATGTGGGTGGTACACCTCTGCCTAACCCTTCGGGGAATACAGGCGTGATGTTATGTTATGTTTGTAAAATAATCGGGGTTTTCAATCCTAAAATAAAGTGTTTTTCAGAGAAGTTATGCCTTGAAATTATTAGTTAATAATGTCACCAATCCAATTGGATGTATTTGTTGTTTTTGCAAGTAGGTAGCTAAAAACAATAAAAAAGGTATATAAATAAAACATGGTGGCAACACTGGCGGTGCGTTGACATTTGTATAAATGGGTTCACTGTCGAACAAAGGGCACACAGTGTTGGATAAATGGTCGCGAATTAATCGAGCAACATGTTGGAATTGGAAGAATTTAATCAAGAAAGAAGCTGAAATCAATTCGGGACTGATTACTTGCCAAATGGTTAAGAAGATTATTAAGACGAAGTCTGGCAAACGAAAGCTGACCACATGAACGGGGTGGCAATTTTAAAAATCGACTTTATAGGTAGGGGAATAAGATAGACAATGCACTGATAGAGTGATTTTTTTTAATCAAACGAAGAAAACCGGCCTAATCCACTTTATTTTATTAGTTGATTTATAGCGGTCATAGTAAAACACACTGTGAAATTTTCGAGCGTCTACCTATTACGGTTCAATAGATACAGCTCTGTGACAGAGGGACAGACAAATGGACGGAATGACCAATACGAGCACTCCGTTCAAACGCTTTGGGTAGGTACCGAACCCTAAAAATTAATAAAAAGTATTGAAAACTTTATAGATTTACAAAAACTTTAGTAGTTAACAAACTTGTAAAGAAGAACGACCACAATGTAGTACAAGTGAGTACAATCAAACAAAAGGGCTTTTAACAAAGTGGATTGCAAGCCCACGCAGTTTGAAGAAAGTTTTCTTGTGGCTTCAATTCAATCATGTTTTAGAATTCGAACGTTCTTGAAGTACTACTAACTGAATAAAATTGAACTTAATAAAAGCACTTTGTTGTACCAACCTTCAGTTATTAACCACGTTCTGTGTTTAAAACTATGAGCTTTGAGCTTTGGCTTGTTAGTTTCATGTTCAATATATCAACATTACCAATCGTGCATCGAAATTTCGACAGAACATCCGATAAAAACATGTCGACATGAGAACATATCATTTAATTTGCATGTCTATCTGACAAACCAATCACATTCGGATTACCATTAACTTTATACGCCAATCTGCTGACCTATCCATTTCCCAACGCTTCGGAATATTTCACAAATTGAATGTACACAGAACGTGCAAATAATGTTCGGTTTACTCCGGGTAGCCAGCAGGCGAACACCAAACACGACGACGTTTATGGTACAGGTTTATTAATATTATTAGAAGTGTCTTTATAAAAGGGATTCCCTAGTGCAGCTCGCGATATTTATATTTTCTTACATTTATAAAGAGACACATCACTAAGATTTACT
The DNA here is from genome assembly GCA_949316365.1 of Hoplodrina blanda. NCBI lineage: Eukaryota > Metazoa > Arthropoda > Insecta > Lepidoptera > Noctuidae > Hoplodrina > Hoplodrina blanda. The sequence continues at coordinate 15,125,863 of OX438580.1, read as the reverse complement.
CATGTATAATTTATAATAATTTATTAGAACCTTCAACATCAGCCCGCGTATGGATTGCTTTTATACCTACGGTGATGCGTATGAGATGCGCATCCCTGGTACGTAGTAACAGCATCCTAAAGATGATCTCTGGCCGACCGGATTGCGCGATCGTTAATCGGTGCTGCAAAACTTCGGCTGGACTTACAGCTTGATTTATATTTCTTTATTTATTATTTAATTTTAGTTTTCTAACATTTAGGTTTTAACCCGTAAGGCCCTTTTCACATGCATACGGTGCCGGCAACGGACGGCTGTACGGTCGCCGTGCCGTGTAAAGCAGAAATGTATGAGACGGGCGACACGCGGTCACAGCACGGTCGCCGACTCGCCGTGCGAAAGCTCTCATTGTAGCTCAAACATTTCTGCTTTAGACGGCACGGCGACCGTGACCGTATGCATGTGAAAAGGGCTTAAATGTGCTTATTTAATAAAAACATGACTTTTACTTACGGCCAATTATAACTTAAAGAGTAATACTGACGATTGCAATGATTCATCATCGTCATCATATTAGCCGTGGGACGTCCACTGCTGAACATAGGCCTCCCCTACAGATTTCCAAAAGAACCAGTTGGAAGCGGTTTTTATCCAGCGCGATCTCGAATTATCTAAGTGCATTGAAGTTACTGTTGCGATATTTTTTTTTATTACCAAAACATGACAACAACCGGCTGAGCTGCAAATTAAAAAAAAATCGTTAATAAAATTGAACTTCGAGCTACCCTCTGGCTTTCACCAAGTAGGTAGGTAGTAGAGGTACCATCAAAGACAATAAAATGAATCTAACATGACCAAGTTCTTCTGTTTACATGCTCGGCACGATGAAAACGTCGACTATACATTTGTCCATCACACAGCGAGTCCAACAAAGTACATTCGTAATTACGGTGTCCGGTCGGCGACCAGTTACCGGCCAGATCAATATTGACGCAGCCGCTTTCCAACATTCATTCAAGCGACTTGTGTTTCAATCACACGAGAAACTGTTGATTATTGATAATTTGTACATAACATGAACAGCGCTTTTAAATTAGTCATTTTAAAAAAAGAATGTCGTTGACGCGGACTTTGAAGATCGAGTCACGACTTTACACTGTGTTATGTATTATAATTGAATACTCAAACGAGTAAATTGAGATGTTTATTTGATTTTGGAGGTTTTATGTTAATACATCTAAAGAATATGCCGGCGGGTATTAAAAAGAAGTTTAGCTACTTTTGTGGTTACAGATTTTTTATTAGCAACTTTGTGTGGTGATTTTCACACGCATTAAGGTACGTTTTTGATTACTGCTTCGCTCCCGTGGGTCATAGCGTGATGATGATATATAGTCTAAACTGTTCCTCATAAATCTGGCTATATAGGTAGACTAGCTTTTGCCCGCGACTACGTCCGCGTGAAACTTGTTTATATCGTACTTGCATACAAACTTCCACCCCCCTTTTCACCGCCTTAGGGGGTGATTTCCGGGATAAAAACTATACTATGTCCTTCCTCGGATCATAAACTATCTCCATGCCAAATTTCATCAAAATCGTTTCATCGGTTTAAGCGTGAAGAGGTACCAGACAGACAGACACACTTTCGCATTTATAATATTAATATGGATCCAGCGACTAAACGCGCGTTTAAAGTTTAAACAAACAAAAAAAGGCTCTTCAGCTTTATAAATTTCATGTCCCAATGCTAGACAAAGGCCTTCTTCGTTCCTCCCTAAACTTCAGGGTTATTAGAGCATAAAAATCCAGAATAATGCGGTCTTTGTCCAGAAAAATCCTTTTTCCGTTTCAGGTGAGAAAGGTCTGTTTGTATCTCCGCTTACAGTGTGAAAATGCTTTCACCAAACTGACCTTATTCCCTGAGGTTATTTCTAAAGCCGTGTGGGGCGGTAAGCGGCTTACACAATCTATTTTCCTTTTATTTTCGATCAGTGCGGAAGACCGTTGGACTAAGCTCCACGTAAAAATGTTTGCGGCGTTTACAATAAAAAAAGAATACAAATATGTGTGTGTGTATTTAGCCTTGTCATTCCAAAAAGTATGCTTAACAAACTAGGCTGAATATCGAAATACGTTTGCTGTTCTAAATTCAAAAATGAAGTAATCCTGTGCCCGCCAAAATTATATGAAAGAAAAAAGTTTATAATAACATAATTTAAATGGTTTTGTGAGAACAAAAGATGTTATAAGCTCCGGTCAGACCGCAATACTTAACTGTTATCGTAATAGCAAATGGCAAGACTAAACATTGCCCCTACAATGAGTAATAAGTCGACAATCGAAGAGTCGGGACGCAGATGAATCACTCCGAGTTTGTAGTTATTACTATAAGAACACGAATGTTTGACGATTTGCTAAAGAATTTTCTTTTAAACTTCCGTTTGTTTCAGTTTTATTATTCAAATATTTCGAACCAGCTTTTTGCTTGCAACTTTTTTCGCTTAAGAGTCGCGAAATAATAAGTAGCATTGTGCTTTTTGGGGTTCAAACTTACCGCATACCAAATTTCATCAAAATCGGTTTAGTAGTTTAGACAGAGTTACTTTCGCATTTATAATATTAGTATGAATAGATAGTGATATTGTTATGGCGCAACGCGTAATGTAACAATCCAAGAATGGATGTTCAGCATTACGTTACAATACTGCCTCACTAGTTGACGATCATTCGTCTCATTTACCTCACAGATGTAAAGCTCGAATCTGGATTGTTACATTACAAGCGATTGTTCCCCATGAGGGAAGGCCTTAAGGTCTAAAATGCCATAAACATTTTATAATGGAAGGGTCTGGCGTCACGTTAACTCACGTAGTAATGTGCTCGTGACTTTACATTCGAATAGAACGGCACGAAAGATTGTCAAATGATATAATGGTTATTATATCGGCAGTTCATTGATCGAGAGGTTTTTCCACTGTACCCTTCAATTACTCCAGTGTCTTATAATACCAACTGAAGGTTTCCAAACACTCCTAAACATAGAAAGAAAGAACCGTATCTTAACTTGGAGGAGTCAGTTTAGCTTACAAAGATTTCCCTGTGCAAATAAATAAAATTGAAATGTCTGTTTGTTTGTGATTTTTTTTACATATAAATATAATTATTATTATAAACTAGCACTCTCCCCGCGACTTCGTTCGCGTGATTTTCCTTACGGACCCCTATTTTTTCTAAAATAAAATATAGCCTATGTTACTCGCAGATAATGTAGCTTTCTAATGGTGAAAGAATTTTTAAAATCGGTCCAGTAGTTTTTGAGTTTATCCATTACAAACAAACAAACAAACAAAAATACAATTTTTTCCTCTTTATAAACGGTAAAATGATTTTGATGGGACTTACACAGGCAGGTCGCTGATATTATAAAAAGCAACTAAGGCTACTCTACTTTTATTTTAGAAAAAAAAAGTTAAAAATATAATTCTTCTGAGAAATTATAAAGATTTCTTCCTGTAACTCCCAATGAAACTCATAGTAGTGGTTCAAAAGTGTGAGTAAGTATTTTCTCGCGATAACCCGCACTGTTCGCTTCTATTTATACTCGCACTCGGCGTCTGTCGAAGCTCTTAGCCGAACGATGATAGAACAAAGTGTTCTTACGAAATGTACACTGAATAATTGCATGTATACATGATATATTACACGTGGGAGAAGAGAAACTCGACCATGTTTCTACGGGAAGACGGAAAAAGTGGGTGACGCGAATGCCATTGACTCACCCAGTATTCCCCGATTGAGGAAAAGACTAATTTAGGGGAGGCCAGTCCTTAAGTCCGGCTGATATGATGATGAGGATAACATTTTGCGATTGGTCGTTTAGACGTTAAGCGAATTTATCTATACTTACTATAATATTATAAAGCTGCAGTGTTTGTTTGTTTGAACGCGCTAATCTCTGGAACTACTGGTCCGATTTGAAAAATTATTTCAGTGTTAGATAGATTAGTTATCGAGGAAGGCTTTAGGCTATATACCATCACGCTACGACCTACGGGAGCGGAGCAGTAACCAAAGACGCGGGTGTAACCGCGGCGGGCAGCTAGTTGTGGGATAAAATGACTTTTGACTGCCTCATTGGTCTAGTGGTCGCAAAGCGCGACTGCTGAGCACGAGGTCTTGGGTTAGATTCCCAGGTTGGGCAAAGTGTTATTAGGTTTTTCTATCAGGAATTTCTTAGTAGCAGCTTCGGAGTCTGGTATGTGCCCGGTTGATGGCAATACGCTCGCCCCCTATTACATGGGACTTAAACGTAACTGGCGAAATGTGGGTGTATTAATGGGTACACCTCTGCCTAATCTTTCGGGGATTATAGGCGTGATGTTTATGTGTGTTAAATGACTTTTCTGGTGGACCGGCCAGTGCCGCCCCTGCTCGCCCAATCAGGTGGTCTCTTCGAAGTCTCTTGACCACCGTAGATGGCTCCAAAAATCCGCTACGAGTGGAATTTGGTGTAAAGATAACCACTCTATGTGTCGTTTCCTGTACCGCTCGATTTCAGATGTAAATGTCGACACGTTAAGATATTCATGAATTGAGAATGATAAGATTTAATGGGATAGGTACATAGAATTTTGGAAAACTGCTGCTTAGTTTAATCATTTGATTTGTAGTCTGTATTCTTTTATCGATGATTTAAGTAGTATTGTGCTGGGCCCCATCTATGCCTGGTTTTTCAATCTAAAATTACTGTGTCAAATCGGCAAGTTGTTGATAAATCAGTTAGCCAGCATAGCAACTTACGCGCGGTTGACGATTTAATAAAATCATAATAAAAAAAGATACATTATTGTGTGCCTCAAAGCTGTGCCAAGTGCAAGCCGCGATATTTCTTCAAAACACCACACATTAATACAACTGGCCACACGGAGGCGATAGGCGGCGGCGACCTCTCGCGCCAGGGCCTGGTTCAGGCCATGCTCCGGGGCGAGAGGGAATGGGATGCAGTCACCTCCTTCTGCGAAGCAGTAATGCTAGCGAAGGAGGAGGCGGGCCGCGTAAGGGAGAGAACATCCTCCACCTCACGCCCCAGCCGCCGCGGGAGACGCCCAGGGCGTCGGACGTCGAGAGACGACATCCGGCCACCGTAGGCGCGGGCTTGCGGACGGCGAGTAATGGGTAGCTCGCCGTCCGATCAAGGACCATGCCCGGGTCGACGGCGCGTTCTGTTCGCGCGCGCCTCAAAGAGCTGTCAGCACAGGGACGGGGCCACAATAGGGGCCAAACGCCTGCCGGGGTTGCGGGACGTCTTAACAGGATACCGTGGCCCCGGAACGTAAAGGGCAACAGAAGGAACAGGGTGGTTTTTTAGTCAGTGAAAGTCTGATTGGATGGGAGTGGATTGGCATGATAGTTATAATTGTCATGCCAATCCACTCCCATCCACGGTCCAATCGGCATGATCCAATCGGTAGCGTCCTGCCGATTGGACGATAGATTGGATGGTGGATGGCCGGCATTAGCCATAAGGACCCTTCGGGTACGGTACCCTAGAAACGCTCTACTTACATTTCATCAATTAATTTCAGTTCGTCCATATCATGCCCTAGAAATCCATACATTATCCACTGCTATCATACAGTTCGTATAAATAGTAACACGATAATGGTAGCCATAATTGTAGGTAATATACGCCGCCAACGACGGAGGTGACTATCAAAATGAGCGATGGTGCCACCTGTCTCCTTTCATACAAATAGACTATAGATTCTATTGTCTGTTATACCTACGTAAAATATGATGCTATGACTGGAACTTTTGAGTATAATCAAGTTTGTAAATGTTTTATAACATAAACATAACATCACGCCTGTAATCCCCGAAGGGTTAGGCAGAGGTGGACCCAATAGTACACCCACATTTCGCCTGTTATGTTTAAGGCCCCTACCACACGGCGTATTTTAAATGTTATGTCTTTGGCTACAGCTCCGCTCCGGTAGGCCGTAGCGTGATGTTATATAGCCTATACTATTCCTTATGAAGAGGAGCTCGTGGCTAAGTAATAACAGCCGCACGGGTCGATCCGTTCGGTTAAGCTACGCTTGCCGGGGTTGGTCCGTGGATGGGTGACATCTTTACACACCAAGACTCCTCCGTGCTTCGGAAAGCACGTTAAGCCGTTGGTCCCGGTTGTCATATGTGGATTTTTGACAGTCGTTACGGGTCGTCAGAAGCCCGAAAATCTGACAACCAGTCCTACCAAGGGGTATCGTATTACCCAGTTACTGGGTTGTGGAGGTCAGATAGGCAGTCGCTCCATGTACCTAAAAATGTAAAATAGGTACTGGTATTCAGCTGCATCCGGTAAGACTGGAAGCCGACCCCAACATAGTTGGGAAAAGGCTATTAGGCAGATGATGATACTATTCCTTATAAATCTGGACATTCTATACGAAATTATTTTTTCCAATCCGACTGGTAGTTCTAGAGATTAGCGCGTTCAAACTTAAACAAAAATCTTTTCAGTTTTATTATATTAGTAATTTAGTATACAAGTTTTAGTCCAGGTTATCCTACGATGTTTTTTACTTACCGGTAGCATAGGTGCTGTGAAGGTTGCTTGCTAAAGCAAGCAGGCTCAAAGATCTTATTCTTAACTCTCTGACAAACCATTATTCGTATTTAGAATTAAAATAAAATAAACGAATATTTTTTTATACGATGACAATTTTTGGTCATTCGCTCAGCAGTTAGGAGCAGTTAGAGTCACAAGCTATTTCAATATAAGTAAAAAGCTGATCGTTCGTTTCACTAAGTAAATTATTTGTGCCCTGCAAGTAACCCCAATGGTGGATTTCGGTACCTCGGTCACGTCCGGCGTCCTAGTGACCACAGTATCTACTAGATAACAATTTATTAATACACTAGCTTCTTTCTGCATGCGACTTTGTCTGTATGGAAGTCAAGTATACCATAAAACTTATAGCACTGGGCAATAGTGTAGCGATGTTCTATCAGTGAAAGAATTCTTGTAATAGTTGGACAAATATTTCTAGACATTACCTCTAACAAACAAGAAACAATCAAACAAACGTTACCTGTTTATAATATTATTATACAATTTCACAATAAATGTTTTTTTACAAATTTCACAAATGGATAATGCATAATTAATTAGTATCTGTAACTTATATATGCCCCAAATTAATTAGTAAGCATTTATCTGTATATTGGAGAACAAAGGAACGAAATACTAAGAACTTAAACTAGTAGAATATACTCCAGACACCACCCTACATCTTACTATCTTACTTTTAATGTAGAAGAGACCGCCTCGTTGGTCTAGTGGTTGCAAAGCGTAACTTCTGAGCATGAGGTCTTGAGTTCGAGTCTCAGGTCGGGCAAAGTGTTATTGAGTTTTTCCATCAGGAATTTCTCAGTAGCAGCCTCGGAGTCTGGATTTGTGTTCCATTGATGGTAATAGGCTCGCCTCCTATTACATGGGACTTAAACATAACTGGCGAAATGTGGGTGTACTAATGAGTACATCTCTGCCTAACCCTTCGGGGATTACAGGCGTGATGTTATGTATGTATGTACGTAACCAAAGTACAGCGGTACTTGGAACTAGAGTATAGCAAGAATGATGAGGGTTCATTCACATTTATCGACTTTACGACAATGGCGGGCGCACCAGTTGTTTCCAATACGTGCCCCTGCATAAATACTCTTTGCTATAAAGTACACAGTTTCATCAAAATTAATACAGACTGTTTGCTATTGAATTTTAATTGAGGGAGTATATAACGATGTAGGATTATATCTGTAAAAATAAATAAAATTGAAGTGTCTGTCTGGAATGTCAAAATAACACTGTATTTTTTTTTACACTGTATATTTTAAACCAAAAACGTATTGGTTTGAATTTATGTCTGGCTGCTTGTTTCGTCTAATCTCCGAAACGGCTGGACCGATTTTGACGAGACTTTAACTGGCAGGTAGCCGATGTTATAAGAAGTAACTGAGGCTATTTTTGAAAACAGAGTTAGGATTTCGTTTCGGCGACCTAGGAATCGAACCCAAGATCTCATGCTCAGCAGTCGCGCTTTGCAACCACTAAACCAACGAAGCAGTCAATCGTTCATAGATTTAAATCAGATAGACAGTAGATATGTAGATTTTAATCGTTTTTAATTTCTGTATTTGGACGAGAGATCTATATTTTTTGGTCGTTTTTTAAAAATTATGGCAAATACATGTAGGTAATGACGTGCTCCATGCAAATTTCAACAAACTCCGCAACATACCTCGGACATTCCCTACAAACGAGCCAACCTACTGACCCCATTTCTCCACTTTTATTCCGCTATAATGAACTACAAACATCAAAGGCGACGCTGAGTGTCGTAAACTGTCGTTACTTGCTAGACGAGCGGCCGTAACCTTGTCATGACATGAGTGGAGATTAACAACGCCTCGTAGTATCAACTAACTGCTCGTTATACTGATCGTAGTGTCATCTTACTGGCGGTAGTGGGGGCGTGGTAGAGTTAGGGCGCCGGTTCGGTTATTGGAATCGGCAGTTGCTAAGGTGCTTGATAGGCTAAATCGTTCTTTTTGCCTAGCCAGCGTGTAGTTACTTGGTTGATTCCCATCTCATCTCCTATGCTTTTATATCTACAAAAATTTCACACCTCTCTCTCCTGGCATGTCAACGGTACAGTCATATGAACGAAAAAAAAACTCACGCAGTTAAATTAATATAATATAATAAAAATAACAAATAAAATAATCTTTTATTTTAAGATAACCCATAGAAAAAACAATTATAATGTCAATAAGCCTTAAACAGAAAAAATAAGCAGAGAAATTAATGTAATATATTCAAAATTATCAAATAAAATATTCTTTTACTCTAAGATATAAAAACCAATAATAATAATAACTCGTCGTAAAGATTTGTATCTTTGTTTGTAACAGATAAACTCAAAAACTCCTTAACCGATTTTAAAATTCTTTGACTTATGAAAAACTTCAATAACAGCGAGTACAATAGGCTACTTATATTTTTTATTATCAAAAAAGTTAGGATTCGCAATGAAAATAAACGGAAATTCTTATTTGCCTCAATACTCGATCGATTTAGAAATAAATTTTGGTCAAGGAAACCCAGATAATATACAGTGTATATGGCGATATGTATCGCACAGAATACGACAATATCATGTTGGTTTAAACCTCTGGTCCAAAATAAGAATCCGGGTATGAAGTCGCGGGCAGCAGTTAGTTTGGAATACATTTGAAAAGCTTAAATATCACAAAACCTGATATTATATTTTTAGATCCCTCTTTGCATAAACATAAATATTCCATCTTGTAATTTGATCCATAGGGTGGTAGTCTGTGGTAGATAAAGGGTTAAATATAAAAATATATGTTTTGTTATGGGTCTTGGATTTCAAAGGGTAAGTAATGGCTAGTGTGCACCAACACACCTTCGTAATTCAATGGAGAATTTACTTCTGTGGTTAAAGCATTACTTATATCTAAGCATAGCTTTATTGCTAGACTTTAACGGCTTCCGATGCGGTTAAAGTTTAACCGCATCTTCGTTCGCGTCAAGTCAAAGATTAAAGACACTCTTACTTCGGTCGTGTCGCAAAAACCGTTTTTAGCTGACGACTGCTACTAATAAACTACCTGGCTGCCAAACTCGTATAGGCCAAGCAGTTTTCGAGGTTTTGTGTTTTATAAGTGCTTCCTTTCGTTGATTTATTGTATAAAAAATATATATTATTAAAAAAATAGGGATCCGTAATAAAATACATGCAGATTAAAGTCAAAGTCAATTAATTTATTTCAATTAGTCCTTTAAAAGGCATTTTTGAACGAGTTTTGCAAGAGAGTAAAAAATAATAATATCTATTGAATCTAATTGTGACTAAAATATATCATTTCAACAGCAGGTTGTGATAGTGACAGTAACAATTAGGCTGTAAATCACTTTTGTCGTCACCGTTCAGCTCCTAGCTATCTTTCATGAAAATAAACAGAGAACCCTTCGAGGTTAAACTGTAACCTCTAACGTATGCAATGTGTCGTATTTCACGTCACGAGACGTCAGGCCCACAGTGTCAAGCAGCTGGATGCGCCGGCGCACGTGCGCGAAAGACCGCACAGAACTGATTTAACTGCACCACTTTATAAAAAAGGTCAGAAAAACTACTGCAATTTATTTTTGAAAATAATGCAACATGTATAATTTGTGATAAGAAGCCCCTTTTAAGATAAAACTATTTTTATTAGAGATTTTAATTAAAGTTACATTTCTGCCTACCCCCATGGGAAAAAGGCGTGAGTTTATGTATGTATGATGTATGTAATTAAAGTTAAAAATTATGATTCTGTATTCTATGAAGAAAATAACGCTTTCTGCTAATTCAGATTTAGTCCTGAAGTAAAAATTGTACGTACTCATGAAATTCATGATTTATTTGGTAAGGTGGTCAGTGGGTCGTCTTAGGGGCGGATTTTTCATAAATAATTACGATGATTCATAGATTATATATTTTTTTCAAAAATGACGTTGTCAATATTGTAAATGTGACAGCTGTCAGATGATTAAAGAGAGCGGGAAAATGTGGACAATTCTGTGAACGTTTTGAAAAATTGTATAATGTGGTTTATAGTGTAAACGGTGGACGCAAAATCAATGCAAACAGGCGCAAAATGTTTAATTGGAAAACAAATGGTTAGTTTTTTAATTCTCTTTTACTTCTGTTTTTTTTTTGTTGAATGTTTGAATTGCATACACACATGCGGTGTGCCTTCGACTCGCGTTGCAATAGCGTCTGGTTTATGCGTTTTACGATGCCTTATGATCGGGATATGTTTACTTAGAGGAGAGGATGCAAAAACTGTGCGGTTTTTGTCTCTGCACGGATCTTTAGCTCCGTTAATAGCTTAATAGCCATCTTCGGATGTTGTGTGTTTTTTGTACATTAATTTTATTAGCAAGACGTTTTACATGCGGAAATTCCGTGTTTTAATAATTAAAATAGCACTAATGCACATATACTCTATTATATTTTATGTTTTTATTGAACTGTGTCCACGATAAGGAACATTTAATCAGCAAAATAATAAATCTATCTGTATAAAAATGTTCATGTACAAAGTGATTAATTTCAAACCGGAAAATTAACGGTCCGCCGTTTTGGGGTCCCAGCAATTAATATTAAAGGGGACTACAATAATATTAAATCACATTTTTATTAACTATAACAACGCGACGGCAAACCTGATTCGATTAATAAATTCAACGCGTTCCGTGAAAAAACGGCGCGGAAAAAAAATACGCCAAGTTGTGTTAACATTGGTAACATATTTGTTTCTTGGTAATCGATTCGTTATTCGATCCACTGTATTTGGTTTTATTCGTCAAACACTTTGCAAATGTTTCCTATTTCCTGAATGTCGATTGCTATCGTTTACAATGTTGCAACTTTTTTGGCTTTTATAAAGAAACTGTAGCGCTTTCCCTACTGCGTGCGTACTTACGCCATGCGATGACAGGCGTAAATGATAAGTAAGTAGGTAAAGATTCAGTTCTTGCTGGCTATACAGCTATACCAAGCAGTTGAAGTTAGCCAGATACGAATTGAAACAGAAAAATAACTTGTGTGACATTTTTATTTATTTTTATGTCATCTTTTTGAGCGTCTGATTTTCTTCTTTGAGGCTTGGCAGATTGACCTATCTTATTTAGGTAAGTCCATACAGAGTTACAGACATACTACTTAATTTTAATGAGACCAGTATTGGAATGTTTTGATTTGGCCTAAGCTAGCAGACCACTTAGTTAATTAAAGGAAATATGATAACCACGTGTTGATTTATTAATTACCTAAATTATTATTTATGGAAACACTGACAGGTAATCGACTCACAAAACATACGAATTGTTTTCTTTACAATTCACCGAGTCGATTTGCGTGGCATACATTATACCCGGTGATTATCACTTGTTAGTATTGTCACTGTCACAACATTTTTTTTTTTGGTTTAATTTTGGCATGATGTTTTTTTTACCTCTTTTGTGGCTTTCTTTAAATCATCATTACAGCCAGCTCAGACAGAGCAGCAATATGCTGGGGCAGTTTTTATTGATTAAATGATAATGAATTAAAATGCAACTAAAATAAAGTTGAAAATTGCGTAATATTAAACACAATTTTATACTCGCTTTGTGAAGCGTTTTGTTATTCTGTGGTTTTAGTTTACTACCAATTAATAAATGAAAACTGTTTGATCATATTGCTGTTCTGCTGCGCTGGCTCTTATTAATTTTCCAACATTCTTATTTTTCATTGATTGGCTATTAACCTTTTTATTGGAATCTAAAAATAAGTGGCGCCGCAAAAAGCTAGAAATTCCAGTATTCGATATTCAAATGATACAAGTTCAAAATAGGTCAAAGTTGAAACGGATAGAAAAACGTTGCGTAATCAAACCAGAGTTCCTAGCCCATCATTTTCAATTAATATTTTATTCGTGCAACACTTTAAAAACCTAGAATTTATTAACGTTTTCAGCGACCTGTATAGATATTTACTTTTTGTCGGCAATACTTTTTGCACGCGACAAAAATACCGCGGCCATGAGAAAAAAAGTGAAGAGTCAATGAACTTGATGTCGCGTGTAATCTATATACACACATTGCTAGTTATTAAAATACTGTAAATAGTAATTTAACTGCATTATTTGTGCAATTATAACAGTAAGTAATATGTCAATTTTAATGCTTTTAACACAAACGTTTTGTTAATTCATCGAACCGTTAATGATAGGTGATTGAAAAGGTCGTAGTAATGACATTTTTTCTCGATTTCTGCACTGTTAACGATACAAAAAATCGAAAAACACTGCTTATTAATGGTTAATTATTTCTTGAACACTTTTTTGTCTTCTATGAGTATTTAGGTATTTGTTGGATTTTCATACTGTGTATTTGGTTCTGCTAATATATTATAAATATACTTAATATGTTTATTAGTGGAAACTTATAAATAAATGGCCACCTTTCTTCATAAATAGTCCATAATCAAAATGTACTAGCTGTTATTTTTCATATTTTTTTAAATTAATTTTAAGATAACTTACATCTTTATCCAATCGATTACTTATTTTTAATCGATTAGTTTTGTGTATTAAGATCTGCTACATTAGCTTGATATTTTTTACGCTGTCGTGCTAATGATTTCTAAATAGCCACGAGTAACAGGAAAATTCTAATAACCTTTCAATACTGTTTTTCTTTTCTCAAAATTCAATTATTAAACAAAAGAGGTTCTAAGAAACCAGCCAGTCTCTACAACTAGAAAATTGTTGAAACGTATAATGCAATCATGAGAACTCGTTGGTCAATTCCCGCGACCAATCAGTCTCCTTTAAAGCCAAGCTCTGAGAAATAAAGCTGGATTTTTCATAAGGACCGTTCCTTGAATAATTCCCTGAAGTCTGGCCGAATGATTCTGTTTCTGAGAAGGCAGCTTGTAAACAAAGCTTGGTAACGGTGTCATTGCCAGAAATAGTTTACTATTCAACACAATTGTCGTTGACTACGGATGTTTTATATCTCTTCTTTAATAATATTTTGATAGTGTAGTTGTAGATGATTTTACTATGATAGCAGGTTGTTGGAATCATTTATTTTTTAGGCGTTTAGTTACAATGGTTTCATTCTTAGTTAGTCCTTTAATTGCTTTAGAAAACCGGCCACTATAGGCTTCAGCTTGGCAATTACCACCACCTATCTTTTATTTGGTCTCCTTTTTATTATACACCAATTATACGACAAATAAGAACTTTTAAGTTACAAGGATGTTACAATAGGTGGTCTCATCACTAAAGCGGTCTAATTGATAATCATTTTTTTTTTTGCTTTTACCTGTGGTTCAATCACGCTAAGACACTGCTAAGACACCGCCTTTTACCTACAGCACTTTCTAGGTGGGACCTTATGTCCTTTTCTATACCCCTTTTTTTTAGGTGGTAATAATCATCAATTGGCAGAAGGGACTGTCAGACTTTTACTGACTAAAAAACCACTCTGTTCCTTCTGTAGCCCTTTGCGTTCCGGGGCCACGGTATCCTGTTAAGACGTCCGCAACCCCGGTTTCTATACCTCTGACAAAATATAACGATGATCGGATCGGTTGAGTAGTTTAGACGTGAAAGATAAACGAAAAAACTTACGTTCGCTTTTATAATATTAGTTTTATAGCCAGCCAGCTTAGAAATACAGAAAGCATATTATGTAGAAGCCTGGCTTACAACTAACATTACCTAATAAAGCTTGTCTTTTATTATTTCGCGTTTTTTCTTTGCACTCAAACATTATCGTATCACAATAATTCGTCTTCAACGCCAGAGAGTTGCACCTTTATATCTGTTTTTGTTATTCAACATCCGCTATTGAAATTTTCAATTTTAATAAGTACTTTAGTATCAGTGATCCGTGACTCACTCAATAAAGTCGTGTAAATGTGTCTTTATAATAATAGTGTTACGAGCGGCCAGCATTACTAACATCGGAACATCTGCTATTAATATTTAATACGCGTATAATCGGCACTATACATAATAACTAGCAATACCTCGTGGTTTCAATCGAGTAAAGTTACTTACATCTTTGATTACTGCTCCGCTCCTGTAGGTCGTAGCGTGGTGTTAGTTAACTTTTTATAGCATTCAGGCATTATGGCATTCTTTCTAAAGTTTATCTTAGACATCACTGACATCCGTGCCTCGGAAAGCACGTTAAGGGATTTGTCACACTGCATGCGTTCTGCGGTCTCCGGTCAGGTCAAAGCGACAATGTTGTTCTACATGATGCGGGCTGCGTTCGTTTTGACCTGACCGGAGACCGCAGAACGCATGCAGTGTGACAAATCCTTAAGCCCTTGGTCCCGGCTGTCATACGTGGATCTTTGACAGTAGTTACGAGTCGTCAGAAACCCGAAAAGTCTGACAACCAGTCTTACCAAGGGGTACTGTATTACCCAGTTTCTGGGTTGTGGAGGTCAGATAGGCAGTCGCTCCATGTAAAATACTGGTACTCAGCTGCATCCGGTTAGATTGGAAGCCGACCCCAACATAGTTGGGAAAAGGCAAGGCAGATGATGATGAGCATTCAGGGAAAACGAAACTACGGTTTCTCTAATTGCAAGAAATTATATTTTATTGCATTAATAATAAGGGATCTGTAAAAAAAGTCGCGGGCAAAAGCTAGCAAAATAACAAGTGTCCCTGGGCGCCTACCGCCATATCTTAAAACAATATTAGAATTATTATTTTACAATATTGTAATTTCTGTTGTTGCATTTTCAACTCACGGCGCTGATCTGAACGTACGGAACAGTGCGGAAGGCAAAGTAATGTTTAAATAATATTGTTTTAAGAGATGGTGGTAGGCCCTCTTTAAAATAATACCTAATGGAACTGCCAAGTCATTACTTTAAAAGATTACATATCAATGATTCGTATTACATCATTATGACTGTGTAAGAAAAAAAAAACAATATTCTTCAAATCCATAGTTCTTTTGTTTTCTGTTCCAGAGTTCTTCAGGAGACTACTAAAGCAGTCTCGCGAGGAGTTCCACATGATGTTCAAAAGGACATACGGCATGATCTACGAGCAGCACTCCTATGTGTTCGAACAACTGTTTGAACAACTAGAAAGGTATGGCATCTATGAATATTAATAATTATTCAGAATCAAACCAAAATCTTATCCCACGAGAATACAATATTGGGGTAAAAATTATCCTATGAGGTTAGCTAGATCAATATCTATTTGTGCTAATTCTATTCAGCCGTTGTAGCGTGATTGAGTATTAAAGATTCATCCATCCATCAACCCATCTTCACATACTTTCGCATTTATAGGTAGTAGTAGGAAGTAAGAAGATATATTAAGTTGTTTTTAGATAACCTTTATCTTCAATTAATAGTAAAAATATCAAATGAAGTTACTCAGCCCCCATCTGCTTGTGTAGGGCTTTGAAACTACTGAAAGGATTTCGATATGGTTTTCATCATCATTCAGATTTTCCGAAGAAGACTCAGGTTTATAATGGCTAACGAAACCGGAGCCGGTCACTAGTTTATTAATAAACAGTGTACACCGCACCCTTTACGATTATGACATCACCAATCATGAGCATTAAAGTTTAAACAAGATTCTGACATCAACAGATGCGACCATGGTCATACCGGCCGAACTGTAGAATCTTGAATGAAAATTCAAGATGTAACTAAATTTATAATTCATGCGTTGTCACACCATTACGTGTTAGGTACGTACGCCTCGGTAACACGACAAGAGAAATACAGCAAGATATATTGTTTGTGCTATTTCTCTCATAATAAATTCAAGCAGTCGTTCTCATATTTTGCTCCGCATACTGTAAACATTAAGCAAATGAATTCCACGAGAGCAAAGCCGCAGTGCAGTTATTCTGAAATTACGCTTCTTGGTAACAAATTGTTCTGATTGGTCAAGGTACTAAAACCAAAGAGTGCAAATAACGCTTCAGAAACTTATTCTCACTGAGTTCATGAGAAATCCCTTTTTGATGAAAGTTATGTCCCAAAACAAGATGAGAGAAAAAAATGGATGGATCATCCAAAGTATTAGAAGCCTAAATCTCTGGATTACGATGTTGAAGTTCAAAGAAATTTATGCAAATCCCCAACGGAACGCCTGGCAGATCTGAGCGTGATCTTTGCCTTAACGTTATTAAAAAAGAAAATGTATCAACAGCGGTTTTTCGCGGATAACTTTTGGTAATAAGCAAAAGCTGGGTTGTTTATGGGTCCTCCATATATTTTTCATCCATGATGAATATGTTAAACGTCCTTGTTCACTTCACAATATTCACACTTCGAAGTTTTTTCACGTCAACCTAGAATCTTTCTTTATGAATTTCTAATGTTGTGGATTCTGGCGTGTTCTCTGACCCATTTACTTTTTCATTTGACTGCCACATTGATCTCGTGATCAAGTGTGACTGCTGAGCGTAGGGTCCTAGGTCCAATTCCCAGGTCAGGCAAAAAGAAGTTGCTGGTGCGACACGCTCGCACTTCTTCTTTATACTAACAGTTCCTTTACCAACTAAAATCCCATCTCACACCTAAAGTAGTGGACTCGTACTAAGTCTTTCTTTATCCCCAGGTATTACACGCGCGGCGACACCAACTTCGACGTGATGATGGATGGTTTCTTCAGCATACTGTACAACAAGATGTTCACAGTACTCAACTCACAGTACGAGTTTGATGAGAAGTAAGTGTTAATCATTTATCTCTTCTGCTGAGCTAATTATAACAGTATGTCGAGTGTTGTAGCGGTCATTTGAAATTGGAGTCTCATCTTTAGTACTCGTGTCCGTTTTGTTTGATATGAAGGTTAATGATGAGTATTAATGAAGTCACTTTGAGTGCATTGAACGGATTCGTTTGGGCTGGTACATTGCACTTATTATGAATGATAATTACTGCGCCATATGCATTCTGGCGAGGATATAATAAGCCGGAGTTTAATCAAGCCGTGGACTTTAAAGATTACTTCGGCTTTAAAGCAGATTATCTGTCCTACCCTGATTCGTGTGTTGGGAGATCTGTTAAATTGCAGTAGCTGGATAGTAATGTAACATATTTGGCACTTTGACGTATATAGACTGTGGGTTGGCTCCTTTACGAAGCTACTTTAACTTTTGGAGAAGCAACTAGATTCAATTTGGTTTTTTTCTTTGAATATGACGTTTTAAAGTTTCTTTAAATGGTCTTATTGAAATTTGAATTTTGGCAAAACCAAGCTCAGTTAGACATTTAAGCTCATTGTAGAATAAGTGAACTATATTTTTATCTATACCTAAAAATAAAGCTAGATAGAGAGAGAGTTTGTTTTTTATCTTTGAACAGGCTAATCTCTGGAACTACTGGTCGAATTGCGAAAAAGCTTTCACTAATAAAAAGCTACGGTCTCCCTGACTGCTTAGTAATCATTAAAATTTACCCGAAAGAGGTCGCTAGCCAATAAGTAATAAAATTCAAAATTAATTTAATTATCTCAAGCAATGCCTTCGCGCCACAACCTCACACGAACTGTCCTTGCGGTTAGTGACGCAAATTGCAATTAATATTGAAGACCGCAATAATAAATATCCTCATTCATGCGTTATCGTTCAACCTATGGGCCCGTAGAGCCCAAGATTGGTGTCCCGAAACGGCCAGACGGGGACGTGGCAGACCAAGAAGGAGATGGCGGGACGACTTGGTGGGCTTCCTTGAGAATTGGCAAGACGTAGCGCAAAATCGCGAGAAATGGAAGGAATGGAGGGAGGCCTTTGGCCAGCAGTGGGACAGTACAGGCTAGTTATAATAATAATAATGCGTTATCGTTCATTACAATGATAGGCGCTGACTCGTATTTGGTTTGCCGAAACCTAACACATCACAGTAGCCATCTATGTTCTGTTTAGTCTAGACTCGATATGAATCGTCTATACACAATGCTGAACATAAAATGGAAGTGTCTGTTCCAATATCGTTTGGTATTTAAATTTTATGCGGCTTCTGTTGTATCAGCTGGTTGTAGATCTGTGTTTGTAGAGATTGGAATTCTGTGTTGGTTTTGTTATAGAATAGATTATCCTTTATTAATAAAGTACGTCTTTGGTAACTGCTCAGTCCAATACTATTTCTTAAGAATCTTGGTATCATATACAAAAAAAAAACCGACTTCAAAAAAAAGCACTAAAAAGTTAAAAATAATACTATAACCTACTTACCTATATTAATAAACCTTTTTTTTTTTTTATGTTCCGGGGTGGAAAATCCTCATGGATGTCCTCCGCTCCGGGGAGAGCGAAGGGGTCTGTCAGACTCTTACTGACTAAAAACCACCCCGGTGTTCCTTCTCACACATAAGCCGTGGATTGCGGGAAACCACTTTCTTTCCGCTATCCACGGCTGGTGCCGGCCCGCCACTGCGGGCCACCTCAGGTCAGAGGGGGGAGTGAGGTGTTTGACTCCCCCCGCGACGTCATAGAGGGGCGCGCGGGAACACTACGCGCCGCCACCTCGGGTCCAGTTGAATGGGGGGCGACAGACGTCCCCGAGTCTGCCGCCCCTGGACCCATTTAGGGGGGCCGGAGGAGGTCGGCATAAGCCCTCCTCCGACGCCCGGTGCGCCTGCTGCGGGTCGGGAGGGAGGTAGAGATCTCCCTCTCCCTTTCCGCAGCCTCCTTCCGCGCGATAACTGTTTCGCAGAAGGAGACCATCGCGTCCCAGGACTCTTCGCTGCCGACCATCGAACTGACCACGGCCGGCAGCGACAGGTCGCTGCCTACAACGTTGACGAGGGCACGGCGCGGCTCCTCCCAAGCTGCACACTCTACGAGTGTATGCCGCGCCGTGTCCTCCCGGCAGTCGACGCAATGGTGACACCGGGCGTCCGGCTCCCTGTTAATGCGACACAGGAACCTCCCGAAGCAACCGTGCCCCGAGAGTACCTGCGTCGCCCGAAACGTCAGGGAGCCGTGCCTTCTCCCGAGCCAGAGATCGAGCACTGGTCGGATCGCCTCGATTGTGGCGAGGCCGGCGGTAGGGCGTGAGAGCCTGTCCCGCCATTCCGCCACTAGGACCTCGCGGAGCTGCGACCGACGCATCTCAATGTGCTGCTGCATCGGTCGCTCGCCGCGCATCCGCGCTTCCTCGCGCCACCGGTGCAGTGACGCGAGTACTTTTGCCTCCAGGTCCCATGGCGGGGATCCGGCCAGTGCACAAGCCGCCTCGTAGGAGATCGTGCGATATCCCCTTATGACTCTGACGGCCATCGCCCTCTGCGGCTTCCGCAGAACAGTGATGGTGCTGGCCGTCAGGTCAGCCGCCCAGATCGGTGCCCCATACAGGGCCATCGATCGCACGATCCCTACGTATAACCGCCTAGTGGCGGTGCTCGGGCCCCCTAGATTGGGAAGCAGCGTTGACAGCGCCCCAGCCGCGCCCAACAACTTGGGCGCCAGCCGCCGGAAGTGGGGGCCGAAATCCCATCGGCTGTCGAGCACCAATCCCAAGTACTTCATGGTGGACTCGACAGCAATACGGGCCCCCCCTACCACGATGTGTGATCCGGCTGGCGGCGCCCGTCGGGGACCATGAAAAACCATGGCCTCCGACTTGTTGAGGGCTACCTCCAGCCCCAGACGCCGTATGCGGCTCACCACCTGTGAGACCGCCGCCGTCGCTAGCAACGCTGCCTCCCTATGCGAGCTCCCCCGGGCAGTGACCAGCGTGTCGTCCGCGTAACACGTCAGGTCCACTCCCGGCTGGAGCTCACCTCTCAGCACCCAGTCGTACCCGATGTTCCACAGGAGCGGGCCCAGGACCGAACCCTGCGGAACACCGCACGACATGCGGCGCTGGTGCAAGCCGTCACGTCCCAGATAGGTGACACACCTTTCGGACAAGTAAGCCCCAACTATGCGGCGGAGGTAGGGAGGCACCTTATGATAGCGCAGTGCCTCCCGAATACAACTCCAAGGCAGGGCGTTGAAGGCGTTGGAGATGTCCAAGGACACCGCCAACATCGCCCCGCCCCGAGACACCGCTTCCTCCGCCAGGACTCTCACTCGCGATATCGCCGAGATTGTGGAGCGCCCGTGCCGAAACCCATACTGACAATCGGCCAGGTCCGGCCCCTCTCCGCACAAGTGTCTGTTGAGGCGGGCAGCTATAATCCGCTCGAGCAGCTTGCCCGCCTCGTCCAGCAGCACTATGGGCCGGTACGCGGACGGTGAGTCCGCAGGGCGCCCCGCCTTCCTGAGCAGGACCAGACGACCAGATTTCCACTGAGTGGGAAACTGGCCCTGCTCAAGGCACGCTGAGTAGAGTCCTCTCAGATGGGGCTCAAGCTCCTTCAGAGCGAACCTAACCTACGATTAACCTATACTAAAATTTAACAAATTTTTGGAGTCGGTGCCAAGACCGAGGATATTATATCCAACCGTATGGCACCGACTCCAAAAAATTGTTAAATTTTAGTATAGGTTAATCGTAGGTTAGGTTAGGTTTATTAATATAGGTAGGTTATACATACATAACATCACGCCTGTTATCCCCGAAGGGTTAGGCAGAGGTGTACCCATTAGTACACCCACATTTCGCCAGTTATGTTTAAGTCCCATGTAATAGGGGGCGAGCCTATTGCCATCAACCGGGCACAAATCCAGACTAAAAGGCTGCTACTGAGAAATTCCTGATGGAAAAACCCAATAACACTTTGCCCGACCCGGGAATCGAACCCAAGACCTCATGCTCAGCAGTCGCGCTTTACGACCACTAGACCAACGAGGCAGTCATAGCTAGGTTATAGTATTATTTTTAACTTTTTAGTGCTTTTTTTTGAAGTCGGTTTTTTTTTTGCAAAAAAAATTTTTATTTGTTAATTTTTAGTGACATATTTTTGTCCGATTTCGATAAAATTCATGCGACCATTTGGGAAGTATAACCTTTCCAACAAAAAAAGAATTTTTGAAATCGGTTGGCAAGCGACGGAGTTAAGCGCGAACAAACCTAAAAAAAAAAAAACAAAAAAAAAATACAAACATCCGAATTGAGAACCTCCTCCTTTTTTAGAAGTCGGTTAAAAAGGATTTTACCAATCCGATCGAACAAACAAATTCCTCTTTAGCTTTAGCATATTACTATAGATTACAGTTCATGGTTTTAGTACTTAACAAAATATGCATAAAAATTATGTTTAGTAGAGTAAAACGACAAAACATTCGAGTAATCAACGCGCACCTCTCACATGCAGATCCATGAAGCAACTGAACATGGCCGAATCTATCTTATCGGCTATCGGCTATAGTATTATGTGAATGAGTATCAGAGGAAAATTGGTAATTAGTATTATGTTTCAAGTTTTCCGGTCCAAAGTTGGCAGTAAAGCTTTTCTATGACTGTAGGAACGGTTGCCAGACTTACTCGTCCGCTGTTCTTTTCTGATTAATTTCATTGCGGGACCCCAAGACACTTGAATCGTTTCTCAAGAACTCGTCGAGCTTCATTGCCTCGGCGCTTTTCTGGTTATCGCCATCACTGTTGATTCCGGGGTGTTGCAGTAGTTGGGAAGTATGGCGGCTCTATACCTATATCTGTGTATAGCTATAACAACACCCTTCGTTTTTCATATATACTGGGCGTTAGTGACAGGTTGGCAAAAACTGAAACTGTAGTTTCAGACCACGATTTGTGATTGAAAATCGTTGGAATTTTTCTCCGGAAAATTCTCAAAATTTTCGATCGATTTTTCACTTGATTCGTGATATATTGATATGTAAGTACCAAGTCCAGGCCTCTAAACATAAATTTAATGAAAAAAACAATAAAAACTTAACTCGGCAATGTAAACACAACAAAAATAATTCTAGGTACCTACATTTAAGCTATGTAGGTTTTGGCACAAATAACACGCGCCGCCCGGCGTCGCCGCATCGGTGCGATGTCCTCTGCTAGAGCTGTACCGAACGAAACTTTAAATAGTTTTTAAAGTTTCGTTCGGTTTTCTTTTAATTTTGAGAATTTTCCGGAGAAAAATTCCAACGATTTTCAATCACAAATCGTGGTCTGAAACTACAGTTTCAGTTTTTGCCAACCTGTCACTAACGCCCAGTATGTGTAAACATGAAGAAACTCCTTTCTTGTAACATAGCAATTTCATCTTACCGAGGGGGTTTTAACAGAATAGACTGACTGTTTATGGAAGATCTGCTAGAAACTACTAAACCGTTGAGAGACAAGACAAGCCAGCCCATTCTAAACCAGAAGCCCAACAATGTTGCACAGCATCTATTAATGATACACATAAATGTTTACACGACTCCCCACACTGAACTTCGCACCAAAGAAAGCACTGATATCGTACACAGTGTCGCTCAGTTGGAAAACGCCCTCTTTGTTTATAAAGACGCGTCAATAAAACACTTTAGCAGACAGCTTTAGTGTTATGGACACGTAAACAAACGATTAGGCTCGATAATAGGGCATAAAGTCCTGATAATAGGGCATAAAGTGGTGTGAAACGAATCATGATAACGTTATGAAGGGCTACCGGATAGTTTATGAGTTGTACACAATCAAGTTATTAATGTTATTGCGTATGAAGTGTGTTTTTAGCTGAGTGGCGACGGGTTACTTGGATATGGGGGTACCTACACTACAGTTGTGTAGGTTAATAAGGGTTATATTGGTTGAGATTTAGACGTTGCATGCGTGAAAGCTGTTATTAGCTTCACAGTGTTTCATAGGTATAAAATGTATTTCGTTCCGAACTTGGCTGTCACACTACCGTGTGTCTAGATTTTTGTGAATTAGGAAATATCAGGCGTCTTCGTCTAGGGAGGCCTATGAAACGCTAGCGTGATCATTTAGAGACGTTTATGGGAAATTGGTTGAAGACATCATTGTATAAATCGTTTTTTCTTTTTACTTTACTTAGAGCTAATTTTTCAATCGTCGAAAGAAAGAATCGTCAAATAACTCTTACCGGAGGGATAAATATGGCGATTTGACAGCTTTTGTATAGAAAATATTTCAAACTGTCATATTTTAACCATGGATAAAAGTTATCTAATTATTGAAATATCAGCCCTTGGTCTTGTTTACTTTTTTATAAGTCGTGTTTAGCTGTAATCAATTGTTTAACGCAATTTTCTGATGTTGTTCACTTTGTTTGACAGTCTCATTCTAACTGGCCGCTTAAATTCGCTTAACACCCACTTGTTATCATGTCCTTAATAGACGGCAATTACTCGTTTCCTTCAAGAATCTGTGCTGAAACCGGCCAGTGTCTAGTGCGAATTTTTCTTCCGATTTGAACGCGTTCTGTCGCGTTAACGTTAATTGGACGTACTTACACAAAACGGGCAATAAAATTATTTGTCAAATAATCATATTGCACACTCTAAACAAAAATGTGTTTTGCGAATTTAAAGAAATTGGCTTCTGCTCCAAACTTTCACTGTGTGGGTTGATTCCGTTTTGCGTAAATAGGTCCATTTACAATTTGTATGGATTTTTTCCTATTATTGCCACTAGATGGCGCTATTTGAATCTCGTACTGGATCCATTTTCCATTTCATTAGGGGATTTTAATGTTGCAATAATAGTAGTATTCTGCCAAAAAGGGCTTTAATATTTTACTGAATTATAATTTACGATTAAGTGTCCTTATTGGCAACAAACTAAATTATTTCAACGTTAAAATCCCTTTTAAAGTTTCGTGCTGATTCACCCCTGGTCACCCCATTACATGGTATGGAATGAAAATAGCGCCCTCTACTAATAGTTAGTACCTAACACAATCGAACGCGTTCAAATGGGTAAAAAAACTCGCACTAGGTACCTACTCTGAACATTTCTGAGATTACCCCGAATTCACATCCTGTCATGTTTCATTCTAGACTGTACTAAAGTTAGCCTGACCTAGTACTGTTATATCCTGGATTTAGAGCTAAAATGTTAGCGTTAATAAACGTAACAATGTAAGGAGTTTAAAGACGTGTGAAAATGGTATAAAAAGTAACTGTGCAGGAAACCGCTTGTAAAATGTTATGTTACACTTTATTACTGGTTTCGAAGTTATGCGATTTAGCGTAAGTACATTACAAATTCTTTATTTCTTTTTTTGTAATGGCCCTCTCTAAGTATCGTATTACTCAGTTACTGGGTTGTAGAGGTCAGTTAGGCAGTCGCTCCATGTAAAATACTGGTTAGACTGGAAGCCGACCCCGCCATAGTTGGTAAAAGGCTAGGCAGATGATGATGATGGCCTTCTCTAAGTCTTTCTCCTGGATCGTGATAGCCCTGCCAGGGTTGCGGATTTTGTTCGAGAGTCCGGCCCTGGAACGCAAAGGGCAGTAGGAGGAACACGGATGGGTTTTAGTCAGTAAGAGTCTGACTTTTCCTACCGCTTCGCCCAGAGCGGAAGAAGACATTAGATGATTTTTGATATCCTTAAGAAAAATCGTGTTCGCGTTTCTCGTAGACAGACCCGAAATCACCTGACCTGTAGTGTAGGCCATAATCGATACCTTTAGGCTCAAAGGGCGTAATCGCCATTTTGGCCAAAATGAGATTTTAATGCAGTCTTACTTAGTTTTTCGTCCTCTATCGATTGGTATATTTAAAACATCGATATTCGCAATAAAATGGTGGATACAGCCATAATTTTTGGTTCGCTAAACATAGATTTTCTTAAAATTTGGGTCGTGTTTTTTGGCTCTCCTGAAAAGTCGTGTTTTGGTGGATACGCCCTTTGAGCCTAAAGGTATCGATATACCTAAATATTTGTTCCGTACGGGAATCGACCCCAAACGTGCAAAATCCGTAGATATTGCCATAAGTTGTATGCTGTAATTATTTCGTCATACTGTATAATATTTCTGCTGTCGCCTAACGTCTTTAAAACCGCCAGATTTAGGAATTTATGGTCATAAGCTGACAATAACAAATTAAACACAATCATAATATTATCTACGATTTTTAATGTGTATAGTCAAATCTAAACTAATATAGTAAAGAGCTAAAATTGTTTGTTTGTAAGAGGAAATCTCTGGAAGTGCTGTTTCAATTACGAAAATTCTTTCACTTATAAAAAGCTCCATCATTGACAAGTACTATTATATCTACCATATATTTTTCGTATACCATATATTTTTTGTATGACGAGATGTATGAACGTAGATGAGGCGAAAGGAGTATGTAAGGATCGTAGCAGGTGGCGTTCTGTGATTTCTGCCTACCCCCATGGGTAAAAGGCGTGAGTTTATGTATGTATATTTTTCGTCTTCCACGCAGTCAAAGTCACGGGCAGAATCTATTATTTTAATAAATTACAAATGCTTATGAAAGATCCTTTGTCCTTTAAAACCGCGTATTGTGAAACATGACGCAAGACAACAATCATTTTAATGGTCCACTCCAAACCTAACCTGAATGGCTTCCAAGATGTGGTCGCAATATTTTATTATAGGTACTCATCACATTTAGCTAAGGTTATAAAATGTCAACTGTTGTTCGGTCCCCTCGATTGAAAGTTGTGACAATTAGTTTCGGGAATTGTGGACATCAGTCATCGTTATACTGACTTTAGTAAGCAAACATAATAAATTATGATCTCACCCGATTCTTGAAGCAATACCCTGTAATACCTATCGTACTTATCTTAGACCGTGCATAAGCCTTGCTTAAGGAGTCTTATCCTTAGGGATCTAACACCTCACCCCCCTTTCTGACCTGAGGACCCCAGTCTGGGATTGCGGTAGACGCGTACGCTTCCGTGATCCTCCGCATAAGGGGGGCATGACGATTATATCGCCGCGATTCTTTCGCTCGTGGAGACGGCCCCTAAGTGTAGGAAGGAACTTCTTGCACAAGGGTGGTTTTTAGCCAGTAAGAATCAGACAGACATCTCGCACACCTCCACCTCATCTAAATAAAAGCAACTAATGCTGACGTAAGCCTTTATAAATGTTTCCTAATCCAAGACCCGACCTCCAGCGACCTCTAAGATCAATTTGTCTAGCTTTTCCACAAACCCTCGCATTGTAACCGTAACTTCTATTCCAGATATTTAAAATGCGTGAACGAGCACATGCGTGACATTCAACCGTTCGAGGACGTGCCGAACAAGCTGTCGGTTCAGCTCCGACGAGCTGTGGTGGCTACCCGCACCTTCCATAAGGCGCTGAGAGCCGGTTCCGACGTTGTGAGGAGTATGATGCAGGTAAAAAAAGAACTTTATATTCATAACGTTAAAATACGTTTTTAACTGCACATACCTATGGGGTGTAAAAAGACACATTTCATGGTTTGACATTTCTGCTGTCACTTTCAATTGACAGCTCGCTCAGCCAGTAATGAGTTGTCCTGTTTGAAGGTTTAATACGCGATTTCCGCCTACCAATAGAAGTCAGCTTGAAGACCTATTAACAATTGTTTGCTAAGGAAATCAGGAAAAAGAGTTAAAACGCTTAGGGCAGCCAGTCAGACGGGTTTCTGCCTTGAACATATGTAAATAAGTGGCAAGAGTTCTCAAGTTCCCGCCTATGAATAAATATGAATGCAAACTAATAACAATTCCGCCTACCAACCATGAATAATGGTAGCGAAACTCAGTCAAAAGCATTTATTATACGATTAGACATTCACAAGTTCTCATGTAAATGTTCTTCTGGCTGAATTTTGGTCAAAGCATAATGTAAATAGGAGGTATTATCATACAGAAGGGTGTGCGCAAACACAGGTGCCCTCCCTCTTTCATATAGTCCGACGGGACGGCAATCCGACACGACCGGGAAGAGATCAAGAGCAGAACCAACGTCGTTACGTGCTTTGCGACACATGGGGTGTCATAACACCTACTTCCTAACTCTTGGCCTGTGAAATTCCTAAAACAATGAGCCCGACATGGTAATCGAACTCAGCAGTCGCGATCGCGGCCATGAGACTAATAGGACAGCTAGGGCGGGGCGAGGGCGGGGTGGTCCTCATGTTAATGTGTTTCTGATTCACCCGGCAAACACCCGGAAGAGAAACGATAACATACTCGTAAATCATCTATTATCTAACTCCATCACATCCATGCAACACATAAGGCCCTCAGCTTCTATTCACTATGACCCAAAAAGGACCACAACCTTCAAAATCGATAATTGTCCGCTCATATTAAAACATCGGCGATTATTTTTCGCGACACTCTTGGCTTTACTGACCAACATTGCCAAATACCGCGCACGTTTTAATTTGTCCAATGTTAAGCGTGCTATTAGAATGCAAATATACGCTAATCAATTCGAATACGTATTCAGTTGGCTGCTCGACCTTCAACTTGCGGAGTCGGCGGAGACAGGGTATCATTTTAGAAAATGACTCATTATCCGCGAATCGTTTGTCGTGCGTTGATCCTGGCGCCATCAGCGACACAGCACAAGACCTTGGTTTTATTAATTGTAATTGTTATCTTGTTCTTCGTTTGATTTATTTTTATTCGTTCCACTTGTAGGCCTAGCAATGATATTTAATTGGCGTAATGGAAACAATCATTCGGTTTTATTCATGTGTTTGCTTCGCGTTTATTAGATCAACGAACTTGATAGATAACGCGGGCTCGTTTGAAGCAAATCACTTATTCTCGACGCCCACAATATCTGACTTTGCTAGACTACTTCGCTATTTTTAGTCATCACTACATATTATAAAATAAAGTCGCTTTCCCTGTCTGTCCCTATATATGCTTAGATCTTTAAAACTACGCAACGGATTTTGATACGGTTTTTTTTAATAGATAGAGTGATTCAAGAGGAAGGTTTTTATGTATAATACATGCACCCGTGACCCGTGCGAAGCCGGGGCGGGTCGCTAGTTATCTTATAAACCGTTTTGGATGCAATACATTCTTTTGATGTTTTAAAAGTATCTCAGCAAAAAAAAATATTATCAAACAAGCATAGTTTTAAACGAAATGATTGTTAAACTTAAAAAATATGAAATATAAAACTCCTTAAGTTTAAATTATATTCCTAAGTCTTTACTTGCCAGAGCTAAGTGATCCAGTGTTTCAGGCGAGAAGAGCTAAACAATAATAAAAAAAAAAACTAAATCAAAGTGTTATTACGAAAAGTAACAGTTCAAAGGTGCAAACAAAAAAAATAACAATAGGCAAATAATAATTTATGTTGAATAGCTTAACTCTTAGTTTCTAAATACATAAAGTAGCTGAAATTTACATAAACATATTTGCGTTAGAACAATTACCATGATGAAGTGATCCTAACATTACATAATATTACATAAATGCAAAAGTTGTAACATCAAATTCCTTGTCCTTCAGGTGGCAGTGACTTCAGAATGCGTGACGGCTTGGGCTCGCTTACGATACTGCGGCAATTGTGCGGGCTACCAGCCTCCCGCGTGCACCCGCTACTGCCACAACGTCATCCGCGGCTGTCTGCCGGCCCACGCCGACCTCGGCGACCAGTGGGATGCCTACGTCGGTGAGTGAAATAATTTCTGATCATACAATAGCGATGCATGGGTCTTGAGACGTATATTTGCTAGTCCTCATGGTCAGAAATAACATTCTAAAACACTATAATTTATTTTCAGACGCCGTAGACAAAGTGGCCGACCGTCTGCTCGGTCCATTTAACATAGCTATGGTAGTCGAACCTATAGACATCAAAATTTCGGAAGCCATAATGAGCTTCCAGGAGCACAACCGGGAGATCTCGCAGAAGATATTCACTGGGTGCGGCAAGCCAGTGTTAGGTGGTGGGGGCGGTGCAGGGCCGTTCTTCGCTCCCGGCAAGACTCGTCGCTCCGTCCGTTCTATCCCAGACTTCGACTGGCCCCAAAAAGTCGATGATGTTGACGACTTTGAGATCGAAGCTTCTTTCGAAAGCCTGGTAAACGAGGATCCTTCTTTAGGAAGTTTACGGACCCCTGAAGGCATTCGCAAAGCTACACAGGACATGGCAGAACAGGCGAATTTGAGGGAGAAGTTCTTGCAGTACATGAGAGGAAATATGGACCTCCAAGAATATGAGGAGCATGAGAGGAAGCGCCGAGATGCGGACCCGGAGCCCGCGGCCGCGGGCGCGATGGACATCGACTTTAAGACTTATGACTTTGATGACAAGAAGGGGCCGAAGAAGAAGAAGACTTCAGTGAAAACTGAAGAGAGTCGCGGTTAGTTATTCCCCAAAAGTTTTACATACCTACATTAAAATTTATGAGGATCAAAACTCCACATGGTCATCCTACTTTTAGCTTATTTCATACTGTAGTCAGTTTGTCGAGCTCTTCGAGGCGAGGAATAACCACTTTGTCTCGGGAATAATAGTCATCCATCCACAAATCATCATCTACGATACGAAAGAAGAAGGTTTATGTGCTGTACAAATGATTTATGATAATAATTATCATATATTTATTTGTTCCAACAGGATCAGATTGGGGCGGTCCTGCGCTTGAGAAGCTTGTCCGCGAAACGCGATTGCGCATGCGCAATACGCGGCGCTACTGGAACCATTTGCCCGCGTTACTGTGCACTTCCACTAGCGTCACCAGCTCACCCTGTTTTAATGGAACTGACGTTGCCAGGTAGGAAGAAAAGCTTTCTCTAATATTATATTAAAGAACACTACAGAAATTTGTATTTGGCGCCCAACGTGGGACCAACAATATTGTAAGATAACTAAGCTTACATAATTACATCAATAAACAACCTACAATACCTTTCTTGTAATGTTTTCTAGCAGCTTAAAAAGTGTTTCTATTACGTTTTTATTTAATTCTAAGTACACTCCTCATTTTGGCGCCCAACATGGGACAAAAAAAATAAGAGTAAACAAATCTCACACTTAAATCCCCAGCTACACGCTCAACGCTGCGAGTGAAGGCACGGCCGGTCTCGCCAGCAACCCGGAGGTGCGCGGCGCGGCCAGCCCCAGCGCGGCCGCTAGCGTGGCCACGCAGGCGGAGGCGCTGCGGACGCTGACAGCTAGGCTGAAGGACGCGTACAATGGCGTGGAAGTGCAATGGCTTGATACAGATGCGAAGGGTGAGTTACCTCATAGGATTATTAGTTAGTAATTCTTTATTGATATTAGTTGATTCTTATTTACCTTTATTAAAGCGGAAAGTTTTAAGGTGTATTGAAAATAACCAAATAAAGTAGGATTCATGGGAATTTTACAACCTTTCTCTGACGCTATTGAATTATTTACTACAGAACAAAGTTATCTTATATTTAATAATTAACTATTATAATTTAATAATTATTTTTTTATTTATAATTTACTTTTATTATTTAATTATAGGTATTTATTTATAATTTAATTTAATTATTATTTGAAACTTGTAATCTCAAAAATTCCACCCTAGAGTTTTGGAGTTACAAGTTTTACATGTTTGGCTTTCAAATATTTCTGTTTATATGTATTTCTAAACAAAAAAAAATATTGTTAAACCTGAACTAAAAAAGTTATTGGTCAAATAACTACATCACTGAGTCTACTCGCCTGAACAAAATGTGTACACGTACTCATCTCAATTTCCATCTTAAAAAAATATAAATAACTAGTAGTAGCTATTAATAAATATTCATTTCATTGGAATGTCGTGGTACAAACTAAGAACGTTTCAAAGCAACACGCAATCCACTCACGCGCCGATCTGAATTTAAGAGGTTTCACCTCTAAAGAAAACTTCTATAGCATATTTACTCTTTGCAGACCAACAACAAATGCCCCGTACATTTAGCCGCGAGACCATAGATGGAGACGAAGTGGAGTCAGGCTCCGGCTCAGGAGACTGGGCCACCGACGGGGGACTGCCTGATGATGACGAAGACAGGCTTAATGGTTATGATACAGGTAAAAATATTTTAAAAATGATTTTTTTTATTTAACGTTCGGTTGAATTTTCAAATATGGCGGTTTGACAGCTCTTGCATAGACAATATGTCAAACTGTCGTCAATATTCGACAAATAGCAAAAGGCGCGCGGTAAGCAAGCTTGCCGCTTTATACTGTAAAGTGTATCTACAGAGTATTGAATGCTCTTTTTTCTGCTATAAGAGCGGAGCGGCAAAAATGGGCTGCGACTTTTATTCAGATAAAAGTTACCATAATGTTAAAAAATCAGCGTTTTAATGTAAAATGAACCATAAGTGAAGGACTTATGATTCTTTTTTTGCATTGTTTGTTAAATCTTGGTATAGTCCAAGAGAAACAAGTGAAATAAATTAAAATAAACTATCAATGACGGGTTATTCAGCTATAACATTCGTATAAGCTGTTATCATCTATCTATATCAACATTAAAAAAAACTCCATTTGCAGGTTCAGGCGACAGCCCCCCTCCGGATGTAGACGAAGAACCGACCGAGCGAGAACCCGACGTAGTACCACAGCGACCGGTCACGGAGGCTCCCTTCGTGCCCAGCGTCGACACCTCCAGCGTCAACAACGGCAACGTGCGCGGCCGCGCGGGCGACGACACCGCCGATGACGTCATGGACATCAACACTGTCGACACAGAGCAAGACACCCCCCGACCACAAGACATACCTTCCAGAGAACAACCCGCCGCCGGCTCCGCAGACAGACCCTCGCTACAAAAAGCACTGTTGACGTACGCCCTACCCGTCGTATGCGCATGGTTCGGCACAATAGTCACCGATCTGTTTTAAAATTAACGGTTTTTTTAAACGAGAAAGTTTCCACGGACGTTGTTAAGTGTATAGAAATCGTTTGGTTTGTATATAGCCTAGTCAGTGAACGACGAGGAGAATGTGTTACAGCGCATGCGCGCTACTGTGATATAATGTGGACAGGTTATACTGGGATGTTACGGAAAGTACGGAAAGAACAAACAATGACTCTTAACAAATTTATACACAGTGCATTGTGTAGTGAATTAATTTATTATTATTTTTTCAAATAAAAATATTCAGTTACACCCTTATTCAAAGTGAACGACAATAAATGGGGAGTATTTTTTTATTCTGGCAATTAAATATGGCATTATAATTATTTTTTAATTTAGCAAAATCTAAATCAGCCAAATTATGTATTTATTAAATGATCTTTTTTTTTGTGTAAATAATTTGTAAATTATAATGAGGTAGATAGTGAATGTACCTATGTTTTTATTTTAAGAGTAAGATGTAATGTTTGTACGATGCTGTATAGTCTGTGGGTTGGCGCCAAAAAAGTTTATTTTAATAATGGAACTTAACCCTTGAAACTAAAGGAACGCCTTATTTCCTATTTGTTTGATTATTACAATTAATTTGAAAATACACCTTTTTAAAAATATAAATAAAATGAATTAAAGCTACGTGATTAAATAAGACGGATATAGCTTCCAAAATATTTAATAAGCTCGGATTTTTTTTATTTTTTCGCGCCAAACCACAGATTATCAAAAAACTAAAAAAAAACATGTCTAAAAAAATGTACATAAAACTTAGTCATAATTCTAAAAGTAAGTTTATAGACTGATTTGCTTTCGATTTATATTTTTTACATGCAAATTATAATATTATTATTTCATTCGGACTAAGGTAACGACTAATCATTTAACCGACTGATGTAATGATAATTTAAATTTTACTTTTTTTTATATACCTAATAATAATATTTTTTTGTTAAAATATTTATCTTCGATTTTGGCTTCAGCTTTACTTTGCTAAGTATATAGTTTAATTTGCAATTTAATGTCGCAGGCAATGTTATAAATTAGGCAAATTGTTAAACGACCGATAGATTGCAAATTGAATATTTTTTACGCGTTAGATAAGACACACCAGTGTATAATGTTCTAAGTGTTATTTCTTTTTATACGTAATGTGGCGTCGTATATTATATGTAGATATGTCATATATGTCGCAGCTGATAAAAGAAATGCATTTTTTAGTAAAATTACCCATGTAATTTTTAATTAAGCTTATTTACAAACGAATGAAATTGTTTTGAATGTCGACGTTTGACAAAAATCTAAGTCATTTTTAAATTAAATCCGTTTCGTACATTTATCAATGTAGACGGCTGCGACAGTAACGCACAATTATATTTTTTAATAATTATTCGAACAAGCAGAGGAAGGTCTTGTCATCTGGTGTAATAGATACAAAGTGTACAATTTTACACGTTTTCAACTAATTTGAAATAATAAAACATATTTTTAAAAGTAGTTTTGTTTTTAATTTTTTGATCTTGACCTATACCTTCCTTTGTGCTTTTTAAGAAGTGTAACTTCAAGCCTTAGGTCACGTATTAAATCTTTTGATTTAAAACATATACCGGGTAAATGAGGGTTACTTTAACCCTGTAGGTAACCTAGGTCAAAACGGAAAAACGCTCGAACTTCTCAACTCTTGAAAAATTACAGTAACATTAATAATTCGAACTACAAAAAAAAATTGTCCCAAACAAAAATGTTTATTATTCTTCAAAAGATGAGAAGTTCTTGTCAAACATTTTTCCGTTTTGAGCCAAGTTTTCCGACAGATGTAAGGCTGCGGTTCCACTTGAGCTAAGCTAAGCTACGTTGCTAAGGATGTGTCTGTTATACACCAATAATTGCTTTAATATTTTTAGCTTTGACAATAAAGCAATCCAATTAGAGCCGCAGCCTTAAAAAGCCTAATTTACGGTAATTAATAAAACGATATGCATTTACCGGGTTTTATAAATTTTGCATTGCACGTGAAAATTAAAAATTAGATAATTCACATCACTAAAATTCATAGATAAAAAAAATAGTGCAATACAAATTACCTTCCAAATTAAAAGTAAACTATTATTAAAACGACATCAATACTAACGTATACCGAGAATAAAAAAAGGAAAGTACGGGGACCAAACTATAGGTACCGCTATGTGCCATCTATTTAAGAATAATTTAGCGCACAAATGTACTGCCTCGCTTGACTGTCCGAGTTTTATTTCAATTTGTATGTATGTGTGTCAATCACAGCTTGAATATTTTACATAGAGAATAAAAAAAAAACAATTTGGACCTTCTTCACTTAAGTTCTAAGACTATGGTAAGTCAAAACTTTATAAGGGTAATGTATCAACTATTTACTATCTAATGGATGCGGGCTGCATGCCCGAGACCGGGATGGTGGGCCATAGGCTGATATGATGACTATCTAATGACGTCAAGTTTAATTATAACTCGAAGAGACGCAGACAGAATTTATATTCCAATAAATATTATACTGTTTTGAATTCCATATTGTTACTACTTATGCGAAGATATGCAGAACACGTTATAACATAACAAATAATTACTAAACTGATAATTACTACATCCATTTGGTTTTATCAGAAATTTTAATTCTCATAAGTATGAACAACTATAAAACAACTCTAAAAATATGAAAAAAAAAAATACTAGCTGCTCTATACATTTTTATATTTTTTTTTATAGGATGCAGCTGTTTTGTTTTTTATATTTCATAGTAGATCCTATAATTAAAAAAAACATATCCATGAGTACATTCGTCCCCTGACGAATGGCTTGAAGTGAATTAAAACTCATACTGTAATACTCTATGTAAAATATTTGAACTGTCACTCTATGTAATGTAAATAATCATATTAAACATTAGTTAGTCAAGCTATAAAGATCTTAATTAATTTTTGCGTCTGTCTCATCGGTGGTTGGTAACGAGCAGAATCTATGACTGCAATGTAAAACAAATGCTAGCATTTACATATAAAATTTACATACATGAAGCATAACTACAACTGTTGTATTAAAAAAGGGCTTTATGCCAACGTGAATAAGTACACATTCGCTTGTATGGACCACCGATGAAGCAGACCGTACTAAATGTTGTTAGAAAGTTGTAGTTTTTTATACAGTGTCATGATATATTGTGTAACAGGGTACCAATATGAATTAATGCCTGTATCTACTGTACGTGTAACAAACTCATTAAGAAGTACGATTCATTAATGGACATGAACGATAATTTCCGCGGACAGAACTGACCATGCACGAAAACGTAAATGTCAAGAAAAAGTTGAATAAGAAGCAAAATTGAATAGCACTCGACGAATGCGATTTGTGACAAAAACGTTATGAAAATGTAACGATAACAATATGTTACAGTAAAAGTAATTGGTTTGTTGAACATATTGTTTGATATCAAACTTAATTGCTGGAACGAAGTATGCGTTTATTAAATTCTAGCTTTTTATCCAATATTATTTTCTTACATTTTTTATCGTCGCTCTAAAGTAGACATTTTATCACAATACCATTTGTCTGTTTTGACTGCGACATACAAATGTCATGCATGTCTGCGACCATTAACGTTTTAATTGTCATAATAATGAATGGATTTGAATTAATAAACCGCGGAAAGTATCGATAAATCATACATCCAAAGATGGACAAGTCGTTTCTTTAACTGATTTAATTTATGCGAATCAACACTGAATCTGGACTGGATGCGTTGATATTTTCTTCGGCTTGTAGATTAAAAGGAAACTTTTACAATTTTGTGTACTTTTTGAACTATATCGGACTTTAGTAATGAACGTTGCATCTGTGTTTACAAAACAATGAGATTAATTTGCGATCTGTACTGGAGAATGGGAAACTTCATCACCCCCATTCCTAAATTGCAGAATATTTTGAAGTGTGATTTTTAACTTTATACTGTTACATTTAGATTTCATTATAGAATGCAGGGGTGAATCAGAACGAAACGTTGAAAAATTTAAATTGGGGATTTTTGTTCGTTTTTTTAGAGATTTTTATTTATTTTTGTGTTTAAATAGAACAGTTTGTTGCCAAACGGGCACTCAATTGTAAATTATAATTCAGTTAATACTTAGGCCTTTTTAGCAATAAATTAAAATAAATTAACGATATTGTGTCATGTAAATTTTCACCATTCAATGCATTCCTCATTAAAAACTTCGCCGCGAGATGTCGCTAGGTTTTTCACTGGTCGCTGATTGGCCGATTTTTATTGATTTTTTGATTTCTTGTTAAAGCCATCTTGGCTTTGACAATTGTGTCAAAAAATCAACGCAGTGAATCTTTTTCTTTCAGTATTCTTCTGCATCGAAAAACTTATATCTAACGTAGATCGTACTTTACTCTCATTGGTTTGCAAACCGTTTAAAAGTCACACATTTAGTGGGAAAAATCTAGTCAGATGTTCTTTTTTTAAAACGGTGCTGTCCCCCCCAATTGGCTTAGGCTGGGCGCAAACGTCCGGTTTCCGAATCAAGAGGCGTGTACCTATGTACATACACACATACATAAATTACACACACATGTGAAAAAAATATGATTGTATGTGTAATTTATGCATGTGTGTGTATGTATACACATCAAAAGTGTCTAGGGATCAACATCCCTAACATTGTTTAGGGATGTTGATCCCTAGACACTTTTGATGTGTGTACATACACGCCTCCTGATTCGGAAACCCGATCCGGAAACCGGACGTTTGCGCCCAGCCTTAAAATACTGTGACTTTTTCCCATTGGATGTGTGACTGTACCTACTTATATACGTAATGTGTGAGCGTGCCATGTTAGGTATTGTTTTATATCTATCTACGAGTATCTTTTAAAATATAAAATGCTTTGTCTTGAATGACTGACTGACGGATCAACGCACAGCCTAAACCGCTGATCGTAGAGACCTGAAACATGGAGGACGTGTTCTTTGTATGACGTAGGCATCTAATAAGAAAGGATTTTTTTAAATTCATCCCCTAAGGGGATGAAACAGGGGTCCGAAAAATACCTATCGTCGCATAACGTCTAACACCACATAATTAGAAAATAGCAACTTTATAGGATAGTGAAAAAGCTGCATAATTTTACTTTCATACCATTATATAATTAGTGTAAACTTTACATTAGATCTTTTAAATATACTTAGGATTTTTATTATTTAGTAAAAAATTGTAATTAATCCGACATTTTTGACATACGTTGTGATGTCATAATTTAATACTTACCCAAACTTATGTGGTGTTAGAACTTAAGACGCTATATAAACCCTTTTGCAAAAAAAACGGGCACTTAAGATTTTTTTCTTACTTCAATGAAGAAGAACAAGAAATAGGTTTTATTAATTTGACGATGTATTGGCATGTTATTTGAAGCATCCTGGCGTGATTCTTTACGTTCCAAATTTAAAATTAATAAAATAAAAATAATGATTATTGTGGATTATTCTAAAATTGCTTTACTAATGGCGCGAATTGCTGTAACGATTTTTAACTGTATACGATATTTTTAAACTTTTTGGATATTTTCTGCAAATTAAACAATTTAATCTTTCTTTTTACATTAAATACCACTTTTTGATATGAGTGATAAAGCGATAAGGGCCGGTATAATTATAGCCCTACTTGAAGAAGGTTGTTCGCAAACTTTACGTGTCTCAGCGGCTAAATGTGAGTCGTTCAACTGTCCAGAGGACTTGGCAACGGTATCAAGAGACCGGTTCGGTCAAAACAAGACCCGGTTCGGGAAGAAAACGATGCTCAGAACCAAGAGATGACCGCTTTTTGGTGAGTCAGGCGTTGCGGAATCGTAAGGCGTCAAGTGTGGACCTGAGAAGAGCCTTGAAGAAGTAAGAGGAGTAGAAGTTAGCTTGTGGACGGTCAGGAAGAGGCTTTTGGCTGCCAATATCAGGAGTTACCGCCCAGCTTGGGGCCCTAAATTACTCCGTGAGCACCGTGTTGCTCGACTTCAGTTTGCTCGGAACTGTGCTTCATGGACTCTGGGGACTGGAATAAAGGATTTTTTTTTTATGAAGCTAGAATCTCTTTGTGTGGAGAGGACCGACGCCGGCGAGTGCTGCGAAGACCACGGGAACGCTATGCGGAAGTGTTTTTCGAAGAAATCACTCCTTATGGCGGAGGCTCCGTTATGTTTTGGGCAGCAATTAATTCGACGGAGCGTACGGAGTTAGTTTTCATAGAAAATGGAACATTAAATGCACACCGGTACATAATGGAAGTCCTAATTCCATATGCACAACCCACATTGACTGCACTTGGGGAAGATTCCATTTTTATGGACGACAATGCTTGCCCGCACCGTTCTGGCGACGTGGAAGCGTACATGCAAGAAGTTGGGATCCGTCGTTTAGATTGGCCAGCTCGAAGTCCTGACCTCAATCCAATTGAGCATGTCTGGGATGTTCTAAAGAGACGGGTAAGATCAGTGGAACCTGCTCCACAAAACATCAGGGAGCTAAAAAGAGTCATTGCAGAAGAGTGCGAATGTATTCCTCAAAACGTTATTAAAAACATCGTGGAAAGCTTGCCCAGAAGGATTCAAGCTGTGATTTTGGCAAGAGGAGGTCACACTCGTTATTAGGTTTTTACATTTGTAACTTTATTTAATTAAAAAAAGTAAAAAAAAAATCTTGTCTTATGTGCCGACCACTTCTTATTGTTTGGGCGTGTACATCGGTTTTAAAGAATCCATCGTTTTTTTTTCTTTTAATTGCCCGAATTCACTTCACGCGCATTAATTTACACGATTATAAGTATACAGACTACGTCAAAGAAATAAATTTCATTTAATTCAAATCAAATCGACTCAAATCGACCTTAGAACGTAAATTTACTTAGGTGCCCGTTTTTTTTGCAAAAGAGTGTATTATAATTTACTAGCTGTCCGCCGCGGTTACACCCGCGTCTTTGGTTACTGCTCCGCTCCCGTAGGTCGTAGCGTGATGGTATATAGCCTATAGCCTTCCTCGATAACTAATCTATCTAACACTGAAAGAATTTTTCAAATCGGACCAGTAGTTCCAGAGATTAGCGCGTTCAAACAAACAAACAAACAAACAAACAAACTCTGCAGCTTTATAATATTACTAGCTGTCCGCCGCGGTTACACCCGCGTCTTTGGTTACTGCTCCGCTCCCGTAGGTCGTAGCGTGATGGTATATAGCCTATAGCCTTCCTCGATAACTAATCTATCTAACACTGAAAGAATTTTTCAAATCGGACCAGTAGTTCCAGAGATTAGCGCGTTCAAACAAACAAACAAACAAACAAACAAACAAACAAACTCTGCAGCTTTATAATATTAAGTATAGATAATTCAATTCACAATCCAGCTTCTTCTCAATCTCAAAAATTCATCAATTTCGGCGTCATCGTTCATTGCATTTTGAACGCTATTCCATGTGAATTAGATTTTATTTTTCACTGTCGGTAATTGACACATAATACTGTGTCTGATTTGGGAAATTGACCGCTTATTTCAATATCCAGATGGTGCGCTCCGTGAGTGAATAGTGAAACGTGAGGTAGAACGAGTGTGTGTAGTAGACTAATGATTTTTATAAAGAAATATTATTACGTAGATTTATAACGTGTACATACAATAAAAATGATAACATGTGTAATGAAGCTGTTTTATTTGTATCCCCGCGGTTTTACCCGCGTTACGTTTTTGGATACTGCTCTACTCCTATGTGTCATAGTGTGATGTTATATAGCTTATAACCTTCCTCAATAAACGGGCCACATAATACGAATTTCTTTTTTTTCATTTCGGACCAGTAGTTCCTGAGATGAAGGTAAACAAACTCTTCAACTTTATAATATGATAGCAAAATTATTGTCCGTTGGATTTTCTTAAATGTCCTCTGATCGTTATATTTATGTGTTAATGCAAAGATTTGATGGCACATTAAGGTAGGTTCATAATTATTTGTCATTTTATTTAAGTATTTCCATGTGGTGTAAAAACACAATTATTTTTAAAGATGTCAAAGATAAAATAAACTACAACTTATATTAAAATCAATATTGTATTTTAATAAACTTATAATATTTACAAATATGCGAGTTTAAACCTTAAAACGTACACATTGAAGTACCTGATTACAGTAATATCAATATACGATATTAAAATTTACCGCCGGTTTCTTGAACGATTTTTTTTTAAACCGTTTAGATACATACACCTAAGGCTATTTTGATAGTTAGATCTTACAAAAATAATGTTTATACTTATCTCTACATAGTAATATGAAACAAAGTCGCTTCCCGCCGTCTGTACTAACATTATAAAACATCACAGTCAACTCCCAACCTTACTGCACACATCACAAGGTCCAATTCACATTAACCATCACTGTCGGAGTCACTGTCTTCGGACCCGCTGTCTGATCCGGTCTCGTAGTCATCAGAGTCGGAGCCGAGCCAGTCCGGAAGTGAGGGCTGTTCTATTATTGTCTTCCATTCGTTTAGTTTGTGTAGATCTGTAAAACAAAGATTTTTTTTCTTGTACAGTACATACTAATATAACTTCTGCCCGTAACGTCGTTTGATTCAAAGTTGATATAATTATTATTCTATGAGAGCCGTACATTTACAAGGGTTAAAAAGTAGCCTATGAGCTATTCCAGACTAAAATCTATCTGTGTCAATTCAGTCGTTTTGGAGTGATTGAGTGACAAACATTCATCTATTCAAACTTTTGCATATATAATAGTAGTATTCTATTATTATAAAGAGGTACAGTATGATTGTTTTTTTTTATGTTATTGTGTTTGTAAGAGGTAATCTCAGGAAATGCTGGTCCGATTACAGAAAATATTTCACTAATCTTTAAGCCTTTTTTTCCCCATGTTGATCAACTATCTCCACTTACCTAAACTATACATATCCGACAGATAGAACTGCTTATCCTCCTTTTCCAGCACACCGCCGTACACATACAGTGTGGAGCGTTGCACTGCCATCATGGCCGACATGCGGGGCCCAGGGCCGCTCAACGGGGCCGCCGGGGCCACAGCGTGGGCCCCTGTGCTAGCGGCGGAAGCACCGCCCAGCTTCATCGTGAATACTTCGTCTGTTACCACTATGGAAGGTAAGGTAATGTCATTTATTTTGTTCAAGTCAAAGTCAAAGTCAAATCATTTATTTCAATTAGGCCAATTTATGGCACTTTTGAACGTCATATCCAAAAAATTGAATCTAGTTGCCCCTTCCAAAAGGTAGTTTTGTATGGAGAAGAATGGGCAAGAAACTCTAAACATACTCTTTTAAAATCAATATTTGCATACAATATCATGTTGTATATTTGATTATTGCTACATAAGGTTTTAATTTGATTCCTATTCACCCTATTTCGGGGTAATTCTTGTCCTTTCTTCTCCATACAAAACTACTATTTGGAAGAAGTAACAAGATTCAATTCTTTTTTTTCGTATGTGGCGTTTAAAAGTAATAATGGTATTTAATGGTGTAATTGAAGTAAATGATTCGACTATGTTAGTTTAAGCATCTTCGTTGCGCAACGATCTACTGTAAAAATAATACATATACATATTTCAGATTTCATACATTCATATTGTTGTTAGTACTACAAAAAATACATAAACTAAAGTTAGTAAAGAACATGCACATTAAGAATTTTTTTTTTTTTTTTGGAAATCCAGCTCCAGTACACCTGTTTACTTGACTGCATCCAACGTTTATGCATCGAAGAATCCCGCCGATCTACCAATAGGTACAAGATGAACACTCACCTGTGACAGTCTGTTCCTCTTTGACGTCCATAGTATCCTCCGGCGCCGGTTGCGGCACGCTTTGCTGTTCACAGCGCAGCGTCACGTTGTGCCACTTGCCAGCCTCCAAGTCCAG
This sequence comes from Hoplodrina blanda, assembly GCA_949316365.1. Classification (NCBI taxonomy): domain Eukaryota; kingdom Metazoa; phylum Arthropoda; class Insecta; order Lepidoptera; family Noctuidae; genus Hoplodrina; species Hoplodrina blanda. The sequence goes on along the minus strand of OX438580.1, from coordinate 15,083,587 downwards.
CAGCTGAAGGTCACTGCTCATTTCACCGCGTAACTCTTCTTCAGTTTCTTCTACATCCTATAGAGTATAAAGAGAAAGTTTGAAAGGAAAGAAATGAATGAATTTATAATTGACTTGTTCTGCCAATACGAATCTAGTACTTCATTACTATCCAACAATAAGTCGCAGGCCACGCTGGCGCGACGCGTCTTGCGTCTGCGATGAGCGGGAAAAAAAATAATACGGGTTGAACGGGGGGCGCCATGTTAGCGCGACTGGCGTGCGCGTCAGGCGACCGCGAGCAGCGGAGGGAATAGTACGAGTGCGGGCGTCCTGCGTATTTATTAAATTTTGTTGAATTATCCGCGATGCAAAACATAAAACCACGTGTCACGCGGCCGCTTCAACGTGTCACACTACAGCGGCAACACGCAGCGTCTTTACTCCTCCTGCCTCCGCAGGTCGCCCCCGCTCACCGCAGTAGCTCTAGCGTGGCCTACGGCTAACAGTTTAATGTACCTAGGAAACTAAAGTTTAGAATAGATTTAAAATCATTATAATTAAGGCCTTTGCTTTACAGTGGGACAGACTGGTATTATTATTATTTTTTAAATATACTCACACTGACTCCACCAAACACATATCCCCTGTTACTATGCACGTTGACAGCGGAGGCCTGCCCAGCACGCGCGGGCGGCGCCAGCGCCCCCCCCGCCTGCGAGCGCCACGACCAGCCCCCGCCAGGCTTGGACGATAACCGGAACAAGTCTGTGTGAGTGTGGGTGCGTTCCGTACGACCCTCGCGGACGCGGGAGAAACCGCCATAGATTAGGAGCTGCAGAGCAAATGTGGATTTATGGTTTGATTAATAAATGAACTAGCTTTCGGTAACCGCGGAGGCGGAAGTCGCGAAACAAAAAGTACCTATATCCTTTCTTGGGGTCAAATCCCTATACCAAATTTCATCAAAATCGGTTCAGTGGTTTTGTCGTAAAAATGTGACAGACAGAAGATGGCCGTAATTAAGCTAGAACCCCAAGAAGGGACATAGACCATTGTTGAATTCGTGCAGACGAAGTAGCGTGCAAAAGCTAGTCTATATTATACTCTTGATAAATTTTATCTGTATATAAAACTCACCGAATCACTCCCAACAGGTAACATAACACAAGCGGACCTCGCACTCGGCCCCTTGCCACTGGGACTGAGCTTGCTCCACGTCCGAGTGTCCAAACAGAACGTGTACACATCATCGAAGTAGCGACACTCGCGGCCGTCGTCTGCATACCCACCAAACACGACGATGCTCCGCCCGAGCAAGGACATGCGGTGTCCTGAACGGGGAGAGGGGCCGTTTGGAGCCACCACCTGATTATAAGCAGAAGTTGATGTAGAAAACTTTGTTGTACAATTTAGTTTATGCTGTACAGTACCTCATACGAACTTTTAAGTCCAAAATTTAGATTTAATGAAGCAATTTTAATTAATCTTGATGCATATAAATACGATACAGAAGTGGAAATTGTTGTTGAAAACTTTTTTGTAAAGAGAGATTGTTAAAATAAAAATGTTTACAAACAGTGTACATTTAGAGACAGAGTGGTTTTAAAGCTAATGTAAAGCAATTTAAATTTTACACTGCTTACGTATGTTGATATCTGACTTGTTTGAATAAGGAACTGTGTGAAGTGGAGGTTAATTTGCAACTACAAAGAACAGGTATACCTTTTCCCATTTCTTTTCAGCGAGTGAGAAGCACCACAGATCCTTATAATGATGGAACTGTGTTTCTGATGGGCTTGTGAACTCCCCACCAAACACCCATAGCTCACCTCTGAAAGTAAAAGCCATAATTTTAGTCATCATTGACATTTTTATGAAATAAAAAAAACACAGAGTGGTTTGATTTACAAGTCAAGGACTAGAATTCTAGAACAAAGTAATAATGAACATACTTGTTAGCAGGTGTGGCAACAGCTTGATGTGCACTTCGCGGAGGGGGAGCACCGGGTGCCTTCAGCACTTTCCAGGAGTTGTTGGCTGGGTTGAAGAACAGGAGTTCATTGTATACTTCTGTCTATAACAATTGAATATATTTGAGCTTCTTAAACTTTTTGTTAGACAAAAAATATGAGATCTAAATACCTATACTTTATTTATTATAAGCATTAGAAAAATAACAGGAGTTATTGTATTATATTTTTGAAATGACTGCATTTTGCAATAACAGACCTTACATCAAGGGTTAAGTGTCAAGCTTGCATTTATCTATTTGCATATGTACCTACCTATGAGGTTTAGACTGTAACAATGAAATAACAAGTGTTGTATATTTTTCTAATGTTATAATGAAAGGTTTCTGAATATGATTAGCAGTCTAAATATTAAGATGTTTAATTTGCTTCTACATAATTTAATTTTTTACTAAATCTCAATTACATAAATTAATGTCAATGTTACAGTCGCCAACACATCAAATTATTTCTTTTTGTTGTAAAATAGCTCCTTTTTACAACCACATAAGGCCCTGTTCACACTATGCCGGACCGGTAGATTTACCGGCTCGGTAAAACTGCCGGAAGAGCTAGTGGCGATAGAATATGTATGAAGCTGTTCACATTATGCCGTATCTGGCATCCGGCATCCGGGATCCGGCATAGTGTGAACAGGGCCTAAGATGTCTCAGTGTTTACCTTAACATATTGTTGTCCATACCTTTTGGCCATTATGGTATTCTCCTCCAAACACAATGAGCTCATTGTTGGTAGGGTGTGGTGTGAGTGTAGCATATGCTCTGGGAGACGGAGGACCTGGCAGGGTCTTCTCTGTAGCTGCAGACCGCTTCGCTTCTTCTCGCTCAATCTCTGCTAAAACTTTTGCTATATCTTCCTGAAAATTAAAATCATCTTATGTTTAATTTATTTATTTATTAAAGTTTTGTTTTTTGTATATATTTTTTAAAATACTGAAGTCTGTTTAATTTTTGACTAAATCTGCAAATCTTCAGAATTACTGTAGTTACCTACATTTTATTTAAAAAAAGGAAGTATCCGTAAGTAAAACATTATGAAGTCGCTACGGGAACGAAGTCGTGGCGGGTCAGTTTTAAAAAAGGAAGGATCCAAGTAAAACATTATGAAATCGCGAGTAAAAGCTAGTTGTTGATATAGGATGTGGCTGTGTGCATAAAAATAATAGCAAGCCAGTATAAAAGCTAATTTCTATCAACCTCTGTGTTACCAACAAATCCTAACCTCGTGTAGGTTAGCATTTATTTTATGCGAACTTAATAAGTACACTGGCTTTTTTAAAACTAAGCATATAACAGCTAACAGCCACTTTCTGCTTATTATTTTTTCAGTATTATCAACAACTGTATTATATTTTAAGTACTCTAACCTCTCCCAAATTAGCGAGTTCCTTCTTTAATTTATTTGCAAGTTTCTTCTCAGTTTTTGTAGCCGTCTTCACAGCGCCGCTAACTTTATTTTTATTCTTCTTTTTACCCATATTTGAAGATTAATGGTGAGTGCTTGGTAAAAACAGTGAAACAAGTTGATTTTCTATAAAAAAAATATCAAAACAAGGAAAGACGTGCCGAACAAAACAATAGGTTTGATGGAGCGTTCGAAACGAAACCATGCGAAACCAAAACCTTTTTTACTTTCCTTTCATAAATGTCAGAAAAAAAAATTACATTAAGACTGTAAAATCGACTCTTGGACTTTTAAAAAATCACGTTATTTAACCAGTTTCAATAAAATTGACAAAATAATTAAAAACTGTTAAATAATTAAGCACTGTTTCTGTGTTTGTTGTATAAAAAAAATAATCTTATAATAAACAATGAAATGTTCTGAACGCACTGTTGTCATTGGAATTAACGTTTTGTTTATCGATTTCTTGTAATTTATTAATGTGGCAATGAATGGTGGTAAAGAACTACCTTAGTGATTAATTCATCAATAATTAGGTATTACCAAAAATATACCTGCTCATCAATTAATAATTAATTTTTATACGTTTTCTTTTTAATAAAACACAAAACTACATTAACTTCATAATAACAAAACGTATTCAGTCATTGTCAGTACAATCAATCAGTCAGTCAGGCCTTCGTTCATTCAGACATTCAGTTTCAGTCATTCTTTAGTCAGCAGATTATTGGATTATTGTGGATTATTAATGTCAACATAGGGCGTCGATTTTTCATTTTCCTGTTTTTCAATTTCTGTCTTCCTGTTTATAATCCTAATCGATACATAATTGTAAGCTAATATGTAGAAAATAAGAACATCTACACATCAGTTAGTATTTGTGCTTATTTCCAGTTTGTAGTGAAACATAAAAAATTAAGTGAAAATCAATTCGAAAAATGACGTCTCCTGGTCCATCGGTACGTATTCTGTTTATTTTTTTTTACTAAAACCACTATTTTTACGGCCATTTTGCAAATTCCACTAAACTGTACCACATAAGTCATTTAACATGTAAATTGTCATCGAAATTTTATGATGATTGAATAAAATTATAAATGCAAATTGTATGTGTGTATTTACAGTAAACAGCTGATGTTGAACTTTTCTTCTTGAATAGACAACCTAAACATGAATTAAACAAACTTGAAGCCACACTCCTTAAAGGCATAATATTTCTTAAAGATCATCTATTACATTCCTTCTGCATTCCTAAGACTAATGACAATACTTTTCTTGTAATTTATCAATGATTATTTACATAACCTTCATGCAAATTTCCATCATGCCAGTCATCACTTTTTCACAATAGGTACATCATCATCTGGTTAGCCTTTTCCCAACTATGTTGGGGTCAGCTTCCAGTCTATTGGGATGCAAATGAATAATAGTATTTTACATGAAGAGACTGCCTATCTGACCTCCACAACACAGTAACTGGGTAATAAAAAACCTCTTAGTAAGACTGGTTGTCACACTTTCGGGCTTCTAATGACCTGTAACTTGAACTGCCAAAGATCCATGTGTGTTTTTATTACAATATTTAACCTTAAAGACAACCTCTTTCAGAATTCATTCCAACAGTCATCAGCCGCCTCAGTACAAGAGTTCAAAATCAGAGTGCCAAAGAATGTTAAAAAGAAACACCATGTAATGAGATTCAATGCCACCCTGAATGTAGACTTTGCAAAATGGACACACGTTAAAATGGAACGAGAGAATAATATCAAGGAGTTTAAGGGAATGGATGAAGATATGCCTAAGTGAGTTATGGGAGAGCACAGAATTTAATTAATTTAAAAAACCCAGGGTGGTAATGACTCTGGGAGGGGGGGAGGGGAGTCATGACCTTACTATTTCCTTTTTTTTAGATTTATTAGTATTATTGTATTCGAAATAGAGCCTGCCCTGACTGCACTTTGATTATATGAACCCTGATTTGAAAGCTGGATCCGCCATTGGATATTGCAGGATTGAATGAAAATAATTAAAAAGTAATTGATTGTGCCTAGTCTGACCATAACTATGATGAGATTTTTAGTTCTGTGACCTACTAAATATTTCTTTTTAAATGGTGCCAGTCGAGTGCCTACATAGCAAGCCTGACAGATTTTGTAATATTAAAAAATTCCAATAAGATTCGGCGCTGGTTCAGAATACGGCCGCGACGTGCGTGAGGAGGCGCGGCGCAAGAAGTTCGGTATCATCTCACGCAAGTACAAGCCTGAGGATCAGCCCTGGATACTGAAAGTGGGGGGCAAGACTGGCAAGAAGTAAGTGTTATTATTAGTACTATGTTATTTATAATCTGTGTGTTTTTGTTTGTAAGTTGGTGAGACTGCTCTTAGTATTGTAATGTTAGTAGAACTGCTTCTTGTTTGATTTTAAATAAACACTCTCTTGTTTTCAAGCCTTTGATGAGTGTGTTTTATTAGTTATATGCTAATTATTACTTATTTGATGTGTAAAAAGACACATTACATAGCTATTAACTACGCATACTGCCCACCAAAGTATTATTGAGCAAAAATTCTTGCTGGAAAGTAAGCAGCAACTTTTATTTTTGTTGTAAATAATCACTGTTTATGGTAAAGTCCGGTCGCGGAGCAGGAAGAATTTCGTGTGAGCGAGATGCATTATATTAACACGGGAGGGAGAGAGACGGGTAATAACTCGTGTGAGCGAAACGCATTATATTTATACGGGAGGGAAAGAGACGGGTAATAACAAAAACGGGTATATAATAAAAACTCTCTGGCTATGTGTGTTCGTTTGTATAATAAACTACCAAATATGTTTAAAACATTGAATTGTAAATTATTTTAAATTTAATTACATAAATGGCTCATTAATAATAATTTTTATAATATTAATGATTTTTTAATATGAATTGCTTTTGGCTTTTCTCCTGTAAATTGTAGGCTTAAGTTTGCATGCTTTAGTTTTAAGCAGAACATGTGAGATCTCATATTTTAAAATAACACCTTGTATACCATGTTTTAAGCAAATAAATATATTCTTATTCTTCTTAACTTGTGTGAGCGAGACGCATTATATTTACACGGGAGGGAGAGAGATGGGTAATAACAGGTTAATGTACGAAATTCTTTCTGCTCCGCGACCGGACTTTAGCACTTGGAACAAAAAAAAACAATGATGGCAAGATTGTGTAACTTTCAGTCTCATTAAGTGTCTTTTTACATAATTGTTGTACTGTGTATTGTCTTAAAAATCTATTGCACATTTTGCATTAATATTCGAAGTCAAAGCCAAAGCTTTTAATTTAACCATACCATTTACAGGCACTTTCGAAATGTCAAGGAATCAGTCGGTTAGAAAGTTGAAGTTGCCAGTTTCAAAACATAGGTAGGTTATGCTCTATGGCGAAGATCCTCTGAAGAAACTTCACTCACAATAACATTTTTTTTTAATGTGGCGCAAGGAGGTTGTCTCTGATTGATTGTAGTCGATTTTTTTAAACTGAATGTGACTCGCATTTTGTGTATCGAATTGATTGCTACATGTATGTTTATTTTAACAGGTTTAAAGGCATCCGCGAAGGTGGTGTGTCAGAGCATACAGCCTACTACGTGTTCACGCATGCAGCTGACGGGGCCATTGACGCATACCCACTACAAGAATGGTAACTATTTATTTAAATATATTGTTCATAATGGAAAAAAAGTATTTTCAAAAACTTGTTTTCTATAAAAATCAACTAAAAAAAAAATTTTGTATCATCAAGTAATTGAATATTTTTTTTGCTTTGTTTGTCTCGATACTGTGGTGGTTTCACTGTGTTATCTACTGACACTAAAATAAATACAATATTACTGAGGTAAAATTCTTTATATCAGTCGTCAGACTATCAAATAACGTAATAAAGTAACAATATGTCCTTTCCAGGTATAATTTCCAGCCCATACAGCGGTACAAAGCGCTGTCCGCTGAAGAAGCAGATGAAGAATTCGGAAGGTAAAGATTTTTTTAAACTACTCAATTAAAAACAAAACCACTCCTTTCCAAAGGACATAAATAAAGTAAAATTCGGTCGATAAAATGTCTTACACTTCAGCGTTATGTAAAGTAGAGATGAAGTTATCGCTCATTATAACAGCGCGGCTCCGACATAGCGAACAATTTGCCATTCAAATTAGGGCTTTAAATTGTGTGTGTTAAAATATTTTTTGCAATAACAAGATAAAAAGGGGACGGCTTGCAGGCGGCGTGCTCTCAGCTAATGGAGTCTGAGCAGTGCTGGCATAGTGATAACCAATAGCCAATAGGGTACCTTTGCTATGTAGTGAAACTCTTCAACTTTTACTTTAATCATTTTCTTTTAGACGCAACAAAGTGCTGAACTACTTCTCGCTCATGTTCCGTAAGCGCATGCGCGGTGATGACGCCGCCGATGACGCCGATGACCCCGATGATAAGAAAATCAAAGGGTCTAAAGCTAAGAAAGGTAAGACCTGAAGACCTAAACAAGCGCGCCGACGTAAAAGTATTTGCTTCAAGTCGATTTTTGAATTGAAAATACGCTTATCATAAAATATTTTAATTTAAATACGACATTAGTATGCCCATATCAATTAGTAATCTATAGATATGCATAAAGTAACATAACATCTCGCCCGTAATCCCCGATGGGTTAGGCAGAGGTGTACCAATTAGTACAGCCTTATTTCGCCAGTTGATGACGTCGATACGGAGCGACTGACGCAAAGATGGTCATAGACAAACAGCTTAACCTCATTTTATCGGACAAATATTTTAAATTATCTTTTTGCATAAATTTCTCTTACTTTCGGTTGAATACGACCAATTTTGACGTACTTTTGTATCAGATCTTAAGCTGTCAGAGATGGACGAGTGGATAGACTCTGACGACGATTCGTCGAACTCTGAGAACGACAAGGAGAAGGACAACGATAGTGACGCCGGCGACAAGAAGAAGAAGAATAAAAAGAAAGGTAACGGTCGCTATACACCTAAACGGGTCGGCCAATTCGGTTCGGCATTCTCAATACAACATTTTCCGAAAATTCCGAACCGAATCCGCTGACCCGCTTAAGTGTATACAACCTGAATTTTAATCCGTTGCAAATCTTTCAGGGGGTGAATGTACTCATGAATATGAACAATTTTTATTAAGGGACATAGTACGAAATGTGAAAAATAAAAACAGCTGATCCATACAATAATGTACTACATTACGATCAAATTGTATGGATCAGCTGTTTTTTTTTTTTCACATTTCGTACTATGTCGGTGTATAGCCTAAAGATTGTATCTAAACTGGTTTATATTCAAGTACAGTATTATCGCTTCGTCGGTTTCGTGATCGCAAGCGCAATTGCTTTTTTTTTGAGGTGGTAAAAATCATCAAATGAGTGGGTGAGCGCCCTGGGTGGGGCAGAAGGGACTGTCAGACTTTTACTGACTAAAATACCACCCTGTTCCTTCTGTTGCCCTTTACTTCCGGGGCCACGGTATCCTGTTAAGACGTCCCGCAACCCCAGAAGCGCAACTGCTAAGTTACGGGTAGAAGAGCAAAAGAGAACACATGCAAAACACTGCAATAACGGGCTAACGGCTAACGCAACAGAACAGTAGGGGTATTTTTTAATGTCTACATAACATGTAAAACTTGTTTACATAAAAAAAGCATACAAAAATTGTAACTTTGATCTTTAATATCTCCGGAAGATTCTCAAGCACGGCCCAGAACAAAACATTATCCCAAAGACGGGAAAAACATATACCTTTCGAAGTCGTTAAGTGTCTTTTTCACACTCATTTGTCCTTACAGCGGCCGCCGCAAATAAGAAAAAGAAGAAAGTTGAAGACGAGGCGTTTGAGGAGAGTGATGACGGTGATGAGGAGGGACGCGAGAAGGACTACATATCTGACTCCTCGGAGAGGTAACGAAAAATAATCCATAATAACAGGGTTAAAGTTTAAAATTGTATAATAAATATCACTGTTGGACTTTCGACGTTCGGCGCTGAGCGTAGCGTTGGAAATCTAACAGCACGCCTTTATGTAGGCGTAACATGTCGCCTAGTGTTAGTGAAAACGGGTGTAATCAGTGTTAGGCGAATCTTCGGCGTTTTCCTACCTGTATCATAAATGTGAATGTTTGTGAACATGTAAGTTTGTATATCCGTTACTCAATCACGCATAAATCGTTGAGTGGATTTGGATGAAACTTTGTACACAGAAAGATCATACGTTCATTATAAAAAAAAAAAAAATTTAACAGTTCACTGGTAGCACTTTTCTCGAAATGATGTTCGTTTTTGTTTTGTTCGATTTTCGACTTCCACGCGGGAAAAACCAATGTTTATATAAAATGTTATGTTGTTGTAGTGAATCAGACCACGAAGGCAAGCCTAATAAGGAGCTCAAAGGAGTATCAGAGGAAGACGCGCTCAGGTAATATATTATAAGAATTAAAATATAAAAAAAAATACACGATTAGAACAATTTTTTTTTTCCATGTTTCCAATTTGGTCCCATTGTAAAAATTTAAATTTTTTATTAGTACTTCGACCTAGCAAAGATTGTCCAATTTTTTACTTGCAACACTACATAAGCACAAGTAAACAACTCCACTTGTTCTTAAATTCAAAATAACCACAAAATATTGAACAGAAAACTCCTGGCTTCCGACGAGGACTCCGAAGAAGAACAAGAGAACAAGGAGAAGGAAGAAGATGAACAAGAAGACGAACCAACGAAGGAGGGAGAAGAACGAGCCAGTAAACTAACTAAGAAGAAGAAGAGTAAACCTGACGACACTAAGAAAGGTACCAGTGATAGATATACTTTATATTTAAGACTAGTTTATGCCCTCGGCTTTGTTCGCGTGAATGTCGGTTCCCGCGGTTTTTTTGTGCGGAACCATATTTTGTTCTCGAATAAATGTAGCCTAAGTTGCTCCTTATGACATCAGCTATCTGTCAGTGAAATTCTAGTCAAAATCGGTCCAGCCTTATCGGAGATTATGAGATTATCCAGAACAAACAGACAGACTGACAGAAAAAAAAACCAAAAAATTGTGTTTTTGGTATAAGTATCGTGTAAAAATTCATATGCTTTTAGTATTTTGTTATTTTGATATTACAAACAGACACTTTAATTTTAATTAAGTATTTGTATAAATATGTCCAGGTTTCACCACAATATCTTCTTTCATAGTTGGGGAGGCCAGGAAGGGATTTTTGGATTTACTCGAGCGCGGCAGATTAATATAAGGGGGGATACCTTGCTCCCTGTTAAGTACCTCCACCAAATATAAGCCTTGTAAATAGGGCCGCGCGGCTAGGACAGCCGATCAGATTAGTAAAAAAAAATCGATCGTTGGATTTACTCGAGCGCGTCAGATTAAGGCAGGGTAAGTTAATTACATGCAGAAAAGTGTGCATTTCAATAATCTGACGATTTGTGCGTAACGTAAGGAAATAGCAAAGTCACAAAGTTGCAAAAAAAAATGTCACCTGGACATTCTCGAGCGCGGTTAATTTTCATTTTATTTTGAAGGAAATCTTTCAAGGATTACGAAAATAATATAATCTGCCGATTTACACAAGCCGAAGTAGTTAAATAATCAAAAAAGTGTTGTACTAGCAGCTGCTAAGAACTATGTAGTTTTCACTCTGCGATTCTCTTAATTGGCCAATAATCTCTCTTTTAATTATTTCTCTTAGGCTATGGTCTCCTATTTCATGCTGTACGCTGCGTCCCGTTAGGTCGTACGCTGCGTCACAATGTTTACTATAGAAATGTACTATTGTGGTCTCTTTCACACGTCGACGTTGGCGTCTTGACGCCGTACGCGACATCTAAACGCTGTGCGTCGCGTCTCTAGTCATTTCGAATAATTGCAGCGTGAAGGTCGTCTCTCGCGTCATAAAAAATGATGAGGTTTAATTGAGATCGCTCGCGAGAAGCGACTAAACGCCATTTTCTGCTGCGGATGTATTGACCGCCGACGCTGTGCGTTGTATTCAGACGTCGATCGGAACGGAATTAAACGTTGACGCTAACATCAGACGCCACGTTTGGCATAAAATAGGAGACCATAGCCTTATATTTATTAGTTGTACTTATTACATTAGGCACATAATTGAAAAAAAATATATAAAAAAAAATTAAAACCGTCAGGTTAAGGGAACTCCTCCACATAATTGTCAGATTATGGGTCAGCACGATAAGGACATCAAGCTGAACCCTCTGTATAAAAATCTGACGCGCTCGAGTATGTCAAGGTCACGATTTTTTTTTGCATTTTCAAAAATCGGCCATGAGTTTTGGTCGCTTCTAAATTGTCAGTCTTTCGAATGGGAGACTCTTTAGGGTTTACTTAACATCCCTTCTGAAAATCAGACGCGCTCGAGTAAATTTTTTTTCCCCCATTTTCAACCCCTTTGTACGGCCACCCCCACCATGCAAACCGGCAGATTAATATTCCCCCGTTATAAGAAACACGTGGGGCGTATACACTATTAATATCTGACACGCTCGAGTATGCCAAAGTCACGATTTTTTTTTACATTTTTGAAAATCTCTACACGCTCCCCCCACCATTGAAAGTGCATACATCTCATAACCTTTTTTTCTTTTTAGCATCTAATCTTCACAATCCAAAAGGTCCCCACCACGCTCGAGTAAATCCACATTTAGCATCTTGGCCTCCCCAACTATCACTAATGTCAGTGATGTCCAAACCATGTCAGAGGCCCTTGAGGCGGTGTAGAAACTCTGACACTAGGGTGTGTGGGGTCGTAAGACCTTACTGCCCACACGATAAAGAAAGTGATGATAGATAAGATAAACTTAGAAAGGGCATATAAATTGAAAAATCACATACGGTATGGAACTCACTTCTAGGCAATAAATGAAACCTCAAGTAATACTAGTCCACAGAAGTATAGCTTAATTAAATTTTAAATCGAAAACCGAAACTTAAAAAAGTAAAATTTTCAAACAAAATAAATATCAAAATAAATTCAGTTAAAGTAAACACTCTGTTGACAGTTCTCTGTTGACTGTTCTGTTGGCGCGGCTTTTTGATTCGTTTGAAAATTTGAGATTTACGAAAAAAAATTGATCCAATTCTACAGAGTGTTTAAATTTGTTCAAAATTAAAACTCTACTTTTTGACCTAATTACTGGACCGATTTCGTTAATTTTTTGTATATCGTCAGAAAAGGCGATAACAAGTATGTCGTATAATTTATTGCATATACAGTATGGAGATCACATATATGCAATAAATTATACGACATACTTGTTATCGCCTTTTCTGACGATATACAAAAAATTAACGAAATCGGTCCAGTAATTAGGTCAAAAAGTAGAGTTTTAATTTTGAACAAATTTAAACACTCTGTAGAATTGGATCAATTTTTTTTCGTAAATCTCAAATTTTCAAACGAATCAAAAAGCCGCGCCAACAGAACAGTCAACAGAGAACTGTCAACAGAGTGTTTACTTTAACTGAATTTATTTTGATATTTATTTTGTTTGAAAATTTTACTTTTTTAATTTTCGGTTTTCGATTTAAAATTTAATTAAGCTATACTTCTGTGGACTAGTATTACTTGAGGTTTCATTTATTGCCTAGAAGTGAGTTCCATACCGTATGTGATCTCCATACTGTATATTATTATGCAAGTCAATATAAAAATGATCTAATTTTATTTCCAGACTCGAGCAGTGAGTTAAGTTCAGACTCGGACACAGACCCAGAAAGCAGTACCACCACTACAGCGAAGAAATCTAAGAAGAGTAAGGGCGGAGCTGACAAGAATGGACCCTCTGCCAGCACATCCGGTATGTACACTAATATGTGTTTTATTACACAGGTTTAAGGTCGAAATTAAAATGAAGTATTTACTTCGTAAGTAAATATTGAAATGTGAGACTTCTATTTCTTAATATTTTATATTATATGGAGATTTTATCCCTCCGGCCGTTTTCGCAACTGAGTTTCGTAACCAGTTGCGAATCAGGAGTAAATACTCCTTATTCGCAACTGGTTGCGAAACAGGAGTATTTACTCCTGATTCGCAACTGGGTTGTGAATAAAGAATAAAACACACTCAGTTGCGATGGAAGAAAATGATTTCCTAATTCGCAACCAGTACCTAGCTAAGATAATGATTAAAAATTGTTCTAAAAACATGAGGCCCGGTCGACGAAGCTCCGCCACGCGGGGCTCGTATTTCAAGAATCCTAAGTTCAAGAAGACAAATACGCCAAGTTATTAACATTGAAAAAAAAAAACTGTTTAACGGTAAAACATATCATTCAATTTAATAAAAACATATTGGTACCTAGCAGTAATAAATTGTTTAGGTAGCCTAGCAAGTCCAACACTCCTTGCAACGTGCCTTTTCTTTGGCCTTGCTTTTATTTGAAAAGCCTTAGCTTTTCTCCAGAGGCTTCGGTTAAAATGGTAGTAACACCCGTGAAATTGAATTTTTGGAAACACTTGATTGACACGTTGGAAGAAGACATACTTACAATATTTTTATTAAAATAGACTATGAAATACAATAACAAATTAAATTACTTTTGTGAAAATACTTATGAGACGTACGATTAAATTAAACTAGCGACCCGCCCCGGCCTCGCACGGGTGCATGTATTATACATATAAACCTTACTCTTGAATCACTCTATCTATTAAAAAAAACCGCATCAAAATCCGTTGCGTATTTTTAAAGATCTAAGCATATATAGGGACAGACAGAAGAAGCGACTTTGTTTTATACTATGTAGTGATGATGATATGTTTTACCGTTAAACAGTTTTTTTTTTCAATGTTAATAACTTGGCGTATTTGTCTTCTTGAACTTAGGATTCTTGAAATACGAGCCCCGCGTGGCGGAGCTTCGTCGACCGGGCCTCATGTTTTTAGAACAATTTTTAATCATTATCTTAGCTAGGTACTGGTTGCGAATTAGGAAATCATTTTCTTCCATCGCAACTGAGTGTGTTTTATTCTTTATTCACAACCCAGTTGCGAATCAGGAGTAAATACTCCTGTTTCGCAACCAGTTGCGAATAAGGAGTATTTACTCCTGATTCGCAACTGGTTACGAAACTTAGTTGCGAAAACGGCCGGAGGGGATTTTATCGTGTTAGAGATTGCAGCATAATATGGAAGATTAAAATTTCTGTGTAATGTTTTTATCGTCTCTACAGAGTATGTAAATCGTATTATCTAAAAATAAAATGTTTCTTTTTTTTAGTAATTTACATTATACGGGTGAAGACCAACTCGCCTTTGTAAGATAAATAAAACATCTATAATTGAAAGCTAATAGGGTTTTCAGAGCTAAATAAAATAAAGTTTTTTGTTAAGGGCAGTTTTGTCTTGGAATTTGTATTAGTTTGTGGTGTACTTCTACACCCGTATTGTCAGTGAAGTTAGTTTTCAATAGTTGTTACCTAAAAATCATAATGAATGTATAATCCCCCCACCCCCAGCCCCTGCGAGTGGTCGCTCGTCCCGCGCGGCGACGCCCCCGTCGGCTGCGCAGGCGGCGGTGGCGGCCGCTAACGCCGCCAACTCCAACCTGCCGCCCGCCAAGAGACCTAAACTTGACGCCTCCTACATGTAACTATACTATGAATTACTTTCACATTGATTTGATATTTAAGGGGCCTGTTTCACGCACACTATTTACCAGAAAGTCAATTCTAGTAATTAAAAACGTTCAAAATCTAGTCACAATCTCAACTCGGCGACAGCCGACAATCAATGACAAAAATGTAAGTAAATTAGAGTCATTTATTGACATATTGAAACTGAGATTAGATTGTGATCGTTCGTATAAATTAAAAAAATGGAATAGAAGTTGTATAAAATAATCTGCCAAGTAATTAAATCGGAACTTATTTGAAGAAATGGGCTCTATTCTATTGGGTATGATTGAGTTTAGATATCCAAAGATGTTTCTAAGATGCACGCGAACCAGACATAATATATAGATACATACGCGTGCGCAAGTATAGACCCGCCTTTAGAGTAAATTCCAATAATAGTTTAGAAACTATTGCACGACAAACAACTCCTTTTCCAATATAGAAACCCACGACTAAAATTCCTTACCTTTCAGCGAGTGCGGCGTAACTGAAGAAGCGGTGCGTCGCTACCTGGCGCGCAAACCGATGACTACCACGGAGCTGCTGACGAAGTTCAAGTCCAAACGCACGGGGGTCAGCAGCGAACGCCTGGTCGAGACAATGACACAGATCCTCAAGAGAATCAATCCCGTCAAACAGAATATCAACGGGAAAATGTATCTTAGTATAAAGAATACCTGATTTAGTTAATTAAATTGTTTATTTTGTATGTTGTTGTTTTGGCATCTTTCAACTCGGGATAATTGAAAAAGCAAATCTCCAAATTTGTAGAAAAATATTTTTGAATTTATCTTGTAAATATACAGTTTGGAATACATCGTAACGAAAACTTTGTGGGACGTCTTTATTCCCTCCAACAAATAATCGGTCACCGATTATCGGACGTGGGCGGAGGCCAGGAGGACTTCCATCAGTGCAATAAGGTGGTTTGTTGATATTTTTGGAAGTGTCAGTGTAATTTTTAATAACAATTACACTTTAATTTATCAATTTAAATTCTGGTATTTGCTTACACAAAAACTAATCTCAAAATAAACCAAATCAAGAAGGCGGCATTCAACACAGGTAAGAAAGAAACACAGTTAAATCATAATTTATACTTTTATTAAAAGTATTGTACAACATGTTTAATTAACTTATTATTTTTATACAATTTACTCAGACTTATGCTAAATTATAAATTATATTCGTTATTCTTACAATATAATTGTTATTAACATAATTTAAAATTCGAATGTTTTCTTAAAAAAAATAATGTTCGTCAAACGAGAGTCTATCCGGTTCTCAAATGCTAGTTAGGTTCTGTCAAATTCATATAATTTGATACGAATAGTTTGGTGCATTTGAAATTAATTCGATTTATTAATTGATTATGAAATTTTTTTTAGATATGTATTCTTATATTATGGCCTGTCAGACCTGAGGCCAATTCTAATAACTAAATTACGTTCAAATTGAAATACCAACCTAGTTTTTGTTAAAAAGGCCAATCTTCAGCCAATCTTCCAACTTTTAAAGTCTAGTCGCAATCTCAACTCGGCGACAATCGATGTCCAAAATGTAGGCAAATTAGAGGCATTTTTGACAGGTTGAGATTGAGATTAGAATGCGATTGTGGATTGTAATCGTTGTCCCGTTGACTGCGGGCGAACATTCACTACGCCAAGCCCGAAGCGCGGCTGTAAAAAAACACACTCGGTTGTGTGTGCGCCGCACTTGTGTTTTTTAGTAACACGCAACGGGTGTGTTTTCCCGCAGTCAACGGGTTTAAAAACTTAGACATTACCCCTCAGGTACAGTAGCGGTCATAAGTGGAATAGCAATCTTGCAAAGCAATAGATCATTTTTTAACTTATGACCTTTCGACGCCGTGACGTGCGAATTCTGAGGTGTTCGTGGGTACATAGTAATTTAAACCTTAGCATGCTACTGCACTTATGACCGCTTACTCTACATGATCTCTCATTTTGTACAATTTCTCGTAAGTAACGTATTATTTTTAATTCAATGTAACATATTTAATTGAATTCAATAATATCACAGAACTGTTTGTTCTTTGCTGTGTTATCAACACAACATAACTACTTAACTCTACTAATTATTATTATTATCGAGTCTGGAATTACAGCCTAAGTCCCGCTTGGGTTATCTTTTAACTCCGAGTTAGTTGCTAACACGGGCCCATTATGTGTAATTGTGATTCTTCTCCATACGAAACTATCTTTTGGAAGGAGCAAATAGATTCAATTCTTTTTTCTTTTATTTATGACGTTTAAAAGTGCCTTTTTATGGTCCAATTGACTTTGCAATATTTTGTGATTAAACCTCGTGTTATCAAGTAACTCTAGTTAAGTTTTGGTGAAAGTGGGCTTAAAAGTCCTAAGGCATTGAAATGAGCAAAACCTTTTCTATAACGCAGGCACACATTGTGAATACCGACAAAATAAAATAGATTACAGCGTGATTTTAGACATAAAACGCAAATATATTTGGAACCTATGTGGCAGAAATTTCATTTCAGATTATATTATACATATATTAGTAAAATGTAAATCTACCCTATTATAAAAAGCTTAAGGCATGAATATTAGCAACTAGCGACCCACCCCGGCTTCGCACGGGTACAATGTAGATACTAACTATACGAATAAACCTTCCTTTTGAATCACTCTATCTATTGATGAAAACTCCATCAAAATCTGTTACGTAGTTTAAAAGATCTAGGCGTACAGACTGCGGGAAGAGACTTTGTTTATACTATGTAGAGATATTGAATATTAGGTATCAATGTTGCTGCCTTGCTATCGAACGAGGGGCTTCCTATCTACTATTTTTATGCCAAATGATGTACCTTTTCGTTGTAAAATCGCTCCTATTACAACCGCATAAGATGCCTTAGCGTTTACCTTGTCCTTACGAAAACTGACATTTTATTATAAAAGATTATTTCTTATATTATCTCCATCAAACCTCTTGTCATCATCTGCCTAGCCTTTTCCCAATTATGTTGGGGTCGGCATCCAGTCTAACCGGATGCAGCTGAATACCAGTATTCAGCCACCAGTATTTCCAGTATTTCGGTTCAGTAGTAAAAAACCCTTATACTTCACTACATATTATAAAACAAAGTCGCTTTCCCTGTCTGTCTGTCCCTATATATGCTTATATCTTTAAAACTACGCAACGGATTTTGATGCAGTTTTTTTTAATAGATAGTGTGATTCAAGAGGAAGGTTTATATGTATAATACATGCACCCGTGCGAAGCCGGGGCGGGTCGCTAGTACCTAATAATAGAACTATGAATTGACAAAAGACTTCTGAGCAAAAGGTTCTGACTACCCAAATTCTAAATTATTGAGATATTTTAACATTCAACTGTTTGTAACTAACCTAAGGTTAATGTAGTCTAGTGGTGAATATTTCGATAGTTCTTTAAAAAGCAATCTTAAAATTATTGGAAGCTTTGTTCTAGAATATTTACTAGCTAAGGCTGGTCACCTATTATAAAAATTATTTTATTCATATCACAAAGCGATAACAATGCATTTTATCACTTGTTTATGCTTATAAAATAAAAAACTTTTTTCACTTAGGGTAACTTTTTTGTTCTCAACTTACTACAGGTACTAAACATGGACTGACACGGCGTCGTCCGAACGCGGTTGAATTGAATATAGTACAATCTGTAAGCTTATAATATGATTGGTTGCTTTGTTCAACCAATCACAGCAGTTCACATGCAATTTTGACAGCTGATCGTTAAGCTGAATAGAATTTTTTAAACGAATTTCTGGGCAAAAAATATGCCAAGTATGGTAACTCCAGTAAATGGCAAATCAGCTTCATGTATTACCCAAGGTGCTATTCGCGTGCGACGCAGTAAAACTGTTTACATTTTCTGTAAACTTTTATGTAAACTATGTAAAATTGAAACCCGTAAAAAGGCATTTCAGAGTTATCGAGGCACTCCTTTTAAAGGTACAAGCGTTATAAATTATTATTTACATAAAAACTAAATATTTTTCAAATAGCACGATTACTTAAATAAAAGAAATTTCCCGCGTTTAACACAGAATTTTTTCCACTAACAACACCTACCAATTTAATCGACAATTCAAGGCAATACACGAAATCCTCCTAAACGACTTCAAAATTACAAAAATATTCTGAAATCGTCCTACTTTCATTAGGGTTTTAATTACGTACCTATGCTAAAAGAAAGCACATTAAGTACATCTGTAGGCAGCCCATAAGAATACTTGGAGCAAAGTCTACCGTTGGCGTCGGTAGATTCCATAAAAACCATGAATAGCAATTTGTATCGTTATGTAATGAGGGCCTTTTCTTTTTCTTTTTCTGGCGTCCATTCCGCTTCTTCGTCGTCTTTTGCTCCTTGTCTGTGGACGAAAAACATATTTTGATTAATATTTTATAGACAGAATGTGGTGAGGCGTACTAGTGTAGGAGGAATACGTGCTAGCCGTCTGCCGGCGAGATGGGCATTGTTGCCAGTACTGGTAAGACCTAAATAAAGCTGGCACAGAAGTGTGTTGAATGTATAAAGATAAGTCTATACCCAACATTGGCTGAAGTCGGGCTGATTATAATGATGACGTAAGGGAAGGGATTACGAACACAATGACAAAAATTCAAATAAAACAAATTTCTAGAAAAATAAAAATATATATTTTTGCTTATCTAAGTATTAGGAACAGTTAAAGTAGATGGTATATCATAATAAAAGCAATTAATATTTAAAAAGCACCATTGTGCGAGTGTAAAAGTAAGAACTAATTAAATAAATGAATTGTTCAGTTCCGAGAGAGATTCCACTTGCCCTCTTGCAGACAACCTTCAGCTAATTCTTATTTGTCTTTCCTGGGGCAACTTTGTCCTTTCCTTTATTTTCTGAGCTGCTGACGGCAACTTAGGTTTTGGAATTTTTAGTTTTTTGGTCCATCTAAAACAAAAATTCCGGTATTAAAAAAAGCTTGTAATAAACACTGATCAGGTACATGCAAGCGTAGCGTAGCAAACGCAAGCGAGCGTAGGCGAAATGCTGTAATTTAATATTATTCTTTTTTCTTATACGTTGTACGATACCTATTTTAAGCAATATAAATTAATTAAAACTGATTTTTTTAAACATATTTCGATAGGAAAAAGACGGTTAGAGTAAAACAAATTTATTAACAGATAATAAATGACAGCTGACAATTTATGAAAAAAAACCATATACCTACCAGCCAGCTATAACAACCTACTCAAATACCTAGTAAATATTTTTCATCTTGCATGTCAGACCTTTATGGTGGTCGGCTGCTTAACCGGACTTTCCAGTGGAGCTTTAAAAAGTTTTAAGTAAAAAACTAAGCAAGTACATGTTAAGCGGGTTGGCCTGTTGGGTTACGGACCCTGCCTTAGGGTGTCCCTGGAGGAGGGCAGCAATAAATACTTCTAAAATAAGTTACCTACTTAAACAGAATAGAAGCTGAAGCAATAGCTAAGTTTTGTCTATGACAAAAATGCACAGATAAAAAAATCTTACCTTAATTATAGTACCGACTCTCTGTTCTGGCACTAACGGTAACATTGGTGGGTTTGCCGGAACCGAAATCGGGAACGTAGTTTTTTTTTTAACTTGACTTATCGGAATCAGAACCGAGGTAGAAATGGAAAGTCGGACGCGAAGCCGGCGGCAGAAAAGGGATGTGTATTAAGGAAAATCTAATAAAATAATTCAAACACAATTTTTTATAACAAAATAAATAAACAGGACTAGCAAAATGTTATTGGGTTTCTCCATCAGGAATTTCTGAGTAGCAGCCTCGGAGTCTGGATTTGTCTTATTACACATAACTGGCGAAATGTGGGTATGCTAATGGGTACACCGCCGTACACCTCTGCCTAACCCTTCGGGGATTACAGGCGTGATATTTATAAATTAGGAACGGTCCTATTGTTTACTTACCCGCATATCGGATGTTCCCTGACGATCCTCTCTCCATCCGCTATGGTCTGCGGCATGGGCCGGCCTTTGGTCTCGGGGAGCACCGCGCTGATGCCAGCTCCTAGTAGGGACACGGCGCCCAGAATCACTAGTGGTAAGGCAATCCACAGTCGCTCCTGTGAATAACAAAAATTTATCTTTTTTTGTAAAAAAGCTTTTTATTTTTCACTTTTTAGTGCTTGTGTATTAATGTTTGAAATCCTTACAAAAAGCCCTTTCAAACAATACCTCACACGAAATATTTAATTTTGGAAACTGGTTGACGTACCCCCCCCCCCCCCCTTTTCCTTCAGTCAGTTATCGACTACACGTATAAACAAAGCAATTTCACTTGTTACAATATTGCTGCTGTGATTCTGTGAGGAGTTCCATTCCATATCTTCGAAGTTCATCATCAGATATTGAAATGGTGACAATGGGACCACACGGGAAGCATCACATTTCAAATAAAAAAAAAAAACATGAAAATCGGTTCACCCAGTCGCAAGTTAGGAGCTAACAAACATAAAAAAAAAATACAGTCGAATTGATAACCTCCTCCTTTTTTTGAACTCGGTTAAAAAAGCTGATAATCCTGAAATGGCTATATATTGCGATATCGAAAACGCATGTGCAAGAAATCGGGACGCATTATCGCAATAACGCATCCGGTATTTATTATCGACCGATAATAACGCGCCTATGTGGTAGAGCCTTTAAGTTTTTGACAGTATATTGAGCCTGATTATTGGTACTACTATAATCTATATTGAGCCTGATTATACTACTATAATCAGGCTCAATTAAGATAGTCCAACAGCTTACAGAGAACACGATGAAAGGCGACAGAATAGTGATGACGTAGCCGCTCATGTGGAGCGTCGAGGAGCCGGACGCTCGCACCGCGGTGGGCAGCAGCTCCGTCACCCACTGGATCACCGCATTGTACGACATATTTATAAAGAACCTCGCCATTATCGCCATCGATGCCTCAGGGATGCCTGGACAAAACATTCAAGGTATCAACCATCTTAAATATGAGCATTTCACAAAATCTTTATAAATGGAAGGGAAACCAACCTTTAGGCACAAATATGGCGACACCGATGAGAATAGCAGCTAAAGCCAAGGGACCAGCAGTGAGACTCCTCCGACCCAATCTGCAAATCGTCGAATTTATAAAGATTTATTTTAAGATGAAGATATACATGCATTAGAAGGTAAACTGTTTCATGATCAACATAATTTTGGGTTGATTACAGCTAAACCGTTTAATTGAATCCTCGACTGCTGGGCGGCGAGCGCTCGTAGCGTAATACACAAGAGACGAATTGTGCACTGGACTGTTATGTGACGTCACAGTGATTAAGTCTTAATTAAGCGGTTTCAATAGACACCCGGGTGTAGATTTCCCTTACCTGTCGAGCAGCAAAGCCAGTAAGGTAACCGACGGTATTTCTGTTGCTGACGTCAACGTAAAAGCGATGAAGAAGTCGAGTCCGAGCGCGTCGGACATTCGGACGAGCCCGTCGAAGATCAAGGCACACGCCATGTACACTATCGTAATGAGGATCATGGTGAGGCGGAGGGGAGCACTGTGCATCAGTACTAAGAGAGACTCCTCGCTTGGTTTGGTCTGGTTCGATTTTACCTGTAAAGTCGATTAGAAGTTAAGGCTTGTTCTTTCTTCTTTATCGTGTGGGCAGTAAGGTCTTACGAACCTAGTGTCAACAGTTTCTACACCGCCTCGAGGGCCTCTGACATGGTTTGAGTGGGTCAGTAATAGGCTGGTAGTCCAGGTAAGTCCAGGTTTCGTCACGATGTTTTCCTTCACCGATGTCAGTGATGTCCAAGATAAACTTTAGATAGTACCTACATATGAATTGAAAAAGTCACATTGGTACTTGCCCGGATTTGAACCTACAACCTCAAGTATGAGAGGCGGGCGCCTTAATTAATCACTGGGCCATCACGACATTTTTGTTAAGGAGAATCAGAGTAATATGTTATAGTGGATCATCATTATCATATCAGCAGGACGTTGTCCACTGCTGGATATGTCCAGCAGTGGACTATGGGCCTCCCCTAAAGATAGCCACAACGGCCGGACTTACGCTGCCCGCATCCAGCGGTTTCCAAGTCGTCGGTCCACTTTCCCACACTGCGCCTTCCGGTACGTGGTTGCCAGTCAAGAACCTTACGACCCCAAAGGCCTGCGGTTTTAGTGGATACCAGAAGGATTATAAACTTACAATAAAGTTATCCATGACGTCATCAGGTATCTTGGTGCCGTTGACTTTCTCGAACGTCCTGAGGACCTTCACCGCTTGGCTGGTGCGACCTTTACTCACGTACCACCTGAGGATACATGAATAGTTACAACCGCTTCACCATATAAACATAGAATAAGTGGGAGACAGGGGAAGTCGAGGTTCAGTGATATGCAGTTGCCTGGCTGGCACTGAAACTCAGGTTTGTGGTAGAATATTGCTTGATTCCCCAAAAAATTAAGGTTAGTCTGCTTTTGTAAGCAACTCTGCTGCAGAATGCAAAGATTAAATTAGCAAGGCTAGCCCAGACGAATCATATAGGGTTTAGAGGTATGCGGAACCGGGTGGAAAGTTCCTCATCCTCCATTGAAAAAGGGGGATCTTCTGATCAGACGGGGTTGCGTCTGGTGGGCTACGGCCCGAGACGGTGTTGTCAAGATTTTGTTTATGCTAATTTCACTGAGAACTTTAATATAGCGATGTAGGAAACGTCAAATAGTTCGCTTGTGGTGCGATAGATGTCGCCACAAGGGTAGGAGGTCCTTGACAGAAACTTAATAGTGGCCACCATTTTCAAGTGAGACCTTTGGCAATGTGGAAGACGGTTGTTTACTTCCAATACTCTCGCGTGCAGCCGTCCTAGCCTCTTCCAAGTTTCAACTCACCTTACACTCTCCGGCAGAACCAAAGGCGCTAACAGAACGAACAGCATCGGCGTCGAAGTGTACCACAGCAGCTTCCGCCAGTCGCTGATCCACAGTGCTAACCATGGCAGGCTCACGCAGCCGAAGCCGAAGAACAGTGCAATGGACATGTTGGCTACCCATGTGCGGTGGCGGGAACCCACGTACTCCAACACTGCGGGGAGATAAGATAGTCTTTTGATTTGGTCGTCTCGTGTGAATTGTTAAGAAGTCTACATTGGTAATGGCCTCAGGTATTTATGGCATACCCTAATGTGCATATTTTTTAGGGTACCTACCTATGGTCACTTGAGTAAAGTTGACTATGTGACCGAGGTACCGGATTATAATCAGTCTACTTGATTGAAAACACGTATTTAAATTATATTTTGACTTCGTATATTATCTACTTTAAATTATATTATATTTTATATCTAGTTCTTATTGTAAGGCTTGACAGCCGTCGTTTCTCTTTTATTGTTATTCTAAAAGTAGTATTTATCTCAATAAGGAAATAGATCGAATATGGCTCATCCGGTCAGAGTCTCTACAGTACCGTAGTCAGCAAAGATGCCTTAGTTTCGCCCATCTATCCATCTGTCTGTCTGTGTGTTGAGTGGTTTGAAATTTTATTTATGTATATGATGATAATAATTTTGATACAAGTGTAAAGTCATGTGTAATACTTTAAATATTTGCTCAACCAAAATAACGAATAATTAAATTTCCACTACCAACTAAAAAGTAACTTAGAGGTATTCTAGCAAATATAGAGATCATTCATCAAATTATAGTCTTACCTAAAATATAAGTCATCATGAAACAATTGTCGAAAGCCATGCCGACGAGGAACCGACAAAACACGAAGTCCCACACTCCCGTAGTGAAGATGGTTGCTACGCCGCCAATACCACCAATCAAATTGGCACCTGGAAATTACAAAAATACTCTTGAAATGTACGGCATAGGTACTGTGGAGGTCTGTGGAGGGCCCTGTGTATAGCTCTGCCCGTACAAACTTTGGACCCCGTTTCATTCCCTTAGGGGGTGAATTTTGGAAAATCCTTTCATATAGGTGACGTCTGCTAACTATAAACTACCTCCTTGCCAAATTTCATCTTTAGACCCGTAGCGCACTAGCGGCCTGGCCGCAGCGGCCATCAGCGACTCGCACATGCGTCGTTCGATCTCGCTGGCCGCTGCGGCTTGGTGTGGCCGCTGGCCGCGTGCGGCCAGGTGCGCGCGCTCTGTGGCGATTTCATACTAAGTAAGGTATGTATCTCGATGGCCGCCGCGGCCTGGCCGCTGCGGCCAGGGCCGCTAGTGCGCTATTGCTCTTAAATACGTCAAGCGGTTTTCGATATTTCGTGGTGAGTGAATATATTATGAGTATGACTTTTCGCTTTCAAATATTTAGACTTATAAAACGCATCGTCAACAAAAATTAAAAAAAAAATGGTTGGCCTTTCTATCAACTTTTAACATGTAAAGAAGTACTTAGTTATAGTGACATAACTACAATAGTTGGACATTTATGGTATTGCGAAGTTTTTTGTAGATATGATGTCGTTTTTGTAGAACATTTTTTTGTTCTATTAATTATCAATAATTGTTTCTACAGCGCATGCGATGAAAGACATTTTATGGCATTTTTATTAAAGTACATCTTTGGTTACATTATTGAAGTTTTAGTAGAAATCCCTAACATGTTCTAGTAATCAATATAGTCTATGTTACTCAAGGATAATTAAGGATAATGTAATAGCATTCTATGGTGAAAGAATTTTTGGCATCGGTCCAGTAGTTTTTGAGCTATTTTGTTACAAACATACTAAATACAAATCTTTCCTCTTTATAATATTAGTATAAATTAGTGTACAAAGATAGATTTAATAATGAATGTGGCGAATTATTAATCCATTATTAACGAATGAGTTTGAGAATCAATAACAATGGGACTTAAACATAACTAGCGAAATGTGGGTGTACTAATGTGTACACCTTTGCCTAACCCTTTGGGAATTATAGGCGTCATGTTATGTATATGATAAAACAGAATAATAAATTGGTTAGCCTAAATAAATTATCAGGCATTTAGGTCAGTAGATGCTTCTGATAAATAATGTCACAAGATGCCAAATACGACGTCAACAGAAGTGTACCAACTCGTTAATGTCTGAAAAACAAACATGCTTATAAAAAAAATGACAAACAATGTCGCGTTGATTCCCACAATACTTAATTAAACAAATGTGGACAGTGATAGGTATTTGATCAAACATCTGTCGCGGACGCGGATAATAAGACAAACAATAAGATCGTGTTTTCTTATGAAACTGCGCTGTAATCACTGAAATTACTTATAATTATCTTGCTACTATCATAAATGCGAGAGTTTGGATGGATGTTTGTTACTCAATCACGCCAAAATGGCTGAATGGATCTGGATGAGGCACAGAAATAGATAATAGTCTGGAATAACACATAGGCTACTTTTATCCCGGTAAAATGTACGGTTCCCATGGAATCATGTAATAGTTTTGACACGGACGAACGAATATTTTCTAATCCCTTTTAACTTTTTGTTATTTATTTATGGTCTGGTTGCATTGTAGTTCCCGAATGGTGTTTTTTACAGCACATAAAAATAAACAGGGTCCGTCTATCTAATATACGCGATACGAAAGATGAGACTTGACAATTTTTCAATGCCAAATCATAAAAAAAAATAAAGAATAAAACTAAATATTTAGAGGTGGGTCACCTAACTAGGGGTATGAAAAATAGATGTTGGCCGATTCTCAAACCTACCCGCCGATATGCACACATAATTTCATAAAAATCAGTCCAGCCGTTTCGAAGGAATTTGGTATAGTGTGGCCATTAGTGCTGTGCACTCCCTGAGGTATGCGCGCGGCGAGACGGGGGGGAGAATCGGCTGCTGCGCTCTGTCAGTCTGCCGCCGACGCTCACGGCGGTAGCTAGCATTTGTTTGTAGCGGACTGTCTATGTCAGACGCACATGAGATAAATATTCAAAGATGGGTCGTGCGTTATCTCGTGATGTCAAGACCGTCATTTTTAAAATGGTCGAATATTTTAAGAAAAGAAAAGTAGACAAAAAGTTTTGAATAGAATAGTGATGCGAATATTGCCAAAATCGTAGCGGAGGCAATTTTCAATTCAAATGTACTTTCTAAAGTTTATCTTGGATCTCTGACATCGGTGAAGGAAAACATCGTGAGGAAACCTGGAATTGTAATTAATATAAGTCTGGAATCGCCAATATTAAAGTTTTACATAAAATATTGTAAACCGATATCGTAAGATCAGTCCGACAATATCGATCTCATGTGAACTCATGCACTTTTTTCTTCGCCCCCCACCTCGCCGCGCATACCTCAGGGAGTGCACAGCACTAATGGCCACACTATAACAAACACTGCGACACGAGAATTGTATAGTATATTAGATTTATTCCGAAATATTAAAGTTTGTGTGGTGTGTCAAGTCTCATCTTTCGTGGCGCGTATTGTACTTACCAACCACAGCGGGAACTCTGCCGTAGTTGTCAGCAAACCAGCCGAAGATCCAGCCACCCACAAAAGCTCCCCCGAAGAACACAGCCTGAGCCATCGGCACGTAGCCAGCGTCATCGCACACCCATCCTCTCTGGGGGAACAGATGGAGAACTTTATTCAGGATCCATACTACTTAATATTATAAATGCGGAAGTAACTTTGTATCTCTGTCTGTAAAGGTAGCATTCCGATGTTGGCGACCGCGACCGACAAAGCAAGCAACCACAGATCGCGCGACGCGGTCGGCTTGCGTTGTTTAGAGTTCCATATTAATTCATACGTCGCGCGACGTGGTCGCCTGTCGCGGTCGCCAACATCGGAATGCTACCTTTACGCTTTCAAGACTAAATAAACCACTGCAGAGATTTTAATGTTTGGTACAGTCAGCAACAAAAGTCGATTAACATTTATGATTTTTTAATCCTAATTATTAAGTACAATATCTATACTAATATTATAAAGCTGCAGTGTTTGTTTGTTTGTTTGTTTGTTTGTTTGAACGCGCTAATCTCTGGAACTACTGGTCCGATTTGAAAAATTCTTTCAGTGTTAGATAGATTAGTTATCGACGAAGGCTATAGGCTATATACCATCACGCTACGACCTACGGGAGCGGAGCAGTAACCAAAGACGCGGGTGTAACCGCGGCGGACAGCTAGTTAAAAATAAAACGCAATGAACATAAAATTAAGATGTAATAAACCCTTAGCTATTACCTGAAATTCAGAAAGCCAGTAAATTATGTGTTTAGTGCCTGTTTAAATGATATAAAAAAGTAACATTGTTAATCGACTTTTGTTGCTGACTGTACGTGTAGTGGTAAGTTTGAACCTCAAGAAAGATCATAGGCTACTCATTATTCCACGAATTCATCTGCGTCCGTGATAACCGACATTTACGCGGCCGAAGTCACGACCAATAGCTAGTTATGAAATTAGCTATTTAATGCTTACCTCTGTAGAAACAGTAGCATAAGGAATATCAGTCAGCTCAAAGTCCCATCCAGTTGTGCACGGTTTGGTGGGCGTGTCTGCTGCTGGTGGTGTCATGGTCAGCAGAACTGTCGACCAGTCCACGTCGAAGGTTTTGCATTGACCAGCGCCACTGGATAATTTTTGTCTGGAATAG
This sequence comes from Hoplodrina blanda, assembly GCA_949316365.1. Classification (NCBI taxonomy): domain Eukaryota; kingdom Metazoa; phylum Arthropoda; class Insecta; order Lepidoptera; family Noctuidae; genus Hoplodrina; species Hoplodrina blanda. The sequence goes on along the minus strand of OX438580.1, from coordinate 15,054,819 downwards.
AATGAATTTTTATAATACTTAAACTGCGCAACAGATTAAAATGCGGTTTTCATCAATAGATTAACGTATCTACCTACATTGCACCCGTGCGGAGCCGGGGCGGGTCGCTAGTGTATCGTTTCTTTGGTCGCCTGTGTTTAAAACCATATTTCAAATCACACACTTCTACAAACCCTGCATGATAAATATAGAGTTGAAAGTGTGATTTATCATCATCCGCCTTTAAATTTGAACTTGGCCTGTTTCCTAGACTATTCACCAGATATCTCCAAAAATGGAACTGAAATAGTATGAAATCATCTGCCAAGTAGTTTAATAAATTTATCACAAGAATTAACAAATTAATCAAAAGAATTAATGTAACCAAGATTGTGTAAAAACCTAATTTAAAAGAGTACCGTGGAGTTTCTTGCTCGTTCTTCTCCATAGAAGCCTACCTACGTTTTGGAACGAGCAACTAGCTTCAACTTTCGGACTAACTGACCGACTCCTTGGCAATTCAAAAGTGCCTGTAAATGGTCTAATAATTGAAATAAATGTTTTGACTTTGACTTGAATCGGAACTTATTCGAAGGTGGTGGAACGGGCCCTTAGTAGACCGTCAGCAATCTGACCCCACAACCCATTTCCGATACAGGCACTTTTATGCAGGCCATCCACCATCCAATCTATCGTCCAATCGGCAGGACGCTACCGATTGGATCATGCCGATTGGAACGTGGATGGGAGTGGATTGGCATGATAGTTATAATTGCCTGCAAGCGAGCCTATTGCCATATACAGGGTAATTGAAAATTTACCCGAAACCTGAAAAGGGGTCATTGTGCTCATCATTATGAACAACTTTTACTATGGGACCAACCTTGAAATCATGAAAAAAAAGCAGCTGATCCATACATTACGAATCGAATCAAATGTATGGATCAGCTGGTTTTTTTTCCATCGAATGGTGTACAAAGGTTCGTAAAAAGAAAACTATAAGTACGCAATACCTACAAACAACCACCTACTGCCCATCTAGCAAAAAGTTGTATAGTATAAAAGGTTTTATATATAATAGTTTTATAGCAGTTAACAATTTTATAGTAAGTAGTGTTCAATTCGACACACTAAGTAGTTATACATATACTTATTATTTATTTTGCTACTTAGTTGGGTGTTGTCTATTGCCTCTCGCCCCTGAATCTAAAATCTAATCCATGTTTCTCATCTCCTATTTTAATATTCAAGGGTAAGTAGGAAATATTCTGTATTTTTCCGATAAAACTCTTTTGTGGCATTGAATCTTGATTGAAAGATACCATTTATCACAGGCCTTCTGACTTTTCATAGATGATAAGGGCAGCGCCTCTTTTCATAGACGTTTATGAATGAGCGCGCACTGCTGATTTTTAGTCGCACGATGTTTTATATAAAAGAAAAGAGGATATTTTGTGAGATTGTGGGGGTAATATTTGGATCTTTGATAATATCTGGAACATTCTTTCGCAAATTGGAAGCTACATTATCACTGACAGACAGACCATATTTTATCTATCAAAAAATTTGGGATCTCACTGTTCTCTTTTGCTTTTCAATTTGGACGAAGCAAATAAATTGAAACATGTTTTTAAACATGAAAATAAAACATGTCAGTCATAATACTGTACAATTCCGCGCCTTTCAACCAAAGTAAATCAATTTGGTAGAACTGCGTAACATTACCGTAACGTTGTTTCTAAACTAAAATACATTTATTACCAGTGACACGTTTGTTTTGGGACCGACACACTCTACCTGCTACTTCGTTCGCGTAATGTTACGTCTTTGGTTACTGCTCCGTTCCCGTTTGTCATAGCGCGATGTTAAGGAGCCTAAAGTACCTATATACCTCATGAAAGTATCTTATGCAGAACGATTTTTTCCGATCCCACTGGTAGTTCCAGAAATTAGCACGGTAAACAAACAAGCAACAAGCTGAAGAGTTTTTGTTACAGTAATGTAATCTATATTACATCTGAAGCTGAACTGTTTTTGTAACAGAAATGTAATCTATCATTTCTGTATCTTTTATTTCACATTCATAACCCAGAACCCACAAAACAAAACCTATTTATTTCCTTTTTAGGGTACCGTACCTGTGTCGGCAAAAACGGAACTTTTATAGGATCACTTTGCTGTCCATCTGTCAAGATCCTTTTTCTTAGAAACGCGTGGAAGTATCAAACTGAAATTAATTATCAAAGACTCAGGTCTGCTACCCCTTGGAGCAGTGCAAAAATCAAACTTCTAAGTCAACGCAATGTAAAGATACGGTCGTTTATGGCGCATTTTGACGCTTGCTAGGGAATCAAAACTTATACCTAGAATCATGAAATTTGGCAAGAAGCAATGTCAAAAGACAGGACAAAGCAATGACAAGTAAAAGAAGAAATCTTAAAACCATACATTTGTAGTTACATCACAAAATAATTATTTTTTTTGCGATTTTATCATCGTATTTTTTTATCCTATTATTTTGTATGTTGTATTAAATATTGTATGGTGATACGGAACCCTTCGGTTCCTTACGGTTTTTTTTATTTATCTCCCTCGGCTTAGTCTCGCAAGAAAAAATGAGCTAGAAACAAACAAATGAACCTGCGTTGAGCGTGAAAGGCTACGCCGCTTTATTATGGATGCGGACCAAACCCCCGAGGGTAGACTGGTACACGACTCTTCTAAGGACATTTTGTAATCTTCCACCGGTGAATAGGTACCTACTGTTAAGCTGTGCTTCTATGTAATGGAACAATGTAAGACTAGGACTAGTTAGGACTCTTGTTAATTATATAACTACAAGCTTCATGAGCTGCTAGCATGAGGTCTTGGGTTCGATTTCCAGGTCGGGCAAAGTGTTATTGGGTTTTTCCATCAGGAATTTCTCAGTAGCAGCCTCGGAGTCTGGATGATGGCAATAGGCTCGCCCCCTATTACATGACTTATTATCTGGCGAAACGTGGGCCACTGAAGAATATACCTCTGCCTAACCCTTCAGGGATTACTCCGAGGCTGCTACTGAAAAATTTTTAATGGAAAAACTCAATAACACTGCCTGACCTGGAAATCGAACCCAAGACCGCATGCTCAACAGTCGCGCTTTACGACCACTAGGCCAACGAGGCAATTAGAGAAGCAAATGTTATCCGTTTACAAACCTGGCTGCCATATCCAGATGCGCCAACTCCGGCACTTTGCACCAGTAATTCTGCGGTGTCACAGTAATAAACATCTGCACGAAGTAGACGTACGCGAAGAATACGCCGAAGGGCATCATGAACGCGAACAGGAACTTTTGGTACCGCCCCATGTCCCCCACGTGACTGAGCACCGCTTCCAACGCGTCAGTGTCATTCCGCTTTTTACCGAAGTCCTCTTTTGTGTCCTGTAAAAGAATTTTTTTTTGGTTGAGTAAATGAAAGGCGCTTGAGTTGGGTCGTGAGTAGCTGCCATCACGTAAATTGACGATGCCGAACAAAAACTACAACAAACCCCGGACATTTGGGAGAAATTGAGTTACTTTCCCGGAAGTCCTAAAAAAATATTTTTGACAATAAAAAATAATTTTAAACTCAGACATGTTTTGAATTATCGCCCGAAAAAAAAATTTTACAATAAAAAATTATTTTGAAACTCAGATTTGTTTTAAAAACCCGGGCACTTTTGACAGCGAGTTCCGGACGTCCCCCGGACGCCCTCTAAACTAGGTCGAATCCGGGAAAACCCGGACGGATGGCATCATGGCAGCCCTAAACATACCTACATTACATTGTCACGAATTTATTACATGTATGAAATGTATGTTTACGTAGATAGTACCTAAATGGATACATATTTCCTGACAACAAAACATAAAAAAATTGAAAACTTTTAGACGATCGGTAAAAACTGTTTGACATTTGATTTTAATTAAAACTTATACTAGGTAGGAAGTAATTTTAAATTTAAGCAAAACATAGTTTTATGACTTGCCTATCTAATTCAATTCTAAATTGTTTATAATTTTAATTACAATATATTGGGCGCGACTCCAAGGACCAAAGTTTAAATAGTTTCTTTTTTTTTAATGATTTGAGTACCTACTCAGTTGAATGGACAAAATAAAATCTTAGAAGGTAAAAGCACAGGTCATAATCGTAGTGCTCATGTCACAGAAAACATTGTCAGTAGGTAGGTACGGACGACAGCGCTTTAAGGTAAACACCAAGGCATCTTATGCGTTGTATTAGGAGCGATTTTATAACAAAAGTATATAATTATAGTCTGGCGACTGTACTCCTAAAGAATGCAATAGTGGGATACCGCGTTCTCCATGTCATATGCGAAACCAATCCCGCCCGTAAATTGAGCTGGTTCCGCATTGGGATTGCGGGATTGAAGAGATATAAAATTCATGCGTATTAGCGGTTTCATAACGCGCGTTGAAAAAGCGCACTGTTAGATTTCAACATGAGCTGAAAATTTAACAACAGATAGGCCATGAAGAAATGCCATTGCGTTCAAAAAGCGCCCGTGTAAACAATATGAAGCATAAAACCAATAGCGAACTTGACAATTCCGTTTTGTTTTTCTTTTCTTTTTCCTTTTTCAACAATATCTTTCAAATTGAAACTGGTCTATGATTTATTTGCAAAGTCTTATAACACTTTGCGGATCGGGAAATAGCTAGATCCCGCGGGATTAAAGTTTTGTTCAGCCCTGTATATACCTGGCTCGAAATTATTTTGCGGAATTGCATTCCCCAGGTGTTTCGAATAATAAGAATTATCGAGGCCTGTAGAAGGTCGTACGATGAAGTATAGTTTTGCACATTGCTCTAATAGAAATGCAACTAGCACACAACCTGAGAACGGATGTTATAAATTAAAATGTCTCAATTATTTCCATAACAGTCACACACAAAATCGTCGTCGCATTCGGTTCGGCACCGGTTGTATCTATTGAGGTGATTTCAAACCGGGCGCGGTGCGGCGAAGCATGGATTGGATAAGCGAGACTTGAAATCACGCTGATCATTTCACACCAAACGATGGGTACCGGGCTGACTAGCAATGGCATGCACCGGCTCGCGCTCAATTTGTGTAGGTATTCATTTTGCAAAAAAATAAAAACTCTATTCAGCAATATAGTTCTATGTTGTATGAGACCACTTCGTGTTTTTCCAGGCTATTTCCGAGCGGACAAACTTGCGGGCAAAAGGTAGTTCCTTATACCTACTATACGAGATTATTAAACTTTCGTTACATAACAGCTTATTTTGACAGTACGTTCTACTAATACAATATTACCTAAGTTATACCTAATCCTCAATGAATTAATGTAACTTTAAGGCCCGGCGCCCACTATTGACATCGGCACGGCTGAGGATTTTAGGTGATAAAAAGCATTATACATTAACTTCATGGCAATAAAGTAGAAATTTCCATGATATACGAATTTTTGGTACTACGATCATACATATATCATGGAAATTTCTACTTTATTGCTATGAAGTTAATGTACCTATAATGCTTCTATCACTTAAAATCCTCAGCCGTGCCGATGCCGATAGTGGGCGCCGGGCCTAAGCCGGACATTGTATCAAACCACATATTAATAGGCATAAATGAAATTAAAATGTCGATAAACGACTTGTTTATACTAGGTAAACCGGCGATTTTATGTAGTTTATTACTGAACGCCCGGGCAAATATTTCGCCGGGTCAAGGACGCCATTTTTTTTTGCTATCTATCTTTTCGCTCTCTTGTTACATGGTATTTTAAAGGAAAACAAAGATTTCTTTTGAGCAAGTTTAACCGGTAAATTCAATGGGTGGGGCCTATATAAATAAAAACATGTTAAATTAAGTAATTAGGTTTCTAAGAATGTACAGGTCCTGCTCTTAGTGAAAGTCCGAATAAATATACGGAAATATTTTTTGTTAACTTGATTTATCCTACTTATAATTCAAACTAGCGACCTGACCCGGCTTCGATACTTCTAACAATTAAGTATCGTTATATTTCAAACAAAACCTTGATAAATCATACCTTAGCCTTCCGCGTCAAAATCCGTTCAGTGGTTTTTGAGTTTATCTCGAACAGACTTAAAAAAATTAAAAGCAGAGCTGATTATGAATTACGTTTATCGTATTTAAATGGGTCAATGACCCCAGATTATGAAATTATTGAAGTGAGATAAAACACAACATGACAGATATAAAGTCTAACCATTTTTGGGTGTAGGTTCCACAACTATTCATGAAGTTTATTGAACCAATATACATAATCACTTGGCTGTGTGGCCTGTGTGTAACAAATGGTTAGTAAGTACTATCTTCTTCGTGCAAATGCCAGATATGATAATAATGAAGCAACATATGTTTCTAATCAATACCTACGTTATCAGAGATTACTATTACAATACAATGTATAGATAGTAAACCGCGACTTCGTCCGCGTAGAATATTAGTTTGGGCAACAAATATTATAGATTTCACGACAAAAGGTAGCTCATGTCCTTCTCCATACAATAATCTATCTTTGTACCAAATTTAATTAAAATCGGTTCAGCAGTTTAGGCGTGAAAGCTTAACAGACTGACAGACAGTTTCTTTCGCTTTTATATTATTAGAATGGGTTCATCTTATTTCTAAGATTTGTCATTGTCACTTGACTGTTTAGGTATAATAATATACAGACAATAACATGTTTTAAATAATGAATGGTTTTGATTCTATTAGTCTTTCATTGAATGAATAAAAAAAATGAATACTAATTTTAATTACTTAATTTATGCAATTGTAGTTGGTGAGTTCACCGTCTATTATTTATAATTTTCAAAACATTTCCTTTAGTCGTTTTAAATCAATGTTAATATTAATTTACCGAAATATTACTAAGTACTGGTTAATAGGAGTCAGATCAATCCTAACTTGCGGAATTGGATCTGGTCCTTCGGTACAAACACCTTAAAAGAAAAGAGGAAACATTGCAAAAGGAATATTCATAGCATAGATACAATACAACTTATAGTACTTAGAATTTTTATGACCCAACTGTACTTTAAAAGTCAAACAAATAACAATAAATTACAGAAAGTTCCGCGGGTATGCTTTTAAAATTGCACTGCACTCTACTTTGTAGTACTACTTGGCACTTTTCCAGGCCACAGCTGACCAAGGTTACTCTCCCCTCAATGGTTTAGAAAAATATTTAGAATAGAGACTGGGCTGTAGACTAACGGCACATGTTTTCATTATTATTTCGCGCCAAAAATTCGCCAATTTTTTTTTTATTTTTCAAACTTCTATCTAAGGACACTTGGGTTTTTAAGACGAATATAACGATACCTGTCGAAATCCATCAAGCCGTTTCAAAGATACGAGGTTTTAAAGAAATGTACAAACAAACAAATATACATAAATATAGAAATACACGCAAAAAGAACAACCCTTCCTTCGCAGTCGGTTAAAAAAAAATAACACTAACCAAGTCTTCTCCGGAAATTATTTTCATTTCATGCACCGTGGCCATAACACGTGCTTATCACCACATTTAAAATTTAAATATAGAACACACGTCTCTCCCTTTCGGAGTCCGGACACTGAGTGATTAGTTCCGGCGCCTGATCATGTATTTACGAGGAATTATTAGAAAACGGCCGAATCATTGTCCTGTAATCTATCGTATCTAAGTACTTCAATGACTGATAACTTTCTGATAGAGATCCATTTTTAGGGCAACAACTCAAATTTGGACATGTCATAAGGGGCTATCCATAAATTACGTCACAAGAATTTTATGAAAATCCTAATCCTATTTTCACCCTTCGAGTACAGAGCCCTCAGGAAGGTAGGTAGGTATCGATAGGATTTGCGGTCAGTGGGTCGTCTTAGGGGCGGATTTGTTGGAGTTGGAGTATACGCTTAGGGGCACTATGAACAGCAAAGAAACAAAAAAAAAAATTTTTTTTTTGATGAAAAAAATAAAAAATTTGGGACTTAGAAAATTTTTGATTTTTTACGAAAAGTTTTTTCGGAAAAGTTCCAATTTTATTGCAGCATCTTATTAAGCTAGCCCATAGAAACAAATTAAGCTCTGAGAAGTATGGCCCTACGACGCACCGTTTCCGAGTTATGGGTCTTCGAAATTTTTAGTTTTTTATAAAACACTCTATATTTCCAAAATGGTAGGTCGGATGAAAATCTTTTCTGGAAAGAAATTGTTGCTCTAGTCGAGAACCATAAGATGGTGTAAAGAAACCCGCGGAAATTAGTAAAAAAAAAAAATATGAAAAATTTTCTAAGTGTCGGATCGTCAGCTTGCGTATCTTTAGGGGCACGGGACTTAGTCAAATTTTCTAAGATTTTTTTTTTACTAATTTTCGCGGGTTTCTTTACACTATCTCATGGTTCTCGACTAGAGCAACAATTTCTTTCCAGAAAAGATTTTCATCCGACCTACCATTTTGGAAATATAGAGTGTTTTATAAAAAACTAAAAATTTCGAAGACCCATAACTCGGAAACGGTGCGTCGTGGGGCCATACTTCTCAGAGCTTAATTTGTTTCTATGGACTAGCTTAATAAGATGCTGCAATAAAATTGGAACTTTTCCGAAAAAACTTTTCGTAAAAAAAACAAAAATTTTCTAAGTCCTAGCGCCCCTAAGGCTACACTCCAACCGGATTTGCATATTTTGTTAAATATTACTATTTTTTTTTTTTTTCATTTTGTTTTCGTTGTGTACCATAATTATAGAATGGGCTTACAGTAGTGACCAGTATTTTTTTTCGACCCTTCTTAATTCTTCCTACTTTTTTGCAAGATGATAATTCATATCGTCACCCATCGCCACCCAAAGACAATAAAAAGGAAATGAATGTAATTACCGTCAAACGGTGAGTACCTAGCTACCCAATTAATAGATAAGTACCTACTTACCGTTTGACGAAATTAAACGTTTATGACCAATTGCGTTTTACGCCGGATTTTCTCGAGTAGAGCCAAATTATGTAGGTACTACCAAATTATACAAGGTATCCCTCGTCAAGTTCAAAGAGGACCTATGCTAGTGATCTCAACACGACTCAATAATAAAATAAATAGGTATGATTTTTATTTTTTAATTAATTAAAATAAAGGAGGTTCTCTGTTTGACCTATATGTTTGTAGGTATGGTGGTATGGTTGTTTGTAGGTTTGTCCGCGATGACCTCGCGTTTGGCTGATTGATCCTTTTTAATGATTTCAAATATTAACGTCAAAACGAGTCGCGCGTAAAAAGTGAAAAATAAAATAAAAAGAAGATTTTTAATAATGTTTTTCGAATTTCAACTATCCATCTTGCTGCTGGGTTAGGCACGTGAGGCACCTAAGGCTTCGTTCACACGGCATTGTCCTGCACGTTTTTTTACAGTATACGTCTTAACGTATAAATAGTGACCATACAACGTACATAGATCCATTCACACGATGATTGTACTGCACAAAAACGTGTACCGCTGATACGTTTAAACGCATACTCAACGGACTTGTCAAGCAAATCGAATGAACTTTGACGTATTCGGTTCGCAGTGGCATATGGTATAGCTTTGTCTCGTTCACACGACACGATGTCATACGTTTTTTATCGAATAGCAATTTTCGAATAATTTTTGAAATGATCCTGTGATCGATTTTTCAAGTGATCGTACGCACAGATTCTTGATTAATAGGATGTACCCAAAACCTTCTGTTTTGTCGGCGGCGAGACCGGTGGCGCGGGTGGCGCCTTCGATACCAATATAAAAGTCAACCAAGCGTGGATCCATCAGTGACGTCTACTCACTGTGACAACTGTGCGGAAACGGCGGCTATTCGTTTTTACACGAATAAAAATTTACCATGTGAACACCCGGTTGACTATACGTTACAAAAACGATTACAAAAAAAACGTGCAGGACAATGCCGTGTGAACGAAGCCTTACTCGCGGCAACTAATAGTCGCGCAACACTGCCTGCCGTATACACAAAGGGGCGATTCTGTTTTTTGAAAGAGGTGTATTCTGAAATACTGTCAAAATTAAACAACTAAAAAACAAGCATTGATTCGTTATTGACCAGGTATCGTAATGTTAATTGATTAATTATGTCTTTTATGATCACCTCCTGAAAGATATCTCCTAAATTCTTATTACTTAAAACAAATAGGTAGTACAATACAACAATGTTGCTGCAACTAATCCTTGTACCACAATGTCGAATATTATAATGTCTAGACAAAATTTTGCATATATTTTAAGACACTATCCAAATAAAACAGTATTTTTCCTCAACTGATATTATTATCGCATTTGAATAATACTTAAATAATAATAACTATGTAGCCGTTCTACCAGAACGGAGTGGAGACGAAATGTCACGTTAATGACCAAAAAGTATTGCCTATAAGCTAAGCTGAGCGGTGAGATTTGAAGATAACGCAAGCCGATTGGTCGTGTAGGTACTCGCATCTCCGTTTTGGTCAAAATACCGGGTCCAAAGGTAGGTGGGCAAAATGTGATAACATTCGTAACTTTTTAAGCTCCTACTAGAATCAAATTAAAAAAAAATCCGACTGCTTAGAAAATGAACTCTACTGTTTTTACTTGGTATTTTATTTTAAATTTTTAATTACATGCATATCAGTTATTTTTTTATGCAGTCGGGTATTTTTACACACCATTTGTACTCGTACTATGATTATTACTTGTAGGACCTCCGCTCACGTCAGACTTTTTGTAGGACTGATAATCGGATCGGACGATTAGGTATTTCAAAGTTTTTGTAGGACATGTGTGTTGCACTGTTGTCACCAGTACGTTCCAATTCCTTCCGACAAAAAATCAGTCACCGATTGTATGACGTGGGGGAGGCCCAATACGCTACCTGATTTCAAAGGACAATGGGCAATTTATTTTTCCTGTCCCTTTGACCTTTAACCTTTGTCTAATAAGGAGAAAGTCTCCTTAGAGGTCACAACTTAGATCTAAACTTTACTATTGAAAATTGTGTCTTATGAAATCAATGTCTTTGTAGTCATCAAAACCGATTAAAGATTACTGTCATGTGTCGATTATGTACAAAGGCTTACGAAAATTCCAATATTTCATTTTATTAATTGGTAACATTTGTGTGTTGGTACGTTTAATAATACTTCCTAAGCCGTTTACTGGTATTAATAAAATGAATGAACAACCGTGAACCGGTTGATTTTTATTTTTAATTAACATGCTTTTATTGCCGTCTTAAATTATGTAGATTTATACCTAAGTATTTTTTTTTTAACCTTTTGGATGGTGCTGTCATTACCTATAGTTTATTTTTTAGTCTAGGCTATTGTATTGTCCTTCAAATGGGGTAAAATATGGGATAGATGTAAAATGTGGGTAGACTAAGTCACTGAGCCATGTGCTAGTAGGTATCTACTTATTAATATTATTCTAAATAAGTAATGACGAGTGGCTAGGTAATTAATTTCATCATAGACGATTTTCCAAAAAAAAAACTTAATACCTAGTAATTATGATGTACCATATTATGCACCTGCCTTAGTATAATAATAATTATTACATGTTGTAGGTACAGTCAAAGTATTTTCTCAATCTGGAGGTCCTTAAAAAACTCATCGGTCGTTTGAAAACTCACGGAATATAATGGGGTCAAACGTATTTTTCTGCATACCATAGCTAACTACTCGGTTACACGTTACAACATAAGTACCTAAACAAAATAGGTGAAGAAATGAATGATTCTATTTTTAAACAGAAAAGTAATCATGCGGTTAGGTAGGTTTCCAAAGTTAATAGTACCTACATACTTACACCTACCTAAACAACGCAAAGGTCAGATGTCACACTATTACCTCAAAAACTACATTTTATACGAAGCCTCCGTTATCGGAACTGTTTGAGAATTCAGCTGGCAACTACCCTAATTTAGACTGCATAGCAAAATATGCTAAAAGCGTTCGTTATCTGTTGACCTTTGACCTTCACTATCACGGTCGTAAAACTTTTTCCGAAGCGAGAGACACTGCCTAATGAAACTTGTAAATAATGTTAATCTGTTGAATAATTGCAGCAGTAGGCATTAGAGGTTAACGGAAAACCTAGACTTGATTGGGTCTAAATAAAGAAGAATAGCGTAAGAGGACTTATAACGTGTAATAAAAGGACACTAAACGTATCCGAAATATGTACATGTTCTTCCCATTATTGCGGAATTCTGCAAGTTACGGATATATTGAAGATCGACAACATTTTCTTGTAGATTTTTTTTACGAAAATAGGTTTTGAAAACTTTAAATATTCCCACGCACTGTACAGACGCCTGCACCCGTAATCAATCACAATGTTTTACGTGCGTCACATTACCTACGCATTAACATAAACAATGATTTATCACACCAAGAATAAAAGTAGTTTTCCAGCAAAACTTTTTGCTGAATGTTTGAAGTTTGAAGGGCAGTGTGCGCAGTTAACGGAACGTGTCTTTTTACACCCCGCAAGACCGCGAGAGGCTCCGGGATGATTTTTTAGTCCCGCTGTTGCGAGAGAACTTCCTAAGTTTCCAAGCAAGCTTGCACCAGCATTGATTGTATCGTCACTAACCGCTACGTAAGTGCGTCTGTCAACAGTCAAAATAGCGGTAAACGCTAGCCAATCATGATTTTCTTCATATTATTTTACAATAATTTAATAATTGCTTTATTTTGGACACAATAATTCATAGAGAGTTAGTGACATAGAAAAATCTTTTTACCTAGTGTTAGTACTTATCAACTTCCGCACAAACTGCTGTACAATCGAAGAACCGAAGCTCTCAGCTACAGTTTTTAGGATGCTGTTTAGATTGACCCTCACTCTCCTTTATTTTAAATATTCCATCATTTCCTTTCAAAAATACCTATACCAAAATTTAATTTTATATATTTCATCATTTCATTTTTTTGCATTTCATGATTTTGTTTCATATTTCATCATTTCATTTCATATGATTTCGCGAGTATCTTAAGACTCAACATGTGCCTGTTACTAAATGGTATGGCTTACACAACAGATTATGTTACACCAGAGCGGCAGCATGTCCCGGTTTATCATTTGATTAGACGTTTGACGGATTGTAGGCTACATTTTATCGTAAGTACACATTCGATTGATAGGTGTCTACTTTTCCTCTTTAATCTCTAATTTATAATCTTTTTCCCGAGGCGTTGCTAAGTTAAACTTCAATTTAAATCTGCCTCAAGGTCATTCTATTCTTGTTCAAGATTATTATACGAAAGTGACTCATGATAAGGTGAGTCAGTCAGCAAGCTATTGGAAAGTAATTAGCTCCCTAGAATCGTAATCGTGGAGTATTATTAAGAAGGCTAGGATAGCTTGAAACCCCGGCACCCAAGTGCCTAATGAAATCTTTAAAAAAAGGGGTTTTCAAATCGGGAAGCGAGCGCAGGGACCAGCAAAGGAAAGCGTGGACCACCTTTACATAATTATTACGAGTGGTTTACGCATTTTAATACAAACAGTAAGATATTTTAGGTCTACTAAAAGTTAGACATTTTTACATTTTCGCAATAATACTTAAACTTTAATATTCTTTTTTCTATTTGTGTAATCTTGGCAGTAAAGTAACCTAAAACTATAGTATTTGGGCAGGAGGACACGGATATATTTCTTTGTAGAAAGGGGTGAGCCATAAACAAGTTCTTTAGAGCAAGAAAAGGCAACATTTCTCATTTCTCCCTTCTACACTCCAGTTCAATTATATAAATTCGTAAGGGTCAAAAGTCAGCTGCGAAAAACCAGTTAAAGACGAAAAATAACCAAGAAAATGCGTAACCTTTTACTATTACGACTAATAATTATACAGTCAATTTACCTAATATACTTCGAGCGATATGTGTTTACATTACCGAATTTACATAAATACTAACTGCTCCCTGCTTCCTACGCGTGTTTTTTTTCCACTCGTATTAAGTTTCGCCTTTGGATACTGCTCTGCTCCTCGTGGGTCATAGCGTGATGTTATATAGCCTAATATACTATTCCTCATGAATCTGGCTATATATGAAAAGATTTCTTCCAATCCCAATGATAGTCCAAACACTATTTTAACTCTATTGGTTTAGATCTGTCTCATCATCTACCTAGCCTTTTCAACCGACTTCAAAAAGGAGGAGGTTCTCAATTCGGCGCGTATGATTTTTTTTTGTATGTATGTTACCTGATTACTCAGCCAGTTATGAATAGATTTGGATGATTCTTTTTTTGTTTGAAAGAGTATACTTCCGAATAGGTCCCATAGAAATATTGTCATGATCTGATGATGAACTTCGGAGATATGGAATGGAACTCCTCATGGGATCACAGCAGCAATATCGTAACAAGTGAAATTGCTTTGTTTATACGTGTAGTCGATGACTGACTGAAGGAAAAGGGGGAGGGGGTACGTCAACCCCACTCCTACCACTTTCCAAAATTAATTATATCGTGTGGGGTATTGTTTGAAAGAGCTTTTTGTAAGGATTTCAAACCTTAATACTTACACAAGCACTAAAAAGTGAAAACCACTCAAACCTTGTCAGAGGTTCTGAGGCGGTTTTGAACCTCTGGTTTACTGCCCACACGATATAGAGAAGATGCGCGTTTAACAAACAACCAAAAAAAAACTCGATTCAGTTTTTTTATATTATTAGTAAGTATAGATACAAGAGGAATCACCTTCGCGGGGAGGTGGGGTCCCAGGAAAAAAGACCATGAGTTCACATGAGATCAATATTGTCGGACTGATCTTACGATATCGGTTTACAATATTTTATGTAAAGCCAGATGCGATTCCAGACTTATATTAAACAAGATAAATTACAAATTAAGTATATTGACCTCTAAAATCACACTACCCGGCCGTGTAGGTTTAAAGTAAAAAAAAGAATAGTCAAAATCACTTAAACAGTCTCAGTAAGACTGGTTGAGACGATCCCAACCTGATTTAAAAATAAATAACATCAGTCGCGAATTAAAATAATCAGAATAGATTAATAACGTGTTTCCATTGGGTTATTCCATTGCGCTCCAAAACCTATTGTTCTCATAATTTTAATACTAATAACTAACTACTATCGTCAGAAATGTATACCTACCAGGATATTAAGTATAAAGGTAAAGCTAAAAAGTTTGTTTTTTGTTTGAATGCGCTGATTTTTGAAACTGCTAGTCCGATTCTTAACATTCTTTCGCTAATAGGAAGCTGCATTAGTGCTCTAAGTTATTTATTATATTTACATTAGAAATGTTAAAAATATTTAGGGCGGAGTCGCGTACAAAAGCTAGTGATCGATATCCACGTAGTGATATCATCGCGGTGATAATTGGGGGATACGTGTAGCACTTAAGATCTCCGTATAATAGTTACTTCGGACGACCAATCAGTCGTACTCACGTACGTTAAGATCGTCTTCATAAAATTAATAACTTAAGTAAGTATTGGTAAATGCGAAAATAACTCTGTGCGTCTGTTACGCTTTTACGACTAAACCACTGAACCGATTTTGATGAAATTGTGTACGGGGTAAGTTTGCACCCAAAAAAGGATATAGGCCACTTTTTACTCCGCGACTTCTTCTGTGTTCGCGGTAACCGACATTTACGTGGACGAAGTCGTGTCAGAAGCTAGAAGTTATTTAATTTAATAGGTGTCATTAAATATTTATGACAATATTATGTATCTAAACATGGCCGTGAATACAATGAATCAAAGGTTCCTTCACGATTCCATATTGTGTTTGCTAAACAGTATTGTATCGATAACAAAGAGATCTCAGGGTCTATCTGCGCCGGGGTTGCGGGACGGCCGGGGTTGCGGGACCTCTTAACAGGATACCGTGGCCCCGGAACGTAAAGGACAACAGAAGGAATAGGGTGGTTTTTTAGTCAGTAAAAGTCTGACAGTCCCTTCTGGCCCACCCAGGGCGGAAGGACTCATTTGATGATTTTTCAAAGGGTCTATTGTGAGATCGATTCAGAAATGAGGAGATCCGCAGAATAACTAAGGTGACCGACATAGCTTTCAAAATTGCGAGACTCAAGTGACAATGGGTAGGGCACAAAGCCCATAGAGCAGACGGCCGTTGGGGTCGTAAGGCTCTCGAGTGGCGACCATGTACAGGAAGGCGCAGCGTGGGAAGGCCCCTCACGAGGTAGACTGACGACCTGGTAAAGGTCGCGGGATACCGCTGGATGCGGGCAGCGCAGGACCGGTCATTGTGGCTATCTTTAGGGGAGGCCTATGTCCAGCAGTCAATCAATCAATCAATCATTTATTGCATTCCATAATGTACATTAATGGTCTTATAAATATAAAGGTAAGTAATAGAATCATTATGGACCCTGTCGGGCACAGCAACTGTCGACGTCGATCGGCTGATATGATGATGATGTGATCGATGATGGAATTGTTGACAATACGTTGTACGGTTGGCAGAACCCACTCATTCAATCACTCATGATTAATTCACCCATGACTCAACACTCCCAGTGAAATAAAAATTATAGCTTTTGGAAAAATTTATAATAACACATAGTACGCTATTTTTTTATCTCGGGACATGCCGTTCCCGTGGGAAATATATCAATTTAGACACGGACGTAGTCGCAGGCAAAAGCTACTATATTATAACATAAAAGATAAGAAAAAGCTTTTTTACAAAAAAAGATAACCGCCTTCAAAAACTACAAAATAAAAATAACTTTAGTTTTGGAAGTCGGCGGCTTTGGTTTTGTTTTTTGTTATGTGGGTAAGTATTGCTGCTGTGATTCTGTGAGGAGTTCCATTCCATATCTCGATATTGAAATGGTGACAATGGGACCACACGGGAAGCACCAGCTTTCAAATAAAAAAAGAATCATGAAAATCGGTTCACCCAGTCGCAAGTAAGGAGCTAACAAACATTAAAAAAAATACAGTCGAATTGATAACCTCCTCCTTTTTTTGAAGTCGGTTAAAAAGAATCTACATGTAAGTACAACCATGATGATTAGTCGTACCTGTAGTATCTTTTATTATCCATTAATCCATTATGAACACTCAAACACATAGTGGACCATACTTTACAAATGTTTATCATTTCCTTGGCCCAGTTCAAGTCGAGTAATTCCACAAGGCACAATGACATGTAACTATAGATAGATTAAAGGCTGTAATCAAGTATACGACGACGGCCCGCAAATATTGGCCAAGAGGAAGGTTGATACCATACTTGGTGGTTGTTGGAACTACTTGGTGAGTTCAACGCTAAAAATAAAATTTAAAGAAGTAAATGTGACAGTAATTGAATTTATTGGAAATCGTTCAGATGTTGTCAACCTTCGTTACAGGTTTTCAATGTTAATATGGCATTTTGAAAAAGGAAGGGTCACCATATACCACCTTTGGCCGTTTTTCTTTTTTATTGTTTCATATTCCTACCTTCATTGTTTTCACTAAAAGAAGCAACAAGAATATTGCAACCAGGACTTTGTAAAAAGCTAAAAGAGTATCCATGGAATTTCTTGCTCGTTCTTTTCCATAGAGGCCTACTTAAGTTTTGGAACGAGCAACTATCTTCCACATTCTAACTAACTGACCGACACCTTGACAATTCAAAGGTGGCTGTAAATGGTCGTATGTTTCAATATAAGGCTAGTTTACATCCGTAATGCGTCACAGACAAAGGTCCAGTTGAAAACAAGCATCAGGCACAAGTGGTTTGCCATTATTGCTGAACTGGGCCTGTTTGGCAGGTCTGGGGCACATAATAATGTTTTATTTATATTTTTATTCGAAAAACCTTTTGTTAATATTTTGTTTGTACATTTGGTCTGTATCAAATAAACAGTTTTTCTACATAACATAACATCACGCCCTTAATCCCCGAAGGGTTAGGCAGGGGTGTAACATCCATTAGTACACCCACATTTCGCCAGTTATGTTTAAGTCCCAATGTAATATGGGGCTGATTTATTGCCATCAACCGGGCACAAATCCAGACTCCGAAGCTGCTACTGGAAAATTCCTGATGGAAAATCTTAATAACACTTTGCCCGACCTGGGAATCTAACCCAAGACCTCATGCTCAGCAGTCGCTCAATTTTTCTTTTGTAACAACAACTTACAAACTCCAGGGTACTACTGAGAAATTAATGATTGAAAAAGCTATAACTACATAACTTTGTCAATTATGAAAACCGACCCTATAGGACCAAACAAAACAGAGAATTATGACAAAAATCAACGAAAACAATGTCTGCCAAACGTAATATTTCTCAATTATAAAAATTGCGTTTTTCGTTATTAATTCATAGCCGATCTCTTCCTATTAAAACCATTACCTACACAACACATACAGAATCTAAAACTAAGTGTTTCCTAACACAATTATTTCAAATTATAGTTCCAATAGGTTGTTGTTATTACCGTTATAATCACGGCACCCTTTGCCATTGTTGCTCAGTTGACCTTAGCGAGCCCCCTGCACGCACAGTTCGGCCCATTATATCGAAGTACTATAAAATATACTTACTTATGCTAATATAGACTACAATACGTTTTACTATTTGGTCGTTCATTTTCCGTTTGAGCGTTTATTTGCAGTACGACCGTAGTACCGTAGACCGTACGTACCGTGAATAGAGGGGGTGAATATAGCAGGATTAGCAGGGGTGAATCAGGCCGCTTTAAAAAGGATTATATTCTACACTATCTATCTACACTAATATTATAAAGAGGAAAACTTTGTATTTTTGTTTGTTTGTTTGTTTGTAATGGATAAACTCAAAAACTACTGGACCGATTTTAAAAATTCTTTCACCATTAGAAAGCTACATTATCTGCGAGTAACATAGGCTATATTTTATTTTAGAAAAAATAGGGGTCCGTAAAATATTTGGGTTTTTCGGACCCAAGGTGTAAAAAATCATCCAAAAAAGTTCCTTATTTGGCGTACGCCGCCTAAACTATAAAAGATAGAACCATAAAATGTTCTAATTAATTAAAGATTTTAAAAATATCTACAAAAAAGTTCGCGACACACTATACCTATACCTATCTATTTCGAGTTAAGCACAACAACCATTTTTTTATTTAAAAATCTTGAAATTTTTTAGGACTTCATTTAAACGCATTTATTTTACACATGTCATTACTCCTTATCAAAAAAAACTATTTTGTCACAAAGTACTGTTTATGTAGATAATATTTAGTCTCCAATTCATTAAAATTGGACGTTTGGTTTTAAGGTTATGGCGAAATCAATATAATACTACACACATCAAAAGTGTCTAGGGATCAACATCCCTAATCAATGTTAGGGATGTTGATCCCTAGACACTTTTGATGTGTATATTTCAAATGGCCTGACGTACGTTTAGCAGGGAGGTAGTTTATAATTAGTAGACGTTCGCTAAGAACGGATTTTCCATAATTCACCCTTTATGGAGATGAAACGGGGGTCAAAAGTTTGTATGAAGAAAACTTTGACGCGGACGAAGTCGCGGGCAGAAGCTAGTGTTGAAATAAAATAGTTTGTGGGCAAAAATGACTCTACCTACTGTTTTCACTGAATTATAAAATATTGACAGATTGTTTTAGGCTGGGCGCAAACGTCCGGTTTCCGGATTAGGTATCCGAATCAGGAGGCGTCTATGTACATACACACACATGCATAAATTACACATACATTCATTTGTTTTTTACATGTGTGTGTATGTACCTATACATACACGCCTCCTGATTCGGAAACCTGATCCGGAAACCGGACATTTGCGGCCAGCCTTATGCGTTGTTTTATCCGAGACACCGGGATTTCAGCCTTTGATGTCAGTCACATAGCCGGTTTCAAAATTAACGTACAAAAAAAAAAAGATTTCAAACAAACAGTTTTTTAATTCATGTGTTTGCAAGAATGCCAATTGCCATCATTTGTTGGTGGCATGAATCTGGATTCTTGTCTTCTTAAGCATCATGTGTACTTATGCTAATGCAATGTAGGTATGTAAGATCTCTCTGGTCTTACCTACCTACCAGAATCCCATGGCAAATGAGATTTTTTTTTTATACCTATGCAATACCGATGAACGTGGATTAAACGATCTTGATACTGTTTAATTTTTATTTGTCTTTAGCATTGATGATCATGAATAACCCATCACCATCACTCCTAGGTACATTGTAGTAAGACCCTAAAATGCAAAAGTATCTAAGGCCGCCTTCACATTACGTCGCAAGCATTGCGGCAGCAGCGCGGTTGCCGCAATGCTTGCGACGTAATGTGAAGGCGGCCTAACTCTGCTCTGGCCTCTGACCCTCTCTTTGTTACCTCATTACGACAAAATCATTGAATCGATCCTAATGAAATTTGACAAATAGGTAGCTTGGGATCTGGGTACCTTTTTTTTCTTTTTTTTTTTTTTTCGTGGGGAAATCCTCATGGACTGCCTCCACCTCGGGGAAGGCGGAGGGGTGTGTCGGACTCTTACCGACTAAAACCCCACGGTGTTCCTCCAATTACCTTTTGCCGGGGCACGGGGGCACTCAGAGCATTCTTCCGCACCCCGGCAGGTATTGACCCGCCACCGCCACAAGGCGGGTCCCGTCACCCGGTGCGGCCGTCGCTCACTGGCCGCACTGACTCCAACAAGGCGCGCCGGGAACACCACGCGCGCCTTACTCTCGGGCCTGTCTCTGTTCGGGCCACGGACTGCCCCCAAGTCCGTCGCCCGCAGGCCCCATCTCAAGGTGGCCGGAGATCGTTTTGCGCCCTCCGGCGCCTGGTGCGTCTAATGCGGGTAGGATGGGAGGCGGAAGCCTCCCTCTCCCGTTCCGCCGCCTCCTTAGCGGACATCACCTCCTCGCAGAAGGAGGCGACGGCGTCCCAAGCACTCTCGCTCCCGACAATGGACAGAACCACGTCCGGGAGCGAGAGGCCAGGGATCTGGGTACCTACCTTACCTACCTTTATCCTCATCTAAGTCCGCGTTAACAGGTAAAAGGCAGTAAAAAATAAATCGATTAAAATAAATGATTGATGTTCTAATTAAAAAACCTAAGAGGTATAATTATATAAATAGAGTATTTTATAAAAGGTATTCTCACTATGCAGTAAATTGATATAATCGCCTATCTTGCGCGTGATTAGGTGGCATAATCAAGAGTTATTCATGGGAAGACGTGATTTTTTTCTCTAATAGATGAATTATGTCCACGTGACGTGATTTTGCGTGCTTTGTAGCGCCAGGATGTGAATATCAATCAGCTAACAGTAGACTTCCAAGGGTTTTAGGAGGTAAACTGACGGAGGGGCCACCGTTATTAGCTTTCAAAATGTATGTACAAACTGATACAGAATAACAAACGAAGGTTTACATGTGCTGTGGCGAATACCACAAACAACATAAATCAATTGACACCTCGTTTGAGGATAACCTCTCACAAGTTTGGTTACAATATAAGACGTGTGATTTTTGACGTTTAGTGTAGGTATACCTACACTCTTGCCTTGTTGGTTTTTATGGGCCATCTCTAAAGAGATCAGACTCAATGTAAGAAGCAAAAGACAGAAACTACCAAGGCTTCATTTAGCAATTAGGGGCCGCTACAAAAGGACTTCAAAACTATGGAAATATTAGCCAAATTAATGGCTACCGAGCACCATTTGGCAAAGTCTAGCCTAATGCACACATTAAGCAATATGTGTAGGTTGTAAGCAAACACCTTCTGAACCACAATAATTTGTAAGTCTGTGACTGTTTGCTCTCTACGTCAAGTGACGACCCATATAACTTGACATTTGACGGCGGCGCTACTTGCAAAGGCAAGCAACAATAATAGGACCATTTTAACAGAGTTCACAACTTTTCCGCGTATCAAAATATATTGGTCGATATATCTTGAGAAGATTCTTTCAAAATCGGTGCTAAGCTGTTGTGTAAACTACATTCCTAATAAGTAATGAGTGATGCGTTTATGGATTTAGTCAATATTGAGAAACTAAATGGTGCTTATGAGACCAATGTTGGAGAATTTTGTTGTTGAATAATGGCATCAGGCGCTACTTTGTTGGAATCACGACATATTAAAATTGTCGTGTTAATAAATTCTGTTAACGCTACAAGACATGATATGCAGGGAAACCTAAGATATGATTATGTAAACAGCATGATATCGATCCATTTGCAACTAGTGCGTCCTCGGCCAGGAAGTGCTTAAGCCGAAATTTTTTCATATAGTTTAACATAATATGATGGTTGTTAGTGAGAGTAGTCCTTTTGTCAGATTTTGTTTTTGTTTTGCTGTGTTGTATATAAGTTATTCAGTAATTTCTTTCTCCTTGTTGTTTTGTTCCTGTAGGCTACTGCAGTGTCCACAGAACATAGTATTATCCTGTATCTTATAAGTGAAGACCTGTAATTGGCTGTCAGTCTAATTTTCTCTCACAAGTCTGTTTTCTTCTAGCTGTAGGTCTTCCATGTTACTTAAATAAATAAATAAATAAGATTTTTTTTATACTCTATTTTAGAAAAGTTTTTACTGGTCCGTTTTAACAAAAATATTTTGTGCTATACTATAGCCTTTTTATCAAAGAAGGCATATAACCTTACGCTACGACCCACAGATGAGCAGTAACTAAAGATATACTTAACTTAAAACGTGTGGAACCATGATATCCCTATAATTTATTTTGTTGAACAATATACATGTACAATCTATAAGCTACAACAAGTACTGTTATTCTTCTATGTCGTTAGGATATATTGTTTAGTAGGTACGGTCAACAACAAAAGTCGATTAACAATGTAACTTTTGTTATATCATTTAAACAGACACTAAACACGTAATGTATTGGCTTTCAGAATTTAATGCAATAGCTAAGGGTTTATGATATCTTAATTTTATATTCATTGCGTTTTACTTTCAACATTGTACTTAATAATTAGGATTTTAAAATCATAAATGTTAATCGACTTTTGTTGCTGACTGTACATAATATGTACATAATACCGGATAATTTGTAAATTATACCTAATGTGTACATTAGGTAATTAATTGATATGTTGGACGCAATCGCCAAAATATTTTTAATTCTATTGGCCACACGAAAATAATATTTGAACAAATAGTAGGTAACTGAAAGTTATTTGCTTTTTACTTATTCGTAGTGTAATTACTTAGTAAGAAATAGTTATACTTAATAAGTTAGTTACTGAGATGTAAACAAGACTGTTTTGAATGTTTTCAAATGGTAATTTTTAAGTACTTACTTACTGATTATTACAAAGCCAATTACATGACAAAGCGCGCCTTATAACCGTACGTGTGGAAATGCAGAAATCATAAATAATCTCAGGCAGTATGAAAAGAAAAATCACTGTCTGTTCATCTTTTGTTACACAAAATATTGCTGTCTTCTATAGTCTCTGACAGAAGGAAAACGGCTCCATTAAACCATTGAAAAAAAATTGAACAAACATTCTTACGGAGGAAATATTCGTGATTGATGTACTGAATAATATTCTTAAGTACTGAAACCGTGGCCAAGTTTTCTCAAGGGTTTTCCCCACTCTATCGATTCAAGGGCTAACAGTATGCCCCCAGCTGGTATCTACAGATATGCCCCCAGGCTATCGATATAAGGGCTAACAATTTTCCCTATTTGCCGAATCATTTTCTAACATTTTTTTCATAAAATGACTAATGAAATTCCCAATCCAACAATAAGTACGACATGAATCTTTCACCTTCGGATTAATTGAGAGATGAAAATTCAGCGTCCTTAGGACAGCTAATTACTAATACCCATATTAAGCTGAAAAGTTTTTTGTTTATTTAAACGCGTTTATATCTGGAACTGCCAGTCGGATTAGAAAAAATATTTTTGTAAAAATGACCAGATTCATAGTATGGGCTAATAAGATCGCAATACGACTTACGAGAGCTGAACAATAGCCAAAGACATAACAGGGGTTGAAAACACCACGCAGTCGAAGTCGCGGACAAAAGCTAGTAACAACATATGGTACTAGGACAATATTACTTATGTAGCAATCAGCTACATAATATTGTCGCCAATAATATAAGCTAAATAACTTAAACATTTTAAACATAAATCATTAACATTCCATCCGTCAAATGTCATCACACACATCAAACTGCTGTGTGATGTAAGAAGCCTTGCCCTGCCTTGCCCTATGGCCGGGTCGTTGAACTATAAACAACCCAGGGTATTATGCAACTGAGGTTGCCATGATAATCATCTACACAGACCCATTACAGGTTACTCGAGAAAATTTTGTAATACAATATTACTTATGTTTTATAATTGCGAAAGTTAGGAATGTATGGAACGGCTGAATAGATCTGGATGAAAGGCACAGAGAAAGATTAGTCTGGAGTAACACATATACCTACTCAATAGGCTAGTTTTTATCTCGGAAAATGTATGGTTCCCTTGGGATAATATATCAATTTTGAGCTAAAGTATAATATAATGTAGACACAGACCTACGTTATACTTTTGAGGGTTCAGTAATAAAATAAGACATCTTTATAGCTAAACTTGTCGTGAATGTCGTGTTCATCTGTTTAAGAAATAATTTATATTCTGCGTTACAATGTATGATATTCAAGTAATTTTTATTTTTAGTAATGTGTTTTAGGGAATTCCTTTTTATAAAGTATCAAGTGCGTATAGAAGGTTATGTAAATTTTTAATTTTTTTTTGTCTGTGAAATAGAGTTGATTCAAGTCTTTGTTTGCGCTTCTGTGTTGTAAAATTAATATTTAAATTATAAATATTAGAATTATGATATCATAAATATTATGTAAAACTAACCAAATCTAAAAGTTATTCATATTTGTAATGTAAAGACTGGTATGCTAGGTCATAGGCTAAGGCCGTCGAGACATCGTCGTTTAAGTTGTTAAAAATAGTTAAATAACAAAAACGACAAGTTATTAGTAGGAACGTCATTACAGTAATTTCCTCAAACAGTTCTAATAGCACTAAGCACACACATGGAACCGTTAAGCAAAGCTTTTGTAAGACGGCAAACAACAAGAGCACAAAGAACTATCTTGATTATAGTAAAACGGAAAAAGGAACAATAATTTGCATTGAAATTAAAGTTAAATTTTGAAGGGAAATTTTACTACAGTAGGTACTTATTATGCTAAAGTTTCTTAATGATAACATTTTCGATATAAGTAATAATGATATTTTTAACATTATTAAGTACATTTACTTAATTGACATTTTGAAACTGTAACAACTAACACTTTTTCTTTTACTTTGTCATTTTTGTTATTGTTTAATTTTATATGATAAAATACTTTACGCAAGTATCTTGCAGTCACAGGTCTGTACTTCCCTCTTAGGGAAGGGGGAAAGAAAAACTAAGGCAACTTTCCAAGCTACCTACATCTATCAACGGCTAGGTATCGATTCCTCTACTACTGAATAGGTATTTTAAATTAAATACTGAGTATTTCCTATTCATACTTGCAAACTAGGTGACCGAGTTGGCATTAATGACCTATCAATTCTCGGATTTCATCGATTCATTATTCCAGCGACACATTCTTTAAAATCAGCAGTAAGTAACCTACTTTAATGAAGTAAAAAGTGCTGAATGGTCCACCAGCATGAGTGCACTGTCGACTGTTTATTTTCTACGTACCTCCAGCTTTGGCTGCATTGTCGATGAAACTTGAAGGGGTGTTGGTATAGAAATATCGGTCTACTGATATGTGAAGATACGGATAGTCTGCTGCATAAAATAGCAGGACAAATCAACACCAACGACAGCGAAAAAAAGAGTCATTGACAAACTAATTATTGTTGTGCGTCAGTGTTGCAAAAACTCGAAAATGGCTCGACCGATTTGAATAATTATTTTTTTGTTTTGGTTGCCTCAATACTAGAGTGGTTTAGGAAAAAAGGAATTGATCAACGAGTCATCGAGTACCAAAAAAAAAAAAATACGCCCCGTATCTAAGGCTGGCCGCACACGGGTCACCGACCACAACCACTAAACGCCGCCACCGAAGTATTTCCTATAGTTTTCATACATTTTATAATATGGACTCGCCGCACATAGTTGACATTGGTGGTCGCCATAACGCCGCTTCTAGCTTCAGTTGGCGGCGTTTGTGGCTGTCGCGTGTGGCTCGTGTGCGACCAGGCTAATAGATTCCTTTTAATGGTCCAGTATATTGTCATCTTTTGACCATTTCCATTTTTTAACAAAACACATGACCGTCAAAGGAGCCAAGAGAAAAATACTTATGTAATACCAGTTTCAGCGGACACGTAGCGCACCTTTAAACTACTGTTGAAGGTTGGACCACATGGAGCAGCATGTTTACAGTGAGCATACGAACGTCGGTAACATCGCGTGTTACGACTACTGAAAGGCGAGCAATTTACTCAAACACTGTGTTACGTTTAGATATACCGGCCATGTAGCATCCATACCTACTCGTGCTGTATCTGGATAAAGTCAAGCTAAAAAGCAACGCCATTTTAATATTTTTCGCACAGCACGCTTTCACGTCTTGTATAGGTACTGGGTATGGCTGAAACTTTTCATTATACAACCTTATTTTTTGTTTAAACCTAAACCTTTTTTAAAAATTGGAAATCATCAAATGTCTTTTTCCGCTCTAGGCGGAGCGGAAGGGAGTGTCAAACTAAATACCTACTATGTAAGTACTAATAATTAAGGTTATATTCGTTAGGTTTATTTAATTAAATAAAAATAATGAATAAATAAAGTAATCTTAACGTCTCGTCTCTCTGTTAGCGCTACACACATAATAATAATTATGTTCATAAAGAAAGGCGACGTAAAAAAATACAACTCCCTTTAATAAGGTAAAGACAGATTGGTAACCCCTGGTAATATTGGAAGGTGGCTTGATTTAATGGTTGTCTCGCTTGTTATCGAGATCGCGCTTCCTTTGGTCTTCATAACGTATAAACACTTTTCATTTATTAACTGATTGAATGGCGCTCAGTTACCGCATTCAGTGGTTGTTTGATAAACATGTTCATTTAATTCAGAATGGAAACAAGATACCATTGAGTCGACTTGTGTTAAGTAAAATTGTAGAGATACGGTCTACTTATGTACGTATTAAAATTATAATTTTAGAGTTTTTCTCTGGTGTTTAATTCAAGGATGTTTGTGGACCAATTAGTTTCTTAATTACTTTGGAGCATTCTGGACAAAAAATAACGCTTAAAATTTTGTTTTTGTTTCGTAAAAAACATACTTATTTACACCATTTTAATGATAGACAGGCATGTATCTACATTCTTATTGCAGTTGTTAATTAATTTTTATAATTCATAATTAATTACTTACAAAAAATACATATTTAGTGGAGTACCTATACTTTTTGTAGTACAAATGTATGTTATCTATATCTATACTTTATAATATTACAAAGAGGAAAGATTTAATTGTTTGTTTGTTTGTATTGAATAGGCTCCGAAACTACAGAACCGATTTGAAAAATTATTTCGCTGTTGGGATTTTGGGAAGCTACACTATTCCCGGGTGACATAGGCTACCTATATTATATCCTAATCCTAACTAATATTATAAATGCGAAAGTAACTCTGTCTGTCTGTCTTTTCTTCACGCCTAAACTACTGAACCGATTTGTGTGAAATTTGGTACAGGGTAAGTGTGAACCCCAATAAAGGACATAGGCTACTTTTTATTCGACTTCGACTTCATCTGCGTCCACGATAACCGACATAATATGCGCAGACGAAGTCGCGGGCAAAAGCTAGTTTTCAAATAAGTTAAATTACCCGTGCAAAACCGGGGCGGTCCGGTCCACTAGTTTGTAATAGGAAGATCAATCAACATGTCAGTCATTCAGAGTTCCGCGTGAGCAGTCAGAATTAGGACTGAGGGAATTTAATTTGCAGCGTTTACACACTGACAACAAGAGTTCAAGGCTTGCCTTAAGTGCTAGCACGCTAGTCTAGTACTTTTAAGGTTACGGCAAGAAAATTGAGGCAGCGGACTCTCGTAATTGATTAATAAGCAATAAGACGCACACTCCATTAAAAATAAACTGTATATCTAGTTAGGCTCGCCGCAAATGGGCCACCGACCACAGCCACCGGTGGCTGTCGCGCGCTACCGCCACATTTCGAGTGTCAGAAGCGCGCGACAGCCACCGGTGGCTGTGGTCGGTGGCCCATTTGCGCCGAGCCTTACTCAGGACGCTCCGCAGACAGAGCTAGTAAGTCCAGTGTTTCTCATCAGACCAGTGGCGTAGGTAGCATGGGTGGCACCCGGGGCGGATAACTGTGGTGTCACCCCAAGAATAATACTTAAAATTAATAAACATCCAATAAACATAAAATACAAATTGATTCATTATTACAAGTGTGTCTTTCATAATAAAAAAAATTTTTTTTCACTGTCGGGTGTCACCCCGACTGGTGGCACCCGGGGCGAACCCCCCCTAGCTACACCACTGCATCAGACTATTTCCGCATAAACATACTGAATGAAATCGAATACTTTAGCATTGAATACGTATAGTCGATGGTCACCTAAACCTTTCTGAATATGCATTTTCCGGACCCTGAGCTTCTAGTCAAACCTGCTGATAGTATTTTTCTATTTTCCTCAGTTATCTTCAGCAACAAGTAATAATAGGGTTGCCAGATCTTAAGGTCAAAATATCTGGGCTTTTAAACATAGGTATGACTTTACAAACTTCGTAATTAAAAACGTTAAAAATCAAGTCAAAAACTTGTCAAAAATATAGGTAAAGTAGAGGCATTTTTCACAGATTAAGACTGAAATTATAATACGAACGCTTCAAAAGCTACGAGAATTGCCCCCTCTCTTTTTTTAAAAAAAGTATAGCGACTTAGCGAGCGGTTATAGAACCTGTGTAATGTACCTTTGCCGAAAAAAGTAATGCCTGGAAAGGTGCAGCACCCCTAAGCCACCTGACGTGACCTTTGACCTTCACAAAAAGTTTTTGACTCCTGGAAAATAGAGCAATGCTTTCCTTCACTAATTTATTAATGACAAATCTTTCTACCTCAAAATACCAGATAGCATGAATACCACTTCCTCACGTTACTGTCTGAGACAAGAGAAGACAATTTACAAGCACCTACACACCCACACCTTTTTGTTTTATTTTGTTTATAAATGTTAAAATTTTAATTGTAATTAAGCCTCGCTTGACTAACTTTACTTTAGTTTATAAGAATTTTGTTTATTACAATTTAAGTTTTTATCTCATTTCGTACCTGAGATAGATTTTATATAATATTATATTTAACTATCCCAATGGCAAGGATAATTTTATATCACAACCCCAAGATACAGGCACCGCCTAGTTTGAGGACCACTGTTTTACCAAAAATGCGGACCGCCAAATGTTTTTGATTTATAATTATTATGTTAACCTGAAGGTAACCATTGTAACAACAGTAAATAAAAAAAAATTGACCTTTGATATGCAGTAACTTATCGTTGCTCAAGCGAATAACAATACCACTCGAAAATATTCCATAGAGTTTCGGCTACAACTGTGAGGTCAACGACTAAACAAAACGGTTTAATTGATCCTTTGTCCCTTTTGTTGATTAAGTGTAATTGAACTGGGAAAAAACTTCTGGAAGCCGATCTCATTCTCAGGATAACCTAGTAATATACTAGTAATTATAGAGAGAAAAGTTTAACCTTTCTGGCATGATTGAGTAACAAACATCAATCTTCGGATTTATAATAGTAGTAAGATAATGGAACCCCCCCCCTCCCCCCAATATTAAATTAGACTTAGAGACGACGACACAGAACGCTATCTTACTCGTTGATAAACCTCTCTCCTATCACAATTTCGATAGCCACAGGACAAGAAAAAGTTTCTATAATATATACATACTCCGTGAATTTTAATTCGTTGTAAATCTTTCAGGGGGTGAATGTACTCATGAATATGAACAACTTTTATTAAGGGACATAGTACGAAATGTGAAAAAAAAAAACAGCTGATCCATACAATAATGTACTACATTACGATCAAATTGTATGGATCAGCTGTTTTTTTTTTCACATTTCGTACTATGTCCCTTAATAAAAGTTGTTCATATTCATGAGTACATTCACCCCCTGAAAGATTTACAACGAATTAAAATTCACGGTGCATAATAAAATCGTAGCGAAGTCAAAACTGTACATTTATTATTTTTGAAAAAGAGTAATTGCTATGAGGTCTGGGAGTGATTCTAATGCCGAAAATATTTTTTATAGAATTTTGGTCTGTTTGTCTTTTTGTCTGTATGTTTGTTAGAGCATCACGCAAAAACTGCCGGATAGATTCTGTTCAATATTTATCAAAATTTCACATTGGTCAAATTAGTCTATAGGCTATAAATTATCACGCTATGTGCTTTAGGGTGTGAGCACTGTTGCATTAGTATTCGTGTAGTTTGTATGGAGAAACAAACTTTGACGCGGACGAAGTCGCGAGCAGAAGCTAGTCTGTTAATAATTAAATGTATGAAATCTACTAAGGTAGGTACTAACGTAAATTATACGGAAAGGTGCTCCCTCACCGGGAGCATTCGCGTGTAATGTAACATTATAGATTCGACTTTGAGCATTACATTACAATACTACCTCCCTGACCGACGAGCGTTTGTGTGTAATGTAACATTATAGATTCGACTTTGAGCATTACATTACAATACTACCTCCATGACTGACGAACATTCGCGTGTAATGTAACATTTAGTATAGATTTGAATTAGGAAAGCGCATTGATGTTACAAGTTGTATCAAAATATTACACATTGTATCATTACAAGGTGCGCATTGTAATGCTCGGTTCTCCTCCTTCACTGATGTAACGTCGTTTTGTATCATTACAAAGCGCGCGCTGTAATGCTCAGTTCTCCTCCCTCACTGATGTAATGCTCGACTCTGTAACGTTACATTACACGCGAATGCTCCCGGTGAGGGAGCCCCTGAAAATAGTGGCGGTCACATACCATAATCTTATAAACGCTTATGAAGCTGAAGAGTTTGTTTGTTGTTTGGACGCGCTTATCACCGCAACTACGTGCTATGGGCTATATTTTATTATCAAAAAAATTAGGGATCCGTAAAAAAAATTCGCTCGAAGTCGCGGGGAAAATATAGTTATACAGGGTCATTCAAAATTTTCCAGAAACCTGAAAAGGGGTAATTGTACTCATCATTATGAACAACTTTTACCATGGAACCAATACTGAAATCATGAAAAAAAAAATTAGCTGTTCCATACATATATTACGATCGCGTTGTCAAGCATTTTTGTAGAGAATTTTTTTATGATTTCAGGGTTGTTCCCACAGTAAAAGTTGTTCATAGTGTGCAATGACCCCTTTTCAGGTTCCTATATTATATTTTCAATAACCCTGTATATTTGAACGTATGGCCTGTAATGTGGTGTGTAACTGGGCTTAAATAGTATCAAATATGTTTCAATGTATCATGTAGGTACCGTTGATTCTAAAAGAAGAAGACCAGAATAATAATACTTACTGACCAATAACTTAACAATGAAGGTACAGCCAACAAAAGAGATAGGTATCCAGGGTCGTTAGACATGTATTTCGACTTTTAATTCTATTCAGTAACTTGACAATTTATATAGGGTTACCAAGTTTTGACAAAAAAATATAGTGAGGTGGTGTAAAAATGAACGAAATTGAATGAACTTAAATAATGTAGGTACCTACTTAACTTGGTATTAAACCATTCTTATCATTCGTTCCTTACGCAAAATCGTTCACTACCCCAAGACCCCAACACTATTAGTATGGTAACATTATTTTTCTTCAAACTGCCAAGTTACTGAATAGAATAATAATAATTATAAGTCGAAAAGTCGAAATATAGTTGAAGTTTTCTTAGAAACCGATGGATATCAGCTTCGTATGAAACTTAAAATTAATGAACTGTTTTTTATCTGCTTTTTAATTAAATTATAGTTGAATACATCCATCGGTTTCTAAGAAAACTTCAACTATATTATCTGACGACCCTGCATACTTACCTATCTGTTTTGTTGACTATACCTACATACTTTATGGGGGTCTAAAATATGTATGTAAGTATGTAGTTACGTGTAGGTACCTACATTGTATGTAACTATGTCAATGTCACGATTTAAATATTAATATTGTCTGTGATAATAAGTGTGTAAGAAGTACCTATGTAGGTACTGTGGGTGTTTCGACTATATTACATTGTAGGTAGTTATTCGGTAATTTTTATTAAAAATTAGCGAAGTAGCGAACCGCCCTCCAATTTTCTCATTCAAATATGTATTACCTTATCCGATTTTTCTGGTGGATTTCCCAAAAAAAAATCTTTCATACATAGGTACCGTGTCCTGACAATAATTATGAAAACAACAACAAAAAAATTAGCTAAATTGGTCTAGCCAATTGCAAGGCAATTGATTTTTATTTATATAGAGGAAGATAGATAAAATCGAGGGGCACGGCAGTGCCCCCGCCAAGTCGAGCAAATAAAAGCGGCACGGCCGTACCATTCTTTTCTCGAAGCAGTTCAGGCCATTTTCAACCCTTTATAACTTTGTTGTGGATTAAACTAGAAGCCTGTATTTCTAGTTACCAAGCAAGCATTGTATAAACACGGTATATTTCAAATTTCATTCAATTTGAACCAGTAGTTTAAGAATTATACCTAGTCAAAGTTCTTAATTTTGTCACTCACTGACTGACCGATCATCAAAAGTCTAAAGCACTTCTAGTAGACATAGAAGCTTCAAATTTGGAATGCAATTAGTGTTTAGCGTATAAATCAAGAAAAAACTAAAATATTTTGAAATTTCAGTCCAGTTTTCTAGATACACCAATTCTTAAATTTGAACTGCATAAATAACTTTGTAATCCCATACGATTATATCATGACATATGAGATTACAAAGTTATTTATGCAGTTGGTGTCTCTAGAAAACTGGACTGAAAATGCAAAATATTTTAGTTTTTCCTTGATTTATACACTAAACACTAATCACATTCAAAATTTGAAGCTTCTATGTCTACTAGAAGTACCTTAGACTTTTGATGATCACACCAACTGCATAAATAACTTTGTAATCCCATGTGACATCATATCATCTTAAAGGATTACAAAGTTATTTATGCAGTTGGTGTGATCATTAAAAGTCTAAGGCACTTCTAGTAGACATAGAAGCTTCAAATTTTGAATTCAATTAGTGTTTAGTGTATAAATCAAAGAAAAACTAAAATATTTTACAATTTCAGTCCAGTTTTCGAGATACACCAACTGCATAAATAACTTTGTAATCCCATATGACATGATATAATCATATGGAATTACAAAGTTATTTATGCAGTTCAGTTTTTTTTCTACAAAAAGAAATGAGATGCCACCAAAAACAAAACTTGTAAAAATTCCAAGTCTCGCAACTCAGTTCTTCTACCGTAAAAAGTTGTGAGATCCATGTAATACCAAGTCAGTCGATTTATTCAGTCCCTACTTAAGGGGACCTTCTGTCTTAAGTTATTACGTAATTAGCATTTATGTTTAAATGAAATAAATTGACTTGGCCACCGCATGAAAACACAATGCCATCAAAAACAAAACTTGTAAAAAACCAAGTCTCGCGACTCAGTCAGCACGATTTTGCTATCTTACTAAACAATCTTATTTACTACAATATGTATTGCTTGTGAGTTACATTGTGTTTTCATGCGTTGGCCAAGTCAATTTATTTCATTTAAACATAAATGCTAATTACGTAATAACTTAAGACAGAAGGTCCCCTTAAGTAGGGACTGAATAAATCGACTGACTTGGTATTACATGGATCTCACAACTTTTTACGGTAGAAGAACTGAGTTGCGAGACTTGGAATTTTTACAAGTTTTGTTTTTGGTGGCATAAAATAAACACCATGTAAACACTACTGAATTGACAGTAAAATAAATAGTTAACAATAAAATAAGAATTGCTTCTCAGCTTTATGTAATAGGGTACCTACTTAGTTGTAAGACTGTGTATTATTTATTTGTTTGTTTTGTCGCTAAGAACTTATTAGGATGAGAATATAGTTAGGACTTTGTTTAATTTGCGTATTTTTTAAAACTAATTTTGTTATTTTACGCTCTAACAATCATTTACACCTGCCATGTTAACTCTTCACTATTACCTTTGGTTGACTGGTAGAGAATGCCTAAGGCGTCCGTCTTTGCACTTTTTGTCGCATATAGTTTATATAAATAAATAAAAGACAGTTTGTCACACATCAAACAATCCTCGAAGGGTTAGGCAGAGGTGTAACCATTAACTACACCTACATTTCGCCAGATATGTTTAAGTATCATGTAATAGCGACATTTACAACTATACAAAATGTCGCTTACGACAGTTGAAATTTCCACAGTCGATATATTGTGCTACTTATTAAGATTTTTTTAATGAAGTAGGTATCGTGGCTAATCAACTAACTTTACTGTACCAGCTAACGCCGAATACGATGTGTTTATTTTTATTTGCGATCTTGACCCCGTTTTTTGGTATTGTATCAAATTAATACGACGATCATTAAAGAAAATATGGTTTTTTATTTCAGTACTTAGATAAGCTGATTAAATTTACGACATTTACAAAGTTTCTTGTGTTAACAGTAAGATTGCTGTGAATATTCTAATAATTTTAAAAGTAAAATTTAATTTTACTTATTTATTGGTTACTAGACTAGCTTAATTTTGCTTACGACGTGTTCGCGTGGATTTTCTTTACAGATCCCTAATATTTTTGCATAAAAATTAGATATAGCCTATACGTATATTAGGTACCTACCTACTGGCTTCTAAGGTAGCTTTCCAAAAGGTGAAGGAATTTTTGAGTTAGTTTTGCAATGTATCCAGCTTATCCAGCACAAACAAAAATGCATAGGTAGGTACTAATCTTTACTCTTTCTGAACTAATATACGAGTAGTTGAGAAGCTAGGACAAACTTCCGAAAGATGAAAGGCGTGAAGACTGAATATTTCCATGAAATCACTAGGATTCGCTCCGCTTTGTTCATAACGAGGTTTTAAGGCGGGTTTTACATGAAAAGATTCAAGAAACATTTGCATTACAATAAATCAGTGTGTCCTCGGCCTTCGGGGTAACGACCTCCGAAACGAGCTTAGGTAATCCTATCGACAAACGACATCTTGCTATAATAGAGATATTTTTTCCTGTATTCTACAAAATGTTCCGAAACGAATGTTTTCAATACGTTTAATATCTTTATTGCTTTTCGAAATTGTCCTGTATCGTGGGTACGCTTACAAACATAATTATAAACTCATATAGAAACAGCCAGACCCAAAACAAGTATTTATAGGCCATAAAAATATTTTGTTCCGTGCGGGATTTGAACCCCCGACAAGTAGTGCAGCAGCTAAACGCTAAACCACTGAGCACAGATACTTGATACGGTTCTGGCTATTTGTGTATATGAGTTTATAATACATATTTGTAAACGCACGGGATACAGGAGAAATTCCTATAGAGCTGCAACGTTTTTTTATTAAAGTAAAGCAAGTAAGTAAGTAATTATTTTTTTCAAGCAAATTGAAGACGGGAAACCATAGTCAATACTGCTTTTTCAAACAAAGCTTATGGCTTCAAAAGTACCCCATGAAAATGACCTTGTACAACGTACGTGGGTTTCCCCCAACGATCTGATAATAGAACTGATTAGTGCAAGCTCAGCACGCACCTTTTGGGTACGAATGAAGGTACACACAACACACAAGGGGCACATTATAACAGCACGGCTCCGGCACAGCAAATAAACCATGTAACTTAGAACTTAAATATTGCGCGGTAAAATATGTTTTATAATGACATGTTAACAACAACCCAAATTAAATAAAACTGAAAAGAAAAATACAAGTCCAGTTGTCTAGAGTTCTTTTTAGTAACATTTAGGAAAGGACAGGAGAGTCAGAACTTAAGAACCCATTATTGGGGAGGTTTGAGTCGGTCTAGATTTTTAATGGGTCCCGAGAATTCTACTTGGTTTCAGATACTAAAAGTCTGATACCGAGTTTCGCTCATTTATAAGTAGTTGGCATTGTAATATTGTAGATATTGTGGACTTAAATTGTCAACACTGCTGTTGTATGTATAAATACTTGAGTCGGTAAATATAAAATACTTATAGCTTTACTTTTAAATTCTTTAATGAAGAGTGTTTGAACGCGTTAATCTCAGGAATTACTGGTCCCGATCTTTTTTCGCTTTATACATATAGCCCTTTTATCGAAGAAGACAATAGATAGGGTACTAGTAGTAGTAGGGGGCTAGGGGGTTGGCAGGTGGCATAGATTACAAATGTTATAGGCTACATAACATTGCGCTACGACCAACAGGAGCGGAGCAGTAATCAAAGATGGAACTTATCGCAAGTGAAACCGCGGGGTATTGCTAGTATCTTTATAAAATACAGGTGTAACCCCAGGTGCCGCTGTGTAAGGGCGCGTCGAGAGCAATTATTTTCATAATTACTAAGCTTGGCAAACGGATCAATGTTTGCTGTACAACACTACTTAATATGATGATATTCACAAAAACGATAACCTACTCCTCAAACGGGTCGGTTTTTCGATATTCAAATTCAGTTACCATTTTCATAAATGGCATAATTATTTTGTAACAAGCGAAGCAAGAACAAAAATCCATGCAAAGACGGGCTTCGCATGGCCGTATGGGTGCCAATTTCAAAATCATGAAAAAATATCAGCTGTACTACCCTACAAAAATCTATTCACTTTATTTATAGCTGTTGGTTTTCCATGTGATAAATAAATAAAACATGTTTACGAAACAATCATAATGCAAAAAATGTAATGTAGGTAATTTAGCAGATTTTTTTCATGATTTCAAGGTTGGTCCCATAGTAAATGTTGTTCATAATGATGATACTACAATATAACCCCTTTTCAGGTTTTTGGTGAATTAACAATCACTCTGTATAGATACATACGATAAAAAAAACTAGATACCTAGATAGGTTTAACCTCGTGTCAACGACTAAGTTAAAGTTTTTGGTGCAACTGGGCCTTAGGTTGTTCATAATTAAAGGTTTTCCTATAGAGAGAGAGAGAGAGAGAGTAGATATCGCCAGTTCTACTCTTACTATACAAAAACTAGTCGTATTGTAGGTACCTACTTTAATTTTGGTTAGGGATTGTAGGTATCTCCAAAAAGGGAGGTCGTCCCTTTCCCGACTGACGCGTTCAAGGAAAGGTGAGGTCATTGTCCTTGCTCCCTTACAATAGGTCTGTATTATTTCCAACCAAGCCGATTCCTGCTGGCGGAAAGATTATTTGTAGCCAATAAAGAAATACCGTTAATAAAATAAACCAATCACAGTACATTATTTACATACCCGCAGTAGGTAACTATACCAGTTAAATTTACATTAATTTAAACATGATCGGCAAAAGAAATGCGATACAGCACTCAACTCGAATTTATTTGCAGTAGTAAAAAAAACAATTGGCTTATGACGTTTAACTTTTATTCGACACTATAATTTTCGCACTGACACAAATAAACTCGTTGATCTTTTGAATTATATAATTTTATACCCATATTTTAAGGTTTTTCTTTTGTAAAACTTGCAAGCCTGACAAGTGAGTCTTTATCTTTATTTTACTACCATTTGTATGTCAAATTGTTTTTTTTTTCGTCTGGCGCAAATGTCTGTGGTCAGCAACTGTTTTGAATAAATATTTTTTGCTCACGTAGAGGTATAGTATTTCCACGAAAGTTGAGCAGGAAAAGCGCGGCAAAATAAAAAAAAAATGCCAGTGGTACGATGTATAGTAGGAATACACTGTTTTGATACTTGACAACAAAAAAACATTTTACGCGCGCATGATGACAGATTACTAATTTCATCTTACTTAGTATTAAGATAAGAGTATTTGATTTGGATAGAGCAATGGAATGCGTTGCATGATTAGTATGCACCATCATTGTAAGCGAGTTTGACAAACAATATGCATTGTTTATGTTTGACGAGTCAACGACACGATGATTCAGCCTGAAACTGGCACGGCGTAAATAAAGCGTAAGAATATAGATACTTATCATTTATTTATAACGTAGATTAGCGTTCTAGCTAGTATCTAATCGACTAGTGAATTTCATAGATTAAATTATAGAACGCTGAACGAAACACATTGCACCAAGGTAAAAAGGGTCGTAAAAATAAAACATTCACCATCAAAATTATTATAGGTTATTATTATTATTATATTATTATTATTAACCTATCAGAAAAATATTAACTAATATTTTATTATAATCTAATCTTTAATCTCCTTGTAAGAGGTCACCTTAAAATAAGAATCTAATTTTAGATGTTGTTAAAAAAAATTTAGATATTCGTCTTGGGGTCAAAAAGTTTTGCATAAAACCAATTATAGGTAATAATTTATTCCGATGAACTGATGAATTGATGAAATATGCAATTTATTATGTTTTACCTATCAAAATATATTATGTAGTATAAAGTACCTACTTTCTCACCTAATAGCATAGATAGACAAGTAATTAGTATACAACCATGGTAAATATAATAGTATAAAGTATAATAGTCACGCCAATTTTTGATGTGAGTAACGTATTCTTAATCTAAAATGGAATAATTATTGTGGCTGTAGTAACATATAATAAGTAAATATAGGTATCTAATACCTACTATTATTATGAAACCAATAAGTACTTTCCTTCCTTTATCCACCCAAAAAAAAAGGTATTTCCCGGCAAAAATATAATACCGAGTCTACGTCTCCATTGTTATAGCTAAAGAAAACACAAAATGGGAACATGTGCCAACTTACCATTTTGATGTTATTACTGTTTTAAATATAGAATAAAATCACTGTTTCATTGATTTTTTATCAAAGAACATTTGATAAATTAAAAAAAAATATTCCAGGCTACTTTTACTGTCACTTGTGTAAAAAAAAATAAACGAACTCGTAATATTTTTTTTAAACCGATTGGCGCGACCGCTCCATGGTATCACGAATGTGTACTGCCAGATGTGAGATGGCACAACACATGAATGACTGCAGTAGTATTTACATCGACGGCCAAACAAATGTCTACTCTACCTTGTAACTTTAGAGCTTAAATTCGTATATTTTGCAAACGAGACGGACTACCTAGCACACACAGCTGTCCGGGTAAACAGGTCTTTTTTTGTTTCAGAAGAAAGTTCTGTTTCACGTTCAGCGCAATGCCGCATTGTCGGCTCACGCTAGCCAATACGGTTAAAGCTGGCAAGTTTTATCGACGAATCAAGAGTCAAGGGCGCGTGAAAATTTTACTACAGTTCACCTTCTTCGTAAATTTTCGCATTTCCGTGATGGTTTTTTTATAAAAGCTACTTACCGTCAAACGGGGTGAATATTGATGCAGGGTGAATCGGAACGAAACTTTCAAAGGGACGAGATTTTAACGTTGAATTAATACAGTTTGTTAACAAAAAACAAACGCAATGTTTTTGCTGAAATACGATTAAGTGTCAATGTTGGCAACAAACTACATTGTTTCAAGGTTTAAAATCCCTTTTAAATTGTCATCCCGATTCACCCCTGCGCTAATACGTGCATTAATACGCCGGTCGTAAGCATTCCTTATGTAATCAATGTTGTACACGTAGGATCAAAGTCCGTATTCCTTCGCTTACTTTCACTACATGTGTTGCCTTAAAATTAAGCTTGAATGTGATTAGTGTAGCAAGTTTACTAAACATTCAATCCAAACGCGGCTTTATCTTGTAAATAAATAACATTTGGTTGTCTGTGCCCAGCGCTTACATTAGGCTATAAATTAAATAAGATCCAGCAAGACTATAAAAGATCCTTTAAAAAAATATACGACAACCAGCAACATCTAGGTAAAACATACGTTGTTTGCTTGCTTGTTTTAATGCTAATCTCTAGAACTATACCAGTCGGATTGGCGAAATTATTTTTGTATATAATAGCCAGATTTATGAGGAATAGTAAAGGCTATATAACATCACGCTATGACCCACGGGAGCGGCGCAGTAACTAAAGATGTAACTAACAGTCGCAGGGTGTACCTAGTTAAATAAAAATAATCTCTTCTACGGATTTTGTCATACTAACTACGCTAGGCCTACGACACCTACGCTACGATGAGGAGGCTACGCTAGGCCTACGACACCTACGCTACGATGAGGAGGCTACGCTACGACTGTATATTGTGCTACGCTGTGTAAAGTACGCAGTTGTAGCGCTAGCCAACGCTACGTCTACAAATTACGCTACGCCAGCGTAGCCAACGCGTCGCCAATGTAGCGAGCCAATGTAGTAGTATAGCCACGCGACAAAGTGAGTGATACATAAGTTCGTTGGCCGATATAACACTAACTGTTTTTGAGAATATGGTGAAAGTATTTCTTGGAATCAGTTACTTAAAACTTGTTGAACAAGGTTGAATAAGCAAGCCAAACCGAACTTTTTTCAAGCACCTGAGGTGCATCAGGGCCTTTCGATTTGTATGTGAGCTTCGGGCGCATTGCAGTGATACTTTAATTGGGACAAGCCCGCCACACTATTCCCATTCACTGCAACTCGTGAAAGCCAGAATCAACAGTGGAGACGGCCAGAAAAACGTCGAGGCATACCAATTGACACTTGCGCGACGCCCTTAGGATAACACCCCTATCTATCCTAGTCACTAAAGCATTCATTATTCATTCTCATTTCACGCTTCCTATTTTGAACGTTGCTATTTTTAGTAGGAACTATTTCTCACGCAGATCCGCTTACCTTGCAATTAGCACGTCGCGGAAAACAAACTTAATTTTCAACGCTTTGTTTTTCTTAACAAATGATCACATAATTAGTGTTTAATTCGTTATTATGTCACGGTTGTCATGACTTAATTAGATAAGAAGGTGCTAGACGGTTGTTGGCTTGGCTAAGTATTTACACTGATTGGTTTTCCTATAAATAAGTATTTCACGCATGACGATTTTCAATCCTTTTATAAAACTAGCTTGTGCTCCGCCTTTGTCTAAGCAGACGTTAGTATTCAGGCAAAATCCTGAATTATTCATCAATCTTCGGAGATAAGGGAGAGTGGCATTTTTACCGGCTATTTTTTTGTTAATTATGCGGTATAAGTAACTGAAATTAGAAATAGGTTTTATAATGTGCAAATACAGCCCTTTCATGTGATATCTCATTTGACCTAGTCACGCCGTTTTAAAATTTGAATACACCATTTCGACTCCTGTAGCAATAAACATAGCAATATTCCTTTAATTCTTCCACTTATAATACAAATGGACAAAATGTGTAGTTTTATTTAAGTACCATAGAAGAGACCTGTGTTTTTGCGTTTTTGGCTCGATGCTATAATGACAAATCTGTTATATACATATTCTACGATGGTAACTACTACGGAACCCTTCGTGTGCGAGTCCGACTCGCACTTGACCGGTTTTATTTGTAATTTTAGTACTATAACCCTAAAAATTATTCGAATGGCTTTTGGGCAAACCAAACCCTACATTTAATCAGTTCCACCGATTCTCCGCTTTCATCCGCCTGCAACCAGTCTAGCTTCAACGTTCAAAACAAATGGATGCTATTCAGAAGTAACCAGGCGCTCATATTACTAGATGAGCTGTTGTTATATTCCATTGATAAACACGTCCGTCCAGTCTTTTACGCTGCTACAATAATCGGCACCAATTGACCTACATGGCAATCCATACTAATATTATAAATGCGAAAGTAACTCTGTCTGTTTTCTGAACTGTTTTCACTGAACCGATCTTGATAAAATTTGATACAGGGTAAGTTTGAACCTCAAGAAAGGACATAGTCTATTTTTTATTCAGCAACTTCGTCTGCGGCCGCAGAGTAACCGACATTAAGAGGATGAAGTCGCGGGCGAAAGCTAGCTTTAAATATATCGGTAATCGTACTACATAACATTATCATAACTTTTTATGAAGTGTAAACAAAGATAAATTATTTATCTCAAGACATAAAATATACGCTTTTGTTTACAGATAATATGTAGGTATGCGGAACGTTAAAACCAAGGTGAAACGCTTGAAACCACTTTTGTTGATTGCAATATTCATATGTGAACCATAAAATATCAATATGGTTGCAATAAGTAGTTTGATCTGCGATTTTTATTATTTTTCGTGTGATTACATTTTTCTGTGATTTTTTTTATATCAAATGGACTCATGGTTTCCCAAAACCATGATTTCAGTTTTTGGCAGATTTATTGTCTTAGGTTTCCTTAAACCAGTGTGCTCACGACGCATGGCGGTAGAAGGAATCTTGGGGTTTTAGTCGGTAAGAGTCCGACATACCCGTCTGTTTTCACCAAATGGGGGGCATAAATGAGGATTT
This sequence comes from Hoplodrina blanda, assembly GCA_949316365.1. NCBI lineage: Eukaryota > Metazoa > Arthropoda > Insecta > Lepidoptera > Noctuidae > Hoplodrina > Hoplodrina blanda. The sequence continues at coordinate 15,012,260 of OX438580.1, read as the reverse complement.
CCTCACGAAAAAAAGATACCAGCTTTATGGGCGCTAGCTTTGGCGCTTAATGCGGACTTTAGTAGTAAAAATAATTAAATTGAACATATTTTTTACCGAAATTGATTTTTGTACCTTAGAGCGAGCAGTTTTATGGGTTTATGCCTGGTTTGTGTTTACCGCATTAGGCGTAATAATATTGTAAAGTAATGCAGCCTTGAGCCTTCGCTTTGAGCTAAGAAATCAAAGTATCAAAATGTTTGGTTCGTATTCTTTTTGGAAAACTTTTTATCCGACTGCGATGGATAGGTATCAAAAGGAGGGTAAAGTTTTTATAGTTATCTATGGTTTTATTTGACAATTTTGACATAAAGATTGCATGACCTCACCGTGCGTTCTGAATATTTTCATCGTATCCTTTTAACAATTTCACTTTAAGCATTTTCTAAAAGCAAATGCATTACTATTTAAATATTATATATTATTTTATACAAATAATATTTACGTTCAATTGTATAATTACTAAGATTTTGGCACTATCGGAACTTAAATAAAGTTTTTGCAAAAATGAAAATAGCAAGCAATGAAGCGATCAAACAAAGAACTGACTTGAAGAGATTTTGGAACGCACTTGAGTTTGACGTTTCAATTTTCCTGCACCAAAGGAGGAATGAATTTTTATTAGTCGTAATTATAATTTTTTCCTTTCAGTTTCGTCAAAATTCTCATGATAAAGTGTATTGTGGACAAACGTAGTGAATTCTGACCAAATCAGGGGAGATAATTACGTTTAATAGATCGTAAGTAGTTTTGTGTCGAATAAACAATTAAACTCTTCATGCGTAGGTATATTCCATGGTATTTGCAGTGTTCTATTTTGTGTGTGGACATCCCAGGAAGTTATTGTTGTGAATAAACACGTGATCCAAGGCCGACACTTGTCGCAACTAATAATTGAATTATCATATTTGTCTCTTACACGACTCCATTACATTTTGCTATTTTTAAGTAAAATTATTGTTCTGTACATTGTTTTGATTACGAAACCGAATCGTTATCATTCATAAAAGATTTCCTTTGTGCATCATTATGTTGTTAACGGTTACTGGTTGGTTAGGAACTCGTCAAACCAGTCCCAGTTATATTATAAATATTTTTAATATTTTGTAGAGTGTGTTATTGACTGACATAGTGACCAAATTAAGTACTACAGATAAAGCTTAGATAGCGTGTGTAATTAACTCCAAACCATACTTTTTGTGATTTTACTATGTAACATTTGTGTTTTTATAAATTTAAGAACTGTTATGAGTAATTTTTCACCTTGTGTGACATTGGGTTCTTATACAAAATAATTTTATTGTGGGAAACAAAAAGGTAGCACTCTGTAGTTTGTTTTTACCTTTTCTGTTATGTGTACCTTAAATCCCCTTTGAATGTTAACCAAGGATCTCATACAAAACAAAACCAAACCTACCTCCCTCCTATCTACCTCTGTGGGAGGTAATTACCACAGATCTATACTTATACTAAACTAGCTTTTGCCCGCGACTTTGTCTGCGTAAATGTCGTTGATGCAGTTGTGAAATAAAAAATAGCCATGTCTTTTCCTGGGGTTCAAACTTACCCCATAACAAATTTCATCAAAATCAGTACTGTAGTTTTGTCAAGAAAGTGTAACAGAGAGACACACAGAGTTACTTTTGCATTTATAATATTGGTATAGATAACAAGAATGAACTGGCATTCTACGTTTTAGTACCCAGCTTCTTATAAAATATGTAACTGTATTGATTATACATATTTCAGAATTCAATCACTATTGTTACACTATGCACTCACTCCAATTCAATTCTCCATAAAACATCCACTGCTGGACATAGACTTCCCCTAAAGATAGCCACAATGGCTGGTCCTGTGCAGCTGCCCTCATCCAGCTATACACTATGTAACAAAAACCCTGTCAGATCAGTGTTGCCGTTGATCAGTTTTTATGTTTTATTTTAATTTAATTACTTCTTCTTTCTTCTTTTTTTTTTCACTGGGGAAAAATAATAATCTCAAATCCATTAAATGGTTACCTATATGTGTACGCAGTATGATGCCGAATAATACCCCTAAGGATCGGACAGGGTTTTTGTTACATGCTGTATGGTGTCATTATCTACATCAATTTATGGGCAGTAGATACAGTAGTAATTCTCATTAACAAATGAAGTGGTCTTGTACACGTAGAGTACTTCACATTGTTTAGTTGTAAGCAACAAAGCTCTGGAAAATGTATCTCAATTGCAATACCGTCTTTGTTTAAGGTACAAAACCATGCAACTACCTCATCGGCCTACACCCACCTGCGTAGGAGCGCATGAGACTTGAGCATATTCAGTGTACAGCACATGTAACGTGCATCCAAAATGTTGGGTGTAGTCCTCACGCTGCATCTGGCGCTGCTGACGGAGAGCTTCGGCAATGTCATAATTTATACGCAGGGGACACCACATATCGTGAGTAAAACATTTTGTTTTATTTATGCGGTAAAACACAAGAGTTTGGTATACAGGCACAAATATTATCTTCCCTCTAGCATACTGTCAATTGATACAAATTAACTACACACATCAAAAGTGTCTAGGGATCAACATCCCTAACATTTGTTAGGGATGCGGGATGCGGGATCAACATCCCTAACATTTGTTAGGGATGTTGATCCCTAGACACTTTTGATGTGTATATTTCTCTATGAGCACTATTCCATCTGTACAAGTTTTGTGTTTGTGGGTAATTACCTGTCTCTAGTTTTGTCTGGGCTGATCTAAGCCAATCACGACACAGCAGTACTGCCAGGTTTTGAGGGACAACTTTAATAGTAGTACTCTTTGCCTCTAGTCTACCAATATTCATATTTATTTTTAGAAAATTACTTCTTTATGCTCAAGATACTTCTCTATTTTGCTTGCCTGAGACATTACTTTAAAGTAGTTACACATATATATATATAAAATACGTAAACTTATCTCTTTGTTTGACATTAGTTTTTTTAACAAACTAAAACAATGCTCAAGGTACGGCAATATGTGCAATTACTTCAGTGACATACATGTTCTTCAGTGCACACAACCATCAAGTTATAATATAATAATGAACTATGTGTATCAAATGATGAAAACACAATAGGTAAAAGTGGTTGTCCAGTTTACATTAAAAATGTCTGTTTAGTCATATTTGGTCCTATTAATTAAAGGCTTTGTAAACAAGTTGGGATGGTGAATTTATTTAATGTGTATGTACTGTTTGTACTACCGCTATAACTCGTACCATAGTAACAAAACATTTTTTATTGTTGGTTAAATATTCAATGAACAGGTCTAAACAAAACATTTGCAATTAAATGCAATATCATTGACCTGATTCGCCTGATTTCGCCTTTTTTTTACCTGATTCGCCCTAATTGAATTAATGTAATTGTTATTATTTTTTATTCTCCTTATTATTAATTATTATTATTTATTGTTGTATATGTGTTTTTTATTTACTTAAACATATATGAAATTGGATGTTAATCTGGAAATGAAATATTTCATTTCATTTCATATTTAATTGCTTCCACAGGTGTTTATAAAACCGATATCACTACATAGTATAAAACAAAGTTGCTTTCCCTGTCTGTCTGTCCCTTATATGCTTAGATCTTTAAAACTACGCAACGGATTTTGATGCGGTTTTTTTTAATAGATAGAGTGATTCAAGAGGAAGGTTTATATGTATAATACATGCACCCGTGCGAAGCCGGGGCGGGTCGCTAGTTTTAAATAAAAAACCATTTAATCGGTCGGTAAAATAAAAATATTTAGCTTTACTTGCGCTCAAACCTTAACGCGACTCAAAGTTATTTAGTAACACAAGATCAGAACATTAAATTACAAAACGGTATACATAATAGTCCCATGATAGCTACTAACTTGAAGTTAAAAGATAACCTTTGCTGACTGACGTTTTGTGATACTACTACTGACTCATACACTAGTGTCTATATCCGTATCCGTGGTCGCAATACTCCCTTTTTGTTGATAATTCTTTTACCTTTGTTGCATGCATTGTTTTTTCGGTATTTTTGAGGTCAGAGCAATTACTACAGCTCATACACTCATGTTTCGCAGTACATACAAGCAAAATTATGATGTTAATGACTCGCATCTTAATTGTGATCCTACAGGAAGTGTTATTTTATTTTTTAGTGGGGTTAACACACATGTTAAACATTTGTGTCGTTTTAAAACAAGAGGTCATTAAGCAGATCGGAAGAGTTTGTTACCCCTGGCCTGGGATATTTAGACTTCATTTAATAATTCCCTGGTAATGCATAAAGGAGACATTTTGTTAATAAAACTTTTTCATACTGGCCTGATATGTTTGGTCTTTTTTTTTTTCTTAGAAACTGATTTTGGTACTAATAGTGAATCTGGGGAGTTTAATTCATTAGCCTAATAGTAGGCTCTATACCTACTATTGTACTATACTGCTGGGCAAAAGCGTCGCCATTTCTCTTTCGAAGCCTCTCTTTATTACAAGCTTTTATTTAGCTTGCACTGTTCGTGTGTATGTATGTAAGTGAGATGTCTATTCAAAATTTGCAAACCATTTTTTGATCACCTTTAGTTCTGATGACAATACAATGTCCAAATGTCCAAATTTTAAATTAAAGCTAAATATATTTTTAATCAGTTTATCATAATATACGGTTTCTGCCATTTCTCTCCCTGTAAATTAAGACACATTAATCTGAAGTGTAGATGAAAAAAATAAACAAATACTATTGTTTATTAGGACCATTTAGGTCCTAGTGATAAGGACTGATTTTTTAATCAACAGATAACTTTAATTAAGCATTAAATATGGCGGCATGATAGCTTTTGTATAGAAAACTACTTTCTGCCCGCGACGCGCGCGTAGCTTTTTCTCCTGCGTTAAGCCACTGCTCCGCTCCCCTGTATCGTAGCGTGATATTATAATTATAGCCTATAGTATCTATTCCTCATTAATCTGGCTAATATATAAAAACATAATTTTGCCAATCCGACTATTAGTTCCAAAGTTAAGCGTGTTTAAACAAACCCAGGACAGAAACAAAACAAGAATTCTACAGCTTTATTATACTAATATATTATGTCAAAAAGATATATTATACTTTAAATAAAAGTTATCTTACTATTGAAAAATCAGCTTTAAGCAAACAATAAAGTGGTCTCGCTTTGTTTATAGTTTATTAATCATAGGAAGTGTCACTATCGATGCATAGCAAATGGCACACATTTCAGTCGAACAGGAATTTATCTAAGTATTCTTAGTTGAATGGCCTGCAACAATATTGTAAGGTTTAACTCGAAAGTATGTGAGGATAGATTCATATATGTTTGTTTCTCTGTCACGTTTAAACGGCTAAACCAAATGAGCTGTTTGGCATACATATTATTGATCTAGCTTAACACAATAATATTTTGTGGTAATTGAGAACTTTGGCTTAATTTTGAATTTTACCCAAACGAAGTCGCGAGCAGAAGCTAGTATGGTATATTTCTAAAACTCTGAGCTAAGGTTTTGGCGCAAGTAGGCGTTACTCTATCTGACTCGATAATCACTGATAGAAAATGGTGATTCAATCATGCTTACTGGTCGATCTCTGCTTTACTTTTGACAATGCATTGATCCAGCTGCTATTCAAAAACTGGTCCTTTGATCCTCATTCATCCCCCTATCATCATCATCATTAAGGCCTTCTTATACGATATTTCCGCTGTTCAGTTTTTCGCTGTTCCAAAAAAAAACAACAACATGATATTGGTTTTTCCGGGTTATAAATGAATGAATCAGCAACAGCTAAGACATCTTACATACAGATGTCAACTGGGGGCAACGAGTTATTCACATAGGTAGTTGTTAGGAACATACGTGCACCGAAATCTATCAATCTGTTATGAACTGTGATGTCATGTCACCCAGGAAGTGCTTGATTTAGCATCGATAGTTCATGAACAAGGCCAATTTGTATATTCCGTTATTCGAGATCGATGATTCGTTTTGTTTCGATAGGTATGGCAGTCCTCTTCGCTCTCCACATCTTTGTAGGCCAGCTGTCAAGCTCAAAAATAGTTTCTGTCCTATTTTGCTTCAAGCGCGAAAGTTTGTAAGGATGTCTGTTATTCTTTTACGCTTAAACAGCTGAACGGAATGTGCTGAAGTGTAGCATTCATATAGGGTGGGTGATACAAATATGCTTGTATTTAACCAAATATATATATAATATATATAATAACCAAAATACTATAGCAATACACAAATCTCACATAGACAAACAGCTCGAACTCTTGTCACGCTGCGTTACAGTTTTCTCTCTTGTTTCTTCTCTCTCTTTCTCTCACTCTCTCTCGCTCACTAGCTTCTCTCTTTCTACCTTACTTTGTACAAAGATCTTCATAATAATCACTTACAAGTCAGAGCCACTATCAGCGAAATCCCCTACGGAAAAAGGCCAGTATTTTCATCATTCGCAGGGTTATCGTGGCATCGAATCTCAAGTGTCGAAGGTCGCTACAGGTATTATCTGTTTATCTTCGGACACGTATGAGTACGTTTACACAATCGATACTGTGTCCACGATGTTCAGACTAAGTAGCAACCTAGAGGTGCTAGGTAGCTAAGTACTGCCGAAACAAATGTTATATTGGAATCTCTAGATTTTGATCAAGTACTTCAGAGTTCAGACTTGTTCTCAGGGACAGACCGTGAATTTGTGGGGCTCTGGGCAAACACTACAACTATATTAATGGGTCGCAAACTTGTCGTATATAACTAACCCAAAATGCTATAAAAAGAAATAAGATAGAGAATCGAATTGAATTAAATACTTTTATGTTAGTGCGCTCGTGCGCTCGCGCGTCATTATAACAAAAACTACTAATTTAAAAAAAAACAAGTGCTACAACCGTGTCCAACAGAGCGTGACTGTACCTATTTATGACACTGATGTATGATTGCATAGAAACGTAGAGACGGTGACACATCTAGGGCGTGTACCAAGTCTTTAGATTCCAGGTACCTACCTACGTTAGTAAAGAATGTGGGAATGTATGGTCTTAGTTCTGCTATAACGAGCCAAACCACAATCTCTCAATATTCCAATTAATTATGTCAAACTAATTTAATATGCCAAATGTGTTACATTACTATCCAGCAATAACAGTTCAATGTACAATCAGTGTCTTACGTTACTTGACCCATCTTTACCTCTACTTCTTGTTAAAAAAGGGTCACGTAATGCAGGGCACTCATCGTACAACGAAAACGTATGCTGAAAATCAAAATTTACATTCTTATATTCTCCTGCGAAATATTAGCCAGGGAAAATACTTGGTATAAGTAGTAGAATATGGAATTAAATCACTTATATGTTATTGTAAGTCCTACAGAATGCCCATTGCTCAATTCAGAGCTAGACCACACTAGCCTACATTATTACGTGTTTTTATCTTTTTATGAGTGCGTCCTAGGGCTGGGTCATTGCGTGACTGATTCACTAAAGACATGAATCACGCCAAAAGTTATATAATAAAATTCATTTAGTTAAATAAACGGATGTCTGTGTATGTTTATTTTGCCTATGGCTTATGTTTCGACTACTAATACCCAGATTTCCTCTCTCTCTGTGTCTCTGTGTTGAGAGTGGTCTACCATGTGACCGAGTGTGGTTGGGTTACTGGATGGTGGATATCATTAGTTTTTTTGTTCAGTTTTTAAGCATTACCAATTTAGCGTCGCCGGTTTTTTCTTTCGGATAAATCGGTTTTTGAAATCCGTTAAGTAAAAATATCAGGATTCATTCTATGAGAGCAAGACATAATAAAAATAATAAACTAATAAATATACCCAAGTATATTCTGGAAGATCTAGGTATCTACATTTAACTGCTTTTGAAGATTCCTTCTTTGCTTTTGTAAAGTTATGAAACCAGCACACGAAAACTCAAAAACCCGCTGCGCCGTCGAAAAACCACAAAAACCGGAATATTCAATTTCAAGTTAAAAATCGGGTCGTCTCGCCAATATTGGGACGTCTGGCAACGCTGATATGTATATTTAGATTGATTAACTTGATAAAATATTTAGTCGCGCAAAAACATCTCGCCCCTGAATGAGTTCATTCACTTCTGCCAAATTGGTTTGCCGAACAACAGACGTCACTCATCTGTTTATCTTTACCAATGTTTCGATATTGCATCGTCCAACGAACGATTCTCATACAAGAATGCTATAAAGCTTGTTTGTAATGCATCAATGTTTAGTAAACAATGAATATCCAACATCAATTTTACCAAATATTAGCCTAAGTTCTAAATTCAAAAGTGACAACTCGTTCTAGTTTCGATATTTTAAATGAAAAGTTCGTTTAACAGCTCAACTATGAATTGGGTAGTTGATACCACTAATCAATTGACAAACTTTTTATGAGCTGTCAAACGCGATTCCACCTTTGGTCGACTGTTAGAGAATACCTAAGGCATTAAGTCCGCCTTTGTACTTTTGATGCATAAAGTTTAAATAAATAATAAATTCCACATAGAATTTGTATGGCAATACGAAACTATGACGTCACTTATTTGAAAACTCAATTGACCAACTATTTATTTATATATTATATTTTAAAGCATCGTAAACTCTCATTTTACTGTTTATTAAAAATTTATCGGGTTTTCAGGGCTAAAATGAAGTGTTTTTTTATAGAACTGATGTCATGGTATTCTACAATCCAATTGGTTCTATTATTATCAAGCGTTCCTTCTTTGGATAATGAAGTCAAAATTACTTGGATTTTATCAATTGTTTTTCCTCAATAATATCGCTGTGTGAACCGAGACCACATGCTGCAATGACGTGCAAGTTTAAAGATTAACATATTGTGTCGAACTGTCGACAATAACAGGTTGTGAACCCATTGGATGACTGTACTGTTGACTCATACAATTATACCGGTTGCAAGGGACAGCTTCGAATGCATGGGCAAATACTGCTAAACACTTTTGGTCTTATTGTACGCGGTTTTTTTATTCGAAATTTAAATAATTCCAAAACATTCGATTTTTAAATCTGTAATTGTTTAGATTCTCTGTGGTTTCTTTCAATGTAGACCAAGTACGTGTACTTTTTCTCTTTCTTAAGTACCTAGGTATGCCTTCCATTTCTTTGTCATCTTCAGTTAGTATGATGTACCTATAATATAATAATAATAATACCAGCCTATCACTGTCCCACTGTAGGGCAAAGGCCTCTTCTCATACAGAGAAGGCATGAGCATTGATCACCACGCTTGCTCAAGGCGGATTGGCGATTCCAGACTTATATTAATTACAAGTCCGGTTTCCTCACGATGTACCTATAGAATTATTTTAATTCTGAAGGTCATATTTAAACTGCTTCGGCTTCGGTACCTTATGTAGGTGACTAGGTGACACTATCTTGAATCCTAAATAGGTAATATGGTCAATTTAAAGTATTAACTATATTGATAAGCAAAATATAAGTCAAGGACGTTGGCACATTACTCGATATCAGCCACTGGTCGTCGTGGTCGTGGCCGTCTAGTGCGCGAGGTGCCTACCAGTGTTGGCCAGTATTCTAAATTAATAAATATTATACCCTAAAGTAATAAATATAAAATGAGCATTCCTTTGGCAACAGTGCAATAGCATAGGAACTCGATAATTTGTACAAACTAGACAATTACTCACGCTAGTATATGCTTCGTTTAGTATGCAACAGTAATTATTTGTGCATAATCATAATCTGCAGTCCATTGGTTTCTAAGTATTCCTTCGTAAGAGCTCACTTGACGCTGCTCTGTCGATTGGGTATTTGTACGTAGATTTGTTGATATGCCTCGCCAATTATAATAAGGAAGGAGTAATAACGACTTGAAATGCTAATACCAAAATAAATAAAATTATAACAGGTCATAATGAATACCTACTTTAACTATGGTTTCAGTACATGATTCGAGACACAAGTCATTAAATGTTTCATATCGATTTGGCTTTGGATATTGAAGTAGCTTGACATAAATCATTTCATTATTGAGATACTGTGGCCACTGTGGGTTAGCTCGTTTTGGTAGAACTAAGATCAATTATCATATAAACATGCTCTTAATGGCCCAATTAATCAGCCAGTTATCGTCGATAGTGGCCCAGTGTCCTTTAAACACAACTTTAGCGATAGTAATAAAAGATAAAGGCAAGGTCATCGCATAACCATTTGTAAAACATTGCAGATCACACTATTTTCAAGCAAAATGGACGATGGAAATTAAAAATAATAATTTATGTATGTTCTAATCTAACGTCGAAATAGTATTTTGTATAACCTTATCAAAACTAATATTATAATGCTGTAGAGTTTGTTTGAACGCGGTAAACTCCGGAACTAATAGACCGATTCTGAAAATTTTAAAAATAGCTATGTTATTCCCGAGTTCTATAGAATAGTATAAAATAAAACAAAGTCGCTTCTTACCGCTTAGATCTTTTAAACTATGCAACGGATTTTAATGCAGTTTTCATTAATAGATAGAGTGATTCAAGAGGAAAGTTTGTGTATCTACATTGCAGCCGTGCGTTATAAAATAAAATAAAAAAGTTTAAAAACCCTCGACAAAACATAGCTGAGAACACTCCTAAATCACCTTTCAAACCAAAAAAAACTAAATCAAATTCAGTTCATCCATTCGTGAGCTACGTTGCCACAGACAGACACACAGACAGACACACACAGACATACGTCAAACTTATAACACCCCCTCGTTTTTGTGTCGAGGATTAACAACAGGGATCCGTAAGAAAAGACACGCAGACGAAGGCGCGAGCAAAGCTAGGTTATTGAGAAAAGTAATTCACTCTACATGGGAGCCATTGTTATACACACCAAGTTTATCTTATCTCAAATCTAAATAATGTTGACTATTATGTTTTCAAACAAACACTGCGTATGTGGTTTCAACTCTATGTATGCGATCATTGGCGAGAGTAACTTAACCCTTTGACCGCGAAAGGCAGGCAGGGGCAATTTCCTTCTGAAACGATCTCACCTGATTTCTGGGCACGCGTGAATTATGGTCGTATTTCGACCAGTGCACAATTATTTGCACTTGTGGACGCGTGCAAATAATTGTGCATAATATATCGTCGCGTTATAAATAAATACACACCTGGAACAGTAATTTCTTGCCAACTTGCACGCGTTTACTACACAAAAATATCTTCTATGAATATAAAAGGCAACCGTTACTGACTGACTGATCTATCAACACACAGCACAAAACAAATCAAATCGTTTATTGCAATTCATGATGTACACAAACTCATACAGGTGGTAAATATAAATATAATTTAGTAGAAACAATCATGGTCCCTGTCGGTAACCACTTAACGGATTGCGCTGAATTTGGGCACGCAGATATTTATTATTCCGTAGGCACGCGCTGAGAATTGATTTTCCAAAATTCACCCCCGGGGTAAGAGGATGAAATGGGGACCGTCCAAAGTTTGTATTACCCTGAGATTTATTACCCTGAATTTAACGCGAGCGAGGCCGCAGGCAAAAACCAGTTGTACATTAATAAACGACATCTATTATTGTCTCCTTCATATTGTTTGTAAGTACATTAAATATTATTAGTTGATACAATCGCGGTGTGTTTTCCACATAAATATGTACCTATTACATAGTCATTCAACATGATTGTCTTTGACGCAAAATGTCTGTAACTAGCTTCTGCGCGCTACTTCGACCGCGTGATTTTTGTCACTCGCGTTGTCTTTGGTTACTGCTGCGCTCCCATGGGTTATAGCGTGATTTTACATAGCCTATGTTACTCGCTGATAACGTAGCTTTCCATAGGTGAAAGAATTTTTAAAATTGGTTAAGTAGTTTTTGAGTTACAAATCATTTTTCTTTTAATACTCAACAAAGTCTAGGGAACAAGGGTATTGTAGTAGTAGTAAATATAATCTATTTTAAACAATACAGTATTAATCGTTGTCCAATTAAATACGTTAGATACGTTATGCAATTAAAATTGCACATTAACAGCATATCATTAAAATGAATATCTTAGAAGATATCACAGATTTAATTTTCTTATCGGAAACTTGCGGTCGGTGGGCATAAATACATTTATTCTATAGTTATTCGACCTTCGTCACATACACTGTACTGTACTGATGTCGGGACAGGTCGCTAGTCAAGAATTAAAAAAAAATTTTGCAAAAAAAAACCGACTTCCAAAAAAAGCACTAAAAAGTTAAAAATAATACTATAACCGGAAAAAGAAAAGAAATCGGTTGGCAAGCGACGGAGTTAAGCGCGAACAAACCTAATAAAAAAAAAAAAAATGCAAACATCCGAATTGAGAACCTCCTCCTTTTTTAGAAGTCGGTTAAAAAACAATAAATTAACACGTTAGAAATCACTAGAAGTTACTAGAAAATTAGACATCGTAAACAACTATTACCTAATCTTATCTTAGAGAATATTTCCATTCGATATGATAACCAAGTTTACCAACCACTAGTATTCATTTAGTGAGCTATTGTATTATGGCTCACTTACACACTAGGCCTACAGGACGAATTCGGCGTCCAGCCTTCCTAATAACCAATGTAAACGTCTATTCGTCTGACGATGCAGTTCGCTGCAGCAGAAGTCGACCATGTACGGCATCGAGTAGTTTTAAAAGTCGAAGGCGACAGCCGTATCTGCGTAAAGCGTGACACTCACACCTGCCGGAGGGACAATCTAGGGTGAAAAAGTGGGGATGACCATGAATTGCCACCTTAATTGTGATCTGTATAGGCAAGCAGGGGCTATATCCTATTGTATAGAGAAAATTCCGATATTGCCGCGAACGCCGTGCGCCCTAGATTGCCCCTGCGGCAGGTGTATGAGTAGCCCGCTTAAGAAATGTTTTGACCGAACCGCCTTTGGCACGAAAAACCTCTGTTTAAGTACTTCGGCAGATGGCTCAATGTAAATGTTAAAACCCAAATGTAATTTAGCCACTTTAATTGAACAATTGACTAGTCTTTATTCCCACGATTGACTATCGCCATTAGGTAGGTACCCTGTATAACACCGCGATTTATGCGAAATCGAAATACACGCGCGGGCGCTTCACCGGCGAAATTCGATAACCGGAAAACACTTATTACGTTGCCAAACACAACTATAACGTAATCGATCGTACAAGACTGCATAAGCAGTAATGACCATCGATGCATAGTTTAGCCGGCAAGCCGAATTCGGCAACACGGAAGCCGAAAGCTGCAGACTGCCCGGTGTAAACGAGCCAACAAGGTTCTATTTTATTACCAACACCCTTCCATATTGAGTGGTCGTCTTTTCTTTTTCATGTTGGTCAAGTGTGTGTAGACTGTGTTTGTTCGACTGCCAGTATCTTTTATTGTAGCAGTCTTTTGTGCCAGTGTTGTTCCATATCAGTGTCCGATTCGGTAGTGGAAATTATCAGAGATAAAAAAAACAACAACATTAATTATTAATAAATTTTAAATTTGGAATAAGGAATACGTTCGGACTGCTCTCGATCCGTTAATTAATTATTCTCAAAGTTTTGATAACAACAGATTTTTATCATAAAACCGCCATTTTATCCTCCAGTATCACTAATTAAACCGAACAGAACAAATAATCGAGTTTATACCAGTTATTATCAGTGTCTAAACAACCATCGTACATGGACAACGTATGTGCTTCGCGTAGAACTAAAAGTGGTATTGGCTGAAAACCGAAGTTCCATTGCCGGAGAATGTAAAAAAAAATATTCAAAAGTGTTTCGCGCCGAAATCAAGTGGAATACCTGGCTGGAAAGGTTTTTCTTTTACCATAGAATGTGAATTTTAAAAAAGTGTTAATTTGGCTGTGATTCAAAATGGAGATCGGTCCTTATATGAATGTAAATGCAGTGCAAGTACTATGTATTGTTGGAATGCAGCATTTCGTTAGTATTTTTTAATTATATGTATAATTTCGTTATTTGTACCCGGTTGATGGCAATAGATGGGTTCGATTTCCAGGTCGGGCAAAGTGTTATTGGGTTTTTTCCACAAGGAATTTCTCAGTAGCCTCGGAGTCTGGATTTGTGCCCGATTGATGGCAATAGGCTCGCCCCCTATTACATGGGACTTAAACATAACTGGCGAAATGTGGGTGTGCTAATGGCTACACTTCTGCTTAACCCTTCGGGGATTACAGGCGTGATGTTATGTTTAATTATCTTCATAATATCGACATCTCTGGGTCAAATAGCCGTACTGATAAGACATGGATTGGATGGTATCACTTAGAAGTAATCTGTCAATGTTTATCAATATTGATTGTTACATTCTTGTGTGGCCTCCAGACGGTGGAGGTAGATACCCCGAGGTACCTTCAAAGTACTACAACGCCTACCACCTACTATACACGTTTATCTGACAGAAGATGCACTGCGCATTGTCAGCTTCGGTCAAATCCTACTACCTACTATTATAAACGTGACTGTTAGTGAGGATGGATGAATGGAGGGATGTTTAATTCTAAAGTCTGCGTAGTCGAATTCGCAGGCAGAAGGTAGATAATACAACATCGAACCTTATGCATCATTTAGACGACGCGAGAAATGTCGTGCGATTTGCCGTACATTGCGGGACCGCGCGGCTGTCGTGTCGTAAGTGACAGATCATCGACGGTAATGTACCACAACTTGCACGATATTCTCGCATCATCTAAATAAGGTTTTATTCATAACTAACTCTTCTTACGGATCCCATTTAAAAAAATATATAATACTAGCACTCTTCCCGCGACTTCGTTCGCGTGATTTTTCTTACGGATCCCTAATGTTTTGATAACAAAATATAGCACTCAGTGATAACGTAGCTTCCAATTAGTGAAAGAATTTTCAAAATCGGTTCAGCAGATCCAGAGATTACCCCCTACATACAAACTTGTACAAACAAATGTTACCTCTTTATAATATTAGTATAGATAGCTTATGTAACCCGGGGATAGTGTAGCTTCTCAACAGTGAAATATTTTTTTAATCGGTTCAGTAGTTTCGGTTTCAATGCAAACAAACAATCAAATCTTCCTCCATCCTCTTTATAATATTATTAGTGTAGATTAGTATAGATAAACAAAAGTAATCCTAACTAATATTATAAATGCGAAAGTAACTCTGTCTGTCTGTCTGTCTGTCTTTTCTTCACGCCTAAACTACTGAACCGATTTGTGTGAAATTTGGTACAGGGTAAGTGTGAACCCCAACAAAGGACATAGGCTACTTTTTATTCGACTTCGACTGCGTCCGCGATAACCGACGTATGCGCGGACGAAGTCGCGGGCAAAAGCTAGTTCATAATAATTGACGACTTTACCTGTTTTCCGACTGTCAATTTGTTAAATCATGTTTCTTTTGTTTTGTTTAGATAATGGATGAGTACCGTGACATGCCGGCGAGCTTCGGCAATGACCTCCCGCCCGAGGGTCTCCGCGGCTTCCTGGTGGCTGGCGAGCCGCCCGACGGGTGCTCCCCCCTCCCTCTACCACCCACAGTTGAGAACTTCACTGGGAAATGGATCGTGCTCCTTGCCAGGTAAATAAGAATAAATTTATTGGTTCATAGTTACAAAACAAAATATAACCTTATTACATGGAACTTAAAGATAACTGGCGAAATGTGGGTGTACTAATGGGTACACCTCTGCTTAACCCTTTGGGGATTACAGGCGTGATTTTATGCTTATGTATGTAAAACCTATTAAGGGCTGATTTTTCAATAGTCAGATAACTTTTATCCAAAGAATAAATACGACAGTTTGACATATTTTGTATATAAAACCTGTCAAACCGCCATATTTATCCTTCTGTTAAGAGTTATCTGACGTTTGAAAAATTAGCCCTAAAAGAACTTAATAATATTGTATGCTTTATAAATCAGTAAATAATTTAGTTATGTAATTTGTCTGAAATCGCCATTCCGCCTTGAGCAAGCGTGGTGATGAGAAGAACCTTTTGCCCGACTTGGGAATCGAAACGCTCAACAGTTGCGCTTAGGACCACAGGACCAACGGGGTAGTAGGTAATTATAAATTAATGATATTATGTGTTTCTTCATTCAGATACAACTGCAGCTTCGAGCAGAAGGTGCGCAATGCGCAGACAGCCGGCTACGACTGTGCCATCGTACACAATGTCAACTCCACTGATCTAGGTGAGTAGCCTTAGTTATCTCGCATCTCTTTCTAATCAAGTACTTGTGAAAGAGAGGCCTGATGTTCTAACATGAAGAGAGCATCATACTTCTATTTATTTCTGGGCTGGCCCGAAGGCTTTTGTCAAACCTAGGATGAACCAGTCATTCCGGGGAGAACCTGCGACACCTAGACCAACGAGGATATGAGGAATGATGCAGGAGAAATTCCTAGTATAACGGTTGGACCTCATCTGGCAGCACGGAATCGCCTTTTTCCGTCGCCCTTTTTCTTTCTGTCGCTTAGAACTGCCATTTGCTAGGCGGAGACAGAAAGCATAATGCGATCGCCTCGAGGATTTCGCCGCGTGCTATCGCATTATGCTTTCTGTCTCCGCCTAGCAAATGGCAGTTCTAAGCGACAGAAAGAGAAAGGGCGACGGAAAAAGGCGATTCCGTGCTGCCAGATGAGGTCCAACCCTAAGGCAACGTTTTATTTAAAAAAATAGAAAAAAGATAGGAAATGGCAAACCTAATTCAAATCAATAACAAGTAAAGGAGATACCCAAAAAAGAAGGTTCTATTTGCAATAACAAGCCATTAACACAGAAAACTTTTAAAAATAGAAATTACTTCCACCATAGACAAAATATTCCCGCCAATTTTTATAGAGCGCGTAAACGCATCCTCCTCTCATTTCTCCATACAAACTAAATTATCTCGAGTACAACAGCATTGCTGTGATAAACTTGTTTTCTAGCGGCCGCAGCAGGCGGTCACTGCTCACATTATAGTTTTATTATTAATTATTATTTACACGGAAAATAATCTCTAAGATGTATTTGTTCCTAGTAAGTGATTAATCTATGTTTATTTATTTTATTGTGAGAAATATTTGGTGTTTTGTGAAAATTGTGTTGTTGAAAGTTGTGATGAAAAAACAAGGATTTATCAAGTTTGTGTAACTTCTATCTTTTTTTGTTCCGGTGTGGTATATGCTCATGGATGTCCCCCGCCCTGGGAAGGCGGAGGGGGCTGACAGACTCTTACTGACTGAAGACCACTCCGGTGTTGCCTTCCCACACTAACTTACGCGCCTTCCGCGATTTCTGACTGGTGATCTCCTCAGAACCTTGTATAACCTAGCCTTACTTTACTGAATCAGAAATCTCTCTACGTGTTACATGTGACTAATTAATGTCGATTACTTATTTTAAACTTTGGAATAAACTTAATAAAATACAGCAACTTTCCCACAGAACGAGCACCCTAAATGTTCCCTGCTTGTGCCAAATTCAGAATATTCATTCCCGATTATTTTTTGAAGTGTAAACTAAACATGGAACATTGCAGGTGAACTGCGTGAAAATTCTATGGCAAAAAACTTTTTCATAAAAAACGATAGGTATATGAATTTCTCCTGTATTGTGCGGTGCGTTTACCGGGAACAACTATCTGTAGGAAATATTTGTTCCGGGCGGGAATCGAAATCCGGAACCCACAGCATAGCATCCAATAGCCCAGCCACTGCGACAGCTGTGTCTCAATCTTCTCTTGGTCAACTAAAATCAAGTCATACCAACATCAGACACCTAGGAAGAAAATTGAATAAAGAGTTCAAATACTTCTAGCAAATGTTTGCATACAGTACGCTTGCACTACGTTAAGATAAAAATAAGTTCCTTAGTCAATGTATAAATAGAACGGAAAAAACATTACTTTATCTCCCAGTTTGTATTAATAAGAATATAAGGTAAGGGCATGAACCCTTTTTTTATAAATGATAAGAAACTCTTTGATCATTGAGTATTACGAACACTGAAATTTACTGTTTATGAATGTTTTTTTTTCTTTTTTAATTATATTAGTCTAATCTGACACAAGATATTTGTATCACTGCTGTTTTTCTAGTCAGCCAAAGTCAAAACATTTATTTTAATTATTAGGCCATAAAAAGGCACTTTTATATGTCTGTAAAGAAAAAAAATAATTAAATCTAGTTGTCCCTTCCTAAAGGTAGTTTTGTATGTAAAAGAATGGGCAAGAAACTCATAATCTTTTTTAATCATAACAGCTTATTTTAAATTTATTGTATTGACTGACTGATTGAAACAAATGTAATGACTTTGACTTGAAACAATGAATTACTTCATTAATTCGTTACGAATTTATTTATATTAAATTAATAATTAAATTACATACTTATCTGTAAATGGTGCCGAAATTCAAATAAAAAAAAAACAAGACACCTTTGTATAGAATAAAAGTCGATATTGTAATCGTTATAATGTTTTGGTCGAAATACGCCTAATTTCTTTAAACTTCATAAAAGATCATTCACACTAATCTAACACTTCATGAAATTGAAGAAACGTCTCTTTGTCAACTTATATAAATACTGTGTTATGTTAACTGGAAATAAAGTTTCTACAATGTTTATTTATATTATTTTAGTAAAGCTTACAGACTTATAACATACATACATAAACTCACGCCTTTTTCCCATGGGGGTAGGAAGAAACCACAGAACGCCATCTGCTACGATCTTTACATACTCCTTTCGCCTCATCCACGTTCATACATCTCGTCATACAAGCACGCCGGTAAAACAATAATATTAACATTTACTTTTTTTTACATTTATTTTTTAATAAACTAAACTAATTTTATAGTAAACTTCCACAGATAAATAAAAAATTATTATAAATGTCTCACAGTAGTGTTCGCTAGCTATATCTATAGGATGTACAGTCAACAAAGTAAACAGGTATGCAGGGTCGTCAGATATAGTTAAAGTTTTCTTAGAAAACCGATTGATATCTTCAACTGAAACTTAACTTAATTAATGAACTGTTTATTATCTACTTATTAAATTAAATTACATTTGAAAACATCCATAGGTTTATAAGAAAACTTCAATTATATCTGACGACCCTGCATACCTATTTTGTTGACTGTACTTATATCTTGCAATTAAGCGAATAAAACGAATGTCTCTCCCGCCATCGCTGACGCTCATGAACACAAGGATATAGGAAACACACATTGTATACTGGTTGACGACACGGCAGACGATTTAAAACTTATCAATGTATATTGAAACTTATCTAATTGAGATAAAGTATATATTTCAAGGGTAATCCCTACAATGCTACCGGGTGTTGCTATCTAAGCATTGTAATTAACACTTTATTTCAATAGGAAGTAAGGTCAGCGAGCATTATAGTGTACACTTTATTTTTAAGTGAGTAAGATTAGGATTTATTAATAGTCGGGGATCACGAAATAAGCTTACGATCTGGGAAAGTGTGGAAATGGAGAACTGGGAGTCAATATTTGTCTGACAGACTCCCCCCAGATACCCCCCACCCGTAAGAGCCCCCCCCCCCCCAGCGCATCTAGGAGGAAAATAATTAAATAATATACTGTATCAATTGTAAAAAATCATTGACCGTAGCATCTACCGAAGTGATTCCGAGAATTGTTGTAAAAAAAGTCCCGAATAAACTATAGCTATGAGTATGACACACGCGAAAAAAAACCGCAAGTAACGACACCGGATACCAATTTAATCTTTACAGTCTATAGTGGCGCTGCTTGTCAAGGCCATGGCACACCAACCTGTCAAATTCAATACATTAAAATTAGTACCGTATTTCACCACCTGCACATTTATTTGGTAATCGATCAGCATTGTTTGTAATGTTTGGTTAACACTTGTTTTTGCAGAAACTATGTCTGCGAAGAATCCGGAGGGGATAGAAATTCCGTCAGTCTTCGTGAGCGACATCGCGGGGCAAATGCTAGCCCACGATTACTTGTACACAAGCGGGTGAGTCAATAACGTGACCATTTTTCATTGTCAGAAGTACGGCGACAGTGAAGTCGGAATTAGGAAAGTTAAGGAGATATACAATCAAATATTAATCTTAGTTACTTGAATTTAAGATTATTTTGTTTATTTTTTCTTTTTACAAGCTTTTATTTAGCTTGCACTGTTCGTATGTATGTAAGTTGTCCTTTCAAAATTTGCAAACCATTTTTCGACCATTTGTTGGTATCCGATTGAGCTGAAATTTTGCATACACCTTTAGTTCTGACGACAATGGCAATGTCCAATACTCAATATTGTAATAATTTTAAAAACAAGCTTTAATTTTAAAATTAGTTTTAAAATAGTTTTTATTAGTTTTTAATCGACTTCAAAAAAAGAAGGAGGTTATCAATTCGACTGTATTTTTTATTATGATACATCTTAGAAAAGTAATTTATTGTTGTAGTATTTTATTGGGACGTATAGTCATGTCAGTCAAAGATAATGCATCAATGACACATGTGACGTAATAACATACAACATAACTTCACGCCTGTAATCCCCGAAAGGTTAGGCAGAGGTGGACCCATTAGCACACCCACTTTTGGCCAGTTATGTTTAAGTCCCATGTAGAGATGGGCAGAGGGTTTAAACCCAGCTGGGCGAAAAGGGCATAAACTGGGCAAATAGGGCAAAAACGAATTAACGTCCTTTTAAATGCCCAAAAACAGGGCAGAAACTATAATTAGTTAAATTCCATAGTTATTAAGACTTTTTCATTACCTAAGTAGTGGTAAGATTAATATAAGATATATTTAAAATTATAATATTTAGCTATAATAAATTCTTTTACTTGTGTTCTCAATGTGTTATTATATGCGCTCCGACTTATATAGGAGGTGCCCTAATACACAATTATAAAGTCGAGCTATTCAATAACCTACTCAGCTTAGACATAAAAAACAATGAATATGCATTCTTTTTCGACAGTAATAAAACCCTGACTTTTGACATGTTTTCTCACACTACAGGGAAAATTAACAAATACGGATGGAAACACATCTTTGACCAGATCAGAGCAAACATATTTATTGACTACAAATTATTCAGCTCTCAAGACGCTTTGATTAACAGAAATATCGAGATTGAAAACAAATTACCTACAATAAATAGTATTGAAAATATCAAAGACAAAGACGCTACTAAAATATCAAACGATCAGTTTTTTCTATTATAAACATATCAGTATAATGCACCAAAACATCGCCGGACTTCTTAACAAAACAGATATGCTGACGCTTTATATCCAAGAGTTGCAAACGGAAAAAGGCATAGATATCGATATATTATGCATTACTGAACACTTCGTAACTGCAGGACAGGAGTCATTAATCAATATACCAAATTTCAAGCTTGCATCATGTTTTTCAAGAAATCAACAAAAGCGTGGAGGAGCGTGCATCCTTATCAAAAATAGGTTTGAATACAAGGAACTTCCTAACACGTCCATACCAGGCGTATTTGAATATTCCTCAATAGAATTAAGCCAGGAAGGACTAATTGTTATCTGTGCTTATCGACCGCCAAATGTATCGAGTATTGATATTTTCTTGGATAATTTAGATAGATTACTGAATAAACTATGTACTAAGGGCAATAAAAAGATAGTCTTATGCGGGGACTTCAACATCAACGTACTTAAAAGAAATAGTACAACTCTAGACTTCGAAAATGTACTGTTTAACTATAATCTTAAATTAGAATTCTACCAACCGACTAGACCAAAAAGTGCCACTTGTCTAGATAATATTGCTCATAATTCTAGACAAAAATGTGTGAGTGAAGTAATCGATTTTGCTCTATCCGACCATACTGCTCAAATTGCAAAAATACAGGTTAACAAAACGTGCAGACTACAATCTTGGCGCATTAATAAAACCAACTTATCAAGGCAAAATTTAAAATTATTCAAGAGGCACCTTCAATGCCTATCATATTCTGATGTGTTTGAAACAAATTGCCCCAATGAGGCTTATAACAATTTCATTGATATATTTCGTTTATTGTATGATTTATCCTTCCCCAATCAATTGATTAATGTTAATCCTAATAAAAAAGTTAAATGGATTTCACGCGGAATAAAGTTGTGCAGCAGAAAACAAAGACACCTACTTTGGAAATACCGAAAAGCACCTACAAATGAAAATAAAAATACATTTAAAAATTATTCACAGAGGCTTAGAAAAATCATAAACCTCACTCAAAAAGCTCAAAATAATTATTTAATCAACAGCTCACAAAATAAATCTAAGGCATCATGGCAGCTTATTAATTATAACAATAAAGTAAAAGAACCTATTTTACGAATCAATTATGGCAACACTTTAATCAAAAACCCTAAGCAGATCGCTAATTCATTTAATGATTTCTTCATTGACCAGGTAAAGGATATATCTAGTAATGATACGGGAATTACATATAGCATTAACAAAATCCCAAATTCTATGTTTATGGCTCCGGTAGTACCCCAAGATATTGTACAAGTAGTAAAAAAGTTAAAAAATAAAAAAAGTGTTGGATACGACGGCGTTTCTACCGTTGCTGTAAAATATGTTTCTGATATCATAGCAATGCCATTATGTCATATAATAAATGCATGTATAAGCTCAGGTATATTCCCTGATAAACTTAAGACCGTTATCATAAAACCAATACACAAAAAAAACAATAAAGAAGACATGTCGAACTATAGGCCTGTAGCTTTAATTTCAGTATTTTCTAAAATATTTGAAAACATAATATACGAATCCATAAACCAATTTATAACTAAAAATAATATATTATGTGACGAGCAAAAAGGCTTCCGAAAAAATAGAAATATAAATATGGCAATATTTGATCTTATAAAAGTGATTATGAATAATGTGGATAAGAAGAACCCTGTATGTACAATATTTACGGACATGACCAAAGCATTCGATTGCGTAAAACATGACACCCTTTTGACTAAGCTTAACGACTACGGTATTAGAGGCAATGTATTAAATTTAATAAAGTCATATCTTACGGATCGTAAACAATATACAGAAATATCAGAAATATGTACTAAAACTAAACGCGAATTCAAATACCTATCCACTTGCAGAATATCAAAATTTGGGGTTCCGCAGGGTAGTGTTCTTGGACCACTGCTGTTTTTACTTTATATCAACGATCGACATTATTTGCAGACGACAGCACAGTCATAATTGAATGCGTAGATAAAACGAAATACGACAAAGATATAAACAGCACACTCAAAACATTAATAAATTGGCTTAATAAAAATAATCTTGTTATTAATTTACAAAAAACCACAATCATGCACTATTACCAGCGTCTACAGCCAGATAATATTATGACCAAATATAAAGACCAAAACGTAGATACAACCTCAGTGGCTAAATTCTTAGGAGTGTTTATTGATAACAAACTGACATGGAAACCACAAGCTGAATCTGTGTGCCAAAAATTAAGTAAAACGGCCTATCTACTTTATAACCTTGCAAAAAAGGTTAATACAAGCACACTAGTGACAGCATATCACGGACTAGTTGCTTCACAACTAAGATTCGGTGTCATATTTTGGGGTAACTGCAGCGAGAGAGAAAATATATTTAAAGCCCAAAAGCGCTGTCTTCGATCAATGACAGGTCTTAAAAGTACAGAAAGCTGTCAACCTTTATTCAAATCTTTGAAAATTCTTACATTTCCATCCTTGTATATATTAGAAGTGGCTTTATTCGTGAGAACGAACAAACACCTGTTTACGTCTATGGTTGATATAAGACAACATACAAGAACAGTAAGGCCCCAATATAAAAATCAACTTTACACAGGTGGTCATAAAACAGCCTTATCCAAAAAAAATATTTTATTCATGGGTCCGCTTATTTACAACAAACTACCCAAAAATCTCAAAGAATTACCCACCAAATGGTTTAAGAAGCAGTTAGCAAAACTGTTACTAGATAAGTGTTACTACACTATCAAGGAATTTTTAGAAGATAAAACTTTCAATAGAGAAATGTTTGATACAGTAATTGATTTTATTGACATAATAATTTGTAAATCCCGATGGTTTTTTTTTTTTGATGATTTTTGACTTTATTACTATATTTACTTTTCTGACATCCTGTATTGATATCATCGACTTTTTGATTATTATTGACAATATTACTACATTTCTTTATTATTGACACTTTTGTAATATTATAGGTTTTATTTTAAATGAATGATGACTCACAGTGTTACGTGTAAACTAATAATTTGGCTATTTGTTTTGTTATTATTCATTATGTAATTATTTTCTTTTTTTTCCCATTTCTTTGTATGTCAAACAATTTTGCATGCCGTAAGGTAAAATGTATTGGGACTGTCCACAAAATCACCATCTTATATGTATACCTACATTATTAGCAAATAAATGATTTCTGATTCTGATTCTGATTCTGATTCTGTGACTGTAGTTTTTGTTGTTAGTCGTTGCTTTCTTGGACAGTTTTATTTGATTTTTGTGCTAATATTGATTACTATGGCTGATTCTGGACGTCATAAGGACATGAAAACCGCAGCGAGAGCAGTTGTCGTGCTTCAGAGGAAAAATCTCAGAGGTCTTTAGCAATACATGTCGGTGTGTCGCAAAGAGCTAGGTATCCGAAACATGTAGAAGTGGTACCAGAAAATCGAGAGTGCAGCTAGGAGTCTTAGAAAAGGAAATCCTAGAGCTACAACTGCTCCTGAAGATCGCTGTATCAGGTTAACTGCTCGTCGGGAGAATATTTTAACCGCCCGGGCTTTACAAACCCGACTGTGGCAATCAAATGGTACACGAGTCAGTGATCAAATCATTCGTAATCAACTCCACGAAGATGGCCAATGTTTCAGAGTATGTGCCGTTCGACTCAAACTGACAAGGGCTCACCAAGCAGAGCATTTAATGTACGCTCGCCAACATTTGTACTGGACCAAGGCTAATTTTGGTCCGCTACTCTTTATAGACGAATGAAAACAAGGCGAACTTTTGACAGAACCATGCATCCATAGAACAGACCGTTTCTGGGGTTCAAGTGTTACGGTGTGGGCGGAAATTCGATTGGTGTGCAAAACAGAGCTGGTAATTCTGAACGAGGGTGCTGTAACTGCTACCAGTTATGTTTAGCGAGTAGTCTGACTTCATATCATTCCATTTTAACAGAGAGTGGGTTCTGGTTTTGTTTTTATGCAAGATAAGTCTTGTCCACGTACGACCCGTATTACACAAAGAGCTCTTTCTGACACTAGTATTCCAGTTTTGCCATGGCCTGCAATGAGTCCCCTGTCCCGACCTCAATTCCATTGAATATTTAAGGGATCAACTGAATAGAAGCCTCGAACAACAGTCAGGTGAATAGTGTACAGGACCTCATAAACCCGCGTAAAAGTCTGTTGTAACAAATACTGTAACAAAACGTTACCCATCTGATTAAAAGTGTACCTACCTGATAGACTAGCGAGTGCATACGGAGTAGAGGAGGCCCCACTCGCTTCTAAACATAGCATCGCTCAAGCCACAGGCAAAAAGAAACAGTGATACGTGAAATTTACTTTTCTCATTATTTTGCTGCAATTTCCCTAAAAAGTGTTTTTGATTTAGAAAAAAATTAACAACTTTGATTATTGATTACGTTTAAACACTTTCTTAAAACCTAGCCTAAACACGGCTGTCCATAAAAACATGATAAACATTAATACTTTTTAATTTTACCCTAAAAACGTGGTGGGCCCTATTTTGTTTAGAGTAGTTTAGTTTTATTTTACAAAAACAAAACACTTAAAAGTAATTTGAACTTATTATGATGTAATAATTTGTGATATTTTACAATTAAAATAAATGCCCTGTTTTCGGACTTTTATTGGGCGTAAATGGACGTTTATTGGGCATTTACTCAATACGTCCATAAATGTCCAGGCAAAAACCCATCTCTAGTCCCATGTAATAGGGGGCGAGCCTATTGCCATCAACCGGGCACAAATCAAGACTAAGGCTGCTACTGAGAAATTCCTGATGGAAAAACCCAATAATACTTTGACCGACCTGGCAATCGAACCTAAGACCCCATGCTAAGCAGTCGCGCTTTGCGACCACTAGACCAATGAGGCACTCCACAGGCAGACGACACGACGAGGCAGTGACGTAATTATTGTTATGAAATAATGATATTAAATTTCTATGATAACGTTTTTGTGTCTGTTATGCCTCGCGTTCTGTTGTTACATTGTTTAAATCCAAATAAGTTGTGTTATAATCTTGTGCAATTACTTATCAAAAGTAATAAAAGCCTATTTATTTTGATCATTAATTTTTAATAAATAAATAATTAATTAATCATATTTTAAAAACGTTATCTTTTTTAGACGCCACCAATTTCTAATATTATTTCTAAAGTTATGAAATATTATGTAAAGCTTTTTCAATAATATAATGAATATAAATATTAAATGCCTCGTTGGTCGTAAAGCGCGACTGCTGAGGTCTTGGGTTCGATTCCCAGGTCGGGCAAATTATTATTGGGTTTTCCTATAAGGAATTTCACAGTAGCAACCTCGGAGTCTGGATTTGTGCCCGGTTGATAGCAATAGATTCGCCCCCTATTACATGGGACTTAAATATAACTGGCGAAATGTGAGTGTTCTAACGGGTACACCTCTGCCTAACCCTTCGGGCATTACAGGCAGGCGTGATGTTATTTTATGTCGTGTCTAACCCTAAGACGACCCACTAACTAAATATACTTTAAAATATAACCTTTTCGTGTATTAATATTATTTTCTTCTCTATTTCAGTTCTTATATAATGGTGAACGGCGACCTTCCGTTTAACATCAACACACACCTACTCCTACCGTTCGCAATTGTCGTGGTGCTGTGCCTACTCGTTATACTAGTATTTATGGTACGTATGTTCTAAGCAATAAGGTTCATTGTTCAATAGGTTGAATAGTTGCATAATCTTTAAAATTTTGGGGAAGTCTTGTGATATTTTGTGTTAAAGGAGTTAATTTGTACGCGTATAAATAAACTATTAACTCCGTTTATTAAAGTAAGTCTGTTTATGTGTCTGTTTGTTACGCATTTACGACTAAACCACTGAACCGATTTTGATGAAATTAAGTACGGGGTAAGTTTGAATCCCAAGAAAGGACATAGGCTATTTTTATTCCGTGACTTCGTCTGTGTTTGTGATAACCGACATTTTTGCTGCGTTTATACTTAACCTGCCCAGCGTGTCGCCACGCGTGGGAAAGCTATCGGTTTCATACATTTAGCAGGTTGCTCCACGCCACGCGGGGCGGGACTAATGTGATCAGTCCTATGCTAAAGTATGAAACCGATAGCTTTCCCACGCGTGGTGACACGCGGGGCAGGTTAAGTAGCTATAAACGCAGTCTTACGCGGAGGAAATCGCGGGCAAAAGTTGTTTTATAAAACCGATTTTAACAACACATTATCATGATTAGGTTTAAAGAATCTTTATTTCTCATAAAAACATGATACAGTTCACTTAGGGTTCAGTTCAGTTCAGATATAGATAGTGTGTTGTTGTTGAGTGTTTGATAGATATTGCATTACCATAAAATCATTTTATTTCTACTATTACAGATAGTGAAATGCATAAAAGACCGTCGCCGCGCTCGTCGACACCGGCTCCCTAGCCGGGCCCTCAAGAAGATACCCACGTGCAAGTTCAGCAAGGGCGACCCCTACGACACCTGCGCCATCTGCCTCGACGACTACCAGGAGGGAGAGAGGCTGCGGGTACTGCCTTGTGCACACGGTGAGTTGGGAAGTTGTGATGATCAACACTTTGTCAATAATCTTTTACGAGCTTTTAAATTATGCGAAATTAAGTAATTTAGAAAGAAAACTGGCTAACTACAAGCGTAGATATTAATGTCCTTATCCTTTCTATAAAATTTCATTGAATTCAATTATTTATTGACCGAATTATGACGAGAGTATTTGGGGAAAGTCTTCTGGGGATCATTATGACCATATTATCAAACTATACTGCCTGCCTCGTTGGTCTAAAAGCGCGACCTGGGCGAAGTTTTGGCCGAAGGGTGTCGTGTCGTGTATCGGTGAATCCGCAGAAAGCTACACGACACCACGCAGTGCAACACGACGCCGTCACTTCGTGTACAATCTATATCTATACTAATATTATAAAGAGGTAAAATTTGTTTGTAAGTTTGTAAGTTTGTATGTAGGGGGTAATCTCCGGATCTACTGAACCGATTTTGAAAATTCTTTCGGAAATTGGAAGCTACGTTATCACTGAGTGCTATAGGCTATATTTTATTTTAGAAAAAATAGGGGTCCGTAAGATATTTGGGTTTTTCGGACCCAAGGTGTAAAAAATCATCCAAAAATGTTCTTTTTTTGGCGTACGTCGCCTAAACTATAAAAGATAGAACCATAAAATGTTCTAATTAATTAAAGACAAAAATATCTACAAAAAAGTCCGCGACACACTATACCTATCTATTTCCAGTTAAGGCGCTCTACTTAGTCAAAATAGGCTTCTTAAAACAGTTTTATTGCGAAACGTATACATTTTAGAGCAGCAAAAAAAATATATGTAAATCTTGATCATATGTGTGAGAGAACCTTTGCTTTCAAAACACATTTTCGGTAAATTTTCTCGATAAAAAAAAATCATGAAGTAACCATTATAATTGAAATTCTACCCTTTGTAACTGTATTATTTATAAACAGATCTTGATGAAATTTATTACAGTGATGTAATGTGTAATTATAAAGGGAACCTATGTTTTTATTTTTCGATTGAAATAAGATATTTGTAATAATATTGTAGTAAAAGATATTTGTAGTAAACGAAACGTCGCGCCATCGCGGCGTCGTATCGCTTCTCTTTCATTTCTACGCAAAGCGACAGTGACCGCTGAGGCGTGCTGCTAGATGGACCTATGTCATTTTTTTCTCTTCGCCGCTCAAAAATATTGACGTAAATATATTTATTATTTGAGTAGTTCCACTTTGCACCATCAAGTCGCCCCGATGCTGTGGCAAAGTAGACTGTTTAAAATTTTGCGGTGGAATATGCCCCACCAATTTGATTTAATGGAGCAGATTTAATTATGTACAACTAATAAATAATACAATTAGTAAATAAAATTGTACAATAGTTTAGTACTTTTTTTTTTAAATAAGTACTTCCTACATATTAAATCTAAGTTTCCAATACGACTTACGTTTTACTTACAGATAGGTCAATACATTGTTTTTTTTTTCAAATAAATACAAAAATACGAGCAAACCTACCTACACAAATTCTGAGGTGCCAACCCTATTGAGGCAGAATCCACCAAAATTTCATACTAGTGAAATATGCCTGATTAAATCAATTTTGTGGGGAATATTCCACTACAAAACTATAGGCATTTTGCTTTGCCACAACATCGTGGTCGCCTTGATGGGGCAAAGTGGAACAACTCTGTATTATGGCGTGGTGAATAGACGACTTTCATTTATTTAAGGGGGCGTGGCAGTGAATTGATGCCGCCTTCTGCTGGGTGCAGTTCATTATCTAAAAAAGCGTAATTTCACTACTCTAAACAAATGCACCTTTGGTCTAGCGCGCCGGTAACCGACTTCGAACCGTTTCGTCCAGTGACTTGCAAGTTCGAATCACATTAGATGCATATACTTTTTGTATTTTTATTTTTACATAATTTTTATTTAGAAATATAATGTTACTATCATTTTTATAATAATTACTAGCTGACCCGCCGCGACTTCGTTCGCGTGGTATCCTACACTACAAATACCCCTACCCTAACCCTGCCTTACCCTACCCCCTACCAACTCTACCCCTACCCCTACCCTACCTCTACTCTACCCCTACCCTAACCCTGCCTTACCCTACCCCCTACCCAACTCTACCCCTACCCCTACCCTACCTCTACTCTACCCCTACCCTACCCTACACCTAACCTACCCCTACCCTACCCCTACTCTACCCCTATCCTACCCCTGCCCTAACCCTACCCTACCCCAACCCTACCCTACCCTACCCCATATTTTCTCACCGTTTAAACCTTCCCTAGACCTCCACGAACATTTCAAAACCAAAATCAGCTAAATCAGCCCAGCCGTTCTCGAGTTTTAGCGATAAGAGATAGATTGATTTCGCCATAACTTTCAAACCAAACGTCAAATTTTAACAGTCTTATTCATAAAAAGTTAAAATAGGTTTATTAGCTTGTTATAATAAAAATCCCGAAAAGCATTATTCATAAACGTTCTATAACGCTGAAAAGCTTTGTAAGTATTCAATAGCGGCTTCATAACTTAAAACAGGCCGGACCCTACTATAAACCTTTATTAAACAGAAATATGGCCGACACAATGTGCAACAGCTGATTTTTGACAGGAACGTCAGAACCGTTTTAGTGTCAAGGCGGCAGCAGACTAATAACACGCTACGCCACGCCACGTCTGTAAAGCGTACTTATTGGCCACATTTCACATTTCTTTGACTTTTGGCCAATTAGCACGCGTGGGATGGTGTAGCGTGTTATAAGTCTGTCTCGCCCTTTAGTGTTGGTTGAAGCTAGCTGGGAACATACATACATAATATCACGCCTGTTATCCCCGAAGTGAGGAATGAGGTTATACGGGACCGTTGCGGATTAAAAGAGGATGTAGTGACAAAGATAGAAAAGGGTATGCTTAGATGGTTCGGTCATGTTGAGAGGATGAGTGAAAGACGATTAACAAAAGGTATTTTTATGGCAGAGGTGAGTGGCAACGCAGGGAGGGGTCGCCCTAGGAAGACCTACACTGACCTTATTGGTGAGGTTCTTCAGAAAGGTCAGGTGCGGAGTACTCGTAACCGGCGTGCTTGTATGACGAGATGTATGAACGTAGATGAGGCGAAAGGAGTATGTAAGGATCGTAGCAGGTGGCGTTCTGTGGTTTCTTCCTAGCCCCATGGGAAAAAGGCGTGAGTTTATGTATGTATGTTATCCCCGAAGGGTTAGGCAGAGGTGTGATCATTAGCACACCCACATTTCGCTAGTTATGTTTAAGTCCCATGTAATAGGGGGCGAGCCTATTGCCATCAACCGGGCACAAATCCAGACTTCGAGGCTGCTACTAGAAATTCCTGATGGAAAAACCCAATAACACTTTGCCCGACCTGGGAATCGTACCCAAGACCTCATGCTCAGCAGTCGCGCTTTGCGACCACTAGACCAACGAGGCAGTCAAGTCAAGCTAGCTGGGAAGTAGATACATTTTTATAAAAGAAATTGTGATATCGTGTTTCGTGTTAGTTATAATAATATTTATTTATTTATTTTAATGCACAATGTCCACAACATAGTTTATATGCTAGGCTTAATAATAATACAGAAGGCAGCAATACTAAATACGTGCCGACTGGTGAGGAAGTTCTTACAGTGCGAATCAGATTAGATAACACACAACAACATACCCACACAAACATACCCTCTTCTCTCATTCCGCCTACAACGTAAAACCGCGCTGGCCCTATTTCTGCTTCTGAATATATCAACCCAACTGATGAACACTTGGCTTAGGCCCGTGCCATCAGTTCTACCCGGCTAGGCCGAGAAAAATAAACGCTTAAATCAAAATAATATTAATAAACCTTTATTTCAAGCAACTAAGGCCCATAAAACACAAATACATAAATAAGTACCATAACTATAAACTAATACATAACTTATTCAATAAACTTATAAAAACTGCTGCACACGAAGAATCGGCGTCGTGTTACGCTGCTAGGTGTCGCGTAGCTGGCCGCGGAAACGCCGATACAGCACACCTTTCGGCCAAAACTCTTCCTTGAGGAAGGTCATTAAATGATCGGTCGGAACGTGCACCACAAACTAAACAAAATAGGTGCTATGGCGGGCCTCCAACTTCTCCACCCTCAAGGTCCAGATGGCTTTCCCCCGTATGTACTCTACGATGTCCTCAGCCTTCGTGGCATGGTGCAAACGGGACACGTAGAAGAGCGTCGTCGGCACTGCAGGACGTAGTAGTATGTGACATCCAGCCAGTATAATGTAGTATTCACAAGAATACAATGCAATCCAATTTTCTTCAAACAATAAACCCGTGAACGAGAAACGAATCAAGAAGTCAAAAAGCTCTCCAAATGTCACAAGTGACGTTGTAAAACTTTTTTTTGCGTTTTTTTGGCCGTGGACACTAGTTCTTTTGGCATTTAATCTATGGATTCATCGGAACGACAACATAATCACGTTATAACGACAACTTAGCTATGACGGGTTTATTGAACGTTTATGAATAGAGAATTTTATAATAGGTTTATTAGTTCTAATGAGCATTTTAACTAAAGAGTGTTTAAAACCTATTTTAGGGGATTTTTATGAATAAGACTGTAATGAATTAAAGACTTAATATTATCTACATAAACAGTACTTTGTGACAAAATAGTTTATTTTGATAAGGAGTAATGACATGTGTAAAATCAACGCGTTTAATAAATGAAGTTCTAAAAAAATTCAAGATTTTTAAATAAAAAAATGGTTGTTGTGTTTAACTCGAAATAGATAGGTATAGTGTGTCGCGGACTTTTTTGTAGATATTTTTAAAGTCTTTAATTAATTAGAACATTTTATGGTTCTATCTTTTATAGTTTAGGCGGCGTACGCAAAATAAGGAACTTTTTTGGATGATTTTTTACACCTTGGGTCCGAAAAACCCAAATATCTTACGGACCCCTATTTTTTCTAAAATAAAATATAGCCTATAGCACTCAGTGATAACGTAGCTTCCAATTTCCGAAAGAATTTTCAAAATCGGTTCAGTAGATCCGGAGATTACCCCCTACATACAAACTTACAAACTTACAAACATACAAACTTACAAACAAATGTTACCTCTTTATAATAGTATATAGTAATATAGTATATATAGTATATATAGTAATAGTATAGATAAAAATAATAGTAATTAATATAATAATAATTATAATTACTATTTAATTATATAAACAATCACTTTTACATGTACTAGCTTCTGCCCGTGACTTCGTCCGCGTCAAAACTGATTTTTTCATACAAACTTTGGACCCCCGTTTTCACCTTAGGAGGTGCCCCTTCCCAGCGCGGAAGGACTCATTTGATGATTTTTACGACGTCAACTAACTATAAACTACCGTCATGCCAAGTTTCATCTTTATACGTCAAGCGGTTATCGTTATTTCGTGATGAGTATATGAGTGACCTTTCGCTTTTATACAGGGTCATTGAAAATTTCCCCGAAACCTGAAAAGGGATCATTGTACTCATCATTATGAACAACTTTTACTACGGGACCAACCCTGAAATCATGAAAAAAAAATTAGCTGTTCCATACATTACGATCGTGTTGTGTAGCATTTTTGTAGGGAACAGCAGATTTTCTTTTAAACATCGACGTCGAGTCGACTATGAAGCACCTGGGAGTCGTCCTTGACAGCCGGTGGAACTTCAAGGAGCATTTTCGGAGTCTGGCTCCGAGACTGGATCGGGCCGGGGCTGCTTTCAGGCGGCTTCTGCCCAATCTCGGGGGACCAGGCGCCACCTTGGCCACCATGGCCCTCTACGGGGCCCCTGTGTGGGCCTCCACCCTCAGGAGGCGGCCACCAGCCAAGCTGGTCGCACGCCAGAGGGTCATGGCCATCCGGATGATCCGGGGATACCGCACGATATCCGATGAAGCGGCAAGCCTCCTTGCCGGATTGCCGCCGTGGGATCTGGAGGCGACAGTCCTCCAGCACATCTATGAGTGGCGTGTGGAGGCGCAATGCCGGGGCGAAACCCCGCTGCCGCGGCAAATTGTGGATTAAGTAACTCCGGTGCGATTCCATGGCGGCATGGAAGAGGCGACTGTCGCAACTCAAGATCAGGCACGCCGCAATCGCGGTGGTAAGACCCCTCTTTGAGGAGTGGCTGGAGAGGCGCCACGGCGTCCTCACCTTCCGCCTGACGCAGGTCCTCACCGGACACGGTTGTTTCGGGAGGTTCCTGTGTCAGATTCAGCTGGAGGAAACGCCCGGGTGTCACCATTGTGTGGACCGCCCAGAGGACACGGTGGAGCATATGGTGCAGGTCTGCCTTCAGCAGTCACCTCCTTCTTCGAAGCAGTTATGCTAGCGAAGGAGGAGGTGGGACGCGTGAGGGAGAGGACATCCTCCACCTCACGCCCCAGAGGCGCGGGCTTGTGGACGGCGAGTGATAGGCAGGCCCGGGTCGACGGCGCGTTTTGTTCCACGCGCGCCTCAAAGAGCTGTCAGCGCAGGGACGAGGCCCCTACAGGGCCAAACGTCTGCCGGGGTTGCGAGACGTCACATGTTTGCTGAAGGTCTATAAGATTCTTACATCCATTTTGAGAACTAAAATTAACAATCATATAGACATTAATAATATCATGTCTCCCTCTCAAAATGGATGTAGGAATGGGTCCCGCGGTACCAAGGAGCTGCTCCTGATTGACATGGCCATCAGCCAGCAGGTTCGTCGATCCCGTAAGGTTTGTCGACATGCTGGATAGACTACAAGAAGGCCTATGACTCCGTGCCACATACATAGCTTATGAGGGTGCTGGAGTTGTATAAGATCAATGCAACTCTACGCACCTTCCTGACATAGTGTATGGGGCAGTAGAGGATGGTTTTTCGCTATCCAGGGTGTCGACTTGTCCAGCGGAATAGCGAACCGGTCGGCTTACTGGTGAGTGGGTGCGCCTCCTGGCTTCCTTTATTTACTTGGGTGTGAACACAGTGAACTCCAACCACTCCTTTGTTTTTTCCCGCTATACTCAACCCCGCTAATCGCTGGGCCAAATTATTTTGGCCCACCTAAACCGCTTCCCCAGATACCTTGAAAAGAAGAAGGATACAAGAATATGGCTAAAGCTATTCACCTTCCATTTATTTCGTTGCATTCTCTTTTTCTTTATAATATAACTTATCTGTTGATTAATTCTAATCTCATTACCCGCAGTACTTTATCATTACCACTTTTATGAAAGTCATTACCAGATTTACACTTTTCATTACCATCAGTCACCATAAAACTAATTGGCCTATATCTTGTTGTAAAATGTACTCGTATGTAATTTAAAATAAACCACACAGCTGTTTATATTTACCTCGTATTTTTTCATGGGAATCAAAAAATCACATTCTATTTTTTTTTCGTAATTTCGTCGGATTTGCACCAAATCTAAGAAATAACCTGTGGTAAAAGTCTGAATTATGAAGAATTATGACTTGAGTCATTTTTCTTTCCACAATTTCACTCTAGATTTTGCTCCGTATGCGTAAATACAACAAAGTAGTAAAATAAAATTTGAAAAAACTTGTATCATACCTCTAAAAAAAATGCTTTTTTTATACAAAAAGGTTATACACTCGGGAAAAAATGAATGAAACAGCTGCATTTTTTGTGATTTTAGGGCTGGAGGAATTTTTTACTATGTAAAAGTTGTTCATAATTATGAGTACATCGACCTCCTTCTGTATCACTACATTACGTTGTAACACACTGTATATTATTGTTCTCCAAAATCAACCATCAAGTTTGTTGGAATTTTTATTTCATTTTTTATTTATTTACTCTTGATGCTGAAAATAGATATAGGTATATGAAGAGTATAAATGATTGTTTTTATAAACTCACAATTTTGACAATTTGCCAGTTTTAGAATAGGCCTTTTTTGTAATTGATCATTCTGCGCCAAACCCATTTTATTCATGAAATATTTATTCATCTGATAAATCGGTTACTACGGTTAAATTATGAACGGCGAGATTTCATTGGTGCAACCTATAGAAGGCGTGCCCACACTTTCCACCTGCTTCCCCTCAATCCATGAAAGTTGTCTATACACCGGGCCTTAAACACAAAAACCATTTTTTTATTTAAAAATATTGAATTTTTTTAGGACTTCATGTAAACGCACTTATTTCACACATGTCATTACTCCTTATCAAAATAAATAATTTTGTCACAAAGTACTGTTTATGTAGATAATATTTAGTCTTTTATTCATCAAAAGTGGACGTTTGGTTTGAAAGTTATGGCGAAATCAATCTTCTCTATATAAAAACTCAATTGCTGTTTGTTAGTCTCGCTAAAACTCGAGAACGGCTGGGCCGATTTAGCTGATTTTGGTTTTTAAATGTTCGTGGAGGTCTAGGGAAGGTGTAAACGGTGAGAAAATGTGGGGTAGGGGTAGGGTTGGGGTAAGGTAGGGGCAGGGTACCACGCGAACTAAGTCCCTTAAAACAGCCCTTTTAATATGAAGTCGGGAAGTCGGTCTCAAGGGTAGGGGTAGGGTAAGGTAGGGGTAGGGTAGGGTAGGGGTAGGGCAGGGGTAGGGTAGGGGTAGAGTAGGGTAGTAATAGGGCAGGGGTATGGTAGGGTAAGGGTAGGGTAGGGTAGGGTAGGGATAGGGTAGGATAGGGTAGGGGTAGGGTAGGGTAGGGTAGCGATAGGTTAGGGGTAGGGTAGAGTAGGGGTAGGGGTATGGAAGGGGTAGGGTAAGGCAGGGTTAGGGTAGGGATATTGGTAGTGTAGGATACCACGCGAACGAAGTCGCGGCGGGTCAGCTAGTAGTTTATAAAATAATAATATGTATGTTTAGGTTAAGTTATTTATCTAAGGGCTTATGTCCCCTGCAATAGATGAGTTATTAT
This sequence comes from Hoplodrina blanda, assembly GCA_949316365.1. NCBI lineage: Eukaryota > Metazoa > Arthropoda > Insecta > Lepidoptera > Noctuidae > Hoplodrina > Hoplodrina blanda. The sequence continues at coordinate 14,975,397 of OX438580.1, read as the reverse complement.
TTATTTATTTAATCGATACTAATAATGTTTATTTTAATAACTAATGTTTGTAAGTTTGTATGTAGGGGGTAATCTCTGGATCTACTGAACCGATTTTGAAAATTCTTTCACAAATTGGAAGCTACGTTATCACTGAGTGCTATAGGCTATATTTTATTATCAAAAAATTAGAGACCCGTAAGAAAAATCACGCGAACGAAGTCGCGGGGAGAGTGCTAGTATTTAATAACATTAACTAACAATATCATTATTCACTTCCAGCGTACCACGCCGTGTGTATCGACCCGTGGCTGACGCAGAACAAGCGCGTGTGCCCCGTGTGCAAGCGCAGAGTGTTCGCGGCGGGCGAGCGGCGCCGCGTGCACACCGACTCCGACTCCACCGACACTGAGCCGCTACTCAACGAGGCGCTACTCGCGAGATCGCTAATCAGCCAGGTATTTATGCAAAGTATATTTTTTTGTATAAATAATTATGTAAAATCTGAAAATGATAGATGAAGAAAGCAGTATGTAAGGATCGTAGCAGGTGGCGTTCTGTGGTTTCTGCCTACCCCCATGGGAAAAGGGCGTGGGTTTATGTATGAAAATAGTTTGTTCAAAATCGATTGCAATAACCAACCACAAACAAAGCATGTTTTATTTTTGTCCTAAAATTACTAACACTATCAGTATCTCTGGTGCCCATAAGGCCTGGTTCACATTAGATCGGACCGACAGTTTTATCGGGCCGACAAACAACTCACAATTGCTTAGTGACGATTGCAGTTGTGAGTTGGCTGTGGTAAAACGACGGTAACCACGGTGGTGTTCACCATTAGGTCGGATCGGCAGTTTCTAGTGTGAACAGCAACAACCGACAGTCGGTCAACAGTAAAACTGTCGGTCCTACCCAACGACCATACAGCCTATAGACGCCTAATACACGATCTAACGCACGAAAACTATTCTGCCAACTTGCTGAGGTACGAGGGGGACGGGGTACTGCGTTCTGATTGGCTAACTCAAGGTCAGTGCATGTTTACGGCTGACAGGAGTGGTCGAAACTAATACGAACTTGGTGACTATTGGTGAGTGACGACGGTTATAAGACTTTTATGCCTAATGTGTTGACAGACATCGGTCGTCTGTTATTAGAAGTCTAGGTATATTATAGTCGTTGTTCCGACCTAATGTGAACCATCTCTAAAGCCGAACGTCCACCGCCGGCTAAACTAAGTTAGTTTAGCTTAGCTCGCATAGTTGAGCCAGTATTTAATTTCACGTAGCTTAGCTGGCATAGTTTGCGGCGGACGCACATGTATGAAAAACTGGCTCAACTATGCGAGCTAAGCTAAACTAACTTAGTTTAGCCGGCGGTGGACGTTCGGCTTAACAGTCTTTAGTGTTCTTATTAGTCTCTAGAGAAAATTATGGCTTATAATTATGACACTAGAGAGGCTGATAAGGATGCCAGGGAGACTGATAGTGGCTGCAAAGAGACTCGTTAATAAATTAATTAAGCACATGAAGCTATAATTCAAATTCGTTTGTATTGCTTCAGGGCGGCACGTTCGAGGAGCAGCGAGAGAACCCGTTCGTGCGCGCGGCGCGGTTCATGACGCGACTCCGCGCCAGCAGGGAGGCAGACAACACTGAGGTTAGGAGTAACATAGTCGCTATGTTTTATTTCTATTTTATTTGTAACTAACATAGTCACTTTTGAAAATAACTGACATTTAAGGTAGCATTCCGATGTTTTCCGACCACAGATCGCGCGACGGGGTCGGCTTGCGTTGTGTAGGGTTCCATATAAATTCATACTAAGCAGTAAGTCGCGCGACCCTCTCGTGATCGTCGGTCGCGATCGCCAACATCGGAATGCTACCTTTACGCGGACAAAACCACGGGCATAAGCTAGTTAGAACATATAGAAGCTTGCAAGCAAATTTCAAATGACGCAATAGGCTAGTCGAGACCACCATCAGTTGACGTACTTTTTATGACCTGTCAAAACGCGATTCTTTCATAGATTTTGTATGGTAATAGCACGTTGTGACGTCACTTATTTGGCAACTCAATTGTCTAACTATTTATTGATTTAAAAGCCACAAAAAATCTAATTTTGCAGTAAATTGAAAATTAATCGGGTTTTCAGAGCGTTTTTTTTAAAGAAGTTATGTCTTGGAATTATTTATTAATAGTATCAACTACCCAATTGTAGACAGCCTTGCTTGAAAACTATTTTTGGACTAAGTTGTTTATCCTTAAAAACATTATGTGTTGTTACAGGTAGCGTCACCTTCAGAAGACAATGACGAGACTAGTAATGTTAATGACGATACGTGAGTATTATTCATTGAATGTTTATTTCTTTTTCGTGATCAGATTCCTTCGGCACGAATGTCTTTTTTTTACGATACACGAGTTATTTTCAAATCTGACAGCAGTTTTCGAGTGGACAGATTTTGAAAAAAGGAGGAGGTTATCAATTTAGCTGTACTTTTTTTAATTTGTTGCCTTAGAACTGCTTAATTTTTTTTTTGCTTGAGTTCCTGGGCGTCAGTGGCGTTATTAGTGTCCTCTGAAGTGCAAGTGTAAGGACACGTTAATATACCTTATTTATTTATTTTATTTAATTTTAAAGAAAGCTAATATCATACATAGGTACAAGCTACTACTTCTACATCTATAGCTTCTACTTTGCGGCATTATTGTAAAGTTTAATAATTGAGTTATAACTAAAGCATATAATGTTTGTTGTATTGCAGCGTTGAGACAGGCGACAGAGAAGCCCTGCTGCCCAGCGTGCCCGCCGTGTCCACCGTGGGCGTGACGTCAGAGCGGCGCGCGCGTCGCTCGCGGCGCCCGCGCGCGCGCTCGGCCGGCGCAGGCGCAGCGCGGCGCGAGCACACGGCGCCGCTGCTCATATCTGACTCACACTCCATCAACACTGAGACACGGGGCGAGATTGGTATGCCTAATTATTGTACTGAACGAGCCAATTACAGAGTCCATAAATAGTTAAATAAATAAAAAATCGTCATATCGGAAAACCTCGTTACGCAATTATTATTATTCCTTTCAAAATAATAATTGGGGCTATTACACAACAATAACGGAACGTAAAATATTTTTAAATCAATCAAGATGGTAAACGTTTAATTAAATAATATTGAACTATGAAATTCTCACTGCCTTCCATTACGTTCTTAAATATAAAAATATGAATAATGGTGAATGGCTAAATGCGTTGCTAAGCGCAAAACTTGAGAACGGCTAGACCGATTTGGCTGATTCTTTTTTGTTGTGTTCGTAGTATCCTGGAGAAGATTTATATTAAACAAAAAATTTGAAACGTCCCCCGGAAAAGTCGGAAATTTTCACCCAAGAGAAGAAGGGGCGGTTCGCTAGTTAAAAAAAATATTTTCACTCTCCCCAGGTGTAGCAGCATTGCCAGCTGAACAATCGTCGTCAACACCACACCACATGGACTTATGAACGTCTGACCGACTGTTCTAAAGGTCTAACTATCTGACTGCATCGAGTGAGCACGCTCCCTTACCACAGAGGCTTTGTCGCCAGCCCAGTGTGTATGTACCTTTATGTTGATTGTTGTGATAAATTCAGCTCTAGTGCCTGTGCATACGATTCAATTTTAAGTGACCAGATTGTTGTAACTTCGACCTGTTTAAAATTGAGTTGATGTAGCTCTAATTGTTAAAACTTTGACGATTGTAATATCGATACTTTTACTGAAAGATCGTACCGATAAAAGTATCGATAAAATTATAATCGATTATTAGATTGGAAATCGGGTAGCTGAGCGTTCGATCAAAGGAACTAGATGTTCGAATTTAGAATAATATTTATCTAAAGTACTGTAAAATAAGCATAGAGCACTTTGGATCTATCATTGAAATGTGACTATGTTAGAAAATTGTTATTGAAATAAATAAACAAATATAATAAAATATTTCAGGTTATGTCGTCAATTTACAGTAATATAATGTATAAAAGGTGTATGTAAAATCTTAAAGAACTCTTTGAAGTATGATTAGGAAAATGACAAACTATAGTATATTCGCGTTAAGAAAATAGTGAGTCATCAGTGAAACTGAAGGTTGATTGGTATTTCGTCGCCTTGGAGGGTAATGGAGCTATTCCACAGAACTACACTTCTGAGTTATGGACGTTTAAAAAATTAGGATGCAGGTAAAAACAATTATTTGGACATAAACCAGTGTCATATTGTAGTAGAGGATTCATATTTTTACCCTAGACTATTAAAACGTGTAACTATTGAATGCTATAATTAAAAATTACCAAAATATCATGGTTTTTAAGTTATGTGGTTTAGGCCTATTGGCTACTATTTTATGCACAATGTAATACTCGTAGTACGGGGTGTAAGTCACTTAACTCTCTTGTCTCGTTGACTTTTTTATCTGATGACATATAAACTCACTAGATAAAAAGTCGTAAGCGGAGTAGAATATTTAAAAAAAATACAAAATAATTACTTTTTCATTTATTTTTAATAAATTAAATCAAATGAAATGGACTGTTAAAAAGTAATATACTCGTATAATAAAAAGCTTTTTTACAAAAAAAACATAACCGCCTTCAAAAACTACAAAATAAAAAATAACTTTAGTTTTGGAAGTCGGCGGCTTTAGTTTTGTTTTTTGTTATGTAGGTAAGTATTGCCACCGACTTCCAAAACTAAAGTTATTTTTTATTTTGTAGTTTTTGAAGGCGGTTATCTTTTCTTTGTAAAAAAGCTTTTTATTTTTCACTTTTTAGTGCTTGTGTATTATGTTTGAAATCCTTACAAAAAAGCCCTTTCAAACAATACCTCGCACGATATATTTGATTTTGGAAAGTGGTAGGAGGTTGACGTACTTTTTCTTCAGTCAGTCATCGATTACACGTATAAACAAAGCAATTTCACTTGTTACGATATTGCTGCTGTGATCCTATGAGGAGTTCCATTCCCGTTCATATAACCGAATATCTCATCAGAACAAACATCTAATTAAGTTCATTTTAGTTTCAGTATTGCGTTTTTTGTAATTTTTTTCGAAAAACTTCCGATGCATACTCCAAGTGGCTTCTAACAAAAGTACGGTATAGAATTTTTAATGTTTTGGCTTGAGAGAAGCACTTGAAGCCCAGGGACTTTGATGCTTTAGCGACTATGGCATCGACATGAAGCTCAAACGTGAGTTTGGAATCGTGATAAACTCCCAGATCTCGGATGGAATTCGATCTAGGTAGCACTTGATCACCCAGGGTATACGATGTAGCTATGAGTGAGCGCTTTCGATAAAAAGTTAAGACCGAGCATTAAGTAGGGTTGAGATCTAGCTTACTCTTCGACAGTAATCCTCCAGATGACGTAAATCCTCCTGAAGTGCCATCATGTCCAACTGTGATGATATTGTGGCATAGATTTTCATGTCATCAGCGAAACACAACAATTTAGATGAAGTCAGGCAAGAGTCGATGTCGTTGATGTAAATTATGAAGAGCAAGGAACCTTAAGGGACCCCCCTGGGAACAGGCACCCAACCAGACATATAATTGCTTAATACTACTGCTTGGGACCTGTTCTCCAGATAAGAAGGGAACCATCTGAGTAAGTCGCCTTGTATTCCCATAACATATAATTTCGATAGTAGGATTTCATGGTCTATCCGATCAAAGGCCTTACTATAATCAGTGTAAACGACATCGACCTGCTTACCGTTATCCATGGCTTCGGTTATAAAATCGTTAAGGAGGATTAAGTTAGTAACGGTAGATCTACCCTTCAAAAAGCCATGTTGGAATGAGCTAAATGAGTTTTTGAGAGCACTATATACCTGGTTTTAGATAATCCTTTATTTATTTATTTATTTATTTGGCTCACCAACAATTGAATATCCTGATACAAAAATCTTCGCTATAATACAGAGTTTAGAGATCGGCCTGTAATTAACAATTTCTGTTTTGACTCTTTTTTTATGTATAGGCGTTATAAACGCCGATTTCCAAAGTTCGGGAACAACACAAGTATTCAAGGATTTTCTGAACAGAATCGAGATAGGTTGGGCAACGGAAGTTGCACACCGTACAAGAAATTTCGATGAGATATTGACCAGGACAGCTGCTTTAGACGTATCCAACTTGCGTAGCAAGTTAGAAACCTCTTCAGCATTCACTGCGATACTGAAATATCAGATAGGCTGGAAGATTCAGTAAAATGAGGGGGTGGAGAATCTAAGTGAATTGGGCTGGAGTCGAGAAATGTAGAGTGAAAGTACGTTGAAAACGCCTCACATATTGATTCACCGGTACGCAACGCTTCGCTATTATAGTTTAAGGTGCTTTAGGAACGTCATTTGAGTTGTGTCGCTTTTTAACGAAGGTCCAAAAATATTTCGGGTTTTCATTAATAGATTTTTCAGTTAAATTCAGATAGTTGTCATAACATTCCGATTCTAATATCTTAACCCTCTCACAAAGAAGCTTAAGTGTTACGCCATTAGCTATATTGCCGTACTTCTTAATTTTTTTTGAATTTTTCTATAATGGTTTTTATGAGTGCCGAATTGTACCAAGATGGATATTTATTATTGCTTATTTATAAAAATAACCTGATTGAAGAAATTTACTGATTCATTAAATGATCGTGCCGCAAACTCGAGTTCCCAGTTAGTCATACAAATATCTTTGTTTATAGATTCATAGTCACCCTTGTCAAACAGAAATTGCGTCCGTAGCGCACCTTCAGGCAGCGGAGCTAGAACGAAAACTATAGTAATTAATAGTGCTGGATAGTAGAGCTTGAACATTCTGTCACATTAACCAATTGATTTGAAAGTACCAAATCTAAAATTTTACCATACCTATTAAGGACACCATTGTACTGGCCTAAATCTAGGGTAGGTACATAATTCGTCGCTAAGTAAAACTTCGTCGTGACTAATATTGGTCCTTCTTCCAGATTGTTATAAAAATCATGATACACTGAAGGTATGGTACCTTTTGCGCAGAGATAAAGTCTAGAATACAGTATTACGATGTCATAATTTTGGAGGTCAAGAGTTCTATGAGCTCTTACAACTGTTGACCACTCAATAATTATTTTCTATGACTTGTAAATCTTGTAATCACAATGAATCTAAGCTGCATACACTTTTTGACTCTTATTAAAACTACACTTACATTTATTGGCAAATTTAAAAATAACCTGCTTACAGTTAAGAATTGTATTAGATGTGTTGACTAATATAAAGTATGGCTCTTTGTGAGTACGTTAATGCACTTAACTCCATTTCGCAAAAATTGTGGCTTAGCTCCATTGACCTCCAAGGCGACGATTTGTGAAATAATTTCGTGATTGATCAATACTTGGACTGCTGAGCATGAGGTCTAGGGTTTGATTCCCAGGTCGGGCAAAATGTTATTGGGTTTTTCCATCAGGAATTCCTCAGTAGCAGCCTCGGAGTCTGGATTTGTGCCCGGTTGATGGCAATAGGCTCGTCCCCTATTACAGTGTACTAATGCGTACACATCTGCCTAACCCTTCGGAGATTATGTCAATATCAATGTCAGTATCGGTGGATTGCGACAATGTCAATGTCAGGGCGCGGGCACACGATGCGTTGCGGCTCCGCAACGCATCGTGTGCCCGGGCTCTGACACGGTGAAATCTTTGCGGTGCGGCGCCGCAACGCACCGTGTGCCCGCGCTCTCAGTGGACAACAATTACTCACTATTTTCTTAACGCGTATGGATTATCGTGTTCGATTTCTGAAAGTCCATTTGTGAAGTGATTTTAATGATTATTGTTATTCGGACAATGACTAAAGCTTACATGATCACGTATTCAGGAGCAATCTGGCATCAATATAGTGTGCTTAATGTACAGTCAAACAAACTATTTGGTGTATATGCCCGTTTATAATAATGCGTTTATTTCTTACTCTTATCAAATTACAAAAGGACACCCTTATGTTACCCTTACCTATACTTATTAGTTCAGTGGTCAGGGGGCCCTAAGAAGGGAGGGAAGGTCGCCTGGAGCTGGAGAGGGCATAACGCTTTTTCCTTACGTGGCGATTTCTGCCAGTTAACTCCCCCAAGCCGCCTACCAAAATATTTTGTACGAGCTGAGTAAACAATTCTTTATATCACTCAGAAGCATCAGTAACCATAAAAAATGACGCACACAATATTAATGAAAATTGGAAGTGTAGTGCTAATATTATTCTTGCCTGTATATCAAATAGTTTGTTCAACTGTACACTGGGCTGCTAAACATGACGCCTAACCGTCTTGCACGTTTTAGGCTGGGCGCAAACGTCCGGTTTCCGGATCAGGAAGCGTGTAATACACACACACACATGTAAAAAGAAATGTATGTATGTGTAATTTATGTATGTTGTGTACGCTTCCTGATCCGGAAACCTGATTAGGAAACCGGACGTCTGCGCCCAGCCTTACTGTTAATACGGAAATTAATATAAAATCAATACTAACTTTACAAAGACTGGAACAAATCCTGAATGTTTTAAAATCATTTAACTACTACAGACTGACAAAGGAGTTCATATATATAACAAACTTTGTACTCTTAAATATGCTAGGTGTTGAATAGAGTATGGCTAAAAAATATAACACAAATAGTTATAAATCGTTTGGGGAAGTACATAATATTTTTCAATAATCACAATTTACTAAAAATCTTTTAACTTGTTTCACTGCCTCTTAATAGACACTATTTGACCAGGGGGTCTACCGCCATCTCTTAAAACAGTACCATTTTAATATTACTTTGTAATTTCTGTTGTTGGAATTGCATCTCTCGGCGCTGAGCCGAGCGTTGAAAATCCAACAGTGCGGAAGGCATATAATATAAAAAAAAATGAAAGAAATGTGTATGAGATGATCTGCTAAATAATTGAATCGGAAATGATTGGAAGAAAAATATCATCAGTCTGAGAAGGAAAACATCGTGAGTAAACCTGGACTTATAATTCAAATAAGTCTGGAATCGCCAATCCGCCTTGAGCAAGCGTGGTGATCAATGCTCGTAGTAGGACAATTTTAGGCTGGTATTATTATTACATATTTATTAGCAGGTAGTGAAACAGGCACTGTAAACTTACTATTTTGTTTTTGTAATACAGTAATAGATCCCGTTTTCACAGTTGGTATAACTCGCGCCATTACAGAAACAAATTAAAAATGGCGACTAGGCAAAGGAGTATATCATGCTCTCACTCGCACAGTACGCAAGCGAGTGAGAGGACGTTTGTGTATGTCGACGATTTGCTTACTGTGTGACAAAGTACAAAAGATTACATTGAATAACTTGTGAATGTTAATTTAACTGATACAGGATGTAAAAAGACATCACATAGCTGTCACATACTGACCATCAAATTAAGTAACATTGAAAGTTTGGTGGGAAACAACTTTTATTTTTGGGGTGATAATTTAACGCTGTTGAATCCAGGTGCCACCATCACACATGAGAAAGCAAGATGTAAAATTGTCAACACTTAGGCTCTAGACAGACGGACTGCATTTCAACTGCACTCTGACTGCCAAATTGCAAAATGCAGTTAGCACGACTACAATAAAACTGCTAAATGACTGCAATCGAGTTGCACTTGGTGTGCTGGCAGTCGTTGGAACTGCACGCCAACTGCACACAGACTGCACGGTTGGTTGGCAGTTTCATCGCAGTCATCATCATCTGCCTAGCCTTTTCCCAACTATGTTGGTGTCGGCTTCCAGTCTAACCGGATGCAGCTGAGTACCAGTATTTTACATGGAGCGACTGCCTATCTGACCTCAACAACCCAGTAACTAGGTAATACGATACCCCTAGGTAAGACTGGTAGTCAGTCATGGTAACTGCATTAAAACTGGAATTTAGCAGTCGAAGTGCAGTTGAAATGCAGTCCGTCTGTCTAGAGCCCTACTCAGTACGGGGATAACACAGAGTTTAATGAGGTAGCGCACAACGTAACGCACGCAAAACATTGTGTTTACAGGTGCATTGAACAGTACAGAGGCCGCGGGAGTATTTTAAGTTAAGTTATACAATTACAAACTTGTTTTCGTAAAATAATTGAAACTTTCAATAAGACCGGAACAAGAAAATTCCCAGTTATGGTCAACAGCAAAGAAATTATCACAATGATGGGAAGAACATGTTATTTTCGGCTTCATTAAATATATTTTTACACCCGTTAAAAAAGTGCCTGATGCATTACAGAAGTCGAGAAAATTAATATATTTTATAGAAACACTTCGAATAAGGGAATTGGGGTTAAAAATTACAAAGGTGCAATAACAACTTGAGTATTTATTTCCAAAAATCCATATGAATAAATCATCTTTTATTCAAAAAAGTAATATGTGACTTTCTGGTGATTTATTAATATGGATTTAGTCTTAATTCTAAAGATTATGTTACTATTTATCTATGCTAATATAAAGCTATACGAAAATCATTGTAGATAGATTTGAAGACGGTTATTAACAATTTTAGTTTAGATCGTAATTTAAATGATAAATGGTAGCTAAGTTTTTAATTCAGTGATGTCTCGAAATTATTGTATGCTCCATTAGTTTTGTTATACTGTACTATACTCCTAACCAAGGAATAAGTTTTGACAGTTTGACATATTTTCTATACAAAAGCTGTCTAACCGCCATATTTATCCCTCCGGTTTAGTTATCTGGCAATTGAAAAAAGTGATGGTCCAAAAATGTATGGACCAAAAACCCAGAGTCGATTTAGACAAATCTGGTATCAATAGCTTTATTAAAATGCACAATTTACCCCACCGAAAAAATTATGCCCATATCCATGGGATATAAAAGTTATAGGCTAACAAAGTATATTGGAAAAATCATGTATAACTGATTGTTTTTACCAGTTTTTGCAACAGCAATATATTAATAATGAATAACTTGTTATTTTTATCAGTTTTTTCAACAGCAATATTAATAATAATAATCATAGGACAATAATAAATATAAGTAGCGATTATATGAACCTATCAAGTATTAAATGTTATATTTCACAGCTTGTAAATCATATGTCAAGATACTTTTGTCGTGAAATCTTTTTACAGTTGAATGTGCCTATTTTGTCTCAGATTATTTATTTTTTCAGTCGCTTACTTATTTAAAAAAAAACAAATACTGTGGGAAAAATATTTATTTCAATTATTTTCAATGTCTATTAATATATCATCTAAGAACCCAGCGGTTGCATAAGGTCGTCTTGGTACCTGGCCCAGGCCAGATAATGAATAACAAAGATAGGTAGGTAATTATGCTAGAGAACTTAAAAAATAGACGTAATCTCATTAATAAAGGACTTTGAACTTGATAGTTGCATATGACCGCTAGTTATATTTATTATTGTCCTATGATTATTATTATTAATATAATGCTGTTGAAAAAACTGGTAAAAATAACAAGTTATTCACGATTTTTCCATATATACTTTGTTCGTCTATAACTCATATACCCCATGGATATGGGCAATTTTTTTTCGGTGGGGTAAATTGTGCATTTTAATAAAGCTATTGATACCTAATTTGTCTGAATCGACTCTGGGTTTTTTTTGGACCATCGCTTTTGTCCTAAAAAACTAGTTTCATTGTCAGCCAATCGGATAAATACATTCTCACATTTTTTTAGGAATTGATTTTAAAAGAATACTTTGATATATTATGCGAGTGTAAAAAGACACAACTACGAATAATTATCAAATTATGTAACATTGAGAAAAAATATTTGTATAAAAAATTACTAATGTGCCATGCAATGTAATTTTATGTAATCCACGTAATGTGCATGTATAGAGTTCGTAGGAATATTTTCCGCCTTATAATAAAACAAAGTCCTTGCTTAAACATCAAAGTTTTTGAATTTCGAACTTTATTCGATAAAGATTTTTTAGTTTGTAAGGCTAAGCGCGCACCGCGATAAAAATCGTTGCGATTTTTTTAATTCGAAATAAAATCTATAAAAAATTTATTTTCGCAATGCGCGGATTGTAGTATATTTCTGTGGTTCACAGATTTGCGATATTTTTCCGCAACGATTTTTTATCGTAGTGCGCGCTCGCCCTAATACAAAAAATTGGCTCAATGGTTTGGTTTAAGCAAAATCTTTGTTTTATAATAAGGCCTTCAAAGCTTAGTTAGAAGTTGGAATTTTGACTATTAATACCTTTGTAACCAGAAAATTTCAGATAAAAAAAAATCGCAATGATTAGAAAAACATGTTTCCGGTTCCGTTAAACGTCTTTTTACACTCGATATATATATATTTTTTAATATGGTAACATTTCACAGTTCCCCACTAATAATTTAAATTAATATTCCAAAATGGGTTGTGAGTCAATCTGCTTGCACTACATCTAAATCCCATATAGTTATCAAATTATTGTGTATTTTATGATAATTACGGAAGATTTTTTTTGTAAGTAATTTTATGTTTAAATTTTAGTGATTACGATTATATTAAGAATTGTTTTATTTTTTAATTATTACTCGTTAATTAATAATACAAGCTTTTCGGTTTTGAACTAAAATGCATCCATCCATTGTTTTTATAGCGGCTTTATGAAAATTGAAATTTTACGAAATAGGAAAAATTTTGCAATCCAAATTTTTAAAAGGCACAGAATTGTCTATGGTTCTATGATAGATATGCCGCCCATTTCTCCGTCACCTTAGCTTTTTGCATCTACTTTTTTATTAATAGGTTTTGCAAACATACAGACATTTTATGTGTATGTGTCAGTCTGATAATAAAGATTACGAAATAAGCATCTAAAAATCTTAAAAAGTCTATTGTATTTTAGTTCAGTGTCGAAGATTAACTCACTAATATCTGTATATAAGATAAATAAATCACCCTGTATATAGGATCAGTTGGACTGTAGGTAACGCCATAATAATGTGACTAAACACCGACTAATACTTATACTTTATTATGTGATAATACTTAACTATGCTACGTTGACGTGCATATCACTTTGTTGAGGTGAAGTAGACAGCGATCAGCGACCAATTGAATGTAAACACAACTTAGGCGCGTTGCTCACTGGTAAGTCGAGGCGACGTCGCGTCAGCGGCGGTGCGGCGACGTCGCAGCACGGTCGAGGATAGGTCTCTGCGTAGAGTCGAGGCGCAGGCGGCTATGCTTCCTTCACATTTTGAATGACAAAATGGCGGTGGAATCGTGGCTTGGGCACACTGAGCGCCCCTCCTGCGCCTGCACCTCGCCTCCGCCCCGCCTTGCCCTCGCCTCCGCCCCGACTGCACCTCGCCTCCGCCTTGCCTTCACCTCGCCCTCGCCGCAACTCTTGTATGTGAGCGCACTACCATTCATTTGTACCTGAAGAAAACCTTGTTGCGGCGTGCCTCTAAGGGGCGTCGCCCACACGATTAACAGTCGAGGTGCAGTTGAGGCGGAGGCGCATAAGAGGCACGCCGCAACAAGGTTTTCTTTACAAATGAATGGTAGTGCGCTCACATACAAGAGTTGCGGCGAGGGCGAGGTGAAGGCGGGGCGGAGGCGAGTTGCAGGCGGGGCGGAGGCGAGGTGCAGGCGGGGCGGAGGCGAGGTGCAGGCGCAGGAGGGGCGCTCAAGTGTGCCCAAGCCACGATTCCACCGCTATTTTGTCATTTTGTCATTCAAAATGTATAGCCGCCTGCGCCTCGACTCTACGCAGAGACCTATCCTCGACCGTGCTGCGACGCCGCACCGCCGCTGACGCGACGTCGCCTCGACTTAACCAGTGAGCGACGCGCCTTATGCGCCCGCGCCTCAACTGCACCTCGACTGTTAATCGTGTGAGCGACGCGCCTTAGATCACGCCACTCAAAATGAGTTAAGACGGAAACAGACTTGTAACACGCTACACCACGCCACATCAGTGGAGCTTACTCATTGGCCACATTTCTTCTCGTGAAACTAATCTTGGGCCAATAAGCACGCGTAGGATGGCGTAGCGTGTTTCCGCCTTTATTCAGTGACTCATTTTGAGCGTCGGAAATTACGCCAGAGGAAGCTTACTTTAGGCTTCAGGCTGTTTGAGTTGTGACCATAAAGTTTGCATTGTTGGAATGTTCCATAGACAAGCAGTTTGAATATGGTGTCAATAAAACTGTCTTCTTTATTTAAATTAATTCGAACATTGCGTGCGTCAACGTAGCGTTATAAAATTATAAGTTTAAGAACAAGCTATCCCCATAAGCCATAAACAAATTGAGGTAACTTTTCAGAATTGTATAAAACCGAATTTGTAGAAATGTATAGATTTGTTCAAGATTTTAGTTACTTAAATAATTTTGTAGATTGTATTATGTTTAGGTTTAAAAAAATGCTTTGACTCAAAAAATATGTATGTAAATATGATAAATGACTCAAAAAATATAATAAATGTTGCTTAAATTCATCAGTAAAGAGTCCTTATTTTTTAAACGTTTGTTTTTTTAAAGGATAGCTTGTTGGTTTTTATTTTACAACTGTTTTAAAAATGCTTTATTTACTTGTGATATATAATTGTATGATTAACGAACGGTCGGTCGCGATGTGGACTTTGTTTTAAGATGTGTATGTTATTTACGCTAGATTTGTGGTCGATGACCGCGAAACTGATTCGCCGGTTTAGAAATAAAGCCAAAGGAAATATTTAAACGATTTTTTATTTTATTATTTAGAAACCCTCAAGCCCCGTAGTAAACAGAACTACAAACATGATTACAGACGAGTTGCGCAACACTGTTGCGGCAACATGTTTTTTTTATTGATATAATAATAGGATATTGTTATTATATCTATCTATAAATCAATGCCACTTTTCGTTGTAATTTTATAACTCAAGAACGGCTGAACGGATTTATCTTATCTTGGTCTTGAAATGTTCGTGGAGATCTAGGGAAGGTTTAAAAGGTGAAAGGGGTAGGGTAGGGGTATTGGTAGGGGTAGGATACCACGCGAACGAAGTCGTAGCGGATCAGCTAGTTTGGTATATAATATTCTTTCAACCGAATTTCGGTCACGGTGGCCAATCTCAATGAAAGTGAGCCAAGTTCGCAGGAGATATTCTAGTGTAAAAAAGTATGTGCGCAAACACAGATGAATGATATGACGGCAATCCTACACAACCGGGCAGAGATGAGGCGCAGGACCAAAGGCTTATGGTCAGCGCTCATTATCACAACACCATCCTCTTAAAATCCAACCGTTAGCTGACAGCGCGCCGCCCGCGAGCTTTCACCTTATTTATCTTGTCATTCTAAAAAATATTTTAACGCACAAGATTTAAAGCACTAACTTGAATGACAAATTGATGAACCCCTAACTCGGCAATGACACTTGTTGCGTTCAAGAGACCAATATACACATAGCATTTAGGAAACAAGTTGTCTTGCACGTGTATGGCTGCAAAGATGTTTGTGTTGTACGAGAGGTTTTTCACCTACTGTTTCTTAGAATCTATAACGTAACCCCGTTATATTAAAGATTATGATAAGGTACTGGACTATCTAAAAATAAACTGTGACCCTTTGAACCTACAATCGGAAATTTTATTACATATGACCTCAAAAAAAATCACAAACAAAAAAAATACCTACCGACATACATTGTTTTAATTAATTTAATGACAGATGAAACAAATTATCTTTATGTACAGTTAACAAACGAAATAGGTATGCAGGCTCGTCAGATATACACACATCAAAAGTGGCTAGGGATCAACATATATTTTTGCAATAACTTTTCTCCTGATTGATATTAATTAAAATTTTCTTTAAGGATTCATCAAATAAAGTGTTTTCGTTTGTCACAGTAACGATAAACCAAGTCACCTTTGCATTAATAAAGAAATTTGCCATTTTCCTAATAAAGGGATTTTTGACATTTGAACCACTAACACAAAAGTTCGAAAAAAAGACTGAAATAACAGTTTTCTTTAAAATTTTATTGGGTAACTTAAACAATTAATAATCCGTGTTTCTACCGCGAACACTAACAACACAAGAACATCGGTTTGGCATACTCAAAATGAGTTCATCCAAATCACGCTGTGGAATGGCCGCCCATGTTCGTTGCAACAACAAAAAAAGGTCTTCTTGCGACTGGATACCCTCCATATTCGGCAGAGCTCTTCTCTGTAGCATATCCCATGCATGCTCAATCGGATTTAAGTCTGGCGACTGAGCAGGCCAGGGCAGGACATTGATGTTAGCTGCGGCGAGAGTCTGTCTTACAACTCTTGCGGTGTGCGGTCGTGCATTATCATGCATTAACTGAAATAAGGGACCGATTTGCACTTGTAGAGGAACGATGACGTCTGATACAATCGTCTCAGCATAAATTTGAGCGTTGAGGTTGCCTCTGATCCAAATCAACTCAGTTCTTCCGCCGATCCAAATACCCGCCCATACCATGATGGTTCCACCACTATAAGGATGGACTTCCTGGCAGGATTTTAATCGCTGTTGGCGTCCAGGGGTTCTCCAGTGTCGTATACGTCTTGTATCCGGTCTCATACCAAAACGAGACTCATCAGAAAAGCACACGAAACGCCATTGTTCTTCTGCCCAATTTCTGTGTTCAAGAGCCCATTGATATCGAATCCTACGATTGTGCATTGCTATAGGTGGTACCCGTAGCGGTCTTCGGGAATGAAGGTTCACTTCATGCAAGCGGTTTCTGACTGTTTGGTCGCTAATTAAGTTCCCTGAAGAGTGATGAAGCCTCACGGCTAACATCATGGCGGTTATTGTTGGAGCTCTTCGAGTTAAGATTTGAATGTATCGGTCTTGTCTCCGTGTGGTGCAGCGATACCGTCCTCCATGGCGCTCAGCCACGGTACCAGTGCTTCGGTAACGTGTCCAAAGTCGACTGATAACACTCTGACTTGTATTCAGAGCTAAAGCCACAGTACGTTGCCGGGAACCAGCTTCTATCATTCCCACGGCTCTGAGCATTTCTTCCCTGCTTAAATGACGTCGCCGCTCCATAATAACTTTGGTTTTAATCAGTAGTAGGGAAACAGTAGCACTAATAATGTCTTCAATGCGTTGTATGTTTTTATAGGGAAAATATTGACAGCTGATTTTCATCTTTTACTCGAATTTGATTCACAGTTCCTGATTCAAATTATGAAATGCACCAAAAAGGATCCATATAAATTTATAAAATCATAAATTTATTACAAAGCCACATCTCAATCTCAAGAAATCCGCATAAAAATGCTTGATCCCTAGACACTTTTGATGTGTGTAGTTGAAGTTTTCTTAGAAATCGATGGATGTCTTTGATTGAAACTTAACTTGATTAATGAACTGTTTATTATCTACTTTTTAAATTAAATTACATTTGAAAACATCCATCGGTTTGTAAGAAAACTTCAACAATATCTGACGACCCTGCATACCTATCTCTTTTATAGACTGTACATGTACCGTCTGGAGATACTCGTATGTATTTCGCAATGAGTAGAGCTGTGAGTACTTACGGAAAAAAAAAACATGCTAACATTTAAATCATCAGTCACTTCTTTAGGCTTTAGGTGCAAACACGCTGCTACTGGCCTATTTTATTTTAAATAATTATTTTTTTAAAATAACAATGAAAACGTTGATGTTTATTTTGCTTATTATCAAGTGCGTTTATGGTGAGGGGAGCGGTCCCGTAGTGGTTACTTCGAAGGGGACCATAAAAGGTTTGAAGGGGGATGGAGATTATACAGTGTTCTTGGGAGTGCCGTACGCTGTGGTGGATGAAAGTCATCCATTTGGGGTGAGTTTAAATGTTTTTTTTTATTACCCTGTAAAACGACACAAGGGCGCTACGATGATTTTAGATAATCCCTCTTTTTTTCTATATTTTTTAGGCCCAGTAGGTGGCAATGATTATCGCGACATTAGTAGCATTGTTAACGTCTTTTAAAGTGCAGAATATGGTCTGGTGAAGAGCACTGCATTCGCACTGGGGTTTTTTATTTAATTACCGGAAAATGGGGTAAGTCGGGATGAAACTTTCAGAGAAATTTTAACGTTGAAACACTATAATTTGCTTCTTACTATTTTATTTCCATTCAATTTTTAATTTTATCACAAGTCAATTAATTATCAGAATTGTCAACACAAAAAAATGCCTGATTCCATGAAAAAATTATAAAAGCTTGAATTATCAAAATAACTTACTAAGTTGAATAATTCAATGTGTACTAAAGTAATTTTGTGAACTCGTTAAATACAATTATCACCTTTGACAATGGAGATGTTAAGTTTACACTTACCTAACAGTTTTGTGTTTTGAACTTTAACTCCATAGCATTAAGGTCGATTTTTGCAGTCCGTAACCGTGTGGTTGACTGTATAAGGAAAATATGATAATGCGGTTGCTAGTTTTTTGCACAAGTACCTCCACATTGATTTTTAAGTATATTCGTAGAATGTAAATATTGACTATTGTTTTTATGTTTTTATTGTAAACTAGCTGACCCGCCGCGACTTCGTTCGCGTGGTATCCTACACTACCAATACCCCTACCCTACCCCTGCCTTACCCTACCCCCTACTCTACCCTACCCCTACCCCTACCCTTGAGACCGACTTCCCGACTTCATATTAAAAGGGCTGTTTTTAGGGAGTTCGTTCGCGTGGTATCCTGCCCCTACCCTACCCCAACCCTACCCCATATTTTCTCACCGTTTAAACCTTACCTAGACCTCCACGAACATTTCAAAACCAAAATCAGCTAAATCGGCCCAGCCGTTCTCGAGTTTTAGCGAGACTAACAATCACCAACTGATTTTTATATATATATAGTAGATAGTAGATATATAGTAGAAGTAGATAAATTATAAGATAAACACTCAGCCGCACATTGGACTCGTGGTCGCAAGCACGACTGATGAACGTGGGGTCCTGGGTTCGATTCCCAGGTCGGGATAAAATTTTTGGTGGCGATATGATCTGGAGGCGTACCACAAGGGCTGCTTCGAGGTGGCGCGGCAGAAGAGTTCTTGGTAGGACTTAGGGGACCCCTTAACCCAGTAGCAGGACAACAAGTAGACTAGGGAAAAAATAATCATTGTACCCAGCTCGCGGCGAGATGGTAACACCCACACTGTTAGAGATCCAAATTCAGGACCCACCACACAATGTGGATGTCCAAGACAACAAACAAAAACAATTCTTATGTGTTCCTAATTATGACAACGTAGATCAAGCAGGTGAGCTAAAAGTCAAAGTTCATTCATTTCAATTACACCACCAAAAGACACAAGAGAAAAATATGATAGAATCTAGTTGTCCCTTCTAAAATGTAGTTTCATATGGTCATGGAAGAGAATGGGCAAGAGATAATGAATTTAAATGAATGAATTAACCTGAGCCATCTACATATTTCAGGCAGCTGCACCTCACCCCGGCTTCAACAGCACGTTCGAGGCCTACGACGACAGCGTCGCGTGCCCACAGTACAGCAGAAGCGGCGCGCCCGTCGGCACGATACAATGCCTACAGCTCAACGTTTACGTACCGAATACTTCCAACAATAAACTACCCGTAATGGTCTACATCCACGGAGGATCCTTCGTACTAGGACGCAAGGGAATGGCTGATTTATCACCAAAATTCTTAATCAGACATGATGTTATAATCGTCTCAATTAACTACAGATTAGGACCATACGGCTTCCTGTGTGTTAGCGAACCAGGTTTCAGTAACCAAGGCTTAAAAGACCAGATTCTAGCGCTAAAATGGATAAAAGACAATATCGAAGCATTTGGGGGAGATAGAAAAAAAATAACGGCGTTTGGACAATCGGCGGGAGCCATGACTCTAGACATACAACTGCTGACTAACGAAGATTTAGTTCAACGAGCGATATTGCAAAGTGGGTCTGCGCTGACAACATGGGTTATCGCAACACAAAATGATAGTATACCTCTCAATATAGCTTATAACCTTGGATATACCGGGGGAAGTGTAAAAGGAGCGCTAGAATACCTCAGCAATAAAGACCCTTTAGAGGTCATGCAAGCGACACATAACGCACGTATCGTGAGTAGACGCGGTCATCCACTAACAAGGCCGTGCGTAGAGACTATAGGAGACGATGCACATTTAACCGATTTCCCTCTCAATCTACAACCCCAAGTCAAAGGCATGGATCTCATGATCGGACATACAAACAAAGAAGTCATGTTTCTATACCCAAAACAATCTGACAAAGCGTATTATGAGAATTACAGTTTTGGAGACGAATTAGTGAAAGATTTTGACGGAATTTTCGACGAGGATACTGTCAGACATTTTTACGTCGGCGATCGGATCTTAAACGCAAATTCACAAAGCGATATTTTCGATTTCGGAACTGACTTTGTGTTTTGTTACCCTACTGAGAGAACGGTAGACAAATATTTGAACGCAAATGCAAATAGAGTTTACAGATATGTATTTTCGTATGAAGGGGGTAGAAATAGGGTAAAGATTGCTGGGAATTTCACGTCGCCTGGCGCGTGCCACGGAGATGATCTGGGATATTTGTTCGACATGACAATGTTTAAGAATAAAGTACCAAATGAGGAGGACCAGAAGATGATTGATACTATGACGACAATGTGGACTAATTTCGCTAAATACGGGTAAGGTTTACTAAATAATATTTTTATTGAATATCTCATTAATGTTACATCGAAGCATTATTATCTTGTACCCGATTCCGATTTTTTATAACCCTCTTCACGTTACAGCGACCCGACTCCATCTTTGACAGATTTGATTACCGTGCAATGGCTGCCAATAGAAGCGACGGAAGCGAGACGGCGGCCATTTTTGAATTTGAACAAGCCAATCACACTTGAATATCGGCCGTTTTACAGAAGGATGGCTTTCTGGGAACTGTATTACAAAGTGAACAGGAATAAAGAAAAAGGATACAAAGGGAATTAAGAATTTAATAAAGATTTCTGATTTTTAGAATGCAATATAAATAAACAAACTTCAGGTATTTATTTTGTTATAAAAATTGATGTCTGAAGACGGAACTTGTCAGACCGGATAGCCGTAGAAGAAATATTATGTTGGATCCCGTGTAGAACGTAGTAATCGATGAATAAACCGTGTCAATATTTAAAAAAAGAAATATTTTTATTTCATTTGTTTTTATTAATAGTTTAATTCTGCTGACCACCTGCTGCCCATGTCAAAATGTCTCTCATTTTTTTTGACTTTGAATTTGTTCGAGGTCATTAATTTAATTATTGAAATTATTTATGGGTTGATAAAACTAATAAAGCTCAATTCTTCAATTTCAAAATCAAGATGCTACAAAATAAAAGCCAGTAATAGACCCATAACATGTATTTAACATTCTTGTTTAGAGCCTCACACAATTGGGTAGTTGACACTATTAATAAATAATTCCAAGACATAACTTCTTTAAAAAGACGCTTTATTTTAGCGCTGAAAACCCGATTAATTTTCAATTCACTGCAAAATTAGATTTTTTGTGGCTTTTAATTCAATAAATAGTTAGACAATTGAGTTGCCAAATAAGTGACGTCACAACGTGCTAATAACATACAAAATCTACGAAAGAATCGCGTTTTGACAGATCATAAAAAGTACGTCAATTGATGGTGGTGTCAACTAGCCTATTAGATCATGTTACTTATATACAAAGTATACATAAATAACTACGCTATATCATTCACAATGATCTGAGACAGCCATCACAATTCCAAAACTACGTGTATTTATTTCTAAATTAGCATTATTGAGGCTTTACGAGCTACTAAAAATTGGTACGTTCGACTAATTTTTGTGATAAATATGTATTTTACGGAACTAACATTTTATATGCAACGTTATTTTAGCAGATGCTTTGGTTATGCATTATTTCTGTTACTGTCACACAACTGTCAAACTACAGGTGCAAGATAGAGACGAGAACATAAATCAAAGTACGAGAATAACGTTTATTAATCTTAAGGTCTGTATCGCCAGACATTTTCAAAAGTGGAACAGAATGTGTATAAAATTATCTGCCATACAATTGTATCGGAACTTACGAGGGTGGTGAAACAAACCCTTATCCCGAATGTTCTATTTTCAAAAGTCGAAGTCGAAGAGATTAGGAGTAAGTCGATTTCGCTCTAAAAGCCTCAATTACCTCTTGTCACATTAACAAATCGCTTAAAATTATAACACTGAAATGTAAACAACATATCGACGTGCAACCAATATTCAACCTTATGCCGACCAAGATAACATATACAACTAGATGGAATGCGAGCACCTGTTTACCAACTCCGAGGGCTTCACACGAACTTAATTTTGTTCAATATTTAAATTGGAAAATTTAAAAAATTAAAATTCCACAAAAATGCTATAGAATAGTCATATTTCCAATTCGAAAATCGAATCGAATATTTTTATTTTAGCGTACTTAAGCTAGGCCTAGGTTACAGGCAAGTCACGTTTCAAATTGTCTTATCAACTAGTATGGCTCCACATTGGCCCAGTGTGTAAACGCAACCACACCATCCGTATACAACAGTGGGCCATTTGGAGCTATACAAAATTATGTTAAGTTAATCCAAAAAATATAAGTGAACAAAACCTTACTTAGAGAACAAATTAAAGATATACCTATAATACTTACAGAGCTAAGTCAATCTAATATAATGGGCACTAACTCTCACCAGAAGAAACGTACTTTCCTAGTACGATAAAATACTAGATCATTTCTCTCGACAATTTTACTTACATCAAAGATTTTAATTGCGAAAATGTTTACAAGTTCAAAACTTTTAAACCTAAGTTTGTATGCGTCTTGTCATTTGCAAATGCATAATGACGGGTCACGCCCCCCTTTGCTAGTCTCTGTGCCCCCCACTCTGAAAATCCTTAGTCCATCATTTAGTCTCCCTGGTTCCAACTGCATTGTAATCAGTTTGAAAGTATGCTAACTACAAAATTGTGTCTATCTATTATGTGCGTGTAATTTGCATGTAAAGCTATGTGGAGTTTAAGTCAGAGTACATTTAAGCTTTGTTTTTCCAAAACGATCCAACCCACAGTTACAGTTACCGGCACGTAAGTTGGCAAGAGTTTTTGTAGTGGGGGAAGTTTGCGCACGCACAATTTCATACATTTTTATATGCGCGAACTTCCCCCACTACGAAAATCTCTTGCCAAGTTACGTGCCGGTAACTGTACGTCAAACTAAATCAATATGTCAAAAGTGTTTATTACTATCCATACAGAAACAGGTTAATGTACAGTTAACAAAAGAGATAGGACATGCAGGGTCGTCAGATATAGTTGAAGTTTTCTTAGAAACCGATGGATGTCTTCGATTGAAACTTTATTAATGAACTGTTTATTTTCCACTTTTTTATTAAATAGGGTAGATGACACCACCAATCAACTGACGTACTTTTTCTAACCTGTCAAAACGCTATTCTCCCATAAATTTTGTATGGTGTAAATAACTATGACGTCACTTTTGAGTAGACTCAATTGACTAACTATTTATAAATTAGAAAGCAATAAAAAATCAAAACAGACAGTTAATTGAAAATGAATTGGGTTATCAGGGCTAAAATAAAGTGTTTCTTTAGAGAAGTTATGTCTTGGTATTATTGGTTAGTGATGTCATCTACCCTATTACATTTGAAAACATCCATCGGTTTCTAAGAAAACTTCCAACTATGTCTGACGGCCCTAAATACCTATCTCTTTCATTGACTGGTCATCAAAAACTTCTGCTTAGAATAGATTTCAAATTAATCATTTTTATGTAGGTTGGTTCGTTTTAAGAGAACTATTCATATATCATTAATATGTCTATTTTCATATACAATACTGACTATCTACTCTAAATTCATAAATCTTCTCTAGAACAAAATTAAACTCTTCTAGAGTAATTAACAATCTGTAAACAGAAACGCAATGAAAAATTAAAAATAAGGCGTATTTTTTTAATATCTATTGAATCGAATAAAACCTTCGCAATCTCTATATAGTTTTAAACAAAGTCACTTCCCGCCGTTTGTAAGATCACATCTTATAAACTACGCAACGGATTTTAACGCGGTTTTCATCAATAGATAGAGTGATTCAAGAGGAAGGTTTGTACATATATATATATTGTACCCGTGCGAAGCTGAGGTGGGTCGCTAGTAAAATATAAAGTGAAAATTATCTTGTCTATGGATGTCAGGTCGATCTCGGTTCCGTATAGTTGTCGGGTAGTCCGTTGGTGTGTGGCTGGTACAGCGGAGGCAGGCGCGGCATCTCCGAGGGATCCGTGTGTCATTCAGCCGCCCGCGCTTCTGCGATCACCGCTCTCGCTTGCTCCAGTGCTTTCCTGTGAATATTTTTTTTTTTATATATATAACAATCGGGAGGTTTTATCCAAGGGGTATCGTATTACACAGTTACTGGGTTGTGGAGGTCAGATAGGTAGTCGCTCCATGTAAAATACTGGTATTCGGCTGCATCCGGTTAGACTAGAAGCCAACCTTAACAAAGTTGGGAAAAGGCTAGGCAGATGATGATAGAACAATATAACGAACTTTGTAACTGGTTGAAATGCAGGTTAAATGTTATATATATTATTCAAATATTCGTATATACACATATACTCGTATAGTGTCCTTTACACTGTGCACTAAAAGGAGAAATACATATTTCATACCAAAAATAACAAAATATTTTTGCTCAATCGTCCTTAGTTCGACGATCAGGGGTGTTATTCTCACGAAACTAGTATGGTCCCCAGTGGATTTTCAACTTTATGCTGTAGATCACAACGTTGTAAATCTATTAAAGACAAACTGTTTCGGAACTCGTCGTAGAGACAGTTTGTCGTTAATGGATTTTCAACTAAATAGTCTAGAGCAAGGCTGGCCAATAGATTTTCCAGGTGAGCAAAATTTCTTAGACTGTGGCGGCGCCGGGCCACCGGTAGTCCGGTACCCCCAAATTCATAAGGTAATTTATACACAATAAAGACAAAATTTGCTTTATTGTACTTTATTTGTAAATGAAATAAAAAATCATTTTTTTTTATTTAATGTGAACTGTGAAGAGGTTTTCCTGATAGTAATTTGTCGATATTTGGTTTTAAATTTATTGTTGGCGACACCGCGCGCCCCGGCTTGCCGCTGGCGGGCAAATTCAAATGCCTTGGCGGGCCACTTCGTGGCCCGCGTGCCTGGGTTTGGCCGGCCTTGGTCTAGAGCATAAAGTTCAAAATCCACTGGGAACCATACTAGTTTCGTCGACGAGTTCGTCGTCGAGTCTTTTAGAGAATAGCATAG
This sequence comes from Hoplodrina blanda, assembly GCA_949316365.1. Taxonomy (NCBI): domain Eukaryota; kingdom Metazoa; phylum Arthropoda; class Insecta; order Lepidoptera; family Noctuidae; genus Hoplodrina; species Hoplodrina blanda. The sequence goes on along the minus strand of OX438580.1, from coordinate 14,950,036 downwards.
CAGTAAGTATGCTTAGTTAACAGCAGGGATGGCAGGCAGTTCTGTAATAGTAACCGAAACTATTGGTTTTTTTTTTCTGATGTATTGTAATAGTAATAAAATCAAATCAATATCTTTTGTATTTTCTATTTACAATTCGATAAAAATCTAATAACCGTAACTATTGGATAATCCGATATTTCTAATACACATCCCTGGTTAACAGCTATTTACAGTATGTTACAGTGTACTCACAGATGAAGCGGGTTGTCGCTGTCGAGGCGCGAGAGCGCGAGCGTGGCCAGCGCGGCGAGGCGCACGAGCGCGCGCGCACGCAGCTTGCCCGCGCGCGGCAGGCTGGCGCTCAGGGCACACGCCGCGCGCGACACGTGCGGCCCGGGAGCTGCGCCCGCGCCGCAGCACAGCGTGTCTGCACACGGAAATTAAGTGTCAATAGCAATACAATCATTATAAAGAAGGCTCTGTACTGGCTTTAGTCACTTTAATCACTGATGTCTATGCTAGGTAAACATCAATCAGAAAGAAGTGCCTTGTAGTACTATTCTGTAAAAATCTCCTTTGATGAATTTAGGTGAAATTAGCTTGAGGTGGACTATTAATCCCTAACATTAGATGGGTAGACAGCTGTCGTAATTAGAAGGAGATTAAATTTTACAAAACGGTTATTCTATCCTGTCGCAGTTCGGTCCTATGATTTGACTAGATGGTCATTTAACCCCAGTCATAATTTGTGGCGATGTTTTCTACTTATACATATCTCTATAGCGGCACGTACCAATGAGCGACAGCACGAGCGCGTCAGCGTGCAGCAGTGCAGGCGGGGCACACAGCGCGAGCGCCGCGCGCAGCAGACGCACGCCTGCGCCCAGGCAGCGTCGCCACAACGTCGCGCCCGCGCCTTCCAGCACTCTGTAATAAAAAAGACATAATGAAAAAACGTCATACCGTTTACCGTCTCGGCAAACTGGTCGATTTTACTGCCAAAGTGTACCAATAGATGTTTCATACAGAAGAAAATGTATGCATAGTATTTTTTTTTAATTTTAGTTAATTTAACCAATAAATATGTATACCTACATTTTAGAAACCTTACAAAATTGGAACTTCCCATTATTTTCCCAATAAATCTATATACGGTATGGGGATCACATATATGCAATAAATTATACGACATACTTGTTATCGCCTTTTCTGACGATATACAAAAAATTTACGAAATCGGTCCAGTAATTAGGTCAAAAAGTAGAGTTTTAATTTTGAACAAATTTAAACACTCTGTAGAATTGGATCAATTGTCAAACGAATCAAAAAGCCGCGCCGACATGCGTCGTTGCCGTTCTTCGCTCCTGGGGTCAAGGTACGTTGTCAACAGAGTGTTTACTTTAACTGAATTTATTTTGATATTTATTTTGTTTGAAAATTTTACTTTTTTAATTTTCGGTTTTCGATTTAAAATTTAATTAAGCTATACTTCTGTGGACTAGTATTACTTGAGGTTTCATTTATTGCCTAGAAGTGAGTTCCATACTGTATATTCCAAGACTAACAGGAGTAAAAGAGACAATGTAATGGTACATACTGCGGTGGCAACGCAGGTAGAAACACGTCGGCCCCGAGCGCGGCGGCGAGGCGGCCCCGCATAGCGACAGACAAGCGTTGCAGGGCCGCCCCGCACGTGGGCGTGGCGGCCGCGCGCAGCACCAGCGAGCGCAGCCGGATGCACGACCGCACGCTCATCGGGTCCCACGCCACCGACACTAGCTCTAGAAAGACAAAGTCAAATCATTTATTTCAATAAAACCATTTAAAGTATGTGACATAATGGCCTAGTGGTTAAGGCACCCGCCTGTCATGCATGAGGATACTGGTTCGATACCGGGCAAGTACCAAGGGACCTTTTCATGTCTTGAACATCAGTGACATCAGTTTAGGAAGACATCCTAAGGAAATTAATTTCAGTCTCTGAAATTAATTTCGATCCTCATGCCTTCTCTGTTTGAGAAGAGGCCTTTGCCTTGTAGTAAGACAAGGTATTATTATAATATCGACCATTAAAGACACCTCTGAATGATTGCACAATTGAGTTGGCAAATAAGTGACGTCACAGATAACTGTTGCCATACAAAATCTATGAGCGAAACGCGTTTTGACAGCTCATAAAAAGTATATCAAAGAATTTTGACAGATGACGTAAGCATACCTGTCAGACAGGGCAGCACCACCCTGCTGATGATGGTAGGCACCAGCAGCAGGTCAGGGTCCTCGCGCACGGTGTGCTCTGTCACCGGCAGGGACTCCACCTCGCCATCGGACGCCGACTCTGAAGAGTCGTCTGCGGAGCGTTCCGTGCGGACGCCGTACATCATCAGACATCTGGAGAAAAATTAAAAAGAATTCAATTTAAATACATAACAGGTGCTGGAAGTCACTTAATGAAGCCAAAAGTAATATGTTCCTCCGATATTTTTTTATTTTCTAGACCATACAACCTTTGGTTACGGAGATATTGAATGTCAAAGTTTTTTAAGTATTTATATTTTACTTAAAATTTGTATGCCTTCCTGGCAAAACATAGCGCCCAAATATGTTTACCTAACAGCTGTATGTAAATACCTGTTTCACAAATAAATACGTAGGTATTTATTTGTGAAACAGGTATTTACATGATTCTGATTCAGATTCTGATTCCCTACGATTCCTGTACTGTGATTTAGAAATTAGGTTATATTTTTAACCTGGCAAGCCCCGGCTGACTTACCAGTAAGTCATAACAATAGAAAATCAATTGTGTCTCATTACGTGGGACTTGAGTAATTAAAAATCCTTCTAGGGTGTTTGAAAATATGAAATAACAGTCATATGCTCACTTGTACCAATCCATTCTCTCGTAGTCTTCATTGTCTTCATCTGCCAGCGGGTTCCATAGTATTAGCTGTGGATAGCAGAAGAAGTTTAATAGGGGAAGCCGACCTATAACACTAATCTTATCATAATTAGGAAAAAACGGGAATTTAGCTAATTTAATCAGCCTTGGGTATTTTAGGAACAGTCACATGTCATACTACTTGGTACGACCAGTCCTACTACCTCAAGCTAGGCGTATTTTAGGCGCGCGCCGAATCATGAAAATCCGCTTGGCAAAATTCGAATTAGTTTCATATAAAATGGGCCGGGACCGCATCATAATTAATTTTCTGCTATAGGAAATTAATTATGATGCGGTCCCGGCCCATTTTCTTATTCAAATACGATTGACTAACTTTTCATTGCTTTCAAAAATCTAACTTTACAGTCAAGTTTTCAGGGCTAAAATAAAGTGCGTTTTTTAAAGAAGTTGTGTTCTGGAATTATTGATTAATGATGACAACTATCCAATTGTGCTGATGGGCATTCAAGTAGCATTCCAAGTGGTGTGATGTTACATAAAAAATTAAAACATTTTCATTTGGCATTAAATAATAAGAACATGATCTATTTGCGTAAGACATTTATGGGAGTAGGTTTTGTAAGCTAGTGCTGACCTCATGCCTGACGTATGGCGCGAGCAGCTTGGGCAGGCAGTCGGCCACGTAGGCGTCGGCGTAGAGGCGTGCGGCGCGCGCGCGCCAGCGGGCCAGGCGCGCGCACACGCCCCACGCGCTGCGCCACGCCGCCAGCGCGTCGCTGAACAGGGACGCTGACTGCGCGCGGATGGCGTCTGCGGGATAACGACTCACTTACTTTTTATGAATTTAATTCAAATAAGTCAAATTTATTTCAATTGGACTAATGAAAGGCACTTTTAAATGTCATTTACAAAAGAATAGTATATTATGTATCTTGTTGTTGCCCCTTCTAAAAGGTAGTTTTTTACAGAACAAAACGAGCAAGAAACTCCATACTTACTTATTTTTTTTAATTATATAAATCTTTTATAATTCAGGATTAAATACATAATAACTCGTAAATAAGATTTTCCTTGCATAAAACTACTATATAATAATAATAATAATTATATAATAATAATAATATAACTATATGTGTGTACAAAATATTTAAAAATTAGTATGTGTAAAAAAATTCACTCTGAGATACCCATGCAATTTTACAACCGAATTTATACCCTATTGACATGCATAAGTGTTAAATCGCTTGTCGTCTGGCTGACCTCTCTCCTGCGTGTAGTGATGCAGCTCGTGCGGCGGCAGGTCGTCATCAGAGGAGTCCCCGTCGCGGTGCGCGTGCGCAACCCCACCGGCGGCGGCTGCGGCGGCCTCACGTCGCAAGCGGCGCGCGCGCCTCCGCCCCTCGCGCTCGGCGGCGCGACGCGTCTTCTCTTCGCTGTCAGCCGACTTTGAAGCCGGTCGACCTGGATTATCATCAGAAATTAACTATTAAATATCACTCTCAAGATTACGAAATAAAGTATTTTATTAGGTTCCAGTATAAAAAAATACAGACAAGGATTTTGATGACCTATAAAGTATTTCCATTCTTCGTTCTTTTTTATAAATTGTACATACTTTGTAGTTTTATTATTATTTAAAAGTTTTGTGTTTTGGTTAATTATTATAAAGTAATGTATAGGTTAGGTGTGTAAATAAAATAGAAATTATCCGGCTCGAAGGACCAAAAAGAATGTATGATCTCTTGCTAGACCGTACATTACCTTTAGATGAGGGGTAAATGGAATGAAAGAAGGGAAAGTATGAAAACACTACTGTATTGTCCCAAAGTACTTAAAGTAAAATGAGCTTAATGGACTGATGGTGTAAACGTGTGAAATGAGTGACGCGGCCCTTGTTGGCTGTAACGAGAACGCCTGGCTGACTTGATAGCTCAACGCGAACTAAACTAATTATTACGAGTTGAAATGAATGGGCGTAAAATGCTGAATTGCAGTATGTGCGGTTGTACCGTACAATTATGTTTAAAAATACGTTAAAATTTACATTTAGCGATGCTTTTATACCTCTTTTAAATAGGGAAAAAATGAGTCTTGATACAATTTCTTTTCAACGTCACTTACGAGAAACCATTATTGTTTCTTAAATTAAATAGTAATTTATTCCTAGGTAATTCCAGCTCTGAGTGAAGGTACTTACCGGGCGGTGCTAATACATCTTGCGCCTGATCCCGCAGGTCGGCTCGTCGTCTTTCTATGAGGAAGTCACAGCGACGCTTATGTAACGCCAACGCGCGGGATTCTAACGCCTCCAGTTGTGGCATCTGAATAACACAAACAAATACGAGGTGTAAACAAACATAATGACCAAAATACGACTTGATTACTTGCTTTCGGGAAAGTTTTTTAGAACTTCGTTCATCGCTTTGGAATGTTGATTAACTAATATTGCTTTGTTTATAGTATGTGTTCCGTGTGTTACCAAATAACAAACCATAACATATGGAGTTAGTTAGAATATTATATTGTTTTTGAAAAAAATGAAAAAAAAATATAAATTGGAACTGGAAAATCAGCTGATTTTTTTATGGCAATTTCAAGTTTAGTCCCATAGTAAAAGTTGCTTATAATGACGTTTTGTGGAAAACAAAAAATGGTTAAGCGGATCGGTACCTATTCGGTTTAGCAGCGTTCTCAATACAACCATTTACAACGTTGGCGGACAGGGCAATTTGGTACAAAACAATTTAAGACTCCATAAAATACAAGAATCGACTTACTTTCTCGTCAAGGCACTCGATAAGGTCGGTGAGGTACCCGCGTATGGCCTGCGCCCTCCTATACGCGGCGTCCAACTCCGCACAGCGCGACGCCCTGCTCTCTCGTATTCTGGCCGCGGTGAGCAGCCGCTCGCGAAGGTCCCTCTGTGTTTCTGATGTCGCATCGCGTTCCACTTGGAGTTCTTGTAATCTGTGGGTGAAGTTATTGAAAGATTAATTCAAAATCAAATTGTTTGTTATGCTTTTATTATTGTTATTTTTTACATAACTGATTTTTACGCAAGGATCGGCGTTATAATTGAGTAGTCTACTCTGAATTATAAATTATACTCAATTAATACTACTTAATACTACTCAATTATTAATTATAAATTATAAATTGTCCAACAATCAATTGACATACTGTTAATGAGATGAAAACGTGATTCCCCCATAGATTTTTTATGACAAAAACACACTGTAACGTCACTAATTTGTCAACTCAATTGATTACCTATCTAAAGTGGGTGATAGACGTGCGAGTAAGTACGCGGACTTGCGGCTCGACGACCTTTTTCGCCTGTGTGTCACCTTTAAAACGCGTACTTTAAAGTTGCCGCGCAAGTTCGCCGGCGATCCAACCTGTTTGAAATCTTACTCGTAGCTCGTCTCGGCTCCTACTTCTTCTCTCGACGACATCGCGATATACTGAGCAAGCTTCACGTGTGTCACCGACGTCAAGCCGAGTAAGTTCACGATCTTAAAAACCGCGTACTTCAAGTTCGTACGTCTATCACCCACTTTAGTTATCAAATCTAAAATCTAATTTTAGTTTCAGTTAATTGAATATTAATCGAGTTTTCCAGGCTGAAATAAGTGTTTTTTCGAAAGTTGTGTCATGAATTTTTTTTTTGGTTGGTGTCTTTATTGTGGCTATCACTACGCTTGACCAAGAGATTAGTGGACGTAATATCTTGTTATCTATGTTTTCTTGATTTTTTATTCGAATGAAATATTTACATAGAAAAAAAAACACTTGCAAGCAATATAAATAACCATATTTCTTATTACAATATAATCACTTCCAAGAAATAATTAATAATCTACATAAAACATCAAACCATCAAAGGTATTACTTAAAACACACTTCTAAGAAAAGACAATAAAATCGGTTAAACTGCTACTTAGTTACACCTTTCTTATCCTAAAAGTAATCTAACACTATTGTTTTATGTAACTACAACCAGCTTGTCATAATTAGAACCAGGTAATTCACTAATTACTTACTGATAAACGTTAACAACCCTTCCTTTCTGTGCTAATTTACAACAGGATTAAGATTAGTCAACTGTCCCAAAACAGCTATCCCCACCACTGTTAGCTGTGTGGTTACCATTAGGACTATAAGCTCAGTTTTCGTTTGAACTTCGAGTGAGCAAGACGTCTCCACGTTACGATTTTACAGTGCAATAATATTGTCAGTGAGTTTAGTGCAAAAAAAAAACACAGTGTCTTCAAAACAGCCAGTATTTAATTTAACCAGTTGACTGACCATTCGCTGCGCCAAGCTCGAAGTGCTACTGGCTACACAGTTCGTGTGTTCGCCGTAGAAAAACACATACGGTTGTGTGTGCGCCGCACGCGCGTTTTTTAGTAGAAACACAACGGTTGTGTTTTCCTGCAGTCAACGGTCAAAATGGCCGACGTAGCTTACAACTTCATAATCCTAGCGCGACAGCTAGCTCGCCACAACAGCTTCAAAAAAGCTTTCGACATGTACATGTGCGCTTTCGACAAACAACCGCGCATCGCGAAGAGATTCGAGGAAGAATTTCGAGCAGTACTATCCCGAATGAACGAAGAACTAGCCGCAGTAGACAACAAGGCAGATATCTTTGCAAATTTCGAGAAGGCAATCAAAATGTTTCCGGGTAACGTGGAGTTACTGAATGATATTGGAAGGTATTTATACAGATATGGATACTTTTCTGAAGCGCTCTGCCATTTTGAGAAAGCATTAAATATTGATAATAGCTGTGTCAGCATTGAGAAGAATTTGAACAACGCTAAATGCTTTCTGTTCCCGAGATGTCAGTTCAGATATTTAAATGATAAGATTCGTAATGACGCGTATAGAAGAGCTATACGGAGTTGTGTGACCACTGCTGTGGACAGCGTGTTGGATATTGATACAGGAACTGGACTATTGGCCTTGTATGCGAGTGAGTGCAACCCTGTAGCGATCACGGCGTGCGAAGCTTCCGCCACAATGGCCAGACTCGCTGAATACGTAATGCAAGACAACAATGCACAAGAAGTGGTCATAATCAACAAACCGTCTGTCGTACTCAACCATAACGATATCTACGGGACCCGTTCAGTACTGCTCACTGATACGATCGACTCTGCTTTATTCGGCGAATATATCCTACAGTCTATATGTCACGCTTGGGAGAACTTACTTCAAGAAAACAGCAAAATAATACCCGGAAGAGCTGAATTCTTCGTCACAGGTATCAGATGTGAAGAACTCAACAAGAAATACAAATTATGTCACAATACGAAGGACATTTTGAATGTGGCACATTTGAATGTTCATACAACGACCTATTTCGGCGAAACTTATTACAGTGAAGATGTGAATTCGTATGATAATTTAAAATACGTGTCTGAACCGCAATCGTTGTTGAAAATTGACTTTAATAACTACCATGACGTTTGTGAGAAACTGTATAGACAGGAGCCTTACATCGCGAAGCTAACTGCGACGGAAAACAGTGAAATCAACATGGTAATTGGCTGGTTCAATTTATATTTGACAGAGGATATAATGATCACCAGCGATCCTAGAAGCGAAGCGAAAGCGAACGCGTGGCAACAAGCCATATTCTTTGACATCTTACCGAAGACGCTTCAAAAACATGAAACTGTAAACATCCCTTTTCTAACCTACGGTGGCAGATTGACAACACTACCAGACACGAACACGACAATTACAAGAATTTCACCAGAAACATTAGCCTTTTTGAACGACTTCGAATACATGGATATGATAAGGAAAAGTATTGGAACCGTGTGTGTACATTTAGGACAAACCGTGGACATTTCTCATGTGGACATGGTCGATATGAGTCCATTTCCAATGTTCGGTGTTTTAATGATGAAACGTGGTGCCAACTCACTCATATGTCACGTGAAAACTAACGACGACAAAGCGTTCCTCCTCACTGTCTTACAAATCAACGAAATACCGGAACATAAAGTAACAATTCTTGTATCAGATTCTTGGTCACACGAAGTGTTCAAAGAGAAGAAATACCATGTTATATTCAGCAATATTATAGAATTTAATGGCGATTTAGATGTAAGAAGGAAACGAATAGTTGAACATCTAAAGCAAGTGCATCTCATTTCTGGGGGCCTAACTCTCCCAGTATCTGTGACTATAATGGGACAATTGATTAACAGTAAATGGTTGGAGATTAATAACCGGGTTTTGGACGAAAACGTCGACTGTATGATGGGGAAACATGTGAATCGGTACCAGGTATCCCAGGCAGTATACTTAGATATTGCTCGCATGGAATATCAACCGTTATCTAAAGATTTTGCTATCAGCTGTTGCAGCGACTTTAAGTCTGAGGTCATAAATGTGATGCTGGCCGAAGATGGGGTTTGCAACGCTATCCTATGCTGGTATAAGGTGCAGCTGCTGGACGAATGGAACGAGATCTACACCAACAGGAGCAACAGCTTCGTGGAAAGTATGGCGTTTATGATCAATCCTAATGTGAAAATGTTTTGCGGTGATCAAGCCAATGTGCTGAAGTGTGTGGATCCAGACGGATCGTTTAAGTTGGTGCTTGATATGGAACCTTATTGATATGGATTTAAAGTATAAATCTATAACATTAGCCGATTTTTGTTCTACTGTAGGGCAAATGGCTTTTACTGAGAAGAAACGAGCATTTCTTCACCATATTTTCCTTAACCAATGTCAGTGCCAATTGCCCAGTATTGAAACAAAAACCACCGCGAGTCATGTTTTTGCAATAATAAAGATATGTAATTAAAATATTTTCATTTTTTTTATTTAATTACTTTACCTAACTTATATTTATTAATAGAAAAAATTAGAGATCTCTACAAAAATTTGCTTGTAAAATTCATTATTTGGCGTGCGCCGTGAATCGGGGCAAAGTAGCGGGAAAAGTGCTAGTATAATACACTATGTAACAAAAACCCTGTCAGATCAGTGTTGCCGTTGATCAGTTTTTATGTTTTACTAGCTGTCCGCCGCGGTTACACCCGCGTCTTTGGTTACTGCTCCGCTCCCGTAGGTCGTAGCGTGATGGTATATAGCCTATAGCCTTCCTCGATAACTAATCTATTTAACACTGAAAGAATTTTTCAAATCGGACCAGTAGTTCCAGAGATTAGCGCGTTCAAACAAACAAACAAACAAACACTGCAGCTTTATAATATTACTAGCTGTCCGCCGCGGTTACACCCGCGTCTTTGGTTACTGTTCCGCTCCCGTAGGTCGTAGCGTGATGGTATATAGCCTATAGCCTTCCTCGATAACTAATCTATCTAACACTGAAAGAATTTTTCAAATCGGACCAGGAGTTCCAGAGATTAGCGCGTTCAAACAAACAAACAAACAAACACTGCAGCTTTATAATATTAGTATAGATAAGTATAGATTTTAATTTAATTACTTCTTCTTTCTTCTTTTATTTTTCACTGGGGAAAAATAATAATCTAAAATCTATTATATGGTTACGTATATGTGTACGCAGTACGATGCCAAATAATACCCTTAAGGATCGGACAGGGTTTTTGTTACATGCTGTATATACAGTTACTAACCGTTTTCTAAGCGCATCAACGAGTTCATTAGCAGATGTTGGAGGCTGCGTGCCAGTCGTGAGTGGTCTCAGGTGTTCCGGGGCGGCCATCTGCGGCTGCGGCAGGGCTACAGAGAACGGGTTCACATCTATCGCCGCTTCACCTGAGAGAAACATTTATTGAATGTTAATTTATAGTTGGTGTAAAGAGCATTAAACTCTGCCTCGATTTTGTAAGGCATTTTTGCTAGTTTTGCCAATAGTTTTTAAAAATCTGCCATTTTGTTATGTTAGCTAGCATTGAATTAGTTCAAGTCAGAACATTTATTTCAATTAGACCATTTACAAGCACTTTTGAATTGTCAAGGTGTCAGTCAGTTAGTCAGAAAGTTGTAGCTAGTTGACATGATATTTAGCAGTATTGATTGATGTTAATTTTGCCAAAATAAAGTAACTCCCGTCAAAAAAACAAAAAACATTTTCGAAGTAATTGTTAACCTATTTTTTTCTATGGGAAAGTCTTGAATGTACCATCGCGGACAGTTGCAGTCAACCACTTTTTACCCTTACACCTTTGGTGATAAAGTTGAAAATTGGTTAACCGCCATTGTCTTCGGTTGTACAGAAACGTTTACGTCTACGTTTTGGCAGAACTAAGCTCTAATAATCTTGCAGACACCGTATGTTAGGTCCCTTTGTTAAGAAGGCCAAACACTTGGTTAAACAAAGTAGAACTATTAACTTAGTATTCATTATTCTTATTTCAAATTCCGGCCTAAAGTAGAATCTTAAATAGAAGTCCAATAACATACTTCACTATTCGGGCGTCTTGCAGACGAATGGCGTTCAGCCATTAGCTACAAATTACCAGGGCCGGATTAACTATGTTAGGGCCCCTAGGCAATGCACGTATCCTCTACCGTTTTCTAACTACCAAAAGTATTGTTTTTCTACCGAAATTTTATTCATAAAAAGTCGCTGATATTTTTTTACCATATCACAAAGGTATGCCATCATATTATTCAATAAAAAAAATTTAACTTATGAAAGGAATGTTTCTTTTTTTTGTGTTTGCATACAAATCTTGTCACTCGAAAAATCATTTTAAATTTTAGTTTTTCTCGGGCTCGGGCCCCCAGGCCCCTGCCTAACAGATAATCCGGCCCTGCAAAGTACCAATGTTATATCCAGCCAATCAGCACACGCCATTCGTCGGTCGGACTCCAATTTAAGAAGGTAATTTAGTGTGAGACAGTACATTTGTCGGGTCGGGTCTTGAATAGTATACAATGTCATCAGACCAGTCAGATCCACGAGGACGGGCCGTGCTTTCTGCAGCTGTTGTTCCACCCACTCATCCGCCTCGCTGTCCAGCTCCTCTTCGGAAACAGCAGCTGTGCCACCTGGGAACAGGACAAGTTCAAAATGAAGACCATGTTTGGTGTTTGTTTTCCCCATTATTGTCCCATTGCTGAGCAAAGGGTCCTCCCCGAACAGAGAAGGTACGAGCATTGATCACGACGATTGCTCAAGGCGGTTTGGTAATTTTAGACTTAATATAATAATAGGCTAGTTGACACCACCATCAATTGACGTACTTTTTATGACCTGTCAAAACGCGATTCTTTCATAGATTTTGTATGGAAATAGCAAGCTTTGACGTCACTTATTTGGCAACTCAATTGTCTAACTATTTATTGATTTAAAAGCCACAAAAAATCTATTTTTGCAGTAAATTGAAAATTAATCGGGTTTTCAGGGCTAAAATAAAGCGTCTTGGAATTATTTATTAATAGTGTCAACTACCCAATTATAACTCCAGAGGGCCTACCCGCAACTCTTAAAACAGTATTATTTTTATATTACTTTGCCTTGCGCACTGTTGATTTTCAACACTCGGCTCAGGGCCTATAGTTGAAAATCCAACAACAATAATATGGCGGTAGGATGGCGGTAGGCCCCCAGATTTCCTCACGATATTTTCCTTTCCTAATGTCAGTGATGTCAAAGATAAACTTAACATCGTAGGGTAACACGATCCAATTTTGTCTCTACTCACGTTTAGGCTTATCACTGGGTAAATCCAAGCCGATGACATGGATCCTGCCTTCCTCTTCATCGTCACCGGAGCCGTCATCCCGCACTAACCGGGATCCCGGTGCGGACTCTGATTTCACGGGAATGTAATCTCCGCCCAACTCGCGAGCCTACAATAAGTGAAACTGCTGGATTATGGGGGTCGAACTACACCACTGAGGACAAGACTACCCCTTCGACACATATAGGAAAATTGAATTTGTTGTTGTTGTAATGACATAATCAATTGAATTGTGAACGTCTTGTCTCACAGCACTGTAAATTGATTAAAAAAAAACAAACAAAATAATAATATAATTATGTTGCAGCAACATTTTCTGCAAGAAAAAAAGATGTTATCTTTTAATATCATGAGATTTGTGGCTTGCGGGTAGAGCGGAATAGGGAAGTCAAAAGCGTTTAAATGCCGCCCTGTATCTCATACAAATATTAAAAAAGAAACCTTTTTTTTATACTCTTTTCTTTTCAAACGCGGTATCTGATCTACTGATATTTTATTTGACTTATGTTAATTGCGTATACGGATAATTTAAAACGGGTCGTTAATTTTCAATATTACCGACTTAGAAGTTTGTAGGAAATACCGTGCGGCGTGAACGCTCTTAATTCAAACCATGTTGTTACCTTATTGATCAGGTAGAAGACTCGAGAACACTGTCCATTTTAATTTCTCACCGAAAATATAATGACTTCTACGCCCACGAGAACCGACATTAACGCGGGCGAAGTCGTATGCAAAAGGTAATTCAAAATAATCTTTGTGCTTGAAAATTATCTTTTTCTTTTATTTCGCATTACGAAATATGGGTTACGCATTTCGTAACGAACAGAGCCTTTTATACAAGTACCGAAAAATATGTTTAGGTCTTTTTTTTTTGGAACACCAGAAGAGCCGGCAAACTCGCTGATTTCACTCATACATGGCGAAACAGTGAATCAATACAAACTACTGGACGTGACCTGACAGCTTCACTTTACAAGCTGCGCCGCCAAGTACCACGAATTTTTGCAGACCTAAAACTATCAAGATCGACCCATCCTCAACGACGTGGAACAGCAGTCTGCAGCCAGCGCTAGTCCCTCACCTCTCATACCTGCTGTCTGGTCTTGCGAGCGGCGTGGATGAGCGCTGCGTCGGGAATCCGGCCCGGAGCGCCCAACAGTGCGGCCCTCACGGACTCGGCGCGGTACCGGTGGAACCCCCTGTCGTCCTCCTCGGTGTCACCCTCCTCAGGTGCACTCTCGTCGGACACGTCGCCCGCCCCGTCAGCGGCCAGCGCCTCTCGACCGGACAAAATCAGCCCCTCTAGCGTCATCTTCTTCTTTGGTTTGGGTTTGTCGTTGTTGATCTCATTGTGGTTGTTCTTTTCCTGAATTTAGAGTTGTTTTATAGTATTTTTGTCGTGTTTATGGTTTAGATCTATTTTCCACTGAGCGGGTAGACGGGCATATGGACATGCAGGTTTTTGTGGTTATACAAATAAGTTATACACCATACAAACTTACATGTCCGCAGCTTGCTACAAACTAGCTTGAAGAGGCTGCAATCGCCTGCATTCAGCTGATTGGAAAATAGATCTAAGAGCTATCTAACCCCTATATCAGAGACAATATTGGCCACATGAGTTGTTAACTGTTATTTTCTGAAGGCAATTTAAGTAGGTATGTATGCCTCAGAATTCCTAATCTTTTAGCTATATATATATGGCCCACTTGCACCAGATGATTATCTTTTATCTCAAGTCTACTGCTAACACAGGCCCATATTATGTAAGCATTTTTTTATTCAACAATATGTACTGATTTGTATGTAAATATTTTATGTGTATTCAAATGTTGTTAATTTTTATTATGCTGCAGCATTATTCTATATGTTCTATAAAAGATGTCCTTTTTTCTTCACTGTTTTGTTTCAAGAAATTCATATTAATATTGAAAGCAACTGCTTCTTTCACTTTCACGGTTAAACCACTGAATCAATTTTGATCAAATTTAGTTTGGAGTATGCTTGAACCCCAAGAACATAGGTTATTTTTTAATCCACAATTTTGTCTGTGTTTGTAATAAACTGCATTCACACGGACAAGGTTGTGGGTAAAGGCTAGTATTACATAAGAAGAGCCCTAACTCCACCTAAAAACACAAAGGTGTATTATATACTAAAAAAACCATCTCCAAAATAGTTTTAGTGTGACATTTCCACTAAGTTCCACCTTACCTCAATTACGATAGTGTCATATTTGTTATTATCACCATCTGTTCTCACATCACGCTTCAGCTTCTCCTTCTCACGCTTCTTGGCCAATCTCTTACTTTGAGAAGACTTCTTGACCTTAAACACTTCTGTTTCTTCTTCTGAAAGTTGAAGGGTGCGTATTTTAATTGTATGAAGTCAAAGCATTCATGGACACTTTGCATAGAGTAAAAATATTAATGAATAAGGGACATAGGTCAGTTCAGAGGCACAACAAAGCCAGCCCAAATGAAACTGTGTGCAAAAGGGTCAGTGAAAAGGCTACTGACTGATCCAACATCTGAACCGACTCATAAACTGGCCTTCTGTATGTATTTGTAAGCTTATTCATGCCGAATTAGATTATAAGGTTGTTCCTTGACCTAATTGCAAATTTTAAATAGGTCAGTATAGCTGTAGATTTTCTTTGTTGAATTATTTTCCAATAACATTTCAAGACTGGTCAAGTAAAATAAAATAGAAGTAAACAAAACCCCAGAACAACTTGGTGCATTGACTGAAGAATTTCGGTAATCACGATCAGCCTTGGAAATTTGTACGCCTTGTTACCTTCGTCAGCGAAACTCAACAGAGCAGTTTTCTTAGAAGACTTGGACTCCTTCTTCTCTCTCTCTTGACTGATGATTGGCGGCGGCGGAGCCTCAGGTTCACCGTCTTCGTCGTCATCAGCACAAAATATACGACGCTGGATCTTCTTCGGCTTTCGAAACATCGACATCTTATTTGCACAACACTTACACTGATAGTGATAAACTGAATAACCCAAAAATAATCTTAATTTTAATCAATTTTTGTTAAAATCCACTAACATTTATTTATGGCAAAACGTCACTTTTGCGAATTTTTGTAGTGTTGGTCAACACTGTTAGTTTTATTTCATGACATAGATTTTAGTAGATTTTAATAACATAAATGTATAAATATGCATTGTTATCAAGTAACAGTTTAATAATAATTTAATAAAGCTGGAGATAAATGGAGATAAATAATTAAATTATTTTTCTCCATTGCCATGTTTGTAGTTTTGTACACGCACGCCATTGTTCTCCGTAGATGTTCAAATATTTGGTAAAATGTTGTGAGGCCCACACACACTTCTTTTTCTTTGTATTTTTTGTGTGCACGACCTAAAAACAAAACAGTAATTATTTTGGGTTGGGTTTGAGGTTACGCCTCCTGAATTTGAGGATTCTGACACTGTGGGGGGGTCAAGGGGAGTTATTTAAGCACCCCCAAGCAATTTTAGCTGCCGAAGCAGCGTTAAATTATTTAAAACAATTTTCTAAAATATCGATAAATCTCTAACTATTACTTGAAACGGAACGTAAATTTCACTAAATTCTTACGTTTTTTGAGTTGCGTCTGTTAGAATGCGTAAAACGAAACGCTAAGTCGCCATTTTTTGTCACTGACAGTGACAGGTAAACACGATTTTGCGCGCCATTCCGTTGCTTTCGAGTTTACGTGAATGTGCTCCGTTTCGATAATATCTGCCCCCTGCTTTCTGACGACCTCGCTATCCCTCTGGACACCGACTGCTTGCTATTTCTTGACAACTCCGCTACCCCTTTGGACACCGATTGGATTGCTTCTCTTTTTTATTGTGGACAAGAGCGAGCGAAGCGAGCTCAGGACTTGTGGGCACCCCGACTCGGACAGGTTAGGTTAGAAGGGGATGGCAGGGTCCAGTGAGCGAGCGCAGCGAGCGAACAGACCCTGCCATCCCCTTCGTGGTTATTTCTTTTTAAACCACCCAGAAGTAGGAGCCCCGCGCAGCGGGGCTCCGTCGAGCCCCTCTGGCGGGGGGAAAGGCTGGAGCGTGACTCTACCCCTCTTCCCGCCTTCCCTGACCCCCTTACGACCCTATTAAGGTGACTCGGTAGAAATCCCTAGTAGGGCTCCGGCGACGGCGAGTATCTCCGGCGGGCAAAAATGGTGGGGGCTACTCTATTACTCCCCCCCCAACCCCCCTCTCCCCCACACCCCCTATCAAGGAGGCGTAACCGCAAACCTTACCCATTATTTTTTCAACTATCACTGAATCTCGTCAATCCACTTTTAGTCGATTTAAAGCAACGATCTGAACCATAATTACTAAAATCACAATAAACTTAATTTCTAGGACGTCCCATCTCTATAATTCTCTATTATATTTTGTCCCGCACTGAATTGAGTGCGTTTTGGTTTTGGTGAGTTTTTAAATAATATAATCTTAATTTATTTGATCAATCATGTTTTCTATCTCCACGATGTGGTGTACATTAACAAGTGATATTATAATTAATTCAGTGTTATGGCTATTTTACGGAAAATTGCGATATATGTGACGCATCCTAACACTTGTGTAATTTTCGTTTTCAGTCCTTAAATTTCTACGAAGTCCCTACACCACACGCCACGATGGGTAGGGAGGACAAGGCTACTTGGAAGACCAATTACTTCACCAAGATCATCGTAAGTAAACAATAAATAATTAATCGCAACACTGACGTGTATAACCTCAAATCCTCAATGTACCTTATTGTAACTTTTACACTACTACTACTACTCTTACAAAATCTAAGGTAACTTTCTATAAAGCTTTAATCAATGAAGATAAAATGTATAAAATAACAGTTCAGATTATGGCATTCCAAAAGATTACAAATTGCTAATCTCATGGGTTTTTTCAAATGCTTAAATGTAGTACACTAAGAACTGTCCTTTCAGATACAATAATAACTTTTATAATATTCTAATCGAGCCATTTCTATTCTCTTTTCACAGCAACTCTTAGATGAGTACCCAAAATGTTTCATTGTGGGTGCAGACAATGTGGGCTCGACCCAAATGCAGCAGATCCGTATCGCGCTGCGTGGTCACAGCATCATCCTCATGGGCAAGAACACCATGATGCGCAAGGCCATCAAGGACCATATGGACACCAACCCGGCTCTTGAGAAACTGTTGCCGCACATCAAGGGAAATGTTGGCTTCGTATTCACCCGTGGAGACCTCGTTGATGTCCGTGATAAGCTGCTGGAGAACAAAGTACGCGCCCCGGCTCGTCCTGGTGCTATTGCCCCTCTGTCCGTCGTCATCCCCGCCCACAACACCGGTTTGGGTCCTGAGAAGACTTCTTTCTTCCAGGCTCTCTCTATCCCTACCAAGATTTCCAAGGGTAAGCATTCTTGTATTATATTAAAATTTGTCAATGTCTAAACAAAAACTAAGTCCTGGAGTAATCCATTTATGACTGAAGGTACAACTTCATAATAATTGAGCTTCTTCATAGTTATGCTGAAACTTGGTAATTTATAATCTTAATAATTTAATTATGTTGAGCTAACGGCGCGTTCACATAGAACGTCCGTTTTACTGGTCCGTTTAAACGTATATAGTTGTATGAGCGAGTTCACACAGAATACAGTAATATTGCGGATCCAGTAAAAAATACGGATCCGACATACAGTAGCGACGAATCAGTTAAAATTGGTCCTGTAAATGCTGTGTGAATATTACCTCCAGTAGCGACGGATCAAAACGGATCCTGTAAAATCGGATGTTCTATGTGAACGCGCCCTTACTCAATGTGCCAAATGTATTGCATCACTATCCAGTAAAAACTGCTCAATAGTACATCCAAAACTAAAATATTAGTTAATGTTGTAAAGCTATCCAAAACCACAGCTAATGGTAGATTCTGGATCTATACTATCAAAAGCTATATCTCTTTAAAAATGGGAGAAAAATTTATGTATGTTGGTTCATTTGGCAGAACTGCACCAAAGTATTTGCATAATGTCTGTCCTAATACCTGAGAACGTAATATTAGTTCTCTGGCTTCGCTTTCAGACTAAATTAAAGTCTTCAAATTTATCCTAGTGTGATGGTTCAAAAAGAGAATATTGCACTGGCATTTTGAAGAGACAATTTTTGTTAATCTTTTTATCATCTATACTTTTTCAGAAAGTATAGTAATAAAAAAAATGCATTTACAATTAGTGCACAATAAGGCTCGGCGCAAATGGGCCACCGACCACAGCCACCGGTGGCTGTCGCGCGCTTCTGACACTCGAAATGTGGCGGTAGCGCGCGACAGCCACCGGTGGCTGTGGTCGGTGGTCCATTTGTGCCGAGCCTTAGCATGCACAATTAGTAATGAATTATTCTATTGTACAGTGTAGACACACAGAATAATAGTGAAGTTTTTTACATTTCATCTTTAACATCTCTGAATAAGGTGTAGATTCCCATACATTTCTAAAAATGAACATATTATTTCTTTTAGAAATGGTTTGAGCTTATCAATTTCTCATGTGTTAGTCTGATATCCTATATTTGTTTATCATAATATGCTAAATTTAAAAAATATCGTCTTACAGGTACTATTGAAATCATCAATGATGTGCACATCCTGAAGCCCGGCGACAAGGTCGGTGCTTCCGAGGCGACCCTCCTCAACATGTTGAACATCTCTCCGTTCTCGTACGGTCTTGTTGTCAAGCAGGTTAGTAAATACCATCCTTTGTATATATTTTCTTTACATGGTATAAAGAAGGTGTTTCCTGAGTCTCTACTCTTAGATCTTCATCTTCAACAATTGGT
The DNA here is from genome assembly GCA_949316365.1 of Hoplodrina blanda. Taxonomy (NCBI): domain Eukaryota; kingdom Metazoa; phylum Arthropoda; class Insecta; order Lepidoptera; family Noctuidae; genus Hoplodrina; species Hoplodrina blanda. The sequence continues at coordinate 14,930,605 of OX438580.1, read as the reverse complement.
TTTAATATGGTTTTCATCATTGGATAAAGTGATTATGTAGTTCACAGATCTTTTCCATTCCTAGTTCAAATAGTTCAGTACCCGGCGATAAATATTTCACGTCGACCTTTGGAAAGAGACAATCGGCTAATTTCGGCTTCGTAGAGCATTATCTCTGTCGCACGAAATATAAAAGGTCGATGTGCAATATTTATCGCCGGGTACTGTCCACCTTCTATCCAAAGTGTTGAGTACAGTTTGCATATTGATGTGCATTCTGATAATTTACCTTTGGTAAAGTATTTGCTGTATTGATCTAAAGACTATTTGGTTTCTTCTTTTAGTCTAAAATTAGCAGCAGACACTTGAACACCAAAAGTAACTTAAATTCTCACAATATTATTAAGATTTATTTGACAAAATAATATATCAACCACTTTTATCAAACAGGTCTACGATTCCGGCACCATCTTCGCGCCAGCCATCCTGGACATCAAACCCGAGGACCTTCGCGAGAAGTTCTTGGCTGGTGTTGCCAACGTTGCTGCGCTTTCGTTGGCCATCGGCTACCCGACTGTGGCCTCCGCGCCCCACTCCATTGCCAACGGGTTCAGGAACTTGCTCGCAATCGCCGCTGTCACCGAGGTTGAGTTCAAGGAGGCTCAGACCATCAAGGAGTTCATCAAGGTAAATAGTCATTATACATACATAATTATATGTATAGCTTTTTTTTTTTGATGTGGTAAAAATCATCAGATGAGTCCTTCCGCCCTGGGTGGGGCGGAAGGGACTGTCAGACTTTTACTGACTAAAAAACTACCCTGTTCCTTCTGTTGCCCTTTAAATTCCGCGGCCACGGTATCCCGCAACCCCGGCAGGCGTATATGTATAGCTGACATGTAGAATGGCAGGGCTCTTTTCCGAGAACTGGGTTCATTCCATGCATCCTGAAAAAAAACTTAGTGGCTTCAAGTCCTCTATCGCCGTCTGTCCTAATACCTGAGAACGTAATATTTGTTCTCTGGCTTCGCTTTCAGACGAAATTAAAGTCTTCAAATTTATCCTAGTGTGATGGTTCAAAAAGAGAATATTGCACTGGCATTTTGAAGAGACAACTCCTTTTCAAGATGCTTTTAAATGTGAAGTAAAAATTGTCTTAATACTAACAAAATCTTAAACGTTTCTTTGTATCACAGGACCCCAGCAAGTTCGCTGCTGTTGCCGCTCCCGCTGCCGCTGCCGCCGCCGCCCCGGCTGCTGCTGCCGCTGAGGAAAAGAAGGAAGAGAAGGAAGATTCGGAGAGCGACGACGACATGGGCTTTGGTCTCTTCGACTAAGCCTGTACGCGAGGCCGAGACTACCCGCACACGACCGATAGGCGTGTAGGAACTGTTCGGGATTTCGAAGCCTCTCCGTCGAGCCCGTGGCTGCATCCACGTATGGGGACGGTCAACGCCGCCGGGTCTGGACACCTATATGGCGGCCGACTTGTCTTACATTTTGTGCTTGTAATATAATGCCACTGAAATAATTTTCTAGTTTCATTTCACTTCGCTGGAATCCGGTAGATAAGAAAAACCAAACATGCACATTTAATACTTTATTAGAATACCTACCATTACATACAGTCGTACAATTATAAATAACCATTTATATAAACTAATAAAAATACATAGTTGAAAGTATATTCATACACTTGTTACATGTAACATCTACAAACATTTACTACTACTTATGATAAAATATACTGAACCGTTGTCGACAGCCTTGCCTTGAGCAACAGGGAACATGTCCGATTCTTCTTCACCTCACAGCACATTTCAAATTCGATCCTTTTTCAATATTAGTAACCAAGATACATTTTGAGCTTCCAGAGCTTCTTATTTTGTAAACCATCCAGGCTGTATTTTCATGGTATAGTATCTACACATTCTTTACCCATATTTTCGCCATGTAGGTACCTAATAGGCGCGAGCTTGTTCAATGGCAAGCTGAAAATAAGCTATGCGCGGCGTAATGTCAATTTTTCCGGCTATTGCTCATAATTTGAAACTAATGACCCGCGTAAGACCCATAAGGCAACTTTCCCAGCGTAAGCGCACGTAACGTTAGCTTTAATACAACACAAACCTACGTTACAATTGCGTCTACGAGACTCATCGTCAACCAATGCCAGCTGATGCAGACACTCAAAATATTTGAGATAAGTCAGTCCCTCAAGTACCGTAAAACGGGGTGAATCGAGACGGAACTTTAAAAGGGATTTTAACGTTAATATAATATAGTTTGTTGGCAAAAAAGACTCTACTGTTTTCACTGACTTATAGTTTTACAAATTAGTCTCCTTGTTGGCGACAAACTTTATTTGTTTAACGTTTAAATCTCTTTTAAAGTTCCGTCTCGATTCACCCCTGCCTTTCTATTCACCCCGTTTTACCCGGTAGTGTATTTCCAACTTTCTACAATCACTTCCTGCTCACTGACCGATATCTATTCATCTAAATAAATATTCGTGTTACATAAGTGGTACAAAATAAAGCCTATAGCATTTGTTATAATGTTGGTTTTGTATTAGCGAAATAATGCGAATATTTGCACAAAGTGCTAGAAATGAGCATTACAAGTTGCACTAAAACAAGTGTGGCACAAACCGTTACATAATTATGTACTTTACTAATAATAATCTCGGCTTACAGTCTAATAACAAGTAGGTGTACATAACATTGATATTTTTTAACATTATATTATGATTATGACATGGTAAACAACTTTATTATAAAGTAGATTAACACCGATTGATACGTAACAGATTCCCATAATATATTAGTATTATATACTATGAAGTACTGATGTTTGATACAGATTAGTAACAATAAGTTATTTTATCAAGAAACTACTTATTTAATGTTTGTTGAGAATAGCGAGAGTAATCCGTAATTATTTATTACAAAGGGTTCCAATTCCGAGGCCTCCGGTAAAGATTAGGCCGCCCATATCCACGTAGGTGCTGTAAATCTACCGATTATAGAGGATGGAGAACAGGCTCCTAGCTGAGTGGGATGCATGTGCCTGCGCTAGATAAAACTACAGCTGTCACTAGGATATTGTGTCTTATATTATCAAATTCTTACGTAGTAGCCATCAAAAAGATCAGCTCCAAACATTCACCTACTTATCACTTATTTCTCAACTAAAATGCAATATTATAAATTACTCGTAAAATAGAGTGTTCGTCAATATAGATACGAACTGAAATTCTTCTATCTAACAAAGATAAACTCTTATAAAAGTATTAAATTATTGAGATCATGGAATATGTTTTCCTCTACTAAGTCCACCTCTATTTTAACTTGGTTCTACATGCATCGTGAACTTAAATGCTCCATCAGGGTCAACACAACGCAGTATTTGAGCTGTATGACCGCCAACTACGCGGATTTTCGGATTTGTTATAAATACTATTCCATCCATAAAACAGTTCTTCCTGTTTGTTGATATTTCGTTGACATCCTTCATCAATTCTATTGAGTACCAACACAGTACAGCAGAGGAGGATCCATCTTTTATTATTGGCACTTCCACTACTTCACATCCCAGTGGGTTTTCACTTGTACCTAATTCTGAGGGTTCTGATAATGGAGTATACTCCAAGTGGCTGAAATCAATACAGAAGTTCTGGGTCACCTGGTATGGTTTCAAGTGCCTTGATATTTTATAATTACTGACATTCTCATCAAACAACTTGTTATTTATGTCCAGCCAGTGGCTTTTGACAATCTGTCCCATTATCTTGATATTGGCAGGCAAAAACAGTCCTCCTTGAATGAGATGGTGTTGTTTTAGGTGTTGAGCTATCTCTTTTAAGCGCAAGTCAATTTCGCCGCAAAGTTCAAAAATGTTACAGAAAACAGCATGATACTTTTCATCTGCGAAGCCCTCCTGAGACCATTCATCTCCAATCATAATAGTGACTCTTGATAAAGCTATATCATTTGCTTTGAAAACTTTTTTGAAGAAACGCTTGTCACTATCAGTTTTGGCACAGCATGTGAGTGATTTTGCACCCCTTTTCAGAAGATGTAAGCCGAACATGGGGAATGGGCACAAATCAATTATATTTATTTGAGACATTTCAGCTATCTGCCCCAAATATACACAAGCCATGCCAATGCATCCAGATATTGTATTAATATACTCAGTATCATTTAGGAACCTGAGGGTTTCTGGGGAAATTCTGGTGATGGCATCATCTCTGTACATTGTCAATTTGCCTCCATTCAGTGAGAAATACATGGGAATGATATCATTTTGTTCTGCCTGTATAGGAATCTTATCAAAAAAGATAGCCTGTTGCCATGCATTGGCTCTCTGATCAGATCTTGGGTCAGTAGTAATAGTAATATTGTCTGTCAAATACAGATTAAAAAAGCCAATCACAGTGTTAATCTCACCACTTTCCAGAGCAACTGCTTCAACTTCATAATGATCCTTCTCAATTAGGTTCTTCAACTCTAGATAACTGTTGAAGTCAACTTGCATAAGGGACTGGGGCTCAGTCATGTATTTTATGTCATCACCATAAAGGTGAACATCTTCACAATCATACGGCTCATCAAAGGTCAAAACATGGACATTGAGAGTTGGAATCTTTAAAACTGATTTAATAGATGAACACAGCTGATACCTTGCGTTCAGGAAATCACATTTGGCACCGATAATAAAGAACTCTGCCTTGCTAGGAATTACTTTACCAGCAATAGTTATCATATTCTCCCAAGCATGAATCAAAGATTGGAGCACATGCTCCCCAAACAGTCCTGCATCAAACATCTCCGTGAGCAGCAGTGAACGTTTACCACCAATTTCTCTAAGCTGCATTTCGGTTGATAACTTATTAACAATAACACAGTGCTCACAGCCATTTTCCTGCGTTATCACAGTGGCGAGTTCACTCATAACTTTGGAGCCGTCACAAGCAGTTATAATCCTAGGCTCACATTCATTAGCATACATTGACAACAGTCCAGTTCCTGTTCCAAGATCCAAAACAGTATCTATGTGGGGCACGAGAGTGTCACGTATTGCCCTGCGGTATGCCTCATTGCGGATTTTATCATTCAACATCCTAAAGTGCCAGCGTTCAACAAGCAAGTTTTTGAGGGAATTTAAATTCTTCTCAGCATTGACATAAGTGCAATCTAATTTAATTGCATCCTCAAAATGGTCCCAAGCTTTTTCATAAAATCCACATTTGAAGAGAAACTTTCCCATGTCGTTTAAAATGTAGATATTATGGGGGAACGACATGAGCGCTCGTGTGTAGTTAACAAATATGTCATCCATTTTATTAGCTGAAGTTAGAACATCATTCAATCGACTCATCACCACACGAAATTCTGGTTCGTGTATGGTTTTCATTTCTGCACTTTTTTCAAAGGCCATCATATAAAAATCAAAGGCTTTACTGTAGCACCCATTTGTCGACAACTGTCTCGCAACAGTAATATATTCTCGGGCTAGTTCATCCATTCTTGGAAATTAAATCAGTCGGAGTCGGAATATGGATTGCAATGGGATAAAAATTAATTAATGTACGGTCCGTTGCACTGCACGTAATGTGTTGTAATAAACTTTACTTTATCTCCGTTACTTCCTTCAATGTCTTGCTCAGAGATATTTCTATTTTCACTGGTTTTACATTGCCAAACAAATAAACAGAAACACAACAAGAACCGTTTGAGATAATATTTGACACTTTGACTTTTGACAGAACAAAAAGACAACACGTTGTTGTGATCAATACCTACATGGGTGGAAAAAAGTTGATAATCTATCTCTTTCACACTTTAATATTTGCCATTTGTTAAAAAAGGGCAGCAGATGATAAAATGTGACAGACAGCAGACAGATCGAAGCACATGCGCGTTTGTAAATTTAGTAAATACTTTTATCTAACAGAAAGAATTAATGTCTATGTCTATGGTGTTTTTAGTTCACCATTTGACATTATACAATCAAATACAGTGTGTCCACTGTCCAGTCCAGTGTCCAGTTGTGGTCCAGTTTTAAACGATATCAAATTGGCGTTGCTATTGCACGCGATTTAAAATTGTCGCACACTTAGGCCGGGCGCAAACGTCCGTTTTCCGGATCGGGTTTCCGAATCAGGAGGCGTGTATGTACATACACACATACATAAATTACACACATATGTAAAAAAAAAGTGATAGCAGGCCGCAGACGTCCGGTTTCCGAATCAGGAGGCGTGTATGTACATACACACACATGCATAAATTACACACATGTTAAAAACAAATGAATGTATGTGTAATTTATGCATGTGTGTGTATATACATACATGCCTCCTGATTCGGAAACCCGATCCAGAAACCGGACGTTTGCGCCCAGCCTTATACGTATAAATGCGTGTTGCTTGTTGAAATTGGCGCTTCAAATGTAAGGTCAAAATTAGTTCTATCACATACAGTTAGATAGTATATTGATGACGGCATGGCAGTAACTTGAGCAAATATAAAAAAATCAAGTTAATAATTTAATTTAAATATTTATTCAATAACTTAAATTATCTAGTAAAAAATAAGTTTCTGCTGACTATTTACTTAGAGTATATCACAGTATTCCATGGTCCACATATCAGTGAACAGTCCTTATCACAATAGAAAACTTTCTTAAAATAATTTATAGTAGGATACTTTTCTTCTGAAAGCCCTAACTGGCCATATTTGTTACAGCCAGTAGTCCAAACTGTATTATCATCTAGAAGAATAGCTGAATGCCTGGAACCACAAGCAATATCTTTGATATTTTTTTCCACAACCGTTTCCTGCTCATCATAGAGATCTATTAGGGTTGGGATGGAGTAACTTTCTTTGCATTCTTTATTTAAATATTTTATTCCAAGCTGACCAGTGTCATTGAAGCCCCAAGCATACACATCACCAAATGTGCTGAGTGCTAAGGAGTGCCACCCACCAGCACTAATTTTTATTATTTTTATACCAGCAAGTGCTTCCATTTCTGTGGGCAGGTCCTGACTGCTTATATCTCCATGGCCTAGCTGCAACCTCCTGAAAAAGAAAAACATGTTAAAATGGTGTATGCAGTAGTTTTCTTTAGATACTTTACACCATGATATATCTTAATATGATTTTTGTACACACCTTCCATTACCCCAAGTGTACACTCTGCCTTGTTCAGTCAATATTACAAAATGTTCATAGCCACACTGGATATCAATTACTCTACCCTTACAATGCCTTGTGTCTACATAGCTTGGCAAAATTCCACTGTATACATCACCATCTGATGTCAAATATAAACATGAATCATTGGTTATCACAGCTTTTAATATACTATGATCAATCTTCTGTCTCTTCACAATGTCTTCAAGAGGTTTTTCAACATCAAAAAATATTTTTTTTGTTTCATTTGTTTTTAAATCTACAACCCAGAGTGTATTTACGTTCTTACCGACCAGTAATAGTTTATAATCATTGCCAATAATGCTTAGTTCAATATTGGAATCACTGCACTCTGTTGGTAGTGGTACTTTAATAAGTTGTTCTTCTTTTTTATCCCAAGCTCCTGTTATATAGAATACGCTATCAGTCTCAAATATGTTATAAGACCAGTTGATCTGCAAGAGGTTTGCCTGTCTTAAACCTATTCCTAAATCATGTTTATGCGCTGTAAATTTACGAAATTCACTTAGAACTGTATCGTCACAAAGCCACTGTCCAAATACATTAGACCCTGTTATATAATACACCATTATATTTCATAAAAGCGGTTTAAGGTATTGTAATGTCTTTTTTCTAAGTTAGGGTTAATGTTTTACAACAAGAAATTGATTAACATTCGCACATTTTGGAATACAGGAATATGACGGATCTCGTTGTTATTGTCCTGTCAGTTGTCACTCAAAAGTCAAAGCAAAGCATGATGCACTGTCAGAGTTTAGTTAGGGTTCTTGACAACAGAGTGCAGGCACTGAAATATCATCGTTAGTCAAGTAGATTTTTTTTTGCAGAATAGATTATTTATGGTAATTTTACTTTCCCGTAACTCCTCAGCTTTGACCACTGTTCGCCCATTACATCCAAAACATGAGGAGTAGGACATCATCACTATCCGCCTAGATAGCCAAATGTAAATCGAATCACTCGATTTACTTTCGAACCGAATAATGTACGTGACTAATCAGTCTCCCTAGACCCTAGTCCTCTCTGGGGGCTTACTATCACCTCTATAGCAGGGCAGAAGTTGCCCGGATATTGAACTGCCTCGCTATTTTGTACTATGACATCGTTATAGCAGGCCTGTAACAGGCCTGCTAAGTTAACGTTTACAAAACCGTTCACCTTTTTTTTTCTATAGACTTTCGTACTATGACGTGCTATTTGACAGCAGCAAAATGATAATGGAACGGCTGTAATGTCAAAATTAGCGATTGCTAAAAAGTTACTAAGGGACTAGCTTTTTCAACATCGTTTTGTAATCTAAAATGATATTCGTGGGAACATGTTAGGTTTATATATATAATAAGAGTTTTTAAAGTGGATAGTGAGAATTGTAAGCGAATTAAACCAGACTTTTTCATTTTTGTAGCTGTGTAACGAGTACGAAATATGTAAATAATAAAATTGAAGTGTGAAAATCGTATGGAAAAACATACCAACGGCGTTGCATTTGGGAAATAAATAACAATAATGAAGTTAATGACAGGGAATAAGAATCAATTAATATAGGTAAGAAGATATAACTTAAAATCATCAATGGTAACTAAAACCTATGAAAATACGTAATGTAAGTATAAATAAAAACCTACTCTACAAATCTACAATACTCAATTATTTGTATTTTACAGGCCTATCAAAAGATTAGTCCCCCGTTTGTGCGAGGGTTTTGAACCTATAATGAAAATAATAAATCCTCCAAAGGCTTAGTGATCTAAGCAGAGACTAAGGTGAGTGTTATCAATTCCTCAGATTTTCTATTGTGGAGCATAACTACACTAGTGTGTTTCTTGTGTATGTTCCTTGCTATTAAACATAATTTGCTGTGTATTAAAGTGACAATGAAAAACATAAGCAAGTAATCTTTTAATCCATTTATTTCAGGAGATTCTCGGTATTGACTCAGAAACACAATAATGACATCAATTTTATTTGGAATGCAGAACCAGTCTCCAGAAGCCTTTTACACTGAGAAGCATAACAAGACCCAAAACATTATTGAGAGGACCATTGATGTACTAAAGGCTCGATTGAGATGTTGATTAGCCCATCAAGTGCTACATTTCCAATCACAAATGTTTTGCAAATGCATGTGTTTCTACACAACATAATGTAACACAGTAAATTTATGAAAATAAAACAATGACCGCATCTAGTTTAAAAAAATGTGTTTAATTTTTACCTGTTTACAAATTAAATTATTATCATTTATCACATGATACTTTCTTATGACTGACTGAAACATATATACATATAAGTAAGGAACCCATATTATCCATATTCATATTCATTTATTGCATACCATTTGTTTATAAAGATGTTACATAATGCTTAAAGTTAAAGTACATCCATATAAATGCAATGAAAGCTTACAAGAACAAAAACTGGTAACCTAGATGACTGCCTACAGGAGCCATAAATTCATATGGTGTACTTTGTTGGTTTCTAATATGCAGGTATATGTATATAAAAACACATCATGAGTATTATTGTTTATTTTAATTTTCATCCTAAATACATAGGTATGTATAATGATTAATTAGTTAGGCTCTCCACTGGATGGAATTACTAGATACTTATATTGTTTTTCAGTTCAGTAGATTAGGAGATGTCAAGAATACTGGGGCTCCGTTGCATTCCTGTAAAAAGGTTATGTTTCTTGGATTATAGGCATTGCGGTTCTTGTATTTCGATATTTCAATGAATTCCTTTACTATAAATGTACCCAGTTATAAATTGTGTGTATTTTTGTAGGAAGAACACAACAAAATACTTTTTTACAATAATTGTGACTGCGGAAACAAAATTTACCAAAAGCACTCTATACCACAATAAATAAAGTACTTCTTATCGACTTTAATGTCTAGTAGGGCTTTGAACATTATATTTACTTTTGTAAAAGGCTGTGAAAATCATTAAATTAATCAAGTGAAATGTTTGTTTATATTTACGCGCTGACAGTTGATGAACGTAGGTACGTTCTGATTATCACATTGTATCTTTAGGTAATTGTTAAAAAGGTTTTTTTAAAGTGAAACTTGTGCTTTTTAGAGCTTTTAGATAATAAATCATGGTAAGTTGTAATACATAATCTTAGTTATAACGTGTACTTATCTAAGAAATTAAAGTTATTATCATTAAAAAAAAACCGGTAATGTGTTAGAAAATTATATCGTAGTTTTTGAACGTTGTTTAGTCACAACACTAAGACTTCATCTTCATCATCAAAGCAGGCAGAGACAAGCATTGCCGTTCAATAATCGTTCACCTTTAATACGGTCATGGTACGATTTTTAGCGATTCCTAAGCAGGCCTGCTTTTGAATGGAAGTTGACTGACAGGCATTTGAACGTTTTCTTAAAAGGTGATGGTAAGCCCGCTGATATCTGACAGTTAAATTCTAGAAGTTGGTAAGGCTACTGAAGAAGAATGAAATGAAGTAAAAAAAAAAACGAGTACAATACTGTCTTGTCTTTGTAACTTTGTGTGTGTGTATATGTGTATAATTTTGTGGAGTATGCCGGTTAAAAAGGTACAATAATAATTTTAACCGAGTTATTTTGTATCTTATAAAGTAGTTAGCTTTGTCGAACATTGTTACAAGATTGTATCTTACTTGCATAAACAAAAGAAATCGTTTGTTCCACAGCTCATTCCACAGATGTGATGTTCCAGTGACATGAAGTTTCGTGAGAGCAAATCAATATGGCCCTCAAGCTTGGAAAATGCAGGCTCTGCCTCAAGCTCGGCGACTTTTACTCCATCTTCACGATCGACAATGCTTTGCAGCTCGCGGAGATGGCAATGGAATGCGCCCGGGTGAAAGTAAGGCCAAGATCTTGATTTATTCATTCGGCTCGATTAGATCGAAAATTCGGAACTTGGGATCGTATTGAATTTCAAACTAAAAAATTTGATGACCAAGTTCTTGTATTACTTATATTATTATTTGTTTACTGTAACCTGAATCCTGTTTCGCTTATAGTAATTACGTGAAATACATATTTGCGATTTTATTTTTAAAAAGGTAAGCCCTGGTAGACTATTTACCTATCTGATCGTACAGTTTACTTTCTCCCTATAGCTTTTTCTTAGCAATATTTCACATAAAGACAAACACTACATACTCATACACAAAAACATAAATTTTAAAACAGCTAAATAAACACAATAACATGTATACTATTTATTTTATTAACAAACATAATTATTTAATCATAATATTGGGTCTTACTTTTATGCCGGGGTCTTATAAAGTTTGAAACATTACTTGCTTCTCTTATGTTACTCCTCTGCTTACTTACCATTTGTTCCATTTTTGTTGGCTTATGTGGTAGTTAGCCATGAATTATGCTGCTGCAAATGTTCAGTTTTCTTTCAAAACCCCATGAGGGCAATTTTTTTTTTTTAAAGAAATATAGCATTGTAATCTGATTCTCAATCTGCCAAAAAACCTAATGAAATTACATTTTCATCACTGAGATGAAATTGCAATACAATTTTGAATGTTTTTAATTTGTAGAATTACAAGATTGAAGATTGTAGGTACATATTTTATAAGAAGTGTTATTTTATTTTCAAGTTTTTAATTTTTAGTTAATCCTTACAATGTTGCTATGCCTTACCAGGGTCCATAGGTACTTTGGCTTTAAGCCTTATGTAATATCTTTATACACATGGTGTAGAAAATAAATGAATATGAATCTGAATATGAATTGGCCTTCTGATGATTACATCATTATTTTTATTTCTCATGAACACAAAACATAATTGGTGTAGAAAAAGCTTTATTGAAGAAACCTGGACTTACAATTACTCTGATTTTCCCAATTCTTCTGAATAAGTGTGGTGATCAATCCTTGTGCTCTGTGTAAGGTCAGGGCGCGTCTTTACAAATCCTATACTATTTGAGTCACGAGTCGGACTCTAATCGACTAGCTTTTGTTTATGCATATTACGCTACAAAACCTAATCTATTTCAGTAAAAAAAATGACTCAAATGGACTTTTGGCCTTGATATTTTCAAAGAAAATACACGGACAAACTCTATACCATTAGAGTGAAAGTGCAAACTGAACTGGCTTAGCATGCAAACTGATGTTGATAGCTAATCCATTTGAGTCATTTTTTTTACTGAAATAGATTAGGTTTTGTAGCGTAATATGCATAAACAAAAGCTAGTCGATTAGAGTCCGACTCGTGACTCAAATAGTATAGGCTTTGTAAATACGCGGTCAGGGCTGGCCTTGCAGTGAGATATCAATGGGGTGGTGATGGCGATGGCAATAGGCCCCAACCCCCTATTACATGGGACTAAAACATAACTAGTGAAATGTGGGTGTACTAATGCCTTTGGGATTACAGATGTGATGTTATGTTATGTAAATTTTTGGATATTGCAGACATTTTTTATACAGATATTATAGCTGTGCCAATGTACAATATTCTCCTTTGTGCTGATTTACAGTGCTGTTCTGGAATAGGGTAGATGACACCACAGTCAATTGACATACTTTTTATGACCTGTCAAAACGCGATTGTCCCATAGATATTGTACAGCAAAAAATAACTGTGACGTCACTTTTGAGTAGACTCAATTGACTAACTATTTATTAATTTGAAAGCAATTCAAAATCAAATTTTACAGTTAATTGATAATTAATCAAGTTTCCAGGGCTATAATAAAGTGTTTCTTTAGAGAAGTTATGTCTTGGAATTATTAGTAAATGCTGTCATCTTCCCAATTACATTTGGTTTTGTTTATAAATCAAAAACTGAGTAGGTTGAACTACAAAGTTTTGTTATTGATGTTGAATCTGTTCCAACTAGTTAGGCTATTGCTGAAAAAGAAAAAAAAGAGCTACATCAACAACAACTACAACAACAACTTAATTTAGGCTATTGTTAAAAAGAAAGAGTTCTTTTTTTACTAAAGGGTAGATAGCAATAGCCTAATAAATAGTTAAATATTTTTGTACAATTCTAAACTTTGAACTATTGTGATAATAACACTATCTTTTTTTCGCACTGTCTCTTATTATAAGATAGTAATACTCTAATTTTAGTCTATTTGTTATAGATATACGAAGGCGACGGGCTGCCTGATAAGGTGTGCTCCGAGTGCATTCAGAAGCTCAGCAGCGCTCACATTTTTAAACAGCAGTGTGAGCGTGCGGACCAGGAGCTACGCCGCAACTATGTGCCTCCACCGGGTAAAACACATGTATGCTTTGAACTACAAGTTTACTCATTATGTAAAAAATATTAACAATTAGCAAATTTCCAGGATTTAGCATCAGTCCACCCCCACCCAACAGACAGAGCAGCGATTCCGCCTTTTCAAATCATACAGATACCTCCATCTTGACCAAACCCCCGTCTTCCATCGAAGAGAAAGTAACACCCGCCACCAGAACACGGAAACGCAGCGCGGAGAGCGTCGACAACGCATCCACTGGCGGCGCGTCCAGTGACTACAGGCCCAGTGGCTCCAAACGCATCGAAGAACTGAGACGCAGCCACAAGAGACCCAGAAGATTTTCAGGGAACACCTCGCTATTAGATTCAGATTTCGAAGACAACGGCGCCTCGTTCTTAGCCGAAACAGATTCTGACGAGCCCTTACTTAAAAATAGCTTCGATTGCGACCAATGCCCCAAACATTTCACATCTCTAAGAAGTCTCGCTAACCACAAGAGGGTACACGACAAAAAAGACAGTCTTGGCGAAAACGCCGTCGTTGATATACCACAGAAGACGGACGATGCGATTGACGTAGAGGACAAACTGAACTGTGACAAATGTGGGAAGACATTCAAGTTAAAGATCATGTTGAAACGTCACCTTGAAATATGCGGGAAGACTTCAAGTCCTATCTCTCTGCAGAAAGAGTTGCTCATCTCCTTGGAACCGATCGACGGCATGCAGAACCGGAATATTGTATGCGAAATGTGCTCAGCCAAGTTCAAGTCGGTTGACAATTTGGCAAAGCATATGAAGGTAGTGCATGCTGCAGTCTTAAAGAAGGAGAAATTTGAAACACGAGAAAACGGAAAAGTGTCTGTTCCGTGCATGTTCTGCCACAAGACATTCGACGATTACTACGTTCACAGTGCGCATTTTAACAAGTGTCCGAAAAGGGATGAGTCAGCGCCTTATAAGTGTCCCCTTTGTAAGAAGCTGGTGTCGAGGAAGACCTCGTATTTCCAACATCTTAAGAACATGCACTTTGAGCCTCGGATGTCGCCGAACAGCTCAGTGGAGCCGGAGGCACAGGAGTACCACGAGTGTAGAATGTGCTTCAAGAAGCTCCCGTCGCAAGAGTTGCTAATAACTCATCTAGCGGCGCACATGTCCAACATCGATGACAATGATGGTGGAGCCGATAATGAATCTAGGTAGGTACATATTGTCCTACCTTTTACTTTTGTAGTTTATTTCAAATTTATCTATTTTCTATTTTATTATTACTTTTTGTTAGAATAAAGAATGTATTTTTAAACGTCGTTTTTTTTTCTCCAGAGCAAGCACCTTAGACGACGATGCGTCCATTCAATCGGTGCATAGCCAGTCTATTACTCCCACCAATATATTTACATGTCAAACATGTGGCAAAGAGTTCAAATACAATAAGGCTCTTCGAACTCACGAGGCTCGGTGTCACCCAGATGTACCTGTGGAAGTGAAGATCGAACCACCTGATAAGGCATCGACGAGTTTTTTAAGCGAGACGGCCTATAAGCAGACTGAGTCAGAATCTAGTCAAGAGGAAGACGATAACACGTGCGATATCTGCGAGAAGCAGTTCTCGTACCGCCGGCTCCTCCTTCACCATAAGAGGACCAAACACAACATGTCGTCGGGACACAAACGCGCCAAAATCTACCTTAAAGACTGCTCCGTCCGCTGCCTCATCTGTGACATTGATATGAAGGTCGGAGTGATTAACCAACATAATCAGACGCATATATCAAAGAACATGAAGCCTAAGAATGAATACACGTGTGCGGAGTGCGCGGACAAATTCAAGAGCTGTTCTGCTCTTGCGAACCATATAAAGCTAATTCACAGACTAAAGCAGAAGCAGATTAAAGATAACGTGAATCCGTCGGATTTTTGTGAGGTCGTTGTGGCAAAAGCGGAACCCCTGGACTGGATCCAGAGTCACAACGACTTTGGTGAGGTTCCCATTGATAGCAAGCCGTTGGTGGACCTTAGTGGGTTCACCTGCCCCATCTGTGGCAAGAAGATGGCGACACTCATCTCTTTGAAGAGGCACGTCAACTGGCACTCTAATGTAGGCAATAATATTGAGAAGAAGTATGAGTGCTACGTTTGTAAGGAGGTAAGCATTGAGTTTGCTAGTTTTATCTATATTATACTAATATAATAAAGCTGAAAAGTGTTTTTGGTTATTTGGAACTGCCAGTTGGATTGAAAAAAATCTTTTTGCATATGATTGACTACGATTCATGAGGAATAGTATAGGCTATATAACATCATGCTACGACCTACGAGGAGACGTAACTACAAACAAACATACATACATATATATGTAACTGAGGGTGTATAATTTGTTTTGATTAATTTATGAAGTAATTCGTGCTTTTCGCCTTGTCTAAATTCATGTGCACCTATATGAACACCTATTACAAACGTCCATAATCTCTTTGTTTCAGTCCTTCAAGTTCCAATGTCACTACAAGATTCACATGCGGGAGCACTACCGCGACACCAACCTGGACCCGAAGCACCTCACGTGCGCCATCTGCGGCCGCCGCAGCAAGCACCTCCGCGCGGCGCAGGCGCACATGAACTTCCACAAGCAGACGCGCTTCCAGAACAAGGACTACCAGTGCTCCATCTGCGAGCGAGTGTTCCAGCACCGTAAGGTATACCTCTCACACATGGCCATACACTACAAGAAAGGCGACAGCGTCCACAACACCATCGTTGGCGACGCGCTGCCGAGCAACGCCGACAAAAACATCTTTGACGGCACGCACACCTGCCAACTCTGCGGTAAGGTATGCGATTCAGAAAACTCACTAAAACATCATCTAATCTGGCACAAGTCTAAAACTTCCCTGTTCGGTGCACGCCACGAGTGCACCATCTGTAAAGTGAAGTTCACAAACAAAAGAAGACTAGAACTACACACCCGAGCTCACTACGAAGACGAGAACGGTCCTTATAAGTGTACCATCTGCGGCAAAGGGTACACCGACGAGGGGTACTTCCAGAGACATGTAAAAGGACATAACTTCGACCATCAGTCCCACAAAAAGAGAATCGACAGAATCAGAAAGGATAAAGTGAAATGTCCAATATGTACGCGGTACTACCCTGACTTGGTAAAGCTGATCCGTCACCTGCGCCGGACGCACCCCGAGAGTAAAATGATCAAGTCTGACCCCGACGCTCCGCCACCGCTGTACTACTCCTGTAAACTATGCGCCAAAGTGTTCCTAGATGAGCGGAGACTGCAATCCCACGAGGAAGCTCATTTGCGAAAGCCTGAGTTCTTTAAATGCAAATTCTGTGGAAAGAAATACATATCGCTTAAAAACCACACACTCCACATAAAGGGTCACTTGGCGCAGAAGCATTACGATAACCCGCTGAAGTGTCCGCACTGTGACGAGAAGTTCGTGAAGGGATACGCGCTGCACCACCACCTGCGCGATGTACACAACATCCAAGAGAACTGGATCGCGGATCGCACGGAGCAGCCCCTCACCGGCCCGCTGAAAGAGCTGCAGTGCTCCATATGCATGAAGGTCCTCGCCAGCAAAGGGAACTACGAGCGACATATCGACTACCACAACTCCTTGAGGTGTAACTACTGCTTCGATTACTTCAGCTCTCTCCGATTCCTAGAAGGACATCTAGCGTTTTCGTGCGAAAAGAAAAAGCTTTTAGGCGATACCGAGGTTTACCCTAAAAAAGTGAAGTGCAACATCTGTTACAAGGCATTCCATGTTCAAGTGAAGCTGGACTGCCACTTGCGGACGCAGCACGGCATCAAAGTAGACAGGGAACAGTCCGCAGGCAAGCAGGAAATTGTGTGTGATTACTGCTTTAGAGTTTTCGAAAATGAGTGCGCTCTTACGACTCACAAGATATACCATCGCACGGTTGGTTACTACGGCTGTAT
This sequence comes from Hoplodrina blanda, assembly GCA_949316365.1. NCBI lineage: Eukaryota > Metazoa > Arthropoda > Insecta > Lepidoptera > Noctuidae > Hoplodrina > Hoplodrina blanda. Next base: position 14,913,214 of record OX438580.1, on the reverse strand, counting down.
TTACTGCAAAAAGAAGTTCAACACGTTGACTGTGTATCGGAAGCACAAGAATCATCACTTTTCGCAGCTCAATGTGGACAATCCGACCAAGTGCGAACATTGTGATGAGACGTTCGTCGCTTTCAGGGAAATGATATACCACATGAAAGACGTACACGGGGATGACAAGGAGTGGTTCACAGAGCCTAAAGAGTCCATCGAGGAGACCTGCCCCATATGCAACAAGCGATTCTACAACCTTCACAAACATTTGACTTACCACGAAGAGAACAAGTGCAAGAAATGCAATGAATATTTCTACTCCAGGGCGGACTACGATAGTCATCTTTGCGCCATTGAAAGCGATGACGAAGGTAACGGATACGTGCCCAACGAGAGCACGTTCCAGTACGAGGAGTGCAAGTTCTGCTTCAAGCCTATCACCAAGAAGAGCACCAAACGGCTCCACGACCAGATACACAAGGGCTCCGGTTCTATATCCTGTCGGTTCTGCTCGCTCAAGTTTAAAACTATGGACGCTTTTAACATTCACGCTTTCTCTCATCGAAGCAGAAAATACAATAAAAAACCGATAAAATGTCGAAAATGCGGCGAGAAGTTCATTAAATATGGACCATTTATAAAGCACATGAAGTTAGTTCACAAGTGTACGAAGAAGCTTCATTACAGAGCGGTCGTGAAGCCTGAGAAATGTGTCATTTGTGGTGACGACTTCCCGAATCTACACAACCATTACCGCGCTCATCTGCTGAACCAGTGTCAAAATTGTCTCAAGTACTTTACATCGTACAAACTGATATCTGCGCACGAGTGCGACAAAGAGGATTCGGACCCGTCTAAGGTGTTCACAAGTGATGCTAACTTGAAGGAGCTGATAAATTCATATGTTCCTAAGGACGAGAAAGATGATGAGAAGTACTACGGCCATTCTGACGACGAGGAAGATGACGTAGAGCCACAAGCACTTGGCGAAGAAGAGGAAAGTCAGGAGAGTAAAGACATACCCATGCTGCAGTCGCCGATAATATCAGATGTGCTGTCGCTGTACAAGGTAGAGATGAATGGGGTAGGCGAGGTGGATGGCGTGGTTGATGACACCGATGAAGTGGTCAATATAACTGACGATGACTCTGTAGGCTTTGACGATTCCATTGTTCCAGTTGTAGTCGTTATAGATGATTAGTTATGCGACCAAGTGTGTTTATGGGCTACTTTGATTGTAGCACCCAATGCAACTTTACCGATTGCCAACTTAATTCGGTTACTAAAGATCAGTGCAGGGCAAGATCATGAGATACATTGCAAATGATGAAATCTTAAACCCTTCTCGGGTCTCCAGTCCGAGATTATAACGATCAGGAGACACAGACAAAATGATGCTTGTAAACAATATGTGCTCCAAAAATTATTCAATTTTGTCGCGTAATTGTACTGTAGTAAAATCGCATTTCAATTCGACATCATATTAGATGATTATAGAAATATATTACGATACTTGATAGTAAGTTATTTGGGTGAATGAAAGATACTTATAACGTTTTGTGATTAGGTTATAATTATTTTGGTAATATCATTAAAAGGCCGTGAAACCGTAAAAATATTATTTAAGCCAATGTCATAAACACGCACTGTATATTTAATTCATTACTACCAATAAGGTATTATGATCCGCTAGGCATTTTTAAATACTTTTAATGATGGAAATAAAAATACTATCTTCATTTATCTTTAGAATCGTTTAAATTAAACAGAACTATGGACTCGTTGACTGCCTCGTTGGTCTAGTGGTCGCAAAGCGCGACTGCTGAGCATGAGGTCGTGGGTTAGATTCCCAGGTCGGGCAGTATTATTGAGTTTTTCCATCAGGAATTTCTTAGTAGCAGCCTCGGAGTCTGGATTTGTTTTTATTACCGATACCGTATGTTGCAAGCCACAGCCAGGACATACAGTCATACATACATACATGCATTACTGATGAGGCGTATTTGCGAGAAATGAAAGCCTGTGGTGCTTACACATTGTCAACTTTGTGATCATGCGTTTGATTATCAAAAATTAAATAAGAGGAGTAATTATAATCGTATGAAGTCATTTTATTTTTTATTTCTTCGGAATGGTAATTGTTTTGGTTATGTACATTTTTTTGTTATTATTACTTGAGCATGATTTGATTAAAAAATGATTTGAATGATTTGATTTGATTAACTGCAATGAAAATATAAATGCAAGAAGACTCGGCACTGAGTGACGATCAGCCAGTGAAGTCATTTATTTTACATGACATTGTAATAAAATGTAATAAAAGCATTTTTTCTCTCCTTGTTAGTAGCGTTTACCATATTACGTGTTGTACCTATGTAATGAAAAAAAAGCAACGGAGTGTATAATATGCGCGCGTGGCCATACAAGGTGGCATAGAGGAGCTTGAGAGAGCATCATGCCGTGTGACGTCACGGCAATCTGGCTGGACGATTTTCCTGCTAAAATGCGTCAATAGATGTTGCACATCAAAAATACATTTCAGAAAAACATTCTACTGCCAAAAAATTTTTTAAAGTCGGTGTAGCGTATTTATAAGTTAACCGTATATAGCTAAACGTTGCTTTCCCTTTTGTGAAAATTTTATTTGTAAGGGGGAATTTCACCAAACTTAATAGTCTTTACCTGCGTGCTATAAATTGTTAGCAGCTTTTCCATGCTAAAAATTTGGTAAAATTCACCTTTAATAAAAGTCAAGTATGCACTTTAAAACTCTTTAGGTAAGTCCCATATTTTGTATCGTTAGTGTGAAATATAATATGATTGTAAATACATAACAGCATATGGCAGAAATTTTTCGTGTTAAATATAGAAATTAGAACTAATTTTCGTAAGTTCGTGTTTTTGCCATACCTTTTACTGGCACCAAATGTAACAGCTCGCATTAAGGAACCATTAATTAATGTTAATTGCAATCCGTGGCGCTTGGCAATCTGGGCTTCTCCCAGCTGTAAACATCTCTTTGTGCCTATTGGCCTAGTTCTGTTCTGTCTCCTGCTTGTTTGGAGGGAAGTGGAAATTAAGTTTTTTTTCTTGATCCTCAGCGGTTCTTAAAAAAAATACACTAAGTACCTATTTAGTTAGTTTAGTCACTATTTTAAATTGGTATATCTATGCTTAAGGAATATCTTTTTTGGGTAGATTATTAAAAAATCTACACAAAAATTTTAATAGGCAATAGAACTTGGCATATAAATTGTGATGACATGATTACGACTATAATTTATTATTGTGCCATCAATGATTGTATTTTGTTCAAAATTGTGTTTCAAATATTCTTTGTGATATTTTTCCGCGTTGTAAATAGATGGGTAACTCGAATGTACACAGTAGGTTTTTAATGAGTCTCACTATTTCATATTCGCGACTATAGTTCTTTATTATAGATGTATTTTAGTTGTTTGAGGTCTGACTTCTGTACAAAATGTTTTATGTAAAGGCTTTTTTAATTTAAACGTTTGGTGCGCGAGAACAGTCGAGACCGTCGTGCGAAAACCTTACCGCGCACGCACGACAACGGACGACAAACGTTACGTATCAACTGTATGAACAAAGAAAGGCGCGAAAAACATAACCCTTTGCTTGCAGTCGGGTAAAAAACGCAACTGTCCATGAGCAATCCGCGGCACCAAACGCATAAATTGTAAAGTTCCTTAGTATGTATTGTGTATTATATTTTATATGTGTATTTTATTTGAGGGCAGAATTACAGAACCTAACTAAATATTTGAGCATTAGGTACTTACTTTAGTTATCTTTTAAATTAAACCAGTTTAAGTTTTGGACCGCCATGTCAAAAAAGCAGAAACGCACTCGGCGCCAAGCCACGAATTCGAAACTTTATAATTATTGGTATTAGTTTTTGTCATTTTTTATAATAATATAGATGAAATATAAAGAAAGAAGTTCAACAAAATTAAGAGAGTCAAGGAACATAATTAACAAAGGAAATAAAAAAACAATTTTGTTTGACAGCCTGTCATGTAGTCGTGACCGTGGTGTGCTGAGTACATTTTGGTTTGTCATCTATACATGACTGGCGGTCAAAAGGTTAAAACGAAGCTCAAAACGGAATCTGTACTTGCGTATTGTTCTGGAATGAGCCTGTAAGATAGATAGCTAGCTGGATTCCGAGACGCAACAGTGATTTTATAACTTGCCTAGAAATATTAATCAACTAAGAGTTAGCTCTCTTTATAATTCCATATCTGTATAGAAATCCAAAGTGGCAATTTTAGAAAAAATATAATATTATAGAAGCAATAACGGTTAGTTAGTATTTACCATTAAAATTCCACCATAGATCCGAAATAGTGTAATTTACATGTCTTTTTATTAGCCAAAGGTGTGGATGTATTGTATAGTTTGTTTATTTCACGAGAGCGCGTGAATAATTGTAATTGAAACCTTATTTCAATGAGATTTAAGCCACATTTCGCGCGCTCGTGTTTCGAAACTACTATTCTAGTTAGCAACTTTTAGACTTAGAATAATGTTTAAGTTCAGTCAGCATCTTTGATCGTCTAATTATAAGATAAAAGTGTTTATTCCAATTATGTTAATAAGAAGTTACTTTTATTTGTGGTTAAATTTTTTTTATTCTTTTTTTTAAATGTCTAACTCCCGGTTTTTGGAACGAAAAACTGGTGTAGCAAATAAAATTGTCAAGCATTGTCTGTTATTGGTTGACTGAATTATATCAACAACCAATCATAGCTTAGGAGCGATTTACAATTTGTCACATTAATTTTGAGTTGATATTCGTTCGAGAAACCGAGGGTAATTCTCTCAGTTACTTTTCATTGTCTAATGTAGATTGTTGATGGACGAAATAAAATGATCATTTAAATTTTATTAATGTTTATTTAGTCAACATACTCATTTATGCCTGATTAACAGATAACTAATCCTGAGTTAGTATAACAAGATTATGTGGTACATTTCAACTGCATAGTTGTCTTGAACTACTTGGCAACATACAGAATTACTTTGACAAAATATTACAAAAAAAAACAGCAGACTAAGTAGTACGGTAAAAAAAAAATAACGTTGCCACAGAACCACAATATTTCAAACGAATCCTACGCACAATTTCAAATCACCTGTTAACCAGCCACTCACAAGTTTTCCAGTGTTACAGGTACATTACATAAATCGTAAACGTTGATAGTTATAAAAATATCTATCGTTATTTATTAAGATACATAATATAGTCATAACACCCTTACACTATTTTAAACTTCATTTTTTACAATGCTAGTACGATTTAACTTGCGATCTTCTGTCTTGAGTGATCGATAATACCTATTCCGATTAATTTCGGATTCTGGTGTAGGTAATATAATATGGGAAGTGTTTATATTATGATTATGCTGAATACGGTCTGATTTTTCAATAGTCGGGTAATTTTTATCCATATTAATATTATAAGTGCGAAAGTAACTCTTATGACTTCACGACTAAACCTATTTTGGTATGGGGTAAGTTTGAACCCCAAAAAACGACATTAGGCTACTTTATTTTTAGCTACTTCGTTAGCGTCCGCGATAACCGACATTTACGCGGACGAAATCGGGCAAAAGCTAGTCTGAACAATAAATATGACAGTTCGACATATTTTCTATGCAAAAGCTTATGTCTTCAAAGTTATCTGACGATTGAAAAATCAGCCTTAACAGAAGATGCTCTAGCTAGACGGAGTGTTGCTGGCTGTTACAATGCTCCAGGCTTGTATCAACTGGCCATATATAGTTTCGCAGCTGAAAACTCAACATTGCAAATTCTTTCATAACTTAATCTGTTCGATTTTCTATCTAACTTAATTAATATAACTTTAGTCATCAAAATATAAAAAGAAACGACTTAGACTTCCATGGAAAGTTTAATAAAAGAAAAATAATGCAGCGCCGGTTTTGTTTATGAAAGTTATTGCTTGTTTAAAATTCAAATTTGAACTTCGAATGATGAAATCGATTCAAAAAGTAAAAACACATCTCTAATATCGATAGAACGACGTGAGCAGTAATTAAAGCATTGAGAACTATCGATACTAACTTCGTACCTCGTGCCGAATGCCGAACTATAGTATTTCTATTAACTAACTACATTGAAGTATGTGCTTCGAAACGTTATGTTAATTATCACATCTTTTGAATATCGAATGTCAACGACCTGCAGTGTTATTCTGTAAAAATCTTAATTTGTGAATTTAGGTGACATGAGCTCGAGGAGAGCTCAATCCCTAGCATCGGCTGAATGACAGCTCACCTCAAACTCACGCCAGAATTCACCGAGGGAGATTTTTACAGAATAGGTATGCTGGCAAGCATTTCTCTCGTCTCTTGTCAGATTATTTCCTATGAAGATGCGTTTACCATACGACCGCCTAACTTTCTCACTAGATTACAATAGCTTGAACGTTTCTCAGTACATACTCTTTACAAATTGTAATTTTAGAATCACCGTCGATTTGTTTTTCAGTCATATACAGCCCTTTAGTCTAATAGAATTTACCTACTACAATTATATACACATTTTACATCAATTATATAAAATATATAAGTGATCTCGTCGAAAGAGTACGTCAGCCTTTGATTATAAATTGTTAATGTGTAATAAGGCGATATATGCTTTAATTTGTTGATAGATTAGATAGGTATATAATTAATTAGCGTTTGTTTTAATAATCATTAAAGCAATATACATAAAACGTATTCTTTCTACGGCTTCACAAACGTAACATTCAAAACATTACTGTCTCAATAGAAATATTAATAAACTTGTAGCATTAATTATCAAAAAGTAATTAATTATAGTTGAATTACAAAATATATTCACATGACAATAATAAAAATAGACATTTTAAAGACTTGCTCAATTCGAGGCAGCTGTTGAGCACTGTAGTGTGCCGATAAAGCTTACTTGAGCATGTTCACTTTACGAGACGTTTGGTTTAGCTAGCTTGAGCATATAATCCAAACTATCGTCATCTTTTACTTCGAAACTAATCCTGTACATTCTCGAATGAATTAGAAAGTGTATCCTCAGTAAAAACTTACTGCCTCGAATTAAGAAATAAGTTTAAAAACCTTCAACGCACTATTACGAACACCTATAATTAAATGCTTGACTCAATATAAGAGAAAATATCGCTGAGCACAGTTATTCCAATATCACATTTGAACTGAAGTAAATTCATACACTAGGACAAAGTAACCTACGGTTTTTCGAACGAAAACCAATTTAAAATTAATGTGATAATAGATAAACGCACGAAAGCTGTGACTGGCTGTTAATAATTCTGTCAACCAATCACAACAGCTTGCGCGCGCATGACAATTAGTCACATTAATTTTTCGTTCGAGAAACCGAAAGTGAAACTGACAAAGATTATTTTAATAAATATACTTTATCAGTAACTTTGCTACTAGTTATCTGGCACACATTTTTTTTAAGAAAAAGATATTTAAAGAGCCTAATTAATAATTAAATTATTTTTAATTAATTAAGAAATTAACAAGAACAAAGAACTTAATTATCTATACATATTATGACGCGTATAAGACACTTCGAACATGCAATGCAACACAATAAGTAGGTAAATAATTGTTCAAACATTACAACTCTGTCAAACATTTTAAAAATAATACTTTTTTATAGAATAAATATTCTTGATGACTGATTTAAGTATTCAAAATAATAACTTCATATAAACAACCTTAGCTTTATTGAATCCATAGAATTAGAATGTAACCGTTAAGCTTTGTCCACATCAGTGCGCTTACATGATCATCTCGCGTCTTCAACATTGAATTCATCTCGCATCAAGCGCATGCGTCATCATCGTAAATACCGTTTTAAATACAATTTGGCAAAATGGGGTATCATAGACCCGTCCGACACCCAGTGCGATTGCGGAGCTCTAGTTCAGACTATGTCCGATATGCTGATGTGTCCTTGTCCGTTCACCTGCACCCTTGACGGCCTATGCAACGTTTCTGATGCGGCAGTTAACGTAGCAACCTACTGGGCCCAAATAGTATATTTTAGACTAGCTGACTCGGCCACGCGTTGCTGTGGCTTGAAGTAAGTAAAGATATTGAGGTCAATAATCGAGATAAAAACTATCCTATCTTTTAAGTTTGTCCAAAAAGTCATATTTCATAAAAAAAAATAGTTGAGTGGTCTAGGAGTTCATTCCGGACAAACAACGTGACGCGTATATTATATATTATTATATTAAGATGTATCATCGATACGAAAAGAAGAAGCGTGCGCTACGGGCATGCACTGTTTTGAACTAGTTTAAGCGCATGCCTTATCGTGCTTCATGCAAGCGTCAGACGAAAAGGCAAGATGATCATGAAAGCGCACTGATGTGAACATAGCATTATAATAATAAGAAGAATTAAACATTTAATAGTTTTAAAACAAACCTTATACAATGATACTTTTTTAGTGTTAGCTAAATACTAAAGGTTTTATTGAATTAGAAGTTTAAAACTATAATGTGTTTGCCGTCGACAATAGGGTAGATGACACCACAGAAAATTGACGTACTTTTTATGACCTGTCAAAACGCGATTGTCCCATAGATATTGTACGGCAAAAAATAACTGTGACGTCACTTTTGAGTAGACTCAATTGACTAACTATTTATTAATTTGAAAACAATTCAAAAACAAATTTTACAGTTAATTGAAAATTAATCAAGTTTCCAGGGCTAAAATAAAGTGTTTCTTTAGAGAAGTTATGTCTTGGAATTATTGGTAAATGCTGTCATCTTCCCAATTCAACGGGTAGCAATGTCCAAGTTTGTGTGTATAAACATATTCTTTAACTAGTAATAATTTGTCCTTAAAACCATGTCTTAGTGACTGACGCTTCCAGATTCTGGCCCACAAAACCTGTCAACATGAAAGGGCGGCAATTGAGTACTTGACACCATAAATCAATTAACATACTTTTTATGAGCTGTCCCCCATAGATTTTGTATAGCAAAATTAAAGTATAATGTCACTTTTTTGCCAATTCAATTGATTAACGATAAAAATATACATTTTTTTTAAGTAGCTGGGTCTTGGAATAACTGGTTAATCAACTACCCAATTTAATAAAAATTGCAGCTCGAAACTTAGAATTTTAACCGAATAATCGATACCGTTTTTCATTTATTGTCTGTGTTATTTAGCTGCATGTAATATCGATTTTAAAATTGCCGCGGTTTCATGTAGACCTTTCTCGTTGGCCGGTCTCTAATAAAGATTTAATTTATTTATTGCTAATGAACTAAACTCACAAATAACATTGAAAATTGTGTGCAAGATATGCAATTTTCAACTTTATTTCTATAGAAATTTAGTTCATTATCAATTAATTGACTGGTCGAGCATTTTGTTGCTTTGTCTGGACCAAATACAAAAACTGAATTTGGAACCAAGCCTAAAGTTCTTAATGCAAAGTTCACAACTTTGCATTAAGAACTTTATCTCATTTGGAACACAGTTCAAAGTACAGAAACTGGCTTGATTTTTTTAAATGTGTGTGACATAAAAACGTGGTTTACTAGGCACGTATTTTCTTGGAGGGATTTTAAGATAAGATCTACGAGACCACTATAATAACTAACGATGGAAGGAATAATTAAAAAGGATGAAAGGAAGAGACTGTATCTAAGGGTTAGATCACACCGAGAGGTGACTCGCATCGCGTCATAATTCGGTGTGAACTGACCCTAAAGATAAACCTCTTTTGTTGTGTGGGTAGTATGGACCTCTCTCTGTAGGTAGTAATGCAATCTGCGTCTACGCATATTGGTAAACATATCAGGAGGTGCAAGTGTTAACGAGTGATGAGTGCAAGTGATACAACACGGTACGGTTGGTACAGTGGCTGATAAATCGCGATCCAATCAAAACGTTTTTATGAAAACAGCACGTCACTAGTACAACTTGTACCACGAAAACCGACCTTATTGCTGTGATATAAAGGCGTTGTCGAAGATAAATTCAAACTATTAACATGCGATTAACGACCTTATCGGAATATTCTTTTACAAGCTGTCGAGATGATAATGTTTAGAGTATAGTCAGTTTTATTCTCTATACTACAATTTGCTATACTTTTTCTTTTTATTCATCTATCTATGTTTCACAATAAAGCTGGTTTACATCCGTAATACGTCACACACAAAGGTCCAGCTGAAAACCAGCGTCAGGCACTGTCTGGCGTTATTGCTGAACTGGGCCTGTTGGCACACAATTATTGAATAACCTTTTTATTATTATTTTAGTGTGCACGTGGTCTGTGTCAAATAAACTTGTTTGTTTGTCGTGGTTGGTGGGCTCAGTCGTCCCACTCGCCGTCGCTGGTGGTGGCGTCGGACATGTCGGAGTCGGAGGAGTGTATGGCGCGGGAGCGCTCCTCCAGCGCGCGCTGCAGCGCCTCGGCCAGGCCGCACGCCGCGCCCGCGCGACGCTCGCTGCCGCTGTTGCTGCCCGAGCGGGACACCTGCGGGGGGAGGACAGCCTTTATAGAGTATTTAAAGCCAAAAAATTGATTTCATCATCATCATATCAGACGTAGGACGTCCACTGCTATATATAAGCCTTACAGATTTTTAATAGGACCGGTTGGTAGCTTGCATCCAGCGCTATCCTGCGGTCTTTATCAGATCGTCTGACCAACTTGTGGGTGGAAGAATTTATTTAAATTATAAAACAGGCAATTTTTGATTAGAAAATAGGCATTTGACATACTTTTATCAGCTGTCAAAATTCGATTCTGATTTGTATGGTATGGTAATATTAGACTATGACATCACTTATTAATTTCAAAGTAATTAAAAATGGAAAATTGCAATAAATTGGTAATTAATCAGGTTTTTAAGGACTAAAATTAAGTGTTTCTTTTTTAAAGAAGCTTTTTTGAAATTACTGGTTGATGGTGTCCTCTCGTACGACTAAAAGTTAGTTATGTATAAACGAAAATAGGACTTACAGCTTTCAGCTCGACTCCTTGTCTGATCTCGCTCAGCAAGTTACTTCTGCTGTCCTCGACCACCACCGGCTTAGCCGTGGGCTCGACGCGCTACAACAAACAACCATATATTTATTATGTCATATTAAAAAAGCGTCGATCTTGATGTATTTAGGAGGATTTGCTATAGTAGCAGAAGGGACTAATTTTAAAGGAATTATGTTTAGTAATATTTTTGGATTTTCAACTCTCGCCTTTGAGCGGAGAGCCGAAAATCACTGTAAACGAGCAAATTACAAAAACTTGTATATAAGATTACCTTGAGGCTCTTGGATCCGCTTCGAATACTTTCCATGAGCGCAGCTCTCGGGTCTGACGCCGCTGACGGCGCTTCTGACGGCATCGGGGGCGACGGTGGGGCCAGAGGAGGCGCTGGAGGTGGGGCCGGTGGCGCGGGCGGAGGGGGAGGGGGCGGGGCCATTGGCGGCGCCGCTGACATGGGCGGCGGGGGCGGGGGCGCCGTGCCGGGGGGAGGGGGAGGGGGGACTGATGGCGGTCCTGATGATACTGCTGCAAATTGTAATACAAAGATGTAAATAAGACTAGAACATATTATAAAGAACCTAAAGTGTTGAATAATAAGAGTAAATGTTACTTACGTTGCGCTGGACGTGGTGGCGCCGTGCGGTGTGCAGGCGGAGGGGGCACCGCGCGCGCGGGGGGAGGGGGAGGCGCGCGAGATGCTATGAAAATATAAAATTTGTGTTAAAAGGAAGAAATAAGGAACTAAAAGGGGAAAGAAATAATATTTTTTAATTAATAGTGTACTCACGCGGTGCTGGAGGGTGTGGTGGCGCGGGGCTGCGCGTGGGCACGGGGGGCGCGGGCGTAGGGGGCGCTGGCGCAGCCATGCTGGGCGCGGGAGGCAGGCCGGCGCGACTCAACGCTGTCAAATCAAACAAGTTATATTTTAGCATCGTTTTTCACGAGATTTTCTACTCATTCGATCGCCAACACTCGTGACACAATTTAAACGAGACAAATATATACACCGCTAGAAACGTAAAGATAAAAGGCCGCCTTTGTACTTTTGATGCATAAAGTTTAAATAAATAAATAAAAGAAATAAGATACAGCCTACGTCAATTAGTTATTGTACTCGGCTAACGACGAAGTAGTTTGATAGTACAGTAAGGCGATTAACACACGGCACCGCGCACCGCCGCAGCTGGCGGTGGCGGTAAAGCGGATTGCACCGCTCGACCGCGCGGTCTGGCGGTGTACGTGTGTAGGGCATCGACGGATTTCATAGAGGCCAATACGACATGAGAACCGATTCACCGCCTACCGCGGCGGTGCGCGGTGCCGTGTATTAATCGCCTGCGTCGTGAAATTTTATGGCGGTTCTGAACTGCGCTGCTCACTACACAGGACACCCTCCCCCCTCTCCAATTCCGTCCCGCAAGCCCTCTGAACTGTTTTTCTTTGTTTTAAAATAATGTTGCCTCACACTAAGTATTTATCCTGAATCGTGGGTGCGTTCACAAACATATAAAACTCACATACACAAACAGCCAGACCTAGAACTATCTGTAGGTCATACAAATATTTGCAAAGCGCGGGAATCAAACCCACGACACGCAGAGCAGCAGAAAATTATTTAGCCACTGCGCCAACCATGCCGACAACTGCTTAGAAAGTTTACAATAGCAAAACTCACTCTTATCCAGGTCCTGTTTCACAGCGGGCAGTCCACCGTGCATCTCTATGAAGTCATATATGAACTCTCTCGTCTCTTGGTCTTGTAGCTGTGTCTCCGACACACCGGCCTTCGTGAAGAACGATCGGAGCTCGTCGGCTTCCGGCGCATTGTCGAGGTCGAAACCTGGAGATGGTAATGTTAATTAATACTAGGTTGAGATTTGTTACTCTTTCACGCGTATGATAACTTAGAACTTTTAGCTCAATTCTAAAACCTAAGCGGACATAGTCGCGCTCAGAAGCTAGTCTAACAAAATAAAAAATCTAAAAAAATATTTGCTTTTCACTAAATACACATGAATGTTTACAACTTATACATAAATAAAAGTCTGTTTGTTCTCGCTAAACCCGAAACGGCTAGACAGATTTTGACGGAACTTTACTGGCTTATAGACAATGCTGCAAGGAGTTCCTTTAGTTAGCTTTAGTTCCTACTAAGGTTATATTTTAACTAAACCAAATGTTAACATAACTTTACTAAGGGCTGATTTTTCAATATTTATCCCTCCGTTAAGAGTTATCTGACGATTGAAAAATTTGCCTAAAAAAATAAAGAAAGCTAAATGAAGTAAATACCTTTATTAGCATCCCAGCCCACGTGTGATATGTGCTTGAAGTCCTGCGGCATTCCGATATCTGCTTTCGTTATTTTTCGCCCCTTCTGTTTTTTATTACTCTTCAATGTGTAGCCTGGAAACGAAAAAGGTTTTTTTTACTTAGTTCAACCCGTGCTGTGAGGAAGAGGAGGGATAAAAGGCGTGTGACTTAAGAGCAATGTACTCGTATAACAGGTGGAAGATATGTACAAAGTAACGAAGACTTTTACAATGGATTTAGTAAATCCTAACTAATATTATAAATGCGAAAGTAAGTTTGTTTGTTTGTTACCTTTCCACGTCTAAACCACTGAACCGATCATCGCGAAAGTTTGCATATACGACGTCAGAAACGGACATATGGTACCTTCATCCCAAAAAAAGTACTGTTCCCGAAGGAAATCAAAATAACGTTCTTAGGATGAAAGATGGCGCCACATGACTTTCGAATCATGATCGAATTTTAAATTAACCATAAGCGAAACAATTTCTAAAATCATCTGTTACAAACAACTGTTAGATAAGATACTGACTTCCTAAGCTATGATTAGTCTTGGCTGGTAGCGGCTGCAGTTGCTGCACCGGCTGCACGGGCTGCAGCTGCTGCAGCGGCTGCATGGCCGGCATGGGCACCGGCGACACGGGCGGCGCGGGCGCAGGCTCGGGCTGCGGCGGCGGCGGCGGGAGCGTGCCATTCTGCCGAGAGGGCGCGGAACTGGACCCGCTACTGCGCCCTGATACCATCGAGCGAGCGCGACGCTCTGGAAATTAAACACAATTGTTAAATGTATAAGGTTGACTTTTGTTTGCATTGATTTTTGTAAGAAAACAACTAGTTAGTATGCAGGTTTATTCACAACTGATTTACCATACATTTTTTTTTATTGGATTTTGTAAAAACCTAATTTAAAAGAGTGCCGTGGAGTTTCTTGCTCGTTCTTCTCCATAGATTCCTATCTCTCCGTTTTGGAACGAGCAACTAGCTTCAACTTTCGGATTAACTGACCAACTCCTTGACAATTCAAAAGTGCCTGTAAATGGTCTAATTGAAATAAATGTTTAGAGTTTGAGTTTGAATTATAATTTAATTTTGATTTGATTGTAGTTTAATTTTAACTTAATTTGGTTTTGATTTGATTGGAATTTAATGTGTATAAGTATAGCTCACTATTACCAGTCACCCTATATGCATACATAGTGTAAAACACCAACTGTATTGCTAACAAAATATGGATGGTTATTGTCCGAAATAAACGTTTTGAATTGAATAGTGGACTCGTATACATGTATATAGGGTGGCCCAGATATGGCCGAAAATTTTTGAAGCCTCTTCCTGGGCTATCCAAAACACCCCCATGAATGTTCTACGATTTGTTGTGGTTTAGGAGATATACGATTTTTAACATTTTTTTTGGGATATTCTTCCTTGCATCAGATTTTGTTGATTTTCTCTTTTTGTGTAGCATTTTTTGGAAATATAATTATTGACAATTAATCCTGAAATGACCTTCGATCGATAAAACAACTGTCTGTCTTATCGTCACCCGAAATTACCAATGACATATGACCATATGACCTTAAAGCAATTTCAAAAACTTCCACGGACCCTCAGCTCTTTAAAACACTACAAATAACTAGTATTTTACAGGACATTATTTTGTGTAATTGAAGCTCGAACATGGTAAGGCGAAAAAAGCATTATTTTAGTTCTAAGTGAACTTTAATGAAAATGAATTAAAACGAACTTAAAAAGTAGATAATAAACAGTTCATTAATAAAGTTAAGTTTCAATCGAAGATATCCATCGGTTTATAAGAAAGCTTCAACGTGCTAAACTATGTTTAGTCAGGTTTTTTTTTACAATACCATATCATACCCATTATTGTTAACTTATTACTATAAATAATATCTACGAAGAATAAGTATCTGATAATCTTAATGAAGGCCCTGGCAGTCAGTGCTAGGTCCGCGGCATTAACAGGTATAATGCTTGTACTATTTCTGATGCATCATGCAGGGTCATGCAAAGCACTTTGTATAATCCCTACGTAATTTACAACTTTCTCTTCTTCTTCATTGTGTGGGCAGTAAGGTCTTACGACCTTAGTGTCAGAATTTCTTAACCGCCTCAAGGGCCTCTGACATGGTTTAAGTGGGACAGTAATAGGCTGGTATAAGTCCAGGTTTCCTCGCGATGTTTTCTTTCACCGATGCCAGTGATGACTTTAGAAAGTACATATGAATTGAAAAAGTCACATTGGTACTACTTTATGCTTGCTGTTTTAAAGTTCATTATCGATAATATGAAAACTGCATATAACTGCTTGTAGCGCTGACCCTGAGAGGGCAAGAACTACATCCCCAGTCCATCTATACTAACGATGACATAGCACATGACATTACACATTTTCAACAGCCACCATCACAATGAGTGTTTGTCTGGTGCGTTTCTGTAAACAGCGGTAACAATATAAACATGGCCGGCAAGTGTGAGGTCATTCATTTACGTCAGTCGAACCATTATTACTTCTTCAGTTTCTCATGAGAATAATCTATATTCTTAACTACAATAGGGTTAAGGTATTGTGGAGAAATGTCATTGTTTTTTGGCTGTAAACAACATGTTAGGAATAAGCTACGTTTCTGGCGATACTTGAATATGTATGCAAGCTGTACAGTCGAACAAAATATTTGGTTTATAGATTGGATTGCTGTCACCCGTACTATGAAAGTATTGTACGTTATTTTGAGTAAACGTATTTTATACTCTACTAGCGACCCGCCCCGGATTCTCACGGGTACAATGTAGATACTAACTAAGTACAGTCAGCAATAAAAGTCGATTAACATTTTACTTTTATTGATCCTTATTTATTAGATTATTTTGCACAAAATCAAAGGAAATACAAAATGGATGTAAAATAAAGATAAAATATACTTTTGAAATAAAACTTACATGCTTAGAAGGAGTGCACTGTGTTAATTTGTATCTATTTAAATGATATGTTAATTTAACAGTGTTAATCGACTTTTGTTGCTGACTGTATGTACTGTTTTATTTTCAGATGTTGTACGATCGAATAAGCTATTTGGTTTAGAAAACAATAATTATCCTTCTGCTACTAATGTACTACTGTTTGTTTTCCCAAATGAAATTAATTAATAAATACTTAATATTATATGCGGATGTAACTCTGTCCGTCTGTTACGCATGCACGGCTAAACCACTGAACCGATTGTAATGAAATATGGTACGGAGCAAGAAAGGGCAAAAGGTCATCGCTCATAACAACACGTCTCTGACACTGCCAATAATTTGCTATTCGAGTTCAAGCTCTAAAACGTGTGCGTTAAAGGATTGTTTATAATGACAAAATAAAAAGGTGACGGCTCGCGGACGGCGACCTGGTAGATCTATCGGACGGATTTTCCGAGGTGATTCCTTCCAGGCCGTTGACGCATCGCAGCGATGCTGTCATAGTGACCAATAAGCTACTTTTTTATCCACGAATTCGTCTGCTATAACGTACATTCACGTGGTTGAAGTCGCAGGAAAAAGCTAAGTTAGAGTACAAACCTTCTCGTCTTATTTTCCTGAGTTCGATTTTCTCAAGGAGGATATTTCTAAGGATGTTCGCTTCATTTTCGTTAGCGAAGTTGAATGCGGCCATGTATTCCTGAAAATAAGTAAATATTCATTTAAGCATAGTTTTTTAATTCGACATCCAAAACACACACAGGCTCCCGTTGATTGCGGGCGAACATTCGCTACGCCAATCCCGTAGTGCGGCTGGCCACCAGGGACCGATATCGATACTTCAAAAATATCGATATTTTTGAGAAAATACTGATAATGGTATCGATAACAGGGATAAATATCGGTATTTTGTATCAGTTCTTTGAATATCGGTAAAAAAATATCGATACTTATACCGATACTCAGTACTGATATCGGGCCGCAACTTGACTCGCAAGTACTCGCAACGTCGCGACGTTGCCAGATCGCATATCATAGGTATCGCCACCGCTACCTCCGGGCGCCGCGCCGCAGTGGCGGACGGTGCGCGAATCGGAACGGCAACAGTGCAGTGAGCTGCGGACATTTCTTTGATATACCTACTGCTCTTTGCATTTAATCGAAAGCAGCGCGTGAGCCGTGCCTGCTTATTGTTCTTTGTACTTTTTTTTTAATCTAGTTTTTCTGTAGGT
Source organism: Hoplodrina blanda (assembly GCA_949316365.1). Classification (NCBI taxonomy): domain Eukaryota; kingdom Metazoa; phylum Arthropoda; class Insecta; order Lepidoptera; family Noctuidae; genus Hoplodrina; species Hoplodrina blanda. The sequence continues at coordinate 14,895,632 of OX438580.1, read as the reverse complement.
ACTGTGATTGATGTAATGGGGCGTAATAAGCAAAATAATGTTTATAACTTAGATTGGGAGTGTTTTTGGAATTCCAGTGCCCTAATACTACCGACCTCTTGACTTTGAGTGCAAAAACCGTATTTCTTTTTTTCTTCTATAAAGCATATATCTCGAAAACTGTGCGTCCTATCGTAAAAATAATGAAAAATTTGCCCCCCTTAATAACCCCCCAATTATGAAAAATTACAATCACCCACACAAAAAAAAAACTTGTTATTCTCAACATGTGGGTAATAATCAATTATGAAAAATTACAATCAACCCATAAGCTTGTAATAAAAAATTAATAAAGCATAATCAGAAACAAAATATTTGATTTCTTTTTTAAAGTAATCTTTTACTTTATTTGTCATTCATAAGACAAACGTAAACTATTAAACTTTAAGGTGGAAGCTCCACGGTAGCCCGCGAACTCAGACCAATGAGCCCGCGAAGTTCAAATTTTCTTACGTTTTTTGCAATTTGCAAGTCAGTATTAGGTTTAATGTTGATTAACGTATGATTCGCGGGCGTAAGAAGTATGTTGTTTCAGAATTATAACCATTAAAATCAGTATATTAACTCCATAAGTCGGTATAATCCTAAAATGTCAAGATTTCACGAAATAGTCATTCTTTCGGGTTACCTGGCCCTATAGTTTTATTGCTGACTTGAATAGTTATAATTCTAAAATACACACTTTAAACCTAATACAACTACCTACTAAAACATTAAACCTAATAGCTACTTGCAAATTGCAAAAAACGTAAGAAAATTTGAATTTCGCGGGCTACCGTAGAGCTTCCACCTCAGAGGGCTTATTATAAAACAAAGTCTTCGCTTAAACCAGCTTTAAATCTTCGAGCCAGTTTTCGAATTTCGAACTATAATTATCGATAAAGATAAAGTTTGTAATACATAAATTGCCTCGGTGATTTAAACTTGGTCTAAACTTAAACTTTTAGTCTTGTAATAAGGCAGTAAAGGTATGAAATACAAATCAGCCATCTTGATACACCAATCACAAATTCACAATAAACTTAGATTCACGTATTATCACACGCGCGTCCGTTACTGGGGGGTGCGGGGGCCGGGAGGCGGATGGCGTGAATCCCAAAGATGACGCGGCCGCCGTTGTTAAAATTTTTACCAGTAATATATCGGTATTTTAGTATCGGTATCGATACCGATAAAGGTGTATAAAAGTATCGATATTATTGTACTGAATAAAAATACCGGTATCAATATCGATAAATGTATACCCAAATATCAGTACTTATATCGATATTTTGGTATCGATACGAAAATTATATCGGTATTCAGTCCCTGCTGGCCACACAGTTGGTGTGTTAGCCGTAGAAAAACACACAAATGGTTGTGTGTGCACCGCACTTGCGTTTTTTAGTAGAAACACAACGGGTGTGTTTTTCCGCAACGGGAATGTCCATTGACTGTTGCATGAAAAACTTTACGCACACTTAGTGCTATACAGTAAAAAAATCCCTCGGTAAATTTAGGAGAAGTGAGCTTGAGGTGAGCAGGCAATTTCCAACATTAGGAGCATAGCTTTAAAGCACATTTCACCTTAATTTATTGAGGGAGATTTTTACAGAATAGATCAGAAGGTCAGATTGGTGGTTGCAGAATAAAACGTGACTTTTAACATTTCTTGCATGTATGCATTTTGTAACTTTGACATATAATTTTCTAATACAGACATTTATCCATTGTTTTCTAAAAAAACGTTAACTATATCTGACGACCCTGCATACCTATCTCTTTCGTTAACTGTACCTACGATTCTTCTACAGTATTATAAAGCGATCGTATATTTTTGGCACCAAAAGAACTAAGTAACACTTTTGTGTTACTCAAATTGATCGTAAGAACAAAAGAGCAAAGTAAGTTTGAAACAGTGCCAATTTGTAATAAAAAAATGTTCTTTAAAAAGAATAAGAAAGAAAATTTTACTTTGTGATGCGTACAATGTAAGTTATTGGATTTTTCTTTATGTACTTTTTTATAGTGTCCGTTTACTTTCATAATGTAAATTGCATGATGACTGCGAGAGAATTTCAGATTCCTTATACAGGGTCATTGAAAAAATACCCGAAACCTGAAAAGGGGTCATTGTACTCATCATTATGAACGAACAACTTTTACTACGGGACCAACCCTGAAATCATGAAAAAAAAATCAGCTGTTTCATACATTATGATCGTGTTGTGTAGCATTTTTGTAGAGAACAGCTGATTTTTTTTTTTCATGATTAAAATATAGCGGTACGAAGTTTGCTGGGTCAGCTACTAACATACAGCCTGTAACACAAGCCCTGTCCGATCCTTAAGGGTATTATTCGGCATCGTACTGCGTACTCATATACGTAACCATTTAATGGATTTGAGATTATTATTTTTCTCCAGTGAAAAAAAAAGAAGAAAGAAGAAGTAATTAAATTAAAATAAAACATAAAAACATACATACATACATATCGGTCAAAATCATAACCCTCCTTTTGGCTTTGCCGTAGTCGGGTAAAAACTGATCAACGGCAACACTGATCGGACAGGGTTTTTGTTACATAGTGTATAAATATTGTTTGAATGTGTTTGTCGTTTGTTTGTTGTTGTCATCAGATTTATAATTACGTTGAATTATCCTCTTTAACATATGGGTTCCCAACCAGTGGGGCCGCCCCACTTGGAAGGCGTAGTAGACCCATGTGCATATATCAAAAGGTTCATAATTCCTGCTCAATAAGTAGGTATTGAAATTAAAAAAAACAGAGGTTTAATGAGGTTATACGGGACCGTTGCGGATTAAAAGAGGATGTAGTGACAAAGATAGAAAAGGGTATGCTTAGATGGTTCAGTCATGTTGAGAGGATGAGTGAAAGACGATTAACAAAAGGTATTTATATGGCAGAGGTGAGTGGCAACGCAGGGAGGGGTCGCCCTAGGAAGACCTACACTGACCTTATTGGTGAGGTTCTTCAGAAAGGTCAGGTGCGGAGTACTCGTAACCAGCGTGCTTGTATGACGAGATGTATGAACGTAGATGAGGCGAAAGGAGTATGTAAGGATCGTAGCAGGTAGCGTTCTGTGGTTTCTGCCTACCCCCATGGGAAAAAGGCGTGAGTTTATGTATGTAGGTATGTATGTATGAAATTTAAAAAACTAATATTGCGGTTACTACATTTTGTGTCCCAAATACCTAAGCCCATACAGTTATTATTGTATGTGTGCCTAAATAGTCGTGTGTGGGTTAGTATTGTTTTCCCAATCCGTAGTTTCGTTGACTCACACGAGTTATGACGTTGACAAATACTATTATCAAAGTACGTATTGTTGTGCGAATCTTTGACTTGGGAAACACTCTAGGTTAGCGTAGAGTACTTGTTTCCAGGAAAATATTGTGTGTATTAAATCTATACAAAATGAATAAAATTGCAGTGTCTGATTGTAATGTCAAAATAACATTTACAATGGATGGTTTTTACAAGAAAAACACAATTTTCATTTTTTGTCTGTTTATCTGTCTATCTGTTAGTTTCGGCTAATCTCTAAAACGGCTGGACCGATATTTCACTAGTAAACAAAACTTCCAATAGCAGATAGCTGACGTTATATGGAGTAAATTAGGCTTTTATTTTAGAAATACAATAAGGGCAAAAAGATAATCTAACCCTGTGATATTTGTAACTAGCATTGACGCGAACGAAGTCGTATGCATGAAGCTACACACACACATAACATCACGCCTGTAATCCCCAAAGAGTTAGGCAGAGGTGTACCCATTAGCACACCCTCATTTCGCCAGTTATGTTAAAGTCCCATGTAATAGGGGGCGAGCTTATTGCCATCAACCAGGCACAAATCCAGACTCTAAGGCTTCTACTGAGAAATTTCAGATAGAAAAATCCAATAACACTTTGCCCGACCTAGGAATCGAACCCAAGACTTCATGCTCAGCAGTCGCGCATTGCGACCACTAGACCAACGAGTCATGAAGCTAGCTAATAATACAAACAGGAAGAACAATGAATGGGGTACTTTACATCTCCTAAAACGTACGAAGAACAAGGAAAAACAATAAACTGTGTGTAATTGATCGAGTACACTATTTTGTAACATATGCATCAGTATTACTTAACCATGTTTATCCTTGGTTCCCAGTTTAAAACAAATACTAGTGTTCTGTTTCATTTATGAGCATTTACACCGTACGCCATTTTAATACAAGTCCTCATTTTTCGAAATGAATGAACAGATGTTAAGGGCGCGCCAAAAGCCAGCAACCTTTTATAATTCACCCGCGCGCCCCGTGTTAAGTGTTTTATCGTAATAACTAAAAAAATAAAAGGAATTACCTAAAATGCCTAAACAAAACCCTCAGTCATGTATAAATATAACTAATTATCAAATTTTCGTCATATTAGTCATTATAATATCGTGTATAAATCGAAAAAAAAAAAAACAAAAAAATTGAGGCTACTTCGTGATGTTTTTTCTATCGAGAAAATTTTATTATTTTATGTTTTTGATCAATGAGAACCCTCGAAAATATCATGTAGTTTTCATACATTTGTATTTTAAGCCTAGAAATCTAGAATTGTTCATGTAAAATAAAAAAAAAGATTGGTAATTTTGCTTACTACCCACTCTTAATGAAACTTCCTACGCATAAGCAGGACACATAGGTCTAAAAAGTTATCAGAGAACATTTTCGAAATGTCTTATTTAAAAAAAAGGTAAAATTTGGAAATCTCTGTTTCTATGAAAAACTTAAAATCGGTCGAATTTAGCTACATTGAATTCTATTTCTGGCTGAATAAATATCATAATAGATTTTATCGACAACAGGTAACATTTTTCCTGCTATTTATGAACATTCTATATCAAATGTACTTATTAAGTACATGATAAATAAATATAATTTGATACATAGATATTGATCGATGTTTTGTTTGGTATCTTGATACAATTATCACGAATGATGAATGACCTAATGCGATGGTTCGACAATCTCTTTTGATATTAAATCATATGATTCTATATCAGCCTTTTCCTTGTGGGCGCTGCAGGCCTAAAGGGGGGCGGTAAGGTAAGTAACCCAGAAAAAAAATCGGGGGGTTGTGTAGAGACTTGGGGAGTGACTTGTAATTTCATCTACTAGGTGATTTTTAAGTAGGTGAAAAAATGGGGGCGCTAGAAAATAATTTATTCTCAAAGTGGGCAGTAGCAAAATAAGTTTGGGAACCCCTATATACGAACCCCTTCTATACCCCTATAGCAAAATAAGTTCTATATCCATGAATTCTATATTTATATCCCATTCTTTTTTTTGTAAATGACGTTCATAGTCTTTGAAAATGATTATACTTACATAATATATTAAAATAAAAAATCATTGACTTTGCTTTTCAGCCTTTGAAAAGTCTGTTGTTATTCTAAAGTTTTCTGAAGAAGCTGTCCCATTAATATTAAAGAAGTCTTCTTCAAAACAAAGACAGTACGGCCTGGCTACCAAAAATGGATACAAAGTTTAAAAGTACAATTTAGTTCAGAAATCGTCGAAATAATTACGTAGATTGAGGTTAGACGGTTTAGTAAACCGTGCCAGGTTGAATAAATAATATTATTGATTGCTCAAACCACTTCCGTACTTGAACAAATCATTTGGCGCCTACAAACAGCAATGGCGAGATATATTTACTATTTACAATGAGCGCATGAAAATCGTGTGTAATAATTTGTTTTTTTTTTAAGTAAATAAATAAATTAGGTTAGGTTAATTAGGTTTGGGTATTAGGTTTAGTTGACATAATTTTTATAACCTGTCAAAACGCGATTCCCCCATAGACTTTGTACGGCAATAGTAAACACTGTGACGTCATTGTTTTGCTAACTCAATTGAATAACTATTTATTGATTTCAATGCAACTAAAAATCTAATTTTACCGTTGATATTAATCAGATTTTTAGAGCTAATGTAATTTCTCAATCGATTTTGAATAGCAATAGGACAGTATGACGTAATTTTTTGACTATTAGTTGACTTCAAACCAACTAAAAATCTAATTTTACACTTAATTAAAAATTAATTTAAGGTTAAATAGAAAGTGTTTCTTTATAGAAGTTTTGTTTTGGAATTGTTGGTCAATGATGTCTAGTACTCAATTGTATATGTTACCGGCAATCTGTAAAATTCAGGTATTCTATACAATACCTAGGCAATGTATAAAATACCTGGGGCGTACAGGCAATGTATGAAACATTATGAATATTATTCTCTATTACATACTTTACCTACAATTCCTAGGGATTATATAGAGTACCTGTTGGTCCATCGGCAATGTGTAAATAAATAGATTTTGGTCTATATGTTACTGTAAATCATAGGTTTTACAAGTATATCTTAGAATTGGTATTAGCCAAGGAACTGTAACCAACTTGGCTGTGAAATGGTTAGTCACAATCCTACCCTTTTTTTGGTTCGGGTCTAAAATTCTTACAATTATGTCTTAGGGCTAATTTTTCAATCGTCAGATAACTCCTAACGGAGGGATAAATATGGCGGTTTAACAGCTTTTGTATAGAAAATATGTCATCAATATGTGGTTCATCTTAAGCGAGCGGAGCGAATTCAAGACTTGGGCACCCCGACTCGGTTATTTTTTTTTAAACCACCGAGAAATAGAAGCCCCTCTCGTCGGGCTCCGTCGACCGGGACTTTCCTGCTCCTTTCCTGCTCTTTTATACACATTGCCGGCTGCGCTTTCGGTATTGTATAGAATACCTAGGCAAAGTATAAAATAAATAATATTTTATACATTACCTGTCCGTTTTAGGTATTCTATACATTGCCTAGGTATTGTATAGAATACCGGATTACACAGATTGCCGGTAACATATACACAAAGAAGGTTAAATATTACACTCACCTCTGCCTCGAAAGTGTGCAAGAACGGTCTGGGGTTCTTGTACTCGATCTGGAGGTACACCTCTTGCTCCCATATCATAGCCTTGCGGTAGAGGCAGTATATCCGGAAGAAGTACGACCTCTTTCCGTTGTCTTTGATCAGGCATAGAACACCTGTGTCCTTCTTCTTCCATTTTGAGTGTGACGGATCTTCTGTGGTGAATAGCTGGACCACGGCCGTTGCCAGACTCTGAAGGAATAACGATTTTCGTTAGTAAAGAATAATTTGACAAGGTTATAGGTAGACGGAATTTATACAGTGTAAAATTCAATCAAGTTTATCTTGGACATCACTGACATTGGTGAAGAAAAAAAAACTGGACTTGTAATTAATATAAGTCTGGAATCGCCAATCCGCCTTGAGCAAGCGTGGTGATTAATGCTCATGCCTTCTCTGTATGAGAAGATGTCTTTGCCCTGCAGCGGGACAGTAATAGGCTGGTATTTTTTTTTTTTTATTATTTAAACTCAATTAACTGAGACAAACAAGTTTGAAAGTATCATCATCATCTACATCATATCAGCCGAACGACGTCCACTGCTGCACATAGGCCTCTCTTAAAGATAGCCACAATGACCGGTCCAGCGCTCAGGGGCGCCGAGTTTTTAAAATTCCCGTGGGTGCTCCAGCTTTTGTAATGACATACCTAGCTACTTATATATATTTTTGTTATTTAATAGACACAAGAAAATACAAGATATTTAGAAAAGATAATTTATTGTATTACACAGCAATTTGACATGTGCACCTGTTAATAAATATCTTATTTATCTTAAAAGATGAGAAAGATAATTATTTTAGATATTCATAATCGTGGGTGCTCGGCACCCACTATTTACCTCTCGTGGGTGCTGGAGCACCCGAGCACCCACGGAATCGGCGCCCCTGCCTGCGCTGCCCGCATGCAGCGGTTTCTAGCGACCTTTACCAGGTCGTCAGTCATTAAAAAGTATGATTTAAGAAAAAATATTATTTAACCATCATTACATATTCAACTGACCTATAGGTCAATTGATTGACTGCGAAATTTTGCTAAATAAATTAGCTTGACGAGGGTTGGCAACCATACTATAATATATCGTATTGTACAATATTTTGGGTCTGTATGTGCATAGTTTTTGAAGAAATATATAGGTAGTACTCAAAAATACCCCATATCTCAGTTAGGTGGTTCAATTTTTAATTTTGCAACATCGAAAGTAGTAACAAATAAATTTCTCACTCGTTAAAACTATAGTTTTTATTAAAACAAATAAGTAACAAAAATATCCGTTTCAATTTTTTACTTATTCTCTAGAATACACTAAGTATATTATTTTGCAGTGTAACGTCACACCTGTAATCCCCGTAGGGTTAGGCCGAGGTGTACCCATTAGTATGACCCGCATTACGCCAGTTACGTTTAAGTCCCATGCAGTGCAGTTTTGCAGTGTACTATATTTTTTTCCGTTTATTTTGAAAAATACTATAATTTTGCCTAAAAAATGTTGGCAACCCTTGAACTTGTGTTCAGTCGAACATGGTAACGTAGATTGGTTTAGTAAAGACGTGAAGTTTCGTTATTTAGTTCATATCACGGGTGATACGACTATCTAAGAAATGTTATCAAGCGACCAGGTACCAGCTCATGGCATTATTCATTGGTGATAACAGATCACTTCCGCCTGAAAGTACTCACAGTTTTGTGGTATCTGGTACCGAAATCTAAAGAAAAGATTTGTATTTTTGCTTGTAATGGATAAACTCAAAAACTCCTTAACCGATTTTTTATATTCTTTATGGGAAGGTGCGTTATCAGCGAGTAACATAATCTATATGTTATTTTCAAAAACTGCCTCGTTCGTGGTCGCAAAGCGCGACTGCTGAGCATAAGGTCTTGGGATCGATTCCCAGGTCGGGCAAAGTGTTATTGTATAGTTAGTATAGTTCAGAAATTCTTGATGGAAAACCTCCATCAAGAATTTCTGAGTAGGTAGCATTCTCGGAGTCGGGATTTGTGCCCGGCGGATGGCAATCTCACCCCCTATTACATGGGACTTATAACATTCTGGCGAAATGTGGGAGAACTTATGGCTACACCTCTGCCTAACCCGTCGGTGATTACAGGCGTGATGTTATGTATTAAAAAAACATTAAGATTCCTCTCAAAATTACAATAATGGAACTCAAGGTAACAAAAATTTGACTGTGAAAGTCATCAGGTCAGGTCAAGGTGTGTGCCGCGAATACTGTGTATATAGGTTCTGTAAGTTCGAAATCTACGCAGACGAAGTAGCGGGAAAAGTGCTAGTAAGTCAATAACGAAACTTGCGAAAGTAAAGATTGATAAACGAACTTTGACTTTGAATAGATCATGTCATTGTTTGCAAAGTCTATCTGAAATGATTCAATAAATAACTTGCATTAATTTATTATCAGTCTCGCGCGCCCTTCATGACGCATACGCGCGTGTAATTATGCGTAAGCGTAATTACAGGACGCTCGGGTGCAATCTGCTTATAGCTGACCTTTACGAGAGGATGACACAATGAAGCGTAGTCACTAGTCAGCCGTGATAAGTGTTCGCTCTTCTAGAAAATAGCATTGATTATACGGTAAATTAATTTTATAGCATAATGAGGCAGGTTGTTCCCAAGGACTTGCTCGCGTGAATTAATATCTATACTAATATTTTAAATGCGAAAGTAACTCTGTGTGTCTGTCTATCTATTACACTTTCACGACTAAAGCACTGAATCGATTTTAGTAAATTTTGGTACTGGTGCCGATTCCCTTGTTCACAAACTAAACTAAAATTAGACTATTTCTATCTTTTTCTGTCCAATAAAACCAGAAAGAGACTAATGCAAATAAGAGCTGTCAAATTTACTAAACCTGACACATCCAAACAATTATAGTTGTCATCTTAAAACGTATAGATTAAAAATACGAAAAAGTTCAAGGCAAAACTAATTTGACATCTCTAACTTAGTTCTTAGATGTCACCGTCCTTTTCTTTCGCTATAGGTTAGTAAGAGATACCAATTCTCAAATTTAGTCTAGTTTGTGAACAAGGGAATCGGCGCCACTGGGTTAGTGTAAACCCTAGAAAAGGACATAGAGTAACTGACATATACGCGGACGAAGTCACGGGCAAAAGCTAGTATCTTTATATTTATAATTTTTCTGTACGTGTGTATGTCACTGACCTTCTTCTAAATGACTGGATAAATTTAAATGATTTTTTTTAGTGTATTCTAATGTTTCGATTTACTATTGGATCCGGTAAGTGGCATAATAATATTGGCATAATAATTTGGCCATTGGAATATTATTATGAGGCAGGTAAACAAAAAATCGATCGATTTGCATATCCGCCTTAGGGAAGCGTGGTAATCAAATGCTCGTGCCTTCTCTGTATGAGAAGAGATTTTTGCAATGTAGTGGGATAGTAATAGGCTGGTATTATTGTTAAGGTCAAGAAAATGATATTCGATTCCTTTTCAAAGACGTATCATCATCATCATTGATAATCAGCCGTAGGACGTCCACTGCTGAACATAGGCCTCCCCTACAGATTTCCAATAAGACCGGATGGAAGCGGCTTGCATCCAGCGCGATCCCGCGGTTTTTATCAGATCGTCCGTCCACCTTGTGGGTGGACGTCCTACGCTGCGCTTGCCGGTGCGTGGTCTCCATTCGAGAACTTTACGGCCCCATCGGCCATCCGTTCTGCGTGCTATGTGGCCTGCCCATTGCCACTTCAACTTGCTAATTCGCTGGGCTATGTCGGTAATTTTGATTCTCTAAGAAAGGCATTCTGTTATTAAATTCACTTTCTTATGGCTAACTCAAAAACAGTATTGTTAACCAAAACACAATATATTTTTAGAGAACGGTACAAGTGTACAACATTCTCTAAGAAGAAGCCTCACCTCATTAGGGACCGACCATAAATTATGTCACAAGTTAATGGGAGGGAAGGGGGTCAACGAAGTATGACATGTGTAACAAGGGGTGGGAGGTGACCTAAGCTTCGTGATGTTACATGACTTGATTTTATTAAAAAGTATTTTAAATGGAAATTAAAATAATTAATTTTGAAACTGCTGTTTTAATTTAATCAATTTTATATGTAAAAGTACAAAATGTGTGACGTAACACCAAAGGGGTGGAGGGCAGATAAATGTAACCTGTGAGATGGACGGGGGGGGGGGGCGTAATTTATGGATGGCTCCTTTACGTAAAGCATCAACTTAAAATTCTCTCCTCGTCCATCATACTGATCTAAATGTTCTCATTCTCACTGCGATTTCGAAACATGTAAGTTGACGTAACCCAGAAAGAAACGTGCGAAACGAAACGTTGGCCATCTGTTATTGTCACTTGACAGTTTCAAAGAATATTTTAGAGTCAGCTCACACTGAGATGCGACGCTATGTGGGGTGCACTTTTTAACATAGCGACATAATATTGGAATCATTTTCTACACGATAAGGTATGCGCAAGAGTGTGTCAAAATTCGCTTCGTTGCATAATGCGTCGCAGCTTGGTAAACCTCAGCGTTACTAGGTTTTTGGAAAAAACAAACTGTTTCTAACACACATTTCTTAGTAAAAACATTTAAGAATATTGTATATATTTTCACGTACTTTATTGCCTTCGTCTCTAAGTCTACATAGTATAAAACAAAGTAGCATCCCGCCGTTTGTTCGCTTAGATCTTTTGACTACGCAACGGATTGTTAATGCGGTTTTCATGAGTAGATATGGTTTATACGTGTAGTTAGTGCACCCGTGCAAAGCCGGGGCGGGTCGCTAGTAGTAAATAAGTTCGTTATTGTGTCGCCATGTTAAAAAGTGAGCGCAGCGTCGCGTCGCGTCAAGTATTGGTGCGAGCTGACTCTTAGAGAGGTACTTGAAGGGAACAGCCGCAATGGTCTTACATGTGATGGCCGTGACCCAAAGCGCTACTCCCGAGAGTGGGGTCCTAAATTGTTGGTTAGTTATTTTTTTATGGAAATACAATATTGTGGATATGACCTTATATAAGCCAGGTCCAAATGGGGCCATCAAACGCGCAGTAGCAAACCGAAGTCTAGCATTGTTTTATGGCAACAGTGTCGCCCTCTATCCGATGGCATTCATTACGTAACAAATTACTATAATACTATTAATATCTGCCTAGCTCACAAGTACTCATGACGTTACGCAGTTATGATGTCATTCACCACAGAACAGGGGCCTCCTGGCTGATAGAACGCTACGCAGAAAGTAGAGGGAAACATATCCAGTATTCTGCGGTTTCTAGAACGAGAAATGTATGAAAAAATTGTCAAGCGCGCGTAAGTTGTTCTGATTGGTTGACTGAATTGTTAACCACAAATCACAGCAGATGGATGCGGATAACGCAGGACCGGTAATTGTGGCTGTCTTTAGGGGATGCCTACGTCCAGCAGTGGACGTCGCTCGGCTGATGTTGATGAATCACAGCGGCTTACGCGCGTTTGACAATTTCCCATATTATACGGAAACAGTTAACATCGGCTGCATCCGGTTAGACTGGAAGCCGACCCCAACATAGTTGGGAAAAGGCTAGGCAGATGATGATGATATACGGAAACGGTTAACCTATATTATCTTGTAGTGTTTCAAACTGCCAAGATCAACTAAAATTAGTCAAGTATTTCTCAATAAAGTCTCTAACATTTTTGTTAAGAATTGACATTTTTTCTTTGAGAAAATTAAACAATAGTTACGAATGCTTATTATTGTGTAACGCCGTGTGCGTCTACGAATTGTTGAGGTCAAATTAGCAAATTGGGTTACGTAGCAATGACCTAGCCGATGGTATGTACTATGTTATTATTTTAGCACATGTCTTGTCTGAATGTCTGGGATATCTATGAAAATCGTTAAGGCAATTTTCGTATAAATACACTTTGAACATTTGATATAATATTATAAAGCTGCAGTGCAGATTCAGCCTGTCCCCTTGCTATCCTCCCCCAGTGACGCAATATGTCGGGATTCGTTCCCCACAAGGGGTTCCTTTAGCGTGTAGTAACTTAGTTTATAACTTTCATGTTCCGGTTGGAGGCCTAGGAAAGTCCGGTTGGGTCCTTCTAGGGCGGCATGTGAGATGCCAATCCGTGTAGTATGGTACTATTTATATGATGGTCATGCACTTGGTCCGATGGTCTAATCTGATTTTGAGTTGTATTTGATTTCTAGGTTTCGAATGGGACACAGTGCTCAAGTACTCTCATAAAGATAATGAGCGAAATCCAATTAATCAAAATCAAATTCAAATTAATGATAACAAACACGATGCTGACAAATTAATTGCGGCATCAATTTAATTAATGCCCCTCGTGTGTGGCACGTACACTCGACTATCTAGTCTCTGTTTATTTAGTATGGATAGTCTAGGACGGAAGTGTTGACAGCACATATTTTTATGTCTCGGCAAAACACTTGCTATGCATAAAGTCAGCTTGTATCGTCCGGTAATCATTTTAGAAAGCGACTATCTGAAACTTATTCTATCCTCGATCAATGTGGAAAGTATTCGGAATGTTCTTAACACATTTTATACTAGTCTTCATCTTCTTCTTCGTTTTTTCGACAATCCGACGGCCACTCTGAAAGTGGCCTCAACGCCAAGATATCTGCAATATCAAAAGATCTCGCAAATGCGTTGCTATATCAGAAACGTGCGCAGGTGGGCAGGGGGGTTTATTGTATATAATAACGTGCAAGTGTTTTTACTGGTCTCATTGAAATATTATGATTTTGACAGGCCGATATGTCATGTGCCTGTTAATACACCGGGATCCATCCCTACCCTTCAAATTGGTACATAGCAGCTGTATGTCGGTGTGGCGGTAACACAACCCCGGATGAGCACCTTTACAAAAAGCTCTACTACTAATGTACTACTACTACTAATGTGTGTAAAAGTGTTATTTATAACCAACTAGCGACCCGCCCCGGCTTCGCACGGGTGCAGTGCTGATACTATGGCAAATATTTTACTTACTATTCGTTCGACTAAGAACAAAAGATTATACAATTATCAACAAAGTGAATCTTTTCACTTTGTTGATAATTGTATAATCTTTCTATTCAGTTATTTTTTTAACTTAAATACCTACCTTACATTAAACTACGATTTTTGATTCGTTCAGTGAAAAGGTAGGCTATTCTATTCAGTTATTTTTTTAACTTATCCTACCTTTCATTAAACTATAATTTTTTATAATTAAAAATACAGTACTAATAATTGTATTTTTCCTCGGTACCGCCCGCCGCCGCAGACGCTATGTACCTGCGTTTTAAATCTGTAATATCTTCGAAAATATTTATTTAAATTACATGCTGTAAAGGGCCATAATGATCTATATGAAATGCACAATGTTTTTAAGGTACTTAATTGGATAAGGATTAATGCTGTATTGCCTAAAATTGCTTCTTAAATAAGCCATTATTTCTCGTAAAAAGTTAAGGATAAAAAATGGTTATTGTAGGTGATCCTTAAGAGATAGACATATACCATCGCGGACTTTTTTGTAGACCTTTTTAAGGTGTACAATACTGTAATACATTATTTTGATCCATCTCCAAGGGTTCAGCCAGCGTTTGCAATGTAAGCGCAAAAAAATGTGTTTATTTACGACATCACATTAGAAACCTCTAAAATTATCAGTGTTTCTCTTCTATATTATGCATGTATTATACATATAAACCTTCCTCTTGAATCACTCTATCTATTAAAAAAAACTGCATCAAAATCCGTTGCGTAGTTTCAAAGATCTAAGCATATATAGGGACAGACAGACAGAAAAAGCGACTTTGTTTTATACTATGTAGTGATTTACTGAATAAATCATCATTTCATTTCAATCGTGTTGATGGTATGACGCACTCTAAACTGTACGTGCTTAAAACTTAGTCACTTCAACGGCGTTGTTAATGGCAGAAGCCGCTTAAGTTGCAGGTGTTGGGGCACAAAGGTCAGCGTTGGAGGTACCTGAGTGTAGTGTAATCTCTTCTACATGTAAAATCTTTGTAATATTGTAAACTGTTACATATAACCCTTCTTATTTTTAAAGATCGGAAATCATTAAATGACTTTTTCTGGGCGGAGCGGAAAGGAATGTCAGACTCTACTGACTAAAACCTCTTCGTGTTCCTCCTAATGCCCTTTGTTCCAGGGCCGCGGTGAGTCTTTCGAACAAAATCCGCAACCCTGGCAGGAAATCCGGAACCCTAGCAGGATTACATATGACCTTGACATTAAATCAATAAAGGGCAGTAAATCCGCAGGATTGAAATATGTCATTTCCTTCGCCATCCCACATGAAACATAGTCTATGTCTCAGTTGCACATCCGCATCACGTAGCCGTTTGGTCAATATAGCCTCATTTTATTGATGCTTAGCGTGATCAGGGTCTTTGTGTAACATATTATATCAGGCCACAGGCCACAGTACACAACATGTTAAGCTTTCCCTAAAGCTAATTTATGCGACTGCTTTAAAAAGAATTGACAGGAAGTTCCGGGATTCTGGGAAATTTTACAAATGCGGATAAGAACCGAAATATATCCACCTTCATACCTTTGGATATCTTCGTAACCAGAAGGGTCCAGGTGTGGTCCAGAACAAAAATATGATCGCAATGATTAGAAGATTAATAACTTTCCTGCCTGCCCCATGGGAAAAAGGCATGAGCTTATGTATGTATGTAACTTTTGGGCAGGGACCGGACAACCCCGCTTAAGAGTTAAGCCTTTTGACAGGGTAACCCGTACATGGGGTAACTCATATCGCAGTGTTACCTTTTGTTCGAGTTACATCTTCGAAACCCAGGGAAATGGTTAACACCTTTATTATGGTAACCACGTGAAGAGGTTAACCCTTTTAATGGCTTAAGCCTTTGAAGGGGTTAACCTCTTCAAAGGCTTAACCCTTTTAATGGCTTAAGCCTTTGAAGGGGTTAACCTCTTCAAAGGCTTAAGCCTTTGAAGGGGTAACCTTCACGAAAAGCTTTTATTCGTGTTACCCTGAATTACCCAATAAACTTGAGTTGTATGTAGGTGGGGGGATACCTGCACGTGCACCCGAGCGGCGCCTCATTGCCTTACCTACTATTCTTATTTAGTTACGAATTTATTTGACAACGACGAATTAACAAATATTAAACCTTACCTATACGGAATTTCACCATAAATTACATTTGCTTGTGTTATTTGATGCATCATATACAAAATACCTAACGGTGTACAGCATTTTCACAGAAATAATAGGTAACTAAATTATTTGCCTTTGCTATAATATTTAAGGAAATACGTACTACAACACGCACAAGAACTGTAAGGGCGATTGTGCACTACAAGGAATTTTACTGTCCGGCAGTCCGATATGGCACGCCATATAATGTATATACTAGTTTGTGCACTATACGTAATTTTACCGTCCGACATTTTACTTTTGCCCATTCCGGAACGGAACCAAGAAACTCATCGTTCAGAGCTAAACCACAGAATAGAGAGACCAGAATGAAAGCTTCCTATCCTAACAGAGTTCAAAATTTTTAATAATAATTAATAATAGTGGGTAGGTATGTATTATGATTAAATAAATAAATAGGTAGGCAGGTGGTACTTATGTACACACAGCAAAGCAGATAGGTATGCAGGGTCGTCAGATATAGTTGAAGTTTTCTTAGAAAACGATGGAAGTTTTCGAATGTAATTTAATTTAAAACGTAGATAATAAATAGTTCTTTATTTAGGTTAAGTTACAGTCAAAGACATCCATCGGTTTCTTAGAAAACTTCAACTATGTCTGACGACCCTGCATACCTATCTCCTTTGTTGACTGTACATAATTAATCATACTATGAAGTAGATATGTTACCGGCAATCTGTGTAATCCGGTATTCTATATAATACCTAGGCAATGTATAGAATACCTAAAACGGACAGGTAATGTATGAAATATTATTTATTTTATACTTTGCCTAGGTATTCTATACAATACCGACAGCGCAGCCGGCAATGTGTATAAAAGAGCAGGAAAGTCCTGGTCGACGGAACCCCGCTGCGCGGGGCTCCTATTTCAGGGTGGTTTAAAAAAAAAAAAATAGTCGGGGTGCCCCAAGTCTTGAATTCGCTCCGCTCGCTTTAGATGAACCACATATTATTATTGATGACAATTTTTTTAGACAAAAGCCATTATTCCATATTCATCCCTCCGTTAGGAGTTATCTGACGATTTAAAAATTTAGCCCTAAGACATATGTAAGAACTTTAGACCCGAACCAAAAAAGGGGTAGAATTGTGACTAGCCATTCCACACCACAGCCAAGTTGGTTACAGTTCCTTGGCTAATACCAATTCTAAGATTTACTTGTAAAACATATGATTTACAGTAACCTATAGACCAAAATCTATTTATTTACACATTGCCGGTGGACCAGCAGGTACTCTATACAATCCCTAGGAATTGTATACATTACCTAGGTAAAGTATGTAATGGAGAATAATATTCATAATGTTTCATACATTGCCTGTACGCCCCAGGTATTTTATACATTGCCTAGGTATTGCATAGAATGCCTGAATTATACAGATTGCCGGTAACAGATACACATGACATAGATAGGTACATACATTACTTACTTTTTTGAAGTTGATTACCTACTTAATCAAATTACTTTGACTTACTCACGGACGGTCATGGCGAAACTACCTAGGTATAATGTTTCCTTCCTTGTTTTACTATTTTACGAACGTAAGTTAAGTAGGTACCTACTACCTACCTATCTAATAGAAAAGGCCAAATGGAATCTTATTATGATGACTTACAAATATACTTACCTACTTTGGTAGGTACCTAGGTACTATTCTACAAACCTACTAAAACAAAAATACGAAACGAATCTTAATTCGTCAATATACCTAAGTAGGTATATATACAGGGTGTCCCAGCTAAGGACGTCCAAACGAAAATTTTGGACTCCTCCCTTCCTGGGCTATCCAAACCACCCCCATGTATGTTCTACGACTTTTTGCGGTTTAGGAACTAAACGACATTTTAAAATTTTTTTGGGATATTCTTCTTTACATCAGATTTTGTAGATTTTCTCTTTTTGTGTCGCATTTTTTGGAAATATTTTAATTGATCATTAATCCTGAAAGTATGGCCTTCGATCGATAAAAACAACTGTCTGTCTTATTGTCACCCGAAATTACTTAAACTTAGTTCAAAGGCAAAAATGTTGTTTTGTAAATTTCGTTGCAGATTTTCGGCTCTTAAAGAAAAATCACAATAAGGGCCCAAATCACCTTAAAGTTATTTCAAAATCTTCCACGGACCCTCAGCTCTTTAAAACAGTACAAATAACTAGTATTTTACGGGTCATTATTCGGAGCAATTGAAGCTCGAACATGGTAAGGCGAAAAATACAATATTTTAGAACATAAGTGAAACCTAATGAAAATGAATTAAAATGAACTTTTATCAAGTTTTCAATGCAATATGAGCTCTATGTCATGTTTATTATTTGCACAATGGTGATTTGGAGTGGTTAGTAAAGTTAGGTTAGGGTTAGGTTAGGTTAGGTAGTTAGGTTAGGTTAGGTAAACCTAAGCTAAGTTTAGTATTTTTTTTAAAATTAGTGATGTTATTTAATAAAGTCAATGACATAGAGCTCAAATTATATTGAAAACTTAAAAGTTCGTTTAGCCTAACCTAACCTAACTTTACTAACCACTCCAAATCACCATTGTGCAAATAATAAACATTACATAGAGCTCATATTGCATTGAAAACTTGATAAAAGTTCATTTTAATTAGGTTTCACTTTTTCGTTTTTAAATGAAAGCCGATGATAATGAATTAAAACGAACTCTTATTAAGTTTTCAATATAATTTGAGCTCTATGTCATTGACTTTATTAAAAAACATCACTAATTTTAAAAAATTACTAAACTTAGGTTAGATTTACCTAACCTAACCTAACTACCTAACCTAACCTAACCCTAACCTAACTTTACTAACCACTCCAAATCACCATTGTGCAAATAATAAACATGACATAGAGCTCATATTGCATTGAAAACTTGATAAAAGTTCATTTCAATTCATTTTGATTAGGTTTCACTTATGTTCTAAAATATTGTATTTTTCGCCTTACCATGTTTGAGCTTCAATTGCTCCGAATAATGACCCGTAAAATACTAGTTATTTGTACTGTTTTAAAGAGCTGAGGGTCCGTGGAAGATTTTGAAATAACTTTAAGGTGATTTGGGCCCTTATTGTGATTTTTCTTTAAGAGCCGAAAATCTGCAACGAAATTTACAAAACAACATTTTTGCCTTTGAACTAAGTTTAAGTAATTCCGGGTGACAATAAGACAGACAGCTGTTTTTATCGATCGAAGACCATACTTTCAGGATTAATTATCAATTAAAATATTTCCAAAAAATGCGACACAAAAAGAGAAAATCTCCAAAATTTGATGTAAAGAAGAATATCCCAAAAAAATATTAAAATGTCGTTTAGCTCCTAAACCGCAAAAAATCGTAGAACATACATGGGGATGGTTTGGATAGCCCAGGAAGGGAGGAGTCCAAAATTTTCGTTTGGACGTCCTTAGCTGGGACACCCTGTAGGTAGGTATAGCCACAGTATAAAAATACTACAGTAGGTGATCTTCATAGAAACGGTCGCAACGCAAGTCATACCTACGCGCGTCGAGTTCGGTACACTCTCGGTACACAAACAGTCTTGACTGCGCCGCCGCGCCGCCGCCGTAGTGACGAATGGATCACAGAGTACATTTTTATAAAGGAATGGATGGTGTAATATTTTTGTAAGCAGTGAGCGTGCGATTTCTCAACATGGCAAGGAGAAATTATAAACTATATTGTGCAGTGTTTGGTCGCTTGAATTCTTCGATAACGCACCCAGAGATAACATTTTTTAAAATACGAAAAGTAAGACTAAGAACAATTAAACACTTACCTATAACCCGGTTCATTAAAGAATGGAATCTAAAATGGTGGCATGTACACACGGCTACACATCAAGCTATACAAAACCAGTTTTAGCTGACCTCGCATTGTATATGCTTTTCGTACAATCAGAAGTCAGCTTATACTGGTTAAGTATAGCTTGATGTGTAGCCGTGTGTACTTGCGTTGACAGATAGTACAGTCAGCATATAAAATTTCAAGTTAAAGTTTTTTTTCACTTGGACCGATTTACATAATTTAAACGAATAAAATGGTTGTAGACCTATACCTTTCATTTGACACCAAAATCGTTAAGATATCTCAACAAACAAAAAATCACATTTTCAAGTTCCTGTCGTAATTAAATTAAACGACTTATTGTTTGAACGCGTAACATTTCTTTCAAAACTATCTTTATCAAACTTAAACGTTAAACAACATCATAAAAGGAATGTTAAATTTAAAAAATGAGACATTATAAGTAGGTACCTACAAAAAGGAAGCAAATCAAGACTATTATTTTTTCTGCTTACGGTACGCGCTGGAGTGACTATAGACGGCACTAGTGTGCGAGCGAGAGAACATGATAAGCGCCGCCATTTAAGATTCCATTCTTTAATGAACCGGGTTATACCTACTATTACGTATACGTAATTTGTTTATTTTTTTAATACTTATATAACTACACATTTCGCTTTTTCCACCGAGTAAAATACTTGATAATTTACTAATAATTTAATAAAATACATAAATAAATTGTGGATAGGGTGTAAAACTAAAAAGTGATACGAATGACCTAACTACGCCGTTCCGTAGAACTGGTAAAATAATTAGGTATTTACCATAGACGAAATATCATTATGAAATGATTATGAGAGTAATACCTTAATGGTAACCTATTACCTGGTAATGATACCTGCCTACTTAGTGAGATTTTCATTGCTGTAGATACGGCACACGCGATGAGATGGTTGATATTAAATAACGTTTGCAGCAGTGCGACATTATTGGATGGGTGACCAAAGTGCTCCTAGCTGTAGCTATAGCTAGTAATGTGAACGTTAATAAGCTGGGATGCAAACAGATTTTATAATTACTCGTTAGATGTTTCTTTCATTTTGGTTGAGTAAGTAGATGTTGAAGTTTGTAAGGATTGGAGTTTGGTTTCCTTCGGCGAATTTTTTTTATTAAATCTTTGAATTATACTATGGGTGGCCAAATTATTAGGGACAGCGCTCATAGAAATGTATTATCTAGTTGAAACATTATTTTTAAACAAAGTAATAGATTTATACGGGGTTTTTTTTATTTGATGTTATTACTGATATTAATATTATGTTTTGATGTGAAAAAATTGTAGAGCTGGTACCTTTTTTTGAAAAGTGATGTGACTTTCTCATTTAGTTGATTTTTGTTGAAAATTACTCTTATTGTAGCAGTGTAAAAAAAAAATCAGATTGACATTGCAAGTTTATTTCAGCTAACCGTAGTCAGAACGTGAGTAATGTTTCGTATAGTGGTACTATTTTTAATCTTAATACTTGAATTTTAATGTTATTAAAGTTATAACTTGAAAACCTCAAAATTACTTTTTTTCTAGTATGGGCAAGGTTTCAGACACATCTTCAAGAAAAATTAGAGAAATAAAAACATTAATACTGCACTCTACACATGCCCAGAGAGGTATAGCAACAATTGCAAGTGTTTTAAGGTTTGTAGTTATTCTAATAAAAATATAAACTGAGCAGAACAATACTCTGGAGGTAGGCCGTGTGAAAAAATGTAGCAGAAAAACGATCACCACTCTTCGTACAGATCGAAAAATCAGAGATATCTGCCTTGAAAATCGTAAAACGGGTGTTGCCCGTTTGTCTACGATGATGAACGATGAAAGAAAAGGAGTTTTCGAAAGGACAGTACAAGCGCGGTTGGCCGAAGAGAACTTGATAGGTCGTCGGCCAATCAAGACACCACGCCTCACAGAGAACATGAAGAAGAGACGACTTCAATGGGCCAGACAACACCGAAATTTTTCTTTTGCAGGCTGGAGTCGGGTAAGAATATGTCTTTTAATAGAACAGCACGTGGTGTTTGTCACTGTATTACGATTTTGTAATATTTTTTCAGGTATGCTTCCGATAAATCAATATTTCAGATTTTGCTCGACAAAATTTATTTTGTGCGACGACGCCCTGCGGTATAACTTCATACAGACTCTGCATGAACTGCCTTGTGGGGGGGCTAAACACCCAATAAGTACCATGGTGTGGTCTGTGACCTTTTCGAAAGGCATTTAAGGCGCCTATACATCGTTGTGACCGTCGAAGGGAACATGAGGCAGGACCAGTACCAACGACTTCTAGAAATCAAATAACGTATAATTTTTTTTTCCAAAAATAAATAAATAGTTTTGCCTACAGACTTGATGTTTTTATTACCTCAATTAATAAATCCTTTAAATAAAAATATCCGTGGGGCCTAAGACAACCCATTTCCCTGAAAAATTTAAACAAACTAGAAATTATTAAAATCTCGGCGCTGTCCCTAATAATTTGGCCACCCACTGTAAGTACAACGCAACATGTATTTTTATTTAACACTATTTCAATCACAATGAATTATTTTTTTAAACTAAAAAAAATATATTTTTATTCACATAACTAGAAAGAAACTCAATAGGTTGATGAAATTAAAATACTACCTATGTGCGGGCAGCCCTAACGCGTGAGTACGTAGCACGAAGTCGTAGGTACTTAATTCAAGGTTACGGCCGAGTGCAACTACTGATTATCTTTATATTGTGGTATAGCTGCGCGTGTAGTAGTAGTGTACCTACGCACGGGCGTTAGTATGAAGCTTGGATTCTGGTCTCTCTATTCTGTGCCTAAACTGAGGCGTATCATCCGAGTAAAGACGGACAAGTGCACAAGCCAATCATCCGTTTTTTTCATGCCATATCGGACCGTAAAAAATCGGACCGCCGCGCGCCGGACAGTAAAATTCCGTGTAGTGCACAATCGCCCTAACACTGATTTACGTCCGTAGCTTCGTCCGACTTCCGAATTAAATGACGAATGATGAGACTCAACAAGTTTAAACACGAATAAAGAAATATGTTGCGATGTTTAGCTTGTGCGACAACCAAAATTGAACTGTAATATCATATTGACAATAATTATTATTCTATGTTTACAAATCGCTCTGTACATGCAACAATGGCGCCGGCGGGCGATAAGATGACACATGTGGTCTCGGTCTCGCAATTTTCAAACTAATGTCGATTGTAAAGAGTGCATTTTACAGTGTCATGGGCTGGAATGGGTTACCCTGTTACCGTGTTACAGGGTATTGAAAGGGTAACCTTTTTCGGAACCGGTTTCATGGCACCCGTTCGAGGGTGTAACATGTATCATAGGGTTTTTTTTTTAAGCGCTTAAAAAAACCCCTTAAAAAACCCTTTCAACGAGTACCCGGCCGGTCCCTGCTTTTGGGTCCTATATGTCTTTTTACATCCGTTACATATTATCGTAGTTTCTTTATCTTACTAATTGACGGTTGATAGTCTTCGTCTATGTCCGACAGTGAGAAGCCAAAGAACAGTGACGAGGTTTCTTCAAATTATCGAATTTCGAGGTCACTATTGTTTAAGCTAGGTAACACCCCGAAAGATTTACGATAAGGTAAGGAAGGAAAAGACATTTAATAACTACGATATCGGCTGGAACTCGTGATAAATGCCACATGGCCAGCGCATTTTTAGGAAGCCGAATACATTTACGTCTTTATCATTATTATTTTGTAAGTTTACTTAAAGTCCTTATTATTTTTCGAAATGAATGAACTAATTTTAACGAAACTTCCTACGCATAAGCAGTAGGTATACATAGGTCTTAAAAGTTACCAGAGAACATTTTTTTAATGAAGTAAACTTTGTTTTCGTTTTGTTTTATTTTTTTTCGTTTGTATGATAATCTCAGGAAGTTCTGGTCCGATTCCAAAAAAACTTTAACTGATGGAAAGCTACTCTATTGCGCAGTGTCATACATAGATTCATTTACAATTAATTAAGGATCTGTAAAAAAAAACACATACACAAAATCGCAGGCAAAAGCAAGTCCTTACATGGATGCACTAACCAGACATGCTTTCTATTACAAACTAGAGATCGGTAGAACTATTTATAATGGCGCTTAGTGCCTAACTTTCGCCCTATAAAACGCTTTATAGAGTGAAATTATATGACTAGTTAGTTATGGTACTAGACCAGACTTTCCAGACTATTGTAACTTTCAAATTGCAAACATAGTAAACTTTAGTGGTATTTCTACACCCACTAGATCGACATCGATCGATGGTATTGTTGACAGTTTTCGGCGATTGAAATGTGATCGATTGACGTATTTACAAGTCGCAATCATCGCTTTTACATTATTGATCGCGCGATGTAGACATTAATAACACCCCCCCCCCCTCCCCATAATAATAAAGTGTCTCATTTCATCAAAACAATCTAAGGCTTCCTAAGAGGCCTCTGCAAGTTGGCTTTGGAAGTATGGACAACATGACCCGGTGAACTTCGTAACACTAATAATAATACTTATAGTGGCTCATGAGGGTGCTGGAGTTGTATAAAATTGATGCAACTCTACGCACCTTCCTGACATCGCGTATGGGGCAGTGGAGGACGGTTCTTCGATATCCAGAGTGTCGACATGTCCAGCGGAATAGCGAACCGATAAGGATTGAGCGAGGTATATTTCAGGGCGAAAGTTTGAGTCCGCTTTGGTTCTGCTTAGCCTTGAATCCACGAAGCACACTGCTGGAGGATTCAGGTCTAGGCTATCGATTGAAGAGAGGTGGCCAGGTAATAGCTCACCTTCTTTACATGGATGACCTTAAACTCTTTGCCCCCAACAAATTGCAACTGATGGAGCTATTAAAGATAACAGAAAACTTTAGTAGCGCTATCAGGATGGAATTTGGTGTGGACAAATGTGCGGTCATGCATGTGCGCGAGGGGGGATTGTGGAATCCGAGGGAGTTCAACTCTCGGATTCCATAAACCTTAGATCCCTTTCTTCAACCGAGACCTATAAGTATTTGGGTATGTCGGAAGCGTTGGGCATCAATACTGTTGACATGAAACAATCGTTGAGGGAGCGCTTCTTTGGCCGCCTGGAAAAAGTGCTTAACAGTCTTTTGTCAGGAGGAAATAAGGTGCGCGCCTTCAACGGGTGGGTCATGCCGGTTTTGATGTACTCAAATGGACTCAAACGGAACTTGATGCCCTGGATGGGAGGGTCCGTAAACTACTGACGGCATATCGGATGCATCACCCACGGTCATCGGTGATGAGACTGTATCGCATGCTTAATAATAAAGTGACCGAATTCAAAATAGGTCTAAAATGAGTTAGATGCACTATAATCCTTAATACAACGCGTTTTATCGACATACACTAAGAAAGTCTTAAAAAGTTAGTGTTAAAGTGCTCTTACAAGTTTTCGGTCTCTTTCACATGGCATCTTCAAACTTCTGAGGAGTTTGAAGATGCCATTTTGACATAACACTGACCCATTCAATCAGTATACTATAGTAGTCTTTGCATTCAATATTCGTTCAACCGCTGCAAAGTTAAATATCTGTTAATTTGTTTTAAAAGTGACTTATTAATATTTAGGTTTTACATTAAAAATCCTAACTAAAAATAATAACTAAAATCCTAAATAATAACTAAAAATGTTTTATCATCATCAGGTCAGTCTATTATTAAGCATGCGGTATATCCTGCGGAAGTGTGGAGGTCGTGGCTTTTAAAAATATAATAACAATATTAAAATCGAATAATGATGATGTTAATAAATTAGAGAATTTCCTGTCATATAATCTCAGTAATACTGTAATGATTATCTCTGGTCTTTTTTTAATACTGGTACCAAATTACAAATGACATACCTACAAGGAAAAAAGCTGTTATAGGTATTTTAAAGTTAAAATGAGGTAATAATGTTACACGAACTAAAACTAAATACTTAATCAGTATTGACATACATCATTGCCTGTATTTTGTTTAAAAGATAGGCAGAGCCATAACAGTGTAAGGTCTTATGGTATGTAATCTACATTTATGCTACAGTTACCGGCACGTAAGTTGGCAAGAGTTTTTGTAGTGGGGGAAGTTTGCGCACGCACAATTTCATACATTTTTATATGCGCGAACTTCCCCCACTACGAAAATCTCTTGCCAACTTACGTGCCGGTAACTGTACCTAGTTCTGTTAAAATATCCAGATAACAAATAATAATAACTATCAATCAATCTGCCTAGCCATTCCCAACTACACACATCAAAAAAGTCTAGGGATCAACATCCCTAACATTTGTTAGGGATGTTGATCCCTAGACTTTTTTGATGTGTATATGTAGGAAATTTTACGTGGAGCTACTGCCTACCTGACCTCCACAACCCAGTACCTGGGTAATACGATACCCCTTAGTAAGACTAGTTGTCAGACTTTCGGGCTTCGGACGACCCGTAAGGGCTGCCAAAGATCCATGTGTGACACGTCCGAAGCACGGCACGATGTCAAAAGTAAACTTTAGAATGAAAAATAAAAACAATAACAAAGAATAATAACTACACCAGCCACATTATTTTTTTTTGTTTGTTTGTTTAGACATGCTAATCTCTAGAATTAACAGTTGTATTAAAAAAAATATTTTTGTATTTAATAACCAGAGTCATGAGGAATAGTATAGTCTAAATAACATCACGCTACGTTCAATGGGATCGGAGCAGTAACCGAAGACATTTATTTATTTATTTAAAATAACACAACATAACTTAACATGGGTGAAAAAACCCTGTGGATGAAGTCGCAGACAGAATTAAGCTATCAAATAAATAAAGGAGTGACACTAGGTACCCCAACAATTTATTTTATGGTAACAGTTTTCATACATTTACTGTTTAAATACACCACTCAATATAAGATTAAATAAAATAAAATAATAGAATTTGAATAAAATTAAATGAAATAATGTTACAACACTATCGTTATGTCAATGTTCATGCGTAATAAAGCAATGTAGACTTACCAGCCATTTAAAATATTACCCAAAATGCAGTAATCGCAACAGTATAACACAAAACGGACCTATTCTGTTGTTCTCTGAGTGAGTTCACAAAAAATGCATTGTTTGTAATAAGTTACAAAAGTTAGAAATAAGTTAGGATAAGAGTTTAGAAATGTACACTATCGCAATAGGTTTCCCTGTAATGATAGATGTAAGATGGAAATAAATAAATAAAATAAATAAAAAACTGCCATTATTTGGCTGTCATTTTTTGAAAGCTAATAAAAAGAGTATAGGTACCAAATAAAAGCAAAATTTTAGCAATTAAATGTTCAACAGAGTATGAATATTGCCTAATAAATTGCTTGCTACATACCATTTGGGAAATAATACCATAATTTACAAACTTTGGGTTCACAATATGGTTTGTTTGTTTGTATTTATACACAGCCATTGCTTCCAACAAGGAAAAAAATTAAATGTTAACAACATTTTTTCAGCAACTTTTAAAAATTGTCAAGCTGTAAATTGTATTTATTTACAAAATGATTTCAAACCATCTTCAAATAAACCTATATTATAAAACAACTTTCATTTCGAACAGGAGTTATAATACCTACTAACTATTTATCTTTTCCATCATAGGAATAATTACTGATTAATTATTATAAACTAGCTGTCCGCCGCGGTTACACCCGCGTCTTTGGTTACTGCTCCGCTCCCGTAGGTCGTAGCGTGATGGTATATAGCCTATAGCCTTCCTCGATAACTAATCTATCTAACACTGAAAGAATTTTTCAAATCAGACCAGTAGTTCCAGAGATTAGCGCGTTCAAACAAACAAACAAACACACAAACACTGCAGCTTTATAATATTATATTATAATATTATAGTATAGTATAGATATGCAAGTATGTACCTAAGTCATATAAAAAATAATTTACATAACACAAGTGAAGGTGTACCCATTAGTACACCCACATTTCCTCAGTTATGTTTAGGTCCCATGTAATATGGAAGAAAATTTAATGTTAAAATAACTGTAAAGATTACTTAGATGTTTGTTTTAATAAAGTGATAAGAATTTTATTTTAACTTGACACAACAGTTCAACAATACTTCTTATCAGATTGATTGAGGTTTCGAGAAGAACAATAAATTATTGTTTGATTGTTAAAACGGTTTGTGTGTAACGCAAAGGGAATGCAAAGTTTTGATTAAAAAAAAATTAAAGAATTTGTAATTCTTTTTTGAAGTTGCTAAAAAAGAATAAAACTAAGTAGTTCTTAAAATAAAGTAATAATATTGCTACAATAGTACTTATGTAAAGGTTGCAACACTGAATTCATAAGTGCTTGCAGTAATCTGAAGATAACAATAATGAGAAGGTACATAGTACTTTAAATGTTGTAAAAAAAAATACACTATTGTTATAAACAACCTTGTAAGCCTCAGACTTACACAATATCTCAAAGACACCAAAATTAATTATTACTTTTATCTGATACAAGGTACAGATAATTATTATCATTTACAAGTAATTTGTTTTTGTTTATGGTTGTTTACATGAGAAAAATAACTGAAATTTTGTTATATGACACCTCTTTTATTGTTTCTCAGGCATTGAAGAGAAGGTAGATTATCTAGGATTCTTGATGATCTCATAACTGATTAAATTTGAATAATAATATGTTAAATAAGATAACGATTTTTTAAAAATAATTCCAACAGGTAGCTGAAGAGATTAGTTTAATTGATACACAGTTCATTATAGATAAATATTTGTCATTCAAGGAGGAAATTTGGAGCTTACAGAAATAAAACCACGATATCGACTGATAATCCGTAGATATGGACAGAGATACGTAATCTAAGGGCATTCTGAATCACGCGGACCGCTAATGAGAATTCATGCTTACTCACCTGGCATTTTGGTCCAATCAAACTGAACACCTGGTCATTCTCTTCGCGAGATAACAGGATGCTCGCCCTGTTCTCTCCCCTCGGCATCCTGTACACTAATATAACAAAACACACCTAAAAATTACTTTATACATGCGAGAACCGATGTGTCAATAGCCCCGACTTTCCAACATTTTAAAGCCAAATAACAACCAGTTATTTGGCACACACAATAATCCGTTGACGAAAATAATAGCATTTCTCACAATACAGAAATGCTCATTTCACTGTTTAAACACAATAAAACTCAAAAAAATCGTATTTCTTCCAAATTCACTTTCTCTCTCGACATACGTATGGGAATAAATCACAGAGTGACAGGAGTGGGCAGAGTATTCTGACTTTTTTTCTAAAGTTGCCAGCCTTTTGGCAAGTCCCTCAAAAATATTATTAAAAAATGTCCAAGATACTCCATTTAGGATTTATTTCTTCTTCATAACTATGAAAAATCTAAATTATATACGTCTGCACAGTAGATCCCGTAAACGAATGTCGTATTCCTCGGAAATCAACTACAATAAAAATGATTTATTTGTTTTAGTTTCTGATCGCTGGCAACCTCTGTATTCAGTGTCAAAGTGTAATCTGTCAACTGCAGAAGTCAATTCTCTAGTAGAAAAACTATTGATATTTTATCAAATACTAAACGGTTGTTTATCAATTTTATAATACCTATTTGTCTCTAACAAAAGAGATGGTTCTTTATCTAAGTGTTACTACATTCTAAAAAAATTCTAAGAATTGCAGAATTAACTGAATGACACACGCCGAGGCGATGACGTAAGACGTTTCGTGAACGCGCGTAAGTTCAGATTGCTGGTCATTGGAATTATAATGTACTACGTACTAGAGAAGACACCTCAACTCGATTGTTTGTAACACGAGTTAGAGCGCGTGCACTCCAACTCACTTAGTCTATGCCGAGCGTTTGCTGCAACGTGACACATTTGAGTGAAGTTTTGTTTTTTATATTATGCCTTCGTGCGTATTGAGATACTGTACAAATAACTCCAGAAACATAAAAAAGTCAAGGAGTGACTTTTCACCAGTAAGTTCATTAATTATGTTTAAAACACGCTTAATTTTTAATTATAATTTTTCAATTGCAACGCGTCACCGCGGCGGCGCGGCGGCCATGTTTACGTGAATGTCAAAGAGTAAAACATTTGTATGCGCAGACTTGACACTATCGACGTATAAGTTTACATAATTAAGGGCAGTAAAATATTAATTTTAAATCACGATAATAATGTTAATGCAATAACATTAATATTTTTTTTATTATTATTGGGATTTAAAGGTTTCCTCGGCGGTGTCATGAAACAAGAGAATCATGGATGTTCAGAATAATCGCAGCGAAGAAACGTGGTTACCTTCAGATTATTCACAAAACGGCAGAAACTAACTAAACTTATATTACTTAAAGGAAATTAAAATATTATTACAGCATAAATACTTTTTTTTATTTATTCTTTGAGTAAGTACACACATAGGCAGAATAATAAAATTATGTCGCATCTGCACGCATCTATGAGAACATAACACCCCCCCGCTTGTCCCGCGCATACCCCGCCGTCATCAAGTGCGCCCTATCTTTTCTTTGAGATAGCTTCTCTAGTACGTAGTACATTATAACTCAATGTTGCTGGTATTTGTCGGACATTTCATTATAATTCTCGTTTATTAGCTGATGAAGTCACCGAATCCCAGGCTGGTTGTCCATATTTATTTACATTGCCGTCGGTTATTTCAATTTGTGTTCTCAGAAAGATGCTATCAAACATTAAATACTTGCATGGTTCTCAAGGCTTTCTGAGGTAGATCAAATCGATCAAAAAAGTAGTACCTATTTCGTGCCATATATGATAGTGTTGCCCGCTATTTAATTAACGAATTAAAAATGGCGGCCGACAAAATATTCGATCATGTCATTGTCATTTCGCTCGCAGACACATTGATAAGACACGTAGACAGAGAAACTAATAGACTAAGGGACTCTGTAACCGCGATTGAGACAGAGATAGTTTGTCAATGTGTGTAAGTACTGCAATATAATGTTGCCATAGTATTCTGAATTCCCTGTTTTGGGTTGTTACATGGAACTGGGTAAATTATTTTTAGGAGTTAAAAAAGTTTCTTTTAATTTTAACTTTTTTATAATATACATGATAAATGATATTTATTTTGTGAACTAGTTTTAAATAAGTTCTTTCTTGGCGTATCTTCCTCTTCAGGCAATTTCAATTTTCTTCTGGTGGTTTTCATTTGCGTCATAGTGAAAGTTGGCATTTGTAGATGTGGATGGTACTGGCTCAGCACTCTCCTCTGGTGTTGAAATCTAAAACATTAAATCAAATCAAATTATTAATAAAGTATTCTGATCAAGTAAATTTATATGTTAACCTCTTGACTCTGAATGAAAATTATAAATTTAACAAGAATGTCAAATGATGTTCTCATTAATAAGTATTATTCACATTTATTTATTTTATATACATATATAATTACATTTTTAAATATTAATATAAAACAATAAAAACATTTAAAAATATAAGTATTATTATTATATTTTATTATCGTTATAATAATGACACTGATGCTGACTTTGATATTGTAATATTTTCATCGAAGATGGGGTATTTTTTTTATCTGACGCTGGCAACATTTACATAATAATAATTATAGGTTATGAATGATAAAACTCGATAAAATTCAATTCTCTTTAGAGTTTTAACACGACATATCGTTCCTTCATAGAACGGCATAAATAAATCATTACTGGGAATGTATATTATAGACAAAACGTCGTACTTACGCGTGAAAAGAGACAACAGCAATTTTCTTCTCACTATCGCTTTTACATGGAATAACACGACAACGCACCATTGTATAACCTTTTATGTGATATACGGATAATTTCTCTGCCTTTCACACTGAATTATAATCGTTAAAAACCATAAAAATATGCACAACTTGAACAATAAACACAATGAAGGGCACGAACTGTCAAAGTTTGTTTCGCAATTTGAGTTGCTGACCTTGAAAAAACTGGTTACACGCTAAGAGACAAAAAATAGGATAGTTGTATCTCTGTCTACTACATTTGTAACGTAATGTTTGCTCTCTTTCTTGTGTAAGTGAGAAAGGAATCGTCACTGGGTCTATTAGTTTCTCTGTCTACGATAAGACATGATTAGGTACACTATTTTCTATTTGTTTACTTGGAACTAGTTTTAATCACGTACCGGTTTTTTTTTTATACTTACGCGTCTGTCTGTGGAGTTGTAGGAAAAATACCTCTTTACCGTTGAGGTGGGTTGGGTGAGATAAATAAAATGGACATCAGCATTTTACATTTTTATTTTTATCTTCGTTTGCTAAACAGCAAACTAGATACAAAACGATACAAATTCATTAATTCTATTTTTTCCAATAACTTACTATGTTGATCTTACGGGTTCAAATTGCACCATTAAAATATTACAATGAATTAAACATCCAGTTATACATATTTACTATACAATATGCATGTATACGTATACAAACTATATGTTTGGTATATAAGGACTATGGTCATTCTTGTTTGAGCCAACTAAACTAACAGTTTCAGCCTTTATCATTTAAAATGACTCAAGGGGTCACACATTGTTAACTTAGTAATAGCTTTTTATTAAGGCAACATTGGATTAAAGATTTTTTTTTCAATTAATGGCGTACTCATATTTAAAAATAGTATAGTAATTTGCTGTCATAGCATTAAACAAAGCAGATCAGACCTTTCATAAAAGGTAGGTTTCATTACTGTTAGTATGTTGGCCCAATTACAAAATAACCCAATGTGCATTACTGTCTTTTACATAATATTGTAACAGGTCCAAACGCACACAATATTTTGCCTCTCCTCTTGAGACTAACAACCTGTTTCACGAACGAACGAATAAATAATTGACAAAAAAAGCGCGCGCAAGCTGCTGTAATTGGTTGTTGGTAATTCAGTCAACCAATCAGCAGCTTGCGCGCGCTTTTTATGTTAATTATATTCGTTACAGAAACCAGGTACGCACTAGTGTTGTGCTAATGCATTAAGGATCGATTATTTATTATGTCATACCATAATCAAATTAGCACATCACTAGATTGTTTTTTTTTTTTAATTCTTAGAACAGCGAAAACAATAATTTTAAATAGTTTGAAGAGTTAGAGATAAAACTGCCATACACGTGCTTTAGATAAATTTGGATACATACATAATCATTTTCGCCATAAGTGACTCGAATTGGTCATAAAATAGCACACGTTGTTATTATAAGAATTGGGTATTTGACATCACCAATCAACTGACATACTTTTTATCTACTGTCAAAAAGCGGTTCCTCCCATAGATTAATTGGGAAGATGACAGCATTTACCAATAATTCCAAGACATAAATTCTCTAAAGAAACACTTTATTTTAGCCCTGGAAACTTGATTAATTTTCAGTTAACTGTAAAATTTGATTTTGAATTGCTTTCAAATTAATAAATAGTTAGTCAATTGAGTCTACTCAAAAGTGACGTCACAGTTATTTTTTGCCGTACAATATCTATGGGACAATCGCGTTTTGACAGGTCATAAAAAGTACGTCAATTGACTGTGGTGTCATCTACCCTATTGTATGGTATTATATAAACTGTGACGTCAACTTTTTGCCAACCTAATTAATTAACTATTCATTGATTTTAAAATTAGATTACTGTTAAAAAAAGCTTGTAATGAAAATTCATCGGATTTTCACTGCTCTATTAAAGTGTTTTTTAGTAAAGTTGTATTTTGGAATTACTGGTTAATGATGTCAAATACCCAATTATAATGGAAATACGAGGTATGGTATTCGATGGTGTGTGAACTACATATAATTTGAATATTAAATTAATTGTATTATAAATACATAAATCAATACTACAGTAAACATGTATATTTACAGCTCGTAATTTATAAACAAAGCTAAAACTACGTTGACGATCACAATGTTACGATATCAATCAGAGATCTAAAGGAAATAAATTAAGAAATACTTTAGACCTTATCACTTTGACATAGGTCATAGATTTATAAGATACAGTCATAGTCTTAGACTAGGTCGCTTCAGGACCTATTTATACTCCAAAACAATACTTATTGAATTGTTTCATGTGCCGATAATGGTGTTGCCACAATAAAATAATTTCGTTTTCTAATAATTGATGACGATTTTCAGTAGTCAATGCTTGTATTATGAGTATAATTGGCTAGTAGATAATAAATAGGATACATTTTATAGAATTAAACGATTTTTTTTAAAATAATAGGACAGATAAAACAGGCTTAAAAAAATACGTATTTGGTTATTGTTGACAGTCCGTTAATTAGCGTCCTATTCGCATAGCAATTTATAAATAGAATAATGTTAGATATGATTACGTTGAATATGACTCGTATAGATAAAAATACATATCCTACTGGAATAATTGACATATAATAACTTACAGACAATATGAGGGTAGTTTTGAAAATTCATGTAATTGCGATAATTGATTTTCGTACAATTACTTGTTATTTTTACGTAAGTCTGACGAGTACTCGTTATTTAAGTGTTTTTGTTATCTTATGAAACAAGTTTTTTTTTTTTTTTAATCATGGTTATGAAATGTGAATCTTAAGTTATTAAGTTAAAGTTGTGCTTTAAACGAAAATAAATAATTACGTATTAATAAATTAAGAACAAACATTTTCTAGGAGATAAGCAAACATTCAAGTCAACACAGGTATGTCTACAGTTTAAAAAATAGTTTTTGTGATCTAAGTAAGTACTTACTCTTACAACTTTTACCTCGGCACTCAGAGACGCACTTAATAATAATAAATTAATCATTATCTTGAATTCACCAGAAGGTATATCTTTTCATATGTCAACAAATCAAAATGTCTATAACTGACATATTTTTAACTGACAGTGCAGCGTTTCAACATACGCTAGCAAACTAAAGTTAATGATTATTATTAAATGACGTCTCAAAATACGGCATTTACTGTTATAATACAACAGACATGTAATTGACAAACACATTCAAACAATTTAAGGCATACAGTATTTTCTGCTTAAAGATTTTGTAGATATTTAAATTAAACAAGAAGTGGTCCTGTGATTGCAATCTACGAAGTGGAAGCTAAAGGAATATTACACAGTGGATGGAACATCGTGACGCGAAAAAATTTGCTGGGGTCTGTACTATTAACCTAAAATGATATTATCTAGGCTGGGGGGCGCGGACATTTTTGCGTTGCAGAAAGGGGGCGCGTCAAAAATAAGTTAGGGAACCTCTGTTCTAGTGCTTGCAAGGTAAAACTTTGCGTCACCATGACCCTTCCACCATGTATTACTTGTTCACAGGATATTTTGTAAACTAAAGTAGTTACATCTCGCACACCTCGTAGGTACTAACAGTTACAAAGATACTTTTAGAATTTTAACACCGAAACATCGAATAGGCCTCCAAAACGTTGAATTTCGATGTGTATCAGACGAGGAAGATTATCATAAGGCAGTTTAAGAGAGGCGTTGTTTGCGCTTTCGAAGTACTAGACAAGGTGATGATATTACACCGCAAAAACTGACACAATATTTATTTTTAAGCTATCATACAGAAATCATTGTTGTATTTTTTTTGTCTTTGTTAAATTTTATGGATGCCACACACGTACACGTACTTGCACAAGTCTGGACTTGCACAAGTATGTCGTCACATGTGTGGATAGTTGGATACTATGCCAACGTTAACGAGACTTCAGAATCATCGACGTGAAGACGTCATTGTGAAACTGTTTTACAACGATATACTTGCACAAGTATATTCTAACGTGTGTGGCCACCTTTAACATTGGCATGGCGACTGGAGTCGTCGCTATGATGACGTCGTTGTTAATTAACGTATTGCGCAATATTTACTCCGTATTGTCGTCATTTATAAGAACAACGTCATGATAATATTGTGTAAATCTAAATATTGAGATGGCTCATAATGTGTACTTATCGGCCATTGACCCATAGGCGCGACTTATTCGTGAGAGAAAAAAAATCCCCTTTTAAGTTTATTTGTCTTATTTAAGGTAGTGGAACCATTACTGTAAGCTTTGGAAACATGAACCTCTAATCATTATACATTAGAAATAGTTTCTTATAAAAAAAATTGCTGTAAATATTTTATGCAATTTTTCAAGAGTTAGCCAATCCTATTGAATGTTAGCAGATCATTGTAACAGAATTTGCAGAGACATCACACACCTTGTTTTAATAAGACGTAAAGTATGAATAATAATTATACTACCGTCTAATACAGGGGTACTCAACCATTGTTGAAGATTAAAAAATACATACTTATTTTGAATACTTAAGCTTGCAATAAGTTTTACATGTAACGACGATGTTATAAACGTCAAATTTTCAATAATAAGTTTTGCTATTACTATTTTAATTTCAGGCCTAATGAAAAAAGAAACAAAATAAAGAAAACAAAGGTTGAGTACCACTGATCATTCTAGCAAATGTTTTACACATAATTGATCTTTATTTGTATAAAGGCATAGAGTTCACAGCGAAGTGCTTAATTTAATTTTCGAAAAATGCTTATGGATATACAATGAACGACAAAACGAAGGTAAAATTATATTCCTCATATACTCAACACAAAACATCTGTGAGATTCACTTTCACATTTAAGTAAAAGTTGAAATAATATGAATAAGCTAATTCGGCAAGTAAAATTCTACAATTACTTAAAAAATATTACGTATTTAATACAAAATTTATTGTGCGTAAATAATTAAATGATAAAATGTTATAATATTAAATATAATGGTATTATTTGTAAGAGCTTGTTTTATTTTAGTGCTGACGCACACTTGGCCACTTCTTTCTTCTTTATCGTGTGGGCAGTCTGGTAAGGTCTTACGACCCCACACACCCTAGTGTCAGAGTTTCTAAACCGCCTCAAGGGCTTCTAAAAGACCAGAACAAAGTCACACCACGTGATCGAAATTTTTTCATACATGGCCTTCGGTCGTAACCACTAGTAGACGCCATCAGTAGCTCAGTGCGCAGCAGCACTAAAAGGGAAAAGGAGATATCCTTTGCCAAAACAAATAACCCGTTGACTGCAGGCGAACATTCGCTACACAAAAGCCCAAAGCGCGGTTGGCTACATAATTGGTGTGTTCGCCATATAAAAACACATATGGCTGTGTCTGCGCCGCATTTGCATTTTTAGTAGAAACACAACGGGTGTGCGCAGTCAACGGGTTAAACAAGTTCTTGAAACAATTGAAAATACTATTACAATAACATGAAATCGTTGAAAATAGCAAATATAACACCAACTAGTATCTAGCTATAAACGAGACTACTGATTTATACATAGAATATTAGAGATAGCTACCATTAAGTTGTACAGCCTCAAAGTAGTCAGTAATTGACTTGATGACTTTGGCATAGCGAGTGTAAGTGTACTATGAAATATGAAATAGTTCGTCATGAAAAACAAGCATTCTTCGCAAACCTCACTCATTTCGCAACATTGTAGTGTTCATTTGTTTTGTCTATGGCCACAGTTCGAAACATTCGTAATTTAAATTAAAGTCTATTAAGAATAATGTTCCATGTTTGAATGCCATTTTAATATTAAGACGGTATTTTTCATTTGAACTTGTTGATTTATCGGTTAATTGGAGTTAATTTTCATATCTATGAATAGTGTTATGCATGGTTCGAACAAAGCAAAAAGTAATTGTTCTCTTTGTTCGAATTTATTTTAAAAAAGGAATTTAAAATCTGCCACCTTAAAACACACTGTATATAGACTTCCAATGATATTACGTCATAGCTGAGATAACACATTTTTATTCGATACAAACAAAAAAATGCATTTAAAATTAACATTATAATAAGGAATATTTACTAAACAAAATTTACGTAAGTTTATTATACAATGTGTCGTTTTGCATCCTCGTCAAATTCAAGGAGGTAACTATGCTAGTGATTCTAGACCCGAATCAATAATAAAATAGGTAGGTGTTTTTTTTTTAATGTTTTCTTATTTACGGAAATCAGTAAACCACCCCGGTGAAAATGCGGCCCATCTTAAGACTAGGTTTAGGATCGCTGACCGCGCGCACACACACAAAGAATCGCAAACGATAAAACCACAACACAATAGACGCCGCCCGCGCACCCCTCTCCCTGTGGTGCCCCACTCCCGCGCCCGGACGCCAAAGCAAAGCAAAAAAATTATTAAATTAGTTCAAGTTCAAGTGATTTCGCCGCCGGCCGTGAGTGTATCGCAAATTTCGCTCCTTAGGCCTTCGGTCGTATGTACGTGAATTATGTGATTGTGATGCCATCAGTGGTGCCATCCGGATGTTCGCAGAACGGTTTCCCAATAGGGAACCGCCAACGCAGAGCGTTATGCTGTCTGCTACACAGAGACTGCGGGATTTTCGGCAGTTTGACGTACCCCGACATGCTCAAGCTCGCGGCAGTGAAGGTCTGCCTGTCGCCTTGCAGGAAGATATCCTGGAGTACTTCCAGCGAGAGCCACGGCAGCAAGCACACAAAAATACCTAAGTACTAACTACTAAGGTAGGTATTTTTGTCGGTCCTCAGCCCGTTAAAGTAGGAAGGGAAATTTAAAATCAACCAATTTAATCTACAAATAAAAACAAAATCATTACTAATAATTAGGTAGGTACTCATAAATCATGAATTTACCTACAATGTGCCAACGAGCGTCCCGCCGCCGCAGCCGCGCCGCCGCCGGCAGCAAGTAAGTACCTAAACTAAATCCCGCGCTCATAACAAATAAATGTGCCACAGCCTAGCAAAACGTCTCAGGTTGTACCTAAATCCTAGTAGGTATGTATTCTTAGCAAAATCGGTAGATTTGCAATAAAACAGAATAAAGCAAAATGGCAAAACTAACATTTTATCAATCAGCTGATAACGTAGATAAGTAGATAAATCCTAGTACGTATTCTTAGATCTTAATAATAAAAACAAGTGTTATTAATTAACATCTAAGGTTAATAAAATCTGCAATTTGCAATAAAACGTAATAAGCAAAACTAACGTTTTATTACTGTGGTTTTATTAATCAGCTGACCGTAGATACTCACGACAATCTAAGGGACTCACATACACTCACGCACACAGAGACAATTGGCGCTAAAGCGCAGAGAGTGATTCTCCAATTTCAAGTTAAGGATTATTCTGAAATACGATTAAATTTTAACAACTAATAAAAAAGGGTGTTATTATTATTATTCAGGTCTCGTAATTTTAATTGATTATTTATGACTTTTATGACAACCTCCTAAATTTTGACGAGGATGCAAAACGACATATTGTATACACAATAAATAAATACAAGTAAAACAGCACCTACTACGTATACAGTACCCATAATTAGTAAAAATCAAATAAAACAAAATTGTACTCTTCAATTAATTACGTGTCTTAATAAAATAAATTAGCTGAATTTAAGCGTACTTAGGAACCTATATCTACGAAACAGCTGCACAATTTATAATAAAACATTCAGAATAATACAAGGTGTATTAACATACATTCGTGTTACGAATAAAGTCAGTACGTTATGTGCTGCAGACAATTTAGCTTAGGTTACAATGTGCAATTAAAATAAATTGATTTGTGTAGTAGTGTGTGCTAACAGTTTCGAGTAGTCAGAGCCTTATAAAGTCACAAATCAATCATTTCATTGGTCACATTGTAATAATGCATTCGAAAATCAATAAAAAACTCACGTTCAGTGCGTCGACATTTTCTTTTGGTAGAAAACTAGTGCATTAAGCTGGCAACACAGCCACGATGGCCCAATTTAATGCTTCTGACAATTGTAACATACATGTTACTATAGATCTTACAATCAACGTAGACGATGCAGCAAAATACTTGAGAAGTTTTCATTGAAAAGATAGTTGACCAACGCAATCGGTGAATACAGCAGACATAAAACTACGATGACAGATTGGTATCGAAGCACATGACTTTTGAAATTTTGAACTTATGTTCGAAGTTATCGATATAATTCGAGGATGTATAGCTAAATCGTTTAATTGAGTCATCGTCTGCGTGAAATAAACAAGATGTGGCACTGTGACGTCACATATCTTAAGATCTGTCCAGTGCACATTTCGCCTCTTGTATATCACGCCACGAGCAACCGCCGCTTGATCCTACCCCAGCGCCCCTGTACCCCTCAGACGGGCCTCAATTGAGCGGTTTAGATATAGTCTACCTTTTATTGGTACTAGAATTATTTGCACTAAGCATTGATGATATGATATTTTTTCCCTAGATTCTCGAAACCTTTACGTTGACTGTGCCAAGTAAAGTACTGTTAAAGCTATCTGTTCAGAATGTCATGCATTCACAACTAAGTATCATTTACTTACTACTACGGGGCCATACAAAGTATTACGTAAGCACTTTAAGAGGGGGAGGGGGTCTTAGCCTTGCTTATTTTTGGGGGATAGAAGGGTCTGGATGACGATTACAACAGCAATTTATTCTTGTAACTTTTAAACTATATTATTATATTTTTTTAGATATTTTTGCAAAATTTAGTAGATTCAGATTTTAACACATCACTAGTATCACCAGTTGTCTATGCTTGACAGCGAGAAGCATGTTAAAAGATGATAAAAACATGAACTAATTTAAAAATAACCAATGCTTACGTACGCATAAGAGGGGCAGAGGTAAAAGCTTTGCTTACTTTTGATGAAAAAGTGTGGAGGGGGGGGATAAAATTACTAAAATATTGCCTACGTAATACTTGAATGGTCCCCACTGGGCCAATTTAGGACACTGAACATAAAAACATATCATTCAACAGTACCCATGTCATTGTGCGTCTTTTAATATTATGTAACGCATTCCAAAATCCCGCTTTCGAAACTAAGCGTTTACTCCATGACAGTTTTTTTTATGTGACGCGTTGGTAGGGTGCAAAAGCTGCCATACCTAACCAAACCCACGAACTACAGCCTATCAGCATTCACCTAATTCATTTTCTATTCATATATCAGTATTGTCTAATTCCAATCTTTACATCGACATTCTTAAAATATCAATCACTTTTATACAAAACGTTCTCTTTAATCTATAACACAAATCGGCTCTCTGTTTACTTAAAACATTCAATACACAATAATATTAAACAAACAAAATTAACATTCTCCATCAGCTGCATATGTTATAACAACCAAATAATATTTATTACATGACGTTTAACGTCCATTCAGAGACCTAATGAAAAAATTCTCAAACAATTTAAATTCGACAAAGCGCCCGTGTACACAAATCTTAATTAGGTACTTAAAATTATGCAAATTCTATCTTGTCAAACTAGACATAAGAGCTACATTTGTACACCATACCATCCCTATAAGGTGGGGCTACATTACTCAGTGCTTAGTAATACTATTTACCTGATTGAGATTACTTTAGCTTTGGGCAAGTCCTGTGTAGTCCTTCGGGACCGCGAGTATGGTAGGCAGTTCAACTGGGTGTGTCGTCTTTCTTAGTATTCGTTTTAGGATCCACGTCGACCGGTTGTTCACAGTTTGACGACCCTGGCTGTGGCGCCTCTGCGTCTGCAAAGGTAATTAATAATACTTTAAGTACCTTCAAACCTTTATTTTGTTTTTCGAAAACCATTATGATTTCGCCTAATAGTCCATTCGCGTTAAAAAATTGTGAGTCATCAGTGAAATTGAAGAGTGATTGGTATTTGCGGTATGATGATAATTTGCGACATGATTGGTCGATGTCATTGTCAGTATCGGTGGACAACGCTGACTCATTATTTTCTTTGCGAATGGACTATAGGTCAGTATTATTCGACCGTCATTTGTTTCTATTCCAACGCACCCTGGCGTATTAGATTAACGTCATATCCAACCCAATGATCTTGCGTCAAATGCCCAAAACTTATACCGTGTTAAAACCATAATTCGTAGTCATTACCGCTGTTCACAATAAATAAAGCAGACGGCCAGCCATAGCGTTATGTAAGAAACCCCCATGACTGAATTATTTAGTTACCAAACCGACGCGTCTGGCGGTGACGTAGCATTTATTACGAAACACTACGTTTGCAAGGACTGTCCTTCAGTAACGTCTAACCAGGGATGTTATGGAGTTCCTAACCGTAACTATCGAGTATCCGAAATAATAATCTATCCGAAACCGTAACCAGTCCAATTATTCAATTTCGCATAAGAGTAGTCTAAATGAGATACGTTATGGTAGATTTTCGCCCAGCCGAGTCGACACACTAGCTGCGCGCGTCCATTGCATTATTCAGATAGTTTTTATTATTGCTATCACTTAGCCATATTGGTCAGCCATCTTTTATTTTGTATTCTCCCTTTAACAATTTCTTAACAATGTAATATCCGTATCTGAAACCGGTATAATTATTATTCATATATCCGTATCCAGATCCGAACACATCCATAACATCCCTACCTAGGGTTGCTAGGAGTCCGGATAAAGCCGTACATAGTCATCAGGCTTTTGGGATGCGTGTCGGGCCAAAAATCATTCGTTGTCTAGTTTGCCTGGCTTTTCTTAGGCATTTTTATTGACTATATTAGAAGTTGAATTGATTTTATAATAAAGTAAACTCAGATATAAAATCCGGCTTTTTTTACCCAAAAGTCCGGATTAACTGGCTGGTGGTTTAGCTTTCCGGATTCAGGATCGGGTAACTCTATCCCTGTCTCTAACTACGAGTTCAACGTAATGAACATTACATACCACTACACCAAACCGACCGCTTCTTCGGTTTAGAGGCACCGTACAGAGGCAAGCTTGAGTTCTTGAAAGAGACAATTCCTCGTTCGGAGTCTTCTGTTAGAAAAAAATTGTAAGCCCATGGTTTGAATTTAATAATACTAGCCTATTATTTTCGTACTGCTGGGCAAAGGCCTTTTCTCGTAGAGAAAGCAGAGCATTGCCATGCTTGCTCAAGCCGGATTACTGATTTCAGACTTAATTATTAAAAAATAAAAGTCGTTTCCAGCAAAAGTTTGCGATCTGTCTTTTTACACCCTGTATATTTTACAAATAAAATGTTGACTTTGAAAGGATCAGTCAAGCATGATGTTGACTCTCTCTCACATAAGTATAAGA
Source organism: Hoplodrina blanda (assembly GCA_949316365.1). Classification (NCBI taxonomy): domain Eukaryota; kingdom Metazoa; phylum Arthropoda; class Insecta; order Lepidoptera; family Noctuidae; genus Hoplodrina; species Hoplodrina blanda. The sequence goes on along the minus strand of OX438580.1, from coordinate 14,852,359 downwards.
TCTCTCAATGCGAAAGTCCGAATTCCCATTAATACCTCTGCCAACCCTGTTACAAGATCGCTTAATTCTATCCATAAGTCAATGTTACATTCTGTTGACAGCCAAATTTATATGTGCGTTGCATGTTTTAAAGTAGTTACATCTGAAATAACCTCAAATGAGTGAAGCAAATTACACAAGATTTACGTAGCGTGAATTATAGTGCTCCAAATACCGCACAGTGTGATATAATCCCTGATTTTGTGTCATCGTGTTTTTATTTAACTAATCGATAGAGTCTACAATTCTGAGGATTAGAGTAAAACTCCGGGTTCGCTAAGACTTGTACTTTTTTTTAAAAAAAATGTCAAAGTTTCGGAATATCCGACTTTTGAAAAACGAAAAAAAAATCATTATAATTTAACGGAAGTACATATTCCAGAATTTATTTATTCTATCAAAAAAAGGTATAATAGCCGACCCTTCCACCAATTTCTGTTGCTTTAGTATGAATGGGTCGAGAGATATGATTTTTTTTCTCATTTTTCGTTTTCATTTTTTTATTCATCTAAACCGCCGTAGTAGGCGGTCATTCCTACATCAAAAAATTGCTGATACTTTCTATTATGTGTAGTATTTTTTCCAAAACCTAACTCATTGGTTTCCAGGAGTTATTGAAAATTTTAGTAATATCCGAAATATCCGCACTTAGGGCTGCCACTTCAACCAAAACATTTTTTTTTTTTTAATTAAGTTTTAGCTTTCTTATCATGACCATAACAAGATATCATTGTTTTGTGGCTTAAAGTGGCACACATGGAGTAATTTTATAAAGGAAATTAAAAACAAATGGAGAAATAATTGGTATCATGTTAATTGATACACCTTTTTTGGAAACCGTCTATAAATTCTAACCCAAAAGACTCAACTATGTAATAATAAATAAAAGAAAATCCTTTCCGATATCTCATAAGCAGCGTTGAAAAAAGCAGAAAAAATATCCCGTATTTTTCCAAGTACGTTTTTTTTTCAATGTTTCATTCGAAAGTTTCAAGAAATTTTGCCAAAATAAATGTTTTTTTCCAATAAAACCGAAAAAAAATGAAAAAAACGGGAAAAAAATCGTGTTTTTTTTTAAATATTTGTATGTTTGTTCTGGTGGAATCTTGCGATTGGGCTAAAATTTTGCATGTATACCGGAGACCAATTCAATACTATTATTACATGGAGCTGATCTGATGATGGAGCTGGAAGGTGGCCATAGGAACTGCGTAATAGAACGACACTACCCCGTCGAGTTTGAGCTCGTTCGTTATAGCGGCAGCAGGAATACATAATCAGTGAAAGTTTGAACTGTCTAGGACAGCGGAGGCTTCTATGTATTTTTTCTCGAAAACGGTGCGTCTTAGGCGAAAAATAACCGAAATTTCACTCCCCCCTAGAACCCCCCATGAGAGCAACACCACTATTAAAATTTTGGGTTTTGGGGGGGGAGGGGGGGGATTGTTTTTATTTTAATTTTTCTCGAAAACGGTGCGTGTTAGGCGAAAAATAACCGAAATTTCACTCCCCCCTAGAACCCGCCGTGACAGCAGCACCACTATTAAAATTTTGGGTTTGGGGGGGAGAAGGGGGATTGTTTTTATTTTGATGCATTAAAATAAAAACAATCCCCCCTCTCCCCCCAAACCCAAAATTTTAATAGTGGTGCTGCTGTCACGGGCGGTTCTAGGGGGGAGTGAAATTTCGGTTATTTTTCGCCTAACACGCACCGTTTTCGAGAAAAATTAAAATAAAAACAATCCCCCCCCCCCTCTCCCCCCCAAAACCCAAAATTTTAATAGTGGTGTTGCTCTCATGGGGGGTTCTAGGGGGGAGTGAAATTTCGGTTATTTTTCGCCTAAGACTCACCGTTTTCGAGAAAAAATACATAGAAGCCTTTATTTTTATAGAACCTTACCATACATAGAACCTTTTAGGTAATATAGAACCATACATATAATAATAGATAATAATAGAACCATACATAGAACCTTTTTTTTTTTCAAATAAAATATATTCTTTGTGTTGTTTTTTTCGGATACTTGAAAGTGACAACCCTAAGGAAAATTTTGAATTTTCAATAACTCCTGGAAACCAATGAGTTAGGTTTTGGAAAAAATACTGCACATAATAGAAAGTATCAGCAATTTTTTGATGTAGGAATGACCACCTACTACGGTGGTTTAGATGAATAAAAAAATGAAAAAGAAAAATGAGAAAAAAAATCATATCTCTCGCCCCTTACATACTAAAGCAACAGAAATTGGTGGAAAGGTCGGCTATTATACCTTTTTTCGATAGAATAAATAAATTCTGGAATAAGTACTTCCGTTAAATTATAATGATTTTTTTTTCGTTTTTCAAAAGTCGGATATTCCGAAACTTTGACATTTTTTTTAAAAAAAAGTACAAGTCTTAGCGAACCCGGAGTTTTACTCTAATCCTCAGAATTGTAGACTCTATCGATTAGTTAAATAAAAACACGATGACACAAAATCAGGGATTATATCACACTGTGTACCGGTAAGACGCGAACATTTGAGGGTTACCTTGATCAGTTACAGGTTTACTCCAATGGAGTACCACTCAGAAATAAAAACTGCTGGTAATTCCATTGGCTTGTGATATGAATACGCGCAAAAGAAAAAAAAATTGCGGACGGGAGATCCCCTTCAGGAAAGAACAGATAATAGAAAGAGGCAAAGAGAAATAAAGGGAAGGTCGCCTGGCATAACGCTTTTGCCTCACGTGACGATTTCTGCTAGTGAACCGTAGGGGTTCCGCAAACCGCGTTAAGGCGCTTAGTTCCAAAACATTTTGTTGTAATTAGGAGCATAAATCAATCAAAGTGTCGCATAGCTTTTGCCGAATAAAATAAAACAGTACATCGGTAACAGCCAATAGGTAGTAATCTAATTAGCACGTAAATAATTAATTGGTTTTTCCGAGAATACGGCATTTCTAATCAAACGCCAAGTTACAAGTTATTAGTTCTTTTTTAGGGTTCCGTACTAAAACTCCGTTGTCTGGCGACCGTCTGCCACACATAATCAAAATAAATGCTTTGTCCCTCAGACCAACAAAAAAATAAAGACGGCGCGCCGCGAACATCATAAGTGAAGCCATAAAACCGTGCTCCTGCATGTATACATACACGCTCACGCACACACCTACACTAAAACCATGCTCATCGCTCTTAGTACGTCACGAGTCGTCGTCAAGTAAATTTAGATTTAAAACATAGAATTATGCCTTCCTGTGTAGTGAAAAGTTGCAAAAACAACAGCAAATCACATAAAAAGTCTCACGGAATCACTTTTCACTTGTAAGTACATGAAATAACATCGTTTCTCTATTAACAAATGGCAACCCTTCGATACACACATAGATAAAAAGGTGGCTTCACTTTTGATGTTCGCGGCGCGCCGTCTTTCTTTTTTTGTTGGTCTGAGGGCCGAAACTGCGTTAAGCGGGCACCCGCGCGGGTTCATACAAAACTGCTCCGTCGCGGGGTCACGCGCGGGCTTCCGTCACGGGGAGGCGCGCCCCGCACCCGCGCAACGGGGCCCGCCTCCGTGCGACGGGACCCGTCGCGGGGGCACGCGCGGTGCGGGCTTATTCAGTCAATAACGATATGTGATACGGGTCGTACGCAGTGTAGCCAACCCTACAGTTTTAACTGTAGATCTACAGTTTTTTCGATATCTCCTCAGTTTTTAGTTCAGACCTCCAAATCTACAGTTTTTTTCTTTATGAAGCTAGCGCCTCTATTCTATTTGCTGCGTATCCCATACCAACTTGATTTTAGCAAAATCTACGCTAATTTGATAAAAATATGTACGATTTTAACCCTATTCTTGGCACGGTGGATAATTTGATACGCTGTACTTTTCAAAAATCTAGAGACATACACATAAATGTCAAGTAAAATTTTTGAAAATTTAAAAAAAAAAATTGCCCTGAATAAAATAAAACTGAAAACCAATAGAAAGGATGTGCAAATTGAAAACGAAGCAGTATTAGTAGAAATCATGTAAAATAAAGGAAAGTATTATTTTTTTGCTTTATTATGTGGTTTTATTGATAATTCAAAATAATAAAGTTATTAAATAGTTCAAAATAAGAAAAGCTGTAGATTTACAGTTCTTTAAAAAGAATTTTACAGTTTTCTACAGCTTTATGAAAGCTTCTTTGCAGTTTTAGTCTCGGTTGGGGTTGGCAACACTGGTCGTACGCACGCTCGGAGAAAATCAAGGATAATAATAATAACGACTGATACATGCCACTGTTAAAATTGTACTAGCGACACTGCGTAAATAAAATAATAAAACCGGTGACCCGCGACGGGACCCGTCGCGTGCCCACGGAGCCCGCTCGCGTGTACACGCGCGTAGACACGCGACGGTTGCCCGTCGCGGGCGCCCGCTTAACGCAGTTTCAGCCCTGAGGCTTTGTCCTGAATGACTGACTAACTAACTGACGGATCAATGCACAGCCTAAACCGCTGATCGTAGTGACTTGGAGGGTGTATTCTTTGTATGACGTGGGCATCCGATAAGAAAGGATTTTCCCAAATCCAATTATCCAACCCCTAAGGTGATGAAACAGGGGACCAAAGTTTATGTACCTACAACAAAGTTAAAAAGAAAGAGGATACCTATACTTACAAAAAACGTTTTATCTATCATGTAGTGTTAAATATTGTACGATGGTACGATACCGGCTCACACTTGGCCTTTTTTTTTAACATCACGCCTGTAATCCCCGAAGGGATAGGCGGAGGTGTACCCATTAGTACACCCACATTTCGCCAGTTATGTTCAAGTCCGTCAGGAATTTCTTAGTAACAGCCTCGGAGTCTGGATTTGTGCCCGGTTGATGGCAATAGTCTCGCCCCCTATTACATGGGGCTTAATCATAACAAGTGAAATGTGGGTGTACTAATGGGTACACCTTTGCCTAACCTTTCAAGGATTACAGGCGTTTTAATATTGTACAACTGGTACAACGGTACGATACCGGTTCGCACTTTGCCCGTTTTTTTATGTAATGTAATAATTCAAGAGAGAGGGAGATAGTATGATAGAAGTAGTTATCCACAGTCCTAGTTACGAAACTGAAAGTGATAGGACAACATCGATCCTCTCTTACGCAATTTACTTACCTAGGGTACGTACTACGGGTACCTTTCATTTGAACCAAAGTCAAATAAAAACTCCGCTACCGTCATTGAAGTATGCAATAATGTAATACGAGAGCGTTATAACTTCGACCTTAACCCGAATAATATTATGGACGTGATTGTAATGCAAGTTTTACTACCAAGATAAAGCAGGAGTCACCAATTACAATTAGTTTTATTGGAGGTCCGTATTTGAAAATTATGAGATTGTGGCGTCCACTTGGTGATAACAAATAAAATATATACACATCAAAAGTGTCTAGGGATCAACATCCCTAACAAATGTTAGGGATGTTGATCCCTAGACACTTTTGATGTGTGTATATTTTTACTATGGAAAACTGGCCTAACCGAAAAAACCACAAGTTTTTATTTTGTTATTTAAGAACTTAAATTCTGACACATTTAAATAATTTTAAGTATGAAGTTTACTGTTTTCTTAAGGTACTCACAACATTGTGGGTGCGGCCATTATGGAAATGGCTGCACGGGGAAGAGGGATCCGCTGAGGAACAGCGGGTCGAGGTTTTATATTCATCTTCATTGTTTTCACATGTAGAATCAACAAGAATAATGTAACCAGGATTTTGTAAAAACCTAATTTAAAAGAGTGCCGTGGAGTTTCTTGCTCGTTCTTCTCCATAGAGGCCTACCTCCGTTTTGGAACGACCAACTAGCTTTCGGACTAACTGACAGACTCCTTGACTATTCAAAATTTAAAAGAGTGCCGTGGAGTTTCTTGCTCGTTCTTCTCCATAGAGGCCTACCTCCGTTTTGGAACGAGCAACTAGCTTTCGGACTAACTGACAGACTCCTTGACTATTCAAAAGTGCCTGTATTATGGTCTAATCGGGGGGCACGGCAGTGCCCCCGCCAAAGTCGAGCGCGAAGCAAACACTGCCGTACCATCCTTTACTGGAACCATTTCGCCGCATTTTCAGGCCTCTATTTGAGAACCTCTGGATAAGACCAGACCGTAGAAATTTTCGTCATCCAGTAAGCTATAATCATATACTTAAAATCCAAAATTTCAAGTCTGTAGGTCATTTAGCTCCGAAGTTAAGCGAAAGCAAAGTTTCGCATTTATGACACTCACTCACTCACTCATGATCATCAAAATAGAACTAGTACTTCCCATAAACTCAGAGAGCTGAAATTTGGTACAGAGTTAGGGTTTAATGGCCACATAAAGGGAAAACTATAAAAACTAGGATAATCGAAGATCTGGAGTACCTGGTGACCCTGATTAGAAAACACAAGAGCCCAACCAAACTATTAGAGATCGACATACCGCCTTTACAAAAAATATTCAACTTGGTGGGCCGCTTCATTTGATGTCAAAAATCGAAGGTCTGAAGTATCTGATGAAGAACCCTCAGCTGGTCTCAGCTGTATTAGATTGGTACATAACGACTGTCATTGCAAAAATCCAGCGTAGTGGGACACATCTTCTAATTTCATCTAGCCTATAGCGTCCCACTGCTGGGCGAATGCCTCCCCTTCTGCTTTTAATCCTAACTTCCTAACGAATAATATAATATAATATATACAAATGCGAAAGTAAGTTTGTTTGTTTGTTTGTTTGTTACCATTTTACGCCTAAGCCACTGAACCGATCATCCTGAAATTTTGCATATACGTTGCCAGGTGTACAGGAACGAACATAGGGTACCTTTAATCCCGAAAAAAAGTACTGTTCCCGTGGGAAATCATAATAACGTAATCCTAATGACAGCTGTAGATGGCGCCACGTGTCTATCGAATCATGATCGAATTTTAAGTTTAAGCATCTAATACATTTTGTGAGTCTAGACTGTCGATAGACCAGTTTCAAGTAAACAACCTAAGAGCACGAAAGTTGTTTGCTTAATAATTTTTCACGCCCAAAACCGCTGAAGCGCATCCTGACATTTTGCATAAAGTGGCCTCCAGACGGACGGTGCGGTTGCGGCAAACCGCAGGCCGCGGCTCCAACCGCTGCAAAAACACACCACCGCGGTCACAGTAGCGGCCTTAAGTGCCATTAGCTGTGGTGGTTGTGCTACAATCGGACATCAGTCAATATGGCTAACCGTAAGGTTGTCTTATTATTCTCATAAGCCCTCTCAGAAGATGAGAAAAAAGGTAGGAAAAAGAACCGTTTAATTAAACACTTGAAGAGTGAGATACCTACATTATCATTAGCATCGCATATTTATTACTCTTACGAATAGAGAAGTGTGGATTAAATTTAAATTATTATTTATATTCAACTATTTCTATCACAATTTCCATATTTGGCGTCATTTTACAAAGCAGTACACGCGGCCTGTTGTTAAAATTTGCAACTGACGCGGCCGCCACAACATTCGGCGTTTGTCTGTGACCCACTTTATATACGTTGTCAGGGATACAGAAAAACTGCGTAACTGACACTGACATCACTGTGTCGTCACTGACACTGACAGGTGTAAACGCATTCATAGAGGATGTATGGAAGAATAAAGGTGAACTTATAACATTGTACACGTACTGTTCATTGGCCATATTTCATCTAGAATGGCGTCGGGTGTTACAATTGTGCAGCAGCCTTAAAGTTAATTCACACATATCAGTGAAGTCACAGTTCCAGCACAGTTCCGACACCGTCCCGATTCAGTGATACAGTTATGCGGCATGCAGTGACTTAATTCACACATGTCAGTGGAGTCACAGTTCCGGCAACATGTCCGCTAAGTTTCGCTATGATACCCATTTATTTAGACGAAGAAGAAGAGCTGCATCTAGGCAAAAAAAAAATATTAAAATGGGTGCATGAAGCATGGCCGGGCAAGGCAATTAGGAGAAACTGAAGGACAATGCTTTACAATATATACAATTTAATTAAAGATGAAAGTAAATATTTTTAATATTTTAGACTGTTTCAAAACCGTATCAATATTCTTCTGCAGAAACTAGAAAGTAGTTTCTACAAAAAGAAGTGAAATCCCACCAAAAACATTCTGTAAAAAACTAGCCAAGTCTCGATTGAGCTGCTTGTTTATCTCTAAAAAGTAATGAAATCTAAACAAAGTCGTGCCAAGTCTAAGGTTCCTTACTGCGATTTCTTTATTATTATAGTTAATGTTGTGTGACTTGGCCGTTGAAGGGTACAAAACCAGGTGCTCCATGACACCATTGCACCAATCTGTCGCCAGAACCGCTACCCATTGACGATGGAAAATTGCCACTTGGAAAACGTTGATTCAATAACCAGTCAATTGTAGGCTTGAGTTGACTTGTACACACTAACGTTTAAAGAATGTTCAACGACCAAGTCACACAACATTAACTATAATAATAAAGAAATCGCAGTAAGGAACCTTAGACTTGGCACGACTTTGTTTAGATTTCATTACTTTTTAGAGATAAACAAGCAGCTCAATCGAGACTTGGCTAGTTTTTTACAGAATGTTTTTGGTGGGATTGAAATGTTTTAGACTTTGACTTTGATATGTTGGTGACCCCTGTACTAAAGTATGCCAAAGCCAATACTGTTTCTACGTGGAAAATTACTAGCTTACACCACGAGATTTCACCCGCGTTCAGTTAATCAATCGTGTAGATGACGGGAGTGGAGGTGGAGCAGTAATCAAAGACTACTGCTCCACCTCCACTCCCGTCATCTACACGATTGAAACACTATTAATAGGTCATTATTATTGCGTATACTGAATCAAATGTTTCATAATATTACCGGGTTCTCTCATCTCTGCCCGCGCGTACTTCGCTCGTGTGTTTTTTTTTCACCCTTGCTTTTTTTCACCACTGCTTCGCTCCCGTGGGTCATATAATATAGCCAATGCTATTTATTATGAATCTGGCTATCATAAATATACAAGAGCTTTTTTCGAATCCGTCCAGAGATTAGGGCGTTTAAACAAGGAAAAAACTCTTCAGCTTTACTAGCTGCTGCTCGCGACTTCTTTCGCGTGATTCTTTTCACCAGCATTAAGTTACGTCTTTGATATAGCCCATACTATTCGTCATGAATCTGTCCATCATGCCTTACAATAGATTTTTTCTAGTCCGACTGTCAGTTCCAGAGATTAGAACGCCTATAAACCAACAAAAAACTCTTCAGCTTTATTTTAATAGTAAAGATATGGTCTGTTACGCTAGGTCGGAAAGTCTCAATCGAACGCCAACGCGATTAGCTAATATTTCTGTTGTCAGGGACAATAATCGAATTCTGTTTGTTTATCCCGGCAACAGATTTGCCAAAAGGTCAAAGCATATAAGCAGAGGTCGTAGGGCTGTATATTTTAGAGGGACAGCAAATTAGATTCTGAGGGGTGGCAAATTCCATTATTGGATCATCGTGTAAAATTCTGCGCAAAAGCCGAGCAAAGATTGCTTGAGAATTTCCTGGGTGTTACATCAATAATAATTAGGAGAATGAAGGTTAGAAAGTATTTTTTTGAGATGAGTCTGTGTATAAAAGTGCTGATTTACTCGCAGGGTACCTAAATATGTCAGAACTAGCTATACCTTGCGGATTTATACGCGTTTAGGTCTTTGGTTACTGGTCCGCTGCCGTGCGATTTAGCGTGATGTTAAATAGCCTTCCTCGATAAACAGGCTATATGTACATAAACAAATACTTAACCTAAAAGATTTTTTTAAAATCGGCCTTGTAGTTTTTGAAATTAACGTATTTGAAAAAACAAACAAACAAACAAGCTTTTCAGCTATAAAATAGTAAATATATTGGTAATTTGAATGGATCGGCCAGCGACAAAATATAATGTGATTCTAGAATATACCTAATTGAATTCGGTTTAAAGGTAAAGTATGTAAAATAACAATTAAGAATGTTGCCATAAAAAAAAACAAAACCAAAGCGTTCCCAGCGTTTAGTATTTTTATTGCTATTGAAACTTTAAAACCTGATTTAACAATAATGAGAAGAATATCTGCTATACCGTTACAGATAAAAAGTTTTATTTCAAGAGAACAAAGATATTAAATTGGAAGGAAAAACGAGAAGTATCGATAACCAATCTTTCAAAACGAAAGTTTACGAAACGAAGATTATAGGTAGGTACCACGATTTTTCTAACGAGATATGTTACCAACAACGTGACGTTTTGAGTACGAACCGTTAATTAGAATATAAATTCTACATAGTACAAAACAAAGTCGCTATTCGTCTGTACGCTGAGATCTTTTATACTACGCATTTTTGATGCGGTTTTCATCAATAGATAGAGTGATTCAAGAGGAAGGTTTATGAATCTACATTGCATCCAGAGCGGGTCGGTAATGAAATATTCGTAGACGTGTCTGTACACCTTTGCCCCATTGGCAAAGAAAGACAAAAGACCTCTCATTTAACATGGTTCATTATCAGACTGCAACACATGACGAAGCTACCTATAAATCGACAAGTCTACGATTCCCAACATCACGCCTGTAATCCCCCTCACGGAGGCGATAGGCGGCGGCGACCTCTCGCGTCCGGACCTGGTTCAGGCCATGCTCCGGGGTGAGAGGGAATGGGATGCAGTCACCTCCTTCTGCGAAGCAGTAATGCTAGCGAAGGAGGAGGCGGGCCGCGTGAGGGAGAGAACATCCTCCACCTCACGCCCCAGCCGCCGCGGGAGACGCCCAGGGCGTCGGACGGCGCGAGGCGACATCCGGCCACCGTAGGCGCGGGCTTGCGGACGGCGAGTAATGGGTAGCTCGCCGTCCGATCAAGGACCATGCCCGGGTCGACGGCGCGTTCTGTTCGCGCGCGCCTCAAAGAGCTGTCAGCACAGGGACGGGGCCCCCAACGGGGCCAAACGCCTGCCGGGGTTGCGGGACGACTTAACAGGATACCGTGGCCCCGGAACGTAAAGGGCAACAGAAGGAACAGGGTGGTTTTTTTAGTCAGTAAAAGTCTGACAGTCCCTTCCGCCCCACCCAGGACGGAAGGACTCATTTGATGATTTTTACCACCTCAAAAAAAAAAAAAAACGCCTGTAATCCCCGACGTTAGGCAGAGGTGTACTCATTAGTACATGTCCACATTTCGCCAATTATGTTTTAAGTCCCCATAAAAGGGGGCGATCCTATTGCCATCAACCGGGCACAAATCCAGACTCCGAAGCTGCTACTGAGAAATTCCTGACTAACTCAGCCCGTTGCTCATTGCCCGACCTGGGAATTGAAACCAAGACCTCATGCTCAGAAGTCGCGGTTTGCGACCAATAGACCAACGAGGCAGTCAATTCCTAGCTAATGCCTATTTCACACGGGGGCAGAACAGTGAGGCAGGACAATGGGCAGCACAGTACTGCTACTGTTTGAACGCACAGAACAGTACTGTCTTGACAGTAACCAAGACAGAACAGTTAATATCCCGCCGGTCTATTTTTTCGGGGCAGTTTGCTTCCCCCACCACCTTTCTCGCTGGTCTGTCTTGTGGTTGGACTCGTGTGAACGCAAGGGCAGTGCAGTCTAAAGAGCAGCTGCCCTACCATGAACTCTTATTGCGATCCAAAAAACTGAATTGTTCTTCAAATAAGTCAATATAACGCATCAATTTATGTCATTTATTGACGTATTTTCTCTTATCGCGATCCAAAAACTGAACTGTTCTTCAAATACGTCAATATAACGCATAAATTGATGCGTTATATTGACTTATTTGAAGAACAATTCAGTTTTTTGGATCGCAATAAGAGTTCATGGTAGGGCAGCAGGACTGTGGGCGCGCGCGTGTTTCGACTTGTTTTGCATTTGGTGTGGTCTGTTTTACTTAAAATTTGTTTGTTTTTATATTAAAATGGCACCTAAATTATCAATGGACGAAACTATAAGACTACGTTTCTACGTTAAACTGATAAGACGTTTTACTTTTTTATTTATTTCATTATTTACACACTCAATAAGCTCATCCAGAGCTATTTGTGCAGAATTTTTTAGTAAACGGCGCAAATATTGCCGTTGTCGTCGTCGACGCTCCATCGCTCACTTGGACTGTCCTGTCTATCCTATAATCCTATATTTAAACGATACTGTCCTTCCAAACTGTTCTGTCCTACTGTTCTGCCCCCGTGTGAAATAGGCATAAAGGCAAGCGAAATCAATAAAACAAGTGAACGTACAGCAAATATAGCTTTTATATAAATGCACACAAGACTTACTACTTCTATTTATAGACCTTCCAATGGGCGTCCACTTTACGCGGCACAATAGAACGCGGGTAGAGTAATATGGTATTTATATTGTGAAGGTATAATTTATCATCATTTCAAAGGTCAATTGTAACGTCTTTTTTATCTGTGCATCCTTTAGTGACTGTTGTTTCATGAGAAAAAGATATTATTTCTTGAATAGACGAGACAATTATAATTTGTCTTGAAATAAAATGTTCAGAGAATATAATAGCCATACTAAAATATCATTGAATAGCCATAATTACATAGTCTGAGTTTCTTTCGCTGATTGCTTAAATGCTATCTTGGAGATAATAACGTATCGTCTAGGTCACCTAGGGTTGCCAACCATACTGTTTTGAACAGTATTATACTGTTTTTCACTAAATTATACTTTTTACTGTTGAACAAAAATAAAGTATACAAAATACTGTTTTCAGCATCAAAATGCAAACACATTATTAAGTATTGTTTTTATTTAGTCAGAGGGCGCTCACTGCTCAGTGCAGCGCAGCCACAAACAAATCACACTGAGTTTCTGAACGAATCTGTTAATAGTGTCAAATAACCAAGACTGTCACTCACTTCCCGCCACCTCAGCATTTACCGGTACTATATGAGTTTTTTCAGTAATGAATGCTATGTGGCGGGAGGATAGAAATAGATCTCGACCATACTTATATTAATTTAATAAAAAATTAGCTCTTCATTTATTTTAATTTCAGTTATAATTGTGATGAGGCGTATGAAGTTTTTAAAAAAGATTGTAAATTAGTAAGTTGTGCATGAAACTCTAAAAAATATGTATTTAAAACACTAAAGTAAATAAATAAAATACTGTTCATTTTTCTAAAATACTGTTTAATATTCTTAATAGACCCGAATATACTTTATTTCTTGTAAAAAAAGTTGGCAACCCTAAGGTCACCAGACAGTGTGGTTATCACAGCGTGACGTTATTCACGTAAATTCTGTTCTCATTCACCTAATTAAGATTAGGTCTATTTCGGTAATTGGGTTAGTAGTTACTGTAGAGACTGGCTGGTCCAACCATTTCAAACCTCATTTGATTAGTATATTATAATGAGATATATGCTGTTTAAAATAAGAACGACATGTCAGTTTGCCACGAGGGCTGCCAAGAACTCAAGACGCGATTGAGCATAAAATATCTATGCTCATTATAATAAAGCTAATAAGTTTTTTTGTTTGTTTCTTTAAATGCGTTAATCTCTGGAATTACGATTCCGATTTTTTTTTTAGATTCATGAGGAATAGTATAGGCTAGGCTAATATAGCCTATGTATAATCCTTACTAATATTATAAATGCGAAAGTAACTCTGTCTGTCTGTCTGTCTCGCTTTCACGCCTAAACCACTGAACCGATTTTGATGAAATTTGGCATGGAGATAGTTTAAGACCCGGGGAAAGACACGACTTCGTCTGCGTCCGCGATAACCGACATTTGCGCGGACGAAGTCGCGGGCAAAAGCTAGTTGTATAATATTACAATATTAACGCTGCGAGTGGAGCAGTAGAACTAAAGACGTAACTTACTTAACAATGATGAAAAAGCCATTTGGACGAAGTTGCTAAATCTAAAAGTGTTTTAATAGTTTTTTTGTTCTATCCCGGTAAAAGTAACCCACATCAAAGCCTCAAGGGATAGTACTTACCTACTATACTTCAATTAAACTACTATACTTCTATATTCCAACACCGATCGAACAGTCTCCGAAAAAAATCCGAGTAGTTCTCATTAAACATGTAAATAATTTATAATTATTTACAATCAGATAACACTGTCAATTTTTCCCACAATCTATTATACTTCTCGTGATGAACAAATTCCCATAGAAACAATGATTGATTATATTTTAATGAGTGTCATCAATTCATCATAATTCGAGACATTATAATACGGCTAGTACGTCAGAGTGCGATAACCCGCGCTTATCGTCGCATTACAACCGATCTACGTCACGCCAGCCCTCAATTATTGCAGCACTGACAGGATCGAGATAAGCGAATCGTATCATAAACAATATCTAAAATCGCGTTGTAGTAATGTTGGAAATGGACTATTTTAGATGATTTTAGACATTGGTGAATTTTTAAAGCGACATGACAGGAAAGTGTAGGGTTGCCAACATTTCTACGGTTGATTACAGTATTTTTTATTTAAAAAATATATTACAGTTAAAAGACAAAATTGTATTTTATAGAAATGATGGCAAAGATGTTGATATTGATAGATACGTGTGTTTGTGAAAAATATATTTTTGGCGAAGGACGAGTTTGTTTGATAGTTGATTCGGTGTTGCAAAATAAAGATTGATCCACCTAACTGAAATATAGTACCTATTTCTTCAACGGTATACCACGCAGACCCAAAATGCAGTACAATATTATACTCGTAATATTTAGTACACTTGGCAACCCTAGAAAAACAGGCGAAGACTGGAAGACATGTAGCGTCAACCGAACAACAAATAAACAGGGACTAGGGTACGAGGCTGATGAATATTGATTTTTGATCTGTAGTTTTGTTTACCCCAAACTTAATTAAGACCGGGCAGGGACCTCATGAAATTGAATCCGAACGGTTTCGGATTTCGAATTGTTTAAATAGGATCCGAATTTCGAATTTTCCTACCATCCTATTTTGAATCTTACGATAACTTATTGGTCGTTTATTTCGGTTGGACACCGAACGATTTATTATAATTTTAATTAGAATACAAAATATACCTATAGGCGTATCGATATCCATTGGCGCAATATCAATGATGACAAATTGGCCCTACATAAACAATTTAGATTAAACAATTTACGAATTATTGCCATGTCAAACCTACAACTTCAATTATTTGTAATTGATTCGATTAGTTATCAAACAGGTTCTATTGGAATAGAATTTGTATCGCCTGAAAAAACAAAATTTGAAGACAGAGAATTTGAGTAGTGTGGAGAATAACACTGATTTCGAAAAGATATCGTAGTTAAAAAAGTCGACGATGAATGGTTTATTATACATTTAGCGGCTTTTAATGGTGAGTTAATTGACGCACGTATACGAATTGCGTAATAGTGTTATTACAATCTTGAAACTTTACTCAAATGTTAGTTTACAAGCATTCGTATTACGTGGTTTGTGATTTTTGGCCTGTTGCCGAAAATCGTATTAGTTTAACACTGATGTTTTGTAGTCATGTGGGTCGATGACGCCTTTCATACGTAACTCGAGTATTTATTTATGTATTTTACCACCTAAACGTTCAAACTATTTTCAAGAAAGAAATGTCTGCGCCAAACGTAAATGTTTGACGTCGACAGCGCGTCACAAACAAGAATTGGAACAAAACGGATGTTGTACTAAAACAATGCTTTAACGTTTTCCGTTATTTTTGCAATAGACAGATCCGGTCGATTTCTAAACACGAAATTGTAACTAAAAGTTCATGTTTTTAGAAGTTACGTCAAAAGTACTATTTGAAGAATTACGAGCGCAAAAATGAGACAATTCAATATTGTCTAGACAAGTGGCAGTTATAAATTTTATCGTTTGATAAATTCTACGTAATTACGTATAGAGATAGTAATTTTAGGCTTATATAAGTGGCAATAAAGCATGATACCGTGATAATCTTATTACAGCAGCAAAACTAAGATTACTTGAACACTAAGGCCTGGTTTATATTAGGTCGGACCGACAGTTTTATCCGACCGAAAAACAGTTGGCTGTGGTAAAACGACGGTAACGACGACGACGGTGGTGGTCACATTAGGTGGGATCGGCAGCTTCTAGTGTGAACAGCAACACCCGACAGTCGGTCAGCGCCTCAGCGGTAAAACTGTCGGACCGACCTAATATGAACCAGCTCCAAAATACACAATAATATCGGTGTGGTAACACCGATTTTAGTTATCCAGTACCTAATTGTGTATCTGGTATGAAACTAGTAAGACATCAAAAAGATTGATACTGAGAGGTTTGACTGCCTTAGGTCGATCGATTTTGGCCGGCCAGTATTATTGGGTTTTTCCATTATTAATTTTTCAGTAGCAGCCTCGAGTTAAGAAGCACTACTTCGTGTGACATCCCGGTGCGTTAAAACCCACGTAAACCCGTTGGTCCTGTTACTGATCTCTCCCGGAATTGAAGAGAAGAGAATGGAATGGAAGAGAGAGTGCACCTGTATTTGCGCACCGACTTGTGCACAATAATATCTCTTGCGTATTCAGGTAATCTAAATAGAGATTGGCCGGCGTGAACGATATTCCATCGGGAGAATATTACTGGGAAATGAAATCTCTGAGCACATGGCAAAAAACCAGTGTATCAACTCCTAACTCAAGCCTATTACCGAATCGGAAATAGGGCGGTATAAATGTGTATTTCGACTCGGGATTATATTTAACCACCGCACCAATTGGGTCATCTAATAATATTTTCCATTTCGTCTCTTAATTTATTGACCCGAGGGCGGAACGAAAGGCGGATAGATATTTCAGTATAGATAGATATAATTACAACGAAACTGATAGCTCGTTTCATGGCTCCACAAGCCAATTACAGTCCGATTTAGTCGTCGGACCTTGGCTAAATTGTTTATCTTCATGTCAACAGGTAATTGATGGTGGGTTTGCAGTCATAAAGTCGTAATACAATGACTTTAATAATACAATTTTTTCGATAAATTGCTGTCGATGGATAGATAGGTACAGTCAGTACCCTGAATTACCTGACCCGTCTTCCCTCTATATATTCTTTCTAAAAGAGGGTCAAGTAATGTTGGGCACTGACCGTACATGTACAATTAAACTTACCAGTGGCAGTGAGTTGCTGCAGCCTGGAGGGCAGGTCCGCGGTGCTGGCCTCCGCACTCTGAGGGTGCAGTATGTCCGGCATCGCGTTCCTGCGCCCCGTTCGTCCCGTCTCCAGAAATTCCTTCGGTACCTCACTATTCCCTTCCTGCATTATTGCCATCATTCTCAGTACTGAAAATGTTTAAATTGCTAAATTTTATCGCTGGCAATTTAATTACGAGTTTTAGGGGTGCGTTGTTTAACATTGAAATTGTTTGGATTTGCCCAAGAATGTGAAGAGGCATTTCTAACGTTAAGTTTCAAAGACTTTGCAAAGTCACAGTACACATGACTGATAAGAAAGGTTTCGCGCGACACGACGGCTCTATCTTCACTTCAACGACACTTTGTATGTGGATCATATTTACATAAATAACAATACAGTCCCCTTTAAAGGCGATCGGTATGTGTGAAATGGCGTTTTGATTATCGCGTTTGTATACTAGAAATAGTTGCCATGATTCGAATCAGTGGCGTAGTAAAAAATGTATAAAGGCACTATACGGAGCCTCTCGATTGTCGGGGCTATTCGTGTCTGATCGATTTTTAATACCGTAGAACGTAATTAAAATTGAATTATCGTTCGGTGTCAGGGCCGATTATGGCGAGCATTAACGTATTAGGTACCAATAAAGGGATAAACGCGTAACAGAAACTTACAGACCGTTGTTTAGTTAGCGAAAAGATTATACCGCTATCAATATGTGGAGTAATACTATTCCTACTATCTAATTAGATAAGATAGCGCACGAGGAAAATACTGCGGGCCCACTACCGACTCGGTAATGACGTAAATAGGCTGTTAGCTGTTAATCTCAATACAGAGACGTATGCCCGCATATTGATTCGTTACCAAGTCTCTTCTATAATACAGACAACAAAAGAAATAGGTATCCGGGGTCGTCAGATACAGTTGAAGTTTTCTTAGAAACTGATGGATGTCTTCAATTGAAACTTAGCTTAATAAAATTAATGAACTGTTTTTATTACTTTTTTAATTAAATTACATTTGAAAACATCCATCGGTGTCTAAGAAAACCTCAACTATATCTGACGACCCTGCATACCTAGGTATTTCTTTTGTTGACTGTACATATATTTTCGGTTTGTCAAACGAAAAATTTATGTGACAAATTGTCAAGCGCGCGTACGCTGCTGATTGGCTGTTGATAATTCATCCGACCAATCAAAGCAGCGTACGCCCGTTTGACAATTTGCCACATTAATATCTCGTTCGAAAAACCGGGTGTTAGTTCTGTAACAATTTGACTAAAATACCTCTGCTATGAGGTAATTTTAAAATGTTTGCGGGGAACACCTTCATGATTGATACAACTAAATAAATATAAATAACGTATGTGTAATATTCGTGTTGCAGTGTAGATGCTAACAGATGTGTTTAAACAATTATTGACTGAAGGCAAACATTTAAGGGAGAAGAGATGGTGCAGTGCTACTGGCGATTGCGGGCCATGCAATTTTTATGAACTATCCTACTGGACTCCTTTAGGAATCTATCAACGTAAAATGAATTCACCTACTTTGTAATAGGATTACTTTTTGCAATTACACCGGAGTTTTACTGTTATTTCACGCGAAAAACAAAGAAGTATAAAAAGCATTCAATTATTTTTATTAGTGGCAGCTCTACAATCGTGCCATGTATTGTAAATAAAATAAAATGCAGCTGGATTAGGTACTTGTAGAAAATGTGGGTTTTAGTACAACTATTTGTTTTTTTTCTTTCTGTTTTTTTTTTATAGTTAGTATTTATCTTCTATATTATATAAAAGGCAGCTGTTACTGACTGACTGACTGATCTATCAACTCACAGCTCCAATCACTGAAGGGTTTGAGTTGAAATTTGGCACGCAGATAGTTATTATAAAGTAGGCATGAGTTAAGAAAGGATTTTCCAAAATTCTCTCCCTGTGAAGATGAAATGGGGGTCCAAAGTTTGTATGTAGAAACAAGATTAGGAAGACTTTTTTATTTTAATTTCGAAAGAATATTGTTTATTTAGAATCTCTATAGAGTAAACTACGTTACCCCGAAAACGCGAGCGAAACCGCGGACAAAATCTAATCTTTCATAATTATTCAGAGAAGCATCATTGTTATGCTAATCATGAGACCTGATTTCAAAGCAGTATCCACATCCTTTCAACAGCTGAATAGACTAGTGACGCAATTACGTACCTGCCTAGCTACCTACTATCATTTATATTTAAATATTCAGTCTACACCTCTACAGTACACTACTTGGCACATAAAAACCCTTCAAACAAGTTTGTGAAGAACCACATTGTTTCATAACAAAGTAAATCTTTAATTGTTTAAGTCTGTAATGATGCGCCGTTTTAATAAAAACTAGTTTTTTATTAATGACTAACGTAGATTATAGATTATTACAATAATTGGACATGTATAACTATCTAGGTATCTGAATTATGTTGGCAGACAAATTTATCAGAATTTCATATAATAGAGCATTAAAAGATAAAAGCAGGTACTTGATGTAGATAGGTACAACATTGCCTGACTGTTCAAGTGTTCACCTGTATATCAAAATTATGACAGAATATCCCGGAAGAAAATAAAGCAAAAGTGAATATATTTTTTTTATTGTAGAAAGATCAGGAGTAATGCTGTAACAATCTATGAACTCATTTCTAAAACTACCAAAACATGCATCCAAAATTGTGAAATGGAAGAATCCAAAGACAAGCACTGACCAAACTTTAAAAAAAGTATGTACAGGAAACCAAAAATTCACGTAATTGTTTTTTTTTTTTTGAAACAAGAAATAAATACATAAATATAATGCAACAGTTATGTACCATTTCATCCCAATAATCTTCGGTGGCTGCTAAGTAGACGCGTCCCAAGTTGATCTAAGAGATTGTCACTCTACACACATCATGCACCTCACAGTCCTGGATTGATACAAGTTGTTTGTTAGTATGCATAATCAGGTAACTACTGTTAAGGCAAACCAATTTCTATTTCATAGCAAATGTTAGTCTCCTATTACATAAAAAAAACTTTTTTTTTTTAGGCTGTTTGTTAAGTTGCCTTTGTTCATTTAAAACAACATTGTTACACAAGAGTAGTCAATGGGTTAAGTCAAATTACTCTGACCTACATTTATGTACTTAATTTTTTTTTTGCAAGGATAATTTTTTACAACTATCTATCCTTTGAGTAGCAGCATTGTAAGTATCTTGTCAACAAATTAAAATATTTTATGAAATGCTTTATTATTAGTATGTAGCAAAGTACTATATAAGTTAGTTGAAGTACCTTGATACAAAAATTTCCCACTATTCTAGATTTAATATCCTCATCTGGGTCATGCTAACAAAGCAAGAGATAATGAAAATATAGTAAAAAAATAATAATTTAGGTATCTGCAGAACTGTTTCTATGGAAGTTGAGAACTGCTATTATTATTTTTAATAGCTAAGAAATACTATGAAGTGGCCCTGAATAAATAAAGTGATGGTATGAATAGGCATATGAAGAACTAGCCAGTCGTAATGTCTCAAACAAGCAGAACACTACTCAAAATGAAAATCTCCAAGCGGTAATCAAAGTGGTCGTTCAAGCGCGGCCCCAGCATGCGGCCCTCTTCGTACCTGTACTATTCTTAACGCGACGGTCCCTCCTATGCTTAGACACACGACCTGATAGGACCTCCGACATTTTTAACTCAACAACAATAACCACAAAGTTTATTGAAACGTTACACAAAAATTATTGATTCAGATACTCGAAAACCGTACTCACAATCACCTCATTTATTTGTTCGACCGACACTGAATTTCTCTATCACGTCTATTCCAACTCATACATTTAACGCCGAGTAAAGAAATAAATATTCAATTTATCCAATTTTCATATAGCTTCTAATTTTCTTTACAATATTAGAGCGAACACTAAAATCACAGTTATACACAAAAGAAAGACGAAAGAAAATTGTGACAACTTGAGGCCATGACAGAATTGACAACTCGAATAACTTTTTGACAGAAAAAAATCGCAAAACAAAGAAACTAAAATTGCCAATAGAAATAAAATGGTAGCAACGCCCTCTTTTGATTCCACAAGGTAAACTGAATAATTCGTTAACTCACTGATTGATTATACAATTATTTTATTTGATGATGTATTTTGCTTATCCTACGGTCCTATGTATTTTGAAGAATAATCAATCCACAAGGAATGTTGTGCTCATCACTCACTGGCAATCAATCAGCTTTTAAATAATCGACACCAATAGGCAATTAGGCAACACCAACCTTCAGTTGTCACCAGCCCAGCTGATAGTAATTTTGTTACATGATACAATATTTTATGTAATTTTTGCTGGGAAACATCTCTTTAGAGGTAAACTGCGCAAAGTATTTTGTTTCCAAACATTTTTACTTTGTTTATCGAATTTGTATTAAAAAAAGTATTTTGATTGTTGAATAGATGCTTCGAAAAGTAGTGTTAGGGACGGTCGGGTTAGCTACCCTAATACCAGCGGTGGGTGCTGCGACGGAGATCAAGGATGATCTTCCTCCTGCTACTAGTCCTGTGAAGGAGGATCCTCCTGACCCCCCGAAGCCACCGCCGATGAAGGTGTCGGAACTGCCAATATACGAAGCTCCACACGCAGAATATGCTGAGTATGTATTTAATCTGTCTGTGTATTTAATTTGTCTTGTAGTTGTTGTGTGTTATTTGAATGATAAGACAAATTTAAAGGTGCATTGAAGATTAAGAGTGATTGCTTCTAGATCTTTGGATTACTGTATTTAAATATGCTGCAGTGGAAAAGAGAGTGGACTTTTTGGTACTGATTAAAATTTTAGAATGTTTACACCGCATGGTACCTTAGATAAACTTTTAAGTCCAAAATCTTGGAAATGAATGGACCAACTATTATTAAATTTGATGCAGGATATGTAAGTTTAAAGAAATGGTGGAGACAATTTTCAAAAAATGTTTTTAAGCAAGTGCAGTATTTTTAGTTTTCTTTAAATCATTCTAGCTGTTTGTATGAAATACTGTGCGGCGTAAATGGTCTTAAACATATGGTGATAATATTGATAATTGTTGGTTGTTCTCAAGTCTCTCAGAACGACTTGTTCAGTAGTGATTAGTTTATTTTTGTATTTTTTTTCTTCTTTCATGTCTGAGAATACATAGGTTATAAATATGACATAAGTCATACATTTTCCAAAATTATCTCTATGTCAATGATTACTGATAAGACCAGATAACACTTCTCAACTGTTTAACAAACTTTATAAACACAGAAAGGTGAATTCAAAACCGGACCCAGACATTGGATATTTCAAAAAGATGCTCCTAACTCCTGTACGTACAGTACGTGAGCAGTTGCAGATCGTGTTAGACCATGGGGAACGTGCAAAACGCTCTGTACAAGATCAGTACTATGATGTTAAAGACAAAACGGATTGTAAGTTGATATTTAGAATTATATGTTAAACTGTATGTTTTTTTTTTCTTTCTGTTTCTCACTTAGATATGCCATTTTGGATCTTATGGGAATTTCTAACGCAAAAAAAACATTTTTTATACAATAATGAATCATGTCAAGCGTAAATCGTTAATTATAATAGTAAGTAAATCATAAAAAACATTTACATGTTGGGTAAATTTTTCCCATAGTGTAAACCTGAAATGAAAACATTTTTTATATACTTTTATTCTGAACGCAAAGAAAAATGACCATTATGAAAGTTTTGTTTTTAAAAACTCAACCAATATGCCTTGATATTACAGGGGTCATTAGTTATCTTCGAGAAGAAGAGAACAAGACATCCCGATTTGGTGCCGTAGGAATGGGCGGTCTTACTGGCTTCATCTTTGGCTTGCGAGGAGGCATTATCAAGGTATGTCAGACTTCTTATCATTCCAATTTTAACACCTTAACTGCCACGTCAGGCACATGTGCCTGACGCTTGTGGAGGTTTGACCTTCAACATTTTTGGCCCGGCAGTGAACGTGTTAATTACACCAGTGTGACAGTCTATAGATTATCCAATGTTATATCAAGAAGTGCCAACGCTAGACTAGAGGAACCACGACTAAATCTATTTTGGTTTAAACTAAATTGTAAGATCGACTTTTGATTTAGCTATGAGGATGCCTTTTGATTCCTATTGTATTTTATACTTATGGCAGTCGCTTTTAGATTGAGTCAATTCTCTTGTAGAGAGATTATCCAGGCTGATTGATTAAGGCTCCATTCACGGCGGAAAGTTAATGTGAAGCATCGCAAAAAGTATAATTTAGATAACAAAAGCCTCCTCTGGAAAATTTTAGTAAAAGACTTTAAACTGCTTCTTAAAAAAAATACAATTGATTAAATTTGTAACATTTTCAGCGAGTACTTTACTCGGGTATTGGCACCACCGCTATGGGTTATGTATGCTTCCCAGAAGAGACGAAGGAAATTATGAAGACCAACGCACAACTAGCAAAGCAGTACATCAACATCGCATACAATTTCTGTTATGGAGGTAAAGTATCGCTTACTTAAATACATAGTTGTATAAAAAAATAAATAAAAACAAGTACATTTATCCAACACATAAGACGATTAACCCGTCAGCTGCCAAGTCAGGCAGATGTGCCTGACGCTAGTGCAGGTTTGACCTTCGAAATTTTGGCCCTGGCATTAAATGTGTTAAAACATTCCAACTGTCAAAATAATCTGTTTACATCATCAAATACTTGGTCGACAGAAGCATTTTAATAAGTACTTTAAGGCAAAATAATCAAAATTCTAAAACATTTATCAGTGAAACCTGGTGACCCTCAACTGGAGGTGACATTCCCTGAGTTGTCTTTCCCCAAAGACTTTTCGGAGTTCGCCGACTTGACCATCTCTTTGGCATCTTCGGTCAGGCAGGCGATAATGCCTCCACCTGCTAAAGAGGAAACAAAACTAGAAGAAAAAAAGGAATAGGTATTCAAAAGGGAGGCTTTTTGGAATGGTGACAATGCTTTGGTTTTTGATTGTGAATAGTGTTGCCAGTGCTAACAGAGTCCGGATTTGCACAGCGGATAGAGCGGTTTACCATCTATATTTACAGACGATTATATTATGAACTTACTACAATATTACTATATATCAGCTGAACAATAAATAAATTGCCTGATACGCTGTCGAGAGGTCGCGATCTTAATCTCCATGACATGAGGCCACTCCTCACAATGCGTTTTAAGCTTTTGCAAGTAAGTAACGTGCATCAAAAATTGCAAGTGATCTTTAAAAGAGTAATGAAGATAAAGACCGAGGAGTATTTACAGAATAGACACATGGCAACACTGGTTCTAACATGCTTGCTTCTGTTACCTTTTTTGTGTTTCTGCCTCGGTTTTAACTCAGGTGGCTTTTAGTTCGACCACGCCAACCAACCTCGTTATCCTAGCTTTATTTTAATAATCCTGCACGTTTTATGCAAGTCTGCACTGCACTTAAAGGTCTGAATGACTGGCGATGTTATTAATTTTCTATAATACTTATTTTATAACTTATTTTAGAACTTGGCCAAGTTTTGACATAGAGGGGGAAGTTCGCGCCTGTACAAATGTACTTGGCCAAAATCTGGCCAAGTAAAGTGGCAACTGTATGTTATAGACATTTTTTCCTTTCATAGAATAATGTATGTAAAATTCACAGGGTGCGGTGTTCTTTTTTAAATGCTTGTTTGTCAGCTGTGGCATGGGAAATGATTGTAATTTGTTTTTGCATTCTTGATAATCGTTTAATTGATGAATTTAGTAATTTTATATTAACATTGGTTTTCAGGTACATTAATTTCACCAACAAAAATAGTAGATGAACCGAAAGAAGCAGGTTGGTAATGTTTTAGACATTTTTATGTAAAGTAATTTTTTGATTGATGCCCATCGATCACTAATAAAAAACTAGATACACAATCAGCGACAAAAAATGTCCTCACTGAATAACTACCAAACGAACGTTTTGGTAGTTATTTCATTTAGTAACATTCGAGCGCTCCGAAGGTAAACATGACTCAGTGCTCGTTTAAAAACTGCAAAAATCACTCATTTAAGACGTTAAACAATTATGGAGTTTCTTATTTTCGCTAAGTATTAATATTATCATTATATAATTATTATCACTGTATTTAAAATACTAGTATTTAATCAAGAAATCATCGTAAAAACATTTTTTAAAAGGTTATAAAATAGTGTTATAAAGCATCTCAATTGTGAATACTCTTACTGAACGTATTAATCATTATTAACACAACGCCCACTTAAATTGTTCGGGTTATCGTTGCTTGTTCTGTAGGAGTCGTTGGAGACGCTATTGTTCCTTATTTTTTTATTAAACTATGATTGTTGTTTTTTTGTTTAATGAGACTTCTTTTCTGATTTTATAAATACGATAGTAACTTTTTACAGATTTAATTTTGACTTACAGTGTTGAATGTGAGTTGAGTGAGTGTAAAATATATGTATTTACCTTCAGGTAAATTACAATCATTACACATATACTCCAAAGTATAGAATATGCTTTATTACGTTACATTAAGCTTAACAAATTAAAAAAAATACCATTTATAATTTACCGTACGAAAAAAAAAATGGTACAGTTCGACTCACTCGTACCTTGTCCTAGCAGCGAGCCTCGGTCGTAAAATTTAATTGCTTTTTTTGATACTTTGCAATTTAGACTTTAAAATATACAAGTAAGATTGAATTTGTTTTGAAGTATGTTGACCAGCTAGTTTAGGTTGTAAAAAGTCGTAAGTTTTTGAACATGGTTTTGTGAATACAACTTTAAACATTGCGTTTAAGGTTGAATTTTCATTAATGTATATTTCATTTCAACAAGGATTAGGTAAATACAATTGGCGACAGTTTTAAGAGAACTTTTGCTTGAGATTGTGTATCTAGTTTTTTATTAATGATCGATGTTGATGCCCTATAAAATCTTAGTTTAGCACCACTGTACTTGAATTTCATTGGAATTAATTAATAATTCAGAGTTCTTGGTTTTTATATCATATGTATCAAACACCTAATAAGGCTGAAAATATAACACGACCAAATTGTCGCTTAAAACATTATTTGATTATTTTTGTCTTTCACCTTTCGATATGTAAATTGCATGTATGTATTATATTCAACACAATGTATATTGGTTATAAATAAATGAAATGAATCCACAAATGTTTAAAAGTGGTGGAGGCCCGCCTTACAAATCAATTACCTACCTTACAAAATTAATTAGATATACTTTAGTGTTAGTATGCGCATGGAAGTCCGAACCTGGTAGCAGGTGCAAATCACGCACACCCGACTCAGTGAACAGCAATATTCTCAAGAAGTTTTTGATAATATAACCTTAAACAAAAAAGTATAGAGTTGAAAATTGCAAGTAAGATATAGTTCTGCGCGACACTTATATCTTACACGCTATTTTCAACTCTATGTCTGTGCGATTTTGGTTAATAACAATTAATTAATGAAAACTGCAAGAGTATATTACTGCTTTGTCTTTCCTAGTCTAAGTCCATTATAACCACCCTCCACAGATGAAAAGTAGCCATTAAAATTTCCACACGGAAAAAAGACAAATAAGTACATATATGTTTATTTTATTACCTATTAGACTGCCTCGTTGGTCTAGTGGTCGCAATGCGCGACTGCTGAGCGTGAGGTCTTGGGTTCGATTCCCAGGTCGGGCAGTGTTATTGGATTTTCATCAGGAATTTCTCAGTAGCAGCCTCAGAGCCTGGATTCGTGCTCGGTTGATGGCAATAGGCTCGCCCCCTATTACATGGGACTTAAAAATAACTGGCGCAATGTGGGTATACTAGTAGGTACACCTCTGCCCTAACCCTTCGGGGATGACAGGCGTGATGTTATGTTTTTACCTATTATGTAATGATACATTGAAATCTCTTCGATATTTCACAACATTCAGTAGTACCAATAGTGACGTCATACAAAAAAGTCCCGCCTTAATTTTACTAGGTATTTCCTCATAGTAAATTCTCGTTTACTATCCGAAACGGTTGAGCAATAGGCGCTTGTGTTTGTGATCTATGATGATGTAATATTACTTACGTTCCAAGTTTATAACATCACTTTATTTATCGAAAATATTATATCACATCTAATTTTTTGTAAATTGAGTGCAATAGGTACCCTTGTACTGAAATAATATTTATTTTTTTAAAAACAATACCGTAAAATTGGTTTTGCTTACCATTAAAACGGTGAGACATGGTAGCACTGAGTGCAACATTATGAAAACCTTTGCGAACATACCATGTTTCGGGCAAATAATTAATATTGTATTCTAAATTCAAATTGTAGAGGAATTTCTTAAAATACGCGCAAAAGCGTAGGAGTTGGACACCTGCCCGTTATACAATAATTCCAATAGGAATTTCTTGAAGTACATTAGGCTTTATTTACATGGTGTAAATCAGAATTTATTGCTAATTCCGGCAGTGTCCATTACTCAATGGTTTGTAAACAAACAGTCATGATTCGTGTAATCGTGTGCTAGTTAAACTAGGTACTGAACAAGCCAATGTAATGGGAAATATGTATATTACTCTTGTTTTGACTATGAATTGGCTAGTGTTTATATTTGGGTGGTATTTTATAATTATGAGACGCTAATAAAAAATAAATAATATCGTAAGCTAACCATTATTACACTTTAACTTGTGATATTAAAATCAAAATATTAAAAATGTTGAGAATTTTCATTTGTCTGACATTTAAATTAAGTAATGTTGATTATATGATTAAATTTTGTTTTTTTTTTTTCAGTGCCGTGCAGTGACGAAAAAAAATGACGACAACCGTTTTAGGGAAATATTAAATTTATTTATTGTTTGCTAGTTAAAGTGTAATACAATCGACATGTAATTTAAATAAAAAATATATTTTACTACGATTTTTATTTAATAATAACATCTTACATAGAAAAAAATGTTACATTCAATTATACTTAAGCAAATATCATTTCTTCCCGCCTTTTTTTGGTGACTACAGTGCCAGGCTTATGCTGTGCCTCTGGGTGGTTCATCAGCTCTGGCGGACAAGTAGATACAGAGCTCGCAAGTAACACTTGCTTCAGATCGTAGAACAACGACGAATCTTCTTTAGTAACAAACGACATAGCTTTACCAGTCTTACCAGCACGACCGGTACGACCAATACGATGCGTGTAATCTTCAATAGTCTTCGCCATGTCGTAGTTGATGACAATACTGACGTCCTTGATATCGATACCACGACCAGCGACGTCCGTTGCCACCAGAATATCTTTGGAACCATTCTTAAGACTCGCCAGCGCGAAGTCTCGCTGCTCTTGGCCTTTACCACCGTGCAAAGTACACGCATTGAAGCCCAGCTTCTCCAGGCCTTTAGCAAGAACGTCCGCACCTTTCTTCTGGTTGACGAAAATGATAATCGGAGGTTCGACTCCTCTCTGCAATACTTCCGTTAGCTTTCTACGTTTCTCGTTCTCACCTATCATGTAAACGATTTGTTCTGTCCTGTCTACAGGCTTGCCGACAGATCCGATGTACACTATAGCCGGTCGACGTAGATAACTCCTTGCTAGACGCTCCACAGCTGGAGGCATAGTCGCCGTAAACATCACAGTTTGCCTGAACTTCTTTTTCGAGTTGTAGTTAGCCAGTAAAACAGAAGCGTCTTCGGCAGCGTCTGAATCTGGTTTTATGTTAGAAACAGGCATGTATTCCAGAATCTTCTGTACATCGGGCTCGAAACCCATGTCAATCATACGATCAGCTTCGTCAAGTACAACGTAAGTACAACGATTTAGTACCAAATATCTGTTTTCTAAGACGTCGATAAGACGACCGGGAGTCGCAATGACTATTTCACATCCCAACCTAAGTTTGAAACCCTGTTCCTCTCTTGAGAGACCTCCCACTACGACAACAGATGTAATGCCCAAAGGAATTCCAAATTTATTTGTTTCCTCTTCTATCTGTTGCGCCAACTCACGAGTTGGCGCTAGAATAATGGCGTATGGCCCTTGATCAGCATCTTCCAAGCGTTCGTTTTTCGGGAGAGATTGGATCCAAGTCAAAAGAGGAATGAGGAAAGCCAATGTTTTACCAGAACCAGTTTCAGCAACACCAATGATGTCCCTGTTTTGTAACCCAATAGGAATAGCCTGTCTCTGAATGGGTGTAGGGCTCTTATAGCCAACTTTAGTGATAATTTCCATAATGTCTGAATGGAAGCCAGCTTCCTTCCAATTTCTGATTGGATTCGGGATCTTACCACCTTTAATCGTAATATTATAGTCCTCTCTGAAAATTCGCCAATCCCTCTCAGTCATCTCATCTTGATCCTTCTCAGACCAGTGGCGGTCATCCCACTTTTGTTTATCTTCCTTCTTCTTAACTTTCTTGAGACGCAACTTCTCTTGTTCCTTTTCTAATTCTGTTCTACGCTTCTCTAACAGATTTCCGTAGAATTTGCTGTAATCTTTCTTCTGAGACTTTATGTCTATCCCAGCGATATGCCCTCGACCAAAGAACTGAACTTGGTGCCTTTCCTTATACAGGGCATTGTAATCATTTGAAGTATCCTCCGATGCATCCCAATCAAACACAAATTTACGGTCATTCAACCTTCTTACTCTGCGTTTTTTCTTTACAATGCCCAGATAACGAGCCTTGATGGCTTCTTCTTCCCGTTCCTTGTCTTTAGTTTTGGAAACTTCTTCATTTTTCTCTTTTTTATCTTCACCTCCTCGGCGATCATTCATAGACTTTCTTTCTTCATATTTTCTTTCCCGTTCCCTCTCTCTCTCATCTCTTCTCTCCCTTTCTTTTTCCCTCATCATTTCTCTTTCATCTCTATATTTCTTCATTTCTTCTTCCCTTTTGGAGGGCCCTGTAAGATCTATAGTGGTTATAGAGGGCCTGTCAACATTGGCTCTAATAGCTTCTACTTGTTTTTGTCTTCTTTCCAAAGCTAGAGCAGCTCTTTGTTCTTTAGTTAAGAAGACAGGTTTACTGCGGGCCTCTTCTTCTGCTTTCTTTTTAGCGAGGAGTTCCTCTAGAGACAAAGGTTCTTTTTTTACAGGCTTTGACTCATCATCTTTACCGTCTTGAAGCTCTTCCTCCTCGGTTTTACCCTCTTCCTCCTTCTTACTTTTAGACTTTTCCTTTTCATCATATTTCTTTCTGCTGTCTGATTCCTTATCTTTGCCATCACGCTTCTTGGGGCTACGAGAACGACCACGTTCGCGGTCTTTTCTGGCGGGACTCCTGGATCTATCTTTATCTTTTCGGGCGGGGCTCCGAGATCGATCTCTTTCTTTTCTAGAAGGGCTTCGAGATCTTTCTCGTTCTTTCCTAGGACTACGGGAACGCTCGTGACGTTTTGTTCTGTCTCTATAGGTTTCACGCTCCCGTTCTTCGTGACGGTCCTTGTCACGTCGTTCTCGTGAGCGCGAACGTTTTCGCTCGGGACTCCTGTCCCGTGCCATGTTATAACAAAGTAGTTTTTAATCAGTAACTTCTAATGGTGCACGCCAAATAAAAATATTACACAAACCACACCACCGCAACATTGATTTTGATGACAATTGACAATTATAGAACAATGTTGCCATTAGGAAATATATGTAAATATCTTCTTTTTCAAAAATTAAATAATTAAAGATAATGTTTTTACGAGGAATCTCCGGATGAACTCCTTCTGAAAATAATACAACTTAATAAATTAGTAGCCAATAAACTACCTAAAAATCGAAACTATTTTGTAGTCTCGTCTCGCAGGAATAGAGTTCATTGGACGGATGCGGACCAGTGTTGCCACCTCGATTTTTGAAAGGGGGCCAGAGGGCGCCCAAAAAGGGCTAGATTTTAAAAATTCAGACTAATATAAGGGGCTAGAAATAAAATTTTAATCCTTTGTAAAATAACTGGTACCTAATTGAACCGCACTGATTTCTGCTTTCATAGACAAACCTAAATCAACTGACAATTAAATAAATGAGAAAAAAACTGACGATAATAATTTTCATGCGCCATTCCAATGATTCGTTTCACTAAACAAAATTAGAGCAGTGAAAACGTTATGAATGAGACTGTGCAAAAAATCTCTCAATTTGAACTGTTGTGAACAATCATTACATTATTTTGAATTACTCTGTATATACTGACATATACACTTTTGGGGTATTCTCCCTTAAATACCACAATAAAAACTGAAAACCTACTAAAAATTAACAAACAAATTTGCAAAAAGGGCTAGATTGCCCTTTTAGGGCTAAGTAGTGAATTTGGAGAAATTCAGTCATAAAAAGAGCTAGATCTAGCCCCAAAAGGGCTAAGGTGGCAACACTGATGCGGACACGAAGTTAAGTTTAGAAACTGTCACTTGTCAAAATTACGCGTTATTTTCACAAAAACATCAAAGTCGAATTTTATTGTCGAATCGTGTGCCAAGCCAACCAAACAAATAAATACAACTTCTTTTCTGAAGTACTGATTTTATAAGCTGAGGCAATCGTATCAAATAGTGAAATAATAACGTAACGTGCGAACATAATAATATAACAAACGTAAAATACGTTTACGGTATTCAGTCCACAACACACGCGTAGAGAGATGAGACGTACAAACTTTTTCAAAGATTGTTCTGTGGTGCTCATGAAAGTATACTTATCATAAAGACGAGTGTTTATTTTTATTAGTTTAGTGGTATTTAAGTGATTTTTTTCTAATATAAAGTTCCAATGGAAACTTCAACGAGAAATAAACTGTGCGTAGCCTCGGCCACTTTGGCTGTAGGATGTACTATGTCGTACATTTATTATAAATTAAAAAAAAGACGTAGAGATGCGGCTGATTTATTTGACTACTTGACTATTAACATTGTGACCAATGTAGAAACTTGTGATCAAGTTGTTGCAGAGTTGAGAAGGTAGGTACCTCACGTCCAAAACATAAATTATAACATTTTTCTATGAAAGTTCATAAAATAATATTAATATAAACGGTATGGTATAAGCTATCGCCAATTAAGACAAACCCTATTATTTATGGATTAGAACCTTATAGGTTCTAATCCATAAATAATAGGGTTTGTCTGCAAAATGGTACCTACATCTATCGCCAAAATATAGTTGCTAAATAAATAAAAACGACTCCAAAATATATCACATAATAATTTAAGAGTTGACATAAAATAGTATACCTACCTAAATAAAAAATGTGTCTTCATAGTCATTGTAATAAACTTTTTAGTTACTCAAGCATTTATTGAGAATTGAGAATAAATAATAAGTTTCTGATAGATATGCTTTGTTTATATTAAACATACACAATAATAATTTGTTATCATACTATACTTGTTAGTCATTAATACTATGTAGGGTAAATACGCTAAATGTCGGCCCCCTTACGGTTTTTCTGTTTTGGGATCGTTCTGGCACCATCAATTTCCAACGAAGGATAGCTTCCGATGCGGTTTTGGATAGTTTGATAAATCTATTTCATGTTTATGGGCTTAAGGTTGACATTTCTACTACTAGGAAAAAGTTATAAGGTTCAAATGCGTCGAGAACGAAAAAACCCTAAAGTCGGCCATTCAAGGCCCATGGTCGGTCGCGTTTTTCCCAAATGTCGGCCGGGTATAGGGTGTTTTAAATTAAGACAGACAAATATTATTAACTAGCTGTCCGCCGCGGTTACACCCGCGTCTTTGGTTACTGCTCCGCTCCCGTAGGTCGTAGCGTGATGGTATATAGCCTATAGCCTTCCTCGATAACTAATCTATCTAACACTGAAAGAATTTTTCAAATCGGACCAGTAGTTCCAGAGATTAGCGCGTTCAAACAAACAAACAAACAAACAAACTCTGCAGCTTTATAATATTAGTATAGATATGATTTATTTTGGCAAGAGTCTCACTAAGTAATTAAGTATACATTATTAATTTATTGCCTCAAGCGCTTCCTTTATTTTTGTGCGATCGTAACTGCATAATTTTCTTAGTTTTTTGTCATTGTAGTACCTTAATTAAATTAAAAGCATTAATTTTAAAGGCAGCTTTTTGTGACATGCAGGTTAAATAATGAATGAAAGATTCACGACCAACAATTTATATTTTTTAAGCTAATTAATATGGGTTTATGAGGTAGCAAGTTTCAAAGAGCAATTTATATCTTATATTCCCAAACCGTAATAAGCTTTATGATAGCTAAAGCTTTTTCAATATTATCAACTCCTACATTTAAACTTAACCGATTTAGCCCCGCGCACTTTATTTTGACGCTATGTGCTCAAGGCCCGCGCACGCGCGGGCCGCGATGACGTAATCATGGCGTAACACGACACCAGTCACTTAAAATGCTCGTAAGTGGGTCGACTGGGTCGTAGAGCGATAAGGGTGCCCGTTCTGGGAACGTAGATAAGCAACGCAGGTAGTTAAGTAACAGCGGTCGCCCTTTGTCTTCGTTCCATTCGTAAACAAAAGATTAAATCTGAGAACTGGCCAAAGTTGTTTATATTATCGTATTGTTATGGTTCTTTGTCGACTGTGATAAAACTAGAGTCGCTATGTACTTGTAACTTTGTAAGTTACATTATGAATAAACAAGGAATGTAACAACAGCGTTTTTTTGAGAATCCTACTTAACATTTTCATAATATTACAACTCAAACTTCATAGCGCGCGGCGCCATTTTATATGTATTTATACATATGTAAATATGATTTTGTAAACACTCTAATCCATGTTTTGTACGACGTACTGCGATAGCAAAACCTGTTTTGTGATGGAAAATAACCAGAGAACATACTTATCTATAAGCGATAACTGAATTAAGGTGTTGTATTTCTAAGCATAGGGTTTTATCAGAGAATGGCTAAAAATACACATGTTCTTGTACTTTATCGATTTGTGATAAAACTACTGTAGCTATGTACACCAAACTTTGTAAGTTACATTATGAATAGACAAGGAATCTAACAACAGCGTTTTTTTGAGAATCATACGTAACATTTTCATAATATTACAACTCAAACTTCATAGGGCGCGGCGCCGTTTGTAGGTATTTATGTAAATACGTATATATTATTTTGTCAAAGTGATTTTATGATGCTATTTCATGAAAGTATTGTCTAGAACGAAGTAATCACTCGTTGTAAATGAATATTACATCCATTTTCTGTCGATTATGCACTAAAACAGCGAAAATTCTTTGAAAAAAGTTTACGATTTCTCACGACTCTTGTCAAATCAAAAAAATCAAATTTTATGATGCTATTTCGTAAAAACATCACACATAACGGTGTCCTAACTAATATTCTACATAAAAAACACTGCACTTACCTTCAAATCACTACAATAAATCACTAAACACAAAAAATGTGGAACAAAAACCCGCACTGTTGACAAAATTTTGAAGTGGGCCAGATGTCAACTTCAACATTTTTTTTCTATATTGCCTATGGATATTTGCGTTTCGAGTGATGTTTTTATGCATGGCAACATCTTTAGCATTCAGAATAAAAATATTCAGAGACAATATTCGACTAAATTCATATTAACTCTTTATATTATAAATAAATTAAATGTATAATAAATATTTAATTTTCAGAAAATAAGAAAAAGTAATCAGCCTGTATAGTTGGGCTCGAATTCGAGGCTGGTCGACATTACGATCTTTAATGTTTTTAAAGCCGGCCCCTATTTTGTGTACATTATTTCTCGAGATTCAACTAACATCACCCCGGCCGGTATTTGGCGATTAAACGTAAAATAGATTTATTTGCCTATATGCGTTGCAAATTCTCCTATTAAGCCAATGGAATTAGTACAATTGGAATTTATAAAACAGACTGCATTTACTTTAAGTCGGCCACGGCCGAGAATCCGGTTTTAACTCAAAATTGGTATTCTATTGGCGGCCTCCTATTTTTCCTTTAAAACAATACATAAAACATTGAAAAAACTATCTCAAAATATAGTAAAAATCACTAATTACTGATAATAAAGCTTAAAAC
This sequence comes from Hoplodrina blanda, assembly GCA_949316365.1. NCBI lineage: Eukaryota > Metazoa > Arthropoda > Insecta > Lepidoptera > Noctuidae > Hoplodrina > Hoplodrina blanda. The sequence continues at coordinate 14,817,047 of OX438580.1, read as the reverse complement.
AAAAAAAAAGAAATGTCTTACCGTTCTAATATCAATCCCCGAATTGTGGGTATTCACAGCAAGTAAGGTACTTTAAATATGAAATTGACGCTTCGACGGCGCAATCGCTAATGACGCTCAGTGTGCGAAGAGTGAGTGACGTAATCGGAAAGTAACGGTTTGTACATATAGAGTATGAACTAAGGTTGTAATTCGAGTGGCAAATTTGTCACTTCATTACGTTTTAAATGAACGCAAGCTGAAAATATGCAGACGGCCGAAGTTTGGGGGGGGGGCCGACGTATGGCGTATTTACCCTAGGACACTAAAGGCTTGTAAATGCAATAACAATAAACTTCTGTCAAGGTTCACAAAAACATTTTTTTTTTATAATGAGAAGTGAAATTCTGGACCCAACTCATTATCAATAGAAATCAAATCAATATTATAACATTTTAGCATGGGTAAATATTGACCAAACTATGGTTCAGATGGTATGGTGGTATGGTTGGTTTGATTTATTATTATTATTACATCACAAATAAAGTCCGATTACATCCTGAATGTCTATGGTTATTGTCATAACATATCATTAGTGAAATATTATACCTAAGCCCTTCTAATAAGATCTAATCAAATAATTTAACAGATCAATCTAAATTCTGATCCATTTTTGAATATATCTGGTAAATAGTGTCAATTTATTAAAAGGGCACTGAAACAGGCCCTTAGTTTATTGTTCAAACCTACAAAGGGATATTAGGATAAGATATCAACCATAATGTTTTTGAGCAAGTTTTCTATCAACTAAAGAGTAATACTAGAAAAATATATCTTATAAAATATTTATTGTTTTTTTGTTTAGACGATGTCAGAAGCACAGAGCGCTGGGCTTTGACTGTGAATGGGTGACTGAAAAAGGAAAGAGACAACCAGTGGCCCTAGTTCAGCTATCTTCATTTGACGGGTACTGTGGCCTGTTCAGGCTGAATACTGTGAAAGAACTGCCTGCGTCATTAAAAGTAAGTACTTAGACATAAAAAAAAACAACCTTTAAATATAATTGTATTGTGGTTGAGAAATGACCTTTGTTTTGTCTCCTCCGCCTGTAACTTGAATGTGTAAATGTGTAGCAAAATAAAGTATTTTCTTATTTAAAAAAAAAAACTAAATTAATAATAGAGAGGTGAGGATTATCACAAAAAAAAATTGAGGTAAAAAGTAAGGTCTAATAAATCAATAAACAGCCAGTATTTAAATCTTAGTAAATGGATTATTTTTAAATCTGCTCTATAAATACATGATGAATACTTTTTAAACGACAAAACGCGTCGTCCGTCACCTCTATTCCACCGCAGACGCACCGTGAACACATGCTTCTGAGAAACAAAACACTGTCGCGTACGAAACACGCCACATGTGCGAGATAAAAATAAAACTGTTATCTACCTCTCCTTTCTTTTACAAATGTCCCGATTGTAGGTGCGATTTAAACTGATATCGAATGTGCAGTCGCCAGTGACGCCAGCACATCAGACTTATACCTTTTTGTTGTAAAATCGCTCCTATTACAACCGCATAAGACACCGCAGTGTTTAACTTATAGTGCCAAACACAAAAACTATGTAATGCGTTTACAATTACTTTACAAATATAACGTCTTCCAAATGCCAAGCGAGATTTGTGGACGCTTGTGCCTTGTGGACGCTGGTCAAGCCTTGGCAAGCATGGAAACGCACCATTAAAAATATTTAAAACCATACACGTGATTTTTGCCTTCAGTTCATTCTGAAATTGACATGAATAGAATGCACTGGATATTTCGATGATTAATAAAAAAAAATCTTTATGTAAAAAATAAATCGGTATTTTAAACTCGCGACTCGCACCTACTTAGAGTACTTACTCACTACACTGACTAATACGTCATAAATTCTTACTCAGCGTGAGAAAGCGCGGGTGGCGTCTAACAGGATAACTCAGTACTGCAACTGTGTGTTTTTGTTGCATCATTAAATGTGACGACACTTTAATATACTCCAAGCGAGACTCGTCATGGTTTCGAAATTCATTAAGTGTAAATTTAGTAGTATATCTAGTAGGCCGTTATGTTCCGAGATCCTTGAGCCGCAAGACCTATACCGTTTCAGCTTGGCTGAAAATTTAAAAATAGAACGGCTGTAAAAAAACATTTTACGAAGACGAAACTTGACTGTTCTTCCAAATACAAATCTGTCGCAGATTCTTCTGCATCAGATCTAACACAAATTATTTTTCAGGGTCTATTAGAAGACGAAACGATCTACAAAGTTGGCGTAGCGGCCTTAGACGATGGAAAGTACCTGTGCCTTGATTACGGCGTGGAGTTAAAATCTACACTGGACATTAGACACTTGGCAAAGCTCAATGGCTTTGAGGCCGGTGGCTTGGCCATGCTGTCTTCTGCACTGCTAGGAGCTGTTCTGGACAAAAGTTGGAGGGTAAGATAATAAAAAAATCTTCAATCGCGACTTCGTCCGCGTCAAAGTTGATATACGTAGGTATTATCCCATGAGAATCGTACTTAGGCCCGGTCTACACTAAAGCGGAGAGGAGGAGATGCCTCGTAAACAACCAATAGGATACCCTTGTTGTGTTGAAGCTAAGCAGTGAGATGTAAAAATTACGCAAGCTGATTGGTAATATGAGACATCTCCTCTCGTCTCCGCTTTGGTGGAGACCGACCGGGCCTTATTCCGGTGTGCTATTCCAGACTATAATTTATCTCTGTGTCAAATTTCATCCAGATCCGTTCAGCCGTTCTGGCGTGATTGAGTAATAAACATCCATCAAAACTTTCGCATTTACATTAGCAAGTAAGATGATGACAAAAAAGTTTTTATGCTTGAATGAGTCATCATTTCAAATATGGAACATGTGTGGGATACAAAGGTACTGATAAACCCGTTTTCAACAAAAATAAAGACTTTGTTCCCTTTATGACTCAACGTTGCGCGAGATTACAATAACGACCACAATTAAAATATATTCTGAAAATAACAAAAGCACGACTGTTGACTTTTGACTTTTGGGATCAGTCCAAATGCAATAAGCGCTAAAGTTTGTGCAATAGGGGATCGGCCAAATTTTCAAAAAGTGTTTTAAATTAATCTTTATGGATACTTATTCTCATGAAAAATAAAATTTTATTTATTTATAGCCTTTTAGGTACTCAAAATCATGTTTTAATATTGTTTGTTTAAAAATCCCGCCAAAATGCCACATGACGTCATTTGTGGTCATACCAAATTTCCATTATGAAAAACTAGAGAAACACCACGTGACAGTTTTTAAATTGATCACCGTATCCTAATTTATCAGTAATCTTTTAGCAACTTTTAGAATTTCAACAAAATTATGGAAATAACTGAGTGAATTAAGTTAGTTAGTACCCGTGCAGTCAACGATTGCCCACAAATGACGTCACGCACTGTTTCAGTACAGATTAAAAATATTGTAAACTAGCTTCTGCCCGCGACTTCGTACGCGGATCCTGTTGCTTATGCCAGCGACAACGTGGTCGTCAAAATCGAAGATCTGAAACGTCTGATGTAGAATTCTAAGGCCTGGGGAAGGGAAAACAACGGGATGAGCGAGATTTCATCGAAAATCAGTCCTAAACTGTTACCGCCTTCACCGCGTGGAGGTACTCCCAGCTTATGTTATTTTATAATTATACAGTGAAATTGAGCTTTGATTTCCACATCAGGTGTTCCAGATCTTCAATTTTTATACGTCAACAGAGAGTGCTCATCAGGGTGGACAACTTTTGCTAGACGTCATTCCGGTATATATTATAGTGTAGCTGGGCTCTTGGAGTTCCACAACAGGTGTTCCAGATCTACAATCTTTATACGTCAACAGAGAGTGCTCATCAGGCTGAACAACTCTTGCTAAGACGTCATTCCTATATATGTTATAGTGTAGTTGAGCTCTTGGAGTTCCACATCAGCTGTTCCAGATCAGATCTTCAAATTTTATACGACAACAAAGAGTGCTCATCAGGCTAAACAACTCTTGCTAAGACGTCATTCCTATATATGTTATAGTATAGCTGGGCTCTTGGAGTTCCACATCAGCTGTTCCAGATCTTCAAATTTTATACGACATCAGAGAGTGCTCATCAGGCTGAACAACTCTTGCTAAGACGTCATTCCTATATATGTTATAGTGTAGCTGGGCTCTTGGAGTTCCATATCAGGTGTTCCGGATCTTCAAATTTATTCTCTTAGCAGAAAATGCTCATCACGTGAAACAATTTTTGCTATGGTACCATTTTTGTATCTCTTATAGTTTAGCTGGTCTGTTGCGGTTCTGCATCAGGTGTTCAAGTTTTCAAGATAAATTATAGCCTATATGTTGCCCGGACTTAATACCAATACAACAAAAAAAAAATCATTCAAATCCGTCAAGTAGTTCCGAAGATTAGCGTGCACAAACACACAGACAAACAGACAAACAGACAAACAGACAAACAGACAAAAAAAAAATTAATTACAATTTCAGGTTCGGCATCGATGTAATAACAACCCCTGCTACTTTTTTTTTATATATTTCCATTGTACAGACACCACTTTTCTACAATTTTATTATATGTATAGATAACAACATTTTATTTTTTCATTTAAAAACATTTAAATATTAAATTATTATTCGATAAATAATCGTAAAACAGTATATTTATTTTATCTAAGTACATTTTAGATTTTAATCTGATTACTGTCCGATCCCCTATTGTAAATCCGCCAGATACTCCTACATAAAAATAACCGGCCAAGTTGGAGTACCACCGTACATACCGTTTAACACTACATTCAAAAACATAATACATGTTTCTTGTATGGGAACCCCTTAAAAATGTTCCAGCTAATCTGCTAAATGGCTGGACCAATTTAGACAGGACTTTCGCTGGCAGATAAGTAGCTAATGTCATAAGTAACTTAAGCTACTTATATTTTTGAAAAATAATGTAAGTTCCGCGCAAAAAAATAAGTGATCGAAGTCGCGCGCGTAGCTAGTTTATTATTATATTATTATGGATTTCTTCACCAGGTACGATGCAGTGATTGGGAAGCCGAAGAGTTGTCACAGAGACAAGTGACATACGCGGCGATCGACGCACACGTCGCCATTAGAATTTTCGCAATTTTATTGGAAAAGTTTGGAAAAAAAGAAACCGTTTTATCGTGGGTCTTTGGGACCAGTAGCCCCAGCGTTTGGTCACGTTTAGACGACCATTGCTCCAAGTATGCTGATGTACGCTTCAAAGTGACACATGTCAAACTGAGAGATGGGTGAGTTTTGTATTTTATAACATAAGGCGCCCATTACACGGTAGGTTTTGCCATGGCAAAACCATGGCAGAAATTTTGACTGACGGAAAACCTATCGTCTAATGCGATGATTGACGTTTGCATGACGAAAATTGTAGGCGATAAAATTCCGTCATTCACCAATTCACCATCAGTCATGATTGATGGAAATGTGCCATGGCAAAACCTACCGTCTAATGGGCGCCTTACATTACGCCTGTAATCCCCGAAGAGTTAGAAGTGTACCCATTAGTACACCCACATTTCGCAAGTTATATTTAAGTCCCAGTCGGGGCGAGTCTATTGCCATTCTTTGTATGACGTAGGCATCCGATAAGTAAGGATTTTCCTTAATTCCACCCCTTAGAGGGTGAAAAAGGGGGGCAAAGTTTACATGGAGAAACAAGATTAGATCGCCAATAACCGACATTTACACGGACGAAGTCATGGGCAAAAGCTAGTATATTTTAATTGTTGTGAGAGTGTATAGTAAACTTATAAGTAGGCGATTACTCATTATAAATACTGTTATCAGTATTATGTAATGTGTCCTTGACCGAGATTTGTGTTCTGTATACTAACCTACTAATTGTCCCACTGCAGGAAAAACGCCACTTCTCTTGCAGAGGAGGTATGAGCATTGATCACCATAGTATATGTAGTCCATATAAGATAACATTAATATGTACAACGTAGTGTAAAAAGACGTTTAACGGAGCTAAAAGTTACTTACATGACATGCCCATTATTGCAATATTTTTTTTATCTAGGCCAGAGGTACCTAGGAACCTTCTAGTTGCGGAGATATTGAAGGTCAAAGTTCCAAGTTATAGTACGGCCGACGTATCTTGGCGGTATGAAGTTAGCTGTTTGGCTGCGCAATAGATCTTAAAGAAACGAAATTGTTTACTGCGCAGCAATCGACTAACTTCAGAGCCGCCAAGATACGTCGGCCGTATTGTATTGTAAACAATGAAAAGGCCCTTAGGGCGTGTAGAGCAGGGGTCACCAAATGGTCACCCGACGTATGTTGTGCGAACCTTACAAAAACAGTAAAATTCATACCTAAAATTACAATTTAAATAAAAACTTGTGGTATTTTGGTTTAGGCTAGTCTTCCTTAAAAAAATATGCCAAGTGGACCGCGACAGTCTCATAATTTTCAAATAAGGACCAATAAAACTAATTCGTGGCCGATTTTGTAGAGTTAGAAGCTTAACTCTACGTGAGATGATAACTTTTTGACAGTGCGAGCCATATTTATAGTCTCGTCTTGGCAACATTTAACAAAACATATTTACGGTGGTATACATTTTTCTTAGTATGTAATTTATTTTTCGACGCTATCGCATTTTGTGTTGCGTTTCTGCCCACTCATGATCTTCAGGGTTTTGTGAAGTACCTAAGTAGTAAACAGTATGACTACAATATGTTATAGGAAATAACGCTGACTCATTGTTAGGTACTTCCTTGTATTTCTTGTAGGTGTTGCCTAGCGGTATCTAGTTAGTTAATATTGGGCAACTCCAGTGTTTGGTATCTCACTTATGTTCTTTACTTTATTGAGCTATTGTTGCCTTTGCCTTGACTCATTTACATTAAATCGATTTCGGCTTTAAAGGGAAAGGTAATTAGATAAAAATACAAATAAAAAGATAATTAATGTCATCATTTCCTTATTGTTTATTGACACAAAGTACACGTGTCAAGTACTGATATATCTGATAGCATATAAAATTAATTTTCCGAGATGCTAAGTTTACAATTAGTCTCTTTCTACCGTTCTGCCAAATCTCATGAACGTTGTTGAGCTAATATAGCCAAAAAAACTTTTTCTAGTGGACCATGTCTGGGAATTTTCCCATTATGGAGATATTGATGGTCAAAATGACAGCTTTTATTTTTGGAAAACTTTAAATACACCCACGACCTCTGTACTGTTGTATGCACCCCCAAAGTACAATGTTTAGGATGCGTTACATTATGCATTGATACATAAAATAAACAATGATTTTTCATACCAAAAATAAAAGTAGTTTCCCAACAATAATTTTTGTTCAAACTTACTTAGTTTACTTGGAACTCCCTATTACATGGGACTTAAACATAACTGGCGAAATGTGGGTGTACTAATGGGTGCGGTCTCTGCCTAACCCTTCGGTGATTACAGGCGTCATGTTATGTTATGTTTACTTAGTTTGATGCTTAATATACATTGTTGACGACTGTGTGATATGTCTTTAGATACCCCATATTTAGTACTTACATTTTTAAATAAAAGTATTCTATAATCCCAACGTGTTCTTATCAACAGTGCTAAAGAAAAGAATGGTAAGATCAAGGAGCCGTTGGTACCTACTAAGAGGTACAAAGTTCCTACGCGCGCCAAACCTCTGTACAACAACGGGTACCTGTATGCGCCTGATGGTGAACTGCTGTGTACGTGTGACAAGAGAAAAGCTATGTGGTAAGATACACTACTTTTGTTAAGAAACAAAAAAAGAAAAAAGGTTTATTTGTCACAGGCCATGTGCACACAAAAATAATAAAAACAAAAAGGCAATAAAAAAAAGAAAAACAAAAATAACTTCTGTACTGTTGCTGTTCTTCTTTCAAAATCTGCCTAGACTTTTCCCAACTATGTTGGGGTTAGCTTCCAGTCTGACCGGATGCAGCTGAATACCAGTATTTTATATGGAGCGACTGCGTATCTGATCTCAACAACCCAGTTACTGGGTAATACAATACCCCTTGGTAAGACTGGTTGTCCAACTTTTTTCTTTTTCACCATTTTAAAATCTACAAAAAAAAACCATTTTAAAATCAATCCAATATAATAAAGCTGAAGAGTTTTTTGTCTGTGTGTTTCTTTAATTTCTAATCTCTGAAACTACCAGTGGAATTGGTTTTTTTTCCCGCCACGGATGAAAAAAATCACGCGGACGAAGTCACTTGCAAAACCTAGTTTATTTTTAAATAATTATAGAAATTATATTACAATGCCTCCATAGGTTCGTAAACAAAGAGCTAGCTGACATTATGAAAGAAGACCCCCTGACGGTTCGCCTTCGCTTTGAGCCCGCCGGTCGCGCGGTCGGCGACGTGGGGCGCTACTACCAGCTAGAGAAGGAGAATAAGTGCGTCGTGTGCGGCGACAGCGACTCCTACATCCGCAAGAACGTCGTGCCCAGAGAGTATAGGAAGAACTTCCCAGGTAATAGGCTAGTTGCCACCACATTGACGTACTTTTTATGATCTGTCAAAACGCGATTCTTCCATAGATTATGTATCGCAATAGCCTATGACGTCACGTAACTATTTATTGATTTCAAAGCCAAAAAAAAACGAATTTTACAGTAAATTGAAAATTAATCGGGTTTTCAGGGCTAAAATAAAGCGTTTTTTTTTAAATTATGTCTTGGAATTTATGGTCTAAAATTTACACATCGACCCACATTGCAATCTAATAATAAATATAAATCAATCGCCACATCACTTATGATAGATCAACACTTAAGAACAGCTTGACTGATTAAGTCTAAAGGGCGAGACAGACCGGGCACGCTGCAATCGCGGCGGTAAGACCCCTCTTTGAGGAGTGGCTGGAGAGGCGCCACGGCGTCCTCACCTTCCGGCTGACGCAGGTCCTCACCGGACACGGTTGTTTCGGGAGGTTCCTGTGTCGGATTGCACGGGAGGAAACGCCCGGGTGTCACCACTGTGTGGACCGCCCGGAGGACACGGTGGAGCATACGGTGCAGGTTTGCCCCGCTTGGGCAGAGCACCGCCGTGTCCTCACGGAGGCGATAGGCGGCGGCGACCTCTCGCGTCCGGACCTGGTTCAGGCCATGCTCCGGGGCGAGAGGGAATGGGATGCAGTCACCTCCTTCTGCGAAGCAGTAATGCTAGCGAAGGAGGAGGCGGGCCGCGTGAGGGAGAGAACATCCTCCACCTCACGCCCCAGCCGCCGCGGGAGACGCCCAGGGCGTCGGACGTCGCGAGGCGACATCCGGCCACCGTAGGCGCGGGCTTGCGGACGGTGAGTAATGGGTAGCTCGCCGTCCGATCAAGGACCATGCCCGGGTCGACGGCGCGTTCTGTTCGCGCGCGCCTCAAAGAGCTGTCAGCACAGGGACAGGGGCCCCAATAGGGGCCAAACGCCTGCCGGGGTTGCGGGACGTCTTAACAGGATACCGTGGCCCCGGAACGTAAAGGGCAACAGAAGGAACAGGGTGGTTTTTTAGTCAGTAAAAGTCTGACAGTCCCTTCCGCCCCACCCAGGACGGAAGGAGTCATTTGATGATTTTTACCAACTAAAAAAAAAAAAAAAAAAGGGCGAGACAGACTTATAACACTCTACGCCATCCCACGCGTGCTAATTGGCCAAAAGACAAAGAAATGTGAAATGTGGCCAATGAGTACGCTTTACAGACGTGGCGTGGCGTAGCGTGTTATTAGTCTGCTGCCGCCTTAAAACTTTTTAAAAGATCGTGAATTCAAATTTGGAACAAAACCAAAAAACCAGTACTTATGTCAGGTTCAAAAGTGCATAAAAACTTTTTTCTTCATGTCGATTAGTGTGTCAATTCTAATAAAAAAATGGATGATCTATTACAGAGATCATGAAAGAGCACTCGTCCCACGACGTGGTCCTGCTATGCACAAAGTGTCACCAGCAGGGCAATATGCGCGACCTAGTGGTGCGCGAGCGTCTCGCCGCCATGTGCGACGCGCCGCTATCCAATGAGCAGCGCGGCAAGAAGACATACCAGGACGCCACTTGCAAGTAAGGAACCCAAAAAAAAAAAATTAAGAGTATCAAAAATTTTTTTTGTGGTAAAAGTAATGGATATAAATAACCTCATTGTAAACATTTTGCGTTGATTATCCATACTATATTATAAATGCTAAAGTATCTCTGTTTGTCTGTCTGTCTGTAATGCTTCCACAACTAAACCATTGAACCGATTTTGATGAAATTTGGCACAGGGTAAGTTTGAACCCCAATAAAGGACATAGGCTACTTTTATTCGACTTCCACTTCGTTTGCGTCCGTGATAACCGACATTAAAAAAAGTTAGTTTTTTTATAGCAATATGTTACAAGAGGCATACTGAATCCATGGTAAAAGTTATCGTAACGATGTTCCTTCCATTGTATTCCTTTTTTTTTTTTTTTTTTAGGTGGTAAAAATCATCAAATGACTCCTTCCGCCCTAGGGTGGGGCGGAAGGGACTGTCAGACTTTTACTGACTAAAAAAACCACCCTGTTCCTTCTGTTGCCCTTTACGTTCCGGGGCCACGGTATCCTGTTAAGACGTCCCGCAACCCCGGCAGGTCCATTGTATTCCTTACAAAAATATTTTCTTTAATAAAGATAAAGATTTATTTGCAGATAAATATGGTTATAAAAGTTCTTACAATGGTATTTTATTAGTAGCTTAACATATTCAATCATAACATAATCATTTTCTTCTTTATTTTTATGTTACGTGCATCACTTTCGCGTGAATAAAACAGTTTTTCTTTATTTCTTTTTAATAGAAAAATCAAGTCAGCCGCGCGAGCCCTTATGTACATGTCCGAAAAACTGCCTGAAGCGAGACGGAAAGAGCTGGAAGACATCATCCTGCAACATTATCCAGACCAGGATGAGATCACCGAGGAGTTGTTGACCGAAGCCTGTGAGATTCAATCTGTGTAAGTATTGTCGAGGTACTAATTTTATTCATGCCTCGTTGGTCTAGTGGTCGCAAAATGCGACTGTTAAGCGTGAGGTCTTAGGTTCGATTCCCAGGTCGGGCAAAGTATTATAAGGCTTTCCATGAAGAATTTCTTAGTAGCAGCCTCGGAGTCCGGATTTGTGCCCGGTTGATGGCAATAGGCTCGCCCCCTTTTGCATGAAACTTAAAACATACCTGGCGAAATGTGGGTGTACTATTGGGTACACCTCTGGTTTTGTTATGCTGTAAACCAGAAAGTGTTATATTTATAATAATTATTATTTTTATGTTCCAGCTTCGAGAATTCGGAATACGAGTCTCACGGTGCGAAAGTAGTGGAGTATTTTGTCAAGCACGGCGGTCTGTTGTGCCTTGAAGAGCTGTGGCGCGAACATTTTCTGAACTCTTTGCAACCTCGATTCATGCCTGCTTTATGGTCTGTCAAACATAATGAAGAGAGGTAAGGACTTGTCTATGGTTTTTTTTTTACCAACCCAAAGAAAAAAAATAATAGGTTATGGGGGGGGGGGGGGAGTGAATGCTAGTGTGACGCCTGAAAGGAAGAGAAAAGCATTATTACCACCCACATATGATAAACAATTCGGCGTTTCTTGTTTTTAAAGGTAGCACGGAATGCTACCGCGACCCGGCGACTTATATGGAACCCTAAACAGCGCAATGTTTAGGGTTCCATATAAATTCATACTAAACAGTGTGACGCGCGACACGTACGCGGTCGCCAACCAACACCGGAATGCTACCTTCAGATTCAATTGGGTTTCAGACACCACTATCAACTACCTAAATTCATCCCAAAATTTAACATTAAGTAGCACAAAGATTAAAGTTTCATGTATTATAATTAATATTTTACATTGCAGGTTACGAGTGAAATGGAACGAAGGGCGTCTAACCAAAGAAGATTTGAAGTCGATTGGATTGACTAGATTATAAATATATTTTTATAAAAGAACGTTAGCATAGTCTTTAATCATATTTGCCCAAAAAGGGTGTATATTTTTGTAATGTTAGTTATGGTCTGGCCTTTAGAGCATTTAATGCTGAGGTAGAGATGATAAAGAAAAAAAAATGGCCTTTATGGAACGTCCGGTAGATGTGAAACATCTCAAAGAATATTCGAATTTCAAATTTATAAAATTCAACAAAAAATAAATTAAGCAGCCCATACAGAGAAGCAACAGAGTGTATAGTATACGCGCACACACAATGGAGTCGGGAGCGGTGGCGTAGCGGTTGCGTGAGAGACCGTCATGCCGTTTGCCGTCACGGCAAACTAGTCGATTTTACTGCTAAGATGCAATAGATGTTTCACATCAAAAAGAAATAGTTCTATTGTATACCTATATTAGTTTAGGCAGACTCTTGAATTTTGCTAAGTTAACACCTGCGCCCTATTTAACCAACGTTACAATCTGACAATTTTGTAAACAAGTAACATATTTGTAAAGTTGTATGACAAGTGCTGTTTAATAAACTTTACAATTATGTAAGAATTTTACAAGTAAAAAATATTACAATTATTACCATTACAAATTTAATAAATTGTCACCTGTAAAGAGATTTTTTTTTACAATTTTGTAAGTTTTTCACCATTGTAAATATGTAAGTCCTATTCTTTATTAAACAGAAACTTGTAGATTTGTAACTTGTAAAAATAATACAATTACAATTTACAATTTGTAACATTGGTTAAATAGGGCCCTGATTTCTCTACTTTCTAAGTTCATTTTGGAAATCATTGACATCATTTATGAGAAACATCATCAGGAAACCTGGACTTGAACAAACGTTTTCTCTGTGTGAGAAGAGGCCTTTGTCCTACAGTGGGACTGTAATAGTCTGATATTACATTTTGTTCGAGAAATTGTGTTGACTTAGTTTCTTGTGACTGTACATAGTGCATGTTACACATTATCCTGTAGTGCAACTTAGCATGACACTAGATTACAACTGCTAGTATACTGTGAAAGTAATCACATGTACATTTAATATACCCACCGTTGAATGGAGCCAATGGAGGATTGTTCCAAGTAATGCGAATATTATTATACAAGACAATTTATTGTGTTCGTTTTTAAAATGACAATAGAATTTATTAAACACTGTTGATAAAAATAAACACTGTTATGATTGTTTTATTTTGGAGAACCTTGCAGCTTATCCCCAACATTAAAAAAATATATATATATATAATTATATATTTTAGCAGCTCCGCCAATGTCGCGAACCTCTCGGCCCTCTCGCTGCCTGCGGCCACTGCGGCCGAATTCAAAATTAGTAAGCCCAAAACTCGCGCACGCGCTCTGAGGTGCGCTGCAGCGCTGTCAAAGGTTCCTGACTACCGTTATACAATTTATAATCTTCGTCAATAATAAACGATAGACCGTAGAAAAACCATGATCGAAAATAAAATCCATAGAGGTATCGGATCACGGTTTTTGTCGTTCATTCATTCAAGGTTGCCAACATCGTAAGACTAACTGTCAAAAAGTTGTTCTGAAAAAGTACGTAACTGTCAAAATTAATCCAACAGAATGGATACAAATGACATGACAGTGACACTGACAGACAGTCAGGCTGATGGTATCTCGGTGCGATACACAGCAATATTATGAATTTTGTGTCAAAACCAATCATTGGTAAACAAATCATATCAAAATATGTGTGACATCACGAATATAATATATAAAATACACGACAAATATGTTTACGACGTTTAGTCATGAAGAAACATGGTTTAACGTGTATTATAAAGTGTACATACTGAATTATCTAAAAAAATCAATGGAGGCTCCAACGAGATATTATGATTTGTACACAATCTCAGCTGCTTTGGCTGTTGGATGTTCGGTTTCATACATAATTTATAAACTGATCCGAGGACGCCGAAATGCTGCAGATTTTTTTAATTATTTGACTATCAATACTGTTACCACTGAAGAATCTTGTGACCAAGTTGTTGAAGAGTTGAGAAGGTAATTCTTATAATTTTCATTAGTATATCCAAGAAGATTATAAGCTTTTTGAGTATTTCATAAAATTTCTCAAATTTTAAATATTTTTTTTTTTTGATAATTTCTTAATCAGACATTAATTGTAAATAAATTAAGGCATAACGTACATTGTAATGAATATAGAAACATGAGTAGTAGGGGTTAATTGGTAATTTAGCAGTATGATTATGATATAATATTTATTCATTTTCAAAGCATTTAATTTTTATTCAGGCGATCCCAGAATCACAGAGCATTAGGATTTGATTGTGAATGGGTGACAGAAAATGGAAAGAGGCAGCCAGTCGCCTTAGTTCAGCTATCCTCTTATGATGGATACTGCGGCCTGTTCAGGCTAAGTACCATGAAGGCAATTCCTACCTCTTTAAAAGTAAGTATTGTTTGACTAAAGATATTATGTCAACAAACAGTAGATACATGAGAAGTCCTGGATTGTAGCATGGGGAATATTATTTTAAACAAAATGGTATTTCAGGATCTTTTAGAAGACGAAACCATCTATAAAGTGGGTGTAGCGGCAGCAGATGATGGGAATTATTTGTACCATGATTACTCCGTGGTGTTAAGGTCTACTTTAGACATTAGACACTTGGCTGAGCTGAATGGGTATGAAGCTGGGGGTTTAGCCACGCTGTCTTCTACACTCCTAGATACAGTCTTAGACAAAAGTTGGAGGGTAAGATAAAAAATAAATATTGATCATTTTGAAAAATTAAATAAATTATTATTTAAATAACTGCAAATTAAAACGATTTGTACGAAGCATAACGCCCTGATAAAACCACTTCAGTCAGCAAATAACAATTAAGATTAAATACTGTTTTGTCGATAACTCATACTGTTTTCAATATGAGATAAGATATCTAAAGTATGCAGCGATTACAATAATCTAAAAACAATTCGGAAGTGTACAATTCGATGTTTCGGCTCCCGCAAAGTCTAAATTAATGGGACGCGGGGGAAATCTTACCCGTAGTAGTTTGCTTACGCGGTAATATAAAATAATAAATCGTTAAGGAAATTGCCACAATTAACTCGTTCTTCTGCAACACAAAAACCTTTTACAGGAATATGTGCCTACTTAAACCATGAATCGATTGAACGGTTACATTTCGAAACGGTTTTTCACCAGATTCGATGCAGTGACTGGGAAGCACATGAATTGTCAGAGAAACAAGTGCAATACGCAGCGATCGACGCTCACGTTGCTATTAGAATCTTCTCTATTTTATTGAAACAACTTGGAAAAAAAGGAACAGTGTCGTCCTGGCTCTTTGACACGAATGGTCTCAGTGTGTGGTCACATTTAGATGAGTATTGCTCAAAGTATGCTGATGTTCAATTTAAAACAAAACATATTAAATTGAAGGATGGGTAAGTTCTTTCTCAAGAACGACAATAACTGTATTAAACTGAAAGCACAATGATATCAAAAATATATTTCCAGTTATTGTAAACTGGGTGCTCAAATCCACTTTACAATAAGAAATTACCACTCACGTTGACTCATTTTATAATCGACCTTAGACGCAAGTAGAAAAAGAAATGTGGAAAAGATAACAACCTATATAATCAATTTCGTCTTTTCCTTATTTATTTATTTATACTACCGACCGTACTCGTCTGAAATTAATTTTCAGCTTTCAGAGACGGAAAGTGTTAACGAAAGATACCGCTAAAAAACATCTCATCATGATTGGTTAGGTAGCCTTGGCTAAGATTCAAATAATAAAAACAATACTTACGTGAATTTCTAAACATATATTTTTAGCTCCTATACTTTCTATTTAACAATAGTCATTATCTTCCAACAGTGCAAAAGAAAAAGATGGGAGGACCAAGGAACCGCCGTTGGTACCGACTAAAGGATATAAGCTCTCGATGCGCGCCAAGCCTCTCTACAACAACGGCTACTTAGAAGCGCCTGATGGTGAACTATTATGTAGATGTGACACTAAGAAGGCTATGTGGTGAGACATCCTTTTTTTAACAAGCTAGCTAATTTGTTTGGCAAATAAATTCAGATTATGCTGAACAAGGCGAGGCACTTATGTTAGCCCTCCATACTGGGCTACGGTTTAGCAATAATCATGTTTAGAGATTGTAGTAATAAGTAGCCTTAATTGTATAGGTTCGTGAAAAAAGAGCTAGCAGACGTCGTGAGCGAAGATCCTTTTACCGTGAGACTACGATTTGAGCCTGCCGGTCGAGCAGTCGGTGACGTGGGACGCTACTACCAGCTAGAAAAAGAGAATAAGTGTGTCGTGTGTGGCAGCACTAACTCCTACATCCGCAAAAATGTCGTACCCAGAGAATACAGGAAAATGTTTCCAGGTAAGCTAAATCCTAGAGCTTTTAGTCAGGAAGTTTAAAGATTTTAAATAACTTATTTTGTCACATTCTACGTTGTGTCATTGATAGTTGTTTCAGGTTAACATATCATGATGATATAATTTCAGAGATCATGAAAGAACACGCTTCCCACGATGTGGTACTGCTGTGCGCTGAATGTCATCAACTGAGTAATATGCGTGACTATGCGATGCGCGAGCGTTTATCTAATATGTGCGATGCACCGCTTGCGACCAACCAACCTGGAAAGAAGTATAATGAGTTTGCTGGCAAGTGAGTAGATATTTGGCATTAACCATGTTGAAACCATTATCTCTTATGTACACTTATTATTTCATCAATAATATCGTTAAACAGGAAAATCAAAGCAGTTGCTCGAGCCCTTCTTTACCAGTCGAACAAACTTCCTGAAACGAGACGAAAGGAACTGGAAGACATTTTGCAACACCATTTCCCAGATCAAAACGAGATTACTGAAGAGCTACTGAAAAAAGTTGTTCATACTAAATTAGTGTAAGTATCTAGCTTTTTGAGCTGCTTCCTAGCCTTTTGCAATATGCACCATATATCCCAACCTCATGAGTTTTTATTTTTTTTACATCTACTCCAGGTTTGAGAATTCAGAATACGAATCTCACGGGGTGAAAGTAGTAGACCACTTTTTCAAGCACGGTGGTCTGCTGCGTCTTGAAGAGTTATGGCGCGAACATTTTCTAAACTCTATGGAGCCTCGCCACATGCCTGCTTTGTGGTCCGTCAAACATAATGAGGAGAAGTAAGAACCTATTATTGTCTTTTAAGTGTTTTTCGTATATACTTAAGCTTAAATATTAAGCTCCTTCATTTTAACATAGAAATAGATAGACATTCTGAACTGCAAATAATTTACAATTTTTTTTTTTTTGTTTCAGGCTGCTTGTGAAATGGAACGACGGGCGTGTAACACAAGAACACTTAAAAACTATTGGAGTTACTAGATTGTGTAGTTAATTTAGTAAAGAATGCATTATTTACAAATAACTGGGCATATTGCCTCGCATTCAAATAAATAGATACAAAAATATCAAGTTATTTTAAATAAAAAATCTTAATGTAAAGTTTTGACTACTTTATTTCTGAACCCCCTGTGTTTGTTTCACATGATTTGGAAAGTATTTTTATCAATACAACTAACAAGCTATTATAATTAAAAAATTAAAAAACACGACTGCATAAATTTCACATATTTATACTTTGTTTACTCGTCAGTTTTTTTTACGACGTTTTTTATTAACAGTGTTATATATTTTTTAAATCTACTTGTCAAATTCTAGACGATAAACATAGACACGACCAGATTCATTAAAAAAATAAATTGAGGCTGGTATTAATTTGCGTTTTAAAGTGACCACACCGGTTTCTTTTTATTTTTTACTAGCCTATGTTACTCGGAACGATGCAAGGATTGTAACGATACCCCATACATCTAAATCGGTTCAGGCGTTTAAAAGTTATGGTGGAATAAAGAAACTCACATACATACATACATACATACATTAATCCTGAACACATAACACTCCTTTTTTTGGGGCAGTCGTGTAAAAATGGGTATAGATCATTGTGAAGACCATTGATCTGAATATGATTATTTTATCATTCGTTCACTCAATCACGTTTGCTAGGGATGCCCAAAAAAGTCTGTTGTATCGATATATCGCATCGTAACCGTATCGAATGCGTTTGTATCGATACGCGATATTATCGTATCGCTTTGTATCGATATATCGCATCGTAACCGTATCGCTTGGGTATATTGATTGGGTAGGTTATTTCGTAGCGTAGGTAAAATATTATTATAACCCTAAATATATCGTAAACATTAAAGAAATACATACCTTTCTTTAATTTAATACAATATATTGTAAGTTATAAAAGAAAAGTATTTATATGTATGAAAGGTTGGACTATTCATTTTAAAAAATCACAGTTGCCACTTATCAGCACTTAAATTTATTTTTTCGCTGTATGAAATCAGTGCAAGTACATAAATAACTCTAAATAATCCCGACCTCTGCTTATTACGATTATGTCTAAAGGTACCTAGGTAGGTTTAACATAAACAAAAAAGAAATAAATTTTAAACAAAGGTATAGTTTGATACGATACGTTATTGCGATATTTTTTTGGAATACGATATATCGAGGTGCATCGTATGGCTAAAATATCGTATTAAATATCGATATATCGTATAGCGTTGTATCGATATTTCGATATATCGCATCGTATTGGGCATCCCTAACGTTTGCCAACATGATGAAAGAAGATAACTTGATAATCAATGATAACTGTCAAAATTTGAAAAAAAGAAATCAACCGTTGCCCGTACGCAGTACATAAACTGAGTTGTTGTTGTTTGTTGTTGTCGAAAAGTTTTGATGTCAGATTAATATAAAATAATGACGAATACCAAGCAATTAAAAATCACAAAACTGTTTAGGAAAGGAGGTAACGTTGGTTCATAACATCGCAATCTATAATGGTATCAATAGCATAGTGAATGTTTTAAAAATTTTATTGTTTTGTTTGTAAATTCTTTCTCATTAAATTGATGACAATTTATTTTGTATAAAAGCAATAGCCTCGTTGCAATAAGCTCTTCAAAAGTATGATTATACTAAGTAACAACAGCAAAGGGTATTAATATAATACTTAATATAATGTGTAGCATAGCAATGCCCTATTTGTGATTGAACATTGAATTAATCAAATAGTTGTGTTAAGTTCAAATTACAAATTCCAGCGACAAAGCTACCAGAGGACTGTGATGACCTACAAGAAGAGATTCAGCAGTTGGAGCTGCAGCTCAAAGACAAGCAAAATGAAATGTTTCAGTTACAAAGAAATAGTTACCGGCACAAGATTTCACCTTTGAAGAAGAAGGCAGAAGCGTTTGTTAGACCACAGGTATCTTGACATGATAGTCTTCTATATAGATAAAAATCAATGTTTCTTTTGTATGTTTGTCCTCTTTGCGTTCCTAAACCATTTGTCAGATTATGATTAAACTCGGGTGAGTAAACAAAGCTTGTTTAGAAAACTTATCATCGTTTATAAGTTACCATTCTGGGAAATAATGTTTTGGTATCCTTTCTTTCTTGTTGTGTTTAGAAGGTCTATGTTTATGGACAGAACTAAGCCAATAAATAATTTATAAAAATAAACTGAAGCTGTTTCTAGGGATCAGTTTATATAGTAACAATAAAAGCCTATAATTATCCAAAGCTTGTTCTATAGAGAACTAAGTACTTTATTACTTGTCTGTGCCAATTTTCAAACCCTGTGCATGCGAAATGATCACCATAAACACTAGGTTGTTACAATATAAAGACAAGACACAAATAATTAAATTCAAATTTCAGAAAATAGTATTAACAAATGCAGTGGACAGCTTGAGGCAGGATTTGGAGCTGATGTCCATACTGTCAGGCATCGAGGTGCAGTCATATGTGTTGGAAGATCACTGCTGCATTGTCTACCACATGCAGCATGCCACTGAGCATCAGGTCAAACATGGACTGAGGATTGAGCTGAAAAATGGTATGTGCAAATTGATGTTAAAGGTGTCTCGATGAGATGGGTGCTTTGAAATAATCCACCATAACTATTAGTGCTACTTTTGGCCAGCATCATCCCACTGCTGGTTAAAGACCTCCCTCCATGTCTTCCAGCTGTTTCAGTCAGGGCTAGTGTGGGAAAGAATTTTGTGGAGTGGAGAAGTATCCAAAGATATAACTTAACACAGGTGAAAAAAACTAGGAATAGGTACAAGAAATTAAAAAGCTAGTAGGAAATTCATAATCTTTCAAATTACAATTGCAGGTGTTAATGAAGTGTCAAAATCATCACTACCTCTGGGATTCAACTTGGATGTTGTGATGGAAGACTTTGATAACATCATGCTACCGGAATGTCTGGGTGCCATCAGGAAAGCTCTTGTGGCATATTACAATAGACTGGAACAGTTTGAAGCTTTGAAAGTAAGTTAAGTTTTGACAAAATGAATTAACCCATCTAATGTCAAATTAATTAAAGTTCGTAACATTACCTTCCAAAAATAACACTTTAATGTACTTCTAAATGTTGTGCTCGGAATAGATTTAAAGTTAATTAGTTTTAGATATGAAAATGAAAAATCATCACAATTACTTGGTTTGAAATTTTCTTGAGCTTCTTAGCCCCCCCCCCCCTCTGAATTCACCACTGCTATAGAGCACAAAATGCTTAAAATCTACCTAGCCATAAAGTATTACTTAAAATATGTTGCCTCACTAACGCTTTTTTTATTCAGAAATTGTTGAACATAGAAGCTCAGTTATTCAAGATCCTGGATGGTTCTCACATTGAGGTGTCATTTGTGGCCCAGGCTGTGGTGGATGATGATGATAGGGAGCCATTCGACATAGTGCTCATGCTGGACTACCGGATATATGACATAAGGCCTAAACAGTTCTCTTTCAAAGAAATAGGTGAGAGCAGTCAATGTTTTTATTTAGTACACAAATATAACTAAATTGTTACAAATGTAACTAAATTCCCAGTGTGTCGCAAAGCACTGCTGAGCATGAGGTCTTGGGTTCGATTCCCAGGTCGGGCAAAGTTTTAATAGGTTTTTCCATCAGGAATTTCTCAGTGACAGCCTTGTTGTTTGGTTTTGTGCCTGGTTAATGGCAATAGGCTCGCCCCCTATTACATGGGACTATAACATACAATGACTGGCGAAATGTAGGTGTACTAATCTACACTTCTGCCTAACCCTTCGGTGATTACAGGTGTGATGTGATATTTGTTTTGTACCATGTCCTTGCAGATCTTCCAGAAGGAGCAGCAGATATACTGAGAGAACAGTGTGTGTTGTTCAAGAGAAAGCCATTACATAAAGCCTTCAGAGACACATTCATAGATGGTGTTGGACCGTACAAACTTGTAGAACAGGTTAGTTTGATATGATTACATATTGTTAGAGAATTGTTCCTATTCCACCAATTCGCATTATGCGTTTCCAAACGTCTTTTATAATGCGCACAGCAAAGGAGTAGAACTCTGTACCTTTGTCTGTATTTGTTCGGAAATACAGACAAAGGTCTTTAAAGTTAGGGTCAGTTCACACCGAGACGCGACGCGACGCGACGCAACGTGACGATACTGGAAGAGGCCAGTGACTTCGCGCTGCGCCGCGCGCCGCCGCGAGACGCATCGCAACGTCGCGCGTACCGGTGATTCACCGCGGCGTAGAGCGACGCATCGCGACGTAGTGCTGCGTGGTGTAACTTATTCTAAACTCTTACAATGAAATGTGTATCTTTTCGTGTAGAAAATAAAGTTAGTTATATTTTGAGTCGCTCTTTTAAAGTGTGCACGCAGCGTCGCGTCTCGGTGTGAACTGACCCTTAGAGTGAACAGGCTTCTTCTGGGTAAGCTCACTCCATCGTAGACTTTGTCTCTGTCACCTAGACTAGAGTCAAGTGCAAACCCATCTCATATAAAAAAGAAAAGAGGGAGCAGGAGGCGGGGCCTAGCATAGCGTCATTATGACGTAGGATCACGTAAGCGGTGGGGAGAGCGATGCGCCTACGTCGGGAGGCAGAGGCGCGGTGGACACTCTTGCGGTGACTTTCGGACGTGACGGACGTCGCGCCGTATAGTATTGGATTCGAGTCGATTTACGATTTGAAAATAAATCTATCATCAGCATCTTCTATTGATAATAAACATTATATGCGAAATGATAATTTCCAATAATAAATCGATTGAATTTACGTTATGTTCACTCCGCGCGTTCGTCCTAGGCCTTCTCGAGTTTATTACGGTCGTTATTATTCACTTTTTTATTAGGTGGGTACCCGACCTGCAGAGCCGCCTCGGCGTCGCAACAAGCGGTTCCGGCCGAGACACGATTACAATAACGACGACACTTTTCTACCTGAAGACTGCTCCGAACACAGCGACGGAGATGTTGAGTGATTAATTTTTAATTTGTTGAACCAGTGATCTAATGTGTATATATATTTAAATGATTTTACTTTAATTGGTATTTTGATTTCTTTGTGACTGAGAAAAAGGAACATGTATGCGATATTTTGGGCCCACTTTTTAACCCTTTACCAGGCCTCGGACAAATCCTGCAGTAATAATGATTTTTTGGTAGATTTAGATGAGTGATTAAATTTGAAATGAGATTTTATCTATTATATTTAGAAAATTAGCTGAAAACCTGAAAAAAGACATGTGGGAAAACATAATCCCATTGCCTGTCTAGACGACGACTTTCGAGCTGTTGATCGTTTATTACCTGAATAACAAAAAATACACTAAAGTAGACTGACAAATAATGACGACAAAAGTTTACAACTACCCACATTTTATATTTCGATAAATGAGATGTGTGAGTAAATCCTAAATAAAACCCGTGGCAAAAACCTAGTATAAAAAAAAGATTTTAATTTCCCGGGCAATGGACATAATAACTCCCGCAATAATTAGGCATTCACAGGCTTAGGTCATATGGTTCCCCACATGTTTTATTTAGTTATATCATGATATTTTAGAAGTTTTTACTTATAAATAATGCACAAATCACTAGAAAAACTCAAATTCTACAACATATCAAAAAATTGTACGACTTATGTTTCTCCGATTCGCTATAATGATTAAAAATACATTGCACTTGTCACAAAAATGTTCGTTTAGCGGCCGACCACAAATGAAATGGCTGCAAAAGTGACATTTGCGTTCCGTTCCACTTTATTTTTTGTCTTACGATAAATAATATTTCTATGTTGGCGTTTTTGACAGATTGTGGCAAATTCTTTACCAAAACCTGGTAAAAACTCTTAAAAATCTAGGTGGGAAATCCTCAATCCATAGCCTGGTTAAGGGTTAACATTGCCCAACAGCTTTGATATGCGACTGAGATGGGTCGCATATGAAATATATCGCTTAAAACGTGTACTTCATTTCATTTTATGACTAAGTTAAAATCCTGCACGAAAATGGTTATTTGGTAAGTTTTTTTTTTTTTCGATTTTGAATGAACTGTGGCATCACTTTTCAGCAGTGTCCAACAGTGATGAAAATCATGTCATATGAAAGCTCTTAGTGTAATTCATTTGACAAGATATGATAAGGGTTTCATCACTGTTGGGCAACATTGAAAAATAGGTCCAGGTAAATACTTAATAACCCTGCGCACAATGTATGTTGCACAGCTAATCTTAGTGGGTGTAAGGTTGCATTACTAAAAAAAAACAAACACATTTATCAATAAACTTTAATTAAAATTAAAATAAAAAATGAATTTATACAACATTTCTTTTACATCATTTCATTTAGTATCCGAATCAATCTAGATCAGGCAAGTGTTGATCTACATTATATTTTGGCGAACGACTATTTGTGCGTATCTCCGTAATCTAGCGTTTATAAGTTAGAGGTAGACAAGCAAAGTGAATAAAACCACTATTTTACATACATCTACTCTATTGTAACTATTGTTACATACATTTGAATGCCGGCACTTCATTTGGTCCAAATATTCGCGTTATTTGAGTAATACAAAATGTACCTCAAAACAATGGAATAAAGTTGATTTTATATTAGCGAAATAACGCGAGATTTGCACGAAATGCCAACGTAAGAAACTACGTGATGAATAGGTTTCAGTCTGCAAGTCTGTTTACATTTTGGATAGTTTTAAAGTGCATTGCATAAAAAAATGAAGCAAGTGCATATGCTAAATTAGATGAATAATATATATATTTTGTTCTGATCAAAGTGTAAACAGACCTCTTAGTTCCAGAGACAAGGATATATCGTAATTTTACGAACTATAACAATCTAGGTTATCTATTGCGAATGTGAAACGTAAAAAAGGATATTGAGAAATGCCATACAAGATAGGAACATTTCGTACTTTCGTAATAGATTCCCCGCTAGAGCTTTTGTCACAAGTTTTGAAAAGGTCACATAATATAATTATACAATTTTAAAACATAAATTAATTAATTTGACACATCCCGGTTAAAAGATAAATTGACAAATTGTCATGCGCGCCTAAGCTGTTCTGATTAGTTGTTGATAATTCAGTCAACCAATGACAGCAACTTGTTGAAGTGATTGACAAATTGTCACAATATTTTTTGTTTGAGAAACCGCAACATAGACATGCATTAGCCTGGTCACACAAACGCCGCCACCTGCAGCTAGAAGCGGCGTTGTGGCGACCACCTACGTCAAACGTGCGACGAATCTATATAAAATGTATGAAAATTATAGGAAATTCGTCGGTGGCGGCGTTTTGTGGTTGTGGTCGGCGGCTCATGTGCGGCCAGGCTAAAGGTTTTCTTCACGTTTTTTTAATGAAACTGCCTTGTCTATTCATTCGGCTATGCTCAAACTCAAAATTAAAAATAGGGTAGTCAGGTAGGGTAGTGAACCTTAGCGCTGCTATATTGCTAAATTATTCCTTTCACAAAAAATCTGACATTATTATAATAAAACTCTTCTCACTTCGTAGATAATCAAATGACAAGAAAAATAGATATGCAGCTCGCGGACGTAAAAACAAGCCTTAGAAAGGCTGTGCTACTGGTATAAGTGACAGAGAACTTAATCTGTCTTATAACAAAACTGGTCCCAACTTTAGTACCAGCTTGAACTTTATCACAATCGAAATAAAGTTCAAAATGCAATATAATAACGAGTTTTAATATTTAAGCTTTCACTAAAGTTGAGCTATATGTATAGCCTGGTAATATAGTTCATATTTCCTTTTTTTTTAAACCAAGGAGTTGTTATTTACGTTAATTAGTCCTACTCAATAGAAACTTATTAGTAAGACAATAACATCCATACATTGCAATCTTGACAGGTAGATAGTGTGACGAACACACTCAACTTTCATCGACTCTCATTCCCAACACGCTTATTATAAAATATAAAAAACGTTGCTTATTCTAATGAAGATACGCTGAAGATACATTTGTTACAGAATAATTAGTATTGCTAAAACGGACCAACAAACATCAAGTTTTCTATAATTTTTTGAAATATTTCCTTGTAATGATTTTAGATAAAATATTTAATGTAATCATAATTGAACTGTTATTGCTGAATAGGAATAACATATTTGGCATATTGAATTATTGAGTTAATTTAATCATCAAAAGATTGTGGGTTGGGTCGTTTTGGCAGACTAACCTCAATTATACTTTATAGTTTGATATCTGTAGGACAATGGTGCCGATTCTCTTGTTCACAAACTACACTAAAATTAGAGAATTGGCATCTCTTACTAACATACAGCGAAAGAAAAGGACGGTGACATTTTAGAATTAAGTTAGAGATGTCAAATTAGTTTTGCCTTGAACTTTTCCATGTTTTTAATCAATGCGTTCTGACATGTCCACTAAAATTGCATAGAAGTTTTAGATTAACTAAAATTGACAGGTCTAATTTATTCCCGCCCCTTTCTTGTTTTATTGGACAGACATAGATAGAAATAGTCTAATTTTAATTTAGTTTGTGAACAAGGTATAGTATTCCACAACAATTGTATTTTCGACATATGACGCACTCTTAGAAAGTCAATGTAAAAAGAACCTTGGGGCCTACTCCCATCTCTTAAAACAGTATTATTTTAATATTACTTTGCCTTGCCCACTGTTGGATTTTCAACGCTCGACTCAGCGCCTAGAGTTGAAAATCCAACAACAGTAATTACTATTAAAATGGCATTGTTTTAAGAGATGGCGGTAGGCTCTCTTATGTCTTTTAGTATAAATATTTCCAATAATTATCACTTTTTACTTATTTTACATTCGTTTTTGTGTGTGTTAACACACATGGTGGCTTTACCGGTAAATATAACATAAGTTTATATTGTGGTATATTTGAAAAAAAAAAAAATTGTATTTGATGAAAAAGATTTATTTTTCTCAGATCAGATGAAAAATTGCTACATTAAATGGCAGTCATCTTTAGTGCAAATGCTTATTTACTATCTAGCTTGTCTTATATATGTGATTGTGATAGTCCAGGGGCTCTCACAGAAATGACTACGAAATGATTGACTACATACATGCTTGCACACATTCTATAAGGAGCTTTCTTTTGTCAAATTAATTCTAAGCTTGATTGAGCATTCCTATCAACATTTCGCTGAAATTATTAAATAAATGCTAATAAAATATGCTAAGATTTTACTGTGCGTTGAATCCATGTTCAATTTATTCTATACTGTACATTCGTATTTCGAACAATCAATGTTGTTGAGAACATGTCGAAATATGTGTTTTAAATTGTAATGTACATTCGCGGAACGAAAAGGTTGATCATATTTAATAACCACAACGCAGTTGCCAAATTTCGAAAATGGTCTAGCCTGGTACTGTACATAGTTTATTTCATGCACTATAGTAGCAAAAATATGGCTAAGCTTTTAATTCCGCGAGTGTACATAAAATAATTGCCAAATCACTGTTGCAAATGGTCCACGACCTTGAAGTAATACAACTTTTTATACCAATATAAACTGGATAGATATTTACCGGCTGTGCCGGCGGTGTCTGGACTTCAGACGCCCCGGTTGGGCAGAGGTTTCACTTTGTAGATGCGGACCAGCCAATGTTCTGTAGTGTAGGCCTCCTCTAGGACGTCCAAGTTGAAGTCTTTGTTGCCAATCTCAGCGCCACGGACGCGGTCAAAGCCGGGCGGTCGACCTGGGAAGGTTGTTTTGCTTTTATAAATTACCGGTGAAATTACAGGCCTTACGGGATTTTACACTATACATTTTCTCAGTAGTAGCCCGGAATTTAGAAGATGGTGGTCTGACACCGCTGTGCCTCAAAAGGACCCGAGCCTCAACAACCACGTAAAGCCGTTGGTTCTGGCTGTCATTCGTAGATCTTTGACTGTCGTTACGGGTAGTCCGAAATCTGAAAGTCTGACAACCAGTCTTACCAACTAGTATTCTGTTACCCAGTAATCCTCATCATGGTATGGAAAAGGTAGGGCAGATAATGACCTCTGGTTTTGCAGAGAACCATATACTGTGTCTAATAATGAGCTTTCTGACTATTCTGCGGATTTTTAAATTCGAAAGACAATTAAATTATTTATCTTGGACGCGTCGGCCTTCATGGTCAAAATTATTTATTTTGGTTTGCAGGAGTTGCTATGACGGACTTGTTCCGATCAAAAGATAACACCAACTACTTACTATCTGAAGACCAGCTGGTATTTTATACCTCGCAAAAGAAAAATCTGTTATGACCACTTACCACCCTCAGTGTAAACCAGTCCAAACTTGTAATAGCTCATCTTGTACATGAGGCAGTTGAGCAGCGTCTGCGATCCGTCGGCGTCGACGCGGAACTCCCCGGAGGGCGTGTAGTAGTCTGCCTCGCGGATATGCGCGCCGCGATCTGTGCTGCCGCCGATACGGACCATCCACAGGAACTTGTTTATGTCTGGGGGGAGGAATTGGAACTTTTCATTATAATGTTGATCTTGGAATCTTACATGGGGTAGTTTTCCCTTGAGAAAGCATTTTATCATTACTAAATAACTGGCATAAAAGACACGACGCTGAAGGTTACATGGTCATCCTATTATTGCTATGTTTTTGTTGTTCTGGACCATACTGGGGACCTTCTGGTAAGGTGAAAGTTCCAATTATATTTACTAAAGCAAGTTAGGCCTCATTATAAAACAAAGGCTTTATTTAAACCCAGTTTAAACCATTGAGCGAATTTTTGTATTACTTTATCTTTATCGAAATAAAGTTCTAAATTAAAAAAACTGGCTCGAAGGTTTACACCTGTTTTAAGCAAAGACTTTGTTTTATAATAAGGCGGGTAAACTTTAAATATCACTACGAACCCTGTACACCCGTAATCACACAGCACACTACCATACACAGTGATATTTCACACACAAAAAAAGTTGTTTCCCTGCAACAATTTTTGTTCAAAGTTACTTAGCTTGATGCGTAAGGGCAGTATGCGTAATTAATGGCCATATCCATTTGTGTCTTTTTACACTCCGTATAAGATTGAAATATAAGTCTTACCATCAGACGAATAACCGACAAGTCCTCCAAATATGACGAGCACGTAGTCCACATCCAGTTCTCTCATGATCTCGTAAGCCTTGTCCTCGGTAGAAGCCATAGCCTGTCCCACGCGGGATATGTGCGTGTTGTTCCAAGTATTATTGTCCACTATCACCGTTCGATTCGCCATCGCTGTTATCTGATATCCGTAATCCCACCATGACATGACTTTTGAATCCTTGAAATGGACAAAAGATGAAATGAGTGGAAATTTTCGAGATTTTTTAGTAAACAATTATTTTTAAAATGTAGAATTGGAATTTCAGTTTGATATTATGATTTAAGCACAATATTGCGGATAATTGGTTGTTTTAGTTGTTGTTAGAGTTCAATTGGGGTGGGTCTACAAAAACCAAACGATCCACATCAATTTTTTTTCCTATTTTTCGAAATAATCGTAATTATTTTGGATATTTAACGCCGATTAATTTAAAAGTATAAGTCTCTACTGTTATTGCTAGATAATAATATAATACATTTGGGATATTGAATTAGTTTGGTTCGTTTTAGCAGGACAGGAAGCACGCATGTTTATACCTATCTAAAGTTCTTCGCCTTTTTGTAGTTAAAATCATCAAGCGAAATCATTTTCACCAATATTAGATACCAATAACAAATAATCAAAACAACCTTACCTCAGGAGTATTCATCTTAAGCCAAGTGTAAGCCTCGCGGAAGTCGTCGAAGATGATGCGCGCTCCGTCGTGCGCACGCGCAGACAGCACGATGGAGGGCGACGAGTATGCTTCTGACGTCACCCACGTGCAGTGGAACACGTATGAGATCAATAGGCAGCCTAGCACGCACACGAATAGGGCTCCAACCTATGAACATGGATGGAAGATAAAATTATGTAGAGAATAACAATTGGTATGTTTCTTTTTAGGAGCTATAATGACACATACAAAGTGGTAAAGTTCTTTAAAACTTTAAATGCAGGTACTTTCCAGCATTAAATATTACTATCCTATCTCTAACAAATTTAAATGGCTCTCTTAAAAAAAATCCCAGTACAGACAAAGTGCAATATTTAAAAATCAGTTGCAAAATAATTGCTAAGAAACTATATGGACTGACTTTCACTTACCAGCCATTTCTTGGAGGTGAAAGTACAAAAAATGAATATGAACATAGATAATGAATATGATAAAAAAAACACAAATTCTGCTGTTTTATACATTTTGATTTTATGTAGGGAACAGCAGATATTTTAAATTTATATTTTAGATTTGGTCCCAAAATAAAAGTTGTTCAAATTCGTCATTAATTTAACCCCCCAAAAAAAGCACAATAAGTCAGCTTGTATATTATGTTATGGACTTATAAACACAAATAATGTTAATAAATTCTCCACATACCTCAGACCTAAACACCAAGTTATTCTCATGCTTCTTCTTCTTCTCATGTTTCTCGACCTTCGGCTCAATATCCTTCACATGTAGACTGAGCAGACTGGAGGCAGCTACACCTGACACGATGCACATCACTGGAGCCAGCACCAGCATGAGACGGACCATCACACCCTGCACATGAGATCGAGGGATCAAGATATGTCGGTGGTAGTAGTGATAAATAGTGGTGATAGTGGTATATCAGCGATCAAAGTGTCAAGAATCATGGGCGGAGTCAACGGAGGTTTTGCTCGACATTGACTCGACGCGCTCAAGCTTTTTGTGTCATCATAAGTTTCTGTTTTTAAAGACAGTATTTCAGGGTAGCTTGTAATTGGGAATTATGTTTGGAATGAAGATCCTAAGCAGCTTGCGCTAAGAGTTAACTGACAGAAATCGTCACGTAAGGAAAAAGCATGCCTCGAGGCACTGTATAACCTCAATTTTATTCTAAACTAGCTGTCCGCCGCGGTTACACCCGCGTCTTTGGTTACTGCTCCGCTCCCGTAGGTCGTAGCGTGATGGTATATAGCCTATAGCCTTCCTCGATAACTAATCTATCTAACACTGAAAGAATTTTTCAAATCGGACCAGTAGTTCCAGAGATTAGCGCGTTCAAACAAACAAACAAACAAACACTGCAGCTTTATAATATTAGTATAGAAGTATAGATACGCGTAAATGTTAAACTTATTTTTTGTTTTAATTCATACGGGATTTCGTTGCTGACGGGGATGCCCCGACCGCAGCATTAATTTATTATGAGAAGGGAAAAAAGGTGACTCTCGGAAGGCGCGCTGACAGCTAACGGTTGGATTGCGGTCAGGCTAAAAGCAGTGTCGGAGCGGTACCCTTACCCTAAGACCTGTATTTACCCTATAAAGTAAAGTACTTACCGCAAAGTAAATACTGAGCACTCCATACAAGATAATGAAGATATTGGCATCTGTCAACTTGCTGAAGCAGAAGTACAGTCCAGCGGGGAACAAGAACACGAGCACTTGCAAGTCGAAGTAGAACGACGACCACGACGTCGGCTGATGCTCAGAGACCGATGCTGTGGGGAAATGGGACTTGTTAAGTGTTGATAAGGTTTTATTTTGATTGTTACTCGTGTTTTATTACAAAAATACATTATGAATGAACATGATACTTACCAATTATAGGGATATGGTTTTTAGCATAAGACGGATCCAGCAGAGAGTAGAAACGTCCAGTCCATGGTGAGATTTTACCTATAATAATAATTACCAAAATTAAGTATGAAAGACATACTTACATAAATTTTATTTTTACACATTAATATTTTCAATTTAACACTTTCTGGTAACCAGAAATTTCAATTGAACTCAATACTTTGCGGTGAATCTAATATTTGAGACAACATAATTACGCCTGAATTTACTGAAGAGGTAGGCAGAGATGTAGAACCCTTCCCATAGCTATGCGCGAATGCAACAGTACAGGGATCGTGTGAGTATATTTGGCTATAACATTTAAAACTTGTTTTTGTAAAAAAGAAACGTTAAAGTTGGAACTTTGGCCTTTAATATCTTTGTTACCAGAACATAACAATTATTGTAATGATAGGAACAACATTTGGCGTCATTCAGCGTGTCATTACACCATTTATAAATCTTTTAAACATACCAGTGAGTGTGAGAGCGACTAAGGCAGTTCCTAACGTGGCCAGTAAGGTGGTCAGCAGAGCTTTGAACAGCAGCTCGAAGTTGGCCGGAGATAAGTGCTCGCGCAAGTACTGGGTGAAAGCATACAGCTGGCAGAGACCGAAGGTTCCTAAAGCCTGTGAAGCAAAGAACATTGTTGGTGAACCATGGGTATGTTCGTTAGTAACATAACATCACGCCTGTAATCCCCGAAGGTTTAGCAGGCAAGGCAGAGGTGTACCCGTTAGTAGACCTACAGTTCGCCAGTTATATTTAAGTCCCATGTGATAGAGGGGGGAGCATATTGCCATCAACCTGGCCTTCCTGTTAGAAAAACCCATCCATTAGTACACCCACATTTTGCAGGTTATATTTAAGTCCCATGTAACAGGGGCGAGCCTATTGCCATCAACCGAGCACAAATCCAGACTCCGAGGCTGCTACTGAGAAATTCTCGATGGAAAAACCCAATAACACTTTACCCGACTTGGGAATCAGCAGAGACCGATTCACACGGATTCCGAAGAATCAGATTCGTGCTAGTTCCGTTCCGCGGCGATGTCTTAAACGAAAATATACTGCCATGTTTATCTTTTATAATATGTGTGAAGGTGTTTTGTTCTGAATATTTACATAATAATGAGTAGGTAATCGATAGTAGGTATTTCGGATCGTTTGCCAATAAGCTGAGTCACAGTCATATTTAGCTGGCTATCCAATATTGATAATATACGACACAAAACGTTATGCAGGCGCACATTCGTAACGTAATACTTTCTTCGAGTTTATTCACCTGTATGCCAAGCACAAGGGTCAGCAATTTACTCGATATTTATGTTGTATTTTAGTTCATTATCAATTATTCAACGAAAACTGCTAGAGCAACAATATTGTTGTTCTGTCATCTGACGAAAGATGCCCGTTTATCTATAGGCTTTATAACATTACGCTACGACAACGAGCGATCAGCGAAGTAGTAGGTACATTATACAATACATAACCGATTATGCATTAGTGTGTGAGTTGTGAGTGTTAGCATTCTAACGATGATACAGTCGACGCATCTTCCGGGTAAGATATGCGTCCACCAAAACAAACCCGTTGACTGCTGGCGAGCATTCGCTACGCCAATCCCGTAGTGCGGCTGGATACACAGTTGGTGTGTTCGCCGTAGAAAAACACATAAGGTTGTGTCGCGCCGCACTTGCGTTTTTTAATAGAAACACAAGCTTTCCCGCAGTCAACGGGTTAACAAATCCAATCCCTTATACAAAACGTTGTACATACTGAAGATTGGTACATTCCATCAACTAGTCATTCCTCATTAACTCACCAGCATATGTTCGGAGCTCTGCACCGGCTGGAAGCCCACAAACGAGATCTGCATCGACAGTATGGTCCCGACGCAGTACAGCGTGCTATACGCGACGTACACGCGCGCTGAGAACCGACCCAGCAGCATGAGGGCTAGCACGTGGAGGGGGATCAGGTTGATTAGGAACACGTAGCCACCCCATGACGACACCTGTGGGAGATAGGGCAAATTAGTCAAGCTTTTCTTTTATAGAAATTGGCCGTCACGGGACGCGCGGCAACAAAAACAGTTTTTAAATGCTTTGCGGCGTTATCGTTTCAGTGATAAGATTTCTTTTAATGGTTATTACTAACAAATTTGGTTTAGTCGTTTGACTTGCGACAGAGCCGCGTAATGAGTTTTGTTCGTGCGCGTTCTATTATCTACTAGCTGTCCGCCGCGGTTACACCCGCGTCTTTGGTTACTGCTCCGCTTCCGTAGGTCGTAGCGTGATGGTATATAGCCTATAGCCTTCCTCGATAACTAATCTATCTAACACTGAAAGAATTTTTCAAATCGGACCAGTAGTTCCAGAGATTAGCGCGTTCAAACAAACAAACAAACAAACACTGCAGCTTTATAATATTAGTATAGATATCTGTGCCAAATTTCATCAAGATCCGTTCAGCCGTTCTAGCGTGATTGAGTAACAAACATCCATCCATCCATCCATCCAAACTTTCGCATTTATATTAGTACTGAGATGGCTAGGTATCTAATTAATGGCATTTTTCATAGTCAGTTAAAATCAAAGCCATATTGATTATTAGGAAGCAAAGCTTGTTTAAAAGAAAATGTATGACAGAGCAAAAACCAAAAAGTTCAATGTAAACTTTTTGGTGTGAAACTGTCATCTAAATATTCTGTGACTGGCTGGAAAGATTTCTGAGTTATAATCAGAAATCTTTTTTATTGAAGTATATAGCCAATCAGTACTTATCATACAATAATAATGGCTAACGCTAATCAATATAATCTTGTTTAATAGACACTAACTGGAGTAATAGATTATGATTTAAATCACATTAAGTTGTTACTTACATTAAATAGTCAGAGTTACTTATAATCATTAATTTTTTCTACTTTATAATGTTTCTTTCTTTCATTCTCTTACAATCATGTTTTTTATTAATATTTTTCAGGCTCCATTTTTTTGTGTTTCTTGGTAACTTGTATCAACAAGATACAAGTTACCAAGTACTACATAGTCCAACTTTAGTGTATCATCCATTAAGACTTTGCTTTGCATGCAGTTTTTTTTTGCATACTTCCAATTTACTTTTCTTTTTTACTCCCTTTTGTATAGTAATAGTGTGCTGTGACATTAGTTATATGACAATTCAATTGACTAACCATATTTATTGGTTTCATAGCAATAAAAAATTAAATTTTAACAGTTAATCATGTCATTTCAGAGAATTTGTCCTAAAATTATTGGTTAACGGTGTGTACACGCGTTTTATCGACGTTTATCATTATTTAAAATTAGAATAGAACACTCACCATGTAGAAATACGCAAGAGCTGTCATAGTAGCCCACAGGATAGTACCGGTGTTGACCGCTTTAATCCAGAAGTAGTAAGTGAGCAACATGCAGAATATGGCAATCCCTTCATTGTCGTAGCTGCCTGCGACTGAACGACTGATGTAGCCAGGTACTATGGCTATCATGGCCGCAGCCACGAGACCTGCTCCATCATCCTGTTTGGGATAAAGTGGAATTAGTAAGAGTTTAAGTTTGATTATTATAATTTGTTTTAACTGTGGTAGTAAATAAATAAATAAATTTATTTCCTGTATGTTTTTCTTTTTCAAAAAGAGAATAATCAATGGCTGTAAGCACTAATGAATTAAGTTGAAAAGTTTTATGTTTATTACAGAAATTGTTGAAATTATATAATTTTAAAAGCGTGAATCTACAGTATTTTAATTTAAATATTTTACTACACTTTTTCCACTAGAATTTGTAAACATTTACGTAAAATATTTTTATATTCTACTGATAATAGCAGTCGGTGCCTATAAAACTTTAAGTGTTACCAGTACATACTTGAACTTACCTTCAATTCCTTGGTCAGCAGATAAGTGACAATAGTAGTGAGTGACGAGAAGAACGGTGCGAGGAAGACGCACACGTTTCTGATGTCTATGGTGATGTTTAGGAACTGCATTATATTGTATAGAGTGGTGGACGTGACCATCAGACCAGGGTAGATGGTACCTGCAAACAATAATGTCGAAGGGTGGAACAAAAAATGTATCAAGTGACAATTCAGTCCTGTTTTATATCCAATCTTATTTATATACACCTAAGGTTGAATATTTAACACAACCAAATTGTCACTTGACACATTTTGCCTTTTACCCCTCTATATACACTCACCCACGCCATGTTTGCAATAATAAATGATTTGATTTGATTTTTAGATTTTTAGACCTCGCTGCAGATTGAAAGAGCAAATCTATAGGTCTACTTTAAAAACTTACCACCAATGATACGTCCCAGCGGATACCATGCTCTATCGTCGAACCAGTTGTGGAAGTTATAGAACCCTTCCTCAGTGAGGTATCTGGTGGTCCTATAATTGAAGTAAGGGTCGAACTCGTGGATGACGCTCTCAAAACGTAGCACGGAGAATAGACGCGTTCCGAAGGCTGAAAAAATAGATTTTAAATTAGACAGTCTGATTATTGGAATATTATATTAAGAACAGTGTGGACTGTGCAAATATTTGGAAATTATGGAATTTTTTTTCGGTGTATATGCTGATTGGTACGGCTTCCGGCAATATTAAACTGCTGTAACTGTACTGTACCCTGAAGCCTAAAATACGCCCGGGTGCCGGTTTTCTATATTGAGGAATGTTAGATCCCAAAGTGATACATACTGTTATCTTAAAGTTACAAACAAAGCACAAAGATATATCTGATAAAAACATAACACATTGCGGTTATGTTTTCCTAAAATCGCCACATTTTATCGCCATTGCTTATCACAATACGACCACGTAAGTCATAAATAAAATCGATCTAATTCATATTTTATCGAAAGGACACGGCATTGTATCGCTCTAATACATATGTAAATGCTTATTAACTTTCAAAAATACTCACATAGTATTGCTGCCATTGACAAAACAGCTAATTTTAAAAATGTTAGTTGTTTGTCAGACGATAGCTGCGGGAGCCTCGTTTTGGCTTGCGTCTCCACCGTCATTTTCGGTTTGTTATAATTTATTTTACTGTAATATTACACATAAATAGCGCTGTAGATTAAGTATTTATTTTAAATTAAAAAATGTTTCTAGTTTCGCCGGCAACCTATCCTTTTGATTTTTCGGCGACGCGAATTGACAGATCATGAGCGGCGTGGCATAATTTGTTGCCATAGTAAAAAGTAAATAAAGAAAAGCTTTTGATCAATATTTTTTTGTTTTGTAATAAATTAAGTGGCAATAGCAAACAGTTTATATAGTCTGAAAAACGTATTAATTGTTTATTTATTTAATTAATCAAAATGTATCGTGAAGAAGAGATTGAATTTATTATGGCATCTATGGAACTCAACTTTAATTTTTTGTCAAGAAAGAGAGCACTGACTAAGCAGCGGCTGTCACTGGCTGAGACTAGGGATGCGTACCTAAACATCGATTTCTCATTTATGAGAAATCGATGTTTACGCATTATTACGCATTATTAGAACATTAATTTATAAATGTTCTAATAAAAGTGTCGATAAAGAAATGTGATCAGTTCACATATTATTTTCTTTTCGATTTTTTTCAACAAGAAATACATCAATAGCAGTCGGTGGCATACAAAAGAATAAAACTAATGGTATTAAAAAAAGCATATGATTGAAAAGAATAGTTACAATTTTTTAAGGGTACCTAT
This sequence comes from Hoplodrina blanda, assembly GCA_949316365.1. Classification (NCBI taxonomy): domain Eukaryota; kingdom Metazoa; phylum Arthropoda; class Insecta; order Lepidoptera; family Noctuidae; genus Hoplodrina; species Hoplodrina blanda. The sequence continues at coordinate 14,780,153 of OX438580.1, read as the reverse complement.
CTCGTGCATTTTGATAGATTTTCTGCATCCTTATGACTTGGCGAACCACAATATTGATTTATCGATACCATAGCAAGCTCCCAAGTATTTGACAACCATATCGAGAGATGCTAATGACAGGATTGACAGGAGTACAATCAGTTAAAGATAAAATGACATCTTTAGCATTTATTTTGTTTTATCTCTTTTCTGTTTAAAACAATTCTGTAAAGCTGTCTCAAGTTACGATAAAATTAGATCTATATGTCATTCCTTGATACGGAGGAAGTTCATTCGGATACAAAAAAATCTTTCTTGTTCTCATGTCGTTGTCGTTTCCTTGAAATAGTTTCGGTCGGTGCCCGTTGGTCGTTGCTTCCGAGACCACGTAGGTAGTTATAATAAAATAGTGCAAATACCTGTTGCAAGAACCCAGGAATTTGCAAACACCTGTATTTAAGTTTAGTTCCAGTTCAAAGTTAAATTATCGTGTGAAAGAATACGAGATAAATCTGTTCACAGAACAGTTCCGTAAGTGACTAATAAGTCGGAAGGAAGAACGTCTTGGAATTGAAGTAATGAACCGTGCGAAAAAATAAATAGTGGTGTGAAAGTATTTGGCGCGTTATTTTTATGTGATGTCTGACGGAGATCCATCTCTCGAGGAAGATGTGCCAAAACCTCTGCTTGAGAGGGTAGAGGAAAATGTGTTTACGCCGAAGATAGCGACTCCTATCTACACGGGAGGTGTGAAGCTGCAACACAAGAGATCTGACGCCGGGGAGACAGAGTCCTTCCTATCTGACGCACAAAGGAATGAGCTTGCATTTCAACAACTCTTCCAAGATGGTGATGCAGATGGAGCATTTCACAAGGTATTTCCTTTTTAATCTCTTGGCTGTATAACTTGTTGACAAAGGCATTGAAAAAAAATTAAGGCTATGAATCATTCTTGCTTTTTTCTCACTAATCTTTCGGTTTTTGGGCTAGAATTTTTTGTACCTAGCCAGAGCAATTAAAAGACTTATTGCTATCTTAGTTTTATCTGTAACTTTGCTTTCATGACTGTAAGCAATTAACTCATTCACGGTGGTGTATACAATGCCTGTATTGTAGAACAGTTTTTATTTATTTATTTAATAATTTACAATAAATATTAAAAGTCAAAGGTCATCATGGTATTATATGGTTTAAGTTAAGTAGGTATGTATGTGGAACATGTTGGTTTTCACTCTTATAAATAAAGGTTATTTTTGCATAAATATTTTAACAAAATTGCTTAGGAATATAATATTACTATTTTAATTATTTTTTTTTGTTAGATCTAAACTGAATAAAACTACAGGCAGTCTAGCAATTTAAGCATACTGATGAGCCACTGGTTGAGTTATTTTTTTACAAAAAAAAATAAAAACTTGCTTGCAACATTGAGTAAATTATTCTAATTTTAAATAAAAAAAAAACATGAAACCTATTTTTGTTTCCTGAAGTTCTTTGTAAATGTTGAGTCAAGGCCAAAACAGAAAAAAAAACTAGGTATTTTTACCTTTTTCCTCCACTTGATTGTTGAAAACACAACTATTTTTGCATGTGATCAAACTAAATGTGGTTTTAGATAATAATTATTATAATAATGGTTCATCAACACTAAAGTATGTGCAGCTGGTTATTTTAAATAATTAGCTTACTATTGATAATTACTCATTGACTAGGTAAATGTTTTCATGTTATAAGTATTGTAAATTTGTTTAAACAAGAAGTAGTTATTTTGTTAAACAATAACATACAAAACTTAAAAGTCATTATGACTAATAAGGGGTAATAATAATTTCCGACATGACGCGTATTGTTAGGCGATTCCTCTCTAAAGGACCTTGACCACTGATAGCTAAGACACTGCCAATATCAGTGAGCTAAGTAATTTTTATATTTTTAAAAGCTTTAATTTTTTTTACTAATATTTAAAAATATTATTTAAATATTAAGTATTTTTTTATGCAATGAAAAAATAGAAATTTAATAATAATCTGATGGAACTAAATGGATCCACCTTTTAATTTACTAAAATCACCTGCTCCATACATTTATATACGCATAACTTTTTAAAATGTAGGGAATAGCTGACTCTGTTCGCAATTTTAAATGTTGGTTGTGTCATAAATATAGACTAGAACAAATCTAATTCTGAAGGGAGGTGGCCTGGCTGGAATCGGACAACTGTCCCATCGGACTACGAGTGAGGGAAGAAATAGTGCACCTGTTTTTGTGCACATATTTGTGCACTATAAAATCTCCTATACTGGCTTGTTTTCATTGAAACTCGACACTGTGACCAAAATCAGCCTAGGGAATATTATTATTACTAACTACACACTACACTTCTTTAAAATATGTCCTTTTAGGCCTGGAATTGCGATAATACTTTGCGAACTGTTGTTATGCAAAATATAGTTAAGTACATCCATAGTAATGTTTTCCTCTAATAGATTACATTGTGACTTAAATAGGTGACCTGTTACAATTTTCTTTGTATGTCAATGTTAATTGAAATGTAAAACGATCATGCAAATAGATAGGTAATACAGAAGGTCTGTTCCACAGCAAAAATGTGGTTATAAAGATCAGTGGGTGTCTGATCTTTATAACCACATTTTTAGTATTTTTTTGTTTAGTTAGTAATAATTACCTACAGTGATATTGGATTATGTTCATTATTCGCGCGATGTTAGGACTTACAGTCGCTCGTTTCGTATTTTACAAAGTCGTGTTCCGTAACATAACGATATAACAGAGTATGCCTTTACAGTTTTGCGCAAACATAAAGGCAGTAAGATTGACTCAAAGATTACTATAAGATACCGGGTAGGTTGATTGTTAAGCAGTGCTACAGGGCCCGATCTAGCTATTTAGCCGCTCCGGGCAAAATTATATTTGCTGCCCTTTACACTAACACCATAATAAGTCATGAGCTTGCTATTCCAAAAATGGGATGATATATAATTATGTGATATTGTTTTAATTGTATAATATTCAAATACGTTAGTCTACTATGGTTTCTGAACAAGTTTACACAAATTCATGAGAGTATATTGAACTTCGTGCAACCGCCCGTCACACTAAATTTTGCCGCTCTAGGCATTTACCCGGCCGGCCCCCCCCCTTAGATCGGGCCCTGCAGTGCTATTCTGTAAAAATCTCCCTCGATGAAAGGTCGAGTGAGCTTGACGAGTCAATCTCTAATATCAATCATTCGGTCTCCAAATTTGCTGCCCCTAAAAATCTGCCACCCTCTACTCTTTATTTAGCCTGCTGGTAAATCTGCCACTGTCAAGTAGGATGATAGCTCACCTCATGATCACTTCTCCTAAACTCATCCTATGGAGATTCTTACAGAATAGACTGACAGAATAAGCCCTTAGGTAAGCCTTAAAATTTTACGCGATAAACTTAATTTATTCTTAGATAAAACAGTAAATTAAAGCAGCTTTTTTTATTCTTTTTTCGTTTGCCCCTTATCTGAGATTTACCCCATAATCTTCTACTTATTCGTAATTGTAAAAAAGCGTAAGGTCACTCACCAAACACGAAATCTCAAGAACTACTTGACCTTCAAAGCTAAAATTTAGCATGTAGGTAGTTTATAGGTAGGAGGCGACGCGACGGCTAAGAACAGACGACTTGAGACTTGCACGCCGTCGAAGTCCCGAGCGAAAGCAAGTAAAAGTAAATTTAGTAAAATTTGTAACGTAAAATAAGTATGTAAAATGCTTGTTTTTTTGGTTTGTTACATTCGCCACGCTAATCTCAATGGTGCTTAGCCAATAAAGATAAGTGCTGTTAGTTAGCACTCATTACTTTACTATAAGGGCTAGCACACACTGTCATACTAGCGCACGCGATTATTCAATGTTACAATTGTCTCGAGATCGGCTACCTTATCGCTTCCCATGGGGGTCGTAGAAAATGAGTATAGGTAGTACTAAAGACACGGGAGTATAGGGAACTTGAGTATATTATCTTACTAGCTGTTGTCCGCGACTTCTTCCACCTAAATTCGGACCCCCGTTTCATCCCCTTAGGGGGTGAATATTGTAAAATCCTTAGCGGACGTCTACTAACTATAAACTACCTCCCTGCCAAAGGAGATCGGACATTTTAGTATGGACCTTGGTCCAAATGGCGTCGGCTGATGAAACCTAGTCCATATGATAGTTCATGAGAGTAGGATATTTTTATACTATGGGCACCATAAAATTGGCCTATGGAGAAAAAAGTTATACAGTCCAGAAAAATGGTACATTGTAGACGAACAATTCCGATTACTTGAAGACGCCTTAACCGATTTCGAACATTCTTTATTTATTTGAAAGGGTATAACTGCCCAAGTAATCCCGTATAAATATTGCTATGATCTGATAATGAATTACGGAGATATGGAAAGGAACTCCTCATAGAATCATAGCAGAGCAGTCGCAACAAGTAAAATTGCTTTGTTTATGGAAAGTGGTAGAAGGGGGGTCGACATACCCCCTTCTCCCTCTTTCTTCAGTCAGTCATCAACTACACGTATAAACAAAGCAATTTTACTTTTGCGACTGATCTACTATGATTCTATGAGGAGTTCCGTTCCATATCTCCAAAGTTCATGATCAGACCATGGCAATATTTCCATGGGATTACTTGGGAAGTATAGTTAAGTATACCCTTTCAAACAAATAAAGAATTTTCCAAATCGGTTCAGGCGTCTTCGAGTAATCGGAATTGTTCGTCTACAATATTTTCATTTTTCTAGACTGTATAACTTTTTTCTCCATGAGCCAATTTTTTGGTGCCCATAGTAAAAAAATATCTTACACTCACGAACTATTATATAGACTAGGTTTCATCAGCCGACGCTACTTGGGACACTTCCGCCCGGAGGCAAACTTTTTTATTGTTCGTCTACAATATTTTCATTTTTCTAGACTGTATAACTTTTTTCTCCATGAGCCAATTTTTTGGTGCCCATAGTAAAAAAATATCCTACACTCACGAACTATTATATAGACTAGGTTTCATCAGCCGACGCTACTTGGAACACTTCCGCCCGAAGGCAAACTTTTTCATTGTTTGTCTACAATATTTTCATTTTTCTAGACTGTATAACTTTTTTCTCCATGAGCCAATTTTTTGGTGCCCATAGTAAAAAAATATCCTACACTCACGAACTATTATATAAACTAGGTTTCATCAGCCGACGCCACTTGGAACACTTCCGCCCGAAGGCAAACTTTTTCATTGTTCGTCTACATTTTTATTTTTCTAGACTGTATAACTTTTTTCCCCATAGGCCAATTTTTTGGTGCCCATAGTAAAAAAATATCCTACACTCACGAACTATTATATAGACTAGGTTTCATCAGCCGACGCCACTTGGACCACTTCCGCCCGTTCTCCTTTCATCTTTATACGTCAAGCGGTTTTCGATTTTTCGTGATGAGTTTCGCTTCTAAATATTTAGATACTCGTATTAGATTCAGTGGTTCCCAAAGTTGATTGGACAGTGACTCACCTAACAAAACGTTTCAAATTCGGGATTTATCTCTTGGTTTTCATGAAGGAAAATGGGTCACAACTATATGAATGAAGGACTGTTCAGAGTCCACCTAATATTTGCTTGCGACTAGTGTTGCCAGTTATCCTGATTAGGTACGTCCCGATTTTCGGGAGTCTGGTGACATGTCCCGATTCACCCTTGATCGGGACGCCCAATGTCCCGTTTTGCCACTAATCTCCATAGTCTACTTTTTTATTCATAATATTGTCCGGTCAGTATCTGCAAGCTATTGCTATCTTCTTCTCGTGTCGTTAGACTCAAATCTTGTCCGACCAATATTGAGCAGCCTGTATAGCTCTGTCATTGGCCTCAAGGTCTTGGATGGTGCAGGTGGTAGTGCACGACGGGCAACTGAGGAGGTGACGCATGTCCTGTGATGGTGCTCCACACTGGTACTCCGTTTGGGATGGGTGAAGAAAGATTGCTATACAACAAAATCACGCTTTCTTATTTTCTAACCAAACTCACAAAATGATGAGTAACAAAAACCTATTTTGTTCTCTTAACCATTGTAACTGTCCCGATTTGGAAACCAAATCCCGATTATTTTAACCTTCCATTCCGAAGACACACTGCACCTGTCCACACTACTTGCGACCCCCTACTTTGGGAGCTACTGATCTAATAGCATAAGATACACTTGAGTATTATCTAATAATAAGTAGCACAATGATAAATGATAGCCACTTGACATAATATTAAATGTTATCGGTTAAGTGCCTACGTTCTTTATCATTGTTCCGGTGTCTATTGATTGATTTACAAAGCAACGGACGCGGTAACGTCCATTGCGAAAAAAATCTGATGTAGGTATTTTGTCGAATTATGCGAATAAATAAATAAATAAATAAAATAAATATCTCGGGACAACTCACACAGGGCCATCTGATCCCAAGCTAAGCAGAGCTTGTGTTATGGTAACCAGACAACTGATATACATACTTATATAATTTATAAATACATAAGTACATACTTATTATAGATAAAATGATAATGTAAAATGTATGGGTCAGCTCCATTTTTGTTGTTCAAAATGATGAGTAGGTAGAGGTAGATACAATGACCCCAGTAGAGTGTTCTGGTAAACAAAAAATGAGGTTGCATACAATAATACTTATTATAAATGCAAAAGTAACTGTTTGTTACACTTTCGCGGCGAAACCACTGAACAGATCTTCATGAAATTTGGTACAGGGTAAGCTTGAAGCCCAAAAAAGGACATAGGCTACTTTTTAATCCGTGTCCTCGTCGGCGTCCTCGATAATTGAGATTAAAGCGAATGAGGTCGCAGGCCAAAGCTAGTTTTTTCAATAAAACAAAACAGCTTTTTTGTTCGAATTTCTACATTCGATAATATTTTAAATGTCGGTTATCGCGGACGCAGACGAAGTCGCGGTATAAAAAGTAGCCTTCGTCCTGCCTTGGGGTTCAAACCAACCCCGTTCCAAACATCAAATTCGGTTCAGCGGTTTAGTCGTGAAAGCTTTACAGACAGACAGAGATACTTTCGCATTTATTATATATTTATATTAGTAAGGATTAGGAACTGATAAATCTGACTTGTTAAAAATGGTGACAGACACTTATTTGGTCCCTCGATTCGCGTGGGAAGACATGGGGTAGACGTGACAACTATGAGGTCACTGACTACTGGATAGACAACGTGTACGAAACAATAACATTTATATAAAATAGATTTATTTAAATATTCGCCAGACACATGTATGTTTAATGCTTTGTTTCGGAATCGCCTGACTCGTGCGCACACGCAGCATGATGAGATGTTGAAGACGGTTTCTTTTAAGTCCTCAAACAGTCGGTAAATCTCGTAAGCGTAACGTGAGAAAACAAGATTTAATAATCTCAAAAATTGCTAGAGAAAAAAAAACACGTTCTTATTTAAAAAAATTGTAGACACTTATGTGAGTGGTGAAAAGAACTCTCGTTTTTGACGTTGACCTTAAGTTTCCTAGCGACTGACATTTGGCTGCAATACCAGTGTTATGTAAATAATGCACAGCCAGCGAAGTCTTCAGACAAGTCGACAGCGGGAAGTCGCATTGTGTGCACTTTACCTTAACGTATTTGCGTGCCGATTAAAATTTACTCACATTCAAACTTCGAACAGTACTAAACAGTCGTCAATACATTTCTAAAACTAAAATCAATAATATTTGAATAATGTATTACTGAGACAGACACAAACTGCTATGTGTAATATCTGTGAAAAGGTTCAATGCAACTTGATAGATAACTCGTATCTCTAACTAAAATTCTAAGATCGTTGATCAAACACAGATGATTCAGTCTCAAGTCTGCTTTGAACAGTGAACGAAGCAAGGTCAGTCGGTACGTGTTAGTAATTTAAGAGTTTTTGCAGTTTTTGTGAGCCATACAGTGATAATGAGGTGATTTACTGAAGGTCTGTGTTCAATAATTCTGTGTACAATTAACAACTTCTGTAACAATTCCATGTATGAGGGTGTAATCGCGAATTGTACTAATTTTCGTTATCTACGCTGAATCCTTTAGTGTTGTTGAACCATTGTCGTTGATCTCTAATTCAATAATGAGTCTTACTTGTAAAGGTAAAGACTTCAATTTAGCTTAAGAATCGACAAGAAAGTGACTGATTCGCTTACTGTTTTGGGCCAGACGGAGAGGGACGTGCAGGAGGAAAACGGGGAGCTTCAGGCGATGTCAGTCCTCAGCACATACCAGGACAATATATCGCAGGACATGAACACCGACCGGTGAGTGATACGTCTCACTATGCAATGCAAATGAACCACTCGCTGACGTTTACATGAGTCACCGTCGATTTTGGCAGGTATTCTGTATTTGTTGTGACTAAAACAAATGTAGACTGCAGCAAAACGATTCGTTTTAGCCTTTTTGTGTTGGAAGAACTGAATTTCTTTTGTAATTAATATTACCTAATTTGTTTTCTCTTCTATTAGGTTATGTAACTCGTTGAACTTGCTAACAAGTAAAGAGAGCGTTTCTTTTTCTTTTCACATAACATTACGCCTGTAATCCCCTAAGGGTTAGGCAAAGTTGTACCCATTAGTACACCCACATTTCGCCAGTTATATGTATTTAAGTCCCATGTAAGGGGCCAGCCTATTGCCATCAACCGGTCACAAATCCAGACTCCGAGGCTGCTACTAAGAAAGTCCTGATGGAAAAACCCAATACACTTCGGCAGATTTGGGATTCGAGCCCAAGACCTTTCTTTTTTATTTCTTTTCTTTTTTGAAATTAGAATTTAGTGTTAGAGGTGGGTTTCATTGCTAGGTCATGAATACTCCCACCTACATAGTAAGTATACTATGAAGGTCGATTCTCACGATTGCCCTTGTTTTTAGGGCCATTGTAATACCTATACGTGTCTACTATAATTTAGTAAGCTGAAGACATGAAAGTGGAGCCCAGTTATTGTTTTTCCAATGTCGAAATACTTTCTATGTTCGAATGTACCTACCTAATTCTATTCTGTCGGGAAATATGTGGCCTTGATAAACACGCCAATTTTTTTTTGTATTCAATTCCCTAATGTCACTTTTCCTGTCAGAGTTATCGTTTTATTTTATGTCATTCCCTTTTAATATGTTAAAAACAGGACTTGTTTTAGTAAGTTTTGTTTTTTATTTTGTTCAAAGATACCACGAGTTTATATCAGCATTTCTCTTTTATTTCGTTTGCGTATTAAGTACTTAAAAGGTAATATTTATAGTTTTGAATTTTTATTGAACAAATTCAGATATTTCCAATACAAAAGAGCTTAACGAATTGGTTGACTATCACACTATTACGGAAAGTTAGGTAAATAACTTATAAATAAAATAGCATGTATACAACAAATTAATACCTACACAAATGTTCAATCACTAACTATTTATAATGATTAATATAAATTAATTATTTTTAATGGCAATTTGTATTTTAATTTAATTAAGGTTGGTGTACCAATTTACGAAAGGAAAGTTGGAACTTACATTTTAATTAATAATCTGGTTTTAGATAACATGTGAACAATATTATTGTAATTCATAAAAGCATAGGGTTAGTAGTTTTGATTTACTAAAGTAACTGTCGACTGTCTATCAGACGAGTTTTTTAAACATGCACCTGAAACACAAAAATCGGTTCAAATTATTTTTCTGCTGACATTTACTTTCGGTTTATCAAAAGAAAAGTTATGATGACAGGTTGTGGATAATTCCGTCAACCAATCAGCAGCTTCCGCGCACTTGACAATATGTCGGAGTAGTTTATCGTTTGTTAAACCGGAGGTTAATAATCTGAAATAATTTTATTGGTACGATTTTTATTTGTTCTGGTACAATTGTGTTCAATTTCTTTCTCACTGGTTTCATAGCTGTGTGACTGTTCACCTTGACGTTGACTGTAAAAAATAACGTCAACGAGTGTGTTTGCAAATACTAGGTATATAATATAAGTATCTATGAATGGTTCGCCTATGTATGCTAAATGCTTACGTCACTGTTCTGTGAATTTGTGTTCTTGTATGTCGATGAACTTCCTGTTTAAATTATATTTCAAGTAATTTTTGGTGTTGTGTACAAATTATTCTGATAAGTCGCTTGTACTTAAATCCGGTGGTCTATATTTTTAAATGAAAATATTTTTAAAATAAATGAAGGCTAAATTACATATTTTTTTCAATAATAATGGCTGCCAAACAAAGGAGCTTGGCATGTCTTTTCAAGTGGGAGGAAATCATAAGTGACGCTTCTTCAATTCGTTTCTATGATGGCACGGGTTATATTCTTCTAATAATAAACCTTAGCGACTTGGAACTAAGTTCATGATAGCTCGAACTTGTGCGTTGTCGTTCGTTTTGGTGAACTGTCAGACTTGTCACAGTCAATTGTCAAGTTGTCACATTTATCAAAACGCGACTTCGCGCGACCATTGGAACTTACCCTTAAATCTTGATGCATGTCGTTAATTCCGAAAATGGTTTTAATATCACAGGTGATGGTTTTCTGTATAATATTTATTTCATCGATTTCATCAAGTGTTTGTTACAACGGATGTCAAAGGCGTAAAGTTTCTATTTAGGATCATATTTATTTACGACGCGCCACGTTCGCTGAATAAACCGTGATTCCGGGGAAGTCGACAGCTTTGATATCGTTCCTTAAGTAATTTCAGAGAAACGTGATCAATAATAACACTTTCGTAATCTTCGTTTTTGTATGCCGTCTTTTGTTTCACTTATTTGTTTGTTATTTTGAGTGTCGTACCAGCTTAGGGCTCTTTCAATTTATGTGTTTGGTGCCGGACTGCTGCAGCGCTGCATTTATTTCAATTATGTCGCGATGTCCAATTTGTCAAACTTATAGCTGTGGCGCTGAACAAAAATAACGTGAAGATAGTTTTGTTTCGAGTAGGTAGATCTCCCTAAAAGTTAATTTGAAGGAGTTATATCATCGATTTTAGAATGTCACGGCTTTCGTGCCTAACGCCACATGCAAAAAAGAATGATGGCTCGGGAGACGTGCCATCTGCAACGAATCGGTTATACCATTTACAGGCACTTTTGATTGTCAAGTTACGCGAGGACTCAATTAAGCCGTTTAGAAAGTCGATACTCGATACAGAGACAAAAAACTTTTTTTGCAAAAAAAAATTATTAATTTGTTAATTTTTAGTGACATATTTTTGTCCGATTTCGATAAAATTTTCATGGGACCATTTGGGAAGTATAACCTTTCCAACAGAATTTTTGGAAGAGAAGAATTTTGAAATCGGTTGGCAAGCGACGGAGTTAAGCGCGAACAAACCTAAAAAAAAAAAAAATACAAACATCCGAATTGAGAACCTCCTCCTTTTTTAGAAGTCGGTTAAAAACTATTTTCATCATACTATTACCTAATACGTTAAAGCTGTAAGACAGCAACGGATTACCTATCTATAGTGTGGCCATTAGTGCTGTGCACTCCCTGAGGTATGCGCGCGGCGAGACGGGGGGGAGAATCGGCTGCTGCGCTCTGTCAGTCTGCCGCCGACGCTCACGGCGGTAGCTAGCATTTGTTTGTATCGGACTGTCTATGTCAGACGCACATAAGATAAATATTCAAAGATGGGTCGTGCGTTATCTCGTGATGTCAAGACCGTCATTTTTAAAATGGTCGAATATTTTAAGAAAAGAAAGTAGACAAAAAGCTTTGAATAGAATAGTGATGCGAATATTGCCAAAATCGTAGCGGAGGCAATTTTCAATTCAAATGTACTTTCTAAAGTTTATCTTGAATCTCTGACATCGGTGAAGGAAAACATCGTAAGGAAATCTGTAATTGTAATTAATATAAGTCTGGAATCGCCAATATTAAAGCTTTACATAAAATATTGTAAACCGATATCGTAAGATCAGACCGACAATATCGATCTCATGTGAACTCATGCACTTTTTTCTTCGCCTCCCACCTCGCCGCGCATACCTCAGGGAGTGCACAGCACTAATGGCCACACTATACCTAAAGGTTCAATAAAATGAACTGAACTTTGGCAGCGAGCCAGTAGGTAATGCCAGACTTATCAGTATTTATTTGAAAAGCGACGATGTGGATAAAGGTATACGATATTACAGAAACACATCTTCAAGTTAGTATTTAGTACTTCTGATTTGCTATTAATAAAGCTTTTATACAGCAATATAATATGTAGAATATAATCATACGAATATTATAAAGGGGTAAAGTTTCTTTTGTAAGAGGTAATATCCGGAAATACCTACCTACTGGTCCGATTCTTAAAATTCTTTTTTCAGATAAAAAGCTATAGCTATATATATATATATTTTTTCTTGGTATATTTGACTTCCACGCAGACGTTTACTTTACAAATAAATAAAATTGAAGCGTCTGTTTGTCAAAATAATAGCTTTCTTTACACGAACCTACAAAAAAAAAATACAAATTTTTTATCTGTTTGTTCAGGCTAATCTCGTAAACGGCTAGATCGCTTTTGACGCGACTTTCACTCGCAGAAAACCTATGATACTTTTACTTTAGAAAAATAATTAGGGAACCGCGACAAAAAAACGTCGCCGATAAGTCGGAAGCAGACATTCACACAGTCGCAAAGTCGCGGGTATCAACTAGTTTTGCATTTACATTTTAGTTACTACTAGCTGTCCGCCGCGGTTACACCCGCGTCTTTGGTTACTGCTCCACTCCCGTAGGTCGTAGCGTGATGGTATATAGCCTATAGCCTTCCTCGATAACTAATCTATCTAACACTGAAAGAATTTTTCAAATCGGACCAGTAGTTCCAGAGATTAGCGCGTTCAAACAAACAAACAAACACTGCAGCTTTATAATATTATAGTATAGATAATATGGTCAACTAATGATATAGGCAGTGGCGGCTGGTGGGTTATCGAACTGGTGGTGCACTTTACTAAAATATTAAAATTAGAAAATGCAACAAAACAAAAATTGACATTTTATATGTTTATTTTTTATACATTAAATCAATGCGACGACATTTTTCTGAAGCGGAATGTTCAATCACCTTTTTATTAAAATCGGGTATTAACACCATAGGTACTTACACAGTATAGAATAAAAGTTTTCGAAAAAATCGAAACAAAAACTAAAAACAATTACGGTAATATATTATGTAAATAAACAATAATTAACGCGTCACACATACAGTGAAACTTTATGTAGTCTGTTAACGAGATGTCAATCATGGCTGCCGCCGCGCGCGTCGTCGTTCGTCAATTCGTCAAACATCGGATGCTCTCGGCAATCCTCGGATCGCTCGTGCGGCGCTCGAGAACCCACTCATACTCGGTACATTTCTATGAACTATCTTCTGTTTCACGCGTCAGGCGTATTAACTCGTATCTCCTACAAATTATATTAGCAGTCCTCGTGCACTCGCCGAAGCGCACGAGAATTTGTCTTTACAGGAAAATAAGTCTTAATAGTTTAGTAAAGCGCTCAAACTGTTTCACCATAATTGGAGATTAAATTTTTTATACGTTTTTGTATGTTTAAAAATAACTATTAAAATGGTAATTTAAAAATAAAAATGAAGTACTTAATATTTTGTAATTTTTGATTTTTGAATTGGTGGTTCAGCGCACGAGCGCACTTAAGGTACAGCCGCCACTGGATATAGGTATTATGAGATATTCAGTGCCTAAAGCAAACAGTAGCAAAGTGCATAAGTAAATAATGATGACACAGTATACGTTACTTGTATGGATGTCTTGGCAGCCATTATTAGATTCTAATTAAATGACGTCATACAGAACCACAGCTTCGTTTTGCTACTAAATTGACCAATTGATTTCTGACTTTATTAATAATTGAAATAGATGTGTTCACTTTACTAAAGGGACTGTACTCACAGCGTGTATCATACAAAAGTAGTCTAAACATATTTGGTTGAATAAGTAATTAAATTCAATACAATTTTGCATTGTGTCATAAATTCGTAAAAGATAAAACTTTTTTTGAGTTACCGTGTATTATTTAGAAAGTAAACTAATTAAGTTATACGACGGGATACTAAATAATCATAAGCCTAGATACTCTAGATAGTAGTGCTCTTATTCTGTCTAATGATGTCTAAAAAAAGTCATGGACTTCAATAACTTATTAACCAAAATTTCAACTATTCTATTTATTATTTCAACTTTATGCAACAAACGGCACAAAGACAGATTTGCGTTAGGTAAGATTCAGACCAACCGGCTCGCATCGGGCCGGGCCGGGCGGCATTTTACAATGCGGTAAAGAACATTGAAATGTATCAACAGTAATTATAGTTCATATTTGCATGCAACTTTACCTCCGTCGATCGCGTCCGTCGGAGCCGTACGGATGCGTACGGCTGCCGCGGCATGCGTACGGATGCGTACGGCTGCCGCGGCATGCGTACGGATCCGTTCGGCTGCCGCGGCATGCGTACGGCTCCGTCCGGCTCCGTACGGCGCCGTGAGCAGCACTTCTGGGCGCTTGGAGTGCGTACGGACGCGATCGGCTGCCGCGGCATGCGTACGGATCCGTTCGGCTGCCGCGGCATGCGTTCGGATGCGTACGGCTGCCGCGGCATGCGTACGGATCCGTTCGCATGCGTACGGATCCGTTCCGATGCGGTCCGATCCGAGCCGGTTGGTTTGAATCTTACCTTAGGCATTAAATTCTCTGCCAATCATCTAAAGGTGGTAAAGAAATAACAAAAAAATATAATAATATACATAATTATCTAAAATAAAAACGCACACACATAATCATGTAAAACTAGATTACTTTTGTATTGAACACGCTGTTGATACAGACCCCACAAGAAACGTTGCAATACAAAACAGTGGACGCATATTCTCGCGACTAATCATTTTACCGCGTATTAACATTTTTATTAAAGCACATAGGTACCTAATGCCTCACTGGCACAGCAATATGTCCCCAAGTGTAAAATAATTTCAGGGACAATGGTAGCGAAGCCTCGACGCGTGCTGCCGAAGACTGTGTGTGTGGTGAACCTGCCACGAACCTTGGCCCAAACGGCAATGGCAAACCCCCAGCCAACCATTGCTCGTGAGTAATTTGGTCAAACATTTGATCAAACGATTTGTCTGCCTACCTTGGCGGAGTTTCACAGTCTTTGTAATATTATATTGGTTAATGTCTTGTCTTGTGTGGTGTTGGATAAAGCATGGGTTTGGCTAACAAATAACGTTTGGTTTCGTTTTAGTTTTCTTTGAAGGTGTATTCAAGCTTATTTGGACGGTGCGAGAAGTTGTGGTACATTTCCGTCGATGATCGGTCACTTTTGACACGACAGCCGCGCGGTCCCGCAATGTACGGCAAATCACACGATATTTCACGCATCGTGTAAATGAGGCTTTATTCATATTAATTTATTTGCACACCATAATGGTCCAGTAGAAAACCAGCGTCAGGCACAAGTGGTCTTGCATTTATGCTGAACTGGGCCTGTTTGACGCAGCTGTGGGCACACAATAATGTATTTTCTTATTTTTTTTTATTAAATAGCTTTTTCATTATTGTTTTTGTGTGCACATAGTCTGTGTCAAAAAACATTTTTTCTTTCTTGCATAAAAGATGTTACATAAGGTTATTATTACACAGATTTTTATTGAATCATTTGATGTAGTTTTGTTTTAGAGTTTTAAAGAGTAATGTAACTGACACAATGTGATTAAAAACTCATCAGTGTATCACCTATTTATTCTAATCATGGTACATCACAAGCAGACTTAATAATCACATGCTTAGAGGAAGGAAACTCGATCATTTCCCTAGTTGTGTATAATGTTACTCATCCATGATATAAAAGAACTACGTAAGTGTGTAATAATAACTGTGATTGGTGATGCGTCAACTGCCTATTGCGAACTGCAAATTCGGATATCACAATGTGTCGAAACCTTAGGGACTAAAATACTTGGAAAAACAATACTGGAAACAATGCCATTATTTTCCCACGTAGGCTGTAATAATTAATAGGGTTAAGAGTATTGCCTTTTTAGAATTCCGTACCCAATGGGTCAGTAGCCCTATTGATTCCGATTATCTGTCCATTTGTGCCTCTGTCACAGGGCTGTATCTTTTGAACTGTAATGGTAGACCCATTTTTGCAAACTGTGTAAATGCAGCTGTAACAACAAATAAAATAAGAAAATAATACATTTTTTTGCTTGATCTTAATATTGTATGGCGGTGCGGAACCCTTAATTTGCGAATCGTAATTAGCCGGTCTTTTTAGAAGTTGTTCAAAATATTCATTTAGTTTTACCATTATCCTCGAGTGTTTTAAAGATTGAACGTCTTTGGGTCGCTCCTAGCACCACAAAGTTTAAGATGGCTAAGGTACAGTCAACAAAACAGATAGGTGTGCAGGGTCGTCAGATATAGTTGAAGTTTTCTTAGAAACCGATGGATGTTTTCAAATGTAATTTAATTAAAAAAGTAGATAATAAATAGATCATTACTTAAGTTTAGTTTCAATCAAAGACATCCATCGGTTCCTAAGAAAACTTCAACTATATCTGAGGACCCTGCATACCTATCCGTTTTGCTGTGTGTACATCACCAAATCAATTTCGACTGTCAAATCAATGGAATATTACATTGTTGGGTAACGTTCAAAATGAATAAAAAAAACTGGAATACTATTTTTCATCCGGAGTTTATTGAACACTTCATCGCATTCATAAGCACTTCATTACCCTAGAATCCATCGAGAAAAACCTATATTTTTCATGCAGAAGTATTTATGAAAACTTTTCAATAAACAGGATAGTGATGGGGGGCATCCTAAACAACCCCTCCCTATCGTTCAACGATGGCGTGCGGTCCATAGACTATGTGTTGGTCTGGGAAGCATTTAAAGATGATGCTGCTACGCAAGAGGCGTATAATCAGCGGAAGGTGTTTGAGCAGAACCTCGAGCTGGAAGGGCTGCAGTTAGAAAGGGAGGCGCCGGAGAACCTGTATGGTTTAAATTTTGTTAAGGTAAGAAGCTTTAGCACTGCTCCGCCACAGCAAATAACTTGCCATTCAAGTTAGGGTCTTAAATCGTGTGGGTTAAAGTAGTTTTTGTAATGACAAGAAAAAAAGGTGACGGATCGCGGGCGGCGCGCTCGCAGTTTAAGTTTGGTTTTTCGAAGCCGTGCCATTTGTTGTGTCGGACCGGTAAAACTGTCATAATGAGCGGTAACCAATAGATAGGGGCCGGAAGACTACCGGATAATGGCCGCCCCAAGTATATAAAGGATGCCTGGGTTAGGCCTTGTTTCGAAGTGATTCAATGTTCCCTTGAAATAAGGAAAAAAAAAGTTTATCTATACCTTGTTATGTTTATTACGATAAATATCGGGCTTTTAACGATCAAACTTTTCCTTAGGGTCGAAAATCTCCCTCGTTGACTATAGGTGAAGTGAGTTTAAGGTGAACAGGATTTGAAGGGAGAACTGACCATTTAAGTGTAACATTTTGGTGTATTGTTTTTCTAGATCCACGCTCCAGTGTCTGTCTTAAGAGATTACAGCGAGATCCTCAAACTGCGGATGCCAATGAAGGTAACCACCCCTTACCTCCCCTACTTAACAACTAATGACCCCCTTTAGGCGCAGAACTCGTGTTATGGCTTTAAATGGTTCTAGAATACAAGGGCTTCGCTTCAGGTAGAACTTCTTACCTTACTTTTGAATGTTGTTCTTATTTATTAGTGTAGTTACAACGTGGTTATCGATACTTAAGGATTTTTTAAACGTGTTTTTTTGAGACAGGTGTGCCTTGTGTAAGTTTTTTAGTTTATTCGATTGTGGTAACGTAAGTGATTTGTGTGGAATAATTGGGTATTTGACACCTAATCAATTGACATACTCTTTAAGAGATGTCAAAACGCGATTCTCCCATAGATTTTGTATAGCAAAAAACAACTGTGACGTCACTTACTAAGTAACTCAATTGATTAACTATTTTATTGATTTCAGAGCAACAAAATCTTATTTTACTGTTCATTGAATGTTTATCGGGTTTTCAGGGCTCAAAACACGGGTATTTTTTAGAAGTTGTCTTAGAATTATTGGTTAATGGTGTCAAATACCTAATTTTGTTTGTGATTGTAGTTACTAGAGGGCGCTTTTCCATGTCTAAATTGGAGTTTATGTTAATACGATTGAGTACGTATAAAAACTTACACTTGGCACTCTATTTTTGATTCATTTTTCTTCTTTTGGGCCCACCAGACCAATTAACAAAACCTCTACGATTTCTTTTATATATGGGCTGCAAAACTCCGCAAAATATATTTTTTCGGTCTATGTTTATGACCAAGTTCTTAAGCATCGATATCGTTTTTTATCGCAATTTAGAATACTTCTATTGTTTAATACCTTAATGACAACATTCATAAGTAAGGTCTAAATTAATAATATTTTTAAAGTTATGGGTTTACATAGAAGAATATTTACTGTATAACGTATGCATATGAGTAAATATTTCCATTATATTATATTCATTGGTTTCATCGTGTGTATTAGTTATGTATAGAGTGCAACACTAGTTTAAAATCTTAACAAAAACATTAGTTGTGTTGTATCTGATGTCGATATTAGATGTTTGTCGATGTTGTTGGCACAGCTCTATTAATAAACCGTGTTCGTTTTTGGATTCAAAATAAGAACTAAGAGAAATAACTTCCTTTATTCATATTATTACTTGCAAAAAAGTTGCTAAACAAAATAGGTTCAACACATATTCACTAAAAGAGTCAGTACAACTATTTTAAACACATAAAGGCAATTCATACTGAGTAAACAAAAATTCAATGTTCCAAAAATAAAAGCATTAAATTGTCATAAAAATGTGTTACTGAAATCGAACCTTCGGTAACACAATTTAAGGCTCAAATTCCTTCTAAACCTATACACATCTGCAGTCCGCCTAAATGTTGTGTACTAAAGCACAGTGTCACGCAGTGTGGGCAGCACAGTGTTATAACTGCATCACGTCATGTGTTATAGGAATGCAGTAAGATAAGGAACTCTGGTCGGACGAATGCGATACTGAATGCAGCATTATATATGTCTAAGGTATGCATCAGGTATGAGCATGGCTTTGTTAACTTGGTGCTTGGCTAACTTGGCGCTTGGCTGGGCTCCATTGGTGTTGAATGTCATGTTGTTTTGATGTTAAAATGGTGTTATAAGCATGAAGATATGAAAAGATTTCGTTTCTCCATTATTTTATCTTAAACTAATGTTTTTGATCGATAGCCGTTACAAGTTAACGTAAAATGAAACGTAAAGTCATGCTCTGACAGATAAAATGTCAAGCCGCCATTTTTAATATGGCGGTTTGACAGTTTGCTAAAAATGGCGGAAATTGTTCGATAAAAGTTTAAACAAACCCTTAGTTGATCCGACGGAAAAGCTAAAAAAAAGATATTTTTTAGGTAAGTTGAGAAATGTAGAATGTAAAAGGATGTAAAGTTATTCATTAAGTTTATAAATTATTTAAGTATTTTCGTGTTGAACTATGTCGTAGTGCTGCAGCAGCTTTTCCTTTTTATTTTCATTTCTATGTTCTATGGTACTCGTAATTGTGGTTATCTTTAGGGTAGGTATATGTCCAGCAGTGGATGTCGCGGTCGTTCGGCTGGTGATGATGATGTTCGCCTTTTCTCCAACAGTAACTAAAAGTTGATATGTAGTTGCTAAAAAAACAATGTAAAATAACATCTGTAAAGCATAGTAATTATAGTTTTCTCTAGATGCACTCTTGGTCGCTCGTTGTTGAAAAATGTTGTAAGTAATTAAATTAGGAATAAGAACCCAGTTTATTTATTTTTTTATCTTTACTATTCATTAAGCTCAAGAGTTTGTTTATTTTTTTGTTTAAACGTATTAATCTCAGCAACCGATACGAATCCGATTCTTCTACATTAACTCTGAGTGTAGGTTATATTTTACATACATAACATCACGCTGATAATCCCCGAAGGGTTGGGCAGAGGTGTATCCATTAGTACACCGACATTTCACCAGTTATGTTGAAGTCCCATGTAATAGGGGGCGAGTCTATTGCCATCAATCTGGCACAAATCCAGACTTCTGCTGCTACCAAGAAATTCCTGTTGGAAAAACCCAGTAACACTTTACTCGACTTGGGAATCGAACCCAAGACCTTGAACGGTCGCGCTCTGCAACCACATAAATATGTATATTTTGTCAATATGGTGGTGTTTTATAAAACGTTTTTTTTACAAGCTTTTACAATGAATGTGGTCCAAAATGTTGTTTACGGTGGAATCTGGCTTTCATGAAACATTGTATGATATAATACTGTGACTAATTTGATGTTTGGGGAAGTAACTTGATGTCTCCCTCGAATTAACATGGTCCAACTAATATGCACTTTTATGTCACCGATATTTGTACTCGTATGTAATGCTGGCACCTCATTTGATGAATCGAAGTATTCCCGTTTGAGCACCTATGCATTGAGCACCAATACCTTCAATACCTTTGTCGCTCAATGCTTAGGTGCTCAAAAAATAGGTGCTCAAACGGGAATACTACGATGAATTTTGTTCAATACAAATTAAACTCTATGCTGAACGGAATAAAGTTGATTTCGTTTTAAATTTATGTGCCAAATGAAGTGCCAACTTAATAATATTGTATGTAATTACACGACTACACTGAATGATGGTAGTTTTTATACTGCATAGTTGTTTAATTATTTCAAGTAGTAATGTTATTGAATATTACACCATTTACAAATTACATCACACGAATTTTATGATTTTACATTCTCCCCCCCCCCTTGTCATAGGTGGCCACCCCTCTAGTGTGATGTCACATTTTACAATTTGACATATAAAATTGATTAAATGAAGACGGCAGTTCCAAAAGTATATTGTGTAGGTAATATTTTTAAGATTTTCGTTGGACAGTCAAAGCTTCATGTTTCAGTAGGTACTATTTTTGTCATTCTCACACTTCGTTAACCCCTCCCCACCCCTTTACGTGTGACGTAATTTATGGATTGGCCCCATACAGAGCAATTTACACTTGGTCGATCGTCCGAATTTGATTGCCTGTCTGTAGCAGGGATTTTCTAACTTGTTAGAGCGTACAGTACAGTATTGTACGATATCTTTTAAAACCAATTTCTTCTTTTACAATATTATAAAGCTAAAGATTTTGTTTGTTAGTTTTTTTGTTTGAACTCTGGAATTACTGGTCCAATTCTTTCGCTAATAGAAAGCTTCATTATTTATCAGTACTATAGACTATAATTTATTGTAAAAATAATAAGGATCTGTAAAAAAATCACGCGGGCAGTAGCTATAGTCTATAATAAAATTGATACTGAAATAAAATACACCCAGTAGTGAAATCTAAATATACAGCATGTAACAAAAACCCTGTCCGATCCTTAAGGTTATTATTCGGCATCGTACTGCGTACACATATACGTAACCATTTAATGGATTTGAGATTATTATTTTTCCCCAGTGAAAAAAAAAGAAGAAAGAAGAAGTAACTAAATTAAAATAAAACATAAAAACTGATCAACGGCAACACTGATCTGACAGGGTTTTTGTTACATAGTGTATATAACTCAAAGGTGACTGACTGACAGACATAGTGATCTATCAACGCACAGCCCAAACCACTAGACGGATCGGGCTGAAATTTGGCATGCAGGTAGATGTTATGACGTAGGGATCCGCTAAGAAAGGATTTTATAAAATTCACCCCATAAGGGGATAAATCAGGTTTCCAAAGTTTGTATGGAGAAATCAACTTTGACGCGGACAAAGTCGCTGGCAGAAGCTAGTCAAGCACTATAATACATTACAATACGATCGTTTATCACACAGTAACTTATCAGTAACGGAAATCATTTTATTTTAATACACATATAAAAAAAACACCTACATAAACGCGCTATATTCGCTAATCATCGCTTCGAAATTGAAAAACATCACATCACAACATAAAATAAAAAAAACAAATTGACACGAATATTGAAAACATTTTAATAATGCATGGATAATAAACGCAAAATTGAAAACATAATTTCGCCGAACACAAAAGCAAATACTAAACTGAACCTTATTTATATTGACATAATAACTATGCTTTACGGTTCAGTTCTCAGCTCTGAAGGATGTCCACGATAAGACGAACAGCCTTATAGAACAAGTTGATGCATGTTGGGACCGCTTCATGTCGAAAATCCGGGTCGATACAGACATGTTCCCGGAGAGAAAACATCGACTGACCGCAATATACTCCAAGGACAAAGAGTATTTGTAAGTATTCGTTAATGTGGTTTCACAACGGGGAGGCGAGTGGATTGGATGGGGGATAGTTAGAATTATCTATGATAATAAAACGCGAAAGTAACTCTGTCTGTTTACGACTAAACCACTTCTAAGTTTTTTGACTTGAAAGTTTTTTAGAGATACCGTGCGGTATAAAAGCTTTTAAGAGCGTTTAGACTTCCTCTCTCCTACCCTTTTGCTGTGCCCTACAGGGTCCATAATGATCTAAATTGTATAAGTTACCACCTAAGAATACGTAACGAAAAGCAATAAAAATATTGAGTACTAGCGGTCGCCCGCGGCTCCGCCCGCGTGTATGTCTGTTTTCGCCTACCCTATTTTTTTCTAAAATAAAATATAGCCTATGTTACTCGCAGATAATGTAGCTTTTTAATGGTGAAAGAATGTTTAAAATCGGTCCAGTAGTTTTTGAGTTTATTCATTACAAACAAACAAAAATACAAAGTTTTCCTCTTTATAATATTAGTGTAGATGTGTATGCCGTACAGCATTTCATACAAACTTTCAGGTCCTTGTTTTTTTAAATGAATGAACCGACTTTACTGAAACTTCTTATGCATAAGCAGGATACATAAGTTTAAAAAGTTATTAGAGAACATAATTTCGAAATTTAGCCGTACCTAACACAATTTTTCAAAAATGTTTTCTGATAACTTTTTAGACCTATGTACGGGCGGCGTAAACGTTCTTAATTCAAACTATTGATAGTCGATATTTTAGTCAAAAAGTTAAAACTTCAACTCCAAAGCGTTTCTAAAGCTGAACGAGCAAGAAGCTCACACATTGAACTAAACATCAAAATATGTTCATTCCAGATTCGACACGACATCTGAATGTTTCTGGACGCCATCCATTCGTTCCCGCATCGTTCAGTTCATTCTCGACAGGAAGAAGTTCTCGGAGCTGTCGAACGACGACTTCGCCTTCGGCATCACAAGACTGATATCTAATTGTACTTATAGCGCTGCCTATCCTTTACACGATGTGAGTACGCACTTCAATCTATGTATATCAGATAAGGGGACTTCGCTAACGTCTGCTGCCCCCCATTGAACCGGACCCGCCACGGCGGCGCGTAGTTATCGTCTCCCTGATGAGGAAGCCTGCAGAGGCCCCCCAGTCGGGGATCGCGGAAGGCGCGTACTTTCCCGGGATCCGTGGCGTAAGTGTAGGAAGGGAACAACGGGATGATTTTTAGTCAGTAACAGTCTGATATACCCCTCCGCCTCCCAGGGCGGGGGACATCTATGAGGATTTTCAGAAAAAAATGAAATTGAAATTGTTTATTAAAATAATTGATTTACAAAAATATTTAAAACTAGCTGACCCGCCGCGACTTCGTTCGCGTGGTATTCTACCCCAACCCTACCCCTACCCCATATTTTCTCACCGTTTAAACCTTCCCTGGACTACGACAAACATTTCAAAACCAAAATCAGCTAAATCGGCCCAGCCGTTCTCGAGTTTTAGCGAGACTAACGAACAGCAATTGATTTTTATATACGGTATGGAACTCACTTCTAGGCAATAAATGAAACCTCAAGTAATACTAGTCCACAGAAGTATAGCTTAATTAAATTTTAAATCGAAAACCGAAAATTAAAAAAGTAAAATTTTCAAACAAAATAAATATCAAAATATATTCAGTTAAAGTAAACACTCTGTTGACAGTTCTCTGTTGACTGTTCTGTTGGCGCGGCTTTTTGATTCGTTTGAAAATTTGAGATTTACGAAAAAAAATTGATCCAATTCTACAGAGTGTTTAAATTTGTTCAAAATTAAAACTCTACTTTTTGACCTAATTACTGGACCGATTTCGTTAATTTTTTGTATATCGTCAGAAAAGGCGATAACAAGTATGTCGTATAATTTATTGCATATATGTTTTTTTTTTTTTTTTTTTCCCTTGGTTATTAAGAACAGATTTCTTAATAAAATAAATTACGATCTAGCCTAAAAGACTAATAAGTAATTTAACTCTAACTTAATATGCTACGTTATACATTATTTTAAAACTAAGAATAGTGTCCATTAGCACTTTTATACAAGTCCATAGCACCTTCTTAGAGTCTGTATTTGATAAAAACACTAAGTTCGTGTGTTATATGTATAGCACAACACTGTTACTATTATTCACTCACTTTACACTACACACTACACTAATTCAAAAGGTTTAGTTCTTTTTAGCCTACGCACTAAGTCTGTGTTGTCTAGGAGCTGAATAGCCTCAACGTTCACGTGTCGGTGTAATCTGTGTTCGTGGGCTTCAGCAAATTTTTGGATGATGGTGGTGACGAATTCCATTTTAAGGTCACGATGAAGGTCGTCATTTCTTATGTACCAGGGTGCATTCACAGCATCCCTGAGAACTTTATTTTGAAATTGTTGTATAATTTTGACGTTGCTTGGTTTAGTACAGCCCCAGAGTTGGATACCATACGTCCAGATTGGCATCAGTATTTGCTTGTATATGGTTAATTTATTATGTATTGATAGACAAGATTTCCTTCCAAGTAACCAATACATACTTTTATAACGTATGTCGAGTTCCTGTCTTTTCTTTTTGACATGAGCTTTCCACCGCAACTTGGCATCGAGAGTCATGCCAAGGTATTTGGCCGTATTGGCATAAGGCACTTGCATGCCATTTATGTAGATTGGGTGATAGTCTAGGTGTTTATTTGTGAAGTCAATGTGAATTGATTTTGATTCGTTCAGTTTGATCTTCCATTTTTGTGTCCAGTCATAAACTTTGTTCACAGCTAGTTGGACTTTTCCTATTGCTTCTCTGTGGCTTGACCCCGTAGCCATAATTGCAGTATCATCTGCAAAGGTCGCAATGGTGTTGTTTTCCAGTTCTGGAATGTCACAAGTGTATAACAAGTACAAAATTGGACCTAGCACACTTCCTTGTGGTACCCCAGCTTTTATAGGTTTCAGTTCGGAATATGCGTCTTCTTGCCGTATTCTGAACATTCTATTTGTTATATATGACTCTAATATTTCTGCAAATTCTGGCAACATGCGCCTGAGCTTGAATATTAGACCTTTATGCCAAACTTTATCAAAAGCTTGCGCGACATCTAAAAATACCGTTGCGCAGACTTCCTTATTTTCCAGTGTTTTTTCAATGATGTTAGTTATTCTATGTACCTGGTCTATTGTTGAATGTTTCTCCCTAAAGCCAAATTGATGATTTGGAATAAGGCCTTTATCTTCTATTATTGGTTTTAACCGTTTCAATAATAGTTTTTCGAAGAGTTTTGATAACACGGGCAACAAAGAAATGGGTCTGTATGATGATGCTTCATGTGGTGGTTTCCCAGGCTTCGCAATCATAATGACTTCAGCAACCTTCCATGGTGCAGGTACATATTTTAGAATAAATGCAGCATTGATTATTTTGGTCAGCTTTACTAAAGCTTTGAGCGGTAGGTGTTTTAGAATTTCGCCTGTTATGAGGTCGTAGCCCGGAGATTTTTTTGAGCTAATATTATTTCGAATTTCTCTCATAACTTCTTTAGGAGTCACAAGCTTAATCATCTGGTTTTGTGGTGAGTTGTCAGTCTCAAGTATTTCTATTGAGCTTTCATTGGGTTTAAAAGTTTCTTCTAAATGCTGAGCAAATCTTGAAGCTTTTTGGTCATTGCTTATGGCCCATTTTCCATCGCTATCTCTGATGGGCGGTATTTGCTTAATCGGCCTTTTTAGATTTTTGGTTGCTTTCCATAGTGAGTAGTCTGTTGATTTGTCATTGGTTAACTGCAGAAGGTTGGTATTCAGAGATGTTTCCTCATATTGTTGGATTTTTCTCTTCAATCTTTTAGTTAAATTATTTAGTGATGTTTTTTCTCGTGGGCACCGAGTTTGCTGCCACAGTTTCCTTTGCTTTCTTTTGTCAGATAGTAAATCCACGATTTCTCTAGGATAAGTAAACCCCTTATATTTACGTTTTAATTCTGGTGTGTTGTTCCACGCACACTGCTGAATGTTAACAATATAATTGTTTACCTCTGAGTCTAGTTGATCTTGCGTTTTTATCGGAGTTTTAAGGTCGATTATATTATCAAGATCTAGAGAAAAGCTATTCCAATCTGTGAATTTATTAATAAGGGTTAAGTGGCTTTCTTTGAGTAAGATTTTTTGACTAAGCGTTAGTATAATCGAAGAGTGGTCCGAGTTCATATGAAAACTTTCCTCCAAGCTCAAGTAATTGGCGGATATGTTTTTGCATATAAAAAAATCTATAAGATCCGGTATCTTCTGGTGGTCAGTGGGCCAGTATGTTGGTTTTCCTGTGCTCATAACTTCAGAACGTGTATCTTTAACTGCGCTTAAGAGCTGTCTTCCCTTAGTCGTAGTAAGTCTTGATCCCCACTGCGTATGCTTAGCATTAAAATCACCGCCTAGGATAAATCTCTGGCCTAATAATTCGAAGAGATGTAAATATCGCTCTTTTCTTATCATGTGCCGTGGAGGACAGTAAATGGCTGCAATGGACACGGGACAGTATCTGATTTTAACAGATAATGCCACGGCTTGAATGTCTTGTTCTTCATATACACATTGCACGAAGTGACTAATGTTCTCTTTGATTATAATCGCGCTGCCTCCTCTGGCAGAGTTGTCAGGGTGAAGCGAATTATATACAATGTATCCTCTAAATTTCACAAAAGATTGCTTGGTGAAGTGCGTTTCATATATGTGATCCCCATACTGTATACACTATGTAACAAAAACCCTGTCAGATCAGTGTTGCCGTTGATCAGTTTTTATGTTTTATTTTAATTTAATTACTTCTTCTTTCTTCTTTTTTTTTCACTGGGGATAAATAATAATCTCAAATCCATTAAATGGTTACGTATATATGTACGCAGTACGATGCCGAATAATACCCTTAAGGATCGGACAGGGTTTTTGTTACATGCTGTATAGAAGATAGAAGGACATTAAAAAGTATAGGAAGTAAGTATAGTATAGTAAAGGGGTTTGCGCTGAGTGAACTGTGATTTTCCACACCAAAAATAAAACTCGTTTCCCAGCAATTTTTTTGTTAAGTTACTAAGTTTAACGGCCATGAGATGTGTCTTTTTACACTCCATAGTTATGTACTGATTAATGATTCATACTTTGCGTTTCCTCCTTCCCGCTAACGAGTCTCTTGTTTGTGTTTCCAGGGTGATCTCAAAACTCCCGGCTCCATGAGGCATTTACTGTACACTGAATGGGCGGCCGTCTCTAAATGCATCAAATACCAACCTCTAGACTACGTCAAAGATTATTTTGGAGTTAAAATAGGTTTGTATAGTTCTTGCAATTCCCGAAAGCGGGTCTTCATTGTCTGTGTATGATGCACGTGCACGTTGTTTCTGTGAAAGAAACTATTTTGTTTTTAATTTGCGCTTGGTGGGGTGTTTAACTGGGCTGGCAAATTTCTTGCTATGTGGTCGGTTAGACCCACGTATTTGTCCGTATCTGTACGGGGCATCACTCTTTGCACTGGCAAAAAAAGATGGTGGAGTAAGACCAATTGCAGTCGGTAGCGTCTTCCGCCGCCTTACTGCCAAATTGGCTTGTCGTGCAGTCAAGGAGGATATGGCCAAATACTTGCAGCCACATCAGGTGGGTTTTGGCACACGCCTTGGATGCGAGGCTGCCATCCACGCCACGCGAACATTTGTGATGAACCCGGAGAACGAAGACTCAATTTTGCTGAAGCTCGATATTCGCAACGCGTTCAATACTTTGGAAAGAGACGTTCTGTTGAGCGAAGTTAAGGAACAAATCCCTACTTTATACCCCTTCCTCCACCAGGTTTATAAGTCGCCTTCTAATCTTTTCTTCGACAACAGTCTTATTCTTTCTAAAGTGGGGGCCCAGCAGGGGGACCCGCTCGGGCCACTCGTTTTCAGTTTGGCTATTCATAAAGCGATTGTCGAGCTGAATTCCGGCCTAAACGTGTGGTACCTTGACGATGGCACTATCGGGGGCAGACCGGAAGACGTTTTTCAGGACTTGGAATCTCTGGTCCCTCGCCTCAGAGACCTGGGTCTGGAGGTGAACCCCTCGAAGTGCGAATTCTTCCCCTGTAGCACTGAGGCTCGTACACACTTTTCTCGTTTTGAATCTTTTCTTCCTGGCCTCAGAGAAATTTCATGCTCCGATTTTTATCTGCTAGGATCCCCTATTTTTCTTAGTGCAGTTCCTGAGGCCATTATTTCTCGAAAGCATCTCCTACTTTCTGCTCACGAGCGTCTTAAAGATCTTTCCGCGCACGTTGCGATTATCCTGCTGCGCATGTGCTACGCTCTTCCGAAGATCACATATCTGTTGCGGACCACCCCTACTTGGCTCTGTCCAGAGGAAGTCTCCTCGTTTGACAACGCCTTGAAATCGGTGGTGGAGTCGATTCTCAATGTCTCCCTAGATGGGCATCATTGGACACAGGCGGCTCTGCCTATCCGATGTGGTGGTCTCGGGGTGCGTTGTGCACGGGATGTGGGTTTGCCGGCTTTCTTGGCGTCTGCGCATGGGGTTGCCAACCTTGTCACTGTATTACTCAATATTAATGGTGACGGGGGAAGCATGCCCTTTGTGTCGGATGCAGTGTCGGCTTGGTCTACCCTCAACACGGATGCACCAATCCCCGAAACAACACATGTTCAGCGGGCGTGGGATGACATAGGGGTAGGGCTGCTCCAGGAGCAGCTGTTAGCGGGTGCGTCAGGAGTCGATAGGGCTAGACTACGAGCAGTTTCGCAACCTGAGTCCGGGGCGTGGTTACAGGCGATTCCTTCACCTCACCTGGGCACTTTACTAGACGATGACTCTTTGCGGGTGGCGGTGGCTCTCCGCCTGGGCTGTAAGGTGTGCGAACCCCACATATGCACCTGCGGTTCCATGGTGGAGGCCGATGGACATCACGCACTGAGTTGTCGGCGTTGTACAGGGAGGTTCCCGCGTCACCATGCCCTGAATGACTTAGTCCGTAGAGCCCTTATATCGGCAAACATCCCCTGCGTGCTGGAGCCTGCAGGTCTTAGCAGGTGTGATGGTAAGAGGCCGGATGGGCTGACTCTAGTGCCGTGGAAAAACGGGAAGTGCCTGATCTGGGACGCAACTTGCGTCAGCACTGTCGCCGCCAGTCACCTGGGTCGCACCATGCACACTGCCTCTGCCGCTGCTGAAGACGCCTGCACTGTTAAAAGGCTCAAGTACGCTTCCTTGGAGCAGCCTTACTATTTTGTGCCGGTAGCTGTGGAGACCCTGGGCAGTTGGAGTAGGGCAGCGAAGGGTTTTGTGGCGGAATTGGGCCGTAAGCTCGGGGAGGCAACTGGTGACCCCCGCTCTAGGTCATTCTTGGTGCAAAGGTTGGCCATCGCTATTCAGCGAGGCAATGCGGCCAGTGTTATGGGCACCTTTGCTCCGGGGACGATCAGGGGTGGATTATTTTGTGACCATTGACGGCGTATTTATTTAATTTATACCACCGTTTTTGTTTGTATTTGCTAAGTGATCTATTGAGGTTACTCAATACCTCTCAGACCTCTCTAACATAATAACTATGAGGTTAGTTACACAAACACAACAAAATCAATACAGAATCAGCTGTAATTTTATTTAGTTGTTTATCCCTTTCTACAAACAAAACGATTCAACTTTTACCATGCATTTTTTCATTTAACTATCAACTGTACGGAACGGGCGCGTGCTTACGCCTTTAGAGGCATTGGGGTAAAGCAATTTTTACAAGCTTTTATTTACTTTTTATTTTATTTTTTATTTTTCTTAAACCTAAGTTAAAAAAAAAAAATTCTATGGGAAAGTTGTTTCTTATCTTGAGTACAATCATGTGTGTAAGTATCAGTCACTAATAGGCTAGTTGACACCACCATCAATTAGCGTACTTTTTATGACCTGTCAAAACGCGATTCTTTCATAGATTTTGTATGGTAATAGCACGTTGTGACGTCACTTATTTGCCAACTGAATTGTCTAACTATTTATTGATTTAAAAGCCACAAAAAATCTAATTTTGCAGTAAATTGAAAATTAATCGGGTTTTCAGGGCTAAAATAAAGCGTTTCTTTAGAGAAGTTATGTCTTGGAATTATTGGTTACTGGTGTCAACTACCCAATTAAGTCACTCCTCCATAGTAATTTGAATCAAATGGTAACTGTTTTAAGTATTAATTTCGTTTATTTTCAGGTTTATATTTCGCGTGGCTTGGCTTTTACACGCATATGCTGATTCCTGCGTCAATAATAGGTTTAATATGCGTCATATACTCAGCTGCCACAGTCTATAGCAACACGCCTAGGTAAGTTATAAAAAAATCTTCATTTCATATAACACTATCTTTTGCCCGCGACTTACTTCACATAGAAGTACCTATAAATTCAGTACTGTCCCAAATTCGAGGTCGGTTCCTACCTGTAGTACCTATTAACTACCTACCTGCCAAATTTAGCCGGAACAAACAGCCTGACAAATAAAAAAATAGATAAAAAAAAAGTGTATATGTTATAAGTACTGTGTAAATATTAATATGAATTTAGCAAAAAACTGTTATTTTGGCATTACAAACAAAAAATTAATTCTATTTATTAGTATTGATATATAAAACTTTCAGGTAAGTTTTACTCATTTTTATAGACTTCTAGCACTCTCCCCGCGACTTCGTTCGCGTGATTTTTCTTACGGATCCCTAATTTTTTGATAATAAAATATAGCCTATAGCACTCAGTGATAACGTAGCTTCCAATTTGTGAAACAATTTTCAAAATCGGTTTAGTAGATCCGGAGATTACCCCTACATACAAACTTACAAACAAATGTTACCTCTTTATAATATCAGTATAGGTTAAAGGTCTTGTGTTGAATCCCGTTTTTTTTTAAATATGTTCATTCTGAAATAGGTCTTAATGGATTGTTTAAAAGTTTAAAATTATTTAATTTTGTTACGTTTCAGCGAAGACGTATGCAAATACGACTCATCAGTGAAAATGTGTCCACAATGCGACTATTTCTGCGATTACTGGGATCTCAAAGCGACGTGTTTACAATCACGAATAACGTATCTCTTCGACAACCCTACCACTGTGTTCTTCGCTATATTCATGAGTTTTTGGGGTGAGAAACTTTTATTGATTACTAGCTTTTGTCGGATGTCGGTTATCACGGACGCAGACGAAGTCGAAGTCTAATAAAAAGTAACCTATGTCCTTCCCCGGGTCTTCTCTACTATCTCCATGCCAAATTTCATCAAAATCGATTCAGCGGTTTAAGCGTGAAAAGGTAACAGACAGACACACTTTCGCATTAATAATATTAGTATAGATTTGTTTTTATGCTGGCTTTTCTAAAGCATGAATAGAAATGGATAATACGGGAGTAGCCATCGCCAATCAATTGAAATACTTTTAATGAGCTGTCAAAACTCGCTTCCAACCTATGGATGTTTTCAAATGTAATTTAATGTAAAAAGTAGATAACAACGACCAATATACCTAGACTCCTAATAACAGACGACCGATGTCTGTCAACACATTAGGCATAAAAGTCTTATAACCGTCGTCACTCACCAAGTTCGTATTAGTTTCGACCACTCCTGTGAGCCGTAAACACTTCCGCGACCTTGAGTTAGCCAATCAGAAAGCAGTACCCCGTCCCCCTCGTGTACCTAGTACCTCAGAAAGTTGGCAGAATAGTTTTCGTGCGTTAGATCGTGTATTAGTCGTCTATAGGCTGTATGGTCGTTGGTAGATAATAAACAGTTCATTATTTAAAATAAGTTTCAATCGAAGAAATCCATCCGTTTCTATGAAAACTTCAACTATAGTTGACGACCCGAGACTACTAACTCTTTTGTTGACTATACATGCAAATGATTAAATTACTAAGCTTTTTTTTTACAGCCGCGTGCTTCTTGGAGCTATGGAAACGATACTCAGCGGAAATGACGCATCGATGGGATTTAACCGGCTTCGACGTGTATGAAGAACATCCACGACCGCAGTACCTCGCACGATTAGCACACGTTAAAAGAACACGGGTATAGTTATATAATCTTTTATCTTTTTGTACTTGTACCTGTTTATATTTATTTATTTATTTATTTACTCCAAACATACAAACATCCTTACAGGCTAGACCCAATGCGATATTGTAGCACAGTTAAAATTTAAATAGGGCTATGTACCATAACAAAAATATTATAAGCATTATGTTTTTCTATCTGTGAAAACTTTTAATTCACCTATATTTCAGTATTCACATAATCTTGTTATTGTACTTAACTAATAAGTTTTCCGATAAAACTAAAGCAAAATAAATATGCATTTTGTGGTAGAGATAAACTACGATAACTTGACGCGCCCTTCCACAATTCAAAAAGTTTGAAAGTATTTGTAAAAGTATTTACAAGACTCACAACGCATGTGTGCGTACTGAGACGGCTCTCGAAACAAAAACAAATCAGCGTGTCATTGTTGCTTGACTAGCGGCATCATTAATTACTCATTATTATTGAAATAGTAATAATATGGAGGGGAGCGTCATGTTATAGTTTATCTATAAACAGCATCTAAAAACGAATTGCGTTAACTTTTTAGAGGCATGGAGAAACAGGGTGTAAAGTTTCTCATCCTCCGTTGAAAAGGGTGATCCCCGGACCAGACGGGTGTTATGTCTGGTGGGCTACTGCCCGACGGTTGCTGTAGGGATTTTGTATATGCTAACGTCGCGCCGAACTTTAATTGCGCGTTGTAGAAATTGTCAGTTGTAGTACACGTGCTGTGCGATAGATGTCACTACAACTTAAATAAAAATGATTGTGTAAACTTAGATGCTATGATTGCCTCAAGAAGCAAGCATTGAAGTGCACGTAGATCAGTGTGGCATGGAAGAATGATGATTTTTCGATGCCATTCTGTAATAAACGAATTATTGGTAAAAATGTCATTTAGAAATTAGATCACTCTGGTGCATTGTATTTTTTGGAACGAAGTTCCTTATCGCGTGTTGCGAAAGGGGGCTAGACGGAAAAAATTAAGACCAAAAGTTGTAACGACACTTTTTGCTATAGTTGTAAGCCGTGCGGCGTGCGCGTGTTTCTCTGTCTGTCTGTCTCTCTCTCTCTCTCTCTCTCTCTCTCTCTCATATAACCTCGTTCCATCCGGGTGTCCCTTGACACCTCTTAAGTTTTTTTTTGTTTTCATTGTATTTTTATTTTTCAGCTAAACGTTGTGACCGGGGAGCGAGAGCCGATGGTACCATTCTGGCGGATGCGGCTCCCCGCTACTCTAATGTCGTTCAGTATCGTCGCACTATTAGTGCTAATGGCACTAGCAACGGTACTTGGAGTGGTACTATACAGAATGTCCCTGCTGGGCGCCACTATACTACGCAATGGAAATGCCCTGACCACGTACAACCCGATCATGTTTACTACGGCGACGGCAGCGTGCATCAACTTGTGTTTTATTTGTTTGTTTAATTATGTGAGTATTATTTTCAATATTTTGCTATGCCGGCTTGGTCCCATTTGGGCGCCATTCGGTGTAAGAGTAGTATCGCTTTGTCTATGCATGACTGATACTGTGTTCGTTCTGTGCTTGAAATATTTTATTGATTGTGCGAGTTAAGTCTGAACACACTAGTAATCCAGCAATTCTAGTGCTGAGTCCCTGTTGGGCGCCGCTTGTAACTCGGAAGTCTCTACTAAAATTATTCTAAGCTTTCTGTGTTTGGCAAGCGTATTTAGCACTGTGTAATATGTATGAGATAAGTGATTGCAGTCACGATGGCCCGTCATGTCATAGACGTTATAGCTCTCAAACTTCAATAGTATTAATGTCTGGTCCCAGTTGGGCGCCAATTCATGAAATTGAAATAAAACCACATTGGTACTTGCCCGTGCCCGGTTGCGAGGACACCGCCTTTGGGCCATCCGACACTCTTCCGCCATTGATACTAATTGTATTTAATCTCCCCAGGTATACCAATTCTTAGCAGAATGGCTGACAGAGAAGGAACTGCTCCGCACACAGACGGAGTTCGATGACTCGTTGACGCTAAAGATATACCTGCTACAGTTCGTGAACTACTACGCGTCTATATTCTACATAGCCTTCTTTAAAGGAAAGCTGATTGGTCGGCCTGGAGACTATGTGAGGCTGTTTGGACATCGGCAGGAAGAGGTGAGAGGCGATGTTGCTTGTTACTGACTAAGGCCCGCTTGCACCAGCCAGGGTTATCTGTTACCTCCTATTTGTTAACACGGCTATATTGTGTATGATATTTTATAATTTATCCTTGTGGTAGCAACTAACTTTGAGTTAAGTTTTTGAAGCAATTGGGCCGAAGTCTGTTATCAACTTTGTTATTAAAATTTAAAATACAACTTAGAAATTCTACAGGTACTAGTTCCCCTTGTTTTGGAACTTTTTGGACTTATTTTGTAACACATAACATAATAGTCAGAAAATATTTTTTAACTAGCGAACCGCTCGGCTTTGCCTTGGTGCAAATTTTCATAAAAACGTTGTCCGGGAAATTTCGAACACAACAAAAGAAGAATCAGCCAAATCGGTCCAGCCGTTCTCGAGTTTTGCGCTCAGATTTTTAGCCGTTCATTTTTATTTCTATAAAAGAAGATAGAAGATAGATAGGTAAAAACCAATTTTATAGAAAAAGTCTTTAAATACACATACGTTTCTACACTTGGGCATTTTTATACATCGTAATATTTCAGACCAATTTTTATTCTTATTCATAAAAAAAATATGGTTATTCCATCAGTGCGCACCCGGAGGCTGTCTGCTAGAGCTGTCCATCCAACTGGCCATCATCATGATAGGCAAGCAGTTCATCAACACCATCGTCGAGATGCTGATGCCGTACCTGCTCAAGTGGTGGTACATCATACGGACTATTGGCAGGAAAAGACAGTAAGGACTTTGATACTTTATTTGTTATTTTAATTACTCTTAACCATTGATATACAAAAAACCCAAGATGCACAGTCTCGAATAAAAATAACGCTCGAAAGTGTCCCGAAACACTATTTCTGTCTCTTTCTAAAAGCTACAATTGCAAGTTCAACCTTGTGCGAATTGTTTAAAGTTGTTATTACAACGCAGTGTACTTGAAGTAATAAAAATTTACGACCGATCGTGGTCGGAAATGAGCGCATAATGCGTTCATTTTGTGAGGACGTTTTTTAGACGTTGAGTGTGCATCTTGGGTTTTTTGTATATCAATGCTCTTAACTTAAGTTTTTAAAGCGGCGGTCGGCAAACCGCGGGCCCAATGCGGCCCGTGGACGTCTCACTTGCGGCCCGCGAAAGTTTTGTACATCAGTTACCTATTTAGGTACTTTGTAGTATTCATTTCTAAATGATTTACAGTGGGGTTTTTTTCTAGCTATAAAGCCCAAACATAAACATAATTATTGTAAGTATTGCGTGTACGAATTCAAACCGTATGTTTAAAAAAAAATAACATTTTTATGTTTTCGATGGGATATGACCAATTATACGTAGGTATATTGGACTTCTAGGGTTAATATTACAATGGCGGCCCGCCTTTAGTTTAAAGCAGCTACTATTCAATTTTGCCACCTTGTGGCCCTTGCCTGCCAAAATGTTGCCGACCTCTGATTTAAAGTATTCAAGACCAGACCATTTAAGACTGATTTTATTTTTTTTTTATATTTTTTTTATTTATTATTGTCAGATATCCATAGTTTATATAAATTGTAGTAGTATATATACGTTGTAAACATACCTTTTTTTTCAGGATTAAGAGCCCCTTGCAATGGGTGAAAGATTTCAAGCTAGTCGATTTCGGTAACATGGGACTGTTTCCTGAATACTTGGAGATGGGTAAGTGGAAAATACATTCTACCACCCTAAAAATAAAGACCGTTTTTCTTTCTTAGGCAATAAAGCTAATTTGATAATTTCTGTACAATATTTAGGAATCATATAGTGTTGCGACTACAAATAAACAGCCCAAAGACTAAAATTCCAAAAAGTTTTCTTTGGTTCTTGCCCTTTATTTAAGGGACTGCTTGACAGTTAACGATCAAGGTCACGGGAACATGGATTGTTTACGATTTAAGTTCAACGTGTTAGAAAATTTAGGTGCGATATTTGTATATTACATAAGTTATATACAAATATAAATACTTTATAGATCCATACTATCCTATTGTGAGCGACTCTGTCTGTTAAGCTTTCAAGACTAAACCACTAAACCAATTTTGATGAAATTTTGTATCAGGTAAGTTTGAACTGCAAGAAAGGACATAGGCTACTTTTAATTTAGCGACTCTGCCTCCGCGAAAAAACCGACATTTAGCGTCAGCTCACACCGAGACGCGACGCGACGCGACGCCGCGTGCACACTTTAAAAGAGCGACTCAAAATATAACTTTATTTTCTACACGAAAAGATACACATTTCATTGTGAGAATTTAGAATACGTTACACCACGCAGCACTACGTCGCGATGCGTCGCTCTACGCCGCGAGGCATCACGAGGCGTAGAGCGACGCAGCGGTGAATCGCCGGTACGCGCGACGTGCAAGAGCGGCGAACGTTGCGATGCGTCTCGCGGCGGCGAGCGGCGCAGCGCGAAGTCACTGGCCTCTTTAAGTATCTTCACGTTGCGTCGCGTCGCGTCTTGGTGTGAACTGACCCTTACGCGGACGAAGTCGCGGGTAAAGTGTAGTATCACATAATATTCTTCACCAACAGTTCTCCAATACGGGTTCGTAACAATATTCGTGGCGGCGTTCCCGCTCGCACCTCTATTCGCGCTCATCAACAACGTGCTAGAGATGCGCCTCGACGCCAAGAAGTTCCTCACTTGTTACCGGAGACCTGTACCGCAGAGGGTCAATGACATTGGCGTCTGGTATCGGATACTAGATTCTATTGGGAAACTCAGCATAATTACTAACGTGAGTACGAATATCAACTCCATATTCCAAACGTTCTATGATGGTCCGCACCATCATAGAACGTTGACAACGGTGACACATGTCAGCAATTCATCTATGGATCTCAGAATCGCATAACTAGATCGGCGACATTATTTAATTTACTAGTTATTTACTTTCTTATTACTGATTCCGTATTTTACGACTATGATATTAGTGTGCAGTTAAAATATTCAATCACGATTGTAAATCGCCGTAATGTTCAAGAGTAAAAAGCAACAGATTAAAAAATGTCACCCGCACCATCCTAGAGCGTGATCAATATAGCATAGTGTAAAGTTGATTACAAAATGTCTGATTTATTGAAAATGTTGAATTTGTATTTGAAACTAATCGTTATGTGTAGATATTAAAGTTGTTTTTCCTTTGGCCCTGTGCCTGATCTTCTGAAGCTTACATTTAAAACTAACCTTTATTCTCCAGGGTTTTATCATAGCGTTCACGTCAGACTTCATCCCACGTCTCGTGTATCAATTCTCGACGGGTTCCATGAAGCAATACGTGAACCATACGCTCGCAGACTTCAACATCAGTGTGATAGAACATCCGCCTATGCACACGACGTATAACGAAACCATGTGCAGGTGAATATCAACACTATTTGTATGACGGTAAGGTTAATAATAGCATTCAATTGTTAAACATGAGCGTTATGTAGCCTTCCATCTATTTAATGTGCAATGTGAACTCTATATCTATAGCTGCAAGATTTATAATAAGCAACTAAATCTTGTACCGGAGTGGTCTGCAGAATTTAAATTTGGAATAATGATGACACAAAAATGACTTTTTCATTTACTCGGCATTATAATTATAATACATTTTTAAATGTTAATATAAAAAAATAGGTATATAAAAATAAAAATAAATAATAATTTTTATTAGTAATTTGCCATTCAATTTAAGGTTTTAAATCGTGAGCGCTAAAGTAACTTTTATAATGATAAAATAAAAAAGGTGACGGCTCACGGGGGGCATGCTGGTAGCAAGGGTAACGATTTTTCGAGGCGATGTCGGTCGGGCCGTTACCATTTCAGACCAGTACTGTTGAAATGAGCGATGATAGGCTTTTATATCTAGCATGGAAGTGAAATTTAGGAGTCTGGGATTGTAATTGTATGAAGTATTTAACTGATAATTGTATGTTTTCCATCAGTTTCCCTGGTTACTGGTACTACAAGGAGGGCGATAGCTACGAGCACAGTAACTGGTACTGGCACATTATGGGCGCTCGACTGGCATTCGTCGTCGTGTTTGAGGTGAGATCAAAATATGTTTTATTTAATTGATTTGTTAATAGGGTTAATAAATAAAAGTACATCTTATTTATTCAATAAAGTTAATGATGAAGGCGCTAAGCTTAAAGAAAAATTCTTAACATTTTTAAATATTAAGTAAACTCAAATACAATTAATCATTGAATTTATATTATAATTGAGCTTAATTCTGCCCAAATGAGCCATTCTACAATCTTTCAGTCTAATCTAATCTTTCTAACTTATTGCCATATGTGTTAAATTACTATCCAGTAATAACAGTTCAATATACAGTCAACAAAAGAGATAGGTGTGCAGGGTCGTTAGATATAGTTGAAGTTTTCTTAAAAACCGATAAATGTATTTAAATGTAATTTAATTTAAAAAGTAGATAATAAACAGTCTATTAATTAAGCTAAGTTTAAATCGCAGAGATCCATCAGTTTCTAAGAAAACTTCAACTATATCTGACAACCCTGAATACCTATCTCTTTTGTTGACTGTACATCCCTAACTTATGCTTAGAACAGATTTAAAATTTATCAGCGTTATAATTAGAAAGAATGAAAGAAAGAAAATCTTTTTATTCACGTGAAAGTGACGCACAGTACAAAATAATTTTTGTACAAGACAAGTTGGTACTTAATCTAAAAAAACTAAAAACATAACAAAAAAAAAATTAAAAAACGGAAATTTGCGCCACTACTGCGCGAAACGGCCGACGCTCAGCATAATGCCGTGGCCCACACACGATGGCACGAAACCACGGCGCTGATTTTCAGCGTAGGCCGACGTGTCTCTGTCTCGGAACTATAATAGGTAAACATCATTCACCCATCGTTCCGAGGCACGGAACAAATAATTACACCCCAATTACAATAAATACATCTTTTCCCACAGAACGTGGTAGCCCTAGTAATGATAATAGTCCGCTGGGCGATCCCTGACATGTCAGGCGAGCTCCGAGACCGCATCCGGCGCGAGGCGTACGTGATCAACTCGTTCATACTGGAAGAGACGCGCTCGCGGTCCGTCCGCGACCAAGGTGCCGCTCACTCTACGCCCGTTTAGTTGTACGGTACGCACGCGGAACGCTTTGCTATCTCTTTTGGTTACTAATCGCGGGGGTTGTTCACTGGCTTTTTTACATGACATAAATGACATTATATTATTGAAGAGAAGGAGTTAACTGGAAGAAATCGTCGCGTAAAGAAAAGGCGTTATGTCGCTTCCAGGCGACGTTCCATCTCTTTCTCTTTGTGTCTTTCTATTATTATTATTGGTCGAAATGTAGGATAATTCCGATGTTTTCGAATAGTTCGATATTTGAATTTGTTGTATTTTTTGACAGCGGATTTCTTTTTTTGAGAAATTCAAATATTGAACTAACGGTTTTTTTTCAATTATATTTTTGTTGATAGCCAGTGAACAATGCCCGTATGAAGACTGTGTTTTGTGTGTTTGATACTCTTACAATGTGACGTCATTATGACAGTAAATGTCATCCCGTAAATCCCTTTTGGAAGTAGAATTGAATTCCCCTTCCCCTCCTGTAAAGTGTGCCAAATAATATAGTGTGAGATGGTTATTTTTGCTGTACGGGGATTCAATCACTATGCTGCATAATATGGTGATAACAATGCAAAAACGTTTCCCCGACCTGTAATATAAACATTTGGGTTCAAGTAGTGAGTAGTGCAAATTGGTAACGGTCGAAGCTATTCAATACCTGCTGAATATCCTGGCTTTAGCTTTTGTGGTACGAGTACGAGCTGTACGAGTACTAGTAGCACGAGTACGAGTTCTTTTTGAAATTGAAATACTGACAACATCTACATTATTACTTTTTCAGGTTAATTAATAAACTTGAATTTTTATTAATTATTGGTTGAAAAAAAATTGAAAATTAAAATCTTTACTGAAAATGGCGTCGAAATAAATGCATAATTGGACCTATTAACATAAAACGGAACCAATCCACACAATGAAATTTGAGAATTTTGAGAAAAAGCCATTTTTCTCCAAAGTGTGCAATAAAATTATTTGTCAAATAATATTATTGCACAGATTTGTGTGTGATTTGTGTGTGTGCAATGAAATTATTTGACTAATAATTTGCTTTTTCTTTGTGTGTGTTGGTTCCGTTTTGCGTAAGTAAGTCCAATTATGACAATAATATTCTTAGGCGACATATATTTGCTTGACTGGGTTATAAATTCTGAGCAGTTTTGATGCTTCGACGAAAGACTATAAATATATTGAGGGATAAATTACATGTGCTTATCCGACTGTTGAAAAAGGGGAAGTTATGTATCATACACGTTCAATGCAGTCTTAGCTCGTATTGTAGGGGACTTCAAAAGAAAAATTTTAATAAGAAATATCAACTTTTAAAGCATGCTATGCCTGACCTTAAATCCGGAAAATTGAACTACAATCAAGGGACTTTTGGGTAAAATTGGGTAAATAATTTAAATAATACTTTCAAATAATAATTTCAATTTTTTTTTTAATGAAAATTAAAATTGTTGTAGTAAAAA
Organism: Hoplodrina blanda; assembly: GCA_949316365.1. NCBI lineage: Eukaryota > Metazoa > Arthropoda > Insecta > Lepidoptera > Noctuidae > Hoplodrina > Hoplodrina blanda. The sequence continues at coordinate 14,738,899 of OX438580.1, read as the reverse complement.
AAAAGTAAATACATATACATAATACATATACAATGTTAGTTACTTTTTTTTGTAATGATCTTACCTATTTCAATTTTTTTTTGATGAAAATTAAAATTGTAGTAGTAAAAAATAGTAAATACATTATAAATTTACTTTTTTTTTGTAATGGTCTTAGAACGCAAAGTAGTTTAAAGGATTTTTAGGTTAAAATAAAACATTGAAAACAAAAGCTTCTATTGAAGTTCCCCACAAAACGATTCCACTAATTCAAGACTGAAGCTCGCTTAATACTAAGTAATTTTAAGTATTTTTTACAAGTACTAGTAAGTCACCGGGTCTTTAATATGGCGGGTTCAAGTTTAAATCTTTAACCCAGTTATTGTATTTTGAACTTAATTCCGACGTATGTAAAGTTCTAAATACAAAATTGAAAACTTAGACACGGTTCTAAAGTCACTTTTGATTTTAGAAATTTGTATTAAAACTATACAGTTCCTAATACAAGACCTGTCTTTAGAATCGAACCTAAATTGACAATTTTGAATTAAGAACTTAACTGTCGTCAGAATAAAGTCTATAATTTAATAACAGGCTCAAAGGTTCAAGCTTACACTAAAATACGACCTCGTTTTATAAGACAGATTTTTAGAAAAGGACACATTTGTAGAGCGCCGTCTCTGTCACACATCTGTCTGTCTCTTTCTAAATCTCGATGTCTTAAACGTACGGCCCGGTACTGTACTAGTACTGCTAATTGACTGAACGAAGCAGGGTCGCTGCCGATACCGTGTGGTGCTGTGTGAGTGAACATTTTACAGTAAAACGTAACAGCATGCCTGGGTTGTAATAATACGGAATGGACATGAAAAATCATACTAATTGGAGGTTGAAGTGCATTGGAACTAACACACAAAACAATTATGGGCGTTTTTTGTAACTCTTAGCATAAAAAATAACTGAATTTCGACCTTATGAGCCATTGCTCCTAAGGTCGTTATTATTGAATAGTCTCTATGGGATTTTCTTGTTAAAGTCGCGTTATACGTTCGACAAACACCTTCACAGAGGTCCTAGCATGAGTGCGGGGAGTAAACGTTACATAAATTGGTTCGATTTTTAAATTGGAGTACTATTTTTTTTCTTTTTCGTTGCCAAACACTAGGAAATTTAACCTGTATCGTAGGTGAGTTTACAAATATATAAACTCAACTACACCAACTACAAGACCTGGAACAGTTACCTGGGCGCCTACCGCCATTTCTTATAACAATATTATTTTAATATTACTTTGTAATTTCTGTTGTTGCATTTTCAACTCTCGGAGCTGATCCGAGCGCTGAAAATCCAACAGTGTGGAAGGCACAGTAATATTAAAATAATATTGTTTTAAGTGGTAGTGGTAGGCCTCCTGTAGTCTATACAAATATTTGCACAGTCAATCGCTGATCCACTGTGCTAAACGTGTCGTCAATTGGCATATAAAATTGACTGAAACGCTACAAGATAAAGAGTACTTTCAGTGCTAGGCTACAGGGTCGAGATTCCAATGCACTTTAATTTTTTCACGTTTGAACGCACAAATAACAGATTGGCTTACAAAACAACATCACGTAGTTAGTCTAACATACACTGGCCACCATTTTAATTAAGAAAATATCATAAAACCAAGCTTAGTTAATTTCGGCATTGTATTTAGGCAGCTTAAGCTTGTAGAGGTTAATGAAACACATTGGATTCACACACATTCAATAGAATTGACTTGTTTTTTTTTTCACATTTACACTTAATTGCAGTGAAATTTGGTGCAATTTATTGTGCAAATCAACTATGAAGCCCAACACACAGAGAGTGGGAGCCTTGAGTGTGTGGACATCCATATAGATACAAGGAATACAACCCGACGACACGCTCACGTCCTGTTCCCAGTCTCTGTGTGTGTTGGCCTTGACTGTTTCGTACGAAAGTACAATACTACACGAACATAAATTCATGGTAAAAAACCTTTTAAAAACAAGCTAGTGTGATGTTACTAACTTTATCCTTTTCTACTCTTCAAGCCCTTTCATTTGATACCCATATCAAGGGGATTGGAAAAAAAAATGTAATCCGCCATCTTGGAGCGGTGGCCATATTGAAATTATCACAATATTGAGTATTGGACATTGTATTGTCACCAGAACTAAAGATGTATACAAAATTTTAGCTTAATCGAATACCAACAAATGGTTTGCAAATTTTGAAAGGACAACTTACATACATACTTAAATACGAGTGCAAGCTAAATAAAAGCTTGTAAAAACGTATGAAACAGCTGTTTTATTAACCGACGAAAAAACGGAGGAGGTTCTCATGTCGACGCGTATATTTGTTTTTTTGTTTTATGTATGACCACGCATAACTTTTTACGGAGTCGTCCGATTTTGATAATTCTTTTTTAATGCCTATTCAGACATTTGTGTACCAGGCCTATGGAATGTTGAATTTGAACAGAATACTCATGCTGGTAACAGGTTCATTGTACTATAACATAATGCTACATTAATCTGCTGCAAATTTCTTTTTTTTAATAACCATTTCTTTTAGAAACTCATTTTTGTTTTACACCGTGTCTTTTTAGTGTTTAGAAAATGTTTTGGTGTTTTGACGTATTCGGTGGAATAGATAAGTATGTGTTTGGCATTTTTTTGAATAAAGAACGTTTGCCGAGTTTTTCTTCCGAGGAATAGTTTATAGAAAATTGGGCCTTATTGAGTGATAGACTCGGAATAACAATCGTTTGTGTTTTGACAATTCAACACTAAAAAGCAACTAAGTTTTTTTGTATTGTCAAAATTATTGTTATTACGAGTAACCTACGTAATTAAGGTGCTAATCTATTACCGAATACAAACTCAAAAACAGCTCTACGCACTATAATCTCACGGTGTGTTTTTGTTAAGCAAAATATTAAAACCTCATTCAAAAATCACAGGAGACGCATCAGAACCGAACTGGAACCACATAGCTTCCCTGTCAGGGTCTGACTTCGATCTAGCAGCTCATGGAGAACATCAAAACATCGCGGACCTCGGGAAGCACGTGATTGGTGAAGTCGTCGACGAACCGCCGCCTGCGCATGTTTAGTGCCTTATTTAAGGCAAATTAGGCATTGTTTTGAAGGTTTTAAGGTTTCGGTAAGTTTGTAGATGATTTGAAGGGGATGGGGTGTTTCGGAAAATAATTTATTATAGTTGTTTGTGTTGCGCAATTTGTGTCGGACACAATGTATTAGATTTTTTTTTTTAGTTTATTTTGGTTCAAAGGGCAACGCAGTCTAAAAATATAAATAAGTAAAATAAAACGTAAATATGTTACATAATTTCTATAAAGAAAAACTAAAAAAAATCTTAGTGCACAAATTTTAGTTTTTTATTTTACATAATGATTTTATTTTAGACTACTCCATCCCCTTACGGTTACAGCGTTTACAGTACAATACGCGCCACGAAAGATAAGACTTGAGTTGACTTGACAAGCGTCAGTAGTAACCTATGTAATGAGATCTAAAAGAACTATTTAAAATAGCAACTAATATAAAACATATTTATTAAAAAGAGTAAAATTACAATGTTGCTGTCCAGTCACTATGTAACCGCTAAAATTAAAGTAAATGTGAAAAATATCTTGTCGGCAAAAGCGGTGTGAGATTATAAATGTTTTCGTTTAATTGTGATAGAAAAAAAGGTCGTGCAATAGAGAAAAACTACGATAACTTGACGCGCCCTTTCACAATTCAAAACGTTTAAAAGTATTTGTAAAAGTATTTACAAGACTCACAACGCATGTGTGCGTACTGAGACGGCTCTCGAAACACAAACAAATCAGCGTGTCATTGTTGCTTGACCAGCGGCATCATTAATTACACATTATTTTTGAAATAGTAATATGGAGGGGAGCTCCGTGTTATAGTAGTTTATCTCTACCGTTGCATTTGTTTTAGTCACGGAATAGTCAACGAATGGAATGTTCAGTCGATTCAAATTACAGATTTATCAATTTAACCCTGGCTCTCATAACGAGTTTGAATTTAGAAAGAATACGATCATTGGAACTCCATTCGTTAATTATTCTGTGTGTTTTTAGTTTGCTCGAGATTAAATCGTGATCTTTAAAAATATTTACGGGAAGTTAAAAAAATGAACAAATTGGGATTTACATTTTTATTTAAGCTTTATGTGTGATCGTTATTGGTAAATGTTATGTATATTTAAAAAAGGAGCTGTTTACGACCAAAGTGTTTCTAGAAATAATAGTATAAAATGCAAAAAAAAAATCTGATTCAAATTCTTTATAACCTTTTTTGACAATGTCTTAAAAGAATCGGTGATCCAAAATGTACTTAAACGCAAAAAAGTTTTGTTCACATATCAGAATACGAATTCATTTCATTAAGAGAGAGATAATGATAGGATGTGTGGTGGTGATGAAAGAGATGTAGCTACTCGTATATTGAAACTGAGGAAAATTGAATGAAAAGCTTGAAACGATTATGTAAGATTTTAATGCGGTTCATTTAAAATATACTAACCAAATTAAATGACAGTTCCGTTTTGAGGTTCATTTAACAAATAGTAACGAAGCGAAATGAACGCTCAGTTTAATTAAAAACAAATATTAAAATATTATCCTTTAAACTAGTGTTATTAAAATCAGCGTTAAAAAGTTTTTGTGTTCAATTTAATTAAATTCTTGTTTTGCATCCTACAATGCAACATTTTTATAAAAACTTACAGGAATCTAATTTTATTTATACAATAATATATAAGAAACGCTTTTACATATTTATAATATACGTTATCTTGTATATTTCAAGACTAAAACCGAATCTCATTTTGTTACAGAATTATAACTGCATTCTTATATCGTGTATTTTAAATACAAACAGTTCAAAGCATATTTTGTTTATTGCTAGTCTCAATATTGAGCAGTTTTATATATTTAAAATTCTATTATAAAAAAAAAACATAATTATAATATTGTAACCAAAGTTTAAATAACTGCATTTCAAATGTAGCGACTTTTAGTCAGTGAAAGAGACTATTTTCTGTTAGTCAGTTTTGTAATTTGATAAATCTATATATATACAACCTTATTTATTATGTAGTTTCAGTTATAACTGATAACGTTTTTTTTAATGTTTAAAAAAAAGAAACTTTTTTTTTGGTAACTTAGTTGAGAAAAATATAACGGAATGGCTATAGCCCTTTTTGCGTCCATTCCCAATATGCCACAGTTGAAGTCTGCTAGCCAAATTATGTTAAAACGATATGCTAGCTAATATAGCTTCGTTAATTTTTTATACAATTTTTATATATTAGGCATAGACACCACTAATCAATTGACATACTTTTTATGATCTGTCAATGTCAAAACGATATATTTTGTAATCTGTGACTTCACTGTTTTGTTAACTCAATTGTCCAACTATTTATTTATATCAAAAATATGATTTTCAGGGCTAAATTGAATTGTTTTTTTTTTTTAGAAAATGTGTCTCAACATGATCGATTAATGGTGTCTACTGTATTATGTGAGTGTGTCGTCTTAAGCTATAAATGTTACGAACTCGCCTGATTAACGTGTTCAGTAGAAACGGTAGAAATGTCTAGAATGTGTAAGCGTATAGTTGGCAAAATAATTATATATGCGTATAAAATAATCGTGATTTTTTTACAAAAATCTTTGTGTCCTGAATACGGTCCTCTTTGTTCAATTATAAAAATATATTATATAAATTATATTTAAGAACGTTTATCTGGATAAACCTCGTCCAACATCAGTAAAATGCAAAGTAAACCTTACTATACTTATAATACAAGATATTTTCAGAAGTTGTTGTAGTAGGGTATCTATAATTATAAAAAAATAATTTGGTCCATTTACATCGGCGCAATAATTGAGTGAAAATTAACTTTAATAAATTCTTTTAACAGATTTTTATTTATTTATTTTGCAAATGTGTAATTTTTTTCACAAAATAAATACAATCCTATAATTTTTGTTAATTTCGCTCAATTTAAGCGTTGCTATTGGTGCATTATAATTATGATAATGCCAATTTAAACAATTAATTTCTATCATTATTTTTAAGCTTTCATTTAACATAAGGTAAATGCTCTTGTAAGATTATTTTATACAGAGTTATACAAATCATTAGAAAATTTGATCACATCACATCACAAGACCTTACAAAATCATAATTTTGTATACATTTTCATTTGATATTAATTTTGTATAGCGATTTTTATTTACAATAAAATAATTTAAAATAATTACAGATTTGTATTTCGAATTCTAATTGGTTCTAACTCTGTGAAATTCTCTTACGAAAGCATTTTGTGAATATTTTACGTAATACTATTTTCGGTGCTTCTGAGTCCTAATTTACTATAAAATAATTACATTTATAATATTGACACTTTTCTGAAATGCTAGTCGATGCAGAAATTTGCTTTCTGACCGTCAAACTCATTTCAATAAATGTGATTGGCTGACTGAAATAACACCAGTCGATCGAATTGTTTGATTTGATTCGGACTGTAAGATAATTTTTGTACCTATTGATTGGCCTTTCTAAATGAGTGTTAGGTTGTTAAAGGGACTGTAACGAAGCGCGTTCCATAAAAATGCTTAGTCATATTTTAGTTATTAAGTAAATAAACTCGGTGTAATTTTGTAGATAGGATAAGGCAGAGGTCCCCTATTTGTGTGTCCTGCCAAGCTATCCTGATGGCGCCGCGTGACGTTACGCAGGTAGTACAATCATAAGCAATGAAAATAAAATAAAAAGACCCGTGAAGACCCATCCTTTAATTAAATAAAAATAATAAATAATTGAATTAATCTTTATGTCTGCTACACACAATTATCTTATTTTAGAAGGGCGTCGCAAATAGTTATAATCGCATACAATCGCAGTATTTAAAAGATTGAAAATACCTGGGTTAAGGGATAATTTAACGAGCTAACCCAGATATTTGTGTTGTGTCGTGTCAACAAAATATTATCGAATTTAATTACTTATTGATCAAAATATGACTAGACTATTTTCGTATGGAGCATGCTGGGTGTCCCCTTAAAGTCCTGGATCTGGCTGTTTGTTTTATAACTAGTCACATAAGTGTATGGATAATAGTGTGGGGAACACAACAATAGGGTAGATGACACCACCAATCAACTGACGTACTTTTTCTAACCTGTCAAAACGCTATTCTCCCATAGATTTTGTATGGTGTAAATAACTATGACGTCACTTTTGAGTAGACTCAATTGACTAACTATTTATAAATTAGAAAGCAATAAAAAATCAAAACAGACAGTTCAAAAATGAATTGGGTTATCACGGCTAAAATAAAGTGTTTCTTTAGAGAAGTTATGTCTTGGTATTATTGGTTAGTGATGTCATCTACCCTATTTTAGATAAATAAGTGCAGATTTATCTAGTATTTTTTTTATTTCGTATAAAGAACAGCTAAGTTATTGCATTAGGCATGAACAAAAGGTACAGGTATATTTAAATGTACAGCCAACAGCTTTATTCACATTAGTGCTTACCCCCTGGTTTTTCGAACGAAAAATTTAAGTGACAAAATTGTCAAGCGCGCGTGATCTGTGATTCGTCATCATCATATCATCCGTAGGATGTTCACTGCTGAATACACACCCCCTACAGATTTTCAACAGGACCGGTTGAAAGCGGTTTGCATCCAGCGCGATCTCCCGGTCCTCAAAACGTCTGTGATTGGTTGTTGATTCAGACAACCAATCACATTTGACAATTTGCCAATTAATTTTTCGTTCAAAAGAAAAAAAAAACAAAAGAAGTAGAGGAAAAGTAAAATAAAATCCTGTTAAACCTAGATGCGAATATAATATGGTAGATGACATCACTAACCAATAATACCAAGACATAACTTCTCTAAAGAAACACTTTATTTTAGCCCTGATAACCCAATTCATTTTCAATTAACTGTCTGTTTTGATTTTTTATTGCTTTCTAATTTATAAATAGTTAGTCAATTGAGTCTACTCAAAAGTGACGTCATAGTTATTTACACTATACAAAATCTATGGGAGAATAGCGTTTTGACAGGTTAGAAAAAGTACGTGGTGGTGTCATCTACCCTATTGAAACAAAGAATATTAAAACATATTTTATGTGATCTGAGCGTTGGTCGAGTGACAAAAATGTTGGAATTTAGACTTGGTCGGTAATATGTTTTGTAAACGAGTCTGATTCATTTTTTTTATGTTTACATTGAGCTTTACCTTGCCCAGATGTTATGTAATAATATTGTTAAGATAATGCGCACAATATCATGTAATCCGCTAAAAGTAGCATTGCGTAGTGGATTAAGCCTGTAGTTTATGTACTGTTATAAGATTTTCAACCTTATTAAAATGTGTTTAAAGCTCAATATATGATTGATGTAAGTTCAAAAATCAGAATCAATATTTTGGTACAGTTAGTAAAATATTTTTGGTAGGTAATTGAGAATATTGCTCTTGTGTAATACATTTGTGTTTTAACAGTATTTTAAAATTATATTCAACAATACAAAACTAGCAATGTATGCGGCATTTTAATGTGAATTTTCTTGTTTCATTGTATCAATGTGTCACAAGTAGTTACCGTAGTGTTAGTGTACATAGATTATATGCTATACAATGACTTGACTTCCTTAATGCGCAAACGCACTGATCCCTATTTGAAAAAAAATTGTGGGGTCGGGGAACCCCCTTAAACCCCATTATGAGAGGGTAGGTCGCCTGGAGGGGGCATAACGCTACGTACATGCTAATTGCTGAGTAGTCAAGCCCTTGATCTTACTCTTAAGCTTCAAATACACATGCTCGAAACTTGCACAAAAGTATGCAAGTAACTTGCGTACCATTGAGACATCCACCAATCAGAAGCTGTATGGCACATTAGTATGCAAGCAACTTGCTGGCCTTACACATATACTTTTAAGTTTGTCTAAATTTAAAAAAAGATCTGAATACTGAACTTTTTTGGTAAACCAGTATGATCTAGAATGAAGTTAAGTCATTGAATACTTTTATTATCTGTGGTCGGTCCTCGTATGCAAGACGTTATGCTGTGTGTATGTGAGACGCTTTTGTTTATAATGTTTATATCGATTATATATGGAAAGTTTACCTGTTGTTTTATTCTTCTTTCTTCTTTATCGTGTGGGAAATAAGGTCTTACGACCCCACACACCCTAGTGTCAGAGTTTCTAAACTGCCTCAAGGGCCTCTGACATGGTTTGAGTGGAACCGTCCCAGGTTTCCTCACGATGTTTTCCATCACCGATGCCAGTGATGTCCAAGATAAACTTTAGAAAGTACATTGAATTGAAAAATTCACATTGGTACTTGCCCGGATCTGAACCCACAACCTCATGCATGAGAGGCGAGCGCCTTAACCACTGGGCCATCACGACACTATTGTTGTTTTATTTATCTACTATTATCACTCGACCTCGTCGTCATCCGTCTCGTCACTGCCTCGTTGGTTTAGTGGTCGGAAAGCGCGACTGCTGAGCATGAGGTCTTAGGTTCGATTCCCAGGTCGGGCAAAGTGTTATTGGGTTTTTCCATCAGGAATTTCTCAGTAGCAGCCTCGGAGTCTGGATTTGTGCCCGGTTGATGGCAATAGGCTCGCCCCCTATTACATGGGACTTAAACATAACTGGCGAAATGCGGGTGTACTAATGGGTACACCTCTGCCTAACCCTTCGGGGATTACAGGCGTGATGTTATGTTATGCTCGTCATCATCATATCAGCCGAACGACTTCCAGTAATCCACCCTAATAGCCCTACCTAATGCACCTACTACTTATTGTAAACCATATATATATTTTTTAAGGCCTGTAATGATAGTTGTAAGGAGATAAACAACGACCATACAGCCTATAGACGCCTAATACACGATCTAACGCACGAAAACTATTCTGCCAACTTGCTGAGGTACGAGGGGGACGGGGTACTGCGTTCTGATTGGCTAACTCAAGGTCAGTGCATGTTTACGGCTCACAGGAGTGGTCGAAACTAATACGAACTTGGTGACTATTAGTGAGTGACGACGGTTATAAGACTTTTATGCCTCATGTGTTGACAGACATCGGTCGTCTGTTATTAGGAGTCTAGGTATATAATATACGGGTGTAACGGAAAGGGTATATACATACAAAGAGTAAGGCTTCTTTGGATGATAACTAACAATATGGCAAGGGTTTCAGCTCAATATAAAATACTCTAAGAATTGATACCAAATTTTTTGGTTTCATATGTTTCTTAAATTCAAATCATAACAAACGTGTCAAACCGCACTACGTGGGTCTAAAACTTTCCACGTTACTTGCCTAATATCATCTCTTCCGTAAATCTGCGCGCCTAGAACTAAGAACCGCATAGTAGCCTACTGCAGGCGGTGTTTTTAGTTGATCATAATTTCCGAACATGTAGAGATAAGATTAAAAAACACTTGCCATATCGTTTGTTATCATCCAAAGAAGCCTTGCTCTTTGTATGTATATACCCTTTCCGTTACACCCTATATAATAGTCGTTGGAGATAAATAAATAAATAGTAATAATAAATAAATAAGACTATCCTATAGCATTTTTGATTTATATTTTATATATCTACTATTTATTTATATGCTATTGCCACCATTATCTTCTCCATTTTCTTTCTCTTCTATACACAATTTCTCTTTGTCAGATTTGTTTTTTATTCTATTTTTGAAAAGGAACGCATTCGTTATAGATCGCATGCGCAGTGAGCCAGCCGAGCCGTTGAACGTCGATGTGGTTGAGAAACTTGCTGCTTTTAGGCGCGATTCTGTAACATAAACATAGTTCTTATGTTAATTATTTATTTATTCAGGTTTACATCTAAAGTATTAAAAGGTATCGGTTACGGTCTTATACAATTGCCAATAACAGGCAACTAGCATGTTAAGAAATTAGATAGTACATAAAAAGATAAATAACACAGAACATGTCAAGATAAGAAAATAAAAAGAAAAATTAATATTGAAAATTTCTAAAAACGTTATAATTGTTTTATAAATGTTTTTAGAAATTGCCATCGGGCAACGTGGCTTGTTGACTGGTTAAACTTCTCACTTCGACAGTACATTCGTAAAAATTTTGATGCATGAGAGTACCAACGTTTTTCGATGATTGTACCACATTTAGATTTTGCTTTATAACCATCATCGCTTCAAGCAATGGAAAGTTAGCTGTCAGTGCATCGCCGCCGCTGCACTGTCCACGAGCAGTCACCTTTTTCAGCTTGCCATTGTAAAAATTACTTTAACTCACACGATTTAAAGCTCTAATTTTAATGGTAAATTATTTGCTGTATCAATTTGTTAAAATACAATTTCAATAACAAACAAAACCAAAGCCGACTTCCAAAACGAAAGTTATTTTCTAAATTGTAATTTTGAAATGCGATTGTCTTTTTTGTGAATTTTTTTTTTAATCTATATTGTCTCCTCTTATCTTGTCTGTTGTGAACAAGGCTAGTTTGTATTAAACAGCGTACCTGACTCCGTTGGTTGTGACTTCGAAGGCACGTTTTCGTTTTGCGGACGACTTGCAATAATCATGTGGCTGGCATGAGGCCTCACAGTATGCAGGGGTAACCTATGTCTATGCTTCCGTATGCAGATGTTTTCACTGAGATCAGTTTCGTTGCCAATCCTGCGACAAGAGGTTAGTTATCACTTTAGAATCTTTAAACTCACGCCTTTTTCCCATGGGGGTAGGCAGAGACAGAACGCCATCTGCTACGATCCTTACATACTCCTTTCGTCTCTTCCACGTTTATACAACCAGCGTGCTTGTATAGCACGCCGGTTATGAGTACTGCGCTCCTGACCTTTCTGCAGAACCTCGCCAATAAGGTCAGTGTAGGTCTTCCTAGGGCGACCCCTCCCTCCCTCCCTCCCATATTGTTAATCGTCACTTTCCACGTCACACACCTTTTGTTAATCGTCTTTCACTCATCCTCTCAACATGACCGAACCATCTAAACATACCCTTTCTATCTTTGTCACTACATCCTCTTTTAAACCGGAACGGTGCTGTATATCCTCATTCCTCACCAGTTCTAGTACCCTACCAGTGACCCTATACATGTTTCAATACTTACGTGTTCGCAGTCCTAGGACGCGGGCGCCACAAGTTATCGCCTTGCACGTTTGTACCGCACGGGGCAGTCACTGCGCGGTTCGTTCGAATACTGTGGTTCGGTTTAGCTGTAATAATAATATAACGTCGCATATTATGCTGGGGTATGTCATGGCCAGTCGGGGGCGCGGATCATGCGTCATGTAAATACCGAGTTCCCATGGCAGCAGGAGGATTCGATGGGGGTTTTAGCGGGTAAAGGTTGATTCCGAACCACGCTGCACGCAGCAGTGCTGCCGCAACAATGCTGTCGTGGCACTACTGGTCCCCATACAATTACTATAAGCTTATATGAGATTACATTCCGATCTAGGCAGCAATGTCGCGTAGTAGTGCTGCCTGCACATAGGAGAGTTCAACATAATCCTCCGTTCTTCCCAGACGAAGGGTATCCATAAGGATTTACCCAAGAAAAAAAAGTATATGTAATGTACTCACGCATAGCAGCAGCATCGAGTGGATGCGTATAGATGCGCTTGCGCGACTGTAGCATTGAGTAGACCAGTGCTGCCAGCGAGCGCGGTGGTACTGTCGGTCTTTCGTCCGGGAATCCTAAGTTGTTCAGCTCCTCCTGATACCTCTTCCTGGACTTCTTCACCACCCACCATGTCTCCATCATTCCCTTACCTTTCACTTTTACTTTGCCGCGATTCTCAAGGACGTAGAAGCCACCCAGTAGCTACACGACAAAAAGAGTATTTATTATTGGTCTTGAAAGCACAATCGCTAGTTATATTTAAGTCCCATGTAATAGGGGCGAGCTTATTGCCATTAACCGGGCACAAATCCAGACTCCTAGGCTGCTACTGAGGAATTATTGGTGGAAAAACCCAATAACACTTTGCCCGACCTGGGAATCGATTCCAAGATCTCATGCTCAGCAGTCGCGACCACTAGAACAACGAGGCAGTCACCATTACCAGATATTTGCAGATATTTCAATTTGTGGTTTTAGCCAATATGTACTGTCTACAAAGATGATTTGGATTTCACAGCTCACCTCTTTGGTGTACTTGGTGATCTGAATTTTGTCAATCTCCCCAGTACTCTCCATACGAGATGCTTCGTTGACGGTGTTCCCCCATATGTCGTACACCGGCTTAGAGGCACCGATCACGCCACCTACCAGAGGGCCGCAACTTATCCCTGAAAAGTAATATTAAAAAGACAACAATTTAGCGGAGACAATGAAACGACTTATATCTTACAAGCTTAAAAACTTGCAATGTATGTATGTATGTTTGTTCGGGTTAAAACTTGCAACTGAATTTTAAAGCAGTTTTCCTCAATCGATTGAGCCGAAATTTTGCATGCACTTAACTCACCATGCATTGTCAACCAAACTATTTACATACCTATAGTTTGGATGACAATACATGGTGAGTTAAATGACGTCGTTCTAAATCCAATATGGCGGACCAGCCAAGATGGCGGACTAGTTATTTTGTGCACTCCCATGATATGGGTATCAAATGAAAGGGTTTACTGAGTAGAATACGTCATACTAAATTATAAAAGCTTGCTTGGCCGCTGTGACCAAAATTCTGATGGGACGTTATTAGGTATATTATCATCTTAATGGATAAAATGATCTTTTATCTTACCCACTCTGAGCCGGAATTCATAGTAGTTGATGCCTTTGACGTCTTCTCTCAAAGCGAGTGCCAAGTCAACCAGTGAGCATAAGTGGTGATAGTCTTGCTCTCCCGACTGAACATAAAGAGAGAAAGAGAAAAGATATATGTAGTAATTTTAAAAACACTGCAGTGTTTAAAAATATGTATCTATTTAAAATCAATGGTATTTTTTTTTTTCTTCAATTGTTATAGGTTGAAAGAGCTTGTGGCTAAGTAATAACAGCCGCACGGGCACGATCTCTCAGGTTAAGCTACGCTTGCCGGGGTTGGTCCATGGATGGGTGATCATCTTTACATACCGAGACTCCTCCGTGCCTCGGAAAGCACGTTAAGCCGTTGGTCTCGGCTATTATACGTGTTACCTATTACTGGGCTTTGGAGGTCAGCCCATCTACTTTCACAACCCAGTAAGTGGGTAATACAATATCCCTTGGTAAGACTGGTTGTCAGACTTTCGGGCTTCTGATGACCCGTAACGACTGTCAAAGATCCATGCAAAATACTGCTGCATCGGGTTAGCCTGGTAGCCGACCCCAACATAGTCGAGTAAATGCTAGGCATATAGACTTTAATTGTTATAGGATATCTTACTATTTTAATTTTAAGTAGGTATTGTATTAAGTATATAAATATTGTATAGTCTACATATTTGTTCCTGTTATATTTTATTGTCCATATTTTGTGGTACCCCTTTTCGTGTTTGACCTTTATCTATGGACACACTATAGTTAAATATCTTTGACTTTTTAAATACCTACTTAATTGTTTTCTTAAAACAACTCTATTGCTATTAGGATTAAAGCTATCTTACCGTGTTGTCACATTTAAGTCCTGAAGCAACCATGTACGTGGCACCAACCGTCTTGATCTTCTCAAGACACTTGAATCGTGGTTGCAACAGTAACTTATCGAAGGAAACTGTAAGATACGACAATATTCAAGGCACGGTGGGGCAGAGTGGGGCGATTGTCCCACTATGACCCACCGTGGCTGATTCATGCAGGGTCTTTTTGTAGTCAACAAAAGTTTAAATCTAAATTAATGTTATAAAAAGGTGAATTGTTTATTTGCTTGTAAGAGATAATATCAGGAAGTATGCAGGTCAGGGGGCGCAATTCTACTATCTTTTAGGTACCTACGATCGCATTGCAATCTCTGTTTCAATCTATCATATCTCTAAAAGAAGCTGTTCCATACATTTTCAACTTATTGTAGTGCATTTTTGAAGGAAACAGCTGTTTTTTTTCTTATTTTAGGGTTGGTCCCATAAGCTTTGTTCATATTCAAAAGTACTTTAGCAATGCATTTGAAGTCAGCGTAATAATAACTATCATAACAGTGATAATTTACATATGATTTCGTTGAGCACGCGCATGCACTTGACAGCATTTTCATCCGAGTAGAATTCGTCGAAGTTGGCGATGCATGCGAACATCACTCCTGCTTCTTCATGCACTTGGGAGTAAAGGTTCTGAAAAATGTACATGATTCATATTTGGTTAGGTTAGGTTAGGTTATAATTTTGGCGCTTCGCTCGCTCGGCTCGTGCGTAGGGGACGCACGAGCCGAGCGAGCGAAGTGAGCTCTACTACGGCCGCGGCCGGCGAGTGGCAGTAATGACTAGATTATTATAGAAAAAAGTAGCGTGCGTCACAATAACGTCATTCGAATCTTTATACCTATCACTTCGAGAGAAAAATATACCTAATCAGACTTACATCAGGATGCCAATCTTTGCTCAGAAAATGGTTAACAGTGTGGTCTGGCAGAATATGTTTGAGCAACTGTCTGTTCAGGCGCTGGGTATACTCCATCTCATCAAGGTCAGTTTTGGCTTGCAGCTTCCATAGGAAGTCCAGCCGTGATATCACTTCCACCAACCGCGCATGGATGATAACCACTATTAGAAAACCTATCATGAGGACCATCATTTGTGCTGGAAGTAACCTGGAATGTAAGAAGAAAATCTTTAGTGCCCTTACAAGCTACATCTCTAGCTTTTGTCCATGACTTCGTCTACATGAATGTCGGTTATCCCGGACGCAGGCAAAGCGCAACTTTGCCTGCGTCCGGGATAACCGACATTCATGTGATGATTAAAAAGTAACCTATGTCCTTATCCAGATTTTAAGCTGCTTTTTTGCCAAATTACATTACCATTGGTTAAGTGGTTTTGCTGTGATAAAGAAACAAACAAACAGACACTCCGTATCGGAGCGATGGACTCTGGTGTTTTTTTGTAAAGAGATACTTACTTTATTGGAGCCACCACGGGGGACAGTCATTCAGCTCGGCTGGATTTTAATGGAATGTTTTTTTTTTAAGGATGGAAAATCATCAAATGACTTCTTCCGCTTCGGGCGGAGCGAAAGAAGTGTCAGACTCTTACTGACTATAACCTATTCGTGTTCTTCCTAATGCCCTTGTATTCCGAGTCGCGGTAACTCTTTCGAACAAAATCCGCAACCCTGGCAGTAGTGGAAATGAATGGAAATAAAATTACCATGGTAACGCCAACACATCCCTTCACAGCTAGCTTACCACGTATGTCATGTATTGAATATGATTTGATCCCATTACAAATAAGTACAGATTTTATTTGATGATATACCATCTCACTTTGGTTCGTATCCCATAAAACTACACGGTTCCTGTGAAAATTTCAGGTGAAACCACATGGCGCAGCTAAATTTTCTTTTCATCCCACCATCTCGGAAAGAGTATTTTTAATTAATCTTCAATATCTGAGTGGAAAAGCCGTTTTTATTCTCTAGAGGATAAAGTAAATTCAATTTAGAACATCGTGTGCACTAAGTTTGTGAATTAAAAAAAAACATTAAACCTATTTACTGCTACCTCTATGGTGCCGAATATATCATACAACTTTTTTTTAATTTGTTAAAACTCAGACTCGGAACCTTCTTGGTGTTCTTTTTTCAATTTGCTTTGTACGCGGTTCTTTACGCGGCATTTTTTCACGTCATTGTTAAACCTATTAAAAACAAGAAACTTGAAAACAAGTGAAAAAACTAAAATGAGTGATTCTAGCGACGAGGAAGTTTGCTTGACGCCAACAGAATTGACTGAAACTGTTAATAATGCGCAAATGAGCTTTCTCCCTCAACAATCACGCGAGAAGTATTTAAAACAGTACGATATGTTCAACACGTGGCGACTAGCAAAAGGAGCCAAAACTTTCTCAGAAAACGTATTGCTGGCATATTTTATAGAATTATCCGAGAACAAGAAAGCAAGCACTCTATGGAGTACGTATTCGATGCTAAAAGCATCAATAAAGATAAAAAAAGACAAACATATCGATACCTATCCTAAATTAGTGGCATTTTTAAAAAGAGCCTCATCTGGTCATCAACCAAAAAAATCGAAGGTTTTCACAGTATCTGATATTGAAAAGTTTCTTAACGAAGCACCCGATTCCGTATATTTGGCGGCAAAAGTAAGTCAGTTGCACATTCAGTATCTACTTAAGTATATTAATCTCAATTAAATAGTATACTTAGTAGATGTTGATAGGCATAATTATGCGTTCATATCAATTTTATTCATTTATCTACTACAATACTCTTTACGTTACAGGTTGTTCTTATTATTGGAATAAACGGAGCATGTCGAACTAATGAACTAACACAACTTAATGTCAAAAACATTGAGAAACATTCAGATGACTTACTATTAATTAATTTACCTAATACAAAGACAAAAAGAGACCGCAACTTCGTCATTCGCAAGGAATACGTAACGATTGTTGAGAAATATCAAGCCTTACGCCCGCCTAACACTCCAATCAATCGATTTTTTCTACAGTATCGCAATGGAAAGTGTGTTAGACAGCCTATGGGTACTAATAAAATTGGCAGTATCCCACGAGAAATAGCAACATTTCTTGAACTTCCAGAACCCCTGTTGTACACGGGTCATTGTTTCCGACGAACTTCAGCCACACTTTTGGCTGATTCCGGAGCTGATCTCCTGTCCCTTAAGCGCCACGGAGGCTGGAAGTCCAATGCAGTTGTAGAGGGATACATAGAGGATTCCATCCAAAATAAGTCTAAAATATGTGAAGGCATCGTAGGAGCCATTACACTGAAAGAGCCTCAATCGGATCCTTGGACTGGCCCTTCTACATCAAAAATAAGCCGTTATGAAACACCTAACCATCTCCCTCTTTCTCCAACATTCACGCCAAGGGAATCCGATGAATCGGTACAACTATTAAGTATGACAGATAGTTTACCGAAAAACAGTACACAAGTGACTAACACCAATATTACAGTACCAAACAAAAATATTACACTCAATTTAAATAACTGTAGCAACGTTACTTTAAAATTTCCTTAATTATACCTTAGTATTATTTTGTTATAATTTAAAGATTATTCTGTAATACTTACCTGTCATAATGTAGTAATTAATACCTAAACTGAAATAAAAGTGTACCTATCTTGTGATTGTAAACGTTTTTTTTTTGCATTTAGTCATTTCCTCGCTGAGGTGGAATGAAAAGTTACGTGTTGCACTCGAGTGCAAAGATTTTTCACCTCGTGCTCTTTTGATTCCCTCGCTAACGCTCAGGATTCTAATTTTGAATCACTCGCTGCGCTCGTGATTCAATTTTAGAATCCTTCGCTTGCTCGGTCATCAAAATTGAACACGCGGTTAAAAAGCAACTTTGCACTCTTGTATAACAAATAACTATTGAAAAATACTTACGTATTCTTAATTTGATAATGTTTGTAGTAGTGAATTATCAAGGTGCAGTACATCACGATGTTGAGAGTCGCGAGAAGCGTCTTGATCAGGAAGTACAGCTTGAGTACTGAGGTGAGCGCGACCAGACATAGCACCCATGTGAACACCACGTATTCCGGGTGGTGGCAGTCAGCTGTCGAAGAAGATATTGCTGAATTAAGGAATTAATACTAGTAATACTACTCTCTTTATTATCCCTTTGTGCCTATTGGCCTAGTTCTATTCTGTCTCTTGCTTGTTCGGAGGGAAGTGTAAAATTGGTTTTTCTCACTCCTCTAATTTTCTTTTCTGATAAATTTTGTTGCGTGATCCAAAACAGTTGAATCGTTATCCGGAACTTGTCAAGCTTTTATTACTGGAGAGAATCTTCAATTAATATTTTAAAAAAAGTTTCATGCTGTCGGGGGGACCCCCTTTAGAGAGTTTCCGACACCCGTATATAAAAAAAAGAGACAAAGAGAAAGAGCGGGAATGTCGCCATAACGCTTTTTCCTTACGTGTCGATTTTTGTACTACCGCAGGAACTTAGTTTAAAAAATAAATTCGTTTTACAAACCTGGTGTACTGCTACTGTCTGACTCAGTTTCCGTGAAGTTGCACGTTATGGCAGAAATGGTACCATTCAGCACACTAGGGAGTACCGTGGTCTTATCGCAAAAGAATAGTTTCACCGTACTGCAACAGAAAAAAAGGGAATAATGGGCATAGCGACACTAAAATGTAAGGAAAACAGATTCGTTGGGCGGTTTTTTTTTCCGGTGTGGTATTTTACTGGTTAACGTTGTTGGTTGTTGGTTGCTTAGCTGGACTTTTCTGCGGTCCCTTAATGAGTTATGGATAGCCAGAACATAAAACTAAACTAATCAACTATACACTAAGGGTATCCCCTGTGGGATACGGACCTGACCGACCTGGGCAAAACGAATATTCGCCGCCCTTTCCACTAACACCATATAAGTCATAAGCTTGCTATTCCAAAGATAGGTTGATTTAATTATGTGATATTGTTTACATACGTTAGTCTACTACGGCTTCTAAACAAGTATACGAAAATTCATGAGAGTATGTTGGACTTCGTGCAACCTTCCGGCACCCTCAATTTTGCCGCCCCTCATTTTTGCCGCAGGAGCAAGCAGGAGGTCAATGGGGCAGTGAAATTAAATGGAACAATGAATGAAAATTTACCTTGTGATTGCCATAATAGTGATGAAACAGCAAATATGGACGATCTTGAAGAGACGCATGTTGTTGATACGAGCGGAGATCCTGTAGAGGTACCTGTGTATGCTGGGGAACTCCTCCAGCATGACCAGACCGAATGAGAGGGTCAGAGGAACCGTCATCACCATTAGAACTATTATAAGGTTCTTGCAACTGTGGAGAAAGAAAAACATACGTTTTATTTTCAGTTGAACAATAGGCAGTGTCAAACGAAAATATCAAAGATTGCGAAGTAGATGCAGGTTAACAAATTGTGTCCTTTATATTATTAATAAATTAGTTATAATATTATCAAGAGGTAGTTCGTATCTCTGGATCTACTGAACCGATTTTGAAAATTTTTTCGCAAATTGGAAGCTACGTTATCACTAAGTGCTAAAGGCTATATTTTATTATCAAAAAATTAGAGATTGTTAGAAAATCACACAAACGAAGTAGCGGGGAGAGTGCTAGTACTTACTTATAGTGAACAAGAGTTTGTACAGTAACAACAAACAGCCAGAGCACCAGACAGCACATGATGTTTGACTTGAAGGCCACCTCATCAATTGTTTCGAACAGTTTTTCAATTTTGGGCCGGGTGAACCGTAGAGACCAACCGTACATGGAACGCAGGCGCATCCGTCGGCTAGACTTCGTCTCTATCAGGCAGTTTATTATGTCGTTTTCCTGTGAAAACCAGTAACCGATCGGAAATTAATAACCAAAATTTTACTACTTTCATGTAAAATACAAAAATACCAATTGAATCGGAAGTACCGAACTATAGCTACATACCCGACCTAGTTTTAGAAAATGGCAATATCATTGGCGTTGCACTGGGATCGAATGATACTAAGTACTTCTGATTAAGAACAAAGTAAATCCTTACCTCAACTTTATACATTGGCGGAACGTCGTGGACCAGGTCCTCTTTTGAGTTGGCCCACTCGCCGTCGTAACACTGCAATAGAATATTTATTTTATGTATGTATTAAAGGAAAATTAACTTTATTTTTACCAGGACATGGTGCAAAAATAGAATGTGCTTCACTACGTGCCAATAAAGATCTCGAAGCTGTCAAGGGACTGTCAGACTTTTACTGACTAAAATACCACCCTGTTCCTTCTGCGTTCCGGGGCCACGGTATCCTGTTAAGACGTCCCGCGACCTCGGAAGCCGTACAGCCTTCAGTGGGTTTTCCAATAATTACTGCTTTGTATATCGATGTAAATTAAATGATATATTACGTCTGCAAACGGCATTTTGGGGGTCCATTCCTCGGTGATGCTGCTTGGTCGGCGTAAAGGGTTCTCAAAGGTTAACTGTGTCGTCGCCGGCAAGCTGTCAATCAAACGGATAAGATAAGTAAGATAAAACGAATTGTTGATCAACTTATTTGGGTTGCGGAATTTGTTTGAAATACCGCGGCCTTGGAACGCAAAGGGCACTAGAAGGAACACGGATGGGTTCTAGTCAGTAAAAGTCTGACACTCCCTTCCGCTACGCCCAGAGCGGAAAGAGTCATTTGATGATTTCCCATAAATCAATACTCAATAAATGTCATTTTAAACAAGATCGTCTGCAATTCTGACTTCAAATAAACATGACTCAACTAGCTTCTAAAAATAGATACAGCTTTGAAGGCTTTGAACCTAAAAAGCTCTATACGATGTATTTATAATCTACATAACATAACATCACGCCTGTAATTCCCGAAGGGTTAGGCAGAGGTGTACCCATCAGTACACTCACATTTCGCCAGTTATGTTTATGTCCCATGTAACCCAATGTTTAAGTCCCATGTGGTTCGATTCCCAGGCCGGGCAAAGTGTTATTGGGTTTTTCCATCAAGAAATTTCTCAGTAGCAGCCTTGGAGTCTGCGTACTCGGTTGGTGGAAATAGGCTCGCCCCTTATTACATGGGACTTAAACATAACTGGCGGAATGCAGGTGTACAAATTGGTACACCTCTGCCTAACCCTTCGGGGATTACAGGCGTGATGTTATGTTATTTTGGTAGAGGTAAGTACGAGAAATAAAATACTTTAAACCTATCTCCTATCTGCTGCTATCACCATTTGTTTACATTTGGTTTACCTGTCCCGTTGCTGATTGACCTGTTCGGTTTCAATGTCAGGACTCTTAATGAAGTACGTGGCAACGTGATGTTCCCGAAGGTACTGGTCTCGGAAACCGCCGTCTGCAGGTTCCACCTCAAATGATCCTTTTAAATACTCCAAGGTAGCAGCAGATATGTGTATACGGCTGAAATGTAAGTGATTATTATGTTTTTTGTCGTGATGGCACAGAGGGTAAGGCGCCTGCCTTTCATACATGAGGATACGGGCTCGTTATGGGCAAGTACCAATGTGACTTTTTCAATTCATATGTAGGTACTTTCTAAGTTTATCTTGGACATCGGTGAAGGAACCATAAGGAAACCTGGTAAATAATTAATGCGAGTTTTAAATCGTCAATCCGTCTTGAGCAAGCGTAGTGATCAACGTCATGCCTCCTCTGTAGGAGAAGAGGGCTTGCCAAAAAAAGGTGACGCTCGCGGGCGGCCAGCTGGTAGCTGAAGGTTGGATTTTCGAGTCTATTCTGGTAATAATGAGTGACTACTTAATAATAAAAGAAAGAACAAGCTTTGAGTTCTAATCTACGACATCGATTGTCTAAAATTGAGGTTTCTAAAAATTTCAAAAATTTACCCAGGTAGGCCACCGCTCTCCATGTGGTTGGCAAGTGTGACGTCACGAGACCACAAGTCAAACTGCCACTTCAGGAGACCCAGTACACCACACAGCACCTTACCGCTGTGGATACCGATGCGCATGTCCAGTTCCACCTGGACACAGAAACTATTAACAGGCAAAGGGATAGTGTGCTTTTGTGTTTTGATTTTGCGTTTTTTTTGTTCCGGCATAGAAAATTCTCACGGATGTTCCCCGCCGTGGGGAGGGGGGATGCGGGCCTCCTCAGAAAGGAAAGAGCTTAACCCAACTCACGATTTCTCAATTAGTCTCAACCATGGAAAATAAATATGACAAATGTACGTTACCATCCGGCAATAGAAGCTCATGTCAGCTTATGCCCAGAAAAGTGTTAAATATTCTAATATATAAAATTCTTGTGTCGCAGTGTTTGTTATCAAACTCCTCCGAAACGGCTGGACGGATTTTTATGAAATTTTGTGTGCATTATCAGGTAGGTCTGAGAATCGGCCAAAATCTATTTTTCACACCAAAAAACATGGTTGCCAAGTTTGCTGGGTCAGCTAGTATTATCTAAAATCATAACAATTATCTCGAAAATTTTTGACCTGAGTGGCGCATTTACCTACCTCAATTTCTGGGAGCATTGAGGCTTTCATGACCTTCCGCACTTCGCGGATGGCGCGTATCATATGCAGCCCCATGTTGACGCAGCACTGAGCGTGGTCCTCTCGCTTCTCCGGTAGACCACTGACGCAGTAGTAGCAGTCACCTAGCAACTTAATACGGACACAGTTGTTTTCCTGGAAAATGGAATTTACGTAAAATGAGCATGGATTTTTGTTGTCAAAGTGGAATTTTGGTAACAAATATTTGATTCTTATAACGAGTGGAAGGGAAATCTTAACAAAACTTTTACTAGGTACGGATTCAATTTAAATTCTAAACCCACAGAGATAAAACTTTACGTTGAATGTAAAAAAAAAACTATTCCATACAAAAGTACAACTAGTAGCTATACGTTCAAAATAAATGAAACAAATGATTTTTAATAACCAACCAAAAATGCTTTATACATTTTTACTTAGCAATTTTTTCAATCGTCAGAGGCGGTTTGACAGCTTTTGTACAGAAAATATGTCAAACTGTCATATTTAAGTTAATTGACTATTGAAAAATCAGCCCTTAAAAGTATATAATTTTTTTTACCGATGCCAACTTGTCGAAACCAGCGAACAGCGCGTTCAGTAAAATGACCAAGTCTTGTGCACTGTATTTGCTTGATATTTCTGAAAGATAAGAGATTAAAACCAATCATAAAGTCTATGATAAGCATGTCACATAATTTCAGATATCTAAAAAACTTCAAGGGCTAAGCTGAGCTTGAATACTTAAAGGGAAAATAATAAGGAGATTATTTCTTTCTTTCATTAATTTCAAAATTTCAGATTCAGTTTCTAGTGTAACCACATGCAGCTGAAGACCAGTGTTTTCTAGTGCGCTTTGGGCTTTTAGAGATTTCCGTTGATGATCGGTCATTTTTGACACGACAGCGGCGCGGTCCCGCAATGAACGACAAATTGCTCGATATTTCTCGTATCGTCTAAATAAGGGTTTGATTTCTTGACTGTTGGCTGTCTACCTGTACTTGTAGAGTGTTAGGCTCACCAGTAAATCCCTTGATGTCAGCAAACAGTATGGACACGTCCTCGTGGTGATGTACCACGTCTACCAGCTGGCTGAACTGCTGCTCTTCAATCTCTCCACCCGTCATGCTCAAGTGACTGGAGATCTTTTTTGCCAGGAAGTCCGGTATCACTATAAGGAAACATATTTGTTAGTCCATAACATAACATCACGCCTGTAATCCCCGACGGGTTAGGCAGAGGCGTACCCATTAGTACACCCTCATTTTGCCAGTTATGTTTAAGTCCCATGTAATAGGGGGCGACCCTATGTAATAGGGGGAAAACCTCCGAGACTGCTACTGAGAAATTCCTGATGGAAAAATTCAATAACACTTTGCCCGACCTGGGAATCGGACCCAAGACCACATGCTCAGCAGTCACGCGCATGGAGCACTGCGCACCGCCATCACAGGCCTATGTCTGGTCGAGCGACAAACAGCCCCAAGTTCATCACTCGCAGGTCACTCCTTACGGTGGCCGGAGATCAATAAGCGCTACTTTTGTCATGTTGAGAGGATGAGTGAAAGACGATTAACAAAAGGTATTTATGTGGCAGAGGTGAGTGGCAACGCAAGGAGGGGTCACCCTAGGAAAACCTACACTGACCTTATTGGTGAGGTTCTTCAGAAAGGTCAGGTGCGCAGTACTCATAACCGGCGTGCTTGTATGACGAGATGTATGAACGTAGATGAGGCGAAAGGAGTATGTAAGGATCGTAGCAGGTGGCGTTCTGTGGTTTCTGCCTACCTCCATGAGAAAAAGGCGTGAGTTTATGTGTGTATGTCTTGTCCCTAAAAATACTTAGCCAAACAAGTGATGAGAACACTAACCGCTCTGAAATAAATTCCACTGCCTATCGCTCTCTTTTTTAGTCTTCTCCAAGGTTATCATTGACTTGCGCGTCTCGAGGAACACTTTCCTCTGACCCAAGTCGACGAGAGACTTGGCATACATTCCGGCAAAGTTCACCGCTGTGTAAAGTAGTACATTGCTCGCCATTCGTCGGAGGCTGCATGTGTAAGCCTAAAAGTAATAAAAATTATCAAACTTAAAAAAATCGTCGTAATACTTTCAGAAATAACCTTAAAAATACAAACAATTAAAAAATATTATACAAGTTATAAACAGATTGTTTTCTTAGAGTCAGGGTCTTCAAACGGATTTCATTTAGTATTAATTAATAATGAGGTAAAACTCATCACAAATAAAGTTGAAAATTATGTGTCATGTCATACTGGGTCATCTAATTCTTGTACTGTAATTATGCAATTTTGAACTCTATATCTGTTGCAACATATTTAATTATCGCTTGTCCGAGAATATTGTATGCATTGATTATTGTACTTACATTAGTTAAACAGTTAACAGCTCGAGTATCCTTCTCTAAGTCAACCTTTACGTGGAGTAGGGTGGCCACAAGTTGAGCCAAACTTGACACGATCCCAATAGTGATGCACCCGCACAAAGACAGCGGGAACATCGCGTATGGTACGAACACTATGATCAGCATGTACCAGACTTTGTTCTGAGATTCGTGGAAGCCAATACCTTGCCCGCATAGACCTGGAAAGAAATATTTTGGGAAATAGAATGTCCATCATCAAACGTTTTTAGAGTCATACTAGGAGTAAGATAGCTTCTAAATTCAAAACTGGGATTTCTTAAAATGGAAATGATTAAACTGGGAACTTCTAAATTCAAAATCTTTAAACTAGGAATACCCTCTAGGAACTGCTGCCCTAAAAGCGCCTTAACAGGGAGTAGAATTATTCTGAAGTTTGAAATGTCATCTCAGATGATCTGCATAATATGTAAATACTAGCATGTGCCCGTGACTTCGTCCGCGTTAAAGTTGGTAATCTCACAGGAACCGTACATTTTTTCCAGGATAAAAAGCCTATGTGCTATTCCAAACTATAATCTATCTCTGTGCCAAATTTCATCCAGATCCGTTCAGCCATTCTGACGTGACTGAGTAACAAACATTCATCCATCCAAACTTTCGAATTTATAATACATAGTACAGTACCCGGCGATAAATATAGTGCACATCGACCTTTGGAAAGAGACAATCGGCTAATTTCGGCTTCGTAGAGCGTTATCTCTGTCGCACGAAATACAAACAGTCCGGTATCTATTAGGAGCTGTTAAAACAATTGTGATTTGCTTTTTTTGATAATTCTTTGTATGAAATACGAAATACGATAAAGGTCGATGTGCAATATTTATCGCCGCGTACTGTAGTAAGATTGACATACATACATACCTTGAACGAGAAGCAGTACCCAGGTACCCGCCGCGGCCCAATGGATGTGTTTGTTAGCGAAGGTTCGCCACCAGCTCAACAGACATACGAACACATTCAAAGAACCGAAAAAGGCCGTCCATGCCATCTGTGTCGTACTAGGCCAGGAGCCTGCAAGTTATCGGTATATTCTAATATTTTAAGTGTCATAATTATACAGGGATACTTTCATTCATCATCCAAATTTTAAAATCGAGGTCTCTTAATTAAAATATTTTCATATGTGAAACATTATAATCAAATAATAACGAAAAAAAAAAATCAGAATGTAGAGACACGCAGCAAGGGGGGCGTAGTGCGAGCGTTTCCGAATTTTGAGGTAAGCGCGTGTGCAGTCAAGTTCAACAACCTATTGTTGAACTGTATTTATTCCACATGTTGTGATTTTAGTAGCGGACAATGGTAAAAATCATTAATTGATAAGGTTATCGATTCTAAATCATTTCTGATGGATGGTGGTTGCAAAATAACCCTGTATACGGGGTGTAAAAAGACACATTAGGTACAATACGGCCGACGACGTATCTTGGCAGCCCTGAAGTTAGCCGATTGCTGCGCAGTAAACAATTTGGTTTCTATAAGATCCATTGCGCAGCCAAACAGCTATGTTCAGACCGCAAAAATACGTCGGTCGTACTGTACATAGCCGTTAACAATGCATTTTGCTCATCAAACTAAGTAACATATACAAAATTTATTGTTGGGAAACGAGATTTTTTTAAAGTGTAAAAAAATATTGTTCATTGTAGCATGCAAAACATTGTGGCTTCGGGTCCATGAAATAGTACAGATTATTTTTCTTAACTATATATATAAGGGGGTATAAAAAAAAATGATCGCATTAAATGAGAAGAACATGCAAACAGCTTCATAATGTGTCTTTCTAAACCCGTTATATAATTATTTACTTAGTATGACGTGACTTACCACTTCCGTCTGTGAGTGTATAAATAACCACTAATGCTACCTGCAATTCAGATAAAGAAAAAAAAGTGTTTTATTAACATTTTTTTAATTCGACTTTCCGGCTTGAGCCATTCTCGTCTAATTAATACTCGGAGGTCAATGAATTGTTTACAGACGCAATTTGGTTTTAGTTCTGCCAAAACTAACCCACCCATAAGTGACAAGTTAATTCCAGTTAAACCCCATAAGTCGTTAGAGAGGCTTAAATAAATATAAACAAAAAAAATTGCGGCAAACGGCCCGCTAGCCTCCTCCTTTTTTAAAAGGTGATGGATCGCGGGCGGCTCGCTGGCAGTTAATAGTTCGATTTTCAGTTGGAGGGGCGCAGTTATAATGAGCAATAGCCATGGGTGAAGACTAGGTAGTACTTACTTTAAGTGCTAAATCGACTAGGTTGACCATGATTAGAGACTTCTGTCGCTGTCTTCGAGAATATCTTTGATAAGATCGTTCTATGCTTCGGGTCTGGAAATAGAGTTTCAATTTGAGTAAATTCTTTTCTCTGTACTTAAAAAAGGACACCTTTTAATGTTTAAGATATAATTAAAAACGCACCTTGAACGTATTGTTAATGGCTGGACAGAATATTCCTTTGTAGTAGCGCGGCTTTGGCATTTCATCTGAATACACTAAGAACCAAAACAAAAATTAAGTACACTTGCAATTTATAAAACAAAAGAGGAAATGTAATTACATTTGCTTTTGTACTTTACGAATTGGACAATTTAGTGCACACTAAAAAAGTGACTGTTGAATGTCGTTTTTCGACGTAGCACCGCTACGGCGTAGCAGTCTCGTAGACTCGATGAGAGGTAACATTTTGGGCAATGGCAATAGGTCATCTACTACACCGATTAACTTCGCTTCTTAAATTCGCTAACATTATATTCAAAGTCAAAGTCAACGTCTTACGTAACTGGGGGAAGGGATATTGTAACTTTTACCATAGATTTAGTACATGATTCTAATATAATAAAATTTTGAGACGGTTAATACAAAAATATAATATAATAACACTTAATACAGGGTGTCCCAGCTAAGGACGTCCAAACGAAAATTTTGGACTCCTCCCTTCCTGGGCTATCCAAACCACCCCCATGTATGTTCTACGATTTTTTGCGGTTTAGGAGCTAAACGACATTTTAATATTTTTTTGGGATATTCTTCTTTACATCAGATTTTGTAGATTTTCTCTTTTTGTGTCGCATTTTTTGGAAATATTTTAATTGATAATTAATCCTGAAAGTATGGTCTTCGATCGATAAAAACAACTGTCTGTCTTATTGTCACCCGAAATTACTTAAACTTAGTTCAAAACCAAAAATGTTGTTTTGTAAATTTCGTTGCAGATTTTCGGCTCTTAAAGAAAAATCACAATAAGGGCCCAAATCACCTTGAAGTAATTTCAAAAACTTCCACGGACCCTCAGCTCTTTAAAACAGTACAAATAACTAGTATTTTTCGGGTCATTATTCGGAGCAATTGAAGTTCGAACATGGTAAGGCGAAAAATACAATATTTTAGAACATAAGTGAAACGTAATGAAAATGAATTAAAATGAACTTTTATCAAGTTTTCAATGCAATATGCTATGTCATGTTTATTATTTGCACAATGGTGATTTGAAGTGGTTAGTAAAGTTATTTTAGGGTTAGGTTAGGTTAGGTAGTTAGGTTAGGTTAGGTAAACCTAACCTAAGTTTAGTATTTTTTTTAAATTAGTGGTGTTATTTAATAAAGTCAATGGCATAGAGCTTAAATTATATTGAAAACTTAATAAAAGTTCGTTTTAATTCATTATCATCGGCTTTCATTTAAAAACGAAAAAGTGAGACCTGATTAAAATGAACTTTTATCAAGTTCTCAATGCAATATGAGCTCTATGTCATGTTTATTATTTGCACAATGGTGATTTGGAGTGGTTAGTAAAGTTAGGTTAGGTAGTTAGGTTAGGTTAGGTTAAACGAACTTTCAATATAATTTGAGCTCTATGCCATTGACTTTATCAAATAACATCACTAATTTAAAAAAAATACTAAACTTAGGTTAGGTTTACCTAACCTAACCTAACTACCTAACCTAACCCTAACCTAACTTTACTAACCACTCCAAATCACCATTGTGAAAATAATAAACATGACATAGAGCTCATATTGCATTGAAAACTTGATAAAAGTTCATTTTAATTCATTTTCATTACGTTTCACTTATGTTCTAAAATATTGTATTTTTCGCCTTACCATGTTCGAGCTTCAATTGCTCCGAATAATGACCCGAAAAATACTAGTTATTTGTACTGTTTTAAAGAGCTGAGGGTCCGTGGAAGTTTTTGAAATTACTTCAAGGTGATTTGGGTCCTTATTGTGATTTTTCTTTAAGAGCCGAAAATCTGCAACGAAATTTACAAAACAACATTTTTGGTTTTGAACTAAGTTTAAGTAATTTCGGGTGACAATAAGACAGACAGCTGTTTTTATCGATCGAAGACCATACTTTCAGGATTAATTATCAATTGAAATATTTCCAAAAAATGCGACACAAAAAGAGAAAATCTACAAAATCTGATGTAAAGAAGAATATCCCAAAAAAATATTAAAATGTCGTTTAGCTCCTAAACCGCAAAAAATCGTAGAACATACATGGGGGTGGTTTGGGTAGCCCAGGAAGGGAGGAGTCCAAAATTTTCGTTTGGACGTCCTTAGCTGGGACACCCTGTATAATAGTACTTACTGGAGTCTTCATCATCTAGGTTAAGCATGTTATCAGTGCAGCTAGGTAAGATGTGATGCTGTAAGACAGAGAAAAATGTGTATACAGCATGTAACAAAAACCCTGTCCGATCCTTAAGGGTATTATTCGGCTCCGTACCTACTGCGTACACATATACGTAACCATTTAATGGATTTGAGATTATTATTTTTCCCCAGTGAAAAAAAAAAGAAGAAAGAAGAAGTAATTAAATTAAAATAAAACATAAAAACTGATCAACGGCAATACTGATCTGACAGGGTTTTTGTTACATAGTGTATAAAGATATTTAATAATTTATCTCTTCAGGGTAGACTAAAGTACCTACAGATGAAGAAAACACTTTTCAAGGTGGTTTCAAGGTTTTCCCATCATTTGCGATCCCTTTTATGTTCTGGACGACATCTGGAAATCTTCTGATTATAGGGATATTGAAAGTCAAAATCCTAATTTTCCTAGAAATTCTTAGGGTGTTACCACACCAATCGAGCGATCGGCGATCGATGCCATCGATCGATAGTAGAATGAATTAGTCGACGTCGATCGATAGTTTCTACTAACTAAAGGGGTATATTTGTATATGTACTATTTTTACCGATGCCATCGACCGGCAATCGATTGATTGGTTAGTCGACCGGTATCCGTCGATCAATTAAAGCTACTACACCAATCGATCAACGTCGACCGATGTCGATCGATGGCATCGATCGACTATCGATCGATTGGTGTGGTAACACCCTTAGTAAGGTAATAAAATCTAAAACTGTTGAAAATAGCCCAATTGTATAAATGCCTACAGTCAAGCAGGGTTGTCAGATATAGTTGAAGTTTTCTTAGAAATCAATAGATTTCTTCGATTGAAACTTAACCTAATTAATAAACTGTTTATTATCTACATTTTAAATTAAATTACATTTGAAAACATCCATCGGTTTGTGAGAAAACTTCAACTATATCTGACGACCCTGCATACCTAACTCTTTGGTCGACTGTACCTATTTTCAATGAGGTAATATAGCCCTATATTGCACATTTTCCTCTGTACCATTTAGTCTAGGATCTCCTATAGAGTAAGTAAGTTCACTCATGAGAGAAGTATGTTGAAAGTCACGCGCGCGGAATTTCAATAGGCACCTATTGAAATTACTCACAAAAACATTAATCATGTATGGAAAATAATAGTACTGTAAGTCATAACGGGTGTAATCATACACTGAGGCACATAGAGTAAAGTAATCTGAGGCAATTGGAAATTTGAAAAAAAAACATTGTTTTTTTTTATATGTATTTTAAAACTTTATTATTAATAATATTAATATTCAATGCAAAAAACTTGAAAAAATGTTTTTTCAATTAATTATAAACAATTAAAAATTTCAAAAAATATCACGTGACCAAAAACGCGCTACATACAACTACGGTGCGCAATGACGGCGCACCATAGTTGTGACGTCATAATGTTTAGTTACTTCATCGGGCATTACTATTATGTGTGTTTTCGGTACTCGATTCAAAAGTAATTTTTTATTTTAAAATAACTTTTAAACTATTGCGAAAATAAAAAAACTAAATAAAAACTTATACATATATTATGATCTTTCCATTTATCACAAAAAAAAATTGTTCAAAAACCCAATTGGCACACTGCCCCGCATCACGCAGCGTAGCGCGGCAGTGCGTGTTCTTACGTTGTTTGCAAGTGTCTGTGTTTGTATAGAAAACACGCGTAGTCGAACACACAGAAAACGCGTTCCCGCGCGGTGTT
Organism: Hoplodrina blanda; assembly: GCA_949316365.1. NCBI lineage: Eukaryota > Metazoa > Arthropoda > Insecta > Lepidoptera > Noctuidae > Hoplodrina > Hoplodrina blanda. The sequence continues at coordinate 14,706,874 of OX438580.1, read as the reverse complement.
GCAGATCGCGCGCTTGCATGCGGGAAATACGGACACCCGCATGACCATATCATGACTATGTTGCAGCCCCGCGCGTTTGTGCGGGAAATCTGCACGATAATGCAGATCGCGTGGCTCCGTTGCTACGCACCCCGCAGCGTGGCGCGAAGCAGTGTGCGAATCGCCTTAACGAAACCGAAAGGTAGATGTTATTCCCATCATTGCGATCATTTTCTTGTTACCTAGGTCGAGGAATTTTAATTCTAAATCAATATCTTTAAAACAACAGTTGTTTTGTTTCCATTCGCTTTGATCATAATGTAGTGCATTTTTGTAGCGAATAGCTGATTAATTTTTACATTTTCTAATTTTTGTTCATATTCATAAGTAATTCCACCCTTTTAAAAATTCAATAGTAAATTAAGTCATATTATTATTGTACCTATATGTATCGTATTTGACAATATTTATTAATATTAAAATTATCCCAATTATGACGTTTGCATAATATACCTACCACTTGTTTATTAGTTATTAGTATTTATTATACTTTAAAATATTTAGGTATATTGTAATTATTCGAAATATGATGTTTGCATAATGTTCACAGCACCTGTTTAGGTAATTAGTGATTTGAACTCAACTTTTTCCTAAACGTGCGTCATGAACAAACACGTAATAAATGGGGACTTGCCTATTTATGTACAGGACCTACTTGCTTTTACTTTTGCATAATAATTGTATAAAGGTGCTCTACTTACGTATAAACGAGCAATATTTTATTGAATATTTTTTTTAGTTTTTATGCTACTTCTTGTTGTCTTGTGGTTAAGTAACCACAAGGCAGGTAGGGCAAGTGCCCTACTTGTATTTGGAAGGCTAGTTAGACCTAATTTTCCCGCGGGGAATGGCGCCAAATGCTGAAATACAGGTTTTGAACCTAGTTAGGCAATGGATGCTGTCTACAAATAATTGCCTTATATCTAGCCCATTTAACGATGTAAACTTTTTATGATATTGCTTTTGGAAATAAACTTATTATTATTCACATTTATTTATTTTATATACATATATAATTATATTTTTAAATATTAATATAAAACAATAAAAACATTTAAAAATATAAAAAATAGTATTATTATGAAGCTGCAAAATTTTTGGAATGGATTACAGGATGACTGTGCCACAATAAAAATATTGCCGAGTATTTCAGCAATATTTTAAGTATGGCCGGGGTATACTTAAAATATTGCTAGCAATATATTGCAGCAACACATTGCCGGGACTATAAGGCCTTTGTAGAAGCGCCATAACGTTTTGTTATTGTTTATGGTTAAGCCCACGTTATTAAAGTGTTTACAAGTTTATATTATGTGTCATATTCATAAGAAATGGGTAAATTGTTTTTAACTACAATTTCCATTTTATATAATTCCTGTAAATTAATTGTTTGCTTCGTTTCTTAGTTGGTTATATTGTTTTGTAAGTATTATGTTACTTCTGATGTTGAGTGTTCGGCAATTACAATGTTTTTAAACTTTCAACTATGTATTTATTAATTTAAATGTTAGGTTAATTTGTTTGTATATAATATATTGAAACTGTAAAAAATACGAGTTAAATTTTTATACCATTGAACCATTCAAGCCCGCTTGCACCAGTCAGGATTATCTTAAGACCGTACGAGAAATATCGTACAAGTTGTGGTAGGTACATTTCCGTCGATGATCGGTCCCTTATGACACGACAGCCGCGCGGTCCCGCAATGTACGACAAATAGCACAATATTTCTCGCATCGTCTAAATTAGGCTGTTTTTGTTAACACGGACCAATTAGGTACATAATGGTGCCGATTCCCTTTTTCACAAACTACACTTAAAGAGAATTGGCATCTCTCACTAACTCATAGCGAAAGAAAAGGACGGTGACATTTTAAAACTAAGTTAGAGATGTCAAATTAGTTTTGCTTTGAAATTTTCCGTGTTTTTTTAATTCATGCGTTCTGAAATGTCAACTAAAATTGTAAAGAAGTTTCGAATTAACTAAAATTGACAGGTCTAATTTATTTCCGCCCCTTTCTTGTTATATTGGACAGAAAAATATAGAAATAGTCTAATTTTATTTTAGTTTAGTTTGTGAACAAGGGAATCAGGTCCATTACATTTGTAATTAACTTAATCTTCTGTTAGTTATTGATTGAGAGTTTTATTATTGGAGTATGTGGGCTTTAGATAATTAAATCTCATTAAATTGTGGTTTGTTTAATTTTTCCGGGTAATTTTATCTGGATTATGCATGTTATTAATGTATAATTAGAACATACTTTGTAACTATGCATATGAGGAAAAATGTTTCTAAACAATGAGATCTTAATATAGCGGTTACAGTTTGTGTTATTTCTATTAAAACGACCTAACCCACATCAAAATTTCTCCCATTTCAATTAGACCAATTATAGGCACTTTTGAGGCAAGGAGTCACTCAGTTAGTCAGAAAGTTGAAGCTGGTGGCTCATTCTAAAACGGAAGTAGGCCTCTATGGCAAGAAACTCCACGGACACTCTTTTCATTTAGTTTTTTTTACAAAATCCTGGTTACAATATTAATAAAAATAAAGTATAATAAGAATAAAAAATAAGCCATGGCAGTTAAGAGATGACCAATCCCAACTGACAGCACTCGTTCACGAACATGACGCGTGTATCAGCACCATACTAATTCTAGATATGGCTGTTTTAATAGAAATCAATGCAATTATGATAAGTATCATTCTACATATGTCCAATACTTACATGGCCATTGCTTGAGTCATGTCCATGCTCAGATGTAGAGTCAGGCGTTAGATCCTCCATCTTCGGTATTTAGTTGTCGCCTGGATAGAAAAACAAAGATAATAATAATACCAGCCTTAATATATTATTTGTAATTTTTTAGAGAAAATATGTGTAAAAATATGGAACAATAAAGAATGTGGAGAATAAAAATACCAGCCTATTATTGTCTCACACTTCAGAGCAAAGACCTCTCTCATACAGAAAATTTTATCACCATGCTTGCTTAACGTTGGTTGGCGATTTAAAAGTTACCTATATTATGGTTTCATTATTCTTGTTGCTTCGTGAAAACAATCTAGGTGAATCTAAATACATAAAAGCGAAAGTTCACTCAATCATCACGAAAACCGCTTACCGTATAAACATGAAATTTGGCAGAGAAGTAGTATATAAGTAGTTAGTGTAGTTTAGTAGTACTTAGTAGTTTTATATCTGTAGCCGCGTTTGCAACCATAAGACGAATAGGTCAGTGAATATAAAGCTTATTATGAAACAGTCACGTATGTACTCTTGTTTTGATATCCTGTTATAGTTTTGTGGCGTTTGTAATGATGTGTGTTTATGTTTAATTATTCCTGAAATAATTATTATGTCACATGTCTAGAATATGTTCTTCTATGACGTTTTTGACAAAGTTATTATATAGTAACTACTATTTGCTATTTTTTATTGTTTTTTTTTTAAGGATGGGAAATCATCAAATGACTTCTATCGCTCTTGGCGCATTTTCATTAGTCGATAGGGCCCGCATGCGGCGAGTCCCCGCATGCGACATAACAACCAATGAAAGTTACAAGTCGTTACACCGCATGCGGGGATCCGCCGCGCATGCTTTTTACCGACCGTGATATCGACATGCGGGCCCTGTGGCATGCGTTCCAGAAATCTGTCGCACGCCGCATGCGGGCGCTATCGACTAGTGAAAACGGTTCACCGAATGCGGGCCCTGTGGCATGCGTTCCAGAAATCTGTCGCACGCCGCATGCGGGCGCTATCGACTAGTGAAAATGAGCCATCTGGGTGAAGCGAAAGGGAGTGGACTCTTACTGACTAAAATCCATCCGTGTTCCCTCTAAATCCTCTTTGCGTTCCAGGACCGCGGTGACTCTTTTGAACAAAAGCTGCAACGCTGCAGATAATCATGTATCTACTGAATCTACATACATACATACATACATAAACTCGCGCCTTTCTCCCATGGGGGAAGGCAGAAACCACAGAACGCCACCTGCTACGATCCTTACATACACCTTTCGCCTCATCCATGTTCATACATCTCGTCATACAAGCACGCCGGTTACGAGTACTGCGCACCTGACCTTGCTGAAGAACCTCACCAATAAGGTCAGAGTAGGTCTTCCTAGGGCGTCCCCTCCCTGCGTTGCCACTCACCTCTGCCATATCCTCTCATAGCCTCTGCTACTGAATCAATGGTAAATATTTTGTGATGTCCCCTCAACCCGTTATATGGCATGTTGTAGGTATAATATCATACATTGTAATATTAATACCTGCATCAGACATAAACAAAATATTAATAATCATATTGGATTTAATTACTGTCAGTAAATATAACTAGTTATATTAATAAATTTATCCTTTTATAACGCCAGTGGGATAATTATGGAAAACAATCCAAGCTGACAATGTTACATAGTACGAATTTTTGATAACAATCAGGGAAGGTTAGGGAAGGTAAAAGTTTATTAAAATTAATCATGATAGTAATCATCATCTGCCTAGCTTTTTCCCAACTATGTTAGGGTCGGCTTCCAGTCTAATCGGATGCAGCTGAATACCAGTATTTAACATGGAGCGACTGCTTATCTGACTTCCACAACCCAGTAACTGGGTAATACGATAGCCCTTGGTAAGACTAGTTGTCAGATACTCAGGCTTCTGACGACCCGTAACGACTGTCAAAGATCCACGTATTACAGCCGGGACCAGCTTAACGTGCTTTCCGAAGCACGGAACGATGTCAGTGATGTCTAAAAGTACATATGAATTGAAAAAGTCACATTGGTACTTGCCCGGATCCGAACCTACAACCTCATGTATGAGAGGCGGGGGCCTAAACCACTGGGCCAACAAGACATTTTATCATGTTGGGATATCTTCAAAGCTAGGGGTTCCTGAAGTGGGCGCCATGGAGGCAGCTTTAGGGAGCACAAAAGCAATCAAGTTATGCTTACTATTCAATGCTTATCCTTTTCTATATGAGAAGAGGCCTTTGCCCTTCAGTGGGGCAGTAATAGGCTGGCATTATTTATTATACAAACAATATTATAAACAAAAGTAGTACTTACTGAAGCATCTAAAAACAACAAGAAAATTCCAGTAAATTACTGTCTTCTACACCATTCTAGAACTTGACCACAACACTTGAAGCTACTGCCGTGCAATTGAACTCGATTCAATTACCGAATATTTCGCGAGAATCCGTATTCTGAATTTTTTTTAACACGGTTTTCAAAACGTTCATCCTTGCCGGCTGCTGGCACCACACTGATTTATTCCTCAATATTAAGTAATAATGTAATGGAGTATCCCGATGACTAATTGCACAATAAAATTACCTAAATGCTCCTTATATACAAAAACGTTTACAATTATAGGTATTAATTATTGTTTTTCCTGGTTTCGATATCGACAACTCAGATATCCTGACTATTTATGGTACTTGTTAAAATATTTAGTTTATTGAGGAAAATGGGGTAACAATTACAGAGTTTTCGTTGGTCTAGTGGTCGCAAAGCGCGACTGCTGAGCATGAGGTCTTGGGTTCGATTCCCAGGTCGGGCAAAGCGTTATTGGGTTTTTCCATCAGGAATTTCTCAGTAGCAGCCTCGGAGTCTGGATTTGTGCCCGGTTGATGGCAATAGGCTCGCCCCCTATTACATGGGACTTAAAAACATAACTGGCGAAATGTGGGTGTACTCATGGGTACACCTCTGCCTAACCCTTCGGGGATTACAGGCGTGGTGTTTTGTTAATTACAGAGTTTTTTTTATTACTCAATACTCAATATCTTTATTGCTTCTCCATAAGTATACTTAGGTGGTAACTTAAATAATTGTGAACATTATGGACCCTGTAGGGCACAGCAAAACGGGTAGGGTAGGGGGAGGAAGCCCCGTTTAAAGAGATCATTAAGTAATAGAAATTCAAAATTCAAAATAATTTATTGTGGATCATAGCTAGGTTCATAGGATGTCTTAGGTACAATTTTTACATAGGTCAGCTATGTCCCGCCATTGAGGCATACACAATTCACAAAATAATACGTTAAAAACCCTAAATTGACATGCAATACATTTTTACTGTCAAGCAATTTTTAAAAGATAATATAAATAAATGTCAAATTGTTATGTTTAGGTACTGTTAATTAAAATAACTGGCCCAACAGGCGTTAGGAAACGAGGTAGACCGGTAACAAGATGGGCAGATGACGTCACACGAGTCGCAGGGAAAAACTGGATGTCAGATGCCACCGACCGAGACCACTGGTCATCTCTGGAGGAGGCCTTCACTCTCACCTAGTGAGAGGTTCATGCATGCCATTTATTTAGTAGATTTAAACATTTTCTAATTACTTATAAAAAATTTACTATTATTAAAAATATACTATTTGTTGCATCTATATAAAACGTGATAATAATTTTAAACAATTTAATCAACATGTCTACAATTTAATGAAATTTAAATCAATGATTTCTTTTTCTATAAATGGATCAATTTATTATTTACTTTTAAAATACAAAAATTATTTTTTTACAAAATATAATTACACAACCAATTATTTATACAATTTAATTTTATACATTTAATGAATGGAATGATAGTGAGCTTAAATATGAGATTTTGTCATTATTACTTTTTTTAATCATCCATTTATCCACTTTGATAAATTGTTGTAACTCTGTGTATTGCATGGAATAATAAAGGCTTTTTTATTTTTATTTTATTTAACTAAAATAAATGTCAAATTAGATAAAAAGAAAATTAAATAATTTGTGCGACTGTTCCGTGCGACTTCAATGTGTGATTTTTTTCACCCGTGTTACGTTAAGTTACGTCTTTGGCTACTGCTCCGCTCCCATAGGTCGTAGCGTAATGTTATATAGCCTTTACTATTATTTATGAATCCAGCTATCATATTATACAATATTTTTTCTAATCCGACGGGTAGTTCCAGAGATTAGTGCGTTTAAACAAACAAACAAAAAATCTCTCAAAAACTTGTGTCGCTTTGCCTAAGGGCGCGTACACATAGAACGTCCGCTTTCACAGGATCCGTTTTAACTGATCCGTCGCTACTGGAGGTAATATTCACACAGCATTTACAGGACCGATTTTAACTGATTCGTCGCTACTGGATGTCGGATCGGTATTTTTTACTGGATCCGGAATACTGTATTCTGTGTGAACTTGCTCATACAACTATATACGCTAATAACATATACGTTTAAACGGACCTGTAAATCGGACGTTCTATGTATACGCGCCGTAATATAGGTACTCCAGAGTATTTTTTAGTAAACAATTAGGTAGTTAAAACCATTAACTAATAATTTCAAGACACAACTCTTTAAAAAACACTTTATAACCCAGAGAACTCGATTCATTTTCAATTAACGGTAAAATTTGATTTTTAGTTACTTTTAAATCAATAAATAGTTAGTCAATTGAGTTGGCAAAAATGTGACGTCACAATTTACTAAATTGCCATATAAAATCTGTGAGGGAATCGCGTTTTGAATTTTTGATAGATCATAAAAAGTGTGTCAATTGATACACCAATCAATTGACATACTTTGACAGGTATTGATACCATCGTATCAAGTACCCAATTAGTATCACTCACTACTACTCGTATTTTTCAGTAACGTTTGGCATGTCATCTACAGTACCCGGCGAGAAATATTGCACATCGACCTTTATCGTATTTCGTAATTTATACAAAGAATAAAAAGAATTATTAAAAGAAGCCAATCATAATTTTATGGTTTTAACAGCTCCTAATAGATAGGTACTGGACTGTTTGTATTTCGTGCGACAGAGATAACGCTCTACGAAGCCGAAATTAGCTGATTGTCTCTTTCCAAAGGTCGATGTGCAATATTTATCGCCGGGTACCGTACTGAAGTTGGCTTCTATAACACATTGATATGGTAGGTTTTTCTCTGGAACAGTCCATTAAGGATTATTAAAAACCCAGCCTTCTCAGTTTCAAGTACAATGAGTTGCCTCAATGTAAGGATAGATGGCGTTAGTAGTTCGTATAGTTTGTATTTTGCTTCGATAATACAATTCCTTTTTTGAATTTAGGTATTTGATTAAAAATGAAAATTACATTCGTATGCGAAAGTAACTCTTTCTGTCTGTTACGCTTTCACTACTAAACTACTGAACCGGTTTTGATGAAATTTGGTACGGGGCTAGTTTGAATCTCAAGAAACGATATAGGCTACTTTTTATTCCGCGGCTCCGTCTGAGGTCCAGATTACCGACATTTGTTTACGCGGACGATGTTGCGGGCAGAAGCTAGTTGTATCCAGATAGCCGAATAGCCGATGGTTTTCTTTTTAACATTTTTACCGACTTCAAAAATCGACCCGTATGTGCTTAAGTATATTTGTATGGCTGCGGTTTTCTCAAAAAATACAGAATCAATTTTGATAATTTCAGCTACCAATGCATACTATCAAGAAGGTTTTCCAATATGTCCTTTTTAGAATAGATTGTTCTTTTTGTAAAAGTATTTTTTTTTGCTGCTAATAAAGATGAATGGTAGGATTTCCCTGTCATTTTCATTATTCCCTTTCATCTTTAAGACACAAACCAACTCGAAGCCTACAGAAAATATATAATTATGAGACAAGAGCCGTAATTTATTTAACATGTTTGAACACAAAACAGAGCTCGCTTCTAATAATTATTAAGTGTTCTTGACATGACGAAGAATAAAAAAAATGGCCTCTAATTAACTTGAATCGCCCGGAAGGTTTTCTTTGCTGGGAAAAATTAAATATTTTAATCTTACTACCTACTATTATGGGCTTGCGGACGGCGAGTTAATGGGTAGCTCGCCGTCCGATCAAGGACCATGCCCGGGTCGACGGCGCGTTCTGTTCGCGCGCTCCTCAAGGAGCTGTCAGCACAGGGACGGGGCCCCAATGCCAAACGCCTGCCGGGGGTTGCGGGACGTCTTAAGTAACAGGATACCGTGGCCCCGGAACGTAAAGGGCAACAGAAGGAACAGGGTGGTTTTTTAGTCAGTAAAAGTCTGACAGTCCCTTCCGCCCCACCTAGGGCGGAAGGACTCATTTGATGATTTTTACCACCTAAAAAAAAAAAACTAACTACTATTATAAGTGCGAAAGTTTGAATGGATGTTTGTAACTCAATCACACCAGAATGGCTGAACGGATCTGGATGAAAATTGATACAGAGGCAGATTGAATAACAATATTATTATTAACTAGCACTCTCCCCGCGACTTCGTTCGCGTAATTTGTCTTACGGATCCCTAATTTTTTGATAATAAAATATTATCAAACACTCAGTGATAACGTAGCTTCCAATTTGTGAAAGAATTTTCTAAATCGGTTCAGTAGATCCAGAGATTACCCCCTACTTATAAACTTACAAACAAATGTTACTTCTTTATAATATTAGTATAGATTCATTTAATTCAGATAAAATAATCCATACACACAACAATACATAACATTAAAATAAAATCAAAATTACAATTAAAATTTAAATTCAAAATAAAATAAAATTCAAAATAAAATCAATTCAAAATCCCGGCTGACTTACCAGTAAGTCAGAACAATAGAAAATCAATTGTGTCTCATTATGTGGGACTTGAGTAATTAAAATAAAATCAAATAAAATAAAATCGAATATAATAATAGAATAGTACGTTAGCTACTTTTATCCTGGAGAAATATATGGTATCCGTGGCATTTCGTGGCATGTCGCGAACCACTGTAGGTTTGTCACGAAACATCAACTATGCCGCAGACGAAGTTGCGGGCAGAAAGTAGTATATAGTAATAACTAGAAGGTTCTCAGGTATGGTGTAAAATAAAAAAGCAATGATGGGAAGAAAATATGACTTTCGACATCGTTATGTGTATTGTTACTAAGACCCGTAGCGCACTAGCGGCCTGGCCGCAGCGGCCAGTCGCGCGGCCCGGCCGCAGGGGTTGCGATTTGCAACGCGGCCAAAACCGCGGCCACGATCGTCAGTTGCACATACAGCGCGCTTCAAAATGGACGTTGAAGAAATAGCAGTGCTTTTGTATCTTCTAAGTAAGAAGCGGAAAAAGAAAATGAAAAAGTATTGGGTTCATCCCTTGCTACGTGAAAGTTCGTTCGATCTCGCTGGCCGCTGCGGCCAGGTGCGCGCGCTCTGTGGCCATTTCATACTAAGGTATGTATCTCGATGGCCGCCGCGGCCTGGCCGCTGCGGCCAGGCCGCTAGTGCGTTATTGCTCATAAACGCTGTCAGTCAAAAATACAACAGATTTAAGTATATCATTAAAAATTTTTTGACATGTGCCAGGAAATACTGGTCAATTTAGAGCCAACGCGCACTAGTGTTCAATTCGCAATTTTTGATCCGGCGATAGTTTGATCGTTTTGGGATTTAGTATGGAATAATATGGCAGTGCACGCATTTGACGATTAAAAATCGAACGTCTTACGATAGCGACTTTTAACAGGATACCGTGGCCCCGGAACGTTAAGGCAACAGAAGGAACAGGGTGGTTTTTTAGTCAGTAAAAGTCTGACAGTCCCTTCCTTTACCACCTAAAAAAAATCACCAAGTGCACGCTGGCTTGTAAAGTTAATGGTTGATTATTATAGAGCAATAGCGCACTAGCGGCCTGGCTGCAGCGGCCAGGCCGCGGCGGCCATCGAGATACATACCTTAGTATGAAATCGCCACAGAGCGCGCGCACCTGGCCGCACGGTGGCGGTGTGGCCGCTGGCCGCTAGTGCGCTATTGCTCTTAGTGACGTCCCAAGTGTAGCAATAAAACGTTTTATACATTCTTCCGATAGAATTTCAGTCTCGGCTGCCAATCTTAATATAGACTAGCCAAGTATTCAGAAAATGTTATAGTACTTACACAACAACACACACACACACCCCCACACGCACTCTCCCACACACAAACACTAAATATAGATGTATAAATGTATATTTGTGTTTTATATTTATATTTTTTTTTATCAGTGTCTTTAATTATTTTAATTGGTTCTGTAACCGTTTAAAGTAAAAAATAAATGTGTGGGTACGCCTCTGCCTATCCCTTCAGGGATTACTGGCGTGATGTTATGTTAAGAGGTCAGTATGAATGACTTACATGTTTTGGTATGCGAAACTATTAGGTTTTCCTTCTAATGAAGAGTTTAATTGACAATAAACAGGTAAACGTTTTAATGCAGCACTTAAGAAATGCCACTTTATTATTAATTACTAGCGAACGGCCCCGGCTTCGCACGGGTATAATGTAAATATTCATATTCATTTATTACATACTATAATGTGTATATATATACGTTGATTAAGGTGGTAAAAATCATCAAATGACTCCATCCGCCCTGGGTGGTGCGCAAGATCCTGTCAGACTTTTACTGACTAAAAAACCATCCTGTTCCTTCTGTTGCCCTTTACGTTCCGGGGCTACGGTATCCTGTTAAGACCTCCCGCAACTCCGGCAGGCGTTTGGCCCTGTTGGGGCCCCGTCCCTGTGCTGACAGCTCTTTGAGGCGTGCGACTCCTTGACAATTCAAAAGTGCCTGTAAATCGTCTAGTTCAAATAAATGATTTGAATTTGACTTTGACTTTTACGTGAAAGCCATTGAATACCTTCTAAAATAAAATTAATAAACAACCTACTTATCAGTTAAAATATCAACGAATCTTTAGTAACTCTTCGAAACCCGACGCGAACGGACGTGTGGAATTTTTTTGCGCGCTCAGAAAATACGTAAACATGAAACTTTTTATAGTGCAGTGACTGCCGTGTAATTTGTTAAAAAGAAAAATGATTTTCTGGTTGATATATTTGAATGTGGAATTGAAATTAATATAAAGGTATGTTTACATGTTTTGTATGGATTTTTTCAGTGTGTTTCAGGCTTATCTTGTTTTGTTATTGATGAAAAAACGCGTGTTCTCATGACGGCGTTAGATAAGCGCTGCGTTTTAATTGTTAGAAAATTTTTGATGAATTCTATATTTTTAGTTTTGCCAAAACAAATCAACAATTTTTTGTAGTATTTACATTGATTTAGTATATTTAAACTCTGACACTAGGGTGTGTGGGGTCGTAAGACCTTATACTGTCCACATGATAAAGAAAAAAAGTATATTTAACGGTCATTAATTTAAAATCTTGTTTATAATTATAAGTTTCGGACGTACAGTCAACAAAAGAGACAGGTATGCAGGGACGTCAGATATAGTTAACGTTTTCTTAAAAACCGATAGATGTTTTCAAGGGTAATTTAATTTAAAAAGTAGATAATAAACAGGTCATTAATTAAGTTAAGTTTTAATCGAAGACATCTATCGGTTTCTAAGAAAACTTAGAATAGAAGAATAGAATAGATTTATTTGCAAGAAGCATGGTACAGAAAGATCTTAAAGCTAAACAGTGAACTTCACACTTCGCCAAATATAAATGGCATGCAAAAATTTATCATGAGGCGGGTACATACTAGTAAAATACCAATAACATGCGCAGAGTAATTAAACAATTAAATGTCAAAAACACAAGTAATACAACTGATATACTAGTAGAAAAAATTAATATTAACATAGTAGTCAAGTTATTATAAAAGTCAAGTTTACAAAGTATACAACAAATGTCTATATTTTATTATTCAATGTCAAAATTATAGTAGATTCCAATGTCACCATAAGAAATCATTCAAGTTGTAAAAACTCTGTTCTATTAGCCACCTATATAGTTTGGTTTTAAACCGATTCAAAGGCAGCTCTCTAACAACTGTATCTGACCCAGCATACCTATCTCTTTTGTTGAATGTACACTGAACTGTTTTTGTTGGATAGCAAAGTAACACATTTGGTATGTTGAAAATAGTTTGACGTTTTTAATTAAATAAATGAAAAATTGTGGGTTAGCTCGCTTTGGTAGGAACAAGATGAATGCTGTTGTTGGTTTAATCTTTCATGATATAGCAGAGAACAATTTTTATAAACCATTTACTGCTAAATTATTTTTCTAAACAGCCTAATTAAAATATTTTGTGACAAAAAACCTTTTTATTTTACACACGGTGAATATGTAAAATAAAAAGTTTAACATAAATAATTTTGGGTTCTCTTCCGCAGGGAATGAAATAAAAACTTTTTGATTGTCAAAAGTGTTGGGGATTCGCAACTCCAAATTAAGTTTAGGAACGGTTCGGGGTTAAAAAGTTACTTTTATGATATTCAAATGGAGGGTGTGATTTTGTTTTTTTTTTAAGAACACCTTCATGTACTTTAAGGCCAATAGGCTGGTTGACATAACCAATCAATTGACGTACTTTTTATGACCTGTCAAAACGCGATTCTTCCATAGATTTTGTATAGTAAAAGACAGCTGTGACGTCACTTTTGTGCCGATTTAATAATTTGGAAGTAGGTGTTAGAAAATTTAATTTTAAAGGGATATGTAGTAAACAATGTATGCGCAAGTATCTAGCAAGTATGCATACCTTCTTTGTTACATAAATTCCTTTATCAATTCTCAAAATTGTCTCACAATCGTAACTGTCACAAAATTGTGTATCTGTAAAATGGCATAGGTCTGGCAACTCTGGGATAAGCTCAATAACCCAATACACTTATCAGTTGCGCTAGCGACTACGAGTTGTAAGAACGACCGCAATCTAATCAGTCTGTCTCAGTCTGAATCTGTCAAAAATAATCTCGAATTCTAATTTCAAAATCGAATTTACCTTCATTTCTTGACATTGATTGTCACTGAGTCGAGATTGCGACTAGATATTGTTTGTTTTTAATTACTATCTAGAATAAAATTGTCTCTCAGAACATCGACGCAGTATGTCAAACTTAATTAGTGAACAATTCCACTTTTTTACACGACTGCCCCAAAAAAAGGAGTGTTATGTGTTCAGGGTTTTACACGACTGCCCCAAAAAAATGAGTGTTGTGTTCAGGGTTAATGTATGTATGTATGTATGTATGTGAGTTTCTTTATTCCACCATAACTTTTGAACGCCTAAACCGATTTAGATGTATGGGGTATCGTTACAATCCTTGCATCGTTCCGAGTAACATAGGCTAGTAAAAAATACCAGCCTCAATTTATTTTTTCAATGAATCTGGTCGTGTCTATGTTTATCGTCTAGAATTTGACAAGTAAATTAATAAAATATGTATATAACACTGTTAATATAAAACGTCGTAAAAAAAACTGACGAGTAAACAAAGTACAAATATGTGCAATTTTTGCAGTCGTGTTTTTTAATTTTTTTAATTATAGTAGCTTGTTCTTCGGTTTTATATGACAGACGGACATGACATGTCAATCGGTAATTCCCAACGACTCGTTACTCGTTAGTTTAGGTACCATCCGTAATCGCCTATTGTGTCCTCCTAATAAGTACAATGAACAAAAAGTAGTTGTTTGATATTTTCCGTAACAATGTTATACAAGCAAGGTAAATTGACTATTGTGGGGGGTAACGGAAACTATCAGTCTGTGCCATACAAAGATAGTGGTATTTTTTTAAACAATTGTTCAGTGACTAAAAGGCTCGGATCCAGTCTTAAAAAAAAACTCCCGACGGCGGCCATCTTGGACCGATAATTCACCTTTCAAACAAAAAAAAAACAAAATTAAAATTGGTTCATCCGTTCGGGGGCTACGATGCCACAGACATGTGCCCTGTGACACCCCTCCTCCCCCCTTCGGATCGCGCCTGGTACGTATACACGTAATCGTGTGAACGTAAACTTTAAATATTACTAAAACTAAAATAGCACCATCTACTGGCAACAATAGGAACACAATTATTCCAATTTTTTCTTTTTATGTTATTTGCGTCATTTTCACGTAAAAAAACAGTTTTTCTTTCTTTCTTTTCTTTCTTAATGTTTGCGTTTGCATCGAACAGGTTAAAAACTCACACTAGGCACTCTGTTCTGTGAGTAAATCAGTGAGAAGTTTTCACGACTAAATGAACATATTCATTGAACTCGCAAACTGGCCTCGTGTTCGGTGCCCATAATTGCCTTTAGTGACGGTGATTTTAGTGTTGAGTGGAAACAGCTAATTACGAAACATGCCGTTAACCCAGTAAAAGATCGGTACAGTTAACAAAAGAGATAGTTATTCAGGGTCGTCAGATATAGTTGAAGTTTTCTTAGAAACCGATGGACAGGCTTTAGGCCCGAATGTTCTAAAAATGATTGCTGACAGAGTGGACTGTCCATATGTGGTTCGCTGCAGTCAGTTGCATGTGTCATCGTATCGTGTTGTTTAGTAACACTTAATTTTTAAGCACTGTGTCACTAACCCTATATGAGCCTGCGCTCGAAATAAAGATTTTGAATTTGAATTTATAACATCATAAATAAGTATGATATGAAAACCATGTTTTGCATTAAACTTTAAGGTAAAATCTTAATAATTGGGATTAGTTCGGCCAAAACTAACCAACCCACATAAAAAAAACACCCATTTACAAAAAAATGAAATAATTTCCTAGGGGTTCGCCCTAGGAAGACCTACACTGACCTTATTGGTGAGGTTCTTCAGAAAGGTCAGGTGCGGAGTACTCGTAACCGGCGTGCTTGTATGACGAGATGTATGAACGTAGATGAGGCGAAAGGAGTATGTAAGGATCGTAGCAGGTGGCGTTCTGTGGTTTCTGCCTACCCCCATGGGAAAAAGGCGTGAGTTTATGTATGTATGTAATAATTTTGGATATTTAATGCTGATTAATTTAAAATTTATTCTAAGCATAACTGTGGGACGTACGTTAGACTGTTATTCCTGTATAGTAGTGTAACACGATTGGCATATTTAATTAGTATGACATAATTAATTTAATTATTAAGAAATTGTGGATTGGCTCATTTTGAAAGAACTAATTTTAACTGCAAGAAACAAAACCCCTACTTACACAAAAACTAATTACGAAAAAAAAACCTCATTTACGTTCTCAAAATCGAAAACTCATTACGCCATTTTTTTTTTTTATGAAAAGAAATACTGTTTTACTTTACGCGGTAGGTACTTAAAAAAAAAAAGAAAATTGTCTATTTCTTGTGTCTAACAACTTGGTAGGTAGTTCTTCCGTTCACTTATCAAACCAAATCGTGGTAGGTTCGTCTTCCTATTGAGTTAGATGTGGGACGTAACTTTGTTACGACGCGCTCGCTCATGCAAGTATCGTAAGGGTTGTTGATTGAGTTATGTGAACACTTTATTACTGGCTCAGTCTGGGCTGAATAACAAAGGAATCTTGGCTACGGTTAGTGGGACTTATCAGTCCAAAAGATAGTAATCTAGCTTTCACGCCAATAATCCCCGAAGGGTTAGGCAGAGGTGTACAGTCAACAAAACAGATAGGTATGCAGGGTCGTCAGATATAGTTGAAGTTTTCTTAGAAACCGATGGATGTTTTCGAATGTAATTTAATCTAAAAAGTAGATAATGGTGCCGATTCCCTTGTTCACAACTAAACTAAAATTAGACTATTTCTATCTTTTTTTGTCCAATAAAACAAGAAAGAGACGAATGTAAATAAGAGCTGTCAAATTTAGTCAATCTGACACATCCATACAATTATAGTTGACATCGTAAAACGTGTAGATTAAAAATACGGAAAAGTTCAAGGCAAAACTAATTTGACATCTCTAACTTAGTTCTTAAATGTCATCGTCCTTTTCTTTCGCTGTATGTCAGTAAGAGATGTCAATTCTCTAAATTTAGTTTAGTTTGTGAACAAGGGAATCGGCACCAATAAACAGTTCTTTAATTAAGTTAAGTTTCAATCGAAGACATCCATCGGTTTCTAAGAAAATTCACACAGACAGATAGGACAGATAGGTATGCAGAGTCGTCAGATATAAATCTGACGACTCTGCATACCTGTCTGTTTTGTTGAATGTATCCATATGTACACCCACATTTCGCCAGTAATGTTCACGTCCCATGTAATAGGGGGTGACAAGCCCGCCACACTGTTCCCACCCACTGCAACTCCTGAAAGATGTAATAGGGGGTGAGCCTATTGCATTCAACCGGGCACAAAGTTTCCGAGGCTGCTACAAAGCAATTCCTGAAGGAAAAACCCAATAATGCTATGCCCGACCTAGGAATCGAACCCACTCCTGTGGGTTGTACCGTGATGTAACATAGCTATGCTATTTCTTATCAATCTCGCTATGAGTTAAAAAAGATTTTTTCCAATCCGACTGGTAATTCCAGAGAGAGAGAGAGAGAGAGAGTTGCAACAAACAAAAAAAACTCTGCAGTTTTATTATATTACTATGGATTAGCGTTGAAAAAAGCAGGAAAAATTCCCGTTTTTTTCCAAGTACGTTGTTTTTTTCAATGTTTCATTCGAAAGTTTCAAGAAATTTTGCCAATATAAATTTCATGTTTTTTTCCAATAAAACCGAAAAAAACCGAAAAATACGAATAAAACAGGAAAAATTTCGTGTTTTTTTCAAAATACTGTTTGTTCTGGTGGAATCTTGCGATTGGGCTAAAATTTTGCATGCATACGTATACCGGAGACCAATTCAATATTATTATGACATGGAGCTGATCTGATGATGGAGCTGGAAGATGGTCATAGGAACTCCGTGATAGAATGACACAACCCCGTCGAGTTTGGGCTCGTTTGGTTCGTCATAACGAGTACTTTGATCCTAGATGGTAACCAGGGTCTGATGATGGAGCTGGATGGTGGCCATAGGAACTGCGTAATAGAACGACACAACCCCGTCGAATTTGAGCTCGTTTGATTCGACTTGACGAGTACTTTGATCCTAGATGGTAACCAGGGTCTGATGATGGAGCTGGAAGGTGGCCATAGGAACTGCGTAATAGAACGACACTACCCCGTCGAGTTTGAGCTCGTTAGTTATAGCGGCAGCAGGAATACATCATCTGTGAAAGTTTGAACTGTCTAGGACAGCGGAGGCTTCTATGTATTTTTTCTCGAAAACGGTGCGTCTTAGGCGAAAAATAACCAAAATTTCACTCCCCCCTAGAACCCCCCATGAGAGCAACACCACTATTAAAATTTTGGGTTTGGGGGGGGAGAGGGGGGATTGTTTTTATTTTAATTTTTCTCGAAAACGGTGCGTGTTAGGCGAAAAATAACCGAAATTTCACTCCCCCCTAGAACCTCCCGTGACAGCAGCACCACTATTTAATTTTTGGGTTTTGCGGGGGGGGAGAGGGGAGGGCTTGTTTTTAGTATGATGTAGGGATGTATTATTTGTGATGTAAGGAAATCGAAACATTACCAAAAAAAAACATTAAAATAAAAACAATCCCCCCCTCTCCCCCCAAACCCAAAATTTTAATAGTGGTGCTGCTGTCACGGGGGATTCTAGGGGGGAGTGAAATTTCGGTTATTTTTCGCCTAACACGCACCGTTTTCGAGAAAAATTAAAATAAAAACAATCCCCCCCTCTCCCCCCCAAACCCAAAATTTTAATAGTGGTGTTGCTCTCATGGGGGGTTCTAGGGGGAGTGAAATTTTGGTTATTTTTCGCCTAAGACGCACCGTTTTCGAGAAAAATTAAAATAAAAACAATCCCCCCCTCTCCCCCCCCAAACCCAAAATTTTAATAGTGGTGTTGTTCTCATGGGGGGTTCTAGGGGGGAGTGAAATTTTGGTTATTTTTCGCCTAAGACGCACCGTTTTCGAGAAAAAATACATAGAAGCCTCCGCTGTCCTAGACAGTTCAAACTTTCACAGATGATGTATTCCTGCTGCCGCTATAACTAACGAGCTCAAACTCGACGGGGTAGTGTCGTTCTATTACGCAGTTCCTATGGCCACCTTCCAGCTCCATCATCAGACCCTGGTTACCATCTAGGATCAAAGTACTCGTCAAGTCGAATCAAACGAGCTCAAATTCGACGGGGTTGTGTCGTTCTATTACGCAGTTCCTATGGCCACCATCCAGCTCCATCATCAGACCCTGGTTACCATCTAGGATCAAAGTACTCGTTATGACGAACCAAACGAGCCCAAACTCGACGGGGTTGTGTCATTCTATCACGGAGTTCCTATGACCATCTTCCAGCTCCATCATCAGATCAGCTCCATGTCATAATAATATTGAATTGGTCTCCGGTATACGTATGCATGCAAAATTTTAGCCCAATCGCAAGATTCCACCAGAACAAACAGTATTTTGAAAAAAACACGAAATTTTTCCTGTTTTATTCGTATTTTTCGGTTTTTTTCGGTTTTATTGGAAAAAAACATGAAATTTATATTGGCAAAATTTCTTGAAACTTTCGAATGAAACATTGAAAAAAACGGAAAAAACCACAAATTGGTTTTTTTCGTGAAAGAAACAAATTGTTTTTTTCGGCATTTTCAACGCTACTATGGATTTAAGAAGATAGGTAAGTACGTATAAAAGCGTGAGTCGAGGTACGTACCCGGCAAAGCTTTCAGAGCAGAGTTCCATTATCGTACAGATAACGTATGATAGATGATAAAACAGTATTATATTTTGTTACCGACCCTGTACAGTAACACGCCAAATTGTGTAGTTAAAACATTTTGGAATGCATCCGATTTGCGTTAGACAATATACTTGGCTTACATATTCTGAAAGGCTTTTGGATTAATTGATGGAATCAGCCGTAACAGATGGAAAAAGGAAATGATGGGCAAAGTGGCTGGAAGAAGATCGGTAGACCGAAGACGAAAGTCGTGGCTGCGCAATCTACCTATATATCCATACTAATATTATAAATGCGAAAGTGTGTCTGTCTGTTACATCTTCACGCTTAAACCGCTGAACCGATTTAGGTGAAATTTTGTATAGCGATAGTTTAAGACCCGGGAAAGGACATAGAATAGTTTTTATCCCGGAAATCATCCCCCTAAAGCGGTGAAAAGGGGGTTGGAAGTTTGTATGCAAGTACGATATAAACAAGTTCCACGCGGACGTAGTCGAGGGCAAAAGCTAGTCATACATCCATACATCCTCATAAACTTTCGCATTTATAATATTAAGTAGGATTTATTACGAAAAAATAATAAAATTTGTGTGGTGTGAAGAAAAAGAATAATTGTTTATTTGCACAGAAAATAGGTACAATATTGAGATGTTATGTTACAAATTGAGTGATCCTTGCTTTCTGCCTTAACTCATCATCATCATCTGCCTAGCCTTTTCCCAAATATGTTGGGGTCGGCCTCCAGTCTAACCGGATGTAGCTGGATACCAGTATTTTACATGGAGCGACTGCCTATCTGACCTCCACAACCCAGTAACTGGGTAATACGATACCCCTTTGAAAGACTGGTTGTCAGACTTTCAGGCTTCTGACGACCCGTAACGACTGTCAAAGATCCATGCATGACAGCCGGGACCAACGGCTTAACGTACTATCCGAGGCACGGAACGGCCTTAACTAAGGCATGCAAAACAGTTTAACAAAACAAATACAAATACAGGCATAAGTACTTAACACAGACACACAACAAGCAAGTCAAGTCTCAACTTTCGTGGCGCGTACTTAATGTACTTTACTTCTATTGCCTTTTACGGTATAGACAATATATTTTACCTACTTCCTGTTGACCTGCACTAATAGCAGCCACACTTCCACCAAAATCAGGAAAACCAACATCACCTACAAAGTTATCAGCTCAAAGAATGACACCGAACTTTTCCGTATTTACAACACACAAGCGCTGTAAGGGAATTTACGGACAAATGTGGGTATATTATACGTTTAAGGAAAATGGATGCCAAGATAAGTCAATAGTAATACATCTGGTATTGACGTATGTGTATTATTGACGGACAATACGAATGAACAGTCGTAGAGGAAGGAAATAAATGTTTTAATATACAAAATATCTGTTTGACATTGTTTTCTGAATAGTACAGATGATGACGGAAATATTTATTTATTTATAAACAACCAATCTATACTTACAGTTTGCATCAGACGTACAAGTTATTGGGGCATAATAATATCACTTAATTACTTACAAAAATATTTTTCTTTAATATTTTAAAAAACTAAAAAACACGCTTTTAGCACGCACTAATTTTTTTCGTATCCCATTCAGCAAACCCTTTCATTTAATACCCATATCATGGGGGTGTATTTCAAATAGCCAATCCGCCATCTTGGATGACCGCCATGTTGGATTTAAGTCACGTAACTATTTTTTTCGTATTTCTGACAGCAAACTCTTTCATTTGATACCCATATCATGGGAGTGGATTTCAAACAGCTAGTCCGCCATCTTGGGAAGCCCGCCATAGTGGATTTGTAATGACGTTTCTTAGCTACTCATGTATTGTCATCAGAACTCAGAGCGTGTGCAAAATTTCATCCTAATCGAAGTCCGGGAAGTGGGTCAAATTAAGATTCCAAGATTTTCTTACATACATAGTAGCCAAGTGAAGCTAATAATAAAAAAAAAGCGTGTTAAAAAGAAACACTGCCTCGTTGGTCTAGTGTCAAAAGTCAAAGTCAAAGTCAAATCATTTTCAATTAGGCCAAGTTATCTAGTGATCCAACAAAATGTGACTATTTATACATAACGTAACATCACGCCGGTAATCCCCGAAGGGTTAGGCAGAGGTGTACCTATTAGTGCACCCACATTTCGCCTGTTATGTTGTAGTCCCACGTAATAGGGGGCGAGCATATTGCCATTACATTACATTTTCGGGTCTACATTTGGTTTTATATTTTATGGGTAGGGTTTATCTATACTAATATTATAAAGCTGCAGAGTTTGTTTGTTTGTTTGTTTGAACGCGCTAATCTCTGGAACTACTGGTCCGATTTAAAAAATTCTTTTAGTGTTAGATAGATTAGTTATCGAGGAAGGCTATAGGCTATATACCATCACGCTACGACCTACGGGAGCGGAGCAGTAACCAAAGACGCGGGTGTAACCGCGGCGGACAGCTAGTCTGAAATATATGGTGTAGGTATTAAATAGGTATATTGCAATTCGATCTAAACAATTACTGCCCGAGCTGTGTCTAGCCGTATCTGCATGAATACAGTGCTTATGCACCCTAAAAAGTAAACGTACCTTACGTCACTACACAGGATGTTACGTTATTGTATATTTTATATGACTCTTCTTTTATTTACAAGTCTTAAGCTCCGTACACTTCCGATGACTGTAAGATATTATTTTTAGAGTTAATATTCATGTTTATTATTGTGACTTCCGGAATTTCAGGAAATTTGTCGTTTTACAGATGACGCAGGACTGAATATGCTCGAGTGTTATTGATAATGAACTAAAACACAAGAAGAATAGAGTTGAAAATTATGTGTGTATATAATTGGGAGTGAACTTACTATTTGCATGCAATTGATATTGTTGTTCTGTTTGCGGTGACTGTTAAAACATTAGATTCGTTTGACAATATTTTATATTTTTTTTAAATACTAAAGATTTGTATTTTTAAAATAATTCAAAATCTATGTTATGGTAGAGAATTTACTCAAGACCCGCTTGCGCTAATCAAGGGTTATCTTTTAACTCATTATGCACAACAATTTGGAATTTAACCTTCTGTTAGCAACTAACTCTGAGTTAAGCATTTGACGCAAGTGGGCCTAGTCCAGGCCAAAAAATAAAAATAATTTCATGGATTGGCCTACCATGGGTTGATATATCAATGGCTGGAACCTTATTTATTTTATTATTATTTTATTTCCCTTTTTTAGATACTAACATAGCTTTGTTTCGATTTGAACTAACACAATGTGTGGGCCATGTAGTCTGTCAATAAAAGGTTTTTTTTTATTAAGAAACTGGCTATCTTTCCTAATCTTTTATGGCAGCTGTAAAAAAAGAAAGAAAAAACTTAGATTTAAAAAAAGAACCAGACGATGCGTTGACGGCATTTGTTAGCGTCAATGGCGGTATTAATATTAATGAATATCTCGCGAAGTTTCACAAAGAACTGAAAAAAAAAACAGCTGAACCATACAATAATGTACTACATTACGATCAAATTGTATGGATCAGCTGTTTTTTTTTCACATTTCGTACTATGTCCCTTAATAAAAGTTGTTCATATTCATGAGTACATTCACCCCCCCAAAGATTTACAACGAATTAAAATTCAGGTTTTATAGATTGAATTAATTACAAGTTCAGGTTTCCTCAAGAAGTTTTCATTATCTATTTTTCATCTGCTTTTTTTTCGACCTACTAAATGAGAATGAAAATGACCCAAAGTACGAGTACCATTACATACCTATAGTAACTAGAACTATAAAAAATATGTTTAAACTATTATTCCCTTTAACAAGATTATGTCATAAAAAGTAAACGAGATAAAATAACTGATGTTGATTGCAATGTTTATTTTTAATCTTCGATATCATGAGTTCTTAGTAACTAAATAAATAAATGTAATAGATACTAGACAACTCGCATTTAATTTTAACAATTTAACGTAGTTCTGCCAAATGACATTAAAAAAAAAACACTATTGAGATATTGTTTTTTTTAAATGTGGTATTGAACAATGATTGGACCGGACTGCCTAGTAAGTCTAGTGGTCGCAAAGCTCGACTGCTGAGCATGAGGTCTTGGGTTCGATTCCCAAGTCGGGCAAAGTGTCATTGGGTCTTTCCATCAGTTCTCAGTAGCAGCCTCGGAGTCTGTATTTGTGCCCGGTTGATGGCGATAGGCTCGGCCCATATTACATGGGACTTAAACATAACTGGCGAAATGTGGGTGTTCTATTTTGGGTACACCTCTGCCAAACTCTTCGGGGATTACAGGCGTGATGTTTTGTTAATGTTTATTTAAATTCTTAATGAAGTCTCTCTTGTATTACTTCAAGGTATTTTTTTCTAATTAATGCATTAGATCAGGGGTCACCTATTATTTTTATTGGTGGTCTGTAGGTATTTGAAAATTATGAGACTGCCTAAGGAAATCTTGGCTAAACTAATACACCACAAGATTTTATTTTGTTAGACACATACTTATGTATGTATGTATATATTCTGACATACATATTTAAATAATAGTTTTAGGTATGATGTTTAGGTACTATTTTACCAAATGGCGACGACGCGAAGGGTTTTTTCAAATTTATCGCCCACGTTTCGTTAAGGATAATTGTGTAGAATTAAAAATTGTTCAGGATCATAGGGACTGACATACGCTATGAAAAAAAAAATGTTCTTAAGGTCTGCTCAATATACCACGGTCCGCCATTTGGTGACCCCTGCACTAGATAATGATTGGTTTGTTTTGCATTGTAATCGTGTTTCAATGATACTTCAGCAGATAATTATCTATTCAAATGAAGTAGGTGTTGGTTACGTCATGTTTTAAAGACTGTCGGTAATTTCCCACGGCGATTGTTACTCGTCTCGCTACTTGATAGTCGAATGTGAGAATTTACGTAATTAAAACGGTCAAAATGAAGTAGCAAATTTAGGTAAAATAAAGACAGATTGTGATCGAAATTAGATTGACTATAAAAAGGCTGATTCACACATCAGTGTAGCCACAGTTCCGGCAACGTCCCGAATCTGTGATAATCATTATATGTGTGAATCAAGCTTAACTCTGATTTATTTGAAATCTATTCTAAGGTTTGAATGTACATCAACAGTTAACAACAACAGTTATAACAACAACAACAACAACAACAACAGAAATGTGGTGAACTCAGAGAGCTTACTAC
The DNA here is from genome assembly GCA_949316365.1 of Hoplodrina blanda. Classification (NCBI taxonomy): domain Eukaryota; kingdom Metazoa; phylum Arthropoda; class Insecta; order Lepidoptera; family Noctuidae; genus Hoplodrina; species Hoplodrina blanda. Next base: position 14,682,098 of record OX438580.1, on the reverse strand, counting down.
TTTCAGAGGATATTACTCTCAGATCCCTCTCTGAACTCGAAACCTACAAATATCTGGGAATGCCACAAGCACTTAGTATAGACGACAAGGCAGTAAAACAGTCATTGAGGGACCGGTTCTTCGCGCGCCTTTTAAGAGTACTTAATAGCCTCTTATCTGGTGGCAACAAGGTCCGCGCCTTCAATGGCTGGGTTATGCCACTGTTGTCCTATTCTTTTGGTGTTCTCAGATGGACTCAAACTGAGTTGGACGCTTTGGACAGAAAAGTGAGGTGTTTGTTGACTGCACATCGGATGCATCACCCAAGGTCATCTGTGATGAGATTGTACATCCCTCGGAGATGCGGAGGACGGGGATTTCTCAATGCCAAGAATCTGCATAATCGGGAGATGTACAATCTCAGGGAGTACTTTCTCCACTCTGACGTGGGTATGCATCAAGATGTTGTATCGGTTGACAAGGGTCTTACTCCGTTATCCTTAGCAAACGGGAACTGGAGGAAACCCTTGGTATTGAGTACTTCGGACCGCAGGGATATATGGAAGGGTAAGGAGTTACATGGCAGGTTTTATCGGGCCCTGACAGGGCCTGATGTTGACCCGCTAGCTTCTGTTGCCTGGCTACGCTTCGGTAACCTCTTTGGGGAAACCGAAGGTTTTGTCTTTGCAATTATGGATGAAGTTATCAAGACGAAGAACTACCAGAGGCATATTATAAAAGATGGTACCGTGGACATATGTCGTGCTTGTCACCTTCCCGGTGAGTCAATAAGACATATTGTCTCTGGATGTTCTCGTCTTGCTAACGGCGAGTATTTGCATAGGCATAACCTAGTAGCCAGGATCATTCATCAGCAACTTGCCCTTAAATATGCCCTTGTGGAAATCGAGGTACCGTATTATCAATACCATCCCGAACCAGTTCTCGATAATGGTCAGATCACGCTCTATTGGGACAGATCAATTATCACTGATAGATTTATTACTGCTAATAAGCCTGATATAGTGATAATTGATCGGTCGGTGCGTCGTGCAATACTTGTTGATGTCACTATTCCCCATGATGAGAACCTTGTGAAAGCTGAAAAAGAAAAGATCATTAAATATCTCGATCTAGCTCACGAGGTTACCAGCATGTGGAGTATGGACTCGACAATTATTGTTCCGATTGTCGTGTCAGTGAACGGTTTAATAGCGAAAAGTTTCGACCAACACCTTGAGAAACTTTCGCTCAACAGCTGGGTCAAGAGTCAGATGCAGAAGGCGGTTGTCTTGGACACGGCACGCATAGTGAGGAGGTTCCTCTCTCTGGATCCCTAACCGCCGGTAGCTTGGGCTTTACCACCTCGTTGCGGGCGGAGCACTATTTTTATACATATTTTTGTTTTATAAACTACTTATATTATTTGTAATTTGTATAAGAAAAATATGTAAAAAAATATGTTAAAATAAAGAATGTGGATAACAACAACAACAACAACAACAACAGAACAACAGTTATTTCTGGATAGTATGTCACACATTTAATATGTTGAATGAATGAAAATGACAATTGAAGCTTATTCAAGTCATTTACCAAATAATTCTTAAAGCTCACGCCTTTTTCCCATGGGGGTAGGCAGAAACCACAGAACGCCACCTGCTACGATCCTTACAAAAAGCGAAAAGGCGAAAAGGCGTGAGTTAATGTATGTATGTATGTCTTCTTAAAGCTTTTCAATGAAAACGTAAATAATTAAATCGTATCGAGAACAAACGACAATATTTCAGGGTCCTATAACCCTGAATCACACAGGCTGCTCATTCGAATTACGTTCAGTCAGACGTAAAACAAGTGATCGGTCTGTATTCTGAGTTGTGCCGAGTTAAATCGAGCATTCCCTCTGTTACTGTCGTAACAAAAGGTTATAGGCACAGAACATTTACATGAGAATCGTTGTTTTGATTACTGCAGACCTTGGAACAGCACTTTTACTGTTTTATTCATTTACCTACCGGATTAATCTCCTGAGTTTAGTACAAAAGTTTTTTGTAACGTGTTTTTTTTGGTCTTGAATTTACGAAAACGGGCAAGTAAGTCAAATTCAAATAATTTATTTCAATTAGGCCATTATAAGGCACTTTTGAACGTCATTACAAGAAAAAAAAAATAGAATTGAATCTAAGTAGTTGCCCCTTCCAAAAGGTAGTTTTGTATGGAGAAGAATGGGCAAGAAACTCCATACTTACTCTTTTAAAATCAATCTTTTACAATATTATTACTTATAATTGCATAAAGAGTCATACGTAATACATGTGAATGCAATGTACCTTATATAATAACACGCAAAAGGAATTTATATTACAATACAAATTAATATTATATTAGGAATAATTGACGGTAAAAATATATACAGAGTGTTAGTGTAAACACCGTTATCCTTGAAACCAGTGGTTTAGTTTCACTAATAGAACGTAAATTCAATGAAAAAAAAAAATATTTTATTATACTTTTTGGATTGTATTTTTTTATGGTTTATTATCTCATAAAGGTCTTGGCATCTCGTAAAGTCGCCATCTCGCCAATCAATTGGAATCTCATGTCAATTATCATGTTGTTGTTGTTGTTTTAATTTCATACGACAAGTACAATTTTTAACACTTGGTAATTTTTTGACCTTTTAGTCAATAAGAATCCGACACAATCCTCCGTTTATTTCCAGATAGGAGGTATATCCATAATAGTTGGGGAGGCCAGAAAGGGATTTTTGGATTTACTCGAGCGCGGCAGATTAATATAAGGGGGGATACCTTGCTCCCTGTTAAGTACCTCCACCAAATATAAGCCTTGTAAATAGGGCCGCGCGGCTAGGACAGCCGATCAGATTAGTAAAAAAAAATCGATCGTTGGATTTACTCGAGCGCGTCAGATTAAGGCAGGGTAAGTTAATTACATGCAGAAAAATGTGCATTTCAATAATCTGACGATTTGTGCGTAACGTAAGGAAATAGCAAAGTCACAAAGTTGCAAAAAAAATATGTCACCTGGACATTCTCGAGCGCGGTTAATTCTCATTTTATTTTGAAGGAAATCTTTCAAGGATTACGAAAATAATATAATCTGCCGATTTACACAAGCCGAAGTAGTTAAATAATCAAAAAAGTGTTATACTAGCAGCTGCTAAGAACTATGTAGTTTTCACTCTGCGATTCTCTTAATTGGCCAATAATCTCTCTCTTAATTATTTCTTTTATATTTATTAGTTGTACTTATTACATTAGGCACATAATTGAAAAAAAATATATAAAAAAAATTAAAACCGTCAGGTTAAGGGAACTCCTCCACATAATTGTCAGATTATGGGTCAGCACGATAAGGACATCAAGCTGAACCCTCTGTATAAAAATCTGACGCGCTCGAGTATGTCAAGGTCACGATTTTTTTTTGCATTTTCAAAAATCGGCCATGAGTTTTGGTCGCTTCTAAATCGTCAGTCTTTCGAATGGGAGGCTCTTTAGGGTTTACTTAACATCCCTTCTGAAAATCGCGCGCTCGAGTAAATTTTTTTTTCCTCCATTTTCAACCCCTTTGTACGGCCACCCCCACCATGCAAACCGGCAGATTATTATTCCCCCGTTATAAGAAACACGTGGGGCGTATACACTATTAATATCTGACACGCTCGAGTATGCCAAGGTCATGATTTTTTTTAACATTTTTGAAAATCTCTACACGCTCCCCCCACCAGTGAAAGTGCATACATCCCATAACCTTTTTTTCTTTTTAGCATCTAATCTTCACAATCCAAAAGGTCCCCACCACGCTCGAGTAAATCCACATTTAGCATCTTGGCCTCCCCAACTATAACGATTTCACTTCAAAAAGAAAACCAAAATCATTAATTATTTATTAAACTGCCCAAACAGCTGACATTTAATTAAACAACATTAAGGAATGAAGACACGTAGGGCAACTCGTAAATCAAAGTCAAATATGGCGACCATTATCAAGCCATATATTTCCAAAAAGCTGACCTCTCATTACATGGAAATCCAGTGCAAAGCGAGGTTAACTTAAACTGGCTTGTTACGTCATCGCGTGTACCTTAATGAGATTCCTTGAGCTATCGACCGAGGAGGAATGTTATCTAAAACGATTGAAAAGTAATGTTTCTTATCAAAATCCTTGAAGCTTGAAGTGGTATTCGGCTTCCTCTGCATTATTTAGATACTAGCTTATTTACCCTCGATTTCGACCGCGTCGTTTTCTCCCGAACAGCAACCAACCGTACAGTAAGGGGTCATAAGTGCAGTAGCATGCTAAAGTTTGAATTGCTGTGAACACGCGGTACAGGCCGTACCTACATCTGTGATATAAGTGATTATGTTTTAACACAGTAGGTATCTGCTAACACCTCAGAATTCGTAGACGGCGCCGAAAGGTCGTATGTAAAAAAAAATAGTGTATTGCTTTGTGAGATTGCTACTGCACTTATGACCCCTACTATAATAAAACGCATGCACATCCGTCGGATGTTGTCGGATTATGTCATTTTCCTGTAAAAACCAACAACCATACGAAATTAAAATCTTAATTTTTACTATACTTTCATATAAAAATAATAATAACAAAGTTTACTTAATACGCGTAGATTTTTTCCCCCGCGTTATGTTACATCTTTGGTTACTGCTCCGCTCCGGAATGTGTAGTGTGATGTTATATAGCTTATACTATTCCTCATGAACCAGTGCTATAATATAGGTACCAAACATGTTTTCGAGTCCATCTGGTAGTTCCATAGATTTTCGCGTTTAAATAAACAAACAAAAAACCCTTCAGCTTTATTATCTTAATGGATATAACTCCGAAACTACTTAACCATTTTTTATGAAATATAAGCCATATGTGTGTAATTTGGTCAAACTTAAAAGATAGGATAGTTTTTATCTCGATTATTGACCCCAATATCTTTACTTACTTCAAGCCACAGCAACGCGTGGTCGAGTCATCTAGTATTAGTATAGATTTAGATAAGGAGCATCGATCTTTTATAAGTGATCGATGATAAGGAGTGTCCGGAGTTTTTCCAATTATAGATAAAAACTTTTTGGTTCAAGTGTCAGGTAGATTAAAAGTATTGTGGACTCCTTTTTCGTTTCTTCTTTTTCGTGTTTGCTATGCTATTTCCTAGATATACTTTGTGGTACTTTTCGTTTGTTTGATTTGTTTTGTGATGAAAATGACAATTTTATTTGAACATTCACATAACATCACGGCTGTAATCCCCGAAGGGTTAGGCAGAGGTACGTGTACCCATTAGTAGGTACGACCATATTTCCATGTAAGAGTCTATTGCCAGCAACCGGGCACAAATCCAACTAAGAGGCTGCTACTGAGAAATTCCTGATGATTCCTATTTTACAAAACCTTTAATTCTTTTACAAAACAGCTCCGTAATGTAAAACAGCTTGAAATTAAACGTCAGAACGTAGTTTTTAGTTCTAAGCTGTAAACTGATGTTTAATTTCACTTAGCGGTTTTGTAAAACAACTACTTAACGGTTTTGTAAAACAGCTGTAAGTATATATTTTCTGTAATTAATATTTTATTTATTTTATTTTCACTTTTTTAGGAAAACTTACAGCTAATAACAGAAAATAAACAGTTAACTAAAATTTATTTTAAAAAAAGAAGAGAGTAAGTAGGTATAGACAAACACAGATTCAGAAATTAAAAACAGGTCTCAAAATAATTCAAAGAGTCCTTTTCATTCAATTTACGAACCCGTGTGTTAAAGATATCGATAATATCCTACTATAACTCGTACTGCTAATAAAAATTTCCTCTCTTCGTTAACTCAAATGAACAATATTATTATCTAGTACCGCCATTACTGTTCTGATTAAAAGTGACGGCTGCATTGATACCTTTAAATAGAACTCAACAACCAGCTACTCTCGACCCTTGTAACTGAAACAGACGTAGTTAGACATAGGTCTAAATAAACTGGTCGTTGCGCTTGTAAATACCCAGGAAAGTTTGGTCTCTCGTTCTACAGGAAATTAAGGGGAAAGTAGTTCTAGTAAGCTGGTGGTGGCTTGTTGTGGTGGAGAACCATTATGGTAGCCATTTTGTCTTTAATTACTCAGGGTGCATTCCACGGGGAGTTCGGTAATTTATTAATGTACTGAGTGGTCTTTGATGGAAGGTATTATCGATTCTTTTTTGTTGAAGACGCTAGTTATAAATAGTATTTGCCAAAGCAAACAATACAAGACAATAAAACGAAAAAGACACATCACATAAGTAGTCATTTACAGCGAATAACATAAGATAATATCACGCCTGTAATCCCCGAAGGGTTAGGCAAAGGTGTACCCATTAGTACACCCAAACTTTACCAGTTATGTTTAAGTCCCATGTCATAGGGGGCGAGCTTATTGCCATCAACCGGGCACTAATTCAGACTCCGAAGCTTCTACTTAGACATTGATAGAAAAACCCAATAATACCTTGCCCAGGTCGGGCAATCGAACTCAAGACCTCATGCTCAGCAGTCACGCTTTGCGACCGCTAGACCAACGAGGCAGTGGTATAATTATTTATGTCTTATTTGGATGTTTTTTGAAGTCATCCTGAAGTCGGAGGACCTGGGGGCCTACCGCCATCTCTTATAACAATAACATTTTAATATTACTTTGTAATTTCTGTTGTTGGATTTTCAACTCTCGGCTCTAAGTCGAGCGTTGAAAATCCAACGATGCGGAAGGCAAGTAATCATCATCTGCCTAGCCTTTTCCCAACTATGTTGGGGTCGGCTTCCAGTTTAACCGGATGCAGCTGAATATCAGTATTTTACATGGAGCGACTGTCTATCTGACCTCCACAACCCAGTAACTGGGTAATACGATACCCCTAGGTAAGACTGGTTGTCAGACTTTCAAGCTTCTGACGACTGTCAAAGATCCACGTATGACAGCCGGGACCCACAGCTTAACGTGCTTTCCGAGGCACGGAATGATGTCAGTAATGTCTAAGATAAACTTAGAAAGTACATATGAATTGAAAAAGTCACATTGGTAGGTACTTGCCCGGATTCAAGCCCACAACCTCATGCATGAGAGGCGGGCGCCTTAACCGCTAGGCCATCACGAAGGCAAAGTAATATTGAAATATTATTGTTTACTGGTAAGATTTCCAGGATTCAAATGGCTCAGTAGCAGAGTTATTTTTAGGATGGAAGACAAAAGCATGTAGGCGATGACCCAAGTCAAAAGTATTTGGACATAAAAATTATCCTCAATTGGTGACATCATACGCAAAGCGGCGTGAATTAAGTTAGCGATGAATTTGATTGGACCTTGACTTTTATGAATGAAATGGCTTTTAATGAAGCGTTTTACTAATCAACGGTCGTGATAAGAACGTTGTTTGAAAGATAAACGAATAAACGTTTCTGTCAATGAAAATGTATCCGGTTTCTCTGATCGTAGACTTTAATTGCATCTTTCAGTGGTCTGCCTGTCTGTGTGCATCATTTAATTACCAGAATTAAATGATGGGGATAAACGATAGGTACCTATATCTTTATGGTCTCTCATCTCAGCGACAATCAATGCGAAAAAAGAAAGGTAGCGCTAGCGGCGCGGCGGCGGCGGGCCCCTTGATCCTTTTGGAACTTTCAAAAATGTTATTTTTCTACTACAACGCAATCTTATTCAATACTAGCTGTCCGCCGCGGTTACACCCGCGTCTTTGGTTACTACTCCGCTCCCGTAGGTCGTAGCGTGATGGTATATAGCCTATAGCCTTCCTCGATAACTAATCTATCTAACACTGAAAGAATTTTTCAAATCGGACCAGTAGTTCCAGAGATTAGCGCGTTCAAACAAACAAACAAACAAACAAACACTGCAGCTTTATAATATTAGTATAGATTAGGCTGTTTTTTTTTTATTACAATCATTTAGAAAGTACCCATCACCCTATTCAATAAAAAAATAGAACAATGAAAAGGATATGATACTTACACGTGTTTTCTAATCTTTTTTTCATTAAATTATTGATTCATTGTTTCGTTACATAAAAATCTTCAAAAAAAAAAAATTCGTCCTTTGGGGCCAACGACCATATATGTATAGGTACCTAGACTCCTAATAACAGACGACCGATGTCTGTCAACACATTAGGCGTAAAAGTCTTATAACCGTCGTCACTCACCAATAGTCACCAAGTTAGTATTAGTTTCGACCACTCCTGTGAGCCGTAAACATGCACTGACCTCCCTCATACCTCAGCAAGTTGGCAGAATAGTTTTCGTGCGTTAGATCGTGTATTAGGCGTCTATTAGGCTGTATGGTCGTTGTTTGGGGCCCATCTTGATGCGGGGGCCCCTAGACCTACACTGCCTAATCCGGCCCTGCATACACAGTTGCTATACTCTAGCTAGACAGTGACGTACTTCCACCTACACTGTAAGTAAAACATCATCACGTCGGCGGGAGCACTAACAATTAGCATATAAACTAGTCGCCATTACCTAGGTGTGTATACTGTGTGTGTAACACCGGACGAGTATTCACGGTGCACTGGCCGCTTCAGTAACCAAGTGGTAGTGGGTGGATAGTAACGAGCTTCGTTCTGACAAAACCCAATCTGCAATGTCTTAATAATTCAATTTAGTTATTTTGTTTTACTATTTCTTTAAGGCAAACCGTATATGCTTAGTACGCGCTTCGATGCATTTTAGACGATTATACACCTTATTTCAATCATTAATAACATTCAAAATGACAGACACGTTCTGACAGCTATTTTCTTCATACATCTTAAAGTTAAAGGCATCTTCAGAGGTATCTCTACTGCTAAAACACAACAGAAATTAACTTTTAAAATAACAATTACCAGTTTTTTTTTAATGATCAGCCTTTTAGTCTGTCTACTAAAGGCTGATCGTTTAAATGGTTTTTTACAATTATCGAACGACCAATTACTACGAGCGATAAGATCGACGCACACCTCAATTACAAAGCAACAATGTTACAAAATGGACCAACATTAGTTAACGTTCCGTTAGTACAGGGCTGCCAACCTTTCGGGATTTCCCGATTTTGTAGTTTGGAAATAGAAATATTGGCAAACACGACTGGTCGACTCTTCACATGACCAGCAGGCTGGCCTTTTCTTGGGCCAAAGAATCAGCATTGCCATACAACGGATTACAACGAGGCAATGCTAGCCTTTTGGGCACTTGCCGCATGGATAGCGATGCGAACGAATTTTTTGGTGTCCTATAAGGTTCCCCCTTTCGGCTTTTTTTTTTATAAATTTTACATACTTTATAATTTTATTATTATTCATAAGTTTTGTGTTTAGTTAATTATTGTATATAATGTTAGTATCATTCCAGAGAAAAAAATAAAAATGTGTTCCGGTTTTGAAATATTCGATCATTAAAATAAATGAAATAAAATATTACAAAACGACTTCTAACTTGAACCCAAACTTAGTTTAGTTTTTGTCCGTCGTCGTCAAATAAGGTGTTGGCAGCCCTACGTTACTAGTAATAGAGGCTAATGACGAAACGTTTTTAGTTGACTAATCGAAGGTCTTACTTGAATAAATCTATAATGGTATAGATAATGAAATGGTGGATAATGAAATTAAACTTAATTTTTTTTTTAAGTTAGCATTTGCCAAATAATAATAATATCAGCCCATTATTGTCACACTGTAGGGCAAAGGCTAGAAAGAAAGAAAATCTGTTTAACTTTCCGTTACACGTTGTATATGAATAAATTTGAAAATATCTACGAAAGTATCTATATCCTTTTTTAATAAAAAATAAAATTTGATGTGAACAGAATCCCGTTAGATCCGCTTAAAACCTAGTTAGCCGCGATTCCTAATTGGGTATCCAAATTCAATTGGTCAGTTTTATACTCCACTCGCCGTAATTGAGTTTGAAATTGCGACTCGAACGGCTACGAAGTAAATACTTACCCTATTTTATGAATAAATATTTTATATTTTTTTCTGGTTTTAAAAATATTCGTCGAAAATGTTCTCTCTGATAAGTTTTTAGACCTATGTATCCTGCGTAGGAAGTTAAATTAAAATCGGTTCATTCATTTAAAAAAATAAGGACTTGAAAGATTGTATGACTTGCGTACTTGAATTGCCGTACGGAGTAAACGCTCATAACATATCGGTACTTAATACTCAATATCTTTATTGCTTTTCCATATGTATGCTTTAAGGTGGTAAACTTATACAGGGTAATTGAAAATATACCCGAAACCTTAAAAGGGGTCATTGTACTCATCATTATGAACAACTTTTACTACGGGATCAAACTTCAAATCATGAAAAAAAATCAGCTGTTTCATACATTACGATCGTGTTGTGTAGCATTTTAGTAGGGAACAGCTGATTTCTTTTTCATGATTTCAGGGTTGGTCCCATAGTAAAAGTCGTTCATAATGATGAGTACAATGACCCCTTTTAAGGTTTCGGGTATATTTTCAATTACCCTGTATAATTGAGATCATTATGGACCCTGTAGGGCACAGCAAAAGGGTAGGAGAGAGGAAGCCCTGTTTAAAGAGATCATTAATAGAAAATTAAATAAGTTCTAACTTAAAAATAATTATAATTTGGAAAACTATAACTTTTCTTATATCTATAATAATAATCAATGTATTATTTTATCATAATTATGTAGGTAATTTTAAATTGTTTTTAAATTAATAAGGGCTAGAACAGCATGCTTTTTATGCCTTTAAAATGTACACTTAGGTACAAGACTTATCTTTCCGTCGTTTGCTTGTAAATTCACTACGGTTCAACGTTAAACAAGAATCTATTCCGTAATACAATGGACATTCAGCGTGGATATTGCCATAATAACTACGCTTGCTATTGTGCTTCTAAACGGGTGATATGGTTTTACTGCACTATGTATGTCTCGGCAATACTAATTTAATACCTAAGTAAAGTATCTGATTCAATGTAATAATTATATTTAATCACCAGTAAAAGTGTCGTCAAAAGCGGTCCAGTCATTTCGGTGTTTAAGTAGCTGGAACAGACAGACAGACAGACAGAAAGACAAAAATCAGTAGTAAGTACCTTGTAAACATTCAAAGTTAAGCTGTTATTTTAACATTACAAACAGACATTTCAATTTAATTTATTTATTTAGATAAAGTCAAAGTCAAATAATTTATTTCGTTTTTTTTTCTGCTACGCCAATCACTGTTAAGCAGTACTGCTACACCTACTGCTGCTGCGACAAATTAGCGAAGGGAAGGAGTGAAGTGTCGTTTATTCTTTGGTCGTAGTCTCTGAAACATAAAGTATTATTATCTACTTTTAAAATACTTATTATATGGACGAGCATGACGAGCAACTAAAATAAAATTGTTTTCAGAAAAAAATGTCTAAGCAGAATCAACAAATCTTTAAGCAGTTCTTTCTTTGGGTAGCATGCCAACGGTCTGCAGATTAATTTTCTACCTACAATGAGTCTGTTCAAGATGTTTCTTAGTTGTAATTTTAATACAAAACATTCTTAATCGCTTAAGTTCACTGAGCGAAAGAGGGCAAGCTCGGAGAGTGAATAGAAAAACGCTTGAGCGATTTAGTACTGTCTTCAGAACATTGTTTCTTACGCAGCACATGCTGGTTTTTTCGTGATTGGTTTTGGCGTAATCAGCTCATCGTCTGCCTAGCCTTTTCCCAATTATGTTGTCTAACCGGATGCAGCTGAATACCAGTATTTTACATGGAGCGACTGCCTATCTGACCTCCACAACCCAGAAACTGGGTAATACGATACCCCTTGGTAAGACAGGTTGTCAGATTTTCGGGCTTCTGACGACCCGTAACGACTGTCAAAGATCCACGTATGACAGCCGGGACCAACGGTTTAACGTGCTTTCCGAGGCACGGATCGATGTCAGTGATGTCTAAGATACACTTAGAAAGAACAAATGAATTGAAAAAGACACATTGGTACTTGCCCGGATTCGAAACATCAACCTCATGCATGAGAGGCGGGCGTCTCAACCACTAGGCCATCACGAAATTCGTAATCAGTCACTACTTAAATATTCTATATGTGAGTGTGTGTGAGGATGGATGGATGTTTGTTACTCTCTCACGCTTAACGGCTGAATGGAATTTCCTGAATCATAGCTAAGAACACTCGATCAAGACACCTTTCAAGCAAAAAAATTAAATCAAAATCGGCTCAGCTCTTTGAGAGCTATGTTGGCCTAAATAGACACACACAAACGTAACACTTTTATCACCTGTCTGATTATATCGGGGGTTTAAAATAATGATTTTGAAATCGAATCAGTCTACGGAAATTACACAGCCATGCCGTCATAATTTGAAGCAATAAAAAAATATCCTACAGCTCGAAGCATAATCTCCTGTCCCGCTCACACATAAAGCTTTAGAAAAAAGACGAAAAAGAAATACAAAATAGCAACGAACAATGCGGACAAAGAACGGAATTCATTTGCTACTTATTGCATTGCTCGGATTCTCTGTACCCCGTGACCTTTCATTCTTGTAGCATTTCTCCTTGTTTCCTAGAATATTGTGGCCAATATATCGGAAACTTAATATGGGAAGGTCGTAATTAATCCTCGTATTTCTATACTCCCGAGTGAACTGGAAAAGGCAATCAGAGTAGACAGCTATTCGATAAGTTACAATGCCGTTTAAATCAGGGTTTCTTAACCTGTGGTCTGTGGACCCCTAGGGAGTCCGTGTAATGAACGGGGGTCCATGATTACCATACATACATACCTAATTCTCATTGTCATTATAAATACTGGCATACAATATGATGTTAGTAAATACTGTGTGCGCGACCTTTTAGAATTTTTACGCCCTTTGACGGTCATCGATTTATTGGAACAAGCGAAATGCGAGTAAACCCCTTTTCACATTCACACGGACACGGCACGGTCCGTGCCGTATAAAGTAGTAATGTATGAGCCACAATGAGAAGATTCACATGACATGGCGACCGTGCCGTGACCGATGCATGTGAAAAGGGTCCTAATGTAAAACAATAAATCGTAATCGATTGAAAGTCAAAGATGACATGCGCCTTGCATTATCGAACACGGCTCCTACATTTTAATTTCTAATCTAACCGTCACACTAACAATTCATATTCTTAAACAATAAAGTCTAGAAAAAATATAAGTTTATATGTTTTCGGAAATGGTCAAGTCAATTCAAATAATTTATTTGTGATACATGGGTTATACATATAGGTGTCCATTACATAATCATATACTTAATAATGTTCATTCCATGATCAGTCACTTGGTATGAGGGCTCTATGAAATTTTAAGAAGGGTTCATGACAAAAAAAATGTTAAGAACCCCTGGTTTAAATTGAAAGAGGTATCTGGCACGTGAGAATACTACAGATACTCGTTAGTCGTAAAATGTACTGATGTTTGAAACTAAATTGTTAATGAAATTGTGATGGAGCCGCCATCATGTAAGATGGAGCATCTTATTTTATAGTTCTATGATTGGGAATGTGTTTCTAATCGTCCAAAAAAATGACAATAAAGATTCTAATTAGACATATATAAACATAATATCACTCCTAGAATCCCCGAAGGGTTAGGCAGAGGTGGACCCATTAGTACACCCACATTTCACCAGTTGTGTTTAAGTCCCATTTAATCGGGGGCGAGCCTATTGCCATCAACAGGGCACAAGTCCAGACTCAGAGGCTGTTACTGAGAAATTCCTAATGGAAGAACCCAATAACACTTTGCCCGACCTGGGAATCGAACCCGATACCACATGCTTAGCAGTCACGCATTGCGACCACTAGACCATCGAGGCAACCAAGGCAAGTCATTATAATATAATATTTATATAAGTACTAGCTTTTGCCCGCGACTTCGTCCGCGTATAATATGTCGGTTATCGCGGACGCAGACGAAGCCGAAGTCGAATAAAAAGTAGCCTATGTCCTTTGTTGGGGTTCACACTTACCCTGTACCAAATTTCACACAAATCGGTTCAGTAGTTTAGGCGTGAAGAAAAGACAGACAGACAGACAGAGTTACTTTCGCATTTATAATATTCGCATTTATAATATTAGTTAGGATTATTAATTTCAGAAGTGTTCGATTATTAAGTCAATGATACTTGAAAATACCCTGGAGGGTATTCAGACCTCGCCTTTAGTGCTATTCTAGTTGAAGTATGTCAAAGCGATCCATTATATTTCAAACTACTTTCTTATAAGTATGAAACTATGAAGATTATAGAAAGGTTATGTCGTCAAAGTAATATTAGTAAGTGGGTTCTTTTTATCAGATTAAAAATGGCAGCGTCAGTTAGCCTGGCTCGTCGTGGTCATTCGCAATAGATATTCAGGAACATTATAGTTAGTACTTAAGGCGTATTATGAGTATTTCATGGAAGTATTTACGTCTTGGCGTTTTTATTAGTTGGTTACTACGCGTGCTGACGTAAAAGTATTCGATTCGAGTTAATATTCGGAATGGAAATACGGCTTTCCTTAGGCATTTTTATTTAACTGACTTCTAAAAAAGGAGGAGGTTCTCAATTCGGATGTTTGTATTTTTTTTTAGGTTTGTTCGCGCTTAACTCCGTCGCTTGCCAACCGTTTTCAAAAATTCTTTTTTGTTGGAAAGGTTATACTTCCCAAATGGTCCCATGAACATTTTATCGAAATCGGACAAAAATATGTCACTAAAAATTAACAAATACAAATTTTTTTTGCAAAAAAAAACCGACTTCAAAAAAAAAGCACTAAAAAGTTAAAAATAATACTACAACCTACCTATATTAATACACCTTTTTTTTTTTTTTTTTTTTTTTTTGTTCCGGTGTGGAAAATCCTCATGGATGTCCTCCGCTCCGGGGAGAGCGAAGGGGTCTGTCAGACTCTTACTGACTAAAAACCACCCCGGTGTTCCTTCTCACACATAAGCCGTGGATTGCGGGAAACCACTTTCTTTCCGCTATCCACGGCCGGTGCCGGCCCGCTACTGCGGGCCACCTCAGGTCAGAGGGGGGAGCGAGGTGTTTGACTCCCCCCGCGACGTCATAGAGGGGCGCGCGGGAACACTACGCGCCGCCACCTCGGGTCCAGTTGAATGGGGGGCGACAGACGTCCCCGAGTCTGCCGCCCCTGGACCCATAACCTAACCTACGATTAACCTACTAAAATTTAACATTTTTTTGGAGTTTGTGCCATACGGTTGGATATAATATCCTCGGTCTTGGCACCGAGTCCAAAAATTTGTTAAATTTTAGTATAGGTTAAGCGTAGGTTAGGTTCGTAGGTAGGTTGTAGTATTATATATGAAGTCGGTTTTTTTTAGCAAAAATAATTTTTTGATGTATTTTTTTATACGACAGACATAATGGGGAGTCTTAAAATTAATGGTAATTAATGGTGTCAACCATTTACCATTAATTTCAAGACTCAACTAAAAAAAACACTATTTTAGGAGAATCCCGATTAATTTTCAATTTGGTGTAAAATTAGATTTTTTGTGGCTTTGAAATCAATAAATAATAAGTCAATTGAGTTGGCAAATAAGTGACGTCACAATTCGATGTTGCCATACAAAATCTATGTGGAATCGCGTTTTGACAGTCGATAAAAAGTTAGTCACTTGATTGGTGCTATCAACTACCCAATTAGTCAAATGCTATTCTGATCCATATATTTGAAATGCATTTCTTTCGCCAATTTTTTATTTATTTAGAACTAGATATTGCGCACGGCTTCGCTTGCGTTCCGTCCGAGTATTTTTTTTCTGGTATGTCCTTTTTTGTACCCCTGACCAAGTGCATGCAAAATTTCATGATCATCGGTTAAATAGTTAAGGCGTAAAAGCGTTGCAAATAAACAAACTTTTGCATTTATGATAAGGATTAAGATTTTTTTAATTTAGACAAACTACTAGTTGAAGTAAGTACCCCAATATCTATTCGTTTAAAAAATAGATTTAAGATCAATTCACAACTTCAAAACTAATATAAAACATTTTATTGTTTTAAACTTAGCAAAACTTTGCACATTTCGTCTCCACAGAATCGCGTGAAACCAATATATATTTTTCACCAAATTCACAAGTTTTTACATCAACACCAGACCCGTCTGGCCAATAAAAAAAGAGTCGAACAAAAAAACCGTTGACTAGACGCTTTTACATTCAAATTAAATTTATTTTTGAAAGGATCGGATGTCGAGGCGTGGTTGATTTACATATAGTTTTTCTGTTCGAGTGTTACTTGCAGATTCGTTGGGTTATCGCCCCTGGAGCGTCGTTGTGTAAACTGTGATGATTGATGGCACCAAACCCTTGTGGTTTTTAATACTTTTTGCGTTCTACAGAGGGTGGTGTTACTGATACTTTGATCTGCGTTTTGTTTAGCTTAATTTGAATATGATGAGTTCTTGCAATTTAAAAAAAAAGCATAATAGAACACAAAAAAAACATAATATAACACAAAAAAAACATAATATAACACAAAAAAAACATAATAGAACACAAAAAAACATCAGCTAAATCAGTCGAGGCGTTCCCTCTCGAATGTCTTATGTTACACAGTTCGACATAAGCCATTGTCTTACTATTGTGTTACTAATTAGACATTCAACGGGTTAAGAGCGTTTATCCCATACGGCATTAAATACAAACTTTCAAGTTCTCACTTTTCGAAATGAATGAACCGATTTTAAAGAAACTTTCTACACATATGCAGGATACATAGGTCTAAAAAGTTAGAACATTTTCAAAGAATTGTGTTGCAGCTAAATTCGAGGGAATAAGTTTATCTTAGACATTACTGACATCGTTCCGTGCCTCGGAAAGCACGTTAAGCTGTTGGTCCCGGCTGTCATACGTGGACCTTTGACAGTCGTTACGAGTCGTCAGAAGCTTGAAAATCTGACAACCAGTCTTACCAAGGGGTATCGTATTACCCAGTTACTGGGTTGTGGAGGTCATATAGGCAGTCGCTCCATTTAAGTACTGGTATTCAGCTGCATCCGGTTAGACTGGAAGCCGACCCCAACATAGTTGGGAAAAAGCTAGGCAGCTGATGATTAAGTTTTTCAAAAAAAGCAGAGATTTCTTATTGCCTTTTTTTAAATAAGACATTTCACTTTACCGTCTTTTACGGTAAAATGAAATGAGGTGGAGAATCGGAATTTTTAAACCCTTCGTCTTTTTAAAATTCCAATTCTCTTTACCTTTTACGGTTCGTTATCTACAGCCCCCTGACAGGCGGTCGGACAGCGGAGGCTTAGTTAAGTGGTCTTATTGGCACCCAACTGGTACGGAATCCTGAAATTCGACGTTGTAGGGCGAGACTCCACCAAAGCGGAGAAGCTATATTTCGACTTTTAATTCTATTCAGTAACTTGACAGTTCAAAGAAAAATAATGTTACCATACTGCAACTAATAGTGTTGGGGTAGTGAACGATTTTGCGTAAGGAACGAATGATAAGAATGGTTTAATACCAAGTTAAGTACATTATTTAAGTTCATTCAATTTCGTTCATTCTTACACCACCTCACTATCTTTTTTTTTGTCAATACTTGGTATGTGTCAAGTTATTGGTATCTGTCAAGTTACTGAATAGAATTAAAAGTCGAAATATAAGCGCTGAGCTGTCAAAATGACGCAAGCTGATTGGTTGTGAGACACATATCTCTTCTCGTCTCCGCTTTGGTGGATTTACAACTTTCAAGTTCTTTTACACTTCACGCATGACTGGTTTTATTTTATTATCGTTCGGTTCACTGCTTCTCACCTAACTTTACACAATGTTTACTATATTAAATTTTTATACAGAATTCATGACGTGTGCTCGATCGTGTTTCGTATTTGTTTAAAAGAAAATTAAAAAGCTTTTAGTAAAAATTGAAATGGAAAACTTTATCGTCGTAAGAAGTGGTGTCGTAAAAGTAAAATACAAGATAACTTACGTGTAAAATAAGGTTCATTCAACTGAATAGATAGAATATTGTAGACGATTAATAGATATAGCCTTTAGAGGTTATTCTGTTAAAAGAGTACTAGAGGGTATAGTTCTACCAGAATAAACTAACAAACGTCAAATTCTTCCATTTTTCGAAGCAATTTTAAATAGTTAAAGTAGCCTAAAAGCCTTGGAAGATCGACCTTCACCCATCAGATAACTGGAAAAGTTTTCATAGCTATTTTTAATTGAATTAATTTTAATCAATTTTCTTTCATCACCTTCACTCTTTTCATAATCGAATGAATTTAATCTCAACTGATAGTTTTTCACACACAGAATATGCCTAGGTTGACTTGCCTACTTATTTCTGTGCATGGCTACCTGGCAAGCAGCTAAGCAGATGTGAACAGGGTATGCTATTCTCTAAAAACACAGCGCCGCGACAGCGCTGCGGCAGCGCTGACACTATGGTTTGTGTTTAGTGGATTTTCAACGTTGTAATCTACACTATAAAGTTGAAAATTCACTAAACGCAAACCATAGTGTCAGCGATGCCGCAGCGCTGCGGCAGCGCTGTGTTTTTAGAGAATAGCACAGCTGTTAACCAATCGAAATTGATATCATAAGTAAGATATTTCAATTACAAAAATAATCGTATAGGCTTGCCTGCAAAAAATCGTACATGAATAAAATAAATAAAAGTAATTCAATTAAAAATAGCTACAAAAGCTTTTCGATAGGCAAATTATCATAGGCATGTTTGTTAATAAATTATATTTGATAAAAAATATGTCTCATCAAGTTATCTGATGGGTGAAGGTCGATCTTCCACGTCTCCTCTACTAAAGCTGATTAATTTTAAATCTATTCTAAAGGTAACTTTGTCCCTTTGTGCATTTACTTGTTTCTGCTGATACCCTGTACTATTCCTCGTGAATTTACTCACTACTATAACACACAACTCACACTACAACATTACTTAATAACAAAGTAGGTATGAGTATAAAAACGAGTTTATTATTGAGTGTCGCGTATGGAACCAATACATACCGTCGCAAACAAAGTTGTACGCGCGCAATCTAAAAGTTATTGTTTCGACCAACTCGTTCGGCTAAACGACAGAGTTTTCATTAAAAGTTACTGGAACTGTGTATTGTTTTACTATTGTTGCGATCAGAAAGAGCTACTAGCCTTTTGTTGACTATGGCTAGGGTTGCTATACGTCCGAGATATATGTCCTAGTTTAGAAGACGTTATAGTATGATGATTATATTATGATTGTTTCTATTATATCTAATTTTTATTTACCACCTGTAATTGTACACCATGGATAGCAATAAATAATTTGAGATTTGATATTTGAGACGACTTCCTCTTTCGGGGTTTCTGAGGGGTCACTTTTGTGTGACAGGAGAATCTCTGTTAATTGAGAGATTAGCAATAAATTAGAATAAAAAAAAGGAAAATTTAAAAGATGTTCCTATTATTATTATTATTGTAAAAGTATCTGTGTCTATGTCTTTTTAAAGCATCTGAAAAGAATCTCGAAATCACCCAAACGTTTGGGGTTATTAAAGTTTTTTTCTGGAGTCGGCAATTTAATTGATGGCAACCCTAGCTTTGGCTCATACACGATTTTATTTTACTAACGGATCGTTTTTAGAACCAATCGTAGTTAGTTACACTTCTATGTTTTTTTTACATAAACATCACGCCTATAATCCACGAAGGGTTAAGCAGAGGTGTACCCATTAGTACACCCACATTTTGCCAGTTATGTTTAAGTCCCATGTAATAGGGGGCGAGCCTATTGCCATCAACCGGGCACAAATCCAGACTTTGAGGCTGCTACTTAGAAATTCCGGATGTAAAAACCAAATAACACTTTGCCCGACTTGGCAATCGAACTCAAGACCTCACGCTCAGCAGTCGCGCTTTGCGACCACTAGAACAAAGAGGCAGTCGAGTGGCGGTGAATATAACCCTCCAAAACCGTTTCTTGCGAAAGGCCACGGGAGCCCCGTACTACCTTCGCAACGAGAATCTCCATCTCGATCTCAAAATCCCCACCATCCAGCAGTTCATGAAACGCACTGCCAAGCGCTTCTTCGACACTGCTGAAAAACACCCCAATCCCCTGATCGTATCGGCCGCCCGATACACTCCCTCCCGCATCAGTAAGACTCGCCGACCGAGACATACTTTGACCGACCCCGATGACGCCATTACCCTCCTCCAGGAGAGTAACAAAGAAACTAGCACAGTTCGCAAACACAGACACAGACCGCCGTCATTCCGCCCTCGCCGCCGAGGTCCGTCGCGACGCCCATGTCCGTCTCCGCCCCGTCCCTTGCTCGTGCCAGCCCGCGTCGCTGAGCCTATAGCTTTAAATTCGTCCCTAAATAATAATAATCCGATCCAGCCTGTCCCTTTGCTGCCCTCCCCCAGCGACGCCCTAAGCCGAGGCTCGTACCCCACAGGGGGTGCCCTTAGCGTGTAGTCGCTTAGTTTGTAAGTTATTTTAAGCCCTGGCTGGAGGCCTTAATTTCTAAGGCACCACAGGATAGTCCGGTTAAGCAGCCGACAACCTCATAGGTTGACCTGCGAGATGCCAAACCGAAAAAAAAAAAAAAACGGTGAATATATTTTGTTAGTGATATTTCTGGTTTTTTTTGTAGTGTGTACTTATACTTATACATGTACTAGCTTCTGCCCGCGACTTCGTCCGCGTCAAAGTTTGTTTCTCCATACAAACTACACGAATACTAATGCAACAGTGCTCACCCCCCAAAGCACATAGCGTGATAATTTATAGCCTATAGACTTATTTGGCCAATGTGGAATATTCATAGAAAATTTGAACAGAATCTATCCGGCAGTATTCGCGTGATGCTCTAACAAACATACAGACAAAAAGACAAACCGACAAAAATTCTAAAAAAACATATTTTCGGCATTAGAATCACTCCCCGACCTAATAGCTATTACTCTTTTTCAAAAATATTAAATGTACAGTTTTGACTTTGCTACGATTTTATTATAATATGTATATACCTAGATATAATTATACTATATCTAATTTCACACTCTATCGGTCTGATCTTGACCTTCAATTATCTATGACATAACATGGGTACTGAACCTACACTTAAAATTAACTGGGTATCGTGGAAACTTTACGTAACTTCGTACCTTTCGCATAGTCCTCAGGGAGGTATGCGGACAAATTAACAAAAACCGGCCAAGTGTGAGTTGGACTCGCACAAGAAGGGATCTGTACCACCATACAATAATAGTAATAATAATAGTCGTTTATTTCAGGCATTAGCACCCATAGAATTTTAAAAATGTTACAAAAAGTTTACAGTTTAATAACAACAAACAATATTTATACAAAAAAAAATAACTTTATTTTTATTACTAGCTTTTGCCCGCGACTTCGTCCGCGTAAATGTCCAACCCCCGTTTCATCTCCTTAGGAGGTGAATTTTGAAAAATCCGTTCTTAGCGGACGTCGACTAAAGGTAAGCGTCCACTTGTCGGTATCGTACGCATCGGACGGATCGCATCAAACGGATAAATTTTTCACAGTGCGTCCACTATTTCGGCAGCGTACGGATTACTGACGGTGAGTACCAGCATACGGATTGACGATGCCAGTTCATTCGGATTTTCGTAGTGAGCGCACGTGTGGACACTGTGAGAATGGAGGAAAGCGATGAAGAACAAACCTCAGCGAGCGCGCAGTGTGCGTCCACTAGTCGGCATTCCGTATGACGTCATCGGCACGCATCGCAAATGTTGCCTCTCGGAGCAACGGTGTCGGCATTGCCGATGTGCGATGCGTACGGTGCGGATAGGTGGACGCACTTATATGAGTTTCTGTACAAAGAATACTACGATCCGTTGCGTGCGATCCGTCCGATGCGTACGATACCGACAAGTGGACGCTTACCTTAACTATAATCTGCCTTCCTGCCAAATTTCATTTTTATACATTAAGTTGTTTTCGATATTTCGTGTTGAATGAGTTATTGACCTTTCGCTTTTATATATTTATATTTGTTGTTATAGCAGCAATAGTAATGCACACTCTGTGAAAATTTCCCGTGTCTATCTATTACGGTTCAAAGGAAACAGCCCTGTGACAGACGGACCGACTGACACAGCGGAGTCTTTATCATCATCAACAACTATTCAGCCGAACGACGTCCAAAGAAAAAAAAAGAAAGAAAAAATGTCTATTGACTGACAGACCATATGCACACAAAATAATAAAAACAAAAAGGCAATGAAAATAACAAAAAATGAGGAAAAAAAAAAACATTATTGTGTGCCGCACAGCTGCGGCAAACAGGCCCAGTTCAGCATAAAATGCCAGACCACTTGTGCACGTCCACTGCTGCACATAGGCCTTCCCTAAAGCTAGCCACAATGACCGGTTCTGCGCTGCCCGCATCCAGCGGAGTTTTAGTATCAGGATTCCCTTTCAAAGTCAAAGTCAAAGTCAAATCTTTTATTTCATTTAGACCATTAAAAGGCACTTTTGATCGTCATTTACCAGAGAAAGGAAAAAAAAAACTTGAGAGGTGTCAAGGGACACCCGGATGGAACGAATGAACGAATGAGAGAGAGAGAGAGAGACAGACAGAGAAACACGCGCACGCCGCACGGCTTACTACTATAGCAAAAAGTGTCGTTACAACTTTTGGTCTTAATTTTTTCCGTCTAGCCCCTTTTCGCAACGCGCGATAAGGAACTTCGTTCCAACATAATATTGAATCTAGTTGCCCATTACAAAAAGGTAGTTAGTGTGTGGTGTTTTGGTAGTTAGGTGAGGTACCCTAAAAGGTACCTAAAGGTAGACCTGAGTCGCTGTTACGAAGAAATTTAATATTTTCCATTGTACCTGTAGGAATAACTAACTTTATTAATGAATGCTCAGGTGTACGAATCCTTTTACTGTTGAAGTAACAGAAATGTAATCTAATTTTTTTTTCGGAATTGAGTTGAGTTGACACTGAATTGAGACGGAATAAAAAATCCTTTTGGCTTAATAAAAGCTGGTAGGATCAATCGAATTCCGAGGTCACAGTAACATCGAGACGTGACACGACAAAGAATCCAACTTATTATTGTTTCACTGGAGGGCAAAGGCCTCTTCTCATACAGAGAAGGCATTGATTACCACGCTTGCTCAAGGCGGATTGGTGATTTCAGACGATTACTAGTTTTAGCGCGCGATTTCGTCCGCTTCAAAGTGAATATATTATTCCACGGAAACCGAATATTTTTCCGGCATAACCTAGCTATTCCGTTATATCTATCTCTTTGCCAAATTTTATCTAGATCCGTTTAGCCATTCTGGCGTGATTGAGTTACAGACATCCATCCATCCAAACTTTCGCATTTATGTAATCCACGAGTCATGTTCTTAAACGGACGCTTTCATTTAGGACTGGTCATCTCCTAACTGACATGCCATACATCTTTGTTAGTTTTTTAATTGTTTTATGTGTGTATTTACCTACATTGCTTTCTTATAGAAGCAACATGAATAATGTAAAATGGATTTTGTAAAAACTTAATAGAAAGAAAAAGGAGTGTCCGTGGAGTTCCTTGCTCATTCATCTCCCTAGAGACCTACCTATGTTTTGCTACTTTCTCACTTACTGACGGATCCTTGACAATTCAAAAGAGCTCTTAAATGGTTTAATTGAAATAAAATACATACATAAACTCATGCATTTTTCCCATGGGGGTAGGCAGAAACCACAACGCCACCTGCTACGATCATCACATACTCCATAATTGAAATAAATGCTTTGATTTTGACTTCCTGGGTGAGCCCGTTTTGGTAGAACTAAAATCAATTAGGATAGCAGGAAAATGAATACTCATTAGTCATAACTCAACTATAAACTTCCTCATACTTTTGCATATCACATTCATATATCGGGTTTAAATAACATGGACACATCCTTGTTTTAAGACCCTTGACGTCGACATAATATGAATCAATAACTTGTTACGTTGTTACAGACGGGAATATTTTATATGAGTAATGTAAATTGTAGGAAAGAAAAGCAATTGTTTATTATTAATATTGCGTTTTCCTTAAAAGGATGATCCACTATTTTTTATCGTTGCGTAAGTAGTTGTGAATGGAAGAAAATGGTGGTCATTGTTAGCACAAAGGTTATATGACAGTTGACTAGGTACCTGGTGTAGTGTCTCTGAATGGTTAAACTATTTTCAACCTCATTTATTAAGCTTGGCAATAGGCTCGCCCCCTATTACATGGCACTTAAACATAACTGGCGAAATGTGGGTGTACTAATGGGTACACATTTGCCTGACCCTTTGGAGATTACAGGCGTGATGTTATGTTATGTATGATTTTAAGCTTAATTTTTTTTTTGTTATTTTTTATTTAAACACGGTAATCTCCGGAACTGCTATATTGATTCTGAAAATTCTTTCACTAGTAGTAAGCTCTGATATTCATGAGTGCTTTTTTTTGTCAATAAAATATAGCCTGCATCTACAGGCTTCTTCTTTTCTGTCTTTTAACATACATACATACATACATAAACTCACGCCTTTTTCCCATGGGGGTAGGCAGAAACCACAGAACGCCACCTGCTACGATCCTTACATACTCCTTTCGCTTCATCTACGTTCATACATCTCGTCATACAAGCACGCCGGTTACGAGTACTCCGCACCTGACCTTTCTGAAGAACCTCACCAATAAGGTCAGTGTTAGGTCTTCCTAGGGCGACCCCTCCCTGCGTTGCCACTCACCTCTGCCATATTTGTTAATCACCTTTGTTAATCGTCTTTCACTCATCCTCTCAACATGACCGAACCATCTAAGCATACCCTTTTCTATCTTTGTCACTACATCCTCTTTTAATCCGCAACGGTCCCTTATAACCTCATTCCTCACTCTATCGTTCAAAGTTACACCACCAGTTCCGGTCTGTCTTTTTAATGAAAGCTTTACCCCCCACACTAGGAATTTCTCCTGTATGTGTATCGGGGATGCATTTACAAATAAGTAAACTCGTATATAAACGTGGTAATATTTATGACTATGGTAGCAAAAAATTGATTCTCGATAAGTAAGTACCTACCTACTTACTCGTATTTTTTTGATTCAGTAAAGTCTTTCAAAAACATGCCACACAGACAGTTTCACCTCTATTGAACCCACATGCGCATGATATAACAGATAAGTAGGATTTACTAATAGAGTACGTAAAAATACGTCAACAATCACGTGATCTCGTGACGTCACAGCGTGTCAGTAATCTGTGTGAAGAGGCTTTAGTTATCAGCTGGCGATACAGGATGATTAATAGTTTTGCTAATGATGAGGAATTTCGGTTCACTTATTCATGCACAGGTACGTTAAAATGTAAATCTTTATTTTTCTCAACATCAAGTACAAACACTGGTTAGTAATATAGTTTTAACACACAAAACATCACGCCTATTATCACATCTTTCGTGGCACGTATTGTACAATAGGGGTCATAAGTGGAATAGCAATCTCACAAAGCAATAGATTGTTATTTTTTAACCGACTTCAAAAAAAGGAGGAGGTTATCAATTCGACTGTATTTTTTTTTATGTTTGTTAGCTCCTAACTTGCGACTGGGTGAACCGATTTTCATGATTCTTTTTTTATTTGAAAGCTGGTGCTTCCCGTGTGGTCCCATCATCAGATATTTAAATGGTGACACCATTTCAATATCTGATGATGAACTTCGGAGATATGGAATGGAACTCCTCACAGAATCACAGCAGCAATATCGTAACAAGTGAAATTGCTTTGTTTATACGTGAAGTCGATGACTGACTGAAGGAAAAGGGGGGGGGGGGTACGCAACTCCCCTCCTACCAGTTTCCAAAATTAAATATTTCGTGTGAGGTATTGTTTGAAAGGGCTTTTTGTAAGGATTTTAAACATTAATACACAAGTACTAAAAAGTGAAAAATAAAAAGCTTTTTTACAAAAAAAGATAACCGCCTTCAAAAACTACAAAATAAAAATAACTTTAGTTTTGGAAGTCATAAATCATAAATCATTTATTTGTTCATTACATTTTGGGTAGTTAAATAAGGTCTTACATAAAATGTGTTTCACCAAAATCTACCAATTGAGGCATATGAACAGAACACAGCACAGGTCAGTATTATACTTAAATTAATTATTTGTCAAACATTGTCATTACATTAATTATCATAAATCATTTAATTGGATTAGGATACTATAATATACAAAGCTAATTGAAAAAACAAATACAAAATAAAATACTGGGCGTTAGTGACAGGTTGGCAAAAACTGAAACTGTAGTTTCAGACCACGATTTGTGATTGAAAATCGTTGGAATTTTTCTCCGGAAAATTCTCAAAATTAAAAGAAAACCGAACGAAACTTTAAAATCTCTTTAAAGTTTCCTTCGGTACAGCTCTAGCAGAGGACATCGCACCGATGCGGCGACGTCGGGCGGCGCGTGTTATTTGTGCCTAAACCTACATATTAAATGTAGGTACCTAGAATTATTTTTGTTGTGTTTACATTGCCGAGTTAAGTTTTTATTGTTTTTTTCATTAAATTTATGTTTAGAGGCCTGGACTTGGTACTTACATATCAATATATCACGAATCAAGTGAAAAATCGGTCGAAAATTTTGAGAATTTTCCGGAGAAAAATTCCAACGATTTTCAATCACAAATCGTGGTCTGAAACTACAGTTTCAGTTTTTGCCAACCTGTCACTAACGCCCAGTATAATAAAAGTTGGCATATAAAATCATGTCAAACTGTCTTCAAGAAATTCTTCAATACTATAGTAGCACTTGCTGGCCAAGAGGTTACTCATTTTAGTTTTAAATAATGTTTTATGGCAGGTCTTGTATTCATCCGGGACTTTATTATAAATTTTTGGTGCCAAACTTAAGAGACTTTTACCCATTAGACCCGTTTTTGATTTGTTACCACACAATTTATTATTATTATTGTATCGCCTATTACGCTTCACTACATCTGAGAGGCGCTGAAAGTAAGTGGGATTGCTGTGAACAAATAGGGCCACCTCAAGGATATATATGGAGGGAAGTGTCAGGATTCTGTGTCTGATAAAATAAGGTCTGCAGCTGTCTATGGTTTTGAGACCAAACATGGCACGAATACAGCGCTTCTGTGCTTTAAATGTCATATTTTTATTGGTGGAGTTTCCCCAAAAGATGATCCCGTATCTTAATACCGAAGCTACTATGCCATGGTAGGCAGTAATCGTAGTATCAATACTAGAAATAGGTACTATTTTAAGTAGAGCATAAGCTGAGCTATTAATTTTTTTGCATAGTTCTTCAATGTGTGCTTTCCAGTTAAGTTGCTTATCAATGGTTAGTCCTAAAAATTTTGCGGTGTCTACCTCGTGTATGGACTTATTATTATAACTAACGTTAAGGTTATGTGACCGAGGTCTCTGGCTAAAGTGCATAATTACGGTTTTCGTCAAGTTTATTTTAAGGTTATTGTTATCTAACCACTGAACAATTGACGCTAAGCATTCATTTATATCGTCTTGATACTGCTCCTTTGATCTACACTGAATCGAAACAGTACTGTCATCTGCAAAAAGGGACATCGGATGGTTTACATATTTTGGCAGATCGTTTATGTAGATTATAAATAAAAGTGGACCCAAGACGCTACCTTGAGGTACACCAAATGTGATAGAACGCGGTTTGGATCGATATGTGATCTCCTGTTTAGTGTTTATATTTATTTTTGAAATGCTAGTAATCTGTGATCTATCAGAAAGATACGATTTTATTAAATTTAGCACATTACCTCTTATGCCATATGTATCTAATTTACTGAGTAGTATGCAATGGTCAACGTAATCAAAAGCCTGCGTCATATCACAGTAAATTGTACATACAGGTGTTCTGTTATCAACGTTGTTAAGGATATTTTTGTATAAATCATATATAGCTAGATTAGTATTTTTACTTTGCCTAAATCCTTTTTGTTCATCGCATAATAACTTGCTGTGTTCGTTGAGTCGGGTTGAGTCGGTGGCAATACTTACCTACATAACAAAAAACAAAACCAAAGCCGCCGACTTCCAAAACTAAAGTTATTTTTATTTTGTAGTTTTTGAAGGCGGTTATCTTTTTTTGTAAAAAGCTTTTTTTAACTTACGAACTTTAGACGCTGTCTACGAATTCTAAGGTGTTCGCAGGTACTGTGTTAATACATAATCACTTATACGCACAGATGTAAGTACGGCCTGTACCGCGTGTTCACAGCAATTCAAACTTTAGCATGCTACTGCACTTATGACCGCTTACTGTACCTATTATTATTTTAAACAACATAGACAAATCTTTATTTTATTATTCGTTCACACTAACAAATCTTTCATAACGATGCGCTGAGACTCTGACGCTAGTCTTATAAATCACGGAGTTTGTTACTCTCCGTCAATAAATCAAGATAATTTTATTGTTTTGCTACAGACTCGTGTGATAAGTAGTGTCTGGTTGTCTCGTAAATAGAATAGAATGCATTGACGTTGTGGGTTCGAATCCGGGCAAGTACCAATGTGACTTTTTCAATTCATTATGTACTTTCTAAAGTTTATCTTAGACATACTGACATCATTCCGTGCCTCGGAAAGCACGTTAAGCCGTTGGTCCCGGCTGTCATACGTGGATCTTTGACAGTCGTTACGAGTCGTCAGAAGCTTGAAAGTCTGACAACCAGTCTGACCTAGGGGTATCGTATTACCCAGTACTGGGTTGTGGAGGTCAGATAGGCAATCGCTCCATGTAAAATACTGGTACCCAGCTGCATCCGGTTAGACTGGAATCCGACACCAACATAGTTGGGAAAAGGCTAGGCAGATGATGAGATATTAATAAGATGTAAGATAATATGAAGCCGGTGATTTTATATTAACAATTAAACTAGTTGGTATGTACCTAAGACAACGTCATAGTCAAAACAATATTTCAATTAGATCATTTAATCATCTGCCTCGTTGTTCTGGTGACCGCAAACGCGCTACTGCTGAGCATAAGGTCTTGGATTCGATTCCCAGGTCGGGCAAAGTGTTATTGGGTTTTTCAATCAGGAATTTCTGAATAGCAGCCTCGGAGTCTGGATTTGTGCCCGGTTGATGGCAATAGGCTCGCCCCCTTTTTACATGGAACTTAAACATGACTAGCGAAATGTGAGTGTAGGTACATAATATGTCAAACTGTCATATTTTTTCTTTGAATAAAAGTTATCTGAAGATTGAAAAATTAACCCTTAAAAGAAAATCGACAATGCGATGAAACTTTTCGAGGATTAAAATGTTATTATTGTATTTTTATGCTGTTGCTATTTTTATTCGTAATGCAATAGACGTTTAATTGAGACTACATTTAATTAAACGTCTATTGCATGGAATAGCCTGTGCTATTCCAGATTATAATATATCTTTATGCAAAATTTCATATAGATCCGTCTAACCGTTCTGGCGTTATTAAGTAACAAACATCCATCCAAACTTTCACATTTACTCGTATAATAATAAATAATAATAATAACAGATATATGTTTTCCCAAAATAATAAAATAAATCATTGATCACTCAACTGTGGCCCATAGAAAAAAAATACGTAAGTACACAAAATAATCTAATAAAAATAAAAATAAACAAAAAAAATACACAAAACAATCTTATAAAAATAAAAATAAACTAATACATATTATTATAATTATAAAAGTCTTATTAATAACTAAACACGTAGCGTCGGCGTCGTGTTGCGCTGCGTGGTGTCGCGTAACCGACCTCGGTAACGTCGATATACGACACCCTTCGGCCAAAAGTCCTCTTTCAAGAAGGTCTGCAGCTGGTGGGTAGGAACGCGTACCACAAACGACTAAAGTTGATGTTGTAGCGCGATTCCAACCCTTCGACCCTCAGAGTCCAGTTGGTCTTCACTCTTAAATACTCTAATAATAGTAGTAAAGATTCAAGTAGGTATCAAGTACCTTAGCAACGAAGACCTTAGCAATACATAGTGGTAGACCCACCGTTTATTCAGTGACATAAAAATAGCAGCACAAATATTTGTTCGCGCAGTCGCCGCGTCGAACTAAAGTGATATCCAATATGAGTCAACTGTACCTGTGACGCACACCTTCGTAGGAAGATGGTTACTAAGCTTCTATTATATCTAGTTAGCCTGAAACACAAGTTCAACCTAGTTCAGGCAAATTAGCAACTGTGCTCTATTTTTAATTGTCAATATATTTTATTGTAAATACAACGCAAGCACGTTAAGCCGTTGGTCCCGGTTGTCATATGTGGATCTTTGACAGTCGTTACGGGTCGTCAGAAGCCCGAAAATCTGACAACCAGTCTTACCTAGGGGTATCGTATTACCCAGTTACTGGGTTGTGGAGGTCAGATAGGCAGTCGCTCCATGTAAAATACTGGTATTCAGCTGCATCCGGTTAGACTGGAAGCCGACCCCAACATAGTTGGGAAAAGGCTAGGCAGATGATGATGATATTTTATTGTAAATGTGCCCTCCTTTTTTATGAATAAATGATTATTATTATTATTATAAAGCCTGCATTCGCATGTGTAAGGAGCTCGTGGCTAAGTAATAATAGCTGTAAGAAAGAAAGAAAGAAAAACTATTTATTCACGAGATAATGGCACACATAACATAAAAGAAAACTTGAACACAAAATCAAAATAAAAACAAGTTGGTATTAAATTTAAAAACAAGTAAATACAAGTAAGAAATATGCGCCACTACCGCGCGAAACGGCTGACGCTCAGTATAATGCCGTGGTCCGTGCACGAAGGTATTAGTGCCTTCACCACGGCGCTGGTTTTCAGCGTAGCCGGCGGCGTGTCGCTGTCTCAGACCATAAGCAAAACATCGTCCACATAAGGGGTCATCCATAAATTACGTCACACCAATTTCATAATTTTTTGCCCCTCCCCCCGTCCTTGTCACAGATGGTCACATTTGTGAGACTCCCCCCTCCCTAGTGTGACGTCACATATTTTGCAAAGGATATTGCCACGGAACAGGTCCCTTTTGTGGTATCGTGTGCCTGATTGAAATAATAACGTAAAAATATTATCTATTTTTTTGGGTACAGGGTATTTTTTATACAATTTATTTCATCCTGGGAATAAAATTAAAGTTAATTAATAGTTAAACATTTGACATCCGTTTGATTCAATGTAGCCTGTGGTTTGATTGATATAAAAAATATGTTGCCAGGTATCAAAGAAATAACTAACGAAAATGACGTCTTTTAATCAGAAGAAACGGACGGAAGGGGATTTAGAAAACACCTTATTTATTAACCGATAAAAATTACTTTTACTTATTATTAATAAAGTAGTTTTTATCGATTTATCGTTAGCGATTTTTTAAAAGATTATAGAAAAATATCTGGCAACGTTAACTTGAATGCACATGTCAAAGTCAAAGTCAACTGTCATGCACATGTCAAAGTCAAAGTCAACTGTCATAATCAGCTGTGGTTCATTGCGTGCGTGATTGCTTTGTTTCTATAAACGTTGAGTTTTGAATTCCATATTTACTTAGTTGTAAATACGTAAGTAATAAAGACAATCCCATCCCCATAGTGATGTATAATATTATAGGTAGTAGAAGGAGGTACTTAGCCTAAATAGAATAAGGAGGAAATGTCAAAGTCAATTTCTAATTACCTATAACCTAGATTTTTACAACAGAAAAACAACGATACCTCTTGAACCAGGATGAGTAAATGAAAAATGGTTTCTGATTATGAAAATACTATGTTTTTACTATTATGTAAAATAAAAATCTTCAGGGCACAACAATTTTCCACTGGGACCCAACTTCCCCTACAAAACGGGCAATCTCTTTTACATTTAGAAATTATTGAATGAAAACAGCGGTTCCGAAATCAGTTTTATTTCCGCATTGTTTTGAGGACACTTAGATTATAATAGATTTTGAAATGTGACGTCACGAAATTTAGGACCCCTCTCCCCCCCTTGTCACACAATGTCACACTTCGTTGACCCCTCCCTCCCCCTTAACGTGTGACGTAATTTATGGATGGCCCCTAATTCCGAAGCAAAAATAATATATTTCTGCGTTATATACACAAAAAGGACGCTGTTCGGCACAGCGCTTTTAAAGAACATAAATATATTTATAATAATAAAATAAAAAAAATGGAGACAAAAAAGAGCATTTTTTTGGCATATTTTTTTAGGCAAGTATCGTCTCAGTCTTATTCATATTCATAGTAATTAATAAATGTCAAATTCAGATAAAACGATACTTACTAAATATACATAGTCATTGAAAATTTAATCAACTATTATACGGGACCAACCTAGAAATCATGAAAAAAAAACAGCTGTTCCATACATTACGATCGTGTTCTGTAGCATTTTTGTAGGGAACAGCTGTTTTTTTTTCATGATTTCATGGTTTGTCCCATAGTAAAAGTTGTTCATAATGATGAGTACAATTACCCCTTTTCAGGTTTCGGGTAAATTTTCAATGACCCTGTATAGCGCTCAATTGTGCATGCAACAACAGTACAAGGGCCCGGCCCTGACTTCTACTTGAGACGACTGAACGAAAAAAAACGAGTTAAGAGTTTTTTTCGTTCAATTTTCATCAGAGAGAGAAACCACAAATATAATCATAATTATTTAAAAAAGTACTTCACACATATTACTTCTAAATATTTTTCTGCAAGAATTCAAAGGTAACTCGAAGATATTACTTTTCCAAGAAATTTCTAATTTGTAAGTCTAAGTTTGAAGAATGCATTTCACGTTCACCTTTCTTATAAATTCCTGAGAAGAGTGACTTGCCATTTTAATAACAACGATTTCTTTGAAAATTTTGTAACTATAGGTACTTTGTTCATTTTATGGTGATACGTACCTATAGTTTAAGATCACAGAATTGCCTGATCTATGTCATCTTAGTATGACTGGAATTTTGATAGATAGAGAAATACAAAGTTAAGAAGCATTCTTGATAATTTAAATGCTCGGCCATTATTTCATACTAAGTAAAGCTTCATAAAAAATATTTTAATATAAGTCATAGGACCATCAAAATAAGACAGCATTTTTAAAAATCTTTAAAATCCTGCATGTACTATAGGTGTAAATGTTATCTTAACATACAGACCCACAAACAAACATTGAAACTTTTACCTCACAGCTAAACCCTCATCAAATAGGTTTAATTAAAAGAAATTGCCTCGAACGAGATAGTAAAGCACACCTAGTGAATACGGAGAGGCACGAATCAGGCCTACCCCGGTCCTATTTTCATTACTAATGATACACGGAGTATGAACGAATGGAGGACTAATGAGTGACAGCCAGGAGTTTTATGAGTTAGATTGTTACATTGTTGTTTATTACAATTTAAGTTTGGATCTTATTTCGTACCTGAGATAGATTTTATATAATAGTATATTTAACTATCTCAATGGCAAGGATTATTTTATATCACAACCCTGGTTCCCAAGATACAGGCACCGCCTAGTTTGGGGACCACCGTTTTACCAAAAATGCGGACCGCCAAATGTTACTGATTTGTAATTATTATGTTAACTTATATATTATAAGGTAACCATTGTAACAACAGTACCTAAATAAACTTATTATTATTAACATAGCTTTTCTACTTTCTTACAAGCCGACTGCCTCGTGGGTCTAGTGGTTGGAAAGCACGGCTGCTGACCATGAGGTCTTTAGTTCGATTCCCAGGTCGGGAAAAGTGTTATTGGGTTTTTCCATTAGGAATTTCTCAGTAACAGCCTCGGAGTCTGGATTTGTGCCCGGTTGATGGCAATAGGTTCGCCCCCTATTGCATGAGACTTAAAATAACAGGCGAAATATATTTTTTAATTTCTTTCCAACCTTCTTACAATAACAAACAAAGAATTAGTGAAATCGATCCAGCCGTTCACGCGTGATGCGGTGACCAAGGGAAATAGGTATTCATGTATACAATATGTAACAAAAACCCTGTCCGATCCAAGAGGGGCGTATTCCTGGTTCAACATACGTGCTAGAAAAAATTGTTATAAAAATGTAACTCATAACTACCAAAAGTTATTGATTTCTTATTTTTGTAATCCATGCGAAATTTAACACTGAATATGGCAAATTTTCATAAGTTGACAACACTCCACCCGCCGGCAAAATCTTTTTATTTTTACCTATTTTTATTTCAAAGAACACCGCCCTACACTACCGCGTTGTAGGCACTCTTTCAACTAGTCGCCGACTCTTTGATGTCGCCGACTGGTTGCCTACCGCTACCGGCGCCGGCGCCAGTCTTTCGTGGAGATAGCTTTCGATCGGACGTCCGTACGTATCACGCGCTATCGTTTTGCGAACAATGTCGTATTCCAATCAAAAATATTTTAATATGTTGATGTGCTTAGGCAAGAAGACCGACTGTAATTATGCTACTGCGTACGTAGTACGTGCAAATTTATTGAAAAGGTGTCGAATGTGTATTAGTGTTGGAGGTGGACATGTGGAGCACGATCGCCGAAGTATGCAACAACAACAAGTTAACGTTTTAATTAACTGATACCTGCAGTCAGTAAGTACATTGCCAAAAGCACATCACATTTAAAAAAGCCCTTATCAGGGCTACATTTGATTCGATTAATTGTTTCTTGATAAACAGAATTATGTCTAAAACACAAAATACAGAGTGTGTCTGAAATCCGGACCACCATGCCTACAAAATAATATCAGCTGATACCTACGCGTAGGCAGGTATGACGTAGCGTAGGTTTCTTTCGTTATAAGTTTGTTTGGCGGCACGCGACAAAGCGGGTTCATGACACGGGATCATACAAACCGTCTCGCTCAGGCGGCTTCTTTGACAAAAAACTGTAGGTAAACTTTGTCGAGCGATCAGTGTTGCCGTTGATCAGTTTTTATTTTTTATTTAAATTTAATAATATTCACTGGGGAAAAATAATAATCTCAAATCCATTAAATGGTTACGTATATGTGTACGCAGTACGATGCCGAATAATACCCTTAAGGATCGGACAGGGTTTTTGTTACAGGCTGTATATACATATATGTATATAGATAGATGAGTGGCGATGCGTCAATTACTGTAAAGTGTCCATTTTCTAGTACCTACTCACATTTAACGAAACTTTTCTAAAAAACCTTTTATTCAATGTTCAGGGTTAGCACTCCATCCTCATTACTTCATGTATTATTCTACGAACAGTGATCGGACTGGGATACAAAATGAAGTACCGATCAAATCATTTATTCACCGCCACAACTCGAGTACCGTAAAGTGAATATTTTTGAGCACTTTCCTTCTTCCCTTTCCGAAACGTAATCAATCTCTATTTGGGAGATTTTCATGGAGATTTTTCCAAGGTTTACTTGCTAATAAGGAATGGTAATCAATCTTCTTCCCATTTGGAGGAGAGGGGCAGCTGGGCAAAGTTGCAGCGAGATTGACCACATTAATTTAAGTTATGGAGTGTAAAAAGACATCACATACGCTCACATCAAGCTAAGTCACATCTAGCAAAAAATGAAATTATTTTTGGTGTGAAAACCTTAAAGTAAATGTAAAATATGTACAAATTATTTTAAAAAAAGGAAAAAAGGAGACCTCATAGGGCATCAAAAAATTCGTCCGCGTCGCTGTCAATGGGGCAAGTGCCCAAAAGGCTGACAGCATTGCCACGTTGTATAGCAATGCTGATTCTTTGGCCTAAGAAAAGGCCAGCCCTCTGGTCATGTGAAGAGTCGACCAGTCGCTTTGCAATGTCCCGAAAAACAAGGTGAGCGCTCGGACCCCATGGCCCCAGTGTTTCAACCCCAAACGTGTGAAAATAAATAGTGTTTTTGTGTGCAAAAACAAGTATACACTTAGTAATATCACGAAACAATTTTCTTCGAATATATTCATTAAAATATGTATCATGTTGTTAGGAATATTTTGAATTTAATACTACTATAAAATAGGTCTTATATCAAGGTTGCAACCGTTATTTTACAAGAAAATCGCTTTTGAATTTTGTTAAGTGTATACTTGTTTTTGCTCGTGACTGTACAGGTGCATGTAATAGTAGGGGGGGGGAGGATCCAACAGTGCGCAAGGCAAAGTAATATTAAAATCATACAGTTTTAAGAGGTGAGGAAGGGGTCGTGGCAATATTAAAAGTTAAGTTAAAACATTTAAAACTGGTTTTCGGGAAAAAAAACGTGTCACTAAGTTGGTACTTTGACCTTCAATATCTTCGTAACCAGAAGGTTCCCAAGTATGATCTGAAACAAAAAACAAAATCGCAATGATGGTCAAAATATCCAATTCTCAAAATGTTTAACAGTGTCAAAATATCCAAATCCTAAAATATCCAATTCTCAAAATGTTCAAGGTTCAAAATGTCCAATTTTCAAAATGTTCAAGGTTCAAAATGTCCAATTTTCAAAATGTCCAAGGTTCAAAATGTCCAATTTTTAAACTTCTTTTTACCCCCGTTATTTATCGACAAGCTTCTGCCCGCGACTTCGTCCGCGTCAAAGTTGATTTCTCCATATAAACTTTGGACCCCCATTTTATCTCCTTAGGGGATGAATTTTGGAAAATCCTTTCATACCGCCTACGTCATACAAAGAACACACCCTAAAAATTTCAGGTCTTTGCGATCAGCGGTTTAGACGTGTGTTGAATGTTGATCCGTCAGTCAGTCAGTCATGCAGGACAAAGCATTTTATATGTATGTGTTTGTTTTGTAGATAAAGCAAACTGGGTTGGACGAGTCATTCCCAATTTGTCACCATTTCCATTACAGCCATTTTTGAGCTTTATTTACATAAGTACTTAGGGAGTTATCGCAAAAAATATCTCGATCCATTATTTTCATGTAATAAAATATTATCAAAATAAATAAAACAATATTCGTTCAAAACCCAGTTCTGTACTGACGCGAGTAATACAGCCAAAAAATACATCACTTTTTATAAATGATATCACGCACAATAGTGTCGATTCTACTATGCACGGCCTCAACTTTATTCAGATTATTTCTATCTTTTTCTTTCTAAGAAAACAAGAAAGGGACAGACATAAATAAGAGCTGTCAATTTTAGTTGATCTAAAACTTCCATGCAATTGATATAATTGACATGTTAGAATGTTTTGATTAAAAACACGGAAAAGTTCAAGGGAAAACTAATTTGAAATCTCTAACTTAGTTCTAATTTGTCACCATCCTTGTCTTTCGCTGTATTGATAGAAAGAGACGGCAATTTTCTAATTTTAATCTAGTTTGTGAACAAGGCAATCGGCACCAATGTCTTTTGCTAAAAATAAATAAATAACTCATAAAATAGTTCTGTTAAAGTATAGAATCTACAGTCAGCATCGTAAACTGTGCTCAAAACATCACGCTAGTATTCCTTGAAGGGAGAAAACACCTTTATATTCATCTAGCTTGTGGCCCTGACTTCGTCCGCGTAAATGTTGAATATCGCGGGCGCATACGAAGTCGTGGAAAAAAAAAATAGCCTATGTCCTTCCTTGGGGTTCAAACGTACCCCGTACCAAATTTCATCAATATCGGTTCAGTGGTTAGTCGTGAAAGCGTACCGGACAGACAGAGTTACTTTCGCATTTATAATAATATTATTAGTATGGATTTGACTTTCACGCGAAGTCTTTTTTTTCTAGTCTTTTTTTATAAAATAAGAGTTTGCTCTTAGACAAAGTCTACGATGGAGCGTACCCAGAAAAAGCCTGTTCACTCTAAGTTTAAAAAGATTAGGGTCGAATCATTCAAAAAAATACAGATGCAGGCAGAGAGTTCTACTCCTTTGCTGTGCGCATTTTATAGTCTTTTACGATATAAAGAGAAATATAACACTACAACAAGAAAGTGACGCTTCAATTCCGTCGCGCCATTTTCGATTTTCCTTTTTGGTTTTGCAATAGTATGTACAATTGTACATCTGTTTCATATTCCGCCACAACGATTTCAAACTGCACGCGATCCAAAGTCTAGAAAATTTTTATAACACAGATATGATGTAGCACTTTGTTCGAATACTGCTTCACAGCTTGTGTTCTGAATAAAAGTGCCTGCAGTTCTTTTGTACTCGTGTTACGAATTCAGATGAGAATATAAATCGTTTTTTTAACTACATTTTCTGAAAAATTCGACTCAGTATTTTCATTGTACGATTTATTCGTAGAAATGTTCGATCAATTGGGTTTAGTTTTGCAATAATACTAAATTATGTTAGCTAACTAAAGAAATCTTATTTACAATTTCTCTGAACGTGCGACTGATGTTAAAAATTCTCTCGTCTTCTTCTCTTCGTTGTGTCGTTGAGCTCCTTAAGTTCTGAGTCGAGCTTGACGATTTCTGACAAATGTGTGCATTGACTGGACAGGCCGACTCAAATTTGTGTGCCTCTCTCCTCAAGAGACCACCTCGGACATTAACCTACTTGGTTCGCATATGATTTGACCATCACAAGTAATTGTATGGACTTTAAAAGAGACTTTGACCTCTGAGTTTGTTTCGGTGTTTCTTCTCAGAGCAGTCGGCTAGGAAACACGTTATCTAGTTAAAAAAAACAAATGTGACGTGTAAAAGTGTTACTTATTTATAACCAACTAGCGACCCGCCCCGGCTTCGCACGGGTGCATGTATTATACATATAAACCTTCCTCTTGAATCACTCTATCTATTAAAAAAAACCGCATCAAAATCCGTTGCGTAGTTTTGAAGATCTAAGCATATATAGGGACAGACAGAAGAAGCGACTTTGTTTTATACTATGTAGTGATTTACTTAATAAACATCATCATCATCATCATCTCTTTTTTTTAAGTAATTGTACATAACATCACGTACCCAAAACACGTAGGTACACAATTAATTGTAATAGTTTTTATTTTAATTTTTTTTAGCATATGTTTAGTATGTATATTTGATTGAATTTGTGGGTTGGCTCGTTTTGAAAGAACTGCATCAATTTTTTTTGTCGCAAGTAGGTAATGTTTTTAATTATATCTTGTTTTAAACGTTGAGGTAAACGAGTTTGTCCTAAAAGTAATACTTGTTTTCATGAGTATTACATATACTGTACTCCATTAAAGTTTGTCTTGTTGTTTACCGCCCATACTGCATTGTAATTACCGTTTGCATTTCCACGACTGTTGACCGTAGTCAAAAATTAAAAAGCTCATTTGCATAACGTTAACGCTCTGATACGTGAGCGGAAAATATTTATCTGTATGGAGTTAATGAAACCGCTGACAATGTCAATGTTTACATATCTGAAACATACAGGTTTAAAATGTGAGAATAACTGATGTAAAAAAAATATTTTTAAAAACAAGTTTTTATTTAAATAAAAACGTAATTACTTAACCTAAAAAAGAAAAAATAATGCGAACTAAAAATAAAAAATAATTTAAGTCACTAAATGATGTATATGAATATAAATCTTTTCAAAACGTAAAAAATATATAAATTTTAAAGCTTGAGGCACTGATGAACGCTATCCGTTATACAGGTGTACTGCACAATATCAGTGCCTCAAGCTTTTAAAATTTATATATTTTTTACATTTTCCAAAATCACAATAAAACATAACGCTTGTTATCCCCGAAGGGTTAGGCAGAGGTGAAACCATTAGTACACCCACATTCCACCAGTTATGTTTAAGTCACATGTAATAGGGGGCGAGCCTATTGCCATCAACCGGGCACAAATACAGACTTCGAGGCTGCTACTGAAAAATTCCTGATGGGAAAACCCAATAACACTTTGCCCGACCCGGGAATCGAACCCAAGACCACATGCTCAACAGTCGCGCTTTTTGACCACTAGACCAACGAGGCAGCAAAATCACAATAATTATTTTTTAAAAATGGCAGCTATTTTGCTATTTTGGTAGGTTGGTTCGTTTTAGCAGTACTAAACCCAATAAAGATCTGTCTTCTGTGTCTTTAATTATTTTAATTGGTTGTAACCGTAATAAGTAATTAAAGTAAAAAATAAATAAATAAATCAAAATAAAAGTCATCCTGTTAATAAAAAAAAAAAATCTTGCACAATCACAGAATACTGCAAGAAAATAGCAAAAGTTTAAATTCGACAAACAAAGGTGTTGTTTTTCCAACAGTTCGAACAAACAACTTGGTAGAAAACAAGATTGGGACCCCCCCACTATTATTTATAGCTAAAACATTAACCATTGATCAAACTGTTTACTTGTTCTACAAACACGACTACTTAACTCATATGGAAAGACTAATTGCTCCTTGCGACTTTGCTCGCTTGGTTTTTTTCACCCGCGTTAAGTTACGTCTTTGGTTACTACTCCGCTCCCGTGGGTCGTAGCGTGATGTTATAGGGTGACTTCGCCGGTTTGCCGGCCACCTCTGGTTTTCGACCAGTTCATGGTTATATTAATATAATAAGAAAACTTTACCCTACATAATTAAAAGACAATGCCTACTTATTTCTTTGGTATAAACCCTATAACTCTTGAATTTTGTAGATTTTTAATGATCTAATTAATAAGTCTGTAAGCCTCCGAAAGTTTTATAGTGCATGCATGTGTCAAAATTAACGAAAAAAATAGTGCGCGCGTTATTTTTGAAAGGGAAATTACATTGTTGTTTACCGGTTTATAAACATAAATTGTATTTCTGTGTATGAGAGATAAGTTGAATTAGTGTTATTTCAATTAAAATCGAAGAAAGATTAGGTTATTTACATTTAAATTTAATGGCCGGGTAACTAGATAATGATTTAGAAGATCTCCTACTTCTCGGCCGGGAGGCCGAAAACTAGAAGAAAACCTTTTACATTTAATTAATTATTTTGAATATTAAAACGGGATTTTTTTCAAAATAAATATTTTTTACACGAAGTATAACCTCTTCTCATTTGTGTGTTTAGATTTCGGCCGCATGT
Source organism: Hoplodrina blanda (assembly GCA_949316365.1). NCBI lineage: Eukaryota > Metazoa > Arthropoda > Insecta > Lepidoptera > Noctuidae > Hoplodrina > Hoplodrina blanda. Next base: position 14,641,041 of record OX438580.1, on the reverse strand, counting down.
TATCGAGCTAATTATGTGGTAATAACACTTTTTATCTATCTAGTTTTTGACGGCCGAAAATGAGAGATTTAACATTTACTTTTCGACCTAAGCAAATCCATATGGCCGAAAACTAACAATTTGATTACCGATTCTCGGCTAGTAAAAAATAACGGTAGTAAATGTTCATAATTGAACTAATTCAATGAAAATCTTCAGTCAGACGAATAAAACAAACTTATTTAAGTGTCTTCCCCAAAATTTGTGTTTTTAGCCAGTCAAAAAATTTAGCATGTTAAAGAACAATAAATATAGTACAGAGACTGACTCAGAAATATTTTAAAAAATAAATAAGGAAACGAAAATCAATATGAAGAAAAACTAATATTAAGAAGATTTTAGAAATAATGAAAGACACTAATATTTCTCAGAGACGAAATTTCAAAGAGAGTTATTATTAAAGAAAATGTGAATGTTCATATTTTTTTTTTTTTTCTTATTTTTTTTTCGTTTTGCCATATTATATTTTGTAAAGATTTATTTTCCTGTGATTTTGTACAAAAATGTTCCCATTTAAGTAATATTTTAAAGGTTTTAATTAAAATCGTTGATTCTTACGTATTATTTACTTGTTGATCCATTATAGAACCTATGCAGAGCAAATAGAGATGATTTTTCAATAGTAGAATAGTGGCCGAAAACTAGCAAAAATAAGGGCCGGGAACTGACACAGATGGCCGAAAACCGGCGAAATCGCTATTTTCACAGATTTTTATTTTTTGTAATTTTATTATGAAATTTACGAGTAAAACATCTACAAATATTAAAACTACAGTATCTTCTGAGTTCAAAAAGATTTAAGAAACTAACCAGCGACTTTATTATCAAAGATAAAAATCGCCATGAAGTCAGACGTTCGCTTAACTGGCCGAAAACCGGCGGAGTCACCCTATAGCCTATACTATTCCTCATGAATCTGGCTATCATATACAATCAATATTTTTTCCAATCCGACTAGTAGTTTCAGAGGTATAAACAAACAAACAAAAAACTCTTCAACTTTATTATACTAGTCCGCAAGAATGTCGGTTATGGTGGACGCAGACGAAGTCATGTAATAAAAAGTAGCTGAGTTCAAACTTACCCCTTACCAAATTTCATCAAAATCAGTTCACTGGTTTAGTAGTAAAAGCTTAACAGACCGACAGACAGACAGAGTCACTTTCGCATAATTATACGTATTACATAATTATATAGGTATAATACTAGCTGACCGGCCCACGCGTTGCTGTGGCTTAGGTTTGCAATAAAAATATATTAAGACCAATAATTGAGATAAAAACTATCCTATCTTTCAAGTTGGATCAAACTGCACACCGTGTGCAAATTTGATTAAAATCGGTTAAGTAGTTTAGGAGTCCATCCCTAACAAACAACGTGACGCGTAATTTATTAAAATTAAGATTAGTAAGGATAGTTTAACAAATTTTCTATTATTTGCGGCACGGCAAGTCTTCTCTCTCTTCTCGCCAATGAAAATGGCGTCTTACATGCAAGAGATAAAAGTTACCCATTTTATCGCCTGTCTTAATAAATTAGCTTCAACTTTATTACCCAGTAAAAGCGTCTTGACACGGGCATACGCAACTAATAGTAAACGTCTCGTATGAAATGCATTTGCATTTATTTTGGATGTCGGTTGTAAATAAATCGATGGCCGCATCGAATAAACGTGCAAAAGCCATTGCTTTATTTTTTATTATTTCTTTATTTTTGATTATTGTTTTTATTTTTTTGATTATTTAATTTTTGATCATGTTTTTTATGTTATTTTTGATTATTTTTATTAATTTGATTAAATTTAATTTTGATTTAATTTAATTTAATTAATATTACTAACCCTTAGTTGATAAGTTGTGGCTGTACTAACCATTGGACCAATGTTATCAAATTAAATTAATAAATTATTATTATAGCATGAATTTTTTTTTTGGTGTTTTCCCTTGTTGTACATTTTAGTCTAAAAATAATTAAGTAATACATTGTATAGATCTGCTTACAAGGAACCCCGCGTTATTAAGAATTAAACGTTTTTATTTTCTCCTGTAAAGTTGACTTTTTTCACTTGCATGTTTATTCGATGCGGCCATTGAAATATACTATCTACTAGTTCTTGGCCCGCAACTCCTCCACGTAGTGTTTTTCACCCGTGTTACGTCTTAGGCTACTGCTCCGCTCCCGTGTGTCATAGCGTGATGTTATAAAGCCTATACTATTCCTCATGAATCTGGCTATCATATACAGAAAGAATTTTTCCAATCCGTCTGGTATTTTCAGAGATTAGCGCATTTAAACAAACAAAAACTCTTCAACTTTATTATATTAGCACAAAAGTATAGATTTACGTGATTTTTAAGGCTATTCAAGTTCCAAATTACGTTATTGTAGATTAACCCGGGTGAATGGTAAATTAATTACAAAACTCGTGACGTGAATCGTTGCGGAATTGCCCTAGGCAATGACTTTATTATGGCCATCAGTTGCAGGAGTTAATCAACTTCATGTTAATGATGTGTATTAATCATTAAACCTGTAGTATGAAACCTGGATGTATAAAATTCGTATGAAGGTAGTTACATAGGTATTGTGAAGGTTGCTTGCTAAAGCAAGCAGGCTGGAAGACTTATATTCTAAACTCTCTGACAAACTATTATTCGTATTTAGAATTAAAATAAAATCTTTTATACGATGACAATAATTGTTTGGTCATTTGCTCAGCTGGGAGCAGTAGAGTCACAAGTCTTTTCCAATACAAGTATAAAGCTGATCGTTCGTTTCAATAAATATAATATTTGTGCCCTGTAAATAAGCCCTAAGGTCCCAAAGGTGGATTTCGGTACCTCGGTCACGTCCTAGTGACTACAGTATACACTAGTAGTGTTGTAGTGCATTCGCTCCTGTGTTTGCCGACATATACTTGTGCATTAAAATATCTCCTGCGTAGGCGCTTTGGCTAGTTTCCATTGAGATTAGCCACCGTGGTAAATCATACTTAATATTAATATTCAAAGCTGAAGAGTATTTTTGCTTGTTCTTCTGACTAAACGCACTTACAGTACCCGGCGATAAATATTGCACATCGACCTTTGGAAAGAGACAATCGGCTAATTTCGGCTTCGTAGAGCGTTATCTCTGTCGCACGAAATACAAACAGTCCGGTATTTTTTAGGAGCTGTTAAAACAATTATAATTTGCTTCTTTTGATAATTCTTTTTATTCTTTGTATAAAATACGAAATACGATAAAGGTCGATGTGCAATATTTATCGCCGGGTACTGTATCTGCGGGACTACTGGTCTGATTTTGAAAATTTTTGCGCTGATATTCCTAAGAGTTAATGGCTAAATTTAAGTATAAAAAAAAAATGGTTTTTGTAAGAAAATTCACACGGTCAAAGTCGCGGCCAAAAGCTAGTATAATAATATTATTATACAAGATATTTGTGGACGAACTTAAAATGTCATCGGTCGCTTGATCAGAACCCGGAAAACGTAGCGTGGGATGGTCCTTGACATTTTTTTGATGCAAAATGCTCTTGAATTCGCGCTGATACGCTTCGTTGCACTTCATTTGGGTCATCCATCGCTAATAAAGCAGCGATAAGGACTCACAACATAACATAACATCACGCCTGTTATCCCCGAGGGGTTAGGCAGAGGTGTACCCATTAGTACCTACACCCACATTTCGCCAGTTATGTTTAAGTCCCATGTAATAGGGAGCGAGCCTATTGCCATCAACCGGGCACAAATCCAGACTCCGAGGATGCTACTGAGAAATTCCTGATGGAAAAACCCAATAACACTTTGCCCGACCCGGGAATCGAACCCAAGACCTCATGCTCAGCAGTCGCGCTTTGCGACCACTAGACCAACGAGGCAGTCACAAACAGTTGACATTTACTTTACTAAAAAAAATCATTACTTTAAAGTCACCTTAATGTTAATAGTGAGGAGGTTCCTCTCTCTAGATCCCTAACCGCCGATAGCTTGGGTTTTACCACCTCGTTGCGGGCGGAGCACTATTTTTATATATTTTTTTAAAACTATAATATTATTATACGGGACCGTTGCGGATTAAAAGAGGATGTAGTGACAAAGATAGAAAAGGGTATGCTTAGATGGTTCGGTCATGTTGAGAGGATGAGTGAAAGACGATTAACAAAAGGTATTTATATGGCAGAGGTGAGTGGCAACGCAGGGAGGGGTCGCCCTAGGAAGACCTACACTGACCTTATTGGTGAGGTTCTTCAGAAAGGTCAGGTGCGAAATTAAAGGCGACTCAAAATTGAGTTGCGTTTGAGATTTTGGCTGTTGGTATTTAAAACAGTATCGCTGTTATTCGGCGTCTTGACTTTGTAAATACCTGTGTCTAGAATCTAGACTAGAATTTTCATCTATCTTAGGTGGAATTTTCATAATTGGGATTGTATAAGCTTACTTGACGTTTACATACAAGCATAAATTAAAGATAGAGGGTGAGATACAGGCTGTTTGGTAGAAGGAGTGATATAATTTTTTGAGAGATTCTGGAGGTAATTGTTTGTCAATCCTTCTACAAAACACCTTGTACTACATTAATTTATGTTTATGTGTGTTTAATTTATATAAATAAAATTATAAAATATATTTAATAAATTCTTTATTTCAGACAGTAGTCCACTTTGTTAGTAACATTTTAACTTATACACTATGTTAGTAGAAAAATAGTAGTACATAAATTATTATTTTAAAATTAAAAGTAGGATGATTCATTAAAGGTTTCGATCGAATATCCTCCTAAGAGGTTATACGATCAAAACCCGCATGAAAGCCTTCATACTTAATTGGAAAATCAAATTTCTCCACAATAACCTGTAGGATGCTGTTAGAGCTGCCGCGCAACCTGCTTAATAGTGAAGCAGTTCTTTTACGTATGATGGCGTTGAAGCCATCAACCCTTGCTTCTGCAAACATATTCGAAGCACTACAGAAACGCGGCAACCCCAACAACATACTAAAGCCATTATTGTACTCGATTCGCAGGGCACTGAGGGATCTCTGAGTATATGTGGTCCACAGGTTATTTAAAAACGCTTAGTGCGAATAGGTGGAACAGCCACAAGGTAGGGATGGTCCGGGGTTGCGGGACGTTTTAACAGGATATCGTGGCCCCGGAACGTAAAGGGCAACAGAAGGAACAGGGTGGTTTTTTAGTCAGTAACAGTCTGACAGTTCCTTCCGCCCCACCCAGGGCGGAAGGAGTCATTTGATGATTTTTACCACCTAAAAAAAAAAAAGGTAGGGATGGTAATTTGCCGTGCGTTTAGATGACATAAAGTATGGCTCATAAAAGATATTTAATATGAGTAATATGAATGGACAAAACAAGTCGATCAGAGATAGTCTAACTCAAAATGTTGCACATATAAATGGAGAATGCGCGCATGACACTATCGCTTTTTTTCTATTGGCAACAATTGCAGCCGAAAATACCAACAAATGTTGTGAGAATCGCCCATGAAATTCTCTTCTCTGCCAAGATTTTTTCCTGCAACGTAAACTACTAAAATAGTCGTAGGTATGTAAGTGTGTGCAATCGCGAATAATGATGGTTGACCACTTTTCGATCTTTATAGAGAATATAGCGTTGGAAGAAGATGGAATATGAATATGAATGGCATATAGAATCGTCGTGATGGCACTGTGGTTATCCGTTCATCCATCCTCATGATCCTCATAAACTTTTACATACATAACATCACGCCTGTAATCTCCGAAGGGTTAGGCAAAGGTGTAGGTACTCATTAGTGCACCCACATTTCGCCAGTTATGTTTAAGTCCCATGTAATAAATAGATGGCGAATCTATTGCCATAAACCGGGCACAAATCTAGACTCCGAGGCTACTACTGAGAAACTCCTGATGGAAAAACCCAGTCACACTTTACCCGACCTGGGAATCGAACCCAAGGACTCATGCTCAGCAGTCGCGCTTTACGACCACTAGACCAACGAGGCAGTCAACACAAAAAACAAAACTCTTTAGGTATATAATATTAGTATGGATATTTATTAGGATATTTATTATTGTTTAGGTATTAATCTATCGTTTGCTTCACTCAAAAATCACATTAACTTTTTAATTGCTTCTAACGACTGCTAACTGCCTCGAGTTGAGTTCGACAGTATTATTTTGACCCATTATAGTCACGTGCGCGACGCCGATAGATATGTCGATAATGAGCATTTTATCGACATTATCTACTGTCAAGGGCCCTCGTGCACCTCTATTCAGGGTCACTCGGAACTGTACTTGAACGTTAGGTATTATGATTAGAACTGCCATTTATATTTTCGTTATGAAATTGGTCTGAAGAGTCCTTCCTCCGTTTTAAAACGAGAAATTATAGCTTCAACTTTCTGACTAACTGACCGACGTGCTTGTAAATTGTCCATTTGAAATAAATGTTTAATTTTGGTTTTAACGGTAATAAAGTTAAGGTTACAACTCAGTTGCCATACTCGAAACCTTATTACTTATAAGGTTTCGAGTATATACAGATGGTATATCTAATTATAAATTCGAGAGAAATGTAATTTAATTAATAATTTACTGTAAATTTTATTTATCTATTTATTTTCCATTCGAAACATAAAATCGAAATTCGAAATGGGCAACTACATCTAACGACCGTAGTTTCTTAATGTTTTGTTGGCTGTACATGGCACACAAGATACATAAGTATGGAAAATGCCTACTTTGCCCTAAACTAAGGCAAAGTTAAAAAAACACAGACAGTTAGACACCAACTCTATGGCTTATTTTTAAATTTGCCTTAAAAAACCACAGACACCAAACTTCATGGCTTTATTTTAACTTTACCATCCTATAAAAGGCAAAAAAAATATTGTCAAAATAATAAAAATTCGTAGGTACCTAGTACCTATCATATTCGCAATCTCATAATACTTACCTTAATATTCTGCGCCTTAACTAGACTTAAAACGTATTGTGTGGGCCAAGGTTAAACGCGGCGACCACGCATAAGTGAACGACCCGAAACCGAGGCTCGAGAAATCCTCTTAATCTTCAATAAACCTGATGACCACAGCCAGTCTAGCGGTCAAGGTTCAAGGGAACGGTGTTTAGAAATAGATAGATAGGTACAGTAAACTAAAGAGATAGGTATGCAGGGTCGTCAGATATAGTTGAAGTTTTCTTTAGAAACCGATGGACGTTTCAAATGTAATTTAATTTAAAAAGTAGATAATAATAGTTAATTAACTAGGGCTGATTTTTCAATAGTCAGATAACTTTTATCTAAAGAATAAATAGGTATGACAGTTTGACATATTTTCTATACAAAAGCTGTCAAACCGCCATATTTATCCCTCCGTTAAGAGTTATCTGACGATCGAAAAATTGAAGTATTCCTGTTTGAGCACCTATGCATTGAGCACCAAAAGTTTTGAAAGTAAAGATTCGTGCTCAATACATAGGTGCAATGCATAGGTGCTTAAACGGGAATTCTTCGAAAAATTAGCCCTAAGTTAAGTTTCTATCGATGACATCAATCGGTTTCGTAAGAAAGGTAAGAAAACTTCAACTATGTCTGACGACCCTGGATACCTATATCTTTTGTCGACTGTACCTACGTTAATTTGCCTTAGAGATAGTTAGTAGGTATACAAAGTGCAGATTTGTATCCTTGACTTTCAGGAGGTAAATAAAAATATAAATCTATATATATAAAACTCAAAGGTGACTGAGTGATCTATCAACGCACAGCCCAAACCACTGGACGGATCGGGCTGAAAGGAGATTGGGCAATTTTGTATGGAGCTTGGGGACAAACTTAAGATTGTTGTACATCAACCAAATGTAGGCTAGGATATTGCTTACTTCAAGTAGTTTCTAGGAAATGTACTTTTTTTAATTTCTGTACTGTCTGAGCAAAGTGGAACAGGATAACTAACCTAACCTAAGAGGATGACCTCTCGTTATGATCCTTGTTATTATTTATCTATTTTAGTTTTATATTGATGCAACTACATTTAATTCACTGCACCTGAGAATTAAGTACATCCAATATGCACTGAATTCTCGGGAAGTAGCATTCTAATTAGATAAAATAATAATAATAATAAGAACCAGTTCTCGAAAATGGCAGTGTCACACTGTACTGGGATCGATCCATCATCACTGACAGGACTATTGTGGCTAATAAGCCTGATATAGTGGTGGTGGATCGCTTAGAGAGGCGCGCAATGATTGTTGACATAGCAGTCCCGCATGACGTGAACCTCGTGAAGGTCGAGAAAGACAAGCAAATCAAGTATCTTGACTTGGCCCGCGAGGTTGTCGACATGTGGGAGGTGGACTCAGCGATCATTGTGCCGATAGTCGTCACAGCCAATGGCTTAATAGCCAAGAGCCTCGACCAACATCTAAGGAGGCTCTCGTTAGGTGGCTGGATCAAGGGCTTGATCCAGAAAGCAGTACTTCTGGACACGGCCCGCATAGTTAGGAGGTTCCTCTCTTTGGAGCCCTGACCGCCGGTGGCTTGGACCCTGTTTCCGCCTCCGGTGGGCTACTATTTTTTATATTTTTAAATGTTTGTATTTTTATATTAATATTTAAAAATGTAATTAATATGTATATACAATTTAATAAATGAGAATAATAATAAGATAAAAATAGAATAATAGAGGATAACCCATAAAACAAATCAATTATTCTACTTGTAATAAATTGTACATTTTACAGACAGTACCAATATTGCTAAAACTTTGCATTAGATCATCTTTATTCAGTTATAAATTTTCGGTAGTATTTTCGTTACTGTACAATTAACAGATAAAATGCCCTAATTTGCTCAATCTCCTTTGGTACATGGAGGTAGATGTTATGACGTAGGCATACGCTAAGAAAGGATTTTTTAAAATTTACCCTCTAAGGGGATGAACGGGGGTCCGACATTTACGCGGACGAAGTCGCGGGCAAAAGCTAGTAAAAGATATAAATAAATCATATAAAATTACATCACGTGGTCAATAATGATGAATAATTATGATGACGTGGGTCTACGCTGCAAACCGAGTAATTTATAAATTAATACATAGCGAGAAATCTTTGTACCCCTTGTGAAGCATATTATGCACACGGAGAAGATAGAATGAAGAATTATAAGAAGAAGGAATCCAAAAGCCAAAAAAACAATTGCTACGGTCGGATTTAGAACATTGGGAGACCATAACATAACATATCACCACGCCTGTAATTCCTGAAGGGCTAGGCAGAGATGTGGTACCCATTATTACACCCACATTTCGCCAGTTATGTTTAAGTCCCATGTAATAGGGGGCGAGCCTATTGCCATCAACCGGGCACAAATCCAGAGTCTGAGGCTGCTACTGACAAATTCCTGATGGAAAAACCCAATAGCACTTTGCCCGACCTGGGAATCGAACTCAAGATCTCGTGCTCAGCTGTCGCGCTTTGCGGCCACTAAACCAACGAGGCAGTCCACAAGTATTATTAATAACTCAACAAAAAAATGTAGAACAAACTGAGGAAAAAAATTGTATAAGGAGAATCTAATACTTAGTATGTTTTACTATTTTGATGGCGCTGGGTGTGTCCCAATACTTCTATAGTTGATTTATCATCGTACTATATTTATCAGTTCAATAGTCCTTGACTAACAAGGAAAACGTCGCTCAGAATACCAATAGTTAAGTTGAGAATGCACTGAGAATATTTAAAATAAAAATAGCAAAAATCTATTCGTAAAATGCAGGTATGTCTAAGAAATATTTTTTAATGAGAGAATCATGATTTATTTTAGTTGATATACTGAGCAAAGTTGTATGAAAAGAGAATAAGATAGATGATATGATATGAAAATGTTTTCTGATAAAGACCTCATATCTTGTTTATAAGTAGGAAGTTTCATTAAAGTCGATTCATTCATTTAAAAAATTAAGGAAAGTGAGAGTTTGTATGAAAGGCTGTACAGCGTAAACGCTTTTAGATTTATTCATTTGCTAACAATGTAGGTACAAAAAGTGTTTCCGCTACATTCTCTTAACGTCTGCCGGGGTTGCGGGACGTCTTAACAGGATACCGTGGCCCCGGAACGTAAAGGGCAACAGAAGGAACAGGGTAGTTTTTTAGTCAGTAAAAGTCTGACAGTCCCTTCCACCCCACCCAGGGCGGAAGGACTCATTTGATGATTTTTACCACCTCAAAAACAAAAACGGCATGCAAAGTCATAGAAATAAAAGATACAATATTATTATAAATTAAAAGTAGACATGTCCACTAATTGAATAATGACAATCAATGTCAAATACACATAATCAAATCTAGAAAATATTATTAATTAACATTCTTCTGTGTTATTACAATTCAAAAGTTATTTACGAATTTGTTATTAAAAAAAAGATATTAAATTGTTCCATGCATTTTGACCTTTTGTAGCTGATTTCTTTTGACTTTCATCGCTGGGGGATCTGATATCATGTTCTGAAGCCATGGTAAGAGGTTTCATTACGATGTCCCTTCCATCCATTATTTTAACAAGAAGATTCTAACCTTATATAACTATCCTTTTGCATATTTAAATCACTGAACGAATTTTCATGTTTTGTTGCAAACGAACTTAAAATAAAACCGTTTAAGTGAGAGTTGGACTCGCATACGATGGGTCCCGTACCAACATTACAATATTTAACACAACATACAAAAAAATTGTTTGAAAAGTAAGTCGCAAAAATGTAATTATTTTGTGATGTTACAACTTTAAGGCTTTCCAATTTCTTGCTTTACTTATGCTAACATGGCATTGCTTCTTGGCAAATTTCATGATTCTAGGTCAACGAGAAGTCCCCTTTAACTTTTGATTTCAAAACAAGCGTCGAAATATGCGCCATAAACGACCTTATCTTTAGATTGCGTTAACTTAGAAGTTTGATTTTTTCACTGCTCAAAATGGTAGAAGACCAGAGATTTTAATAATTTCTGCTTAATGAAATGAAAAAAAAAATGAAAAAGCATTTATTCGTGGTGAAATTACAGTATTACATTTAATTTTACTTCTGCCAAACTTTACAGCAGTTTGTTGCTAGATGTAGCTCCCGTATACAAAGTTCTGTTAACCCGTGGTCTGTCAGGCCACTGAATAGAATTAAGTCTTGACTTTGACTTTGGCTTTGACTTTGACAAGTAAAATAAACGTAAAATATCATCGTCCAATGGCGGCTGTTCGCGTTGAATCAAGTTTTGTACCTATGCGGTACAGTTGACATTTGGAGCGTTCACTTTTGTACCCCATAGGTACAGTTGACAGATGAGGAGTTAATAATACCTCTACGCGTTACTGAGAAAAAGTCTTGACAAACGGACAACAAAGTGATCCTATAAGGTTTCCATTTTACCCGACTGAGGTACAGTCCCCTAAAAAAGACTATCTTAATAGTTTTTTGTCTTAACTGTACTCACAGGTACAGTCACAAGCTAATCTAGTTTAGACATTAAATTCTAGATTTTTCTCTCTCAACTCAAGCTTATTAGTAGCAAAGTCATTGTCCGAAAATCAATTTATCTTCTTTTTCTCTACATTTTATAAAAATGTTAAACTTATTGGATCGTCGCTTGCTGCCACGTGAGATACATTTTAATGTGATTCGTTTTATAAAAACAAGATTTTTACTGTTTTTAGGGTTCCCTTAGCCGCAGGCCACGCTAGAGCGACTGCGGTGAGCGGCGGCGACCTGCGGCGGCGGGAGGAGTCTAGACGCTGCGTCTTGCCGCTGTAGGGTGCCACGTTGAAGCGGCCGCGGGACGCGTGGTTTTTAATGTTTTTATCTGCTATTATTGCGCGGGGTTTAAAATGGAACGCAGGATATTATATTAAAATATAATAATATTATTCTCTCTCTTTCTCACTCTTTATAATAATATTATAAAGGGAAAACTTTGTATTTTTGTTTGTTTGTAATGGATAAACTCAAAAACTACTGGACCGATTTTAAACATTCTTTCACCATTAGAAAGCTTCATTATCTGCGAGTAACAGGCTGTATTTTATTTTAGAAAAAATGGGGGTCGCGAAAACAGACATACACGCGGGTGGAGCCGCGGGCGACCGCTAGTTACAAATAAATAAAAATGAGGGTTAATGATTTAAACAAAAACAGGCATCAGTTTGGTGAATATCGTAGACTGTACGATGAATTACGCCAATACAAGACATTATTTCACCAATAAACTCCTCCGTATATTTTATGTTTTGCATCGCGGATAATTCAACAATATTAATAAATCCGCAGGACGCGCGAACTCGTACATTCCCTCCGCTGGACGCGGTCGCCGGACGCGCACGCTAGTCGCGCCAATGTGGCCGCCCCCGTTCAACCCGTATTATTGTTTTTCCCGCTCATCGCAGAAGCAAGACGCGTCGCGCCAGCGTGGCCTGCGACTTATAGGATCACTTTGTTGTCCGTCTGTCTGTAAAGACTCAAGAACGCGTGGAGGTATAAAGCTGAAATAAATATCAAATACTCAGTTCTCAGTCGTGGGACGTCTTAATAGGATACCGTGGCCCCCGAACGCAAAGGGCTACAGAAGGAACAGGGTGGTTTTTTAGTCAGTAAAAGTCTGACAGTCCCTTCCGCCCCACCCAGGGCGGAAGAACTCATTTGATGATTTTAACTATCCCAAAAAAAAACTCAGGTCTACTAACCCTTGGAGCAGTATAAGGGCAATCTAAAGAAAAGATCGTTTATGGCGCATATTTTGACACTCGCTAGGGAATCTAAACCTATAGGGGACTTCCCGTTGACCTAGAATCATGAAATTTGGCAAGAAATAATGCCATGTAGCACAAGTAATGGAATAAATCAGAAAACCGTATGGTCAGTTTTTTTTTGCAACATAGTATAGTCATCTAGATTTTAAAACAGTTGTTACTTAAGTATAATGGTTTTGGTAGCTATATGTCCATACATATATAGTTACCGAAACCATATACTTAGTACTATATATATAGTTTAGTACTATATATAGTTTCTTGTCCATTCTCCTCCACACGAAACTATTGGGGCAACTAGATTCACCTCTTTTTTTTCTATTATGACGTTCAAAAGTGCCTCTTATAGCCTATTTGAAACAAATGATTTGACTTTGACTTTAAAATTTTGTGAATAATAGTCGGACTTTACACAGAAAAATACCTGTGGAAAAACATTCTTATATAGGTAAGTACAAAGGTCGATATTGACTTGACTAATGAAATGAATCCCGTAGACAAAACTAACGGAAAAATCCCTCGTACTTCAATGCATGTTTTTTTTTTACTTTCCGTCCTTATTTTCCTCAATGTTTGTGATATTATTGGCTTATTAGATTACATAATAAAGGTACTTAACTTGACCAGGCGCGGAAAAAATTATGTGGCCTAGTGCGAAAACTCAATCACGCATATCACATCATCGCTTACTACAAAACTGATTTTAATAAAACTTTCATAGCTTGAAAGTAATAACAGATTTAGTTAAAATCTGGTATACATTTTACACTGAATAATTTTAAGCCTTAAGTATAAAATAACAAATTCAAATTTTGATTGTCTCATTGGTCTAGTGGTTTCAAAGCGCGACTGTTGAGCATAATTCCCAGGTCGGAAAAAAAGGCACCAAAATTGTTCTATTTATGTATTCATAGTTGTAATTTTTTGTAACCAACCAGTTATCGGGATGCAAGCTTTAACCGGTGGATACTCAGTCAGTGTATCGCCGACCGCCGGCAATGCTGCACGCGTGCGATCTCGTGCCATCTGTCGCAAAAATCGGAAAGTTTCGTAACATTTTTTTTTGTGATAATTATGTTCATGTTTTTTTTATTCAGTGATGTGTTGAAGTGATAAGTGATTCGAAAGTTTTGTGTTTTATCGATTTGGATTTATTTGCTTTTATTGAGTTTAAAAAACTACACTCTTTTGCAAAAAAAACGGGCACCTAAGGAAATTTACGTACTAAGGTCGATTTGAGTTAATTAAATGAAATTTATTTCTTTGACGTAGTCTGTATACTTATAATCGTGTAAATTAATGCGCGTGAAGTGAATTCGGGCAATTAAAAGAAAAAAAACGATGGATTCTTTAAAACCGATGTACACGCCCAAACAATAAGAAGTGGTCGGCAAATAAGACAAGATTTTTTTTTTTCTTTTTTTAATTAAATAAAGTTACAAATGTAAAAACCTAATAACGAGTGTGACCTCCTCTTGCCAAAATCACAGCTTGAATCCTTCTGGGCATGCTTTTCACGATGTTTTTTATAACGTTTTGAGGAATACATTCGCACTCTTCTGCAATGACTCTTTTTAGCTCCCTGATGTTTTGTGGAGCAGGTTGCACTGATCTTACCCGTCTCTTTAGAACATCCCAGACATGCTCAATTGGATTGAGGTCAGGACTTCGAGCTGGCCAATCTAAACGACGGATCCCAACTTCTTGCATGTACGCTTCCACGTCGCCAGAACGGTGCGGGCAAGCATTGTCGTCCATAAAAATGGAATCTTCCCCAAGTGCAGTCAATGTGGGTTGTGCATATGGAATTAGGACTTCCATTATGTACCGGTGTGCATTTAATGTTCCATTTTCTATGAAAACTAACTCCGTACGCTCCGTCGAATTAATTGCTGCCCAAAACATAACGGAGCCTCCGCCATAAGGAGTGATTTCTTCGAAACACACTTCCACATAGCGTTCCCGTGGTCTTCGCAGCACTTGCCGGCGTCGGTCCTCTCCACACAAAGAGATTCTAGCTTCATCAAAAAAAAATCCTTTATTCCAGTCCCCAGAGTCCATGAAGCACAGTTCCGAGCAAACTGAAGTCGAGCAACACGGTGCTCACGGAGTAATTTAGGGCCCCGAGCTGGGCGGTAACTCCTGATATTGGCAGCCAAAAGCCTCCTCCTGACCGTCCACAAGCTAACTTCTACTCCTCTTACTTCTTCAAGGCTCTTCTTCAGGTCCACACTTGACGCCTTACGATTCCGCAACGCCTGACTCACCAAAAAGCGGTCATCTCTTGGTTCTGAGCATCGTTTTCTTCCCGAACCGGGTCTTCTTTTGACCGAACCGGTCTCTTGATACCGTTGCCAAGTCCTCTGGACAGTTGAACGACTCACATTTAGCCGCTGAGACACGTAAAGTTTGCGAACAACCTTCTTCAAGTAGGGCTATAATTATACCGGCCCTTATCGCTTTATCACTCATATCAAAAAGTGGTATTTAATGTAAAAAGAAAGATTAAATTGTTTAATTTGCAGAAAATATCCAAAAAGTTTAAAAATATCGTAATCAGTTAAAAATCGTTTCAGCAATTCGCGCCATTAGTAAAGCAATTTTAGAATAATCCACAATAATAATTATTTTTATTTTATTAATTTTAAATTTGAAACGTAAAGAATCATGCCAGGATGCTTCAAATAACATGCCAATACATCGTCAAATTAATAAAACCTATTTCTTGTTCTTCTTCATTGAAGTAAGAAAAAAATCTAAAGTGCCCGTTTTTTTTGCAAAAGAGTTTATATGGGAATGTTTTTTAAATGAGGATTTTAGGTAAGTGCCTAACAGTATTTTTTAAATTGTTTTATTTCTAAAATAGAATACTTTTTTTCTGTTTATAATTGTAAAAAAATATGTGCAATGAAATTAAATATTGGTATAAAATATTGGTTGGAAACAGTTGAAATATTAGGTACCTACCTAATAATCAGTAAAGGGAAAATTAAAATTATTTACTTATTTACTTTAATACTTAAAACTGATTACGTAGGCACATTAATTAAATAAAATTATTTTAAATATCGGTTAAGCAAAACGTGTTAGTAAAAAAACCACATTTAATAAACCATGTTTCTTGTATGGTAAGTATACCTCCTTCAATTTTTAACATGAGATAACATCACGCCTGTAATCCCCGAAGGGTTAGGCAGAGGTGTACCCGTAGCACACCATTTTTTCGGCAGTTATGTTTAATTTTTAAGTGTATTTTATTTCTATTATTTGTTGTTCTAAGGGCCATAGTCATCCACACTCTGTCTTATTTCAAGTGTCTACTTGTTACGATTTAAATGATACTGTTCTGTGCCATACGGACGGACGGATAGACAGCAATATATGTAAGTAATAGGCTCCAGGTCCTAAAAACGAAGATCTTATACTTACGTTAGTGGTGATTAAAATAATGATGTGTGTACCTATACTCAGTAATATGTAAACTGCACACAACTCTATCCAAAACTGGTTATTCCAAGTTTACTATAAATAAAATTAAATACCTAAACCAATGTGTTTATTGTTTATTTATCGTTTATCACAAGGTAAAGTCAACTTATTTAACACAGAATAATACTCAATAAATAAAAAAGTCGAGTAAAAAACAACATGGAAAGTTGGATACGTCATAATTTGGTTTTTGGGAAACATTTTGGAACTTTTCCAGGTTTCAATTTACCTTCCTAGGTAGCTTATTGTTCTGTCAGGGTTGCGGGTTTTGGTTGGAGTGTAGCCTTAGGGGCGCTAGGACTTAGAAAATTTTTGATTTTTTTACAAAAAGTTTTTTCGGAAAAGTTCCAATTTTATTGCAGCATCTTATTAAGCTAGTCCATAGAAACAAATTAAGCTCTGAGAAGTATGGCCCTACGACGCACCGTTTCCGAGTTATGGGTCTTCGAAATTTTTAGTTTTTTATAAAACACTCTATATTTCCAAAATGGTAGGTCGGATGAAAATCTTTTCTGGAAAGAAATTGTTGCTCTAGTCGAGAACCATGAGATAGTGTAAAGAAACCCGCGAAAATTAGTAAAAAAAAAAATCTTAGAAAATTTGACTAAGTCCCGTGCCCCTAAAGATACGCAAGCTGACGATCCGACACTTAGAAAATTTTTCATATTTTTTTTTTTTACTAATTTCCGCGGGTTTCTTTACCCCATCTTATGGTTCTCGACTAGAGCAACAATTTCTTTCCAGAAAAGATTTTCATCCGACCTACCATTTTGGAAATATAGAGTGTTTTATAAAAAACTAAAAATTTCGAAGACCCATAACTCGGAAACGGTGCGTCGTAGGGCCATACTTCTCAGAGCTTAATTTGTTTCTATGGACTAGCTTAATAAGATGCTGCAATAAAATTGGAACTTTTCCGAAAAAACTTTTCGTAAAAAAATCAAAAATTTTGTAAGTCCCAAATTTTTTTTTTTCAACCAAAAAAAAATTTTTTTTTTGTTTCTTTGCTGTTCATAGTGCCCCTAAGCGTATACTCCAACTCCAACAAATCCGCCTCTAAGACGACCCACTGACCAAGAGTCCACTCCCATCCGCTCCGCCCAGAGCGGGAGAAGTCAGTTGATGATTTCTCATGTTTAAAAAAAATTTTAACTTATTGTTGTACATGGGACATAAACATGGCAACTTAATAATATACCTACCTAATAATAATTATTTATTTGCATAATATTAATAACAGTCTTTGTGGAGCCTTGACTCCAGAACTAAATAGAAAATACCTGTATTTCAGGAGTCACTTCTTTCTAAATATAGTGAAGCCGACCCCAACGTAGTTGGGAAAAGGCTAAGCAGATGATGAATTACTTTAAAATGTTTTAGATTAACTAATAATTTATTGAGAACTGTATAAAGTAATATTTTAGTGTACATAATAATTACCCATACAATTGCATGTCTTGTAACGTCACGTACGTTCCCCAAGGGTTTCCCTAAAAACTTGTCACCGAATACAGTCACCAGCATAAATATATCGGGGGGCACGGCAGTGCCCCCGCCAAGTCGAGCGCGAAGCAAACACTGCCGTACCATCCTTTACTGGAACCATTTCGCCGCATTTTCAGGCCCCTATTTGAGAACCTCTGGATAAGACCAGAACGCAGAAATTTTCGTCATCTGGTAAGCTATAATCATATACTTATAATCCAAAATTTCAAGTCTATAGGTCATTTAGTTCCGAAGTTAAGCGAAAGCAAAGTTTCGCATTTATGACACTCACTCACTCACTCACTCACTCATGATCATCAAAATAGAACTAGTACTTCCCATAAACTCAGAGAGCTGAAATTTGGTACAGAGTTAGGGTTTAATGGCCACATAAAGGGAAAACTATAAAAACTAGAATAATCGAAGATCTGAAGTACCTGGTGACCCTGATTAGAAAACACAAGAGCCCAACCAAACTATTAGAGATCGACATACCGCCTTTACAAAAAATATTCAACTTGGTGGGCCGCTTCATTTGATGTCAAAAATCGAAGGTCTGAAGTATCTGATGAAGAACCCTCAGCTGGTCTCACTGTATTAGATTGGTACATAAAAAAATCGACTGTCATTGCAAAAATCCAGCATAGTGGGACACATCTTCTAATTTAATCTAGCCTATAGCGTCCCACTGCTGGGCGAATGCCTCCCCTTCTCCTTTTAATCCTAACTTCCTAACTAATGATATAATATAATATATAATATAATATTAAAATGCGAAAGTAAGTTTGTTTGTTCGTTTGTTACCATTTTACGCCTAAGCCACTGAACCGATCATCCTGAAATTTTGCATATACGTTGCCAGGTGTACAGGCACGAACATAGGGTACCTTTGATCCCGGAAAAAAGTACTGTTCCCGAGGGAACTCACAATAACGTCCTTATGACAATAGATGGCGCCACGTGTCTATCGAATCATGATCGAATTTTAAGTTTAAGCATCTAATACATTTTGTAAGTCTAGACTGTCGATAGACTAGTTACAAACAACCTAGGAGTACGAAAGTTGTTTCCTTAATAATTTTGCACGCCCAAAACCGCTGAAGCGCATCCTGACATTTTGCATAAAGTGGCCTCCAGACGGACGGTGCGGTTTGCTGCAAAAACACACCACCGCGGTCACAGTGGCGGCCTGAAGTGCCATTAGCTGTGGTGTTTGTGCTACAATCGGACGTCAGTCAATATGGCTAACCGTAACGTTGTCTTATTATTCTTATTAGCCCTCTCAGAAGATGAGAAAAAAGGTGGGAAAAAGAACCGTTTAATTAAACACTTGAGGAGTGAGGTACCTACATTCTCATTAGCATCGCATATACTCTTACGAATAGAGAAGTGTGGATTAAATTTAAATTATTATTTATATTCAACTATTTCTATCACAATTTTCATATATTTGGCGTCATTTTACAAAGCAGTACACGCGGCCTGTTGTTAAAAGGACTTCAACCAAAATGGGCTAACCGGTGAACAGCTGTATTGGGAAAAAAGAAATTCATAAATAATTTAGTAATAACATTTAGTAAATATTGGTTTCTTTTGGGAGTGTCAAACTAAATAATATTAAAAACGAATAAAAAAGATTTTTAATTGATTATTAGTTGTGTATGGTGACAGTTGCTGTGCAACGTGCCGGGATGCATTGAGTTAGGGTTGCCAAAATAAAAACCCAGAAAAAATAGTATCGATATTCGATGTTTCGATTCGAGAGCTTCAAAACATTAAAATGGTTAATGGAAGACAGAGCTTTATCTAGCCCTTGGAATATTCATCATTAGCATCGTCATCATCTTAACCTCACACAGATAAAAAAAAATAGTTTACGTAGAACAACATTTTTTTTGAAGTGTTAAAATCATCAGGTTGCCTACGCTACGTAGAACGAACGAAGGAAGCTTCTATCGGGAAAAAAAAATGTAATAGGTAAACGTAACAACTGTAATAATCGTTCGTAATTGGTATTTCGTCTTCGTTCATTTGGGTTTTGTCCGTCATGGTAGCGGGTATTATTAACGCGTGATTTTCTTGAAGATTCTAATATGAATGCAGCATGGGCCATAACCAAAATAATTACGCAAAGCATAAGAGCTCAGCATAATATACAAAAATAAAACGTAAAGCAAAACAGCTCATAATATAATATGAAATCGATTCCGTAGGAATCGATTTCAAATCGTGTAGTTCGACTGATACCTATTATAGAGAATTAGAGAACTGGCAACCCCGATCCAGAACCAGAATTGGTGATCGATTGTCAATGTCAATTTCATTCGCTCTGTGTTCGTGCCCTTGTTCGAATATTATTGTGAATATTATTTCGACTTTGGATATTTTTGACGACTTGCGCTATTCAAAATGAATTCTGATGATTTTTTTACCTAACGACCCCGGCTCACTCTTGGACTCAGTAACCGCTTTAAACGTTTACCCTGGCATTTCTTCGGATAATGAACCCGACATGAACACGACGACCCGCGCATGAACATGGACTTCCCGATTTTGCCTAGTAAATCTATAAATTGTGCCTTGTGGTGTTGAAATCACTCACAGGAGAAGACACATTATTAATCTTGTGGAAATGCAGCTTAGTGCACGTTTTATTAACTTACGAAAATGAATAATTTTACAAATAAATCATTTATTTTAAAGTGTTAAAGTTTTTATTTTATTATTATATTAAACAATTTGATACAAAACTTCCTATATATATGTTTTCTATGTACTGTAAGCCACTCAATAAAATCAAAAATAGTACAATATTTTTATGTTCATGTTCAAGCCCAAACGCCATACAAAACGGTTGATGTCCTTTGCAACTGACGCGGCTGCCACAACATTCCGCGTTTGTCTGTGACCCACTTTATATACGTTGTCAGGGATACAGAAAAACTGCGTAACTGACACTGACATCACTGTGTCGTCACTGACACTGACAGGTGTAAACGCATTCATAGAGGATGTATGGAAGAATAAAGGTGAACTTATAACACGTCCCGTCAGTGAAGTGTACTCATTGGACATATTTCATCTAGAATGGCGTCGGGTGTTACAATTGTGCAGCAGCCTTAAGGTTAATTCACACATATCAGTGAAGTTACAGTTCCAGCACAGTTCCGACACCGTCCCGTATCAGAGATACAGTGATGCGGCATGCAGTGACTTAATTCACACATGTCAATGGAGTCACAGTTCCGGCAACATGTCCGCTAAGTTTCGCTATGATACCCATTTATTTAGACGAAGAAGAAGAGCTGCATCTAGGCAAAAAAAAAATGGTTTCATGAAGCATGGCCCAAGAGGTTCCTTTGGCGATGCTGGCCAAAAAAAGTGTTTACGTTTTACCAGTAGTTACACTACTAGCGGCCCACTACGATGTACTCATTCCTATACGAGATTCCTCTCCATCTTCTTCCCCCTTTGATCCCATAACATTAAATTCTGTAACATCAGATACTGCTATATGTACATTATATGACATAAGAAAATCTAATAAAATAAATCAATATGCCCACGTTTCTACAAAAAGAAGTGAAATCCCACCAAAAACATTCTGTAAAAAACTAGCCAAATCTCGCTGGAGCTGCTTGTTTATCTCTAAAAAGTAATGAAATCTAGACAAAGTCGTGCCAAGTCTAAGGTTCCTTACTGCGATTTCTTTATTATTATAGTTAATGTTGTGTGACTTGGCCGTTGAAGGGTACACTAGGGTACAAAACCAGGGGCTTTATGACACCATTGCACCAATCTGTCGCCAGAACCGCTACCCATTGACGATGGAAAATTGCCACTTGGAAAACGTTGATTCAATAACCAGTCAATTGTAGGCTTGATAAAGCTGCGTATTTCAATAATACTTATGTATAGGAGAGCCTAAAACAAACAGTATAGAAAATATTTCCAGTACAGACGTCTATTTACGTTTATTTTAAGTTTGATCGGTGGTCGATTTGACGCTCCAAAAAGAAGAGAGCAGAAGTCAGCATTGTCAATGCTGAATGCATGTATTGCACAATCAACAACAGCCTAAAATGAGACACTAGCGTCCAATTACCAATACCAGTATGGGCTTAACAAACATAGGTAGTTACAACAGATATAACATTACGTGTAAACAAAATTGACTCTTACACACTAACGTATAAAGAATGTTCAACGGCCAAGTCACACAACATTAACTATAATAATAAAGAAATCGCAGTAAGGAACCTTAGACTTGGCACGACTTTGTCTAGATTTCATTACTTTTTAGAGATAAACAAGCAGCTCCAGCGAGATTTGGCTAGTTTTTTACAGAATGTTTTTGGTGGGATTACAATTACACAAATATTCAATAACTTGTTTTGTCCTATAGTATTGACAGATAATATTGTTATGAGAATAGTATTTTTTTGAAAACTTACTATTATGTAATAGGTCTTTTCTTAAAGTTGCAATCGTTATTTTACGAGAAAGACGCTACCAGAGGGCTTTTTTTTTTTAGGTGCTAAGACTCCTTCCGCCCTGGGCGGGGCGGAAGGGACTGTCAGACTTTTACTGACTAAAAAACCACCCTATTCCTTCTGATGCCCTTTATGTTCCGGGGCCACGGTATCCTGTTAAGACGTCCCGCAACCCAGGACGTCCCGCAACCCCGGCTACCAGAGGGCTGGCTTACTCTTGGGCCAAAGAATCAGCATTGCCATACAACGTGGCAATGCTGCCAGCCTTTCGGATACTTGACCTTTTGACAGCGATGCCGACGCCCTTCGCCTTTTAAATTGTACATAATAATATTGTTGATACTGTTTAAAAGTCTACTTTATGGAAGAGTAGCTTCTCCCCGCCTAAATGCCGGTTATCGCGCACACAAACGAAGTAGCCTATGGGGAGTATCCTTGGGGTTCGAACTTACCTCGTACAAAATTTCATCAAAATTGGTTTAGTGGTTTAGTCGTGAAAGCGCAACATACAGAGAGACAGCGTTACTCTCGCTTTATATTATTTGTATGCATAAAATATGGTAAGTTGTAAAATAAATGAACTAATTGTTCGCGACTGTATCTAATGTCAATAAACTCGACGATTAGGTAAATAGCATTCCCATACAAAGGCGGTACACTATTTATGCATGTGGTCAACTTGTCAGTAGGTATACAGTATATTTATATCCTTCTATATTATGACGGACCACACAAACTTTATTATTTTATAATAAACTAGCTGTCCGCCGCGGTTGCACCCGCGTCTTTGGTTACTGCTCCGCTCCCGTAGGTCGTAGCGTGATGGTATATAGCCTATAGCCTTCCTCGATAACTAATCTATCTAACACTGAAAGAATTTTTCAAATCGGACCAGTAGTTCTAGAGATTAGCGCGTTCAAACAAACAAACAAACAAACAAACAAACACTGCAGCTTTATAACATTAGTATAGATAATATAATATTGTTAAGAATTAATATCAAAATGTCATCTGTCGAAATCTCTGAATAGATACACAAATAATGTATATAACTATTTCGTACTTCCATACCTGCGCAAGCTCCCCACTACAGACGCTTACGCTTGTCAAGTCTTTCTTTCGTGGCGCGTATTGTATCCTATATCATGTACAGGGTGTCCCAGCTAAGGACGTCCAAACGAAAATTTTGGACTCCTCCCTTCCTGGGCTATCCAAACCACCCCCATGTATGTTCTACGATTTTTTGCGGTTTAGGAGCTAAACGACATTTTAATATTTTTTTGGGATATTCTTCTTTACATCAGATTTTGTAGATTTTCTCTTTTTGTGTCGCATTTTTTGGAAATATTTTAATTGATAATTAATCCTGAAAGTATGGTCTTCGATCGATAAAAACAACTGTCTGTCTTATTGTCACCCGAAATTACTTAAACTTAGTTCAAAACCAAAAATGTTGTTTTGTAAATTTCGTTGCAGATTTTCGGCTCTTAGAGAAAAATCACAATAAGGGCCCAAATCACCTTAAAGTAATTTCAGAAACTTCCACGGACCCTCAGCTCCTTAAAACAGTACAAATAACTAGTATTTTACGGGTCATTATTCGGAGCAATTGAAGCTCGAACATGGTAAGGCGAAAAATACAATATTTTAGAACATAAGTGAAACGTAATGAAAATGAATTAAAATGAACTTTTATCAAGTTTTCAATGCAATAAGAGCTCTATGTCATGTTTATTATTTGCATAATGGTGATTTGGAGTGGTTAGTAAAGTTAGGTTAGGGTTAGGTTAGGTTAGGTAGTTAGGTTAGGTTAGGTTTACCTAACCTAACCTAAGTTTAGTATTTTTTTTTAAATTAGTGATGTTATTTAATAAAGTCAATGGCATAGAGCTCAAATTATATTGAAAACTTAATAAAAGTTCGTCTAACCTAACCTAACCTAACCTAACTACCTAACCTAACCTAACTTTACTAACCACGCCAAATCACCATTGTGCAAATAATAAACATGACATTGAGCTCATATTGCATTGAAAACTTGATAAAAGTTCATTTTAATTAGGTTTCACTTTTTCGTTTTTAAATGAAAGCCGATGATAATGAATTAAAACGAACTTTTATTAAGTTTTCAATATAATTTGAGCTCTATGTCTATACTATACTTTACTAAATAACATCACTAATTTTAAAAAATTACTAAACTTAGGTTAGGTTTACCTAACCTAACCTAACTACCTAACCTAACCTAACCCTAACCTAACTTTACTAACCCCTCCATATCACCATTGTGCAAATAATAAACATAACATAGAGCTCTTATTGCATTGAAAACTTGATAAAAGTTCATTTTAATTCATTTTCATTACGTTTCACTTGTTCTAAAATATTGTATTTTTCGCCTTACCATGTTCGAGCTTCAATTGCTCCGAATAATGACCCGTAAAATACTAGTTATTTGTACTGTTTTAAGGAGCTGAGGGTCCGTGGAAGTTTTTGAAATTACTTTAAGGTGATTTGGGCCCTTATTGTGATTTTTCTTTAAGAGCCGAAAATCTGCAACGAAATTTACAAAACAACATTTTTGGTTTTGAACTAAGTTTAAGTAATTTCGGGTGACAATAAGACAGACAGTTGTTTTTATCGATCGAAGACCATACTTTCAGGATTAATTATCAATTAAAATATTTCCAAAAAATGCGACACAAAAAGAGAAAATCTACAAAATCTGATGTAAAGAAGAATATCCCAAAAAAATATTAAAATGTCGTTTAGCTCCTAAACCGCAAAAAATCGTAGAACATACATGGGGGTGGTTTGGATAGCCCAGGTAGGGAGGAGTCCAAAATTTTCGTTTGGACGTCCTTAGCTGGGACACCCTGTATATATGTATATAGTTATTAGCAAAAAAAACCATCTAAGTAAATCACAAAATACAAAAATGCAGTCATCATAACAAAGTCCCATTTTTTGTTGAATGAACCTTTTGCCACGTGCCATATATGGTAAGCGGAGACTGATATCTCGGAAATACATACTTTTAGCTCGTAACCTCATAAGTTACCGCGTAATTTGCGAATAAAATGACATGTTGACGTAATAAAATTTATATTGCCAATTAATTTATTGCAGATATGCATCATACAATTTTACAAATAAATAATTTTAAAATTTTTTATAGAATCATTTGTTTTTAATGTCAATAACTGCTATTTACAAAATAAAAATATGCATATCTTTTTAAGGACACTAGATTTACACACATTTCTGTTTGTCTGTATTCCGGTTAATCTCCGAAACGGATGGACCAATCTTGCCGGGAATTTCACTGGTAGATAGTTGATGTTATAAAGAGTAACTTAGGCATTTTTTGCAGAAAGAGAATTGGAGAACCGCGCCAAAAAAAAACCCCCCTTGAGACGTTTATGTGAATGAAGTCGCGGGCATAAGCTAGTGCTTAATAACAGAAAAGACGTAATTTTTTTTACAAAACACATTTTTTAAACAAACACAACTTTTTTACCAAACACAACTTTTTATCAAACACAACTTTTTACAAAACTTATTTTTTTTTTACAAAATCATATTTTTTACAATACTTATCCAATCACATTACTTATACACCATTATACGATGGCTTTACGAACAGTTTTAATATGCAGCTGCGGCACGTATCACCTTGAATATAATATTTACGACTTGCAACACCTACCCATCAACAAACCAGATTGCATTTTGCACTTGTTAAGAATTCCAACGACGCGGCGTTTCTTGGATTTCACTATTTGCAAAACAAGTATAAGTAAAGGGTTTTTTGCTTGACGAACATCTTTTCATACAAATCTTTTCCTGGTAAATAAATAGTTTTATTGGATATAATTAAATTTTATTTTTTTGTGTTTTTATTAAGTGTTTAAATATTACATGGGACTTAATCATAATTGGCAAAATATGGGTGTTCTAATGGGTACACCTCTGCCTAACCCATTGGGGATTACAGGCGTGATCTTTTGTGAAAAATATACATATGTAAAGTAGGTATACAGAAATGAATAATGATGGTAACAATTTTATGACCTTGAGCGAACTTCCTTGACGCGGTTTTTTGTCGCATCTGTTTTACATAATTCCGTTGATTTTAGACTCATATGCTTACGTCTTATCATTTTCTGTGTACTAGTTAAGCCCACTGTGTGCGTTCAGATTTATAAATACGCTACTGTGGATGTCGGTAAACAAAACATTTTCGATAAATAATGGTGCTGATTCCCTTGTTCACAAACTACTTAGACTAAATTTAAACATACAGCGAAAGAAAAGGACAGTGACATTTAAGAACTAAGTTAGAGATGTCAAATT
This sequence comes from Hoplodrina blanda, assembly GCA_949316365.1. NCBI lineage: Eukaryota > Metazoa > Arthropoda > Insecta > Lepidoptera > Noctuidae > Hoplodrina > Hoplodrina blanda. The sequence goes on along the minus strand of OX438580.1, from coordinate 14,614,387 downwards.
TGTTTTGCCTTAAACTTTTCCGTATTTTTAATCTATGCGTTATAAGATGTCAACTATAATTGTATGGATGTGTCAGATAGACTAAATTTGACAGCTCTTATTTACATTAGTCTCTTTCTTGTTTTATTGGACAGAACAAGATAGAAAAAGTCTAATTTTAGTTTAGTTTGTGAACAAGGGAATCGGCACCAATCTCTTGGTAACTTCTACCGGGATAAAAAGTATTACAAGTTCTAAACCAGATGTCTTTATGTTTCGGGACATCGCTAAGCGTCTGGTCGACTCATCACGTGATCAGAGGGCTGGCCCTTTTTGGGCAAACGAATCAGCTTTGCCATACAACGTGGCAATGCCTTTTTTTTAGGTGGTAAAAATCATCAAATTAGTCCTTCCACTTTGGGTGGGGGCGGAAGGGACTGTCAGACTTTTACTGACTAAAAAACCACCCTGTTCCTTCTGTTGCTCTTTACGTTCCGGGGCCATGGTATCCTGTTAAGACGTCCCCGGCAGGCGTTTGGCCCTGTTGGGGCCCCGTCCCTGTGCTGAGGCGCGCGTGAAACAGAACGCGCCGTCGACCCGAACCTGGTCCTTGATCGGACGACGAGCTACCCATCACTCGCCGTCCGCAAGCCCGCGCCTACGGTAGCCGGATGTCATCTCGCGACGTCCAACGCCCTGGGCGTCTCCCGCGGACGTGGCAATGCCTAGCATATTCGGTTCGGCATTATCAAAGGTTATAAATATGACGACTCGCTTATGTGTATAGCGACGCTAACATTACGTGTAACCGTTAAGTACATACTAATTACAATCGGCCGTAAGTAATGAGTCATTAATAACATACATAGACACTACAGACATAAGTCTGTAGTGTATTTCTATTAAGGCATTATTCACACTTTTTATCGCCATTCGGGGATGCCCTATTAGTTTTGGATTCTAATGAAAATATTCATGAAGTATTGTAGTATAAATAGCTTATGAATGCAGGATGAAGTGAGTTCTAGAAATTACTCATCATTTTGTCGTTTCCTACTTTTTTGGTCTCATGGTACACGAATGCTGAGCGTGTGGTGCTGGGATTGGTTCCTGGGTGTGGCAAGTGTTTTCGGAGCCTCAGATAGCACGTAAAGCCGTTGGTCCCGTTTTTCGTCGTTCCCATCTTTCGTAGATTTTTGAGAGCCGATACGGGTAGTCAGAAGCCTGAAAACACATTATTAGTAGGAGCCGTGCTATTATCTTTTCATATAGAGAATGCCCAAATCAAGGGCCAAGATTGGCAACCATTTGTTTATTCGCCCAACGTATCAGTGAAATCACAGGTTTATTCAAAGAGTACCTACTTGTGACATTGAAAAAGTCGCACGTGCCTAAAGCCTTACACACATAAACTGTATACGGTTGCCTGTCCATTGGAGCGGAGAGCAGCAAAGAATGCAGTGACAGGAAAACAATAACCAATTAAAGTATGAATAATGTAATTAATTTACGCTGTATGTACTTATGAAATGGACGAAATTGACTGTTTTTTAGTCCGGCTATCTTCACTGGGCTCGGAAGACTACGCCTCATTCCCTCTCATAGAGAGGATGCTTGAGTCAAAAACCGGACCTTTTTTTTTAAGGATGGGAAATCATCAAATGAGTCCTTCCGCCCTGGGTGGGGCGGAAGGGACTGTCAGACTTTTACTGACTAAAATACCACCCTGTTCCTTCTGTTGCCCTTTACGTTCCGGGGCCACGGTATCCTGTTAAGACGTCCCGCAACCCCGGCAGGCGTTTGGCCCCGTTGGGGCCCCGTCCCTGTGCTGACAGCTTTTTGAGGCGCGCGCGAACCGAACGCGCCGTCGACCCAGGCATGGTCCTTGATCGGACGGTGAGCTACCCATTGATCGCCGTCCGCAAGCCCGCGCCTACGGTGGCCGTATGTCGCCTCGCGACTTCCGACGCCCTGGGCGTCTCCCGCGGCGGCTGGGGCGTAGGGCAGGCCTATGTCCAGCAATGGACGTCGTTCTGATATGACGACAAGGTGACATTAATTAGGACACACCGGACGCAGGTGTCAATCACTTTAGTGTAACGGGTCAATTAACATCGGTTAAGCCGCTCTTTAGATAAACGCGTGCCTTTCACGGACGGGTAGCGGTGAAAGTGAATGTTGTGAAGTTTGAGACCGGTTTGTGATAGGATCAGGAGGGCCTAGCACAAGCTTGCGGATTCAACGCAACGTATTGTAAATCTGATTAATTTTTTGATAGAAAATCGTCCCTTGGCTTACAAAAAGTGCCTGCTCTTTTGCTGTCCTTCTCCAGCGACGCTCTAAGTTACGTACCACTCAGGGGATGCCCTTAGCGTGCAATTACTCGCTGGAGGCCGTATTTTTTAAGGCACGATAGGAAAACCTGGCTAAGCAACGAACAACCTACTTCTACTAGGCGGACTTGCGAAAAGACAATCTAAAAAAAAACTAAAATCGACTCAAATCGAATACTTTTGCGCACTCATGGTGCTCGTGTTAGGCCTACTGGGACTGTTTTAGCAAGTGCTAACGCCATCATTTTTCCATTGCTAGAGCGAGACGGAACTATATATGACCGATAGCATCATCTCTTGTTTGCAAAGTAACAACGAACGTCCAACGTCATAATACGGCCGCAGTTATGGTATATTATCGGTATTATGTCACTATCAGAACGTGTTTTGTAGTTTTATATTACTAGTAATACAGTTGGAATATGGCTAGTTCATTTATATCGTGCTGTGCTGGCGCTGCTGCTGCGGCTGCAGAAAACCTCAAATGGCGTAAGTATAGTACCCTTTCTGGTAACTATATTTTCGAGCCGTTTGGGGTGGAAACCCTCTGGTCGTGGGGTCCGTGTTCCCATGGCCTTTTTAAGGAGTTGGCCAAACGGTTGGTTGACACTTCCCGTGACCCAAGGGCTGGTTACCTTGGCCAGAGGTTAAGCATTGCCATCCAACGTGGCAATGCGGCCAGTCTTTTAGGTACATTTCCAGCGGACGGCGATGCGGATGAATTTTTTGATGCCATTTAGTTTTAGTTTCTCTTTTTATTTTCTTATTCTGGTTGTTTTTTATTATTTTTGTTATTAAGCTTGTAAATAATGTATTTATTAAAAGACCAAAAAGTTCATTTATATAATTATTCCGTATTTCCTTATGGGCAAATTTTTCAATCGTCAGATCTATAACTCCTAACGGAGGAATAAATATGGCGGTTTGCCAGCTTGTGTATAGAAAATATGTCAAACTGTCATATTTATTCTTTGGATAAAAGTTATCTGTCTATTGAAATATCAGCCCTAAGTCTTCTTACTGTCCTGCCTATTAATAAGAAATAGGAAAGTATTTTTGTTACATTGTCCTTCTTTTACACAGCAATGGTAGAGACAGATTGACGTGTGTTCTATCTAGTAAAAAACATCTACCAAACAAAACAAAAAAGAAGTCGGAAATAAATGTTTTGACTTTGACTTTGGTTTGTGTCTTCGAAATGTCTTATTTTAAAAAAATGGTAATCTCAGTTTGTATGAAAAACTTAAATTCGGTCGAATTTGGCTGTAGCACACATTTTCGAAAATGTTCTCAACTAAGTATTTTATAAATTTTACATAGGTATTTTATAATTTTAAAATTATTCTTAGGTTTTATGTTAAGGGTGGTTCTCTGATTTCGGTTCAGTTTGAAAAAAATGAGAGAAATTTTAGATTTTGAAAATCTTAGTGTGAAACGAAAATATAATGGCTTAATAATATTATGTGTAAATATTTTCGAATTGCATCGATTAATGTCCGAGATATAGGTAGCTAAAGTTTAAATTCGTGATGGTAATGATTTTTCGTGTTATGGAAATGATTACTATGTACAATGATTACATGAAATTAGATACAAACTAAAATATTTTTATTTATTTTCTTAAAATAAGTAAAGCACAAGTATTTCTCATTTGTTTACTGTAATAATCGTTTACCTAAGTGTATTACTATTAAAACTACACAAATTGTAAAACAAAATAACAACCAAGGTGTAATCTAAGCAACTAGCCTCTGAGTAATCATTTGTTTCGTTCAGTCTCATTTTCTTCTTTATTATACTAAGTACTAATAAAGAGGAAAATCAGACTGAACGAAACAAATGATTACTCAGAGGCTGAAAACTGATGGTAAAGACTATCACAGTAATGACATTTTATGTTATTTTGATTTTTAAATCAATTATGTTAAAGGCTATTTGTATAAATATTACTCTCGTAATAATACTCATCAAGACAAACATTTCAGAGGTACATTAAAAATATTAATCGTGTGACTTACCTAAAATTTCTCAAATACGGTAAAGACTAAAGACCACTAAACGGACCAAAGGTAATTTTTGATAACAATTACCTAAGTATCTTTTATTTCTCGAGAGCGCGGGTTTCTTGCTCAATTGCTCTGAAGCGACCGGTCGCTGCGGAATTGTGCGGGGGAAGGGTAAAAGAGTAGGATTTCCATGTAAAAAGTTGTGTACATTTCTTTTCCTGCTTACGGTAGTGACTATTTTTCGGTGACAAAGACAAATACATTTTTAAAAAAATAATGAATTAATTCGTATGTGTGATATTGAAGGCAAGTAATCCTTAGTATTAGTTCAATAAATGGAATAAATTACAGATACATATAACTATACCTTCTTAGAAATGTTGAACTCTAAAGCTAAGAACTCGCGTAAAGGACATCGATGGTAAGGACATTTGTGAGTGTTTTTCATTTTTTATTATTTTTGTGTCTATAGCCTCTATACTTACGTTATTCTTTTGTTGAATACACCTCGCTAAATGTCTTCAAATCAATCAGCTTTAATCGAATCTCCTTAAATGTTAGTAACTTTTTTTTTATGCAACCGGACATGTGATTGGTGCGAAATCAGAGAACCACCCAATTATTGTAAGTATATTGTTTTAAAAGTAAACAGCTCCACTAATTAAAAAAACAAAAAACTAACTATTTAGACCTACGTATCCTGCTTATGTGTAGGAAGTTTTATTAAAATCGGTTCAATAAGGACTTGAGTATGAAATATCGTAAGACGTAAACGCTCTTACTTAATATTATTTAGTTTGATTAGCAGTATGCGGTTGTTTCACACCTCGTATTTTAATTAAGAAGTAAAGGAATCTTAGTTATTCCTGCGCTCAAGGGTCTAAACGAAAAAGTGACAAATGTCATTTCGTACCATGCTAGCGGGTTTTGGCAGTATATTTGTTGTGTATGTTCAACATAGTACCACGAGAAATAAAAAACTCTAATTTACAAGTATTTAAAACGCAGATACAATCTTATATTATTGTCATCTAAGTCCGGCCCTGGTCTGTCTTTAATTTACACGCGACACAAAAGAATTCCTAGTCTGGGGCAACGTTTGATTATAAAAAATCCAAAACTATTTTAACCTGTATTATTCTCCGACCCATAAACAGTCTAATTAGACCATTTACAGGCACTTTTGAATTGACCATTGTGCTTACGGCTGCATGCTACCGGATACAGGCAGCAAGCAGTAAGGTTTGAATATAATATTATTATTATGATCTGACTTCTCGAAATATTTGATTAAATAAGCAAAAATCCTGTTAAACCGGTTCTTGATGCAAGTTATGTAAGACAGTGACTTTGTTAAGGATAATAATATGAACACAAATGTACAAAACTACAAAGGCAGGTTTTATTTGCATTGCATTGCAAATAAATGATATGGATATTTTTTTAAGACGACTGTTTCGACGGCGTGCGCCGTTCTGGAAAATTATAAACGGTAACTCAATCAATCAATCTACCTAGCTTTTTCCCGACTATGTTGGGGTCGGCTTCCAGTCTAACCAGATGCAGCTGAATACCAGTATTTTACATGGAGCGACTGCCTATCTGACCTCTACAACCCGGTAACCAGTAACTGGGTAATACGATACCCCTTGGTACTTGGTGGTAAATACTAGTTTTTGCCCGCGATCATGTCCGCCTGGAACTTGATTATATTGTACTTGCATACAAACTTTCACCCCCCTTTTCACCGCCTTAGGGGGTGACTTCCGGGATAAAAACTATCCTATGTCCTTCCTTGGATCTTAAACTATCTCCATGCCAAATTTCATCAAAATCGATTCAGCGGTTTAAGCGTGAAGAGGTAACAGACAGACACACTTTCGCATTTATAATATTAGTATGGATACGACGTCGCAACGCTTTTATGTGTGTGTCGACCTATGTATATAAAGGTACTCGTAAATAAGCAATATGTACGTTTTTGGCAACATTGCTATGTCGTACTGTTTGTATTGTACGGACGACATCGACAGCGCGACAAGGTAAACGCTGTAGCATCTTATGCGGTTGTAATAGGAGCGATTTTACAACAAAAAAAATATAGTCTGATCGAAAAAAAAGTTAATGAAAATAACACTTAAAATGATATTTAGCAACTATGTTAATTGACATTACAATTTATGTAGCATTTTGTTAACACAGCTGTAATGTCACCTGATCACCTTTATAAATTATTTAATAATTAACTTAAAAACTGTCAATACCACAGTACAATATTAAGATCGAGCAAAACGACGAAAATACGAGTATCACATTTCTATTTACATAATCATCATCTGCCTAGCCTTTTCCCAACTATGTTGGGGTCGGCTTCCAATCTTACCAGATGCAGCTGAATACCAGTATTTTACATGGAGCGACTGCCTATCTGACCTCCACAGCCCAGTAACTGGGTAATACGATACCCCTTTCTATTTACATAATATGTGGATTTAATTTTTAACTTTGAATTTTTGACTTTATTTAATTTTAATTTCTAGTTGTTATAATTACGGTACTTAACCAAAAAACCAATTTTTAAAATTGTTGTCTGTTTGTTTGGTCCGGCTAATCTCTGATTCGAATGGACCGATTTTGATGGAACTTTCACTAGCCGGCAACTGATGATATAAGGAGTAACTTTGACTTTTTTTGAAAAACGAACAACGAAGTAGTGGCCAAAGCCTGTCTATCATAAAAATCCAAGCTATGCTTAAATGACGTAGGTTTAGCGACACTAGCTCTCAGTCTATAATCAATTAGGCTACAGTTCAATAACCTTATTACCTAGATACCTAGGTACTAGTAAGAGCTATTCACTGTTATTGCATTCACTTAACCTATTTTCTAGTTGCGGAGATGACAGCTCCCTGACGCGTTTTGTTTTGTTTTACCTATAAACTAGCGGTGACCAACTGTTTTGTATAATTGGAAGGAAATAGGAATGTAGGTCTGCTTGTTGTTCTGTTTTGTTTTTCCTACGAAAGAGAATTAAATCGGTACCTATAATAGGTATACGGAATTTCCAACTGGCTATCAGATTTTGGTCATTTTGTTTTGTTTGAGTTTTTGTCGCGGAACTCTAAAAAATCGGACAAGTGCGAGTTGGACTCGCCCACCGCGAGTTTTGTACAAAAGACCCTGTTTTTTATGATTTAATTACAAATTTTAAGTTTTCAAAGTTTTCCCAGTATTTGTAGTTTAAGACGGTCATCATCTGCCTAGCCTTTTCCCAATTATGTTGGGTCGGCTTCCAGTCTAATCGGATGCAGCTGAATACCAGTATTTTGTAGTATATGACGGTATTACTTGCCAAACATAGTTCTAGGTCAACGGAAAATACCCTATAAATGATTCCCTTGAGTGTCGAAATATACATGATTAAAGTTGAACAGTTTTGTTTGTAAAAAGGGATAAGTAAAGAAATAAAATTACAGCTGATTGCGTGTTGTTTTTGTTACTTAATATTCTGTTGACACAAATAAAAAAAATTGATTCTCTGGGAAAGTTATTTGTTATCGTGAGTATGTACAGTCATGTGTATCGATCACTTATTACTAATCACCTTCTAAATGACACTTTTTGACACCGATGACAGTGGCAGCTAATGACATTTCAAGGTCAATGTCACACTCAAGGAAGGTCAAACAAAGCCTTTATTAATAAAAGAAATCTGCCGTTCCAAATATTTTTCGCATTTATCAGAATCCGTGATTCAATATTTGAAATAGACGTCTAACGGGAAAAATATTTTTTGAAGCCGTCTTCTGTTTGGGTAACTTCTAAATCTAAGTTAATATAATAAAACTAAAGAGTGTTTTTTGTTTAAACACGCTAATCTCATCATCATCTGCTTAGCCTTTTCGCAACTATGTTGGGGTCGGCTTCCAGTCTAACCGGATGCAGCTGAATACTAGTATTTTACATGGAGCGACTGTAAAGTTGCTGCATTTTCTTTCAAATCATTATACGTAATGTATTAACGCGGGTAATACATCCAAAATATTATGATAATACAACATACCAAGATAATTCGCTGAGTAAACATGATTAATGTTCCTTAACATAAAAGTTAATACGGTCATCAATCATGCTAGGAAAGACAGATGTGGCAACACTGGGATCACTGGCAACGCTGGCAACCCACTCTACAGTATTTTTCACTTGTTTTTTTTTTACATTAATCTTACTTATTATGCGTTCTGGTATCTAGATTCATGGTTTACTTGTTGGGTCTAAGATTTTGTCTATGACTTCGTTCGCTTGATCGTTGGATTGATTATTTTTACGAGGTACCCTAATTCTTTTGCTAACATAAAATTAGTCTAAGATACTCCTTATAACCTTATTCCCTCCTTAATTTAACTGTATTGAATTGTTTGACACTTCGTTATTATTATGAGTGTGTGTGTAATTGGGTTTTAAATGATATTCTTAATTTTATGGACTAAGTCTGAAATAAATGAATATTATTATTATAACATCAGCTATCTGCCAGTGCTTAGCCGTTTCGGAGATAAGCCAAAATAAATAGATAGACAGACAGACAGACAAAAAAATAAAAAATGTTTTTTTTTTCTTGTAAACATTCATTTTTCAGGAATTTCTCAGTAGCAGCCTCGAAGTCTGGATTTGTGCCCGGTTGATGGCAATGTGCTCGCCCCCTATTAATAATAATAATAATAATAGCTGGCGAAATGTGAGTGTACATCTCTGCCTATCCCATCGGGGCTTACAGGCGTGATGTTATGTATGAACCCTAATTCTAAGTAGTTCAAGTAACTTCTTTCTTGCAATTTCACTTACATTAGTACCTATCTAAGAATAATATTTCAGCCGCTATCATATTTTCATAATCATATTCATATCATACTTTGTACTAATCATATTCATACTTCATCAAACTAATTGATAAAGTGGAAAAGTTTATGTTTGTTTGTAACAGGTAATTTCCGAAATTACTGTTCCGCTAACAAAAAATTTTTTACTGATAGTAAGTTACACTATTGCCGAGTACTATAGGCAATTTTATGGTAGTTAGTTGTCGCCCGCATATCGAAATTGGATCACAATTCATTTAAATTATAAGTTTAAAGATTCTTTTGTCAAACACTTTTACATAATGACGTAGATTGACATCTGTATCTATACAAATAAATAAATAATTACATGGGACTTAACATAACTGGTGAAATGTGGGTGTACTAATGGTTACACCTCTGCCTTACCCTTTGGGGATTACAGGCGTGATGTTTATAGATACCCTTATTCAAATTATACCTAATCTTTTTGGTACGACCCAGAATTTCACGCAAATTAAACCAAACATCCCACATTAGACCCTAAACAAAAAAAAAGAACTTTGCAAACAATAATAATTAAAATTATTAACCCTTTGTCTTATGACTTGGTATAAAATAAATTGTTTATAAAATAACGCCTCGAGCCGCGGCATTAAACGCTGGCAATGTTGCCTTTTATGACAACACAAGCGAGGGAAGGGTTGATCAAAAGATAAAGTAATGAGAAACGACGGATAGAACTGCTAATTATGTCAGACTTTATTTTTACGAGCAGTAAACATTTAAGGAAAGTTTTCCTTAAAAGCATATTAACGATAAAATATATTATCTGTATAAATAATACGGATTTAGCCGTAAGACAGTTATGAGGAACGGAATGAACTGAAACGGCGATTAAAAATTGCGCTTATGTCTTTAGCTACAGCTTCGCTTCCGTGGGTCTTAGCGTGATGTTAACCTTTAACCTTTCTCGATAAATGATGGGTTATAATATTAAAAAAATAATAATAATAATAAAAAAATTACGTTTATTTCGGACTAGTAAAAATAAAAAGTAAAAAAAACTTTATAATTACACGAGTTAGTAACGTCTATCTCGATAATGGTACAAGATATAAAAAAAAAATTAGACAAAAGTTGTAGAGAATTTAATCCTCTACAATACTTGTAATCATACAAATAGCATAAAACCCATAGGAAACGAGATATTTGCAATAAATGTGTAAAAAATCGTTTTTTTGACCTTCGACCTTGAAATATCTGAGGTGGCGGACACCCTACGATAAGTAGGTTTTGAGACAAGTTTTGGGGTGACAAAATAAAGGTTTACACAAATTTATAGCTGACTATCTCTCATTACGAGATCCTTGCTCTTTTTTGACTAATTTTCCTGGACTATAGGGTAATCCGTCAAGTTGGACCTATCATTATATATCCTTGCCATACGTGTTAGGTATTATAGCCACGCTACAATCAACCGAAAAGAAGTAGTAACCAAAGACGTAACATAACGCGGATGGAAAAAACAATACAGGCAAAATCGCGGGCAGTAGTTAGTCGACTATACGTCGTGATCGCTCCACTGACCCAAAGTATTAGTAGATTATTATTGATGATGACAAATATCCTAGTTCTGGAACGGAACACACTTTACTTTGCAAAACGTTTCCGAGTTAAATGCGTTTCTGATATCAACCTGCAAATGGACACTGATGATACATTGTGACTAAAGGGGGAAACTTACAAAACAGAGATGTGAATGGTGCAATGTTGTTTTTAACACCTGTTCGGAAAAGGGTTCTTATTGCACCGCTTTTAAGGTCACAATTGCTTAGCCATTTGTAAGATTTCATTGATTTCAAAAGAGTGTTCATGGAGTTTCTTGCTCTTTCTTCTCCATTAAAACCTACTGTTTAGAACGAGCAACTAGATTCAACTGACTGACTCCTTGACAAATGAAAAGTGCTAAATGGTTTATTCGAAATAAATGATTTTGATTTCGTGTATTACGTACGTGTGCTATTTATATTACATTACCCTACTAGTGTGGTGTTAGTGCAATCTAGCCTAGACCGTAATTATGTCAAACTCTACTCGCTAGTGTCATAATGTGTACTAACCAGGCAGCTGTAATATTATAGTACACGTTACATAATGAGAGACCAACTTTTTCCTTAATTAAGGACATAACCCATAATCTCTTAACACATGTCAATGTTGACCATTGTGTTCAACGATGACAATATTCCTAATACCAGTACTCACGAGCGAAGTACACGTGACGTCACGAAAGCCATTAGAAATGTTCGATCGTGTACACTCGTCTTAAGTGCTGCTTTTAGCTCGTTACTAAATGGAACAATTATTTGTATAAGGTGTTGAACGCAATACTCTTTTGTTACGGCTATAATCCACGGTTTATTTATATACTTCAATTTGGATGAATCAACCAAATTGGATAGTGAAAACATTAACGCGAATTATTCAATGTCTGTAATTTTTGCGTCTTTCAATCAAATTTTATCAATTTGGTTGAACCGTGTAAGCGTGTTTTTATTCCATTACGCTCTCTTGTTATCGTAAGTGGATTGAATCTAGTTATAATGTAGTGGAATATGATACCTGACACTTTAAAAGCTTTATTCAAGCTTTCATTCAAGCTAACAAGTCACCTTCTTAACTAAATATTGCTGTACCTATTAAAAAAATATCAGCTTTGTTAAATGGATCTAAGTATGAAAAAAGAAGAATCAATTAATATATCTTGCACTCCAAAAATTGTAAAGTACTTAATTGTTAGTTATTTTTGTATGTGAGTTTAATGTTTGTTAGCAGATATCGACGGTCGGTGACTTCGAGGATCTCCAGAAGATGCTTCAAAATCTTTATAATGCCTCTTTCGAAGTAGGACTTAGGATGAATATGGCGAAGACGAAGATTATGGCAAACTTCTCCTGCAATTCAAATCCTTCTGTCAAGGTTGGAAGTGAAAGGTTGGAGAAGGTTGACCGTTATGTCTATCTTGGCCATATTCTTTCCTTTGGCAAGGAACACCAAACAGCGGAGATTTCGAGAAGAATTCAGCTAGGGTGGGGTGCATTCAGCAAATTGGACGACATCCTGAAATCAGCCAAAATTCCACAATGCCTGAAGACCCGTCTCTATAATCAGTGTGTTCTGCCCACCATGACGTACGGTGCTGAGACGTGGACGCTCTCACAGGAGGCTGTGTACAGACTCAGTGTAGCACAGAGAGCCATGGAGCGTTCCATGCTCGGCATAAAATTAATAGACCGAGTTCCAAACGTCGAAATCCGAAGACGAACGAAGGTATTCGATATTGGCAATCGAGTTATGGAACTCAAATGGAGTTGGACAGGACACCTGGCAAGGCGCGGTGACGGCAGGTGGAGTAAAGCTGTGACAGAGTGGCGTCCAAGAAATGGGAAAAGAAGTGTTGGTCGTCCGGCGGCGAGATGGGCAGACGACATTGTTGCCATTGCGGGAGTGCCCTGGATGAGGCTGGCGCAAGACCGTGGAGCTTGGCACAAAAAAAGAGAGGCCTATACCCAGCAGTGGGTGAAGACGGGCTGTGGATGATGGATAAGCAGATATTCCTAGTGTGGGGAAAAGTACAAAAAAATATATACTAATTCGAATTTTGACGAATCCATTCAAAACGACGTACTGGTCGTCAGAAGCCCGAAAGTCTGACAACCAGTCTTACCAAGGGGTGTCGTATTATCCAATTACTGGGCTATGGAGTTCAGACAAGCAGTCGTTCCATGTAAAATACTGGTATTCGGCTGCATCCGGTTAGACAGGAAGCCGACACATTATTTACAAGTTTAATAACAAAAAGAAGACAACCAGAATAAAAAAAAAATAAAAAGAGAAACTAAAACTAAAAAATCGTCAGATAAAATATCATGTAACTCTTTCTACTTAGACATTTAGTTTTAAGGATGAACACACTAAAGATAAGTACCTACCTACACAAGTTCTTAGTTGTATTGTGGCTTATAAGGTCATAGACTCATATCCTAAAGTGCTTGTCTAAGTTATTTCATTTCATTTTTCTGTTACAAAGACGAAGACAGAAGATCAACCATATTTTTTTTTTTTACCTCATAATAGGCATTTCTCCTGTAGGCCATAATTTTTTTTGATTCGTGCGGTAATCGAACCGGCGACACGTAGTGTAGCAGCCAATCGGTCATCCACTCCACTAACAGTATCGTCAAATTATAAATTCAACTAGCTTTTGCCCGCGACTTCGTCCGCGTATACGTCGGTTATCGCGGACGCAGACGAAGTCGAAGTCGAATAAAAAGTAGCCTATGTCCTTTGTTGGGGTTCACACTTACCCTGTACCAAATTTCACACAAATCGGTTCAGCAGTTTAGGCGTGAAGAAAAGACAGACAGACAGACAGAAAGACAGACAGACAGAAAGACAGACAGACAGAGTTACTTTCGCATTTATAATATTAGTTAGGATTAGGATTTTAATTAAGGTGACGCTATAAACACTTTTTGAAAGAATGAAAAAAATAGTTGTTTTTATTCTGCTCAAACAATAGTGGAATACTTAGAATGGACCTTCTTTATCTTAATTTTGTTTGTTGCTTTATGTCCACTGTAATTCATAGTTTTATGGGCTCGAGGAAAGTCCAAGATGTTTTTTTATCGTGTTTATGGTGCGGGAATAAAAGCAAACCTACGAAACATACTAGTTATTGCTTCTAAAAATAAAACGTTGTTACTTTTATATGAAAAGTAGGCGATGGAAAATTACGAAGTACATACTTTTCTGTGTATGTATGTCTAGTCGTAAAGTTCTTCTTCTATTATTATCCACAACACAACTACCATAACAGTTTACCCCAAATCGGTAATATGGTCTTCTACAATATGTCCTTAAGTAACATTTTTTTTAAATTAAAATCATTATGCACTAGTAAAGTTATATCTATACTAATCTAATATTTTATATAGGTTTTTTTTTTTTTTCAAAATATCATTTATGTCAATTAGACCATTAAAAAGGCATTTTTGAACGTAATTTACAAGAAAGAAAAGAATAATAATATTAAATCTAGTTGCCCATTCCAAAAGATAGTTTCATTGATGGAAAGTTACACTATTGCCAAATGTCATACGCACAACTTTAAATTGTGCAAGTTTATGGGTCATCTCAATGACTTGTGCAAGTCAAAACTTGTGCAAGTACATTACGTGTGTGGCCAACTACGACACCTTAAGACCTTAGATAGCTTGCTATGCTCCTCATAACTCAAATTATTATAGAAACCCACGCTCACAATGGTTCGTAGCTGTTGCTACGTGATATGCTACGGATCTCGTAGCAGGTCTACGTGACTACGAAGTGTAAGTAAAAGAAAGCATAGACATTTTGGTCATAGTTTTATTTGTAAGGCCCGCTAACACCAACCAGGGTTATCTTTTAACTCTGAGTTAGTTGCTAACGAGAGCCTTTATAGCAATTGTATATTTTGTGAATATTTGTTTATTTCAGCCGAAAGTAGTCAAGCTACAATCTTTAATAATTACATTAATTACGTTAAACTAGTTCTCTGAATAATTAACTGTCTCGTTAGTCAATTCCCAGGTCGAGCAAAGTGCTATTGGGTATTTCAATCAGAAATTTCTCAGTAGCAGCCTCGGTGTCTCGGTTTATGCCCGGTCGATGGCAATAGGCTCGCCCCCTATTACATGGGACTTAAAACATAACTGAAGAAATGAGGGTGTACTAATGGCTACACTTCTGCCTAACCCTTCAGGGGATTACTGGCGTGATGTTATAATATGTATTTTATGTTTATTTACAGAATATCCTTACAAATAATTTGTGGTCCATGTCAAGATAAAAAAAATTGTCGTGAGGTCCCTCAATTTTTTTTTATTTTGTTTTTGTGTTCAATTTTTCTTTTATGTTATGTGCGTCATTTTCGCGTGAGTAAACAGTTTTCAAATTAAAATTCATTTATTTGTCCGAATATGGTAAAGTCGCGGTCATAAGTGCAGAAGCATGCTAAAGTTTGAATTGCTGTGAACACGCGGTACAGGCCATACCTACATCTGTGTGTATAAGTGATGTATTCAAAGTTAAAGTCAAAGTCAAATAATTTATTTAATTAGGCCATTATAAGGCACTTTTGAACGTAATAACACAGTACCTACGTACACCTCAAAATTGGCACACGACGTAACGTTGAAAGGTCGTAAGTTTAACCAAAGTGTCAATCGATTTGCTTTGTAAAGTGCTACTCCACTTATGACCGCGACTGTACATTACATGGCCTTAAATTAAATAAATAGTCTTATCACATTCTGCCACGTGGGGCGCGCAAATATTAGGTACACAAGAAAAAAAAATACAAAACTTAGGTTAGCATTTGATTAGTAATTCAATACAAAAACGTGAAGAACCGCTGCACTAGAGCAACATTAAGAAAGATTACAGTGACGTCACCAGCTCATTAGTGTCACAGATATGGACGCCTCACAGTCTCCTTACGTTTTAAACATAGTTTTATGGTCTGTGTTAACGACCAATGTCATTAGTGGTTATAGTTTAATGGTTTTAACTATATAGCTGTAAGTACCTCGATGATGATGCGTCATTGGTATGTTTGTCATGTGCGAAGCCCTCCCCCCGGAGCCCCCCACCCTCTGGTTGTGTCTGTCATGTGCGAAGACCCCCCCTCTGGTATATTATGTACTTTTACATGCGGTCTGGTAAAATATGGCTGTTGCTAATTAAATTTTTATGCTACCATTTCTTGTGCCCGAGGGCTATCGTATTCCGGGGTTGCGGGACGTCTTAACAGGATACCGTGGCCCCGGAACGCAAAGGGCAACAGAAGGAACAGGGTGGTTTTTTAGTCAGTAAGAGTCTGGCAGACCCTTCAACTCCACCCAGGGTGGAAAGACTCATTTGATGATTTTTACCAACCCAAAAAAAAAAATGCGGTATCGTATTACCCAGTTACTGGGTTGTGAAGGTCAGATAGCAGTCGCTCCGTGTTAAGCACTGGTATTCAGCTGTATCGGTTTAGACTGGAAACCGACCCTAACATAGTTGGGACAAGGCTAGGTAGATTAATTGATATCTTGTACCCATGTTTGCGAAGCAAAATATTTGGTCTTATACAGAGTTGATATGACAGAGGGGCATTAAATTAAACTACGCATACTATACGTGTTTAGTATTAATTTGACACGGTTTAAAATAAAATATAAATATTTATTTTTTATTTTTCAAACTAACTAAATAGCTTACAAATCAGAGTAAAACGCAAACACCCTTTGTAAATAAATTTAACTGACCTTAGATACCTAGGTATGAAAGCGGCAACGTCGCACGCGCGTGGAGCGCGTGTATTCTCTCGTATCAAAGCGGTCGGCCAAAAACTTAAAAAAATCACTTGCGACTAAACTACTGCTCCTATTTCATTGAAATTTCATTGAAATCGGTCCAGCCTTTAGGAGGAGTTCACTGAGAAGGAGGAAGATTTATAGACTCATCAGTAAATTAAAGATAGTTATTAAAAATCATATCACACCCTATATTATTACTCTATTACGTTTAAGTTCCATTAAACATACTGGCGAAATGTGGATGTACTAATGAGTACACCTCTGCCTAACCCTTCGGGGATTACAGGCGTGATGTTATATTATCACATAACAGTTTTTCTGCTAGATAAGTTTGGTTGTGTAATTTGGTATTTTTAAGTCAGTTATTGTATTTTGAATATTAATTCGATAACGAAAAAGTTCTTAATACATAAACTTCCGAAGTAGATTTAAAGATGTCTGCCAAGTAATGATTTAGAATATTTTCGAAAATAAATATTTGCATATTTTGTACGGTATGTCAAACAAGTCCTCTAGAGACGAATGTCAAAGTAATTTACGAACTCAGTTTATTCAGCTTAAGAGGTATCAATATTTACTTGAGCAAAATTGATTGAAGCTAAAATCCGTAGAAGATGATTACTTGCTATACCATATTTAGGGTACCGTCCCCAAAGGACCCTAAGGGCCTTATCACACTAGCGGTTTGCGAGCGGCTGCGGGGCGGAGCGGGCGCACAGCGAATGCGTCGCGAACACGCCGCGGCTGCACAGCGGAGACGTCGCGGACGCGTGGCGAATTCGCAACGTTTTCATCGCGTGTTTGTAGTCCTCGCAACGTTTTCATCGCGTGTTTGTAGTCCTCGCAACGTTTTCATCGCGTGTTTGTAGTCCTCGTAACGTTTTCATCGCGTGTTTGTAGTCCGTCCCGCCTACAAACACCGTTCTACCGTTCACCGACTGTCGGGTTTCGTAGTTTTCGCGTGAAAGAGTAACAAACATCCATACATCCTCACAAACTTTCACATTTATAATATTAGTAGGAGTGTACGGTGGTCCCGACATAACTGGCGAAATGTGGGTGTAGGAATGGGTACGCCTCTGCCTAACCCTTCGGGGATTACAGGCGTGATGTTTTATGTTTATGTACGGTGGTACGGAACTCTTCGTGTGCGACTCTAGTTTTTATATAAAAGGCAAAATATAACGTTAAACTCAAAAAAAAAAAATATTCTAGACGCTATACTTACTCACTCCTTTTATTAACCAGTGTTCACAAAACATATATTCATGTTTTTGATTTATCAAAATAAAACACTGTTTTGCTAAAGTATAATAATTTTGCCACAAACTAAAGACATACTCAATTTTTTTTACAGTAACAATTAAATAAAAAAAATATAAAGGCCTGTTTCATCACCGTCCAAAAAGTTCCCATATCTAGTAAATGACTTCACAGTTAATAAAATCTTTACAAATTCTGTTCCATTTTTTAATTTGAAAAGTGTTTATGGTAGGTTTATTCAGAGGTAGTTGAACAGTAATGGCCAGTATCACTACCTCTAAATAGGCACTATTCGCAACATTAATTCAAAAATAGAACAGGGGTAGTATGAAATTATCTACTATGTCAAACAACATAATCCACTAGATAAAGTTTCAGCATTGTCCACTTAGGTCGATGACCTCGCTCTACGTCACAACACTGAACTTTTCCACTAAGTAACGATTAAAACTTGGTCCTTTGTCGGTACTTTTGTGACCATATATTTGTAATGAAACTATAGTACTTTGTGCGAAAGAAGAATGCAAACTAAAAGTATTTTAAGACTGCATTTGATTTAAAACAAAGCTTCAAGTGGTCTGGCATTTGTGCTGAAATGGGACTGTTTGGCGCAGCTATAGGGCAATAATGATAATAGTTCATCAATTGAGTTGGCAAATGAGCGAAGTCACAGTTTTGCTATACACAATCTATGAGGGGGAGGGGGGGTTAATTACACATGGTCTGTGTCAATATTTTATTTTCCTTTCTTTGTATCAATACAGGGCCTCTTTGTAACTTACTTCAAAAAGGAGGAGGTTCTAGCTTCTGCTGTTGTTTTATAGGGTACATTTATAAAGTCACATACCTAAACAACCAGACCTGGAACTACTATCTGAAGCATACAAATATTTGTTCCATATGGGAATCGAACTCGAGACGCATCGCAGCAAGCAATCGCTCAGCCACTGCGCCTACCGTGAGAGAATTTCATAAAATAACTCCGACATCGCTACCATGTCACTTACTTAGTTTGGTATTTCTAAAATGTAGACTACTAATAAAATTATCGCAAAGGAATATTTGAATAGCTAACTTTCTAGTCGTTTAATATCATATTGAAATTCTTAAATGTCAAAGGTTTTTAGGTGTAAATTCATGCGATTATTTACCTTAAAACAGGATATTTTGAGTCCACATATACACGCCTGTAATCCCCGAAGGGTTAGGCAGAGGTGTACTCATTAGTACGCCCACATTTCGCCAGTTATGTTTAAAGCCCATGTAATAGGGGGCGAGCCTATTGCCATCAACCGGGCACAAATTCAGGCTCCGAGGCTGGTACTGAGAAATTCCTGATAGAAAATCTCAATAACACTTTGCCCGACCTGGGAATCGCACTTTGCGAACACTAGATCAATGAGGCAGTCAAGATTCGTAAAAAAACTTTTTAAAACAAGCTTTTTGAGTGTGAAGTTACTAACTTTATCGTTTTCTACTCTTCAAGCCCTTTCATTTGATACCCATATCAAGGAGATTGAGATAAAATATGTAATCCGCCATCTTAGAACGGCGGCCATATTGAAATTATTACAATACTGAGTATTGCTCATTGTATTGTCACCAGAACTAAAGGTGTATGCAAAATTTCAGCTCAATCGGATACCAGCAGCAAATGGTCGAAAAATGGTTTGCAAATTTTGAAAGGACAACTTACTTAGGTACACACGGACAGTGCAAACTAAATAAAAGCTTGTAAAAAAAAAAGATCACGGTCAAAAGTATCATCATAAAATAACACCATCTTTCCACCAAAACAAAATCATAACTTTCCACGGATTAAATTTACTTTCAAATTGGCCATTTTGTTTTTTAACTTCATAAGCCTTTTTCAGCGGCTGTGGTCACGGCTATTACTCTTCAATATGAAGCTTTTATCTCTAATTGAAGTGGTAACAGGTTCTGTAGTGACGCTGTTACGTGGTCGAGCGAAGCCTCGGAGCAAAGTAAATTGTTTGTCAACGTATGGTTTATAACAAGGTCCCAGTGGGGAGGGTAAACATAGCAATATAACGAGAATAAAATGTCATTTATCGAAACAGAAAGTAAGTAACATGTTCTTCCCTTTGCTATCATTATTTTGTTACGGAAGATCATCATGTGCCTAGTCTTTTCCCAATTATGTTGGGGTCGGCTTCCAGTCTAACCAGATGCAGCTGAATACCAGTATTTTACATGGAGCGACTGCCTATCTGACCTCCACAACCCAGAAACTGGGTAATACGATATACCTTGGTAAGACTGGTTATCAGACTTTCGGGCTTCTGACGACCCGTAACGACTGTCAAAGATCTACGTATGACAGCCGAAACCAACAGCTTAACGTGCTTTACGAGGCACGGAACGATGTCAGCGATAGAAGATAAACTAAGAAAGACGGAAGATATAAGGTCAAAGTTTTCTTTAACATTTTTTTTACAAATGTTATAACTAAACTTTAAATATAACCATGGCCCAGTCATGCAACCGTAAGTACTATGCTTTAAGAGCTACCATAAACAGTAACTTTGTCACACTAAAAAAAGTATTTTTTTAAATGATTCACTGAGTCTGGATTTGTACCCGGTTGATAGCAATAGGCGAAATGTAGGTACACTTCTGCCTAACCCTTTGGGAATTACCCAGCTGGTTGACTAGAAATTGAACCCTAAAACCTCACTACAGACAACCGAGATTCCTTCGTGTAAATTCGATCAAGACACCAAAATAAAAGTATATTAAATACCCTCACATCAAAATTTGACATTCCGTTACATGGAAATTGCGTCAAACGAAGTTAGGCAACATCCTTTTAACGTGATAAAAGCGTGTGAAGATGAAAGTAAAGCGTACATTAACATCTTTTAAAGCTACATTTTAAGGTCTAATACACATGGGGTTTTTATACTGTGACGATTTTTACGATGACGACTTTTGTTACGTTATAGCGTGTCAGTGCAGGGTAAAGACTTCTCCAATTTCGGGCAAAAGCTGCTCTAATAAGGGCAAAGACAGCTCTAATATCGGGGAAATACTGCTCTAATGAAGGGCAATGTAGGGCACCGACAGCGCGAATGTACGACAAAAATCACTCCAATGCAGGGCAAAGGCAGCTCTAATGCAGGCCAAAGACAGCACCAATGCAGGACAAAGAGCTCCAAGGCAGGGCAAAAACAGCCCCAATGCAGGGCCAAGACTGCTCCGATACAGGGTAAATACAGCTCCGATTCAGGGTAAAGTCAGCAAGACAAAGTCCACTCCAAGATCACCTCGCTTTGTCTTGCATTCCGGCTGTGTCCTAGTAGTCAAAGTCAATTGCAATGCAGAGTAATGTCAACTCCAACACAGATCAAAGACAGATCAATGCAGGGTAAAGACAGCTCAAATACAAGACAAATGACACATGTCATTTTCTACTGCTTTTTAGGCCATTATGGGACAAAGTTAGTTCATTAACGACACATGTTTGACGCCACTAAATTACGATACATTCCCGGCTTGTTTACCTTTACTAACACACGTTGACATGGAACCTTACGCTTGTATCGATACAAATACGCTGAATCGTCCATTTGACGCGTTGTGGCGTCAATGGTGTTGTTACTCGCTTGAAACAAAACACATTGATATGTCTATAAACCACCATCTATCTAGTCTTTTTAACAAGTGTGTAGGTGTCGGCTTCCAGTCTAACCAGATGCAGCTGAATACTTACTAATCTTCCTTCTTACTACTATATACAAGTATTATTTATTATGTATTTATTGCTACTATTCTTTAAATACAGGGTGTTAAGAAGGTGAAAAGAAGATGTAAAGCCGTAAATCGGAGCTAGTTAAGACTATTTAGAACCATTTGAACCGAACTTGTCTTCGATGAAATGTCTATTTTTTTAGCATATTCTTGATTTTTGATGACTATTATAAATGCGAATGTTTGAATGGATTTTTGTTACACAATCACTGCGAGAGCGGCTAAACGGATCTGGATGAAATTTGGCACAGAGATACATTATAGTCTGGAATAGTAGCTACTTTTATCCCGGAAAAATGCTAATACTAAAATTGTGATGCTGATTTTAACGCTTACGCCTGTTTCAATATTTTTTTAAGCTTTAAAAGCGCGTATTCCGAAAATTTAGCACGCATTGTACATAGTCCCTTATGCATACATTGTTTCGCAAAGCAAATATCGAAGAAAATTGGTTTATTCAAGAAACGCACGATGTACGCGAGAAATTGATGCAAAATGGATTACAATATATTTGAATTTGTGGTTCGCGGATGTGGGAATGTGGGAATATGAGACTAATATAATTCTTGTGAAAAATTTCTCGTACGTGAGGCGAATGGAGTTATTACTTTATGTTGGAAACTTCAGATTTACTGTGCGGAGTTGTCTGTGAGTGATGATTGGCTGAAATGAAGATTGTTTTACAAGTTTGTGCCTTATTGTAAACTTCATAAGGTTGTTAAACAAAGCATTTTTGTTAACACTTTTTAGATTGTTTAATTTTAATTATTGAGCACAATTGATGTAAAAATTAAATGAAAAAATTAGGTGTAGTGCTCGCAAAGTGCGACTGCTGAGCATGAGGTCTTGGGCTCGATTCCTAGGTCGGGCAAAGTGTTATTCGGTTTTTCTATCAGGAATTTCGCAGTAGCAGCTTTAGAGTCTGAATTTGTGCCCGGTTGATGGCAATAGGTTCGGCCCTCCATTACATGGGACTAAAACATAACTGGCGAAATGTGGGTGTACTAATGGGTACACCCCTGCCTCTGCTCTGTTATGTTATGTTTAAAAAAGTAATAAAGATGTAAACCTTGACAGTTAAGAGATGACCAATTCCAACTGGCGGTGCCCATTAACGAATATGACGCGTCGTAAATCAGCTCCATTTAGCTCAATCATCTTGAAATGAATAGAATGAATAACTATAATTACCTACCTATAATAAAACGACCTTGTGCATAAATTACTGTGCGTACTTCTCGGAACATTGTCCCATTGATAATACTCTTGTTATCAGTTCATTTATAAGCTATCAGGTGATAATAAAGTTTTCTGTACTCGTATTTAAATCAAGTATGCTGATTTGCATGATTCACTGTGAATTTTACTTATTTATATATCTTTGTACTTCCTCTTTGTACTTCATACCTGAACAAGCTACTATAATTAAAAAATTAAAAAACACGACTGCAAAAATTGCACTTATTTGTATTACTTTGTTTACTCGTCAGTTTTTTTTACGACGTTTTTTATTTAGGTACAGTGTTATATATATTTTTTAAATCTACTTGTCAAATTCTAGACGATAAACAAAGATACGACCAGATTCATTAAAAAAATAAATTGAGGCTGGTATTAATTTACGTTTTATAGTGACCACACTGGTTTCTTTTTATTTTTTACTAGCCTATGTTACTCGGAACGATGCAAGGATTGTAACGATACCCCATACATCTAAATCGGTTCAGGCGTTTAAAAGTTATGGTGGAATAAAGAAACTCACATACATACATACATATATACATACATTAACCCTGAACACATAACACTCCTTTTTTTGGGGCAGTCGTGTAAAAAGGGGCCAGTATTCTAATAGAAAGTACGCATATCTTTCTTATTCTTTCTTATGGATAGGATGGGACGGGATGGCAGTCCGAAATAACCCTCCATGGGTTATGTCGGACTTTTACCGACTAAAATCGGACGGTTCCTTCTGCTGCCATAAGTCGGGAGCCCGATAATCGTGATCCATGATCGCAGAGTGCACGAGTGTTGATCACCACGTTTGCTCGAGGCGGATTGGCGATTTCAAACTACTTATTTTAATCATAAATCCAGGTTTCCTCACGATGTTTTAATTCATCGATGTTAGTGACGTCCAACATATTAATAAAAAAATTCACAATTTACACATTCACATTTCAAAAATTAACATCAGAAGAAACTACAAAAAATAAAAATAACAACAAAAAACGAACGTTTAGAGCACCTAACAAAACTATTAGGTTCAATCACGAAGCTCTTATCTATATGATAAGATAAACTAAATTACAATATGTCGAACCAGCTTTCCGCCTATCTATATTTATTAACATTGGTAAAATAGAATCGAATCAAAGACTAATTCGAGGCCCTTTGCGTCAGATACGTGACTGTTTGTGCCTGATACGAGGCTCTGCGTCCGATGGGAATTCCCTTTGATAGGAAACGCGGAAAAAAACCTCGAACATCAAAGAAATATTCCGTTATTATATTGTGAGTCAGGTACTTAATATACTAGTGTGTATTCAGCAATAAATATATCTGTTCGATCAAAGTAAAACTGATAAGTTTTTGAAATGATATTCAAATTCACAAATTCCCAAACGACACTTGACTTTCAGACGTTCTTAAATGTACGTACAGTTACCGGCACGTAACTTGGCAAGAGATTTTCGTAGTGGGGGAAGTTCGCGCATATAAAAATGTATGAAATTGTGCGTGCGCAAACTTCCCTCACTACAAAAACTCTTGCCAACTTACGTGCCGGTAACTGTACCTATATCGCTACAATGCAATTCTTCTTTCTTCTTTGTCGTGTGAGCAGTAAGGTCTTACGACCCCACACACCCTACTGTCAATCGCCTCAAGGGCCTCTAACATTGAGTGGGACAGTAATAGGCTAGTATAAGTCCAGGTTCCCTCACAATGTTTTCCTTCACCGATGTCAGTGATGTCCAAGATAAACTTTAGAAAGTACATCTGAATTGAAAAAGTCACATTGATACTTGCCCGGATTTTGAACCCACAACCTCAAGCATGAGAGGCGGGCACCTTAACTACTGGGCCATCACGACATTTCTCGATAATGATATACATTGAAGTAATAGAGATAGCATAAGGCCAATTGTACACGCTAAGAAAAGTCGCCAGGCCTATGCAAGAATTCGTGTCGTTTCGTGTCGTTTCGTCTCGTTGGTCTAGTGGTCGCAAAGCGCGACTGCTGAGCATGAGGTCTCGGGTTCGATTTCCTGGTCGCGCATAGTGTTATTGGGTTTTTCTATCAGGAATATTTCACTAGCAGCCTTAGAGTCCGTATTTGTGACCGGTTGATGGCAATAGGCTCGTCCCCTATTACATGGAACTTAAAAATAACTGGCGAAATGTGGGTGTGCTAAATGGGTCCACCTCTGCCTAACACTTCGAGTATTACAGGCGTTATGTTATACAGCCTACTAGTACTTACCTATAGATTCGATTCTTTCTTGAACTTCAAGGATGAAAGGGAAATGAATCGATTTCCCGCACAACCCTCATGACGGCAGTCAAATGGATTATTGGTTTGTGATTCTGTTAGCAATAAGGCTTTTAAAAGAGTTGTGAACATGCGAACATTTACATAATTGTAAAACAAAAATACTTAATAATTAATAATTTTGGGGTCCGTGTGCCCATGGCCTTTTTAAGGAGTTGGCCAAACGGTTGGTTGACACTTCCCGTGACCCAAGGGCTGGTTATTACCTTGGCCAGAGTTTAAGCATTGCCATCCAACGTGGCAATGCGGCCAGTCTTTTGGGTACATTTCCAGTGGACGGCGATGCGGATGAATTTTTTGATGCCATTTAGTTTTAGTTTCTCTTTTTATTTTCTTATTCAGGTTGATTTTTTTTTAATATTTTTTGTTGTTAAGCTTGTAAATAATATTATAAGTAGGTACCTACTATTATGTGAATAAAAACTTAGTAAATTGTAAAACAGAAAAAAAACAGTAAGAACCCACATCGTTACTAATATTATAAATGCGAAAGTAATTCTATTTGTTTGTTACGCCTAAAAAGAACTAAAGATTTGCCCCATTTACAGCGATGGGGTCAAGTTTTTTGATGCCCTACAAGCTTCCAACTATTATATGTAGCCGGGGTTGCTGGACGTCTTAACAGGATACCGTGGCCTCGGACCGTAAAGGGCAACAGAAGGAACAGGGTGGTTTGTTAGTCATAAAAGTCTGACAGTCCCACCCAGGGCGGAAGGACTCATTTCATGATTTTTACCACCAAAAAAAACTATTATATGTACCAATAACATTACTTTTTTTATAAATTGTACAACATAAGAACCTTGATATATTATTATTACTTATAAGTTTTCAAGTTTAGTTTAAGATTTAATACAAAAAGCATTATTATAACTTTGAATAGTATAATATTTTAACAACCTAGTAGCAACATACAATAACAAATATAGCTACGTTATTCACAGACGAATAATAATAGTACAGAAGCCAATCTATCCATAATGATGTGTTTTCCCAAAGATTGGTAGACATGACAAATGGCTACGCCGTTGCTACGCGCTACGTTACTTGAGCTGCGTAGCTGGTAATATGGTTCAAAGTCAAAGTCAAAACATTTATTTCAATTAGAAAATTAATAGACACTTTTGAATTAGGTTAATTTTTGGTTCTCTAAACACCATCCTATCCTATTGTAATAAATGAGAAAGTTTGTAAGGATGGACGAATGTATGGATAGATCTTTTTAACTCATAAAACATAACATAACATCACGCCTGTAACCTGTTATGTTTAAGTCCCATGTAATAGTGGGCGAGCCCACCAGGCACAAATAAAGACTCCGAGGCTGCTACTGAGAAATTCCTGATGGAAAAAGCAACAACACTTTTGCCCAAAGTGAATTATTATCTCAAGGACCACATCACTAAGATAAAAAGTATTCTATGTGTAATGGTCTATCTATGTGCCAATTTTCATAGAAATCTGTTCAACGGTTTACGCGTGATTAAGTATCAAACATCCAAACAACTTCACATAGCCATCCAATAATAAAAAAACAAATCCATCAATATAATTTTCTTGCTATTGTCGCATACCGACGTCGCGTCGCGTCTCCCGTCGCGCGTCTAATCGTCAAAATGGACGCTGTGCCCCCACCCGTCGACTAGGCAACTAATTGTCGTCTACTTCCTTCAATTGTTCACAGTAATTACTATCATGTCGCGCGCCACTGTTGCTGGGAGACTGTCCTATCCACCGACCATACAGCCTATAGACGCCTAATACACGATCTAACGCACGAAAACTATTCTGCCAACTTGCTGAGGTACTAGGTACACCAGGGGGACGGGGTGCTGCGTTCTGATTGGCTAACTCAAGGTCAGGAAGTGTTTACGGCTCACAGGAGTGGTCGAAACAAATACGAACTTGGTGAGTGACGACGGTTATAAGACTTTTATGCCTAACTAGCTGTGCCCGCAGCTTCGCTCACGTGGACCTTAGTGTTACTTAAGGAATTAAGTATTGAATGCCTTGCCCTCATATTCCTCCAAGCGGATCTAATGGTTGCAAAGGTGGCTTCTAAGGCCCGGCGTCCACTATCGGTGGGCATCGGTGCGGCTCTGTACAGCTCAGGCTCCTTACGGCGGCCTTGGGCGGCTTCGGGTGCCTGAGAGCTGCTTTGGGCGGCTTCGGGCTGCCTCGACAGTCGTAAGTATACCTAAGGACACCAAGGCTGTCTTCGGGTAGCTCGGTGGCATTTTCGTGGCAGTAACGTCGCAGAACAGTCATAACGTTCACGCGCCTCCATTAGCTTGGCAACACCCAGAGGCAACAGCCTCATTAATAACACGTAGACGCCGGGACTCTAGATTTGTGCCCGGTTGGTAATTGGTTTGCCCCATACATAGAACTAAAACATATTTCAAGTAAGGAGGGTGTATGGTATGCCTTTAACCTCTTTCAAAAATAATATTACTTTTTTTTATCTAAAGCATTAAAACGCGCTTTAATATTACACCTCACATTGTAGCTTTGATCTGTAAATGCTCAAGACCGTATCCAACCGCATCTGGTAATCAGAGCAGTTCTGCCAATAGAATGTTGCGTGCTATTAACCAAATAATTATGTTTTTGGACTAACTAATTTTTTTTCAATAACAATTAAAATAGCCATTCCCATACAAATCATGATTGATTGATTAATGATTTTGATTTCAAAGGATTTTGTCTCAGATTCACGCGATAGTGCATGTGCGTCGCGACCGGCAGTTAGACGCGCTTCGCGTTCTTCAGGGGTTTCCTGAGATCGAATGCTTGCTGTACGAACTCTTTGAGAGCTCAAGCGCATTTCTCTGTCAGTGAAGATCTCAGATTCACGCGATAGTGCATACAGTGCGTCACGACCGGCAGTTAGACGCGCTTCGCGTTCTTCAGGTGTCTCGCGAGACCTAGCACTTGCTGTTCGAACTCTCTGAGAGCTCAAGTGAGTTTGTCTGTCAAGTAAGGACTCGAGAGTCCCGCGATAGTTGATGAGTCTCACGATCGGCGGATAAACGTGTCTCGCGCTGTTCACTGTTCTCTCGAATCCGAGAGGCCCACGTTCGAGAACGATATGAATTCAGTCGAGATTCATGCTGAGCTGAAGTTTCTGTAGCACGTATCCTGGCCCGATGTTCCTGAGATGCAGTAAGTCTCGCCTCAAGATCTTCTTCAGATTTCTGTGATCGAATTAATCTCAGCCTTTTAGCATTTTTGCTGTAGGTACTGGATTTTCTTCGAGGCATTTTTATACGCAGTCAGGTGTACAGAAACGGGCATAGGGGTTTCATCTCGAAAAAAAGTACTGTTCCCGAGAGAAATCACAATAACATTCTTATGATGAAAGATGGCGCCACATGTATTTCGAATCATAATCGAATTTTAAATTTAATTTACGAGAGAAGCCGCTGGCGATAGCTAGTTTATAATACATGTAATTGAGCTTAACTGGGATCATGTTACGTATTGTGTATAATATATCTTACACAAGTAATTATTAATCTGTCTATTATAAATATACGGCTATGCATTCGTGTTATATTCAACTAGTTTCTGCCTACGATTGCGCCCGCATCAAAGTTGAAATATTATCACACGGAAATTGTAAATTTTTCCGTGATAAAAAGTAGCCTATGGGCTATTCCGGACCATAACCTATCTCTGTGCCAAATTTCATCCAGATCCATTCAGCTGTTCTGGCGTGATTGAGTAACACACTTCCATACATCAGTATGTATGTGTGTAAAGCCGCAATTATATTAAGCTGACGCCGCGTGTCGCCACGCGTGGGTAAGCTATCGGTTACATACATTTAGTACTGGATTGATTACATTAGTCCCGCCCCGCGTGTCGTGGAGCAACCTGCTAAATGTATGAAACCGATAGCTTTACCACGCGTGGCGACACGCGGGGCAGGTTAAGTATAAACGCAGCTTTACTCAATGGATACAATAAATAAATAACAACAATAACTAAAAAAATGGAATTAATCTTAGTAGGTACTATACCTACTAAGATTAATTCCATTTTTTTATATAGAAATCGTTAGGCTATCTCTCATTTAGAGCTATTCTATTTTCAAACATCCCTAATTATCAATCTAAGGGCAAATTTTTCAATCGTCAGATAACTCTTAACGGAGGGATAAATATGGCGGTTTCACAGCTTTTGTATAGAAAATATGTCAAACTGTCGTATTTATTCCTTGGATAAAGCTATCTAACTATTGAAAAATCAGCCCTTAAACTATTAAAACAAGGTAGAACATGGCTAAACCATACTATCTCTACAGTACCTAGAATACCGTTTTTTTCCTTATTTTTTGTTTTTTCTATCGCCTTTATGCTATTATTACTTCTGTGTGCACATGGTCTGTGTCAATAAACATTTCTTCTTTCTTTTCTTTACCTGCCAAATATTCATTCAAAAACCACTGACCTTAACAAAACATGTTACTAAAGCAACATACAATCTTCACAACAACACTCTTAAATTATGCCTGAAATTGCGACAATATCTTTTCTAACCGAACTTATTACAGCCACAAGACTCGACTTTTTTTCATTTATCCTCCGCAAGCCAAGGGATATCTGGAATATCAATAAATTATTGCGAAGAAATATCTTCGTATATTAAGGGCACAATTTATTCAGTCCTTATAATGCTGTGTTCGAAAGTCAGCGGACCAAAGGCGCTTGTGTGTGTCGCATATAAGCGGATTTAGTGTCATTTCGACATCGTACCATACAACAAAAGAACTTTAAAGACCGTCACAGACGTAGCTATAATCAGTGGCGGCTGGTGGGTTATCGAACTGGTGGTGCACTTTACTAAAATATTAAAATTAGAAAATGCAACAAAACAAAAATTGACATAATAAGTATATGTTTATTTTTTAGACATTAAATCAATGCGACGACATTTTTCTGAAGCGAAATGTTCAATCACCTTTTTAGTAAAATCGGATACACAGTATAGAATAAAAGTTCTCGAAAAAAATCGAAACAAAAACTAAAAACAATTACGGTAATATAAATAAACAATAATTAACGCGTCACACATACAGTGAAATAACTATACTGGTAGTCTGATAACGAGATGTCAATCATGGCTGCCGTCGCGTCGCCTCGCGCCCATGCCGACCGGCCAAATTCGTCAAACATCGGGTGCTCTCGGCAATCCTCGGTTCGCACGTGCGGCGCTCGAGAGCCCACTCATTACTCGGTACATTTCTATGAACTATCTTCTGTTTTACGCGTCAGGCGTATTAACTCGTATCTCCTACAAGTTATATTAGCAGTCCTCGTGCACTCGCCGAAGCGCACGAGAATTTGTCTTTACAGGAAAATAAGTCATAATCGTTTAGTAAAGCGCTTAAACTGTTTCACCATAATTGGAGATTTAATTTTTTATACGTTTTTGTATGTTTAAAAATATCTATTAAAATGGTAATTTAAAAATAAAGATGAAGTACTTAATATTTTTAATTTTTGATTTTTGAATTGGTGGTTCAGCGCACGAGCGCACTTAAGGTACAGCCGCCACTGGCTATAATACTATATTTTAATATTATTCTTGCTTTATATTATGTTCTATAGTAATTTTCGAGCGACCGTACATGCAGCTATAATATACCTATATTATTAGAAAACTATAGAGTTTTCAACGTAGTCCCTAACATCTAATAAATTATTACAAGAGCTGAGTTTTACAATAGACAGATAACTTTTATTTTAAGAATAAATATGGCAGTCAAATGGTAACTGCCGTATTTATTCTTAAAATAAAAGTATTAAATAAAACGTCTAATATTTATGATATCCAATATTTTTATTAGTGACTAGCTTTTGCCGCGCAAATGTCCGGTTATCCTTCCTTGTTCAGACTATCCCGTACCAAATTTCATCAAAATCGTTTCAGGGGTTTAGTCGTGAAAGCGTAACAGACAGACAGAGCTACTTTCGCATTTATAATATTAATATAGATGTGCGTTAAAAAGCATAAGCCCTAAAATAAATGAATATGAATTATATTCCGCTACGCTATGCTTGTCGCCCCGCTCCTGCTCAAACCGCGACCTCGCCTTCATGTTTTTCGCTCGCTCACATGGAAACCTATTTTCACAGATTTGCTACAAATGCCCAGTGGAAAGAATTTCGTGTCCATTTCGGGTCCAGTCGTACTCGCCGATTTGTGTGTAGTTACTTGTGTACACATGAGTAAGTTTGATTAAATTATTTCGATCAATGAGTTCAGGTCTATTGAATTGCTGGTTGACCATTTTTGGGAAAGTTTTGTGATGCGTGTACTTTTAATTGAAACAAGAGGGATACTATTTGTTGAGATGTAACATGTGGGATACAAAATTATACGAGGTGCAGTTTTGCATTCTAGTCTAGTGGTCGCAAAGCGCGACTGCTGAGCATCAGCATGTCTTGGATTCGATTCCCAGGTTGGGCAAAGTCTTATGGGCTTTTTCCATCAAGAATTTCTCAATAGTAGCCTCAGAGTCTGGATTTATGCCCGGTTGATGGAAGGCTCACCCCCTATTACATGGGACTTAAACATAACTGGCGAAATGTAGGTGTAATAATGGGTACGCCAATGCCTAACCCTTCGTGGATTACAGGCGAGATGTTATGTATGTATGTATGTATTTTAAAACCCTTTAACTAAATTCCAACTTCATTTATATTTAAGCCACAAACCAACTAAATAGTTTTAGCTCAAATAATTTCCTATTCGCTGGACCCATTACCGGAGTAAAAAATATCCTATGTGTTAATCCAGAAAACGGGCTATCTAAATGCCAATTTTCATGCAAATCTGTTTAGTGGTTTAAGAGTGATTAAGTAACAAATATTTAAACATCTTCACAAATTTTCACATTTGTAATATTGTAGGATGGCAAATACATATGTAGTTCCAACATTGCACCTATGTAGTTTCAGGAGGCCTACCATATTATATAATATTAAAATAATATTGTTTTAAGAGATGGCGGTAGGCGCCCAGTAAGCAAGTTGCGTTCACTATAGTCATTGGACAATGGACGGGGCAGACAATGGACATGTTTTAAACCTTTTTCCTCAAACAACTTATACACCATACGTGTTTTATATAGTTTTTCATTTATCTGAAACTAATACTGAATGTAGGTACTACAATTAAACACGTATGACATGGCTTCCTGGTTCATTATTTGAAATAATGTTATTGCTTTCAGTTATTTCTTGCTGAAGGTTACGTGACTAAAGGATTGTGATTCGTTCTAGTTTATTCTGTAGAAACTGTCCTGTTTCTGTAAATGTGTTCGTTGGTTTTAAATGAAGAGTTTGGTGAGCTGTCGCTCTCTAGCGAAATCTCTGAATTAAATTAATCATCACGCCTGTAATCCCCGAATAGTTAGGCAAAGGTGTACCCATTAGTACACCCACATTTCGCCAGTTATATTTAAGTCCCATGTAATATCTATCCCATAAAACGAGTCATTGCCATCAACTGGACACAAATCTAGACTCCGAGGCTGCTACTGAGAAATTCCTGATGAAAAACCCAATGACACTTTGCCCGACCTGGGAATCGAAGACCTCAAGCTCAGCAGTCGCGCTATGCGACCACTGAACCAATGAGGCAGTCTCAATAAATCAATTAATATTTGACTAAAATGTCTCTATCTCAAAAATATATACATAATATTTCACCATAAAGTAGGTATCTTTCTTTTCTAAAAATAATTCACACTGTATATATTGTAGTTATACTTACACGATTAAAGCCATAACGTTACGTCGCTCGTAGAGTCGTCTAGACAAGGGGTCGTGGCGTGTAAATTACAAGTAATTAGAGTCTCTGGTTCATTATAAACGATGCTAGCTCCCCCTGTCGTCTGAAAACTGTAAGTTTTACAAGGAAATCCTACGCCATGATGGAGGAATCAACTGACATTCTTTTTAACAGCTGTTACAGATTTTGTATGACAATAGGATGCTGTGACGTCACTTATTTGCCAAATTAATTGACTTACTTACTAGTTATTGATTTCAAAAGAAAAATCTAAATTCTAAACTAATTTTTTTTATCTTTATAATATCAACTATCTGCCAGTGATAGTCCCTTCAAAATTGGTCCAGCCATTTCCAAGATTATACGGAACAAACAAAAGGACAGACAGACAAAACTTAATAAGAAAAGTTTTTTTAAACATATTAATAGGTACGTAGTTATATTATAAACATTCATATTTATTTTGTAAAAAGCTGTTATTTTCACATTACAAACAGACTCTTCAATTTTATTTATTTATATAAATAAAAATGGTAACTCAGCAATAACTTTTGCCCAATGATATATTATAGTTTGATGGGCAGTACACATAATTATTTATAAATAGATATGTGATGTGTCTGTCTAGTCATGATGGCCAAGCGGTTAAGGCGCCCGTCCCTTATACATGAGGTTGTGGGTTCGAATCCGGGCAAGTACCAATGTGACGTTTTCAATTCATATGTAGGTACTTTCTAAAGTTTATCTTAGACATTATTGACATCATTCCGTGCCTCGGAAAGCACGTTAAGCTGTTGGTCCCGGCTGTCATACGTGGATCTTTGACAGTCGTTACGAGTCGTCAGAAGCTTGAAAGTCTGACAACCAGTCTCACCTAGGGATAACGTATTACCCAGTTACTGGGTTGTGGAGGTCAGATAGGCAGTCGCTCCATGTAAAATACTGGTACTCAGCTGCATCCGGTTAGACTGGAAGCCAACCCCAACATAGTTGGGAAAAGGCTAGGCAGATGATGAATGTGTCTTTATGTCATGAAAAAAAGCTGTAAGTATTACGTAAGGACTGCTTTTACAATAATGATGATGCATGCATCTCTTGAGACAGTGGTCGAGTGTAGCGCGCCAGTGATAACCATAATTATACCGCTAAAAGGGTTCACGCCATAAATAAGATCATAGGAGTAAGATTTATTGTAAGTACCAAATGATGTAATACAAACTTTATTATTATTAATAACTAGCTTTTTAAGTGTTTTTTTTTAAGTGTCGTGATGGCCCAGTGGTTAACGCGCCCACCTCTCATGCATGAGGTTGTGTGTTCGAATCTGGGCAAGTACCAATGTGACTTTTTCAATTCATATGTACTTTCTTAAGTTTATCTTGGACATCACTGACATCGGTGAAGGAAAACATCGTGAGGAAACCTGGACTTGTAATTAATATAAGTCTGAAATCGCCAATCCGCTTTGAGCAAGCGTGGTGATCAATGCTCATGCCTTCTCTGTATGAGAAGAGGCCTTTGCCCTACAGTGGGACAGTAAAAGGGTGGTATTATTATTATTAACTAGCTTTTGCCCGCCCAGTGTCGGTTATCGCGCAGACGAGGTCGCGGAATAAAAAGTACCCTATCTTGGGGTTCAAACTTACCCCGTAACACAGATATACGTAAAAGACAGACAGACAGACAGACAGAGTTACTTTCGCATTTAGAATATCAAAGGTTAGGCAGAAATGTACCCATTAGTACACCCACATTTCGCCAGTTATGTCTAAGTCCCATGTAATAGGGGGCGAGCCTATTGCCATCAACTAGGCACAAATCCAGACTCAAAGGCTGCTACTGAGAAATTCTTGATGGAAAAACCCAATAATACTTTGCCCGACCTGGGAATCGAACCCAAGATCTCATGCTCAGCAGTCGCGCTTTGCGACTACTAGACCAACAAGGCAGTCTTTGAAGATAACAAAGATTAACGTAGTTCATAATGCTACAGTCAATTATTTTTTGTAAGTAGCCTCCTATACTTACAATTTTTTTTTTTAATTTTTTAAAAAACTTAGAAACACGCTTTTAGTAATTTTTTTCGTATCCCATTCAGCAAACCCTTTCATTTAATACCCATATCATGGGGGTGCATTTCAAATAGCCAATCCGTCATCTTGGATGTCCGCTA
Source organism: Hoplodrina blanda (assembly GCA_949316365.1). Taxonomy (NCBI): domain Eukaryota; kingdom Metazoa; phylum Arthropoda; class Insecta; order Lepidoptera; family Noctuidae; genus Hoplodrina; species Hoplodrina blanda. The sequence continues at coordinate 14,579,262 of OX438580.1, read as the reverse complement.
TGTTGGATTTAAGTCACGTGACAATTTTTTTTCCGATTCCTGACAGCAAACCCTTTCATTTGATACCCATATCATGGGGGTGGATTTCAAACAGTTAGTCCGCCATCTTGGGGAGGCCGCCATATTGGATTTGTAATGACGTTTCTTAGCTAGTCATGTATTGTCATCAGAACTTAGAGCGTGTGCAAAATTTCATCCTAATCGAAGACCGGGAAGTGGGTCAAATTGAGATTCCAATATTTTCTTACATACATAGTTACAAGTGAAGCTAAAAAAGTGTGTTAAAAAATAATAATAATTAATTTATATCCCTTAATTATTATCCCTTACCATATTACTCATTGTCCTTTGACATCATGTTGTCATTTCACCCACAACATTATGTCAATCACTTTTGTACATTGTGAAGACAAATTCTGTACATGACGCAAAACTAACTAGTTCTGCCGCTAACTGAATATTAATTACCTAGGAACAGTTTTAGTTTAAAACTACAAGTATCAAACTAACAAGCGTTACATGTACTTCAAGTTACGGTACTATTGTGCCCACGAAGTTTTGGCGAACTAATATAAGTAATAATTGTTGGTGATGCGTTGACAATACCACAGTTGCTTGATTCGGAGTTGTGACGTTGTATAAATTACTTATTAAAAGTTAGTTTGTGGTTAAGAGTAGATAATTTTGTGACAGTTTTTATTTCGTTTAATTTTTGGGAAAACTTACAGCTTCTCTTGTAAATGACGTTCAAAAGTGCCTTTTAATGGTCTAATTGAAATAAATGATTTGACTTTGACTTTGCTTGATACAAAAGAGTAACAATTTAAAGCCAATTGAAACTTTTTTTTTAATTTCGTTTTTTACCTTTTTAGTATTTATTTTTTCCATATTTAATGGTGTCACATATTGATATCTAGGACCAAAGTCAAATGAGCCCAAACTCGATGCGGTTGCGTCATTTTATTACCAAGTTCTTATGGCCACTTTCTAGCTTCATCATCAGACCCTGGTTAAGGCTGATTCCTATCTAGAACCGAAGTACACTCTCTACGACGGAAAAAATCGGACACCGGGAAGTGGACCAACTCGTAATATTTTTTTTGTTTGGTGACCTACACACATGACAGACACACAGAAATTAGAACAAGTGAAAGTAAATAAAAGCTTGTAAATAATCGGTTGTCTGTAAAGTCGGTTTACTGACGATAGTTGAACGTGACAACGTCATAAGAAAATACTGATAGAATGGTTTCATTTTTCAAAAGAAAACGAAAATGAAACGAAAACATGTAAATGTATTATTGTATAGCAGCTGTCCACGCGGACGCATCGCTCAAGTAGGAGAGAGACAGATGTCGAACGCTGCCGAACGCGGAGGCCGATTGTGCCTCTTTGTCGCTCGTTCCGCGCTCTCGCTTGCACTTCAAGCGCCTCAGAGGTAACGCCGAGAGCGAGGTAACGCCGCATGAGTCATGTTTTTTCGTGCGTGCAGCCGGCTCCATCGAATTATAAGACGTTGTCACGTCAAAAATTGTAAGTTATGTATTGTGAATATAACCAAATAAAAGTTTGCATTGTTAACCCAAAGACGTACGAGAGTTAGGTACGACCTTTCAATCACGAACAACATCATCTATAACAGTTTCTATCATGCCATGTTCGCAATAAACTTAGATAGCTTGTACACAAGTTAGTACAAGTTTGTCAAGTTTAAAATGACGTGTAATTCACACTCACACCGTCTCACGCTGCTCAGTGTGAGTTTGTGACTTAGTTTAATCTCACGCGCACAACTTTGAAACTCTGGGTCTCATGTTAATCTGTTCCGATTGTGAGCAATTTAATGGTAGTTTGTAGTTGTGAAATGGATACCTATGTACAGTAGGTACCCGGCGATAAATAATGCACATCGACCTTTATCGTATTTCGTATTTAATACAAAGAATAAAAAGAATTATCAAAAGAAGCAAATCATAATTGTTTTAACAGCTCCTAATAGATACCGGACTGTTTGTATTTCGTGAGGCAGAGAAAGAGACAATCGGCTAATTTCGGCTTTGTAGAGCGTTGCTCTACGAAGCCGAAATTAGCCGATTGTCTCTTTCCAAAGGTCGATGTGCAATATTTATCGCCGGGTACTGTAGTTGAGGATCTAATTATGTTTCTGCATTTTCGTAGTTTAGTATAATACTTAGTATGACTTATGGACTTCTGTAGTGATAGCGTGGTGTTAACTATATAGCTTATAGTCTATAGACTCCAAACTGACTATCAGCTACAAAAAAAAATTCAATACCTTTTTTTTAGATTAACGCGTTTAAATAAGAAAACTTTTTAGCTCTATTATATTAGTAGAGATTGTGGATGACATCATTGAAGAAAATCCTACCATTAAACTGCTGGCAACACTCTAAAGACTAAACGAATCCCACTATACCGTTTCATTTACCATGGCAGTGATAGAAATGTGTCTAAAATATTTTCAGTAATGTAAAATAAGAAACTAACGGCCAAATTCTTAGACGCAACTTAATTTTAAGTCACCTTAAAGTCTTATGCTATCTCTGTCACTTTAAAGTGTATTGTAGCGAGAAAGATATATTTAAGAAAGTCTGTACCGTTTGAGAATTCGGGGTTATGCAGTCTCGTCAGCAATCTTCATTCGCGCGCTATGTACAAACCGCCAACCGCGCTTGGCGATTTCAGACTTATATTTTAAAATCCCCACTAAATTTCAACTTCATTTTATATTTAAGCCACAAACTAAATAATAGTTTTTAAAATCCACAGCCCCAATAATTTCCTATTCGCTGGACCCTTCACAATTTAATTGAATTCTCGTCAGTTCCACAACTGTCAGTTGGGCTTGAAGCCGACATTTCCGTTATTCAATGCATTGTGACGTCACACAACATTCAGTCGGTGTTTATTCGGTTATTAAATGACGTTATATGCGTGCATCGATGTCAGAACCGTGTCGTAGGCTGTTAACATTAAAAATACTCACACTTGGAATGAGTTGTACACCCTATGTCGAACCTACTATTATTTTTTTTACGTACTAGGTATCTAAACTTTCACCAAGATGTCTTATACAAAATTATGCTTTGTGTAGGAATGCAGGAGCAGGTACGATTTTCTTATAATATAAAAACTAGCTTTTGCCAACAACTTGGTCCGCGTCAAAGTTGATTTCTCCATACAAACTTTGGACCCCCGTTTCATCCTCTTAGGGGGTGAATTTTGAAAAATCCTTTCTTAGCGGAAATCCTCACTTAGCGGACATCTACTATCTATAAACTACCTCCCTGCCAAATATCTTTGTACGTCAAACGGTTTTCGATATTTCGTGTTGAGTGACTGACCTTTGGTTTTATATAGGTATATTAAGATTAAGATTAATTTATGAGATAAACTGGAAGAATAAGGGAAAAATTCTACCAAAATGAACCAACCCACATCAAAGTTTCAAATTGATGTTTAAAATGTCACTACATTCGAAATAGAATTATTAAAATCATTTAAATTTTAAATCAAACTTGTATCATTGTTTCAGATCTAAAGTGAAAGGGCGTCGCCGCCCACCATGCCATCCCCGGACAATCGGAAACAAGGTAAGTGCACACTCACGTTTCACTGCGAACTTTCAACGCTCTGTTGAAACAAACAAGGAATATAAAACGTCTGTTTGTAAACCGATTCGGTATCTCGAAAGCATTATTTGAACGATTTTCAACTAAAGGCCCAGCCATACTGGAACTGGTAACTTGCGTTCGTGTTTGTGATCTCGAGCTCGGTCATATACTGCAGTAGTGTGGACGTAGTCAGATATAGTCGAAGTTTCCGTAGAAACCGACCATCTCTTAGCGAAAAGAAAGAGTTATGTCAATTTTAAGATGTAATTTAATTTATTTCTATGATGTAGGGTCGATGTTTCAATCGTTAGATAAGTTTTAACGGAGGTACAAATATGGCGGTTTGACAACTTTTGTATAGAAAGCAATGATGTCAAACTAAAATATTTATTATTCAGATAACAGTTAAAAATTTTCTATTGTAACGTTCACTTATTATTAAACCAAAGTAAGATAATATTTCATGCATAGAATAAAAGTCTTTCGGTTTGTAAAGGTCAAAAATTCAAAATTTATTTCCAAAAAAACCTACTTTAACTTTAAAAATTGATTTACCTTCAATGGTTCGGTCGAATTCGCTCTTAATATACACATCAAAAGTGTCTAGGGATCAACATCCCTAACAAATGTTAGGGATGTTGATCCCTAGACACTTTTGATGTGTGTAGATTCATCACCTTTATAATATGTATAACCAGCAATTATTATTATATTCCACATTATTATAAAACAATGGTCCCTAAATCAATCGAGTCTCGTCCCGCCTTTTCATTCAATACGTTAGGAATCCAACATGGCGGCAACATAGACAAAAGACGCGCGCTAATTGCTATTTGTACAACAGACAACAAATGGACGATAGTTATCTGTGAAAGGTGGTAATGTGTTTAATGATCAGACCTTTTTATTACTGTAATAGCTTTTTTATTACCTTACAATGTTTGTAGACGCTTATTTGATTGTGATAAAAGGGAGTTCCCTCAAAAAAGCGCGCCGAAAATGTTAGTCGATTAAAATTTAAGTGCCAATCGATTTGTTTATAGGTATATTACGTACATAATATAATGTTATCATTTTTTTTATCTATAACAGCAGTTATGACTTAAAATCTCATTCTATTTACTACTTTATCATTTATGATAATTATACTGTATTAATAACATAAACAAGATAGAATCGGTGAACTTCCGACCACCAATATTTTTTTTTTACTTGGCTAGTCTCAATCATTTTTTTTATTTGATCTGAATCTTTTATTTAATTTTGTCTTATAAAATTGTGTCTCGCCAAACTTGGCAGTTTGATGGCGACAAGCGCTCGTATAAATTCACACAAGATTATTTTATTTATTTATTTATTAAAGTACTTCAACAGCGTAAACATTATGCATTGAAATAGAAAAACAAAAACAAATAAACTATACATATTAAACTATATTTACATTACTTATCTTAGAATTAACATTTTAGATGCAAACTTAAAACGCAAAAATTATGAATAATTGAAATTGACCGCCGCACGCCGTGACCAAAATCGGTTTGGACAATATTATTAGGTATTTATTTACAATCTATACTAATATTATAAAGCTGCAGAGTTTGTTTGTTTGTTTGTTTGTTTGTTTGTTTGTTTGTTTGTTTGTTTGAACGCGCTAATCTCTGGAACTACTGGTCCGATTTGAAAAATTCTTTCAGTGTTAGATAGATTAGTTATCGAGGAAGGCTATAGGCTATATACCATCACGCTACGACCTACGGGAGCGGAGCAGTAACCAAAGACGCGGGTGTAACCGCGGCGGACAGCTAGTTAAGGATAAATGTACCGTTAGCAACAACACGAGTTCTTCCGAGAACGATACGGGTTGAACTACTATCAGTTTAATGACCTCACTCAGTTGTAAGAACCTGTATTATTATTAGTCAATTAATGGTTAATTAACAGGTTTATGATGTACAATTAATTGTTAGTTGTATTATTTTAATAGTGTTGGAGTAAAATAAGTCCCGTAAATTCATAAGTACCTACTATTATTTTATTAATGTATGCTGCGTTGCTTAAAGAATTGTTTAGGTCTTTTAAAATGAGTTAATCCACTATCTCTAAATAAATAATTTAATTACGTCATTTTAATCACAATAAATAAAGAATCTTATTATTATACCAAATGTCGATCTGGCTACAATTTTAAGTATGTCAACGGGTACAAATAATACAATACAAGCATATCAATTTAAATAAGTATGTAAAAATAAGAAAAAAAATTTTTTTGTCGAAAAGTCAATAGTAACTATTTTAATTTTAAATATTACTTATATCAAAAGTCACGAATAATAAACTAATATTTTATTTACAAATGTTGAGAATTGAATCTCCCTAACTCGCTCTTTGGTACCTTTCAAAAGATACTTTCATATGGAGAAGAATCTGTATACTTACAAATCTCAATCAAACTCTCTGTTGAGCGAGTTATTGAAATAGCTTGCATCGAGCTTGAGCAGTTCATTGTAATGAGCGTGTACAGGCCCCCATGTGCTTGCTATGATATTTTTGAAAAATATATGGAAGAAGTATTATTAAAGACTTGTAGCAGTAATAAAACAGTTGTAGTCTGTGGAGACTTTAACATTAATATACTAGAAAAATCAGCTACTGTAAATAAATTTTTAGCTTTATTTAAGTCATATAACTTGTACCACACATTCCTTGAGCCAACTAGAATAACTGCCACTAGTGCCACCTGCATTGACAATATTTTTACAAACTTAAGACCATCCAGCCGTTTAATTATAAACAAGTTGGACTCGGATCACTGTGGCCAGTTAGTTACTTTCCCTCAGAAAATAGTTGAAGCTCAAGGAAAGTTTGTGACTTTTATTCCTGTATACAAAAGTCGTTTAGGACAATTTAAAAGTAATTTAATGGAAAAGCTACCGAGTTTGCCTTATCACATCAACCCGGATAATGCATATAGTTTATTATTTAATCTTATCAATTGTGAATTCAAGAAAGTTTTCACCTCAAAAACATTACCTCTTTGTGACCGTGTTAAATTTAGTGACTGGGCAACACCGGGTATTTATAAAAGTAGGGAAAGGTTATATGAATTGTATAGTGAAAAATCATATAACCAAGACGAAACTTTTAAAGAATATGTTAAAAAATATTCTAAAACTTTTAAAAGAGCCTGTTCCTCAGCAAAAGCCATACACATAAAAAATAAAATAAAATTATCTGGTAACAAAATTAAAACAACTTGGAATATTATTAATTCAGAAACGGGAAGAACTACAGTACGCAACCGTGATTTCCATTTGAAAATCAACAATGTAGATTTTAAAGCGGACATGGACGTGGCAACAGAGTTTGAAAATTACTTCACTAATATTCCAATTTTAACAACCAGGACTCTGTCGTCGTCGTCCACTTCTGCTTTCTCTATACTAAAAGAATGTGTACCAGAATGCGACAAACTTTTTGAATTTATTGTTGTGACTGATAAAGATATTATTAATTCCTTTAGGGATCTAGATGTAAAAAAACTACCGACCTTTGGGGATTATCGGTACATATCATGTCTGAAATAATTGATGTTATTTCTCCTTTTTTAGCAATTGTTTTTAACTCTTGCATTGCATCTGGTGTATTTCCTGACCTGATGAAACTTAGTAAAGTAATTCCATTGTTCAAATCTGGTAGTACAACTGATCCTACGAATTTTCGGCCAATCTCCATATTACCCACATTGAGTAAAATCTTTGAAAAATTAATTTTGAATCAAATGTTAAGGCATTTTAATAAATATAATTTACTCCATCTGAGACAGTACGGTTTCACAAAGGGTCGTTCAACTACAGACGCGGGCGTGGAGTTACTGAAAAACATATTTGAGGCCTGGGAGGAATCGCGGGATGCTCTTGGCATTTTCTGCGACTTATCCAAGGCCTTTGATTGCGTACACCATAATACACTCATTAGGAAATTGCACCATTATGGTATAAGGAACAGAGCTCTCGACCTTCTGACTTCTTATCTGAACAACAGAATTCAGAGGGTTGATGTAAATGGCAAAATGTCTGCAGGATCTGCGGTCACCATGGGCGTTCCGCAGGGTTCAATTCTAGGACCTTTCCTGTTTTTGATTTATATTAATGACTTACCTTACCACGTAAGGGATAATCACAAGATTGTATTGTTCGCGGATGACACTTCACTAATTTTTAAAATCAAGCGACAGTTAGAAAATTTTGACGAAGTTAACAATGCACTCTGTAAAGTTGTCCATTGGTTTAATGTAAATAATCTTCTGTTAAACGAAAAAAAAACTAATCTCATTAAATTTTCAACGCCAAATGTCAGGCAGCTAAGCACCAATGTTCAGCTTAATGGAATAGAGTTGAATCCTGTTGAGTCAACGGTGTTTCTTGGAATTACCATTGACGCCAAATTACAATGGGGCCCGCACATAGAAAAATTGTCAGGCAGGCTCAGTTCGGCCGCCTATGCTGTTAAAAAGATTCGACAGATAACTGATGTGGATACAGCCAGAGTTGTTTATTTCAGTTATTTTCATAGTCTCATGTCGTATGGGATTCTTCTCTGGGGAACCTGTGCGGACATTAATACTATCTTTGTTCTACAAAAAAGAGCTGTTCGAGCCATTTACAACTTAGGTCCACGGGATTCCCTTCGAGAGAAATTCAAAGACATCAACATTCTGACTGTAGCCTCACAATACATATTTGAAAACCTTATGTATGTACACAAGAATATTTCAAATTTTAAGAAAGTGTCCGATGTTCATGGATTTAATACTAGAAATAAGCACAATCTTGTGGTACATCACACTCGTCTCCACAGAGTAGGCAACTCGTTCATGGGTCAATGTATACGTTTTTACAATAAACTTCCCATTGATGTTCGAAACTTACCGATTAAAAAATTTAAAAGTTGTATTAAAACCAAACTATACAAAAAGGGCTACTATAAAATTTCGGATTATTTAGATGATAAAAAAGCTTGGGATTGAACTGCTCGCTCTGCTAAGCCTTGTGATTATGCCCTTTGCAAATTACATTTTTCCTTTTGACACATCTTACGTAAACATGACATTTAGAGACTATTTTATTTTTTCTTTTTTTTTTTCTTCTCATCCGGATATACTTTGGAAAGTATATTTTTTTAATATATTATATTGTAAATATGTGGACTATGTGGGTTGTTGCATTTTTTCTGGGATTAGATTTCATGGTTGTCTGACAGTTTGAGTATTCGATGCGGCCTACCCAAACGTCCTTTCTGTGGTATTGTTCGTCGTGTCGTTGAGCTCCTTAAGTTCTGAGTCGAGCTTGACGATTTCTGACAAATGCGTGCACTGACTGGACAGGCCGACTCAAATTTGTGTGCCTCTCTCCTCAAGAGACCACCTCGGACATTAACCTACTTGGTTCGCATATGATTTGACCATTACAAGTAATTGTATGGACTTTAAAAGAGACTTTGACCTCTGAGTTTGTTTCGGTGTTTCTTCTCAGAGCAGTCGGCTAGGAAACACTGGACTCATCTAGTTACAAAAAAAAACAAATGTGACGTGTAAAAGTGTTATTTATAACCAATTTACTGAATAAATCATCATTTCATTTCATTTCATTTCAATTAAAAAATATCAAATAAACTGTATCATTACCAAGATAAAAGTTTATTATACGACAATAACAATTTTTTACGACTTCCCTGCCGCTGCGTGGTCGTTGCGTACCGGCGCGTTTTATTGGATAAACAGACAAACACCATAAATATCACAGTCACTGTGCCAATATTATTTTCGTACCGGTAGACCGATTTATGGTCGGGTGAAGTTAAGGGCTTGTTCAGATTGTGCGGGAGGTACCGGCTTAATTACAAATTAATTTAGCTGTCATTGCTTAATTGCTTAAAGGTTGCGGGAAACAGCTAGGATCGGTCATTGTGGCTATCTTTAGAGGAGGCCTATTTCCAACAGTGGACGTCGTTCTGCTGATATGATAATGATGATGATGTAGGTACAGTCAGCAACAAAAGTCGATTAACATTTATGATTTTTAAACCTTAATTATTAAGTAAAATATTTAAAGTAAAACGCAATGAATATAAAATTAAGATACAATAAACCCTTAGCTATTGCCTGAAAGCCAGTACATTATGTGTTTAGTGTCTGTTTATATGATATAAAAAAGTAACATTGTTAATCGACTTTTGTTGCTGACTGTACCTATTGATATATTACGTATCATTAAAAATAAAGTATTATTATAATACCACCCTATTATCGTTCCACTGCAGAGTAAAGCCTTTTTTTACTAAAAAGGCACGCGCATTGATCACCACGCTTGCTCAAGACGGTTTCACCTAGACCAATCAGTAAGGCAGGCATTAAGTCCGCCTTTGTGCTTTTTAACCGACTTCAAAAAACGAAGGAGGTTCTCAATTCGGCCGGTATTTTTTATTTTTTTTTATATATGTACACCGATTACTCCGAGGTTTCTAGTCCGATTAGTGTGATTCTGCCATTTGGTCCCATAAAAATTTCATCCAATTTGGTTTAGTGCTTTTTATTTTGTGAGCATTTTTCTAAATTAAATATATCGTGTGAGGTATTGTTTGAAAGGGCTTTTATTAAGGATTTCAAACATTAACACACAAGCACTAAAAAGTGAAAAATAAAAAGCTTTTTTACAAAAAAAGACAACCGCCTTCAAAAACTACAAAATAAAAAATAACTTTAGTTTGGAAGTCGGTGGCAATACCTACATAACAAAAAACAAAACCAAAGCCGCCGACTTCCAAACTAAAGTTATTTTTTATTTTGTAGTTTTTGAAGGCGGTTGTCTTTTTTTGTAAAAAAGCTTTTTTTGTAGCATAAAGATTAAATAAATAAATCAGTCTAAGTTTCTTTAACTCATAAAATACCTACATTTATGAATTGAAAAGTCACATTGGTACCTACTTGCCTATACGAAACCACAACCACATACAAGAGAGGCGGGCGCATCAACCACTGGGTAATTACGTTACCATAGGTACCTATCATTTGTAAAGAAAATGCCAATGAAAGCCCAAAAGCCCAAGCTTAAATACAAAAATACGATATTCCCGTCCTATGACGTCATACACACAAAAAACATAATCACCTTTCCGGCAACCCAAAAACGCCGAAATAAAAACAAAACACCACAGCATAAAAAATACAAAAAACCATTGTATTACACAATGGACATTGCCAGTCAGCACTCTGCCTTCTTCCTACTCTGTGTCCAACATTAATAGGAGTGGACGATCGCTCCGATAACAAAGTTAGTTGAGTACTGACGACGCTTGTTTAATGGCCACACACTGTTCGGAACTTGCTTACGTGTCACGCTGGGTTCCTAAGTGATAGGAGCGAATAGTTCGGGATATCGTTAATTAATTACGAAAGCATCGTTCCGCGTAAACGCTTGTAGAGACAAAAATATTTGTGACTTGCTTTTGTTTTGCCCGCCGCTTTGCCCACGGATTTAGCCCGTGTGGAAATTACCCTACGGGCAAGGTGCTATAACATAATAACTTAATAATATATCATAAAACATAAAAACATAATAAAATAACTTAATTTCAAAAAACATGACTGGCCAAATGTAGGTTAACTCTCTTTGGGTACACCTCTGCTTAACCCTTCTGGGATTACATTCGTGATGTTATGTTAAGTACTTACGTAATTCAAAATCTCGTTCAAGGTTTATAAAATGGGTTTCAAAATACCGATTTTCATAATTCCGAACTTTTAGTTTATTTGAATTATTGAAAATCGGAATGTCGTTTTTCGGACCGAGAACCCTTCGAGCATTTGATTCTTCGAACTTATGAAAATCGGAAATTCAACAAATCGCATTTAGGACTTTCGGTAAAATGAATTTCATGATTTTTAGTAATAGATATTATAATTCTTAGGAATTATGAAATTCGGACTTTTGAAAATCGGAATATCTAAATTCAGAATAAAATATACACATCAAAAGTGTCTAGGGATCAAGACGTATTTGGTAATAATAATATATTGATCCCTAGACACTTTTGATGTGTGTATTTCGGAGTATTTGGGTGTTATTCCCTTATAAAATATTATCTTTTCGGAATTTTATTATTGCACGTAAAACTGACCGGCAAGCTGAATGACAAAGCAAGCTATTTGTGATTTTTTTATTACTTTTCTAAGTTCAAAATTGTTGTTAATAAATAACAAAACGGACTTTTAAGTTAACGGAAAAAAATCGTTTCATTTTTGATTTGGTTAAAGTCAAAGTCAAAACCGTCTTATCCTATCTACATTTCATCGAGTTTTATTACTTATTGACCAAAATAAGACTAACACACTATTGTATGGAGTGCGCTGTCAAGAAACTCTTCTTCAAGGTTCTATACAACCCAAAATGAAACCACAGAACATCTTGACAAGCGACGAAATACGGTGCTAAAATTTAATTAAAGTAAATTAATAAAACGAAATTAAACATTTGCCTTTGAAGGCAGAGCGACCTTTATAAAGATAATTATTACTTACACCAAGATAAACTTGACACTATGTTATTTAAGTCGACAACTGAATATTATTCTGAAGCAATGTTTATGAAAGCACGTGTAAATTAAAGCGTTTATTCATTAATTAAGCACATAATATCATCACGCCACCCACATTTCGCTAGTTATGTTTAAGGCCCATGTAATAGGGGGCGAGCCTTCAAGCTGACACAAATCCTGACTCCGAAGCTGCTACTGTGTGAAATTCCTGATGGAAAAACCCAATAACACTTTACCCGACCTAAGAATCGAGCCCAAGACCTCAGCTCAGCAGTCGCGCCTTGCGACCACTCGACCATCGAAGCACCAACCCATTATTATCCCACTACAGGGCAAAGGCCTCTTCTTATACAGAGAAGACACGAGATTTGATCACCACGCTTGCTCAAGGCGGACGGTGATTTCAAACTTATATTTTTTTTTTATGGATTGGAAATCATCAAATCGCTTTTGCCGCTCCGGGCGAAGCGGAAAGCGTTTTCCTCCTAATGCCCTTTGCGTTCCAGGGCCACGGTAACTCTTTCGTATAAAAGTCCAAAGTTCGTATATTTATTTGGCAAATGCTTCTCTTTACAAATGTTTCGGATGATATTTAATCATTTATACATTTTTTTATTTCATATTTAGATCCTTTTAATATATAATTTATACATTTATACCTAAACATAAAACCTTAAAGTTAATGGAAAATATGTACAATTTATAAAAAAAAAGGCAGAAAGGAGACCTAAAGTTTGTATAGAAAAACTTAGTAGAGACTAGTAGGAAGTAAGGAGGAGTAAACTAAGTTACCCGAATTTAGCGCGAGCAAAGCCGCGGTCAACAACTGGTTAAGTACCTAGGTATACCTAGATATTCTCGAAACCAATTTATAATTGGAGTTTTGTTTTTATTATCCAAAGGAAAAACTTTCAAAGAAACTCGTAAGCTCATAAATAAAGATAAGTTTTCAAAGTCTTTCGCTTAATTGTTCTCTATTGTTTTGAAAGAAAGTTTTATCAAAACAATATTAAAAAAATTCTGAAGAAAAAATACATAGTATGTACAATTTATAAAAAAGAAAGAAGGAAGATTATAGATCATCAAAAAAATTAGTCCACGTCGCTGTCAATGGGGCAAGTTCCCAAAATGCTGACAGCATTGCCACGTTATAGGGCAATGCAATTACCTATCTTAAATACACTTTCTGAACCTATCTTAAATTAGATTCTAAACAAAAATAACATAAACCGCTCGCTCTGTGAAACAGAATTAATTACCAAATTAAGAAAACTAATTACTTAGCTAAACAATTTTCTTCACGAATATATGTGTCTGATGTTTTATTATTAAGCATGTAAGTACCTAAGTCAGGCTCTAGCCCTTTCATTGTTTGTCTTCGTAACTCGAAGCTGAATACGTAAATAATTAAAGAAATTAGATTACACTGGATTTACTAATTGCCAAGTGGGATTGCAAACATTTTTGACATTTACATAATATCATCATGCATGTAATCCTCGAAGGGTTAGAGGTGTACTCATTAGGTGTACTCATTAGTACACCCACATTTTGCCAGTTATGTTTCAAGTCCCATGTAATAGGGGGCGAGCCTTTTGCCATCAACCGGACACAAATCCAGACTCCGAAGCTGCTACTGAGAAATTCCTGATGAAAAAACCTTAAATTCATTTTATAGGTTAAATATAATTTGAAAATAGAAGAACACGTTCCACAGATTCACAATGCCTTGCTATAAAAACTTAATAGCAATATTTTATCATAAAGCCTCATCTGTCATAATATTTGGCGGCAATTTTGACAGCTTCAAAAAAAACACACATTATGCGACTTATGATTTATTGTACCTATTATGGGTATTATTATTTGTGGAATAAATAAGTCTTATAGTTTTTATATGGAAAAATTTACATGAATTCAAAATTTATTCGTAACTTAAGACTTACCTACTACTAGCTAGGTGTCAATGATTGGTGAAATTCGACCTTAATCTTTTAACAAAAAATAATAATAATACCAACATTATTACCTATTGTCCCACTGCATGGTAAAGGCTCTCTGTAATAAATGCTCGTGCCTTCTCTGTATGAGAAGAGGTTCTCATACTGAGAAGGCACGAGCATTTATCAGGACTGCCATTTGTCCGGGTTTCCCCGGATTTGTCCTAGTTTAGAGGGCGTCCGAAGGACGTCCGGAAAGGGGTTGTCAAAAAGTGTCCGGTTGAGACCTGGACACTTTTAGTGTCAGGGGAATCCCGATGAATTAAAGATAAGCGATAAATTAAAACAAATCTTAGTTAAAAGTCGATTTTGTCAAACATTGTTAAATTGCAACAAGCAAACAAGCTGTTTAAATGTCAAAAAAAAATGAAAATGTATATTCTGTCTTTATTTCTATTGTAAAAAAAAAACTGGGATGTCCGGTAAAAAAATTAATTTCACCAAAATGTCCGGGGTTGTTGAAGCTTTTGTCCGGCTTCGGCAATTAGGTGGTGGCAGCACTATACTATTAGCTGCTTCCTGCGATTTCGTACAAGTGGTTTTTTTCACCCGTGTTAACTTACGTCTTGGGTTACTACTCCGCTTCCGTAAGTTGAGGCGTGATGTTATAGAGCCTATACAATTCCTCATAAATCTACTTACCATATACAAAAAGATTTTTTCAAATCCGAGTAGTAGTAAATATCTCTTCAGCATTATTATATTAGCATAGATACAGAAACATAACTCGAAGTTTTACGATCGCCACTTATTCGTATATTTCCATCATCGCGTAGATAGGTATGTTTTTTAGTTAAAATATAGGGCACATATTGAAGGCTACTCACTCACTCGAAAACGATAAAACAACATTTGCGAGCTCCATTATTTGTGTTACGTCAACGGATTATAAATAACAAGTGAATATATTTGCATATACATTTTGTTCGGCGTGGACTACATAAATCTTATCCGTGTAATCTTGATGCATATCACTATGGCTCTTCTGAAACATCGATAATAGTGTTGGGGTGACGGTTTGTGTTTCCAATATTTTGTAGAATTGTTCAGTTTGTCTTTTTAATTATGATATATGGCTATTTTAAAAATACTGGCTTCTGCCCGCGACTTCTTCCGCATCAAAGTTGGTTTCTCCATACAAACTTTGGACCCCCGTTTCATCCCCTTAGGGGTGAAGTCTGGTTTCTTAGCGGAACTCACTCATCACTAATTATCTGAGTTCGATTGACGTATAACTATGAAATTTTTCAAGGACGTAGTTTAGGTATAGTAAGTAGACGTCCGCTAAGAAAGGATTTTCCAAAATTCAACCCCTAAGGGGAAGAAACGGGGGTCCAGAGATTGTATGGAGAAATCAACTTTGGCGTGGACGCAGTCGTCTGGTCTAGTATAAAATAGATATATTCTATCTTACATGACTTGTATAAACTCAGGCTACGGGAAAACACAATCCTATTACTAAGACGCCCTAAGTCCTACGTCTTTGCAACGTACCTTAGTACCTACGTTTAAGTGTTTGTGAAATCCCGCATTAAAGGGACTTCATGCTTCAAAGACATTGTAAAGCGGATCGTCCCGGGAATTGAACCATTTGCACAACACTAGCTCCGTTTAACCGTATAAAATATTCTGTCTACGTATTTACAGCATTGCAGTTATTTCTAAGGACAGTCTTGAGGCGAATAAGAGATAGTTTGTTTCTATTTTCAATATGATCTTGAAGTTGTGAATGCTTAGCTACGTTTTACTAAAAGAAAGAAAAAAAAAAGTGTTTATTCACGCGAAAAAGCACACTTTCCTATGAAGTGCTTAGCATGAAAACAATGCTTGTGTTATACATGCCCAAAATATTTTACAATAATCGAGCAATTGATAGGTGAGAGAGCTTGTTGCTACTAATAATAAAAAAGTTTAAGGGCGTCTCCGTACATGTTTTATTGTATGTAAAGTTAAATATTATACAGAGGACTCGCGAACGAAAACTTCCTTAAGTAATCTTTTCCGCACATAAAATAGTCTGGAATCTTTTCCGAATTTAGCTTGAGAGTTGATGGGGAATTGAAGAGATCGACAAGATTTTTTACATAGACCTTATTTTTTTTTAATTCTGTTAATAATAAATAATTAAAACGACTTTTCCTTCATCATCAAACAATCTCAAAACCATTTTGACGAGACGTTTGGCGCAGTGATTGAGCGAGTGACTGATGTACTACGTGTCACGGTTTCGATTTCCACACGGAACAATATAAATAAATATTTGTATGACCTACAGATAGTTCTAGATCTGGCTGTTTGTCGATATAAATTTAACTTTTTTCCTTAGGTAATCGTAACTTTGTTGTAATTGTAATAACCCCGAATTGTCAATAATCGATTTTATGACACCCTAGTACTTTTTCCTTAGGTAATCGTAACTTTGTTGTAATTGTAATAACCCCGAATTGTCAATAATCGATTTTATGACACCCTAAAAAATAAAAGATAAAAAGTATCCTATGTCCTTCTCCTGGTTCTTATCTACCTCCCTACCAATTTCCAGCCAAATCGGTTCAGCCGTTCTTGAGTTATAAATAGTGTAACTAACACGATTTTCTTTTATATATACACATCAAAAGTGTCTAGGGATCAATAATATATAGGGAATAATAATATATTGATCCCTAGACACTTTTGATGTGTGTATATATATAGATGTTTTGTAAACGCACGATACCTACTGAAGAAATTCCTGGTGTGTGGCAACGAAAGAAAATATTATAAATTATTATTGAGCATCGCGAACCGGGAACTAGACTACTTTCCCCACCCTATTATTGTTGAAGTGTGAATGGGGCGACACAGCTAACAAGAATAGCTGTCCGTCCCACGCCTCGTCGCTGGTTTGCATATGTATGAGCGATCGAAGTGCCAGAATCAGGGCACCTGATTGCTGATGAGCCTTGTGGATATTGGACCAGATTGTTGGTTTAGGTAAGAAACTATACGACGCCTTTGATGGGGTCGATTGACTTTATAATATTGATCGGTAAGGTCGCCTTAATCCTAAATACCTTTGAATCACTTTTACGATTGGTTCAAAAGCCACAGAATAAAATGTTCGGTAAGTAGTTCGGTAGCAGAGTATTTTAGTATTATTGTCATGTCGTGATGGCCCAGTGGTTAAGGCGCCGCCTCTCATGCATGAGGTTGTGGGTTCAAATCCGGGCAAGTACCAATATGACTTTTTCAATTCATATGTACTTTCTAAAGTTTATCTTGGACATCACTGACATCGGTGAAGGAAAACATCGTGAGGAAACCTGGACTTGTAATTAATATAAGTCTGGAATCGCCAATCTGCCTTGAGCAAGCGTGGTGATCAATGCTCATGCCTTCTCTGTATGAGAAGAAGCCTTTGCCCTGCAGTGGGACAGTAATAGGCTGGTATTATTATTATTATTAACTAGCGACCCGCCCCGGTTTAGCACAGGTGCATGTAGATACCTACTAACAATACGTATAAACCTTCCTCTATTGACATAAACCGCATTAAAGTCCGTTGCGTAGTTTCAAAGATTGAGGCGTAGACGGCAGGTGGCGACCTTGTTTTATATCATGTAAATATTGCTTCATTTTATATCAAACGCAAATTATTATAATAATACTTCCAAATTCAAACCAACATTAACACTTCAAAGAGATCTGTGAGAATTTTAATTAATAATTAATTAATGAATTTAATCAACTGAGACATGATAGGAAAATTTGTAAAAATACTCACAAAAGGTTGACGACTTTTTTCGACATGCAGTAGTTTCTTCTACCTTCAGAATTGTCTCCAGCAAACTAAACCCTATCTCAATGAAGATAATGACGATTTTTCTTTAATTTTCAGGTCACAACTGGTTGGAGACGATGGTGGAACTTCCCTCGGGCGTCGGCGAGGAGGAGGAACACCAGCACACGTGGACCACTGGCAATGTAAGTAATAATAATAAAAACTTGATTGACACAAAAAAACTCCACTTAAAAAATCTCCTACTAAACAAATCTACTAAATGAACAGTATTATTCTCAAAGTGAACTGTAATTCTTGTGTACGCATTTCATTTATTTCACGTTATTGTCTTGTTTATTTATTGTAACCCGGATGTTGTCCCGCAGCTAAATAAATGCTCGCTCGTCGGTATCATAAAATTGGTCGACATAAAGCTACTTAGGATTATTTAAGACTAGATTTACGTATTACATCTGAAAAATTGTCCATTAGCCTATAAAGAATATTATTGAGTGATTGAATGTGGACGAGACAAGAGGAGTACGTAAGGATCGTAGCAGGTGACATTCTGTGGCTTCTGCCTACACTCATGGGAAAAAGGCGTGAGTTTATGTATATTATATTTATTTATATTACTGTGGTTACAGGTCACCTCAAATTCAATTAAATTCCTTTTTTTTAAGGATGAGAAATCATCCAATGACTCTTTCTGCTCTGGGCGGAGCGTAAGGGAAGTATCAGACTTTTATTGACTAAAACGCATCCGTGTTCCTTCTAGTGCCCTTTGCGATCCAGGGCCACGGTAACTCTTTTGAACAAATTCCGCAACCCTGGCAGCAATTAAACTCCTTGCCTCACTCTTTCTGTTAGTTAATTCCCTTTATATCTCTCACCTCAGTCTATCCAAATATTTCAAGCTAACATTATGATAACGACTGGCTCAGGGATTCTTTTCAAGTAATTTTCACATACATTGTAGTAATATTACTCAAACCTTCATAAAATCAGATGGCAAAGACGTAAATATGAAACGGGTCGAGGTAACATATTGTCACATCCTTAAATGGAGTAACAGAGAATCCCAATGTGATAATTAAAATATTATTCACACATAACATCACGCCTGTAATTCTCAAAGGGTTGGGCAGAGGTGTACTCATTAGTAGGTACCTACACCCACATTTCGCCAGTTATGTTCAAGTCTCATGTAATAGGGGGCGAGCCTATTGCCATCAACCGGGCACAAATCCAGACTCCGAGGCTGCTACTGAGAAATTCCTGATGGAAAAACAATTGAAATACAATTTATTTTAAATTAAGTATTTTTGTTTAATTTACTTTCTGACATCGGTGAAGGAAAATAATAATAGTATAAGTCTGAACTGCTAATACGCCTTGAGAAGGCTCAAGCAAGTGATCAAAGCTCATGCCTTCTCTGTATGAGAAGAGACCTTTGATACTCAATGGTATGAGTAAGACTGGTTGTCTGACTTTTGGGATTCTGACTACCCGTAACAACTGTCAAAGATTTACGAATGACAACCGGGGCCTTTTTTTTAGGTTTTAAAAATCATCAAATGAGTCCTTCCGCCCTGGATGAGGCGGAAGGGACTGTCAGACTTTTACTGACTAAAAAACCACCCTGTTCCTTCTGTTGCCCTTTACGTTCCGGGGCCACGGTTTCCTGTTAAGACGTCCCGCAACCCCGGCAAACATTTGACCCTGTTAGGGCCCCGTCCCTGACAGCCGGGGCCTTACAGAAAATATACCAACCACTGGCCTATTAAGTCTGAAATCGCAATACACAGTAAGCAAGTGTGAACATCAATGCTCGTTCTGTATTGGACGTAAAGTTCACTTACGGGCAAAATGCTCATAACTTAGGATTTACGGCCACAGTAACAAAGTGGCTGGCCGGCAGTTAAATAGAGATGGGACACGCTTTTAGCCTGATAGCCTAGGCAGTATCGCACACATTTCATTTTGTTTAAGAATGCCAGATGCGTTTTCTGTGCGTTTAATAACAGCTTAGTAAGACTTCGCCAGCTGTGTTCGATTCGTATTAGATATGTGAGAACATTTTTCATAAAGATTTTCAACAAAATGAAAAAGAAAGGTTGTAGATTGGTGTTAATTTTTGAAAGAACTTATTGTTCTGGATCATTCCTAGGCACCTTCTGATTACGAAGATATTGTACCTACATCAAAATGCTCCCTTTCTTTTTATTGTGGGATGCACCTGTAACCATAATGTTTAGCGTTAAGTTTAAGTAAAGTGCAACCAAAAACTGTGATATTCCACAACAAGAAAAAATAAAAGTTATTTCCCAGCAATCATTTTCGCTTAGGCTCTAGACAGACGGACTGTATTTCAACTGCACTCCGACTGCCAAGTTGCAGTTTGAATGCAGCACGACTGCAATAAAACTGTCAATCAACTGCAATACACGTGACAGACCTTACGTGTGAATAAATAGATTTTATTTCTTTCGATCCTTATTTTTCGAAATGAACGAACCGATTTTAAAGAAACTTCCTACGCATAAGTAGGATACATAGATCTAACAAGGTACTATAATTAAAAAAATTAAAAAAACACGACTGCAAAAATTGCACATATTTTTGTACTTTGTTTACTCGTCAGTTTTTTTTACGACATTTTTTATTAACAGTGTCATATATTTTTTAAATCTACTTGTCAAATTCTAGACGATAAACATAGACACTACCAGATTCATAAAATAAATAAATTGAGGCTGGTATTTATTTACGTTTTAAAGTGACCACACCTGTTTTTTGTATTTTTAACTAGCCTATGTTAATCGGAACGATGCAGGGATTGTAACGACACCCCATACATCTAAATCGGTTCAGGCGTTTAAAAGTTATGGTGGAATAAAGAAACTCACATACATACATACATACATTAACCCTGAACACATAACACTCCTTTTTTTGGGGCAGTCGTGTAAAAAGTTATTAGAGAACATTTTCGTAAACGCTCGTAAGGCACAAAAACGTATAGTATAAGCACACTTATGTTAAGCACAACACACATCTTTTAATACGCCCCCTACGAACAACATTTACTGTCCATTTAAAGTGGAAGAGAGAAAAATAGTAACAGATTTGTCAGTTTATCTTCCAGAAATGTAAAATTTATTTGTTTACGCACATTTTCGGAGTACACAACACACCAAAGGGCAGGGCTGTGTAACAGCTTAGTTTCGTTTACTTCAGACGTTCGTACACACATCCTTGTCACTTTATTTGTAGATACATATTTAGAACCGACACTTCGCTTAGGGCTGACAAATTCTTCATTTGTTTTATTACGTAGTTCCATAACTTTTCTTGTTACAGTTGTTTTGTAAGATGTTAATATAGATAACACTTTGTTTTTCTTACAAAATTAAGCGAGGAGTTTTGTACTACTTACGGTTACTGTCAATATGCTCGAGTTTTCATTTGTTTATTGATAATGAACTTAAATTAAACAGTTTTAGAGTTGGAAGTTCCTTTATTGCGTGTAAGATTATAAATGCCGCGTGGAATTATATCTTGCAAGCAATTTAAAAAAAGGCAGTCACAGGGATTACCGACAGAAGTGAAAACGTAACGTAGAATTAGCATGTCGGTGACGCGGCCGCATTAGCATGTCGGTGACGTGAACCCATAAGTTTCGTCCCTACCAAAAATTGCTCAATGGGGCTAAAGAAGTTTTCTCTTCAAAAATTTAAAACTTACTTACTTTAATTACTTTACTTTTTTTTAGGTATACTTGATTAGCAAAGTCAAAGTCAAAACGTTTATTGCGAATTAAGTGTACAATGTTAAGTAGTGTTATGTTACACTTTTTTAGTACTTATGACTTAGAAGCTATTACAAGCCATTGCCGCATTGCCATCCAACGTGGCAATGCGGCCAGTCTTTTGGGTACATTTCCAGTGGACGGCGATGCGGATGAATTTTTTGATGCCATTTAGTTTTAGTTTCTCTTTTTTTTTTTTAATATTTTTGTTGTTAAGCTTGTAAATAATGTAAATATTAATTTGAAAAAATAAATAATGGACAGCCATTGCAATTATATTATCATTTGCCTGTCCCTATCATCCTAAATTAGCACTCTGCCCGCAACTTCGTTCCCACAGATTTTGTACTTTCCCTAAAAGTTGAACATCCCTTGTTTTTTTTTTAGGGTTTTAAAAATCGTAAATTGAATCCTTCACCCTGGGTGGGGCGGAAGGGACTGTCAGACTTTTACTGGCTAAAAAACCACCCTATTTCTTCTCTTCTTCTTCCTTCATCGTGACTCCGGCAAATTAAACATCCCTTAGAGAGCTCCTTTGAGAGCTTGTTAAAAAGAACTAATACCGATAAACTTTATTATTTACTTAGGTTCCCATTCGTGCCAAGTTTTAATTTGATTAAGCCCAAGAAATAAAAATCTTTATACAATTTAACTCTTCCCTTTTTACCCCTTTAGGGATGTATTTCGGTATCGTATTACCCAGTTACTGGGTTGTGGAGGTCAGATAGGCAGTCTCTCTATGTAAAATACTGGTTTCAACAGCATCCGGTTAGACTGGAAACCGACCCCAGCATAGTTGGGAAAAGACTAGGCAGATTCCAAAAAATCTTTATCAGTACTCGCCTTCATCATAAAAGGGAGCCGTGTGCAAAATTTCACGTTCCTAGGTCCAGTAGTTTCGGCTCTGAACTGATACGTTACTCAGTCAGGTTCTCCTTTTATAGATAGATCATAATGTGAAACCGTAAATAGCATCAATTTAACTTTAGCTATTTGAAGTAGAAAATCAATAGGCAGTTTATTTATAATATCTTATTAATAGAACATCATCCTAAACAAACATGGGTAACATTATTGGCCCAATTCTCAAACGCAACTCAATTTTAAGTCCCTTTTAATTCTTATGCTATTTCTGTCATTTATTTTGCCAGTGGCGCAATTTCATTAGTCGTTAACTCGTTCGGTATACAGCATACGGGGAGTCCTCGCATGCGAGATAACAACCAATGAAAGTTAGGCTTCGTTCACACGGCATTGTCCTGCACGTTTTCTTGTAATCGTTTTTTTACCGTATAGTCAACCGGGTGTTCATATGGTAAATTTTCATTCGTGTAAAAACGAATAGTCGCAGTGTCCACAAGGAGACAAAGCTATACCATATGCCACTGCGAACCGAATACGTCAAAGTTCATTCGATTTGCTTGACAAGTCCGTTGAGTATGCGTTTAAACGTATAAGCGGTAAACGTTTTTTTGCAGTACAATTGACGTGTGAATGGATCTATGTACGTTGTATGGTCACTATTTATACGTTAAGACGTATACTGCAAAAAAACGTGCAGGACAGTGCCGTGTGAACGAAGCCTTACAAGTCGATACGTGTTCGTTACACCGCAGGCTTGCTTTATACCGACCGTGATATCGACATGCGGGCCCTATCGACTAATGAAATTGCGCCATAATGAAAACGGTTCCCCGAATGCGGGCCCTGTGGCATGCGTTCCAGAAATCTCTTGCACCCCGAATGCGGGCCCTATCGACTTATGAAAACGGTTCCCCTAATGCGGGCCCTGTGGCATGCGTTCCAGAAATCTCTCGCACCCCGCATGCGGGCCGTATCGACTAATGAAATTGCGCCATAATGTTTAAGTCCCATGTAATAGGTGAAAGTTGGAAATTTAGAAGGTATATTTGTGTGAAATAGCAAAGCCGTGGCGGGTCGTTAGTCACATGTAAACCTTTTACAAAACTTTCCCTCGCCGGATCAAATTGACCGACACCAAAACTTTTAACAGAACAACACTATCCGCTTTTAAAGTAAATAAATATCGTACAAAACTATCGCAAAGTCATGCTTTTAAAACTATTTAAACAAACTTTGTTTGCAATCCCCAAGAGACAAATGAGCATCGAGACCCGACGGCGCCATTATTATTTATTTTGTGTCTTCAAACAACCGGCGAGACAGTTAGTTTTAATCTATTAAAGTTTTGTTATCCCGTAATGCATTGTGCATTTATGTATGTACAGATTTGTACATAAACATGTTAGAATTACGCAATATTTTAAATTGATTTGCTTCTAAGAAAGAAATAATAAAAATATGTATTTTGACATAGACCACGTGCATACAAAAATAATAATAAAAAGCTATTAAAAAAAATTGACCGAAATTGATACCTTCATGTTACGCATATATTCAAGGTCAAAGTTCCAACTATTCTGTATTTACATACATACATAAACTCACGCCTTTTTCCCATGGGGGCAGGCGGGAACCACAGAACGCCACCTGCTACGATCCTTACATACTCCTTTCGCCTCATCTACGTTCATACATCTCGTCATACAAGCACGCCGGTTACGAGTACTCCGCACCTGACCTTTCTGAAGAACCTCACCTATAAGGTCAGTGTAGGTCTTTCTAGGGCGACCCCTCCCTGCGTTCATTCTGTTTTTTTTTTACTAAAATAAGATTTAAATATTCTAACTAAACTTTAAACAGCCCCATGGCTCATCATGTACTGTTGGTTGCACCCCACAATGTCTTGCTTGAGTATTACATTGCACGCTACAGTGATTTTTCATACCAAAAATAAAAGTTGTTTCCCAGCAAATCATTTTTGCTCAATTTTACTTAATTTGATGGACATTACGTGATGTGTCTTTTTACACTCAGCATGATTTTATGATTAAGAACATGGTATTTTTCGAACCATACTAATAAATGTCTTATCTTACTGACTAATACGAAACTACTCATGTATTTACCGTTCAGAACCGTGGCCATTGCATACTAATTGGTAGAAAAACATGTTGTTAGCAAGGCGCTTAAGCCAAGCTGTCAACCAGATTAAGCTGTGACAAATCCAGGACCAGAATCTATCTATCCGGGACTAATTGGGATATGACCAAAGTGTGAAAAATGGTATTGTGTTATGGCATGTTTTAGCTTTTCCAGAAAACGAAGACTAAGAATATTGCTATTGAACAGTTTTTGAGGATGAAAACTAAATCTCTAATAACCGATTTGAAAATCAAAAGCGAAAGTCATAGTCAAGGAGTCTTACTTACAAGAAAAAAGAATTTCATTACATTCTCCCCTACAAAGAAGTCTCAGTCCAATCCGGAGTCAGTAGATTCTCAGTAGCAGCCTCGGTGTTTGGATTTGTGACCGGTTGATGGCAATAGGCTCGCCCCCTGGGGACAGGACGGGACTAAGACTTAAACATAACTGGCGAAATGTGGGTCTATACAGTGATGTAACTCAATGCACAGTTATGAAACTTTACTTATATGTACCTAAGGATAAACTGCCAGCCCTATTGTCGGCGGTCTGGCCTGGTTTGTTAAAGTAAAGGGTCAACAGACCGAGGGGCGTTCTATTTGCCGTTCGACTTAATAAGGGATCGCCCATACAGATGATCGACATTTTTTGTAGAACTTGTTTACTTACTAGAGTTTTACTTCTATATTATGTATGCCTGGTTGAAGAAGGTCGAATCTTTGAACCGATTTAGAGAATCACTGGAAATGAAATGTCCAATAGGTAGTAATTGGATATTTGGAAGCGCTAAAGGATTTGAAGGTTAAATGGACTGGTCCCAGCTAACGTCAATTAAATGGGATACACGCTGTACCTGTAGATGCATTTACTACTTTTATACATGCAAAACTGGATGGTAGTGTTGCCCAAAATGCAAGAACAAGACCAAGACCGCAAGACCAAGACCGATTTTGGGCAACACTAATGGATGGATATTTGTTCCTCAACCACGCCAGAACGGCCGAAAGGATCTGGATGAAATTTGGCTCAGAGATAGATTATAATCTGGAATAGCACATAGGCTACTTTTTATCCTGGAAAAATATACGGTCCCCGTGAAATAATTTAGAACTTTTATCTTAATTTAATACTTCATCTTAAAGTCAACGGCTAATAAAAACTTGAGTATCTCCGCTACAATAGACTCGTCTTTAAAAGCCACTTGTTAGGCTTCAAGTGGTCTCATCCAATTTTCCTTTATTAAGAGAATAAGGTCTTAACAAAATCATTTTAAGCCCTTATCATATTTTTCCAACAATTTCGGTTCGTCTTTTATGATTATAATTATCTGGATCTTTGCTTTATAGATCTTAAATACCTAATAAAATTAATCACGATTTGTAAGCATGGATTGATAAATGTTTGTTTGTTACTCCATTATGCTAAAACGTCTGCATAGAGTTAGCTGAAATTTAGCATACTACAAGCTAAGCACAAAACATTGTGGTTATGAGTGCAAGCAACGGTACAGAAGTTGTAAGGATTAGGAAGAAGAATGAAAGAAAAACTGTTTATTCATGCGAAAATGTCGCACATAATAGAACTAGTACACTAGCACATAATAGATTAGTTAGAACATCATCTACCTAGCTTTTTCCCAATTTTGTTGGAGTCGGCTTCCAGTCTAACTGGATGCAGCTGAACACCAGTATTTTTCCTTTTTTCCTGGAGCGACTGCATGCCTGACCTCCAGAACCCAGTAACTGGGTAATACGATACACCTTGTCAGACGGTCTGAAGTTTAGTTAAGTAGAACATTTAGTTAAAATCTAAATTCGTGTAAAAAAAAAGTTTCCCAGTTGTGGTCCAGAACAAAAAATTATCGTAATGATGGGAAGAAGAAATTGAAAAGAAAAATTTTCGACTTCATTAACGAATGCAGAGCGAAAAGTTTTCTACATAGAAAACTTAAAAATTGTCTTAAGACTTGAAAGTCTAAGAGAACAAACTTACAGCTAAAATTAGGTAAAAGATAAAAGAAACTATATGCTATAACTTACTTACCAATTACCTGAATCAAAAATCAGTTCAGTGAATCGTTGCAAAACTTGTTTTAAATAATCAACAAAGTTTAATCGCATTACTTAATTCCCGAAGATTAGGACCAGTAAAAGGATTCACGCTAACAAATCACTTTCCTTTAGTAGACAACAGAGGATTACTCACGTAATCAGAACTTCTGACTTATCAGAGCTTCACTGGGCATCAGTTATAATTGGTCTGTTTTTCCAAAACAACTGCGGATTAAGCATTCTAATTCTGATTGGAAGGTTGTTGACAGAGCAACGTGGGATTCGAAATAGGTCAAGTGTATTGGGACCGGTAAATAGCGTGTATGGGCAAAGATTATAGGTGTGTCGGGTTGGTCCTGAGGTACGCTATCGATTTCTTGCCAGAAAATTATCAATTATGACCGACCGACCCGATTAGGGTCGTGCCGAAGCTTATTAAGCCCAATTCTATAGACCCCTATACAAGTGGGCTTATAAACCTTCGGTACGACGATATCTTCGGTACGAGGTTTATCTTTTTTGACTCTGTTTAAAGTTTCTCAGGTCGGCTACGGTAAGCCGTGCCCAGATGGAAGTCTCTCGAATAGTTTGATGAAATTTTATACAGACTCCGCATCCAAGTCGGCATTAGCAAAGACAATCTCCAAAAGCGGGGTTTCGCAGATGGCGCCGACCTTCAGTGCCTATGCGGCGTCTCTTCACAGACCATGGCCCACCTTTTTTTCTTGCGCCGCATGCCCTATTACCTGTACACGTGAGCACCGGAATGGTTGGTCTTGTCCTAGCTGAATTCTCGGCCAAAGAAATACCTAATTTAACAAATGTTTATAAATAAATATCTTACGCTAAGAAGATCTTTTTTTAAACCACTACTAGCATAGTTAAAAATATCGTAACGAAAACTTAATCTACTGAAAGTGCCATCAATCAGCGGGCAGACGTGATCAATGTTAATACCTGTGAAACGTTTTTTAGACTACATAGAGTAAAAAAAAAGGAACGAACATATCAGAAGGTCTATGTGACGCATAGATATTCCTTTTTTTTCCATCATTAATTCTATGATCCGGGGTTGCGGGACGTCTTAACAGGATACCGTGGCCCCGGAACGTAAAGGGCTGCAGAAGGAACAGGGTGGTTTTTTAGTCAGTAAAAGTCTGACAGTCCCTTCTGCCAGGGCGGAAGGAGTCATTTGATGATTTTTACCAACTAAAAATATATATATATATATATTAATTCTATGATTTTATTTATCTCTGCAACTAAAGTCCTGCATCTAAATATATGTATAAAAGCAAAAGGTCACTTACTCACTCACGAAATATCGAAAACCGCTTGATTTATAAAGATGAAAGGCAGGGAGGTATTTTATAGTTAGTAGACGTCCGCTAAGAAAGGATTTTCTAAAATACGAAGAAACTTTGGAGAAACGTAGGAGTGAACTACGTCACCCCGAATTTAGCAAGCAAAAGCTAGTTAATTCTATAATTTATATCTGCAACTGAAGTCCTGCATTCTATATATAACTTTGGTTCATACAAGGCCACTGGTAGGTAGCGTTTGAATGATAAAATGAAGGTCAAATGAAAATAGTCCTTGTTTATCTTTGCAATAGACGCACAATTCTGTGCGTGACTTTTCCAAGAGTTATTGCTATGAGTAAATATTATATAGAAACTTAGGAACAGATTTAGTTAACGTCTAGATTTTCTTTAATAGGTCTAGCCTTCATCATATTTATTTCTATTTCGGCTTCAAAGACCTTGCAAATAATAATAACTAGGTATTACTTTAAGTTAGTCATCTGAGTGATTTATCTTATTTAATTTGGCTTTAATAATGTAATTTAAATTATTTTATTAAAATAATATAACATTTATTTGGTACGTTTAACATTTCATGAATTGTATATTATTATTATTATTCACATTTATTTATTTTAATACATATATAATTACATTTTTAAATATTACTATAAAACAATAAAAACATTTAAAAATATAAAAAATAGTATCCCACCGGCATCGGGAACAGGGTCCAAGCTACCGGTGGTCAGGGCTCCTGAGAAAGGAATCTCCTAACAATACGCGCCGTGTCCAGGAGTACCGCTTTCTGAATCAAGCCCTTGATCCAACCGCCCAACGAGAGCCTCCTAAGGTATTGGTCGAGGCTCTTGGCTATTATGCCATTGGCAGTCACGACTATCGGCACAATGATTGCTGTACTCACATCCCACATATCGACAACCTCGCGAGCTAAGTCAATGTACTTCATTTGTTTATCTTTCTCAGCCTTCACGAGGTTCTCGTCATGTGGGACCGTTATATCCACAATCACTGCGCGACGCTCTAATCGATCTATCACCACTATGTCAGGCTTATTGGCAACAATAGTCCTGTCAGTGATGATAGATCGATCCCAATACAACGTGATATTGCCATTTTCAAGAACTGGGTCGGGCACATACTTATAGTAGGGCACTTCTGATTCCACAAGACTATATTTAAGAGCAAGCTGCTGGTGAACAATCCTGGCTACTAGGTTATGTCTATGCAAATAGTCTCCGTTAGCCAGACGAGAACACCCAGATATAATGTGTCGGATTGATTCCCCGGGACGGTGGCATGCCCGACAAATGTCAACCGTACCGTCCTTCACAATATATCTCCGATAGTTGTTCGTCATCATAACTTCGTCCATAATTGCACAGACAAAACCTTCGGTTTCCCCAAAGAGGTCACCAAAGCGCAGCCAGGATACGGACGCCATAAAGTCTACATCGGGCCCATGTAGGGCCCGGTAGTAGCGCCCGTGAAGCTCCTTGCTCTTCCATACTTCCATGCGGTCATTAGTATCCAATACTATAGGTTTGCGCCAGTTCTCGTTCGCTAAGGAGAGCGGGGTAAGGCCCTTGTCCACTGAGACCACATCTCGGTGCATCCCCACGTCGGCTTTAAGGAAATATTCCCTGAGACTGCATATCTCACGGTTGTGCAGGGTCTTAGCATTTAAAAAGCCTCGACCTCCACACTTCCGCGGGACATACAGTCTCATTACCGATGACCGTGGGTGATGCATCCGATTTGCGGTCAACAATGTGCGGACCCTCCTATCCAGGGCATCAAGTTCCGTCTGAGTCCATTTGAGTATGCCGAAAGAGTACATCAAAACCGGCATGACCCAACCGTTGAAGGCGCGCACCTTGTTTCCGCCTGATAAAAGACTATTTAATACTTTATTCAGGCGGCCAAAGAAGCGCTCCTTCAACGATTGTTTCATATCGGCAGCATTGATGCCTAACGCTTCCGACATACCCAAATATTTGTAGGTTTCAGTTGAGGAAAGGGATCTAAGGTTTATGGAATCCGAGAGTTGGGTTCCGACAGATTCCACAATCTCTCCTCGCTTTACATGCATGACTGCACATTTGTCCACACCAAATTCCATCCTGATGGCACTACTGAAAGTTTCTGTTACCTTCAGTAGCTCCATCAGTCGAAAATTGTTGGGGGCAAAGAGTTTCAGATCATCCATGTAAAGAAGGTGAGATATAACCTGACCACCTCTTCTCAACTGATAGCCCAGCCCCGAACCCTCCAGCAGTGTGCTTAGGGGGTTCAAGGCTAAACAAAACCACAGTGGACTCAGACTATCACCCTGAAATATACCACGCTCGATCCTTATTGGTTCACCGTTCTCCCGGATCTGCCGGCATCCTGGATAGCGAAGGACCGTCCTCCATTGCCCCATACACGACTTCAAAAAGGTGCACAGAGTTGTATCCACTTTATACAACTCTAGCACCCTCATGAGCCATGTATGTGGCACCGAGTCATAGGCCTTCTTATAATCTATCCAACATGCCGACATATCCCTTCGAGAACGACGAACCTGCTGGTTAATGGCCATATCAATGAGGAGTAGCTCCTTAGTACCACGGGACCCGTTCCTACATCCATTCTGAGATACAGACATGATGGAATTGTCATTAATATGCGAGTTAATTTTAGCTCTCAAAATAGATGTAAGAACTTTATAGACCGTCGGTAAACAAGTGATCGGTCTATAATTCTTGGGTTCCGTAGTACTACCTGATTTATGGAGCAGGTGGGTTATTCCAGTTGTAAAAAATTGGGGCAGCGATCCAGACTCTAAGGCCGACTGGAACTGGGACGCCAAACGAACGTGCGATCTTTGGAACCATTTTATCCAAAAATTGTGCAGTCCGTCCGGCCCTGGAGATTTCCAGTTAGGCAACGGACGAACTGCACAAGCTACATCTTGGGGACTGATCGTAATTGCCCCCATTTGCGGTATTGGATCACACGCTCGCTCAACCTCCCGAGTCCAATCGCCCTCAGTGTGACTGACAGGCACCGACCAGATGCTTCGCCAGAACAAACTCATGGCATCATCATCCGGTAGGCGTGCATCAGTCACACTTTGGTCTGGTCGCTCCCAAGTTCTATAAACCCACCTCTCATCACTCTGGAATTTGCGATTCTGAGAGTATCGCTCTACTCGCCGCTTGTACCGACGAATACGATTTGCCCATGCACAGATCTTCTGCTTTAGGAAGTCGATACGCTCTGTGACGCAGGACAAATAATCTCGAGGACTGATATCAGTCCCCGAGAACGCCCGCCTCACAAAGCGCATCACTCTAGGGCGAGTATTGCCCTCCCTAAAGCAGATTAATTTGCCGATGAGTGCTCTAGCCCCATCGATACGACGCTCAATCCTGCACTGCCATGCTGGTACCGCTGGTTTTGGTCGTGTAGCTCCGTCACTATTGGGAAATTTGACGTGAGCTACACGACATGCCGCTATAGCTGCACAGTACAAGATTGAGTGGGTATCAACGAGGTCTACACTGCCGTCAAAACAGTTTGACAGCTGTGAATCTAGAGCACACACCAGCGCCTTATTTTTCTTGTGCATGGGCAAACGAGGCAATCGTGGTCTAAGCTCAGGCTGCATAGAACGATACTCCCGAAACGCATCCTCCAAAGCACTCCTCAATTGTTCGTTGCATTGGGAACTCACGGTAATAGCCCCGTCATCATCCTCTTCACCTACACGGTCGGGTCGCGGTGAACTACTGGGTAAATCCTGCGACTGTACCGCGACCGCAACCACTGGCGAAGCAAGCGTAACGCAGCTACTCCGTGATTCGAGGCGAAGTCGATCAAGCACAATGTCATCCAACATATGATTACGCTGGATGGCACGCACCTGATCCGATAGACGTTGTGCCGATACGTTGACAGCTGGCTCAAGCATCTGAAACAGAGAGAGCATCCGACCACGGTACGCAGTCAAGTTACTTCCCCCCTCTGTAGCCCCAAAGTATGCGCGCATGACGTTTTCATTGACTGACTGTGTCCATTTCATGCGCTGCACACTTCCACCGAGAGCGGGGACCCTATCAGAGGCCGGTGGGCCTCGGAGTCCCAAACAACCCGGCGGCCGGCGTCCTCCCCGCCGACGAACAGGTGGTGGCGTCGAAGGCGGAGAGAAATACTCGTCGCTCGAGCTCGACGCAACTGCCGAGGCCGGTGTCACAGCACTCACGGTGGGGCTGGATTCCGGCGGCGGCGAGGCGGAGCTGAGCGACGGGTCCGGAGGTGGTGGGCGTGCACGTAGCGTAGCTGATCTCGTAATCATTTATATCGTTATTTGATCGGTTATGTGTTTAATATTGTGTTTTCTTTTCAAGTTGACATTTGTCATGTCATTATTGTCACAGCACATTTTTGATTATTTAATTCTCTATTGCAATAGGTTTTACTTGATAATAAAATTTAACAAAATGAAAACTGCTGTATTTGAAATGATGTAGGATGTTCAAAAACTTAAATATAATATTATTAAAATTAAAAGATAGGAGATACGAAAAAATACGACTTTTGACGTTTAGAGTTGCCAGCTTTATTATTGTTATTATTATACGAATCTAAATTATAAAAAAGCTTTTTTACAATAAAAGACAACCGCCTTCAAAAACTACAAAATAAAAAAAATAACTTTAGTTTGACTCCCAAACTAAAGTTATTTTTTATTTTTCTGTTGTCTTTTTTTGTAAAAAAGCTTTTTATTTTTCACTTTTTAGTGCTTGTGTGTTATTGTTCAAGGATTTCAAGCACTAAAAAGTATTTATTGTAATCCGTAGTAAAGATAATTACATCATCCACATAGCAGTAATCAAAAAAATGCTCCCAAAATAAAAAGCACTAAACCAAATTGGATGATATTTTTATGGGGCCAAAGGGCAAGTATACTGCATCGAACAAAAAAAGAAAAACACTAATCGGACTAGAAACCTCGGAGAAATCGGTGTACATACATAAAAAAAAATACCGGCCGAATTGAGAACTCCTCCTTTTTTTGAAGTCGGTTAAAAAGCGAAAGGTCACTCATCACGAAATATCGAAAACGTACAAAGATGTTTGGTAGGGAGGTAGTTTCTAGTTACAATACGTCCGCTAAGAACGGATTTTTCAAAATTTACCCCTGAAACGGGCGTCCAAATTTTGCATAATGGAGAAATCAACTTTGACGCGGACGAAGTCGCGGGCAGAACCTAGTTATATTATATTGACGATATTATTAAAATTTGTACGTTATTGCTAGGAAGGTAAGAGTGGTTTTCCTATTGAAATCAAATAGGAAAACCTAACACATAAGCTTATATAAGTTTTTACCATGATCAAATATACGACTTAAATAAAATTTATTGAATTTTGATGATATCTGACCATCAAAAATCTAAATATCAAACACCTTCTGCAATAATAAATGATGATTTAATCTTTGACCGACATTTTTACAGTACGTCAAGTAGATTCCGCATTTTAATCACAACCTTCTAACTTCGTTTTGAATACACATCTAACTTCTAAAACAGCAAAATTATCATAAGAAATAACGATGTTTTTGTTGTTTGGAGGACACATAATATAAATAGACCGTATATATTTAAAATAATGGCAGTATGCAACAAGAATAATATAACCAGGATTTTGTAAAAACCTAATTGAAAAGAGTGCCGTGGAGTTTCTTGCTCGTTCTTCTCCCTAGGGGCCTACCTCCGTTTTGAAACGAGCAACTAGCTTCAACTTTCTGACTAACTGACCGACTCCTTGTCAATTCAAAAGTGCCTGTAAATGGTCTAATTGAAATAAATGTTTTGACTTTGAATTCATGTAGTGATTAAGGCCTCATGTATGAGGTCGTGGATTCGGAACCGGGCAAGTACCTACCTAAATGTTCGTGCCTTCTCTGTATGAGAAGAGGCCTTTGCCCTGCAGTAGGACACTAATAGACTGGTGTTATTAAGGTTGTGCTTGTTTGCGACATTCCCCCATGTCATATACTTTCGAAGGTACAGTAGCGGTCATAAGTGGAGTAGCAATCTACAAAGCAAATCGATTGACACTTTGCTTAAACTTACGACCTTTCGACGTTGTGTGCGAATTTTGAGGTGTACGTAGGTTCCATGTTATTACGTTCAAAAGTGCCTTATAATCGCCTTATTAAATAAATGATTAGACTTTGACTTTAACTTTGAATACATCACTTATACACACAGATGTAGGAATGGCCTGTACCCCGTGTTCACAGCAATTCAAACCTTAGCATGTTACTGCACTTATGACCGCTACTGTACCTCCTCGTATTTTAACTAATAACACATAGCTTCGTTCCAAAATACGTTTTGTTTGCACGACAGGGGAACGTTTATGGGGATTTAACCTTGACAGTTATGTTTTATATTGTTATTGATTTTCCAGTAAAAATATGCGATACTCTGTATGTTTGTGTGATTGGGTTTTTACATCAGGAATTTCTCAGTAGCAGCCTCGGAGTATGGATTTATTCCCGGTTCATTGGCAATAGGCTCGCCCCCTATTCCATGGGATATAAACATAACTGGCGAAATGTGGGTGTTCTAATGGATACACTTCTGCCTAACCCTTACTGGATTACAAGCGTGATGTTATGTTGTATGTTTGTTATTGATTGAGTTATGGCCAGAATATGAAGTAATATTACCTGGTTTTCGAATGCGTAATCTTTCTGATCAGTTTTTACCTTTGACAGTCGCTACGGGTCGTGAGAAGCCCGAAAGTCTGACAACCAGTCTTATCAAAGGGTACCGATTACCCAGTTACTGGGTAGTGCAGACCAGATAGGCAGTTGTTCCATGTTAATTACTGGTATTCAGCTAGACATCCGGTTAGACTGGAAGCCGACCTCAACATAGTTGGGAAAAGGCTAGGCAGATTGATTGAGTAGGTAGGTACATTTATTCCATAATCATGCGAATGTGAAGACTATGTACTTAAAATAAAAGTCATGTAAAGTACCTACTACAATTTTGTGTACCTAATTTCCCAACGAAACATTAATGGGACTCACATGAGTACTAATAGATGGTTATGACTTAAATAATTAGACATACTATACATACATAATATATTAATAGTGTACCTAATTAGATTAAAACCTGAAAACAGGTCATTGTACTTATTATTATGAAATATTTTACGATGGAACCAACCCTCATGTTGGCACTACATTAGCGGGCGAAGATTCGTTTCCGCGAAGGGTTAGGCAAAGGTGGTACCCATTACTACACCCACATTTCGCCAGTTATGCTTAAGTAATAGGGGGCGAGCCTATTGCCATAAACCGGACACAAGTCCAGACGCCGACGCTGCTACTGAGAAATTCCTGATGGAAAAACCCAATAACACTTTGCCCGACCTAGGAATCGAACCCAAAACCTCATGCTCAGCAGTCGCGCTTAACAACCACTAGACCAACGAGTCAGTCATCGCATTCATTCCCTTTCAGCATTTTCAGTATAATTAAGCCACATTTTCTACGAAGCATTTAAAGCTCTCTTAGGACCAACAAAAAAGCTATTTCTCTTTTTTCATTTAAACACACGGCTCTGTTACATTTCCGTCGAAGTATCTGACGTCATCCG
Source organism: Hoplodrina blanda (assembly GCA_949316365.1). Classification (NCBI taxonomy): domain Eukaryota; kingdom Metazoa; phylum Arthropoda; class Insecta; order Lepidoptera; family Noctuidae; genus Hoplodrina; species Hoplodrina blanda. Next base: position 14,543,412 of record OX438580.1, on the reverse strand, counting down.
GTGTGGGAAGACCCTTACTAACGTCGGTTAAATTGTCCAGTAAACTGAATTTATGTGCGCAGTACACAATCCTTTAAGGGTACCCCACAAATTGAGGCTTTTGGTCACGTTAAACATTGAAGTAAAAAGCTACAAATTGAAACTACGAACATATTTTTAGTAATTTTTTTTTTTGGTCCTTCGATTCATTTTGTTCTTTCTACCCGAGACTTCGTCTGCGTTGACTTCAGAAACGTCCTAAATTGTCCCACAGGAACACAGAAACGGGATAAAATATCCTATGTCTTAAGCTACTGTAATATCTACTTGTATAGTTTTTTCACGTTGTAAAAAAAAACGGAATAAAAATCCTGTGTTTAGCTAGATTAATATCTGTACGTATGCCTTTCAGCTAATTTTGTTCAGTGATTTTAACGCAAAAGAATAACAAACAGCCATCCATTCACACAAACAGTCGCGTTTGTAATAATAAGTAGTTGTAGGACAGTAGGATAAGCTGATAATTAATAAAAAAAAGAGCAAAAAAAAAAACCGAAATGTCATTATTTGGTTTTTCTAAAAAGTAGTTTCGATTATTCCAGTGCACGCCAAGTTTTTGGCAATAGTTCAAATACCTAGTTCTCCAATTTCCAAGTGAACTAGGTAATTCGAAACACATAAAACGAAAGGGAAAAGGGGCAGAATATCAACTTTTCCTGTTGGCAGAGTCAACCACTGCAAATGTATGTCAACTAGATAACAAAAGTGGCGTGATCCCTTGAGTTCTTCTAACTGAATCACAAGTGGAAAACTCCGTCTTTTTGAATCATTTTCACTGACCAGATGTGAATATGCATGCAGCGTCATAGGCTTGGGACCTGGTTATAGGTATCTACCACGCAAACACATTTTTTTAACGTGTTTGGTCCTACGTTACTTACAATGCGTTGCGATTGCTGACGCTCACGGTATAACTTACACCCACATACATTCATACACCCCCACAGACACATAACCTTCACATCCCATATTAGATACCGAATACTCACCTACCTATTTATTTCATCTGATATGACCACTAGTAGCGTCATGGTAGAAATTAACTCTAAATATATAGCAACACTTTCGTAAAAAGTTTGCCAGTAAAAAAAAACTGCAATTAAAACTACTAACAAAGTTGCATAATAAAATATCTAAGCGAAAGCGGAAACCTCTAACAGACGACCGAACTTTTATAAAAAGGAAGTTTTCCTACAAAAGCAAAGTTTTGCAGAAAAAAAGAAGTTCTGAAACTGAATTGCTTCTAAATGAACGCGCTTGCACATAATAATAGGGCAGGCCATAGTTTTGTGGATATAGATTTCACCCCACTTGGCTTGGCTGCCAAGTGGAGCATAAACTGTGAGCTCTTTGCCCAAGGTCAAGTTATTTAACTAGATATTGGCGACGACTTCATTCGTCAAGAAATCGTAGTTAATTTAACTGTTACAAATATGAAAGTTTGTGAAGATATTTATGTTACTCAATCACGCGTAAACCGTCGAACAGATTTGGATGCAAATATGCACATAGATAGATCATTTCTTGGATTAACACATTGGATACTATTTATCCTAGTAATGTGTTCCCTTGCGATAACAGTTCATCTTACGTTACGGAAAGTTACTTTTTATGCAGGCGAAGCCGCGAGCACTAAACTAGCTAACCATAAGACTTCCTCACGATGTTTTTCTTCACCGATGTCAGTGACATCCAAGATAAACTTAGAATGCATCATTGCCATAATTGAAAATTATGCGTAAAGTTTGGATACACCTCTGTTCTTTCAAGAAACCATACTTAATTCTAATTTCATACTTCATCTACAGTGGTCTAGACCAAACTTATTTTGTCTACTGCCCACTTTGAGAATAAATTATTTTCTAGCGCCCCCCGTTTTTTCACAGAATGATAGATGTAGATGATATTACAAATCGCTCACCAAGCCTCTACACAACGCCCCGATTTTTTTCTAGGTCTCTTACCGCCCCCCTTTAGGCCTGCAGCGCCCACAAGGGGGCGTTATCGCCCACTTTGGGAAAGGCTGGTCTAGACTGTGTTCTGTCTGTCCGTCGTCGTATAGTAGTTTTATATACTCATTTATATTTTGTGTCACAGCTGTAAAAGAGACTGTTTATAGTACGGCCGACGTATCTTGGCGGTCTGAAGATAGCTGTTTGGCTGCGCAATGGATCTTATAGAAACAAAATTATTTACTGCGCATCAATCGGCTAACTTCAGAGCGGCCAAGATACGTCGGCCGTATTGTAAATGGTTGTAAGTTGGAGTGCAAAGTTTCATGAGTTTTGCAAGTGGTTTGAAACTTATTTAAACTTCAGAAAATGTTGTTCACGTTTCTTAGATGAAACACTGCGTGCAAATGATCGTTTAATAACGCTTGTTTGATGACGTGCTTAGCGTAGAAGATAAGCGCTTAGTTTACTGGGTACTTAGTGCTCGCGGGATCAAATTCCGTGCGAATCAATTTTTAAACCCTTAAACAAAAATAATGAGGTGTTATTAGTTTGACTTGTCTAAGATGTGTGTGTCTGTCTGTGGCTTTGTAGCTCCCGAACGAATAATCCGATCGTGATTTTATTTTTTTTGTTTGAAAGGTGGATTTGTTGGGAGTGTTCTTAACTATGTTTGATGAAAATCGGTCCGAGATGTCCGCCGTCGCGGGTTTTTAAAATTTTAAATTAATTCTTTTGGACTAAAAAACATCACGCCTGTAATCCCCGAAGCTGAGGCAGAGGTGTACCCTTTAGTACACCCACATTTCGCCAGTTATGTTATAGTCAAATGTATAAGGGGGCGAGTCTATTACCACCAACCGGGCACAGATTCTTTACCAGACCTGGGAATCGAACCCAAGACCTCATGCTTTGCGACCAATAGACCGCATGAATAATATGGGGAAAGCCACTATATGGTTATAAAATTAGGTATTTTTCTTACGTCGATGTCTGGGAATTTAAACGTCAGTCAGGAAATTCCTCTTAGGGTAATTTGAGTTCAACGTAGCAAGAGGGCTGGCCTTTTCTTGGGCCAATAAAGGCAATGCCAACAGGCTCAATATTGGGCAAGAACCAATGTTACTTTTTCAATACAAATGTATTAAGTTGCTGACATCGGTGAAGGAAAACATGGTGAGGAAACCAGGACGTATAATTAGTAAAAGTCTGAAATCTTGTCTTAGTAAGAAATGCCTAAAAGATAAATATTTTAACACATTGCCATACCTTGGAAACAAACTTAGGATTCCATGCTCAGCAGCCGCACTTGTGACCGCAAGACCAACATCGGGGCAGTTAATATTTACCAAAAAAAACCATACGTGCAACAAATGCGAAAAAAGTGAGAATAAAGAATAGGTATAATTTAGAGTGCCTTTCCCAACCGTGTCTTCCAATTCATACAATTTCATAAACTCAATAATATCAAAACTTCTAAGGCGATTAACCCACGGCACCGTACGCCGCTCCGGCATGCGGTGATGCGGTTCTCACGTCGCACTAGCCTCTATGAAATCCGCTTGAACCTCGCACACGAGCACCGCACGACCGCGCGGTCGAGCGGTGTTCTCGTCACAACCGCATCACCGTGCGGACGTCCGCGCGGTCGTGCGGTGCTTCACACACGGGGCGCCGCATCACCGTGCGGATCATCGTGCAGGGTTCCCAATTTAGGGGGTAAATATATGTAATGGAATTTTTTTAAGGGCGTTATATGTTATTTGTTTATGACGATGTTCACAACATTCATACAAATTTTCAGCTTGTTGCGAATTTTTTACTCTTGAATATCTATTTTGACCGGAATAACAAGAAAAGAGTTGGTATCCAAGCGTGTATTCACAGTTGCTACGTATTGAGAGAAATGTAACGCACCCATAGCAGTTTGTTCTCTATTCCGCCACCTTCCGCGATGTCAATATTTGCGCACTGCATTAAAAAAATTCATTCACAAATCATTTTTCCCCAAACTTACGCCAAGAAATAATGTGTTCCCCAGAATTTACCCCGCAGTTTTAATTTTAAAAAAAAATTCCCCAAATTTTTTCCCCAAATTGGGGGAAAAAAAACCCCAACCTGGACACCCTGAAAACTGGTCAAAACCGGTAAAAAATAACTGGTTAAAACCAAAACTGGTCAGAATCGATCCGTGCGGTCATGCGGTCGAACCGCATCGCCGTGCGGACAACCGCATTGAAATCCGCTTCACCGCCACCGCATGCCGGAGCGGCGTACGGTGCCGTGGGTTAATCGCCTAATCATATTTATTCACAAAATAATTTATGTAATTCTCAAGGTTAACAAAAGAAGAACGTCCTTCGTAGAACTCTGAATACAAAGTATTTCAAATAAATCTACACAGTATTCAATATTTGTTTGTATAACTTTTTGAGTTACAGAAAATTTTACTTTAGTAATAGTTAAGGAGTATACCCACTCATATTAAAAGTTTTAAAGGATTTTACTAAGGCCTGGTTCACGTTATGTCGGACCGACTGTTTCATCGGACCGACAAACAACTCACAAGTCCACCCAAGTTAAGTACGTCTTGATTTCTGCTCTGCTCCTGTTGGTCGTAGCGCAGTGTTTGTATATAACCTTACATTACTTACATCACACCTTTACATCATAATATAACTTTATTATTTCATCTGCAACTGAAATCAAAACGTCTCGAAGGACCAGAATAAGTATTACGTAATTTTATTTACATTCCTTTTAAAGGTGAAAGTATAAAGACTTTCTTTCCCTCTTACGTACTCGCCGCTCGGGCTTCGTGGAGTTGTACCTTATATTTTTATAGACTCGTCGGAAGTCGGTTTTTTTTTTTACTTTTCCTTACTAGGAATTTCTCCTGTATATTGTGTGTGGTGTGTTTACAAATATATAAATAAGTCACTTGCTGACTCGACCACGCGTTGCTGTGGCTTGAAGTAGGCTGTAAGTAAAAATATTGAGGTCAATAATCGAGATAAAAACTATCCTATCTTTTAAGTTTGACCAAATTACACACAGTACCTAAGCCATATTTCATGAAAAATGGTTGAGTAGTTTCGGTGTTATTAAAATGAACACAAACAACAAAAATCAACTGTAGGCCATACAAATATTTTTCCGAGCGCAAACCGATATATCTTCAACAGGGGCAAGCTCCGGTGGTCAAGGCTCTTGAGAAAGGAATCTCCTAACAATACGCATCGCGTCTAGGAGTACCGTTACCTGTATTTGTTTTTTATTTCACTGCCCACCGAGAGCCTCCTTAGGCGATGGTCGAGGCTCTTAGTTATTATGCCAATGGCCGTCACGACTATCGGCACAATGATTGCTGTACTCACAACTCACATGTCGACAACCTCGCGAGCCAAGTCATCATCATCTTTCTGCCCTTGTCCCATGTTACTTGGGGTCGGCGCAACACGTTTTCCTCTTCCACTCTGTCCTGTCAGCCGTCATGCAATCACTGACTCCCCTTTCATTCATATCGTTCTTCATACAATCCATCCATCTTTTCATAAAAAGTATGGCAATTGATTGGTATTTTTTGTATTAATTGTAAAGTTTTCAGATTACATATCTGAAAACTGCGCTGATTAATATTTTTGAACACATTTGACATTATGGAATTAGTATGGCGTCGTTATTGAGAGTTGTGTTGGCCCGTTTTGGTAAAACGAAGCTTAATTTCCAACATAGCTGGCCCTGACCTCTTATTGTGCGGAAAGACAATGCTTTTCATATATCATTGTGTTTACGCACAACATATTTTTCCCGAAGCTTGTCTTATAATAACTTATTAATTATATTATTATGATGGTATGCCCACGCTAAGGCTTGAACATCTATATGTTATATAAATAACAAACTAAGATCATTTATTATTTTATCAAAATAGAAATAGAACAACAACAAATAATATAAGTATACAACACAGTATATTAAGGCGTACCTACACACGAGCGATATTATCACCAGGGGGCCTACCGCCATCTCTTAAAACAGTAATATTTTAATATTACTTCATTATATACTCTTGGCGCTGAGTCGAGCGTTGAAAATGTAACAGTGCGCAAGGCAAATTAATATTAAAATAATACTGTTTTAAGAGATTTTAAAACAAAAATACATTTACATCATACAAATATATTTTATATCGCCAAGGTCATAATATCGTTCCTATTTGGGGATGCCTTTACACTCCAGATTGGTATCTTCATAGCTTGTAGTAGGCACAGAGATTATCGCTAAGATAACAAAACTTTGAGAATATAACAATAAACAAAATACTGTTAGCTTACTAAACAAACGTTACTAACAACATGTTTGCACGTGTTTTGAGTTGTAGATCTTAGATGAATAATTCGTCTTTGGGGCGCTTCCGGCCTCGTGTAATTTGTATTAATTCTGTCAAAATGAAGCAACCCATGTTTCTTTTTTGCATTCTATTTATATATGCGACGACGAATCGTGCAGCCTAAATATTATTCCCATTATAACTTTTCTATTCAAAACTTGACAAAGTCAGCGAATACCACGTTCATCATTGTATCAAAAACAAACTTAATTAGCTCATAAACTTGACCGAACACACTGTCTATACCAGTTCAAGGTTGAATAGCTTTTTCGGTCACCCCTCGAGGGGGCGCAGGAGGCGCGGGGAGCGCGGGGGGGGGGCACGTAAGTGAATAACTCAGGCCTAAGTCCCGACAAAGCCTTTTATTAGTCTTAAGAGACAGTAGACTACTCAGTCGGGTTTAGGCTATTAGAGCATCCTTTTATGTAAATGTACCAGTCGGTGTCTGCCTCGTTGGTCTAGCGGTCACAAAGCGCGACTGTTGAGCACGAGGTCTTGGGTTCCACTCCCAGGTCGGGCAAAGTGTTATTGGATTTTTCCAACACTAATATATCTCAGTAGCAGCCTCGGAGTCTGGATTTGAGTCCGGTTGATGGCAATAGGCTCGCCCCCTTACATGTAACTGGCGAAATGTGGGTGCACTAATGAGTACACCTCTGTCTAACCCTACGGCGATTACAGGCGTAATGTTATGTTATGAATAGGTGAAGCCTAGCAATATACTAATATAATAAAAATAATATCTCTCTTCTTCTCGTGTATATTTTTGTCGTCATTGTTGATCACAAGGGGCGTGCTTCCTGCAATATTGGAAGGATCAGTACTTCCTCAGATCACGCCTATTGGACCGATACCATCTTCCGCATATTAAGCCATCTGTGTGAGATTGGTTCACTCCGATTAACATGGACTGTTTGGTACGAGTAAATAAGACGTTTAGTTTTGTACAATAATGGTGCCGATTCTCTTGGTCACATTGTTTGTCTAGCTAGAACAACGTGCAATGATGCTCCGCGCACAATGATGTTTCAAGCTAGCTAGCTTGAAACATCATTGTGCGGACACGATTATAGCGAGAAACGAGTTTCGCAATCACTTCAAGTTAAAGTGTTGCGTTAACAAGAAACCTATTTTTAACAATCTGTAAAAATAACTATGACTTGTTCTCGAAGAGTTTTTCAACGCGGTTTTGCAAATATTACTTTGTATATTTTGTACGATTTCTCATATCAGAGGGGCATAACACGAGTCTGTGGAATAAACGTGACATAAATTCTATAGAATTTATGTATCTATTTTTAAATTGAAAATACAAATACCCGTTACGCACGTAATACATATTTTAGAAAAACTAAATTAAACCTTTTAAGGTTGATTCAAGCCGCGTTCATACTTAACCTGCCCCGCGTGTCGCCACGCGTGTGAAGGCTACCGGTTTCATATATTTAGTATAGGACTGATCACATTAGTCTCGCCCCGCGTGGCGTGGAGCAACTGACTAAATAATAAAGAGTAAAACGCAGCTTGATCACACATATTGCAGTGAAGTCACAGTTCTAGCACAGTTCCGACACAGTACCGTCAGCCATCCAGATCCATCTAGATCTATTCAAACGTTCTAGCGTGACTTAAACATGATTGTTTCCATCCAAACTTTCGCTTTTAAAAATGTGGACTCAGCAATTATTGTTCCGATTGTCATGTCAGTAAATGGTTTAATTTCCCAAACTTTCGACTAACATCTCGAGAAACTATCGCTCAACAGCTGGGTCAAGAGTCAGATGCAGAAGGCGGTCGTCTTGGACACGGCACGCATAGTGAGGAGGTTCCTCTCTCTGGATCCCTAACCGCCGTTAGCTTGGGTTTTACCACCTCGTTGCGGGCGGAGTACCATTTTTGTACATTTTTTTAAATTATATTATTTGTATTTTTTTTTGTAGAAAAATGTGTTAAAAAATATGTTTAATAAAGAATATATAGCAAGATTATTGCTGTTGGTTATGTAAACAAAAATCTGAAGTGTTAAAAGATTCGTCGCTGACAGTACTTTGCATATTTGATTGGCAAATTCATATTATAATAGCGAAGCGTCGCCGGCCGACGCTTCAGTCCTTAGGGACGGAGAGAGAAATGGGAAAAAAGTCATCGTGATTTGAATTCATGTTTACAGAACTTTGAAAATCATTGAATCTGTTTATTAAGAGTGTTTGTATATTTTTATGATAAGAGCGTTTACGCCATTTCATACAAACTTTCAAGTCCTTTTTTTTACAAACAGACAGAGTTACTTTCGCATTTATAATATTAGTATGGATACATGACTCTGGCTTTCTTATACAACACGGTACTTCCAATCCGATTGGCAGTTCCAGAGATAAACAAACAAAAAAGACTCTTTAGCTTTTTTATTAGGACAGCTATCTCACTTCTCAACACACGGAACTGAGGAATTATTTTCACATATTACATACCATGTCACAAACATCTCCGCAAGCGTGATACCTCGAAAAAAAATATGGCTCATAAAAATTCCGTAGCACATTTTCATTTGGGACCAAAAGCTATAAAAATCGCAGTACGAATGGAACGTTGATAACAGCGTATCAGTCGGCTGAAAGATAAGCCTTCGACAACGCTAATGCGTTTATATATCGTAGCCATTAGCGCAAGCCTTTGAGGCCGTTGCGACATTGTTGTGACGGCTGGACACAGGCACTGAACGTGTAAGTTTATCTAAAATGATTTTTCATTTACGCAGCATACTTCCATTTTACATGAGCATATTGTTTGTAATTTTCCACTGCTTTGCCTAAAGCCTCATTTAGACGATGCAAGAAATATCGTGCGATTTGACGTACATTGCGGGACCGTGCGGTTGTCATGACAAAAGTGACTGATCATTGACGGAAATGTACCACAACTTGCACGATATTTCTCGCACCGTCTAAATCAGCCTTAATAAGGTGAAATATTTTTATTAAAATCGTACGTTCGACATTGGATTCGACGGCTGTAAGTGGTGTGACACTGCTCTTCTTTTAAGTAACAATAAAACTTTAAGCCTTTATCATATTTTGAACTTTAAATAACATAATATAACAAAACATCAAGCCTCTATTCCCGGAAGGGTTAGGCAGAGGTGTACCCATTAGTACACCCACATTTCTCCAGTTATGTTTAAGTCTCATGTAATAGGGATGAGTCTATTGCCATCAAAATAGCACTAATCTAGACTCCAAGGCTGCTACTGAGAATTTCTTGATGGAAAAACTCAATAACGCTTTGCTCGACCTGGGATTCGAACCCTAGACCAACGAGGCAGTAAAATATTGTTGTCTGTAAACCAAGTAGATATGTAGCTCGTTCCACCGTACGTGTGCGAAGTATAATAAAGTTACAATGTTCTGCAAAACGTGATAGTAAATTGAATTTTGTAAGAACACACACCGAAACATTCAGTTTAACAACAGCTGTTACCCGTTTCCCCCAATTTAGCTTTTCTTCGGCTCCAGCTGAGTCTGCAATTTTGCGGATTGAAGGACCAGATAAATTTATTTCCCCTGCGCCAAGTCAAGCGAAACAGTTATACAATATCTTGTAATTTATTTCATGTTTCATGTCTCTACATAGTATAAAACAAAGTCACTTCTCGCCGTTTGTACGCTTAGGTATTTTAAACTACGCAACGGATTTTAATTCGGTTTTTATTAATAGATACCTAGAGTAATTTTAAGAAGATTTTTACTCGTAGTTTAATATTGTTTAGTGTTCATTTGTCAAAACATTTGTTACATTGCACACGTGCAAAACCGGGGCGAGATACTAGTATTACTTATAACTTAGAAGATACTATATCAATTTGTGTATCAACTTACTATGTTAACCTACTTAATTCATTGATGGGATGACGAATTTCTGGTTTGAAGTGAACAGACCACTTTAATTAACATTGTCTTTACTGCATTGTTTTATCATGACATATTTATAAAACTTACCAGTTTAACAACAGGACTAAGTATAATATACCTTTATATATTTATATACCTTTTTTTTCTCACGTCCTCTGCCTGGAAAGTACGGGGGGTTATGTCGGACTCTTACCGACTAAAACCCCACGATTCCTCCTACTACCATGAATTGGGACCCCCATATACGCTTGACGCATAACCGCGCCCACGCCGGCCTAAATACACCTAGATCACGTAAAATCAAAAAAATAACGACGCACTTATATTGTTGCAGTGCCTCAGTTGTTTGGACCATGCAAGACCAGGTGACGTGGCTCAAACCCAAGCCCCTGAAGGGGAGAGGGTGCCAGGGGATGGCGCCAGCTGCTCTGCACCTGATGACCAGGTATACACATCTTCCTTTTATTCCATTTCTTCTCAGACAAAGGTAACATATAAAATCCCCTTGGTAACTATTCCCTCAATTGTCTTTAATCTTTATTAGATAAATTATTTTAGATTTTCTGCTGTTGATTTCTCGTCTAAATAATAGTATAAAAAGGTAAAATTATTTGTTTGTGAAAAGTTATCTTTGAAAGTAAGCAGTCGCAGTCAATTCTCGTAATTAAATACCTACGTTCAAAATCTAGTCTTAATCTCATCTTAGCAACAATCAAAATCAAAGCTTGTCAAAAATGTTGGTAAAAAAGAGGCATTTTTGACAGATTGAGAATTGAGACCAAGATTAGACTGCGAAGGTTCTCAAAAACCACTATAATAATAAAATTGCACCCTGATCCGATGACCAAAAATCTTTCACTAATAGAATGCTATACTAGTCCCTAGTGATATTTTTATGGTATTATTTGACTTCCACGCGGCCGAAGTCGCGGACAGAAGTATGTATTAAATAGCTAGATTAGTATAGAGTTTAGTGTTGTGACACACGGATTCAATAGCTATATCGTGTAAAAAAAAAAATATTTCACTTAACTATTATGTACAGTCAGCAACAAACGTCGATTAACAATGTTACTTTTTTAAATCATTTAAACAGACACTAAACACATAATGTACTGTCTTTCAGAATTTCAGGCAATAGCTAAGGGATTATTATACTGGGCGTTAGTGACAGGTTGGCAAAAACTGAAACTGTAGTTTCAGACCACGATTTGTGATTGGAAATCGTTGGAATTTTTCTCCGGAAAATTCTCAAAATTTTCGACCGATTTTTCACTTGATTCGTGATATATTGATATGTAAGTACCAAGTCCAGGCCTCTAAACATAAATTTAATGAAAAAAACAATAAAAACTTAACTCGGCAATGTAAACACAACAAAAATAATTCTAGGTACCTACATTTAAGCTATGTAGGTTTAGGCACAAATAACACGCGCCGCCAGGCGTCGCCACATCGGTGCGATGTCCTCTGCTAGAGCTGTACCGAACGAAACTTTAAACAGTTTTTAAAGTTTCGTTCGGTTTTCTTTTAATTTTGAGAATTTTCCGGAGAAAAATTCCAACGATTTTCAATCACAAATCGTGGTCTGAAACTACAGTTTCAGTTTTTGCCAACCTGTCACTAACGCCCAGTATACACATCAAAAGTGTCTAGGGAGCAAGATGTATTTGGTAATAATAATATATTGATCCCTAGACACTTTTGATGTGTGTATCTTAATTTTATATTCATTGCGATTTACTTTTAATATTGTAGTTAATAATTAGGGTTAAAAACTCATAAATGTTAGTCGACTTTTGTTGCTGACTGTACATTTTCAATAAATATCATTGCATAATAAGTCAATTGGGTAGTTGACACTATTAACCAATAATTCCAAAACGTAACTTTAAAAAGAAACACTTTACTTTAGTGCTGAAAACCCGATAAATTTTCAATTTACTGTAAAATTAGATTTTTTGCGGATTTGAAATCAATAAATAGTTAGACAATTGAGTCCGATATTATCATACAAAATCTATGAAAAAATCGCGTTTTGACAGGTCTTAAAAAGTACGTCAATTGATGATGGTGTCACCTAGCCTATTACAGTACCCGGCGATAAATATTGCACATCGACCTTTGGAAAGAGACAATCGGCTAATTTCGTAGAGCGTTATCTCTGTCGCACGAAATACAAACAGTCCGGTATCTATTAGGAGCTATTAAAACAATTATGATTTGCTTCTTTTGATTATTCTTTGTATAAAATACGAAATACGATAAAGGTCGATGTGCAATATTTATCGCCGGGTAATGTACTTGTTTTCGAACACCTACTAATGCTTTATGTTTATAATATGAATATCAAAGGCTTCACTTACATTATAATAATATATTAAATTCATTACATAAGCCGGCGAAAACCTATTATTCGCGTTCGTCACTCTATCAAATACCAACGTAGGTAGGTCCGATACCTAATATGATAGATCTGGCGTACATGAGTTTGGGACATACCGAGTTATGTACAGTTAACAAAAGAGATAGGTATGCAGGGTCGTCTTTAGTTGAAGTTTTTTTAGAAACCGATGGATACCTTCAATTGAAACTTAACTTAATTTAATGAACTGTTTATTATCTACTTTTTAAATTAAATTACATCTGAAAACATTCCTCGGTTTTTAAGAAAACTTCAACTATATCTGACGACCCTGCATACAAGGGTTCTCAGATATAGTGTAAGTTAAAACTCAGCCAGCTCACGTGCCCCACTAGTGTTGTGAAAGAAAGAAAAGATGAAAGTCTTTTATTCACGTGAAAGTGACGCACATACAAAATAATTACTTTATTGTAATAAATACTAATGTAAACAATATTTGACAGCGCCGTATCAGCGATGACGGAGAATCCCATCGCAGTATTAATCCATTTCAAGAAGGTCCAGGTGAGTTTAGTTTGTATTACGTAAATATTCCTTACACGTCATCATCTGCCTAGCCTTTTTCCTAATTATAATAATAATGGATATCCTTGGATGCACCTGCATAGTGCATACAGGGATAATCGTCGGTTGGTGTCTCATTACATATAAAAGTACAGTCAGCAACAAAAGTCAATTAACATGTATGATTTTTAAATCCTAATTATTATGTACAATATTAAAAGTAAAACGCAATGAATATAAAATTAAGATATAATTAACCCTTAGCTATTACCTGAAATTCTGAAAGACAGTACCTTATGTGTTTAGTGTCTGTTTAAATTATATAAAAAAGTAACATTGTTAATCGACTTTTGTTGCTGACTGTACCTAAGGGGCTTCTGCGAGTTGGCTTTGGCCTCTAGTACGCCAAAGGCCCGGGACCCCAGGGTCGTGATAAAATAAATTAAGTGAAAATATAATAATTATGTCGGGGTCGGCTTCCAGTCTAACCGAATGCAGCAGAATACCAGTGTTTTACAAGGAGCGACTGTTTATATGACCTACGCAACCCAGTCACTGGGTAATACGATACCCCTTGGTAAGACTGGTTGTCAGATTTTCGGGCTTCTGACTATCCGTAACGACTGTCAAAAAATTACATAATTATGACAGGTGGAACCAACTTTTATTGCTTTCCAAGGCGCGGGAGTACTTATAAGTTTTTAATTAAATTTAAATTTAAATTCTTAATTAATTAATATTTAAATTAATTTAAAAGTAACAAGTGTCTTTTTAAAATAAAACATTTTAAATATGCAATTACTTTCTTGAAACTCTTAATTTGGATGCAATAATACTTTAGTTTTACTGTAAATCTAAATTGGATTAAAGTTAAAGCAGAGAACTAAAATTATAATATTGTATACCCATAACAACGACAGGAGCTAACTCCAAGTTCCAAGTTCACAATAATTATGTTACGAAACTTTACTGGACCCAAACCACAATTGTGTGAGACTAATCGAATTCGAACTGTGGACAAAACTAATAATAATTATCCCTCTATAAACATAGTTATCCGTAGCAATCTACGCTATGCGTCTACGAGACAGCTACGGCGTAGCACTGCTACGAAACTTGCAGACTACGCTGCGCTGGTGAAAGTGAATTTGTTAAAAAGCACCAAATTTCCCACCAAATAACTTAGTTTCAAAATGATATTACGTCAATCAAAATTAGAAAGACGGAAATTGATGTACCACAAGCCAATGTAGGGCTCTTGAAGTATGTGTATACAAAACTTTGAGTTTAATTACTTATTGGCTAAACAAGCTACTATAATTAAAAAAATTAAAAACACGACTGCAAAAATTACACATATTTGTACTTTGTTTACTCGTCAGTTTTTTTACGACGTTTTTCATTTACAGTGTTATATATTTTTTAAATCTACTTGTCAAATTCTAGACGATAAACATAGACACGACCAGATTCATTAAAAAAATAAATTGACGTTGGTATTATTTTACGTTTTAAAGTGACCACACCGATTTCTTTTTATTTTTTACTAGCCTATGTTACTCGGAACGATGCAAGGATTGTAACGATACCCCATACATCTAAATCGGTTCAGGCGTTCAAAAGTTATGATGGAATAAAGAAACTCACATACATACATACATACATACATACATACATACATTAACCCTGAACACATAACACTCCTTTTTTTGGGGCAGTCGTGTAACACTCCTTTTTTTGGGGCAGTCGTGTAACACTCCTTTTTTTGGGGCAGTCGTGTAAATATGTTAAGTCTCTGTTACATAGATAGCGCTGTCATGACAGTTTCCTTGATAATTATTTATTTAGATATTCAGGCTTATCTTGCACATTTAATATGTTTTTTTTTTAATGAAAACTGAATGTGACTTATTACCAAGGGTGCGTTAGGCGATTAACACCGCCGCGGTTGGCGGTGAAGCGGATCTCATGTCGCATTGGCCTCTAAGAAATCCTTTGATGCCTAACACAATGCCGCCCGACCGTCGGGCGGTGCGCGGTTCCGTGTGTTAATCGCCTTAGCTATGATTGGTTGTTGCGGGACGTCTTAACAGGATACCGTGGCCCCGGAACGTAAAGGGCAACAGAAGGAACAGGGTGGTTTTTTAGTCAGTAAAAGTCTGACAGTCCCTTCCGCCCCACCCAGGGCGGAAGGAGTCATTTGATGATTTTTACCACCATAAAAAAAAAGCTATGATTGGTTGACTGAATTATAAACGACCTTAATAATTTGTCACTTTAACTTTGTGTTGATTTTCGTTTAAAAATCGGAGATAAGTACGTTATATGATAAATGGAGAAACGACTTTTGAACAGTAATAGGTAGACACCTAATATTCTCACGGAGTATGTGTTACTATTGGTGCTATAATAATGAGACCTAGATTTTCCTGATTCGCCCTCAATTTTAGACACAACATGACAGTTTTCTTATGTTTACAGTGGAAACAGAAGGCATGCTCAGGGCACCCCGATACTACAGAGGCATATACTGTCCATCCATCACAAATAGTTTTAAGGTGAGTAGCACACCAATATTTACTTACACTATTCACTGATGATTTGAAAATTACATATTGTTTAGAGAAATAATATGTCATTTTCAAATTGTCACTGTTTTATGGAAAATAAATAGACAGACACACTTCAGGGACCTAATGTAGGTCACCTAGTTTTTATTTACCGATATCTTAGAAGATATTTCCTTGTGGAGGTATTTTGAAAATCGGTCTGAAATTGTTAGAAAATTTCTTTGACATGACAAGATATAATATTGATGGCGCAGTGGCTGAATGATTGGCTTTATGGTACGTGTCTCGAGTTCGAATCCCGCCCTGAACGAATATTTTATGACCTACAGATGGTTGTTCCGAGTCTGTTGTTGTCGTTGTTTGTCTTATAAGTTTGTAAATGCGCCTTCTATACAGGAGAAAATCTAAGTGTGAAACAGCAAGCGATCTTTAAAAAAAAACTTTATTGACGACCACTAAGTTAATACATTCTTTGCTTCGAAATAGACACAAATGTTAAACAATCACCCAGAACCCTATGTACCCCATGTGATAAGGAAATAGTTAAAATGTGTTTTTTTTCTTGTTACAGAATAAAGCAGTAGAGTTATCATACCAAAGATATTCACGGAGGCAGCGACAGAAGTCACTCATCATGGTCAACGTTGTTGATTTAGCACTTAAGGTTCGTTATTGACATTTGAATTAGTCATCATGTCGTGTCTTAAGAAGAAATTATCTTTAAACATTATCCGGTTTGTGGTCCTTTGGTACAAATAACCAAAATGCACGTAGATGAGAATAATGCTAAGATTAATAAATGATTTTTACCACGTGCTTTGGCTTAGCCGTCTCTATCTTGCACTTGTAGTTTGACAGTTGTGCGACAGTGGCAGAAAATAGCTGAAGGTGACAAAAGCACGTGCTAATAGTTGGGGAGGCCAGGAAGGGATTTTTGGATTTACTCGAGCGCGGCAGATTAATATAAGGGGGGATACCTTGCTCCCTGTTAAGTACCTCCACCAAATATAAGCCTTGTAAATAGAGCCGCGCGGCTAGGACAGCCGATCAGATTAGTAAAAAAAAATCGATCGTTGGATTTACTCGAGCGCGTCAAATTAAATAATCAAAAAAGTGTTGTACTAGCAGCTGCTAAGAACTATGTAGTTTTCACTCTGCGATTCTCTTAATTGGCCAATAATCTCTCTCTTAATTATTTCTCTTATATTTATTAGTTGTACTTATTACATTAGGCACATAATTGAAAAAAAAATATATTAAAAAAATTAAAACCGTCAGGTTAAGGGAACTCCTCCACATAATTGTCAGATTATGGGTCAGCACGATAAGGACATCAAGCTGAACCCTCTGTATAAAAATCTGACACGCTCGAGTATGCCAAGGTCATGATTTTTTTTTACATTTTTGAAAATCTCTACACGCTCCCCCCACCAGTGAAAGTGCATACATCTCATAACCTTTTTTTCTTTTTAGCATCTAATCTTCACAATCCAAAAGGTCCCCACCACGCTCGAGTAAATCCACATTTAGCATCTTGGCCTCCCCAACTATAAGTACCTAACATTTAATCATCACGGCAATAATGACCAAAGGACAAAAAATGTTTTTTTTTGCTTTCATTTTACTTGCATATCCTAAAATCTTTGTTTAAATATCAGTTTTTTTAAACGTTTTGTCTTTTCCAAATTTCAGATATGTCTAGCAATAATTTATACGGTCACAAATTTAGGCGGTAAGTAAATGGATTACTTTTAGTGTTTTATTGTAATTTACTAAAAGTATAATTAATTTTAATAAGACTATGTTTCATTTACTACATTAATCATAGTCAAAAGTTTGTTATAAGGGTCGAGGTATTAAAGGAACTGAGTAATACCTAAATAGAGATATGGAAAATAAAATTATTATTTTTTTTAGAAATCTAATGCGAAACATTGCGCGCTATAGTGAACAGTGTTTTTTTACACCGAAAATAAAAGTCGTTTCCCAGCAATAATTTTTGTTCAAAATTCAAATCAAATCAAATATTTTATTGGAACTAAAAACAAAATTATTCAGTTTGCAGTATGCGTAACTTCTATGTGAGTTCTATGTGTCTTTCTTCTATTGTTTTACACCTCGTCTAAGTAACACTCATGTCTATATATATTCTCCAGTAGCATCACCAGGCCCATATCAAATCGCATGGACAGTAGCCTTCGCCTGGTTGAACGTAGGAGTATGCCTGCTGGGCTGGTGGCGATGCTTTGCCAACAATTACCTTCACTGGGCTGCAGCTGCAACGTGGATACTACTCATCGCTCAAGGTATAAAACTAATCACCGTCAAGGGTTAGGTCTTTTGATGGACTCAAAGGACCAAAAATTGGTGACTTTATAACTGATTCTGATAATTCTGATGATTCTGATTAGAATAATAGCAGGCCCCGAGCTCAAAAATATTTTTTATGAGATCTTAATATTAATCAAAGCACTCTTTAGTTTAATAATAAATTAAGTAATTAGCTAAGTACTTATGTGATAAGTATCTCAAACAGTTGTTATAATACTATGATTAAATGGATTCGAAAAATCTCTTGACATCAGGTTATACAAATGAAGAGCTAAAAAACTCATCTCCATTTTAATCCAAAAGTTTTCCATCTCCTCAGGTCTAAGCGGGCAAGGTATCGGCTTTCAAGACTCCGAGAACCAAGTATGGTATATGCTGTTCATAGTATTCGTGCCATACGCGATGTTGCCACTCTCTCTGATCTGGTGTATCATCATTGGTCTACTCTCTTTCCTGGCACATATCCTGGCTACAGCCTTAGTCATAAAAGAACGAATGGAGGAAGCTAAGAAGGCTGTCAACTGTAATATAAATGTAAGTTTACTTCTATTCCATTTTATTTTTACTTTCCATTAGTTTTGAATGTGACAGACCTTTCTGCCTGGGTCTGCATTTATCATTATGCTGTCTCTTTTTGACGCACAAAAACGTCTTATACTAGAGTGAGAAAGTCGCTGCCTGGAAGAGACTCGCTGAGATTGCTTACGAACCCAGACAGATACAGGACATTGATGCACCGGCAAGCGCAGCGTAGGACGTCCACCCACAAGGTGGACAGACGATCTGATAAAGACCGCGGGATCGCGCTGGATGCAAGCCGCTTCCATCCGGTCCTATTGAAAATTTGTAGGGGAGGCCTATGTTCAGCAGTGGACGTCCTACGGCTGATATGATGATGATGATGATTGATGAAGGAAAACATCGTGAAGAACCTGAACTTTTAATTAATATTAGTTTGAAATCGACCCTCCTTATCGCTAATGTCTTCTCTATGGGCCTTTGCTCTGCAGTGGGACAATAATAGACTCATACAATATTATTCTAAGTAGTCAATACAAATCTTGGGACAGAATGATTAAGTATTAAATTGATCTTAATTCCTGGTTGCATTTCAATTAATGATTATTTCGTTATTGCAGTTTTCTGATATGTGTGTGAGTTGTTCAGAATACTAAATGTTTATTAAATCTTAGGCTCTTTTTGTTTTTTAGTGCTTTACGATGTTTAAAATTTTAACGTAGCTTATTTTAGCAATTTTTTATTAAATAGCTTCCCATAAATACCTTTTGCTGTTTATGTCACCCTTTCATCTCCGCACACATTAGAGAAATCTTAGGTCTAGTTGCACCACAAATCACGAAATATTTGATGCTAAGCGTCATTGCATCCTTATCAAATTATTTGAAGTAGACAGGGACAGGATTATCCTATTTTTTTAGACCTTGCTCCACACTAGGAATTTGTCCTCTATCGTGGGTGCGTTTACAAACATAAAAAGTTACATAGACGAACAACCAGACCCGGAACAACCTGTAGGCAATACAAATATTTGTTCCGTGGTAAATCAAACCGCGCAGCAGCCAATCGCCCAGCCACTGCGCCAACCGTATCGTCTGCGATAACGGTTTTAAATACTTCCGTGGTGCAAGTAGGCTTTAATTTCTTCCTTAGATTTTCGTTAAACACATTTTTTCTTACCAGGTAAGCTAATAAATGCTTTTTTACAGTCATACACGTGCAGCCTGCGTCTACTTATTGGTAACGCGTTACTGTATATAGCGGTAAACTTTGCGGGAATGTATGCCAAGTCTTTGGCAGACTGGGGGCAGAGAAAGGCCTTTCTGGAGACTAGAAGGTCGATGGTCACTCGTGAGAAGACGAAGAGGGAGAGTGATAGACAATGGAAGCTTTTTCAAAGTGGTGAATATTATTATTCCCTTTTTATATCTTGGATTTTTTTAGACTGAAAAGTAAACGTTTGACGGTTTCTAAAATCGTTAGAAACGACATACTTGTATTATTCATATTTAGTATTTCGCCAAAAACAGGGCCGTATTTTTTAAAACAGACAACTCTTAATCTTTCAATAGAGAAAACTTTTAATTTACCTATTTTTTTAACAAGTTTTTTACTTTGATTATCGCTAAGATGAGATTACGATATGAATTACTGGAATTGGTCTAATTCTACTAATTAAAAACCTCAAAACTTAGTCGCAATCTCATCTTAGCGACAATCAATGTCAAAAATGTTCAGAGATTGAGACTGAGATTAGATTGCGATTGTTCCTAAACGTTAATAGAATTGCCTCCTTGATGTTAGTTTATTGGTAGCTTAGTTATTATTATTTGTTTGTGTTACAGTAATACCAGACTTTTTGGCGAAACAGATCTATGGTCACGTGAACAAAGTAAAGGGGGAGTTTCAAGAACAGCAGTTCAACAATCTCTACATCCAACAGCATCATGATGTCTCAATTCTGTATGCTGACATCAAGGGGTTTACTGGTAAACGAATAAGGATCAATTTTCATTGAAAGCTCATTTCAAGAAATCAAATCTTACCGAAATTGACGTTTTTTTAGAACTATCAAGCAAATGCAGTGCGCAGGAGTTGGTGAAGCTGCTCAATGAATTGTTTGCCCGTTTCGACAGGTTGGCATCGGTGAGGCGTTTTTCTTATCACTGTTTTGTTTCATTGTTAAAAAAAGCTTTGTCTATGTGGGAAAGTCAGAATCATTCTGTATATATTCATATTTTTAATAAAAAGAATAGTAAGTATATTATTCTCTTTATTCAAGTATCCATGACTATAAATACATAAGTTAATAAAGCCAACCCAGATGGGAGAATGTGTTGGGGGTTTAGGTTGCTAATGATCCGCCGCCTTGTTAGTTAAATCTGGTAGGAAATGTGTTTCTCTTTTCTGAACATTTAATTTTTCATTAGGAAAACCACTGTCTCCGCATCAAGTTGCTTGGTGACTGCTATTTTTGCGTGAGTGGTCTACCGGAGAGGCGTGAGGACCACGCCCATTGCTGCGTTAACATGGGACTGCATATGATACGAGCCATCCGTGACGTGCGATATAATGCGCAGGTCTGTCATATGCTTATATTTAAAAAGAAGACAATACTTTTGATTTTAAATAAACGAATATACTTGACGTAGAGCCAGACATTACGGAATAAGTAAAAAAAAACTGCAAATAGGTAATAATAATGTTTCCATAAAAATTTCACGCTATGACAGTTTTAGCAAAACATGTATGTACCATATTGATATTTTTCGAAATACCTGTTTTTACCATGTTTGTTGCAAATAAATATTGTTCATATTAAAATAACAATACAATATTTTTTTTCTCTATACTTAGACTCAGGGACAAACTCAACCGAATTTGGTCCTTTGAGTCACAAAATACTTTAGAGACTTACCCTTGTTGTTTTATCTCCAGGTGGACCTAGACATGCGCATCGGTATCCACAGCGGTAAAGTGTTGTGTGGTGTACTGG
This sequence comes from Hoplodrina blanda, assembly GCA_949316365.1. Taxonomy (NCBI): domain Eukaryota; kingdom Metazoa; phylum Arthropoda; class Insecta; order Lepidoptera; family Noctuidae; genus Hoplodrina; species Hoplodrina blanda. The sequence continues at coordinate 14,521,776 of OX438580.1, read as the reverse complement.
GGCTGCTGAAATGGCAGTTTGACTTGTGGTCACACGATGTTACCCTCGCTAATCGCATGGAGAGTGGGGGACTACCTGGGTAAGTATTTATTAGTCAGTATATGTACTTAACTGCCTTGTGGTCGCAGAGCGAAATTGCTGAGCATGAGGTTTTGAGTTTGATTCCCAGGTCTAACAAAGTGTTATTGGGTTTTTCCATCAGGAATTTCTCAGTAGCAACCTCTGAGTCTGGATTTGCGCCCAATTGATGGCAATAGGCTCGCCCCCAATTACATGGGACTTAAACATAACTGGCGAAATGTGGGTGTACAAATGGGTACACCTCTGCTTAACCCTTCGGGGATTACAGGCGTGATGTTATGTATATTGTAGTATACGGCTGTGTCATGTCTTTTTGTACCTTGTTTATTCGGGATGTCTTTTCCAGTCGCGTGCACATATCTTCTTCCACATTGGAGTGTCTGAACGGCGCGTTTGAGGTGGAGCCTGGAGATGGTGGCACCCGGGACCCTTACCTACGGGAACACAACCCTATTACGTATCTTATCAAAAGCACTGAGCAGCCGCGGCGGACGAGGCATAGATCTAGGACCAGGTGGGCTAGACAACATTAAAATAGATAAAATTCTTATATTCATTATATTTAATTTATTTTATGAGTAAGGGAAGGCGGGGCATGATGGGGTATCTAAGGAAAATACCAAAAATACAGTATAATCATTGCGTTTATTATGCTTATTTATTTATGGCACAATGCCTTATTAATCTAACTACAATTTGGCATAGTCTTTGGGAGATGAAATTATAGCATTTTTTTAAATAAATGATTTGATAGGAACTTTCGAAAAACCATCTTGCCCCTTACCATGGGGTAAGATGGGGTAATGAAAATGGGGCAAGATGGGGTAAGCTAATTATTATCACAATAAATACAAATATGAATTTCTTCGGTGTTTTCATCATCCACACCAGCACAACCATTGTGAGCCCAACGTCCACAAAGCTGGCAGCCTACCCAACCTTCGGATGATTACCGTATACCCAATACCCCGTCTTACCCCAAAGGCTGATTTACAAAAAAATAATTTCTCAAAAAATAAATACTTAACTGAACTTTTGTCTAACCATACCACAACAAAGTAAGCAACACTAACAACCATATACGAGAGAAGACATAAATTGGGTAGTCTTATTTACCTTACAGTAAAGGCGTTTTTAACTGCGTAAAATTAGATCGACGAGACACTCAACGTGATTTTCGTTTGTAAACAAAAAACGAGTGCACTCCCACTCACTGTTTCTGTCGCGGTGACGGTTGATCGAGTATGGCTTCCTATTGGCTTATTGCTTTCTGTTCGCAAGAGTCTAGTTTCTTGTATGTGTGCGTGACCCCGTCTTACCTCGCGTCCCCATCATGCCCCGCCTTCCCCTATAATAAAAGCTTGTAAAAATAGTGTTCCGTCTGCAGCGAAGTGATGATGACCCAAGCTGGCGATGGTTAGGTATCTCCTCACAATGCGTGGGGTATCGAAGAAGATCGCCTTCTGCATCTAGCTATTGGCTCAATTGTTGAGCTATATTTTCTCTAGGTGTCTTTTTTACAGATATTTTTACAGAGATCATTAAAATTCTATATCCTTTAGAAATCACTAGCGATCCGCCCCAGCTTGACACGGGTGCAATTTAGGTACCGTTCTATCACACAAAGCTTGAGCTCAACAAAAAACAGCATTATCAATGAAGCCGTTTTCAAGTCTCGTTCTCAAGATCTTTCATACATGCGTCAATTGATTTCAATTATATAGAAATGTAACTACTGTCTTTGTATGCCAACAGTGTACCGCAAGCGCCACAAACGAACTGGGAAGCTACACCACGTCGGCCTAGCAGTACTATTGAGGATGAGATGACAGCTGACTGGACGCCAGAGATGCCCTTCCAAAATGTAAGACAAGTATGTAACATCATCGAAATTAAGTACCTACAAAACTGTGGTGGCGGTGCAAAAAGGAAAAAATGCGCTATCCTTCTACAAATAAAGCCCCGTATGCATTGAAACAATAGAAAAGAATGGAATAGAATAGAATACTGCAACATGTTTTGCAACTTTGTATCGTAACATAACTTCAAAAATCTGAAATTGAGAATTAAACACCATTAAAAAAATTCCAAGATATATCTTTTTTTATGGAAACTCTAGGTATATTTTAGCTCTAAAAAACTGATTAATTTTTAGCTAACTGTAGATGTTTAGTTCTTTTGAAATCAATAAATTAACTATTTATTGATTTCAAAATAACTAAACAATCAATATTCAACAATAAGTCAATTGAGTGGCAAAAAGTGACGTCACAGTTTACTACTGTCATACAACGTCAATGGGGGAATCGCGTTTTGACAGCTCATAAAACAGTAGGTTTGTTAATTGATTCGCGTTATCAAGTACTCAATTATTAGAAATCCATACCAATATTAAAAAAGCAAATGTGAGTTTGTTTATTACGCTTTCACGACTAAACTACTGAACCAATTTTAATAAAATTTGCTACAGACTAAGCTTGAACTCCATGGCCTTTATAAATAAGCTACTTTTTAGCCACGACTTCGTCTACATAACGTGGATAAAAAAGTCGCGATCAAAAGATAGTTTAATCATCAACGGCTGACTAGAAAAGTGTAAAAAATAAAGGCAAAATAAAATTATTTCTTTTTTTATTTCAGTACTATTCAAGCGGCGCTGCCAGCGTAGCGCGCGCGCTTCGCGTCAACTGCGACGATTCTAAACAAGATCCGGAAATTGACGACGTGCCGCCATTATCCGATGTTGAGGTGAGATATAAAGGGAATATAAACTAAGCAACACCCAATGGCGTTAATAAAAATGATTGCTTTCGATTTACGAAAGGAAATTAATAATTGAATAAGCTTTAAGATTTTGTATTGCGCCAATAATTTAAAATCCAGACTTATATACGGTGTAAGTGTATGTAAGTATGATTCATAAATGATTTTCATCGGGTATATAAAAAAAAAAGATCTTTCGTACATTTTGAGCGTGTAGGTACGCATTTTTTTTTTTTTTTTTCTTTGCTTTCTACATCCTAGTTTTTAAACCGCGAATTCATGTGGCCAAAGTCGCGGGCAAAAATTTGTAATTTATCTAAACCAAAAAAAAAACAGACAAATAAAAGTTCTTTTTGCTATGCTTCAGAAACATTTTTTTTTTAAATTCATGACTTAATTTCAGGATTACGACATAATAAACCACTCGATCGAGGTGAAATCTAATCGCCGTATGCGCGTGAGCAACATGCACGGTTGGTCGCTGAAGTTCCGTCGACCCTCGTTAGAGGAGAGGTTTGGAGAGCTTGATGAGAGGACCTTCAAGTCCAACGTCATGTCCTGCTTGGTGCTGTGGCTGTTCATTGTAGCCGTGCAGTGTTTGGTTCATTACAAGTGAGATATTTTCAGGTTTATTTTTAATTGGGTAAGCGAAATTTCTGATGGAAAACCCAATAACATTTTGCCCGATGTAGGAATCGAGCCAAAGTCCTCATGCTTAGCAATTGCGCTCTGCGACCATTAGACTAACGAGGCAGTAAGTTTATATTTTCACAGGAGAAATCCTTACTGTAGAGCAACAAAAAAAAATACAAAAAAAGACTTAAATCATGCATCCACAGTGTTTCTAACCTACCACTCACCTTAAAAAATTACAAATAAGAACCAATATATGTATCAGGATGGCCACCAGTCAGTTCACATTCAAGGTAAAAGCTCGCGAACACTTGCTTAAGAAGTTGGCAGACTCGTCCCACATTTAATTTGTTTTACTTCACCACCTATGTATTTTATCTCTCCCCACTTTTTATTTTGTTTGTATGTATGCATATATGTATTTATTATTATAATTTATTCTCGGTAATTTTCTGTACCTATGCACCTACTATGTTTTGTCTCTGCATCACCCTAAGGTAGACTGGTAGAAAATGCCTAAGGCATTTAGTCCGCCTTTGTACAGTGCATTTTGTTTACTTGTGCATAAAGTTTTTAAATAAATAAATAAATATTACATCCAGTTTAAAATGATATTTCCTGCCACAGCTGCCCCCACTTGGTGGTAATCCTGATGGTGCTGACGGTTCCCTTCACCCTCTCCTTCATCCTGGTGATGCTGGAAGAGTTCAACGGGATCCTACCGCGCCTGACCAAGATCTCTGCCTACCTCAGCTCGACGCGCACCATTAGGAACGTGCATATCTGCTGCTTTATCACTGCTATGTCATTATCAAGGTACTTACAGTAAAGCAATAAAAATATATCCCTACATCCAAAAAAAAAATGTAAAAATAACAGTTTATTACTAAATTCATGTGATTGTAGTGTACCTTACACTTATATCAAACAACCAGTTTTTTTTAACTGCCCTCTGAAACGGTTGAAGGGGTAAGGAGTAACTAAAGTAACTTAGGCCAGTTTAATTTAATTTATTTATTTATTTATTTAATGAAGCATGGAAAGGATGGGTTTCACCGTCCACGCAAACGAATTTAAACCCTGCTGATAACCCACATGCACGCGGACAAAGTCCAAAGCACAAGCTAGTATTTTAATAACTGTACTTGTGATTATAGGCTTAGGAAAGTCTATTAAACGAAGTAATTGTTAAACCAGTATTACCTATTCATAGATAGGTCGGTAGGTTGACATTACTATGCTTTCAAACATTATAAGATTAATAATACAGTATTATTTTTCTATTTTTTTTACAGCACGATAAAACTCTACGTCTGTCCGCCGTCGTTTATTCCCAAGTCTCTGCAAGTGTTGAATACCACAAATATAACCTGCAACGCCACGGAAGTCATAAGCGTCGACTTGACTGATCCAGGTTAGTTCTGTTATTCATTTTATCACAAAATGATTTCCACCGAAGGACTTGTTGAATTTGTTATCCCAAACGCACAATCTAACGAACTAAATAATAAAAAAATGGCGGTAACTCATTCATCATTCATTCTTCTGTCATCACATATCATGCTAATAACTATGTGATATCAACAAAATATTATATTTTTATTTATTACCAAAAAAATGCGGTTACTATTTCAATCTTCTGCAATTAAATAATAAAAACAATGTAATGACTCTAAAAATCCCTCCAATTATTTTGTGCAAAGTACTTTAACTCCTTAAACCTATTTTCCAAAAACACTCTGGTTTTTCTTTTTTTGATCGCTATATTTTTTTATTATCAATATCAATACCCTGCTTTTTTCCAGACGAATGCTATCGCCCAGAATACGTGGTGTTCACGTGGGTGCTATGCCTGGTCGCGCTCACCTCAGTACTCAAGCTGTACTACCTGGTGAAGACGCTGCTGGCGACCCTCAACGTCATGATGTACTGCGTCCTGCTATTTGTGTACTACAACTATAAGAACTATAACACAAGTACGAACACGTGAGTATTATGTATATTGTTATTATCATTATTAATTCTAGAGCTTTCGAAGAAGTCAGTGTTGGTTACTGTCATGTAATATAAACGCCTGACGTTTGGAATACACAATTGAAAGGCATGCAGCCAATGCAGCGAATTGCTATTGATTTTATTTCTGACTTCGTCAGCCAGTAAAAGTCATAACCAAAGAAACCGTTTTTGATTTTTTTACCGTTTGTCTGTCTGTCTGTTTGTTCCGGCCATCTCCTAAACGGCTGGACCAATTTTGGCTGAACTTTCACTAGCTGATGTTATAAGGAGTAAATTAAGCTACATTCATTTTAGAAAAAAAAAATTAGGAATCCGCTCAAAAAAAAAGAAATCCTTGCAAATAACCGACGTTGATGCGGGCTTAAGCTAGTTCTAAATACTTTCTAATCAAAATATTATACGGCTTTCAGAACCCTGCCAGCCTACGTGCAAATGCTGATCCTGATGGCTGTGTTCCTGGTAGTGGTGATATACCACGGGCGCCTGGTAGAAGTGACGTCACGGCTCGACTTCATCTGGAAGCTGCAGGCGGAGACAGACCTCGACGAGATGGAGGACACACAGAAGACGAACAGACATCTCCTCAAACATATACTGCCGGATCACGTCGTGGTTCACTTTCTGAGTAAAGACTGGTGTCCTGATGTAAGTTTGATCTAATGGAGCTTGATCTAAATTCTTAATCAAAATTAGCAAGTTCCCGCTATGAGATAGTTAAAATAACGGTATTATAAACACGATACAACCTTAACATCAAAATACTACTGTGTAGGAAACCTACAAATTAGTATTTTTGACGACATTTTGAGAGTACATTCTTCCTAAACGCAAACAGAGTAGCAAAGTACTCGAACAGTTTTCAAATATTAATTGAAATAGAACTAAAACTCTATAGCAATACAATTAAAAGTTGCGCAATTGCGTGCAAGATAATAAATATCGCGCAGAATTATATTTTGCACACAATTTTCAACTTTAATCGTTATCTTTTTAGTTCATTATCAAATAAACAATCCAAAAATTTATCGAGTAAAATACTGCTCTATTTGCGTTGGCCCTTAGTAGTCTACTTACCTACAATGTGACTCCGTCTTCACTGACCCTGCCCTCACTTCTTGCTTCAATGTTTTTGCTGCATTGAAACTCAAGCACGTTATATAATGGATGATTTCCAGGAGCTGTACTCTCAGTGGCGCGACGAGGTGGGCGTGATGTTCGCGGGCATCCCGAACTTCGACGAGTTCTACTCGGAAGAGAAGGCGGTCGAGTGCATGCGCGTGCTCAACGAGATCATTTGTAATGTACCAACCGAACGCGTCTATATTCCTGCTTTATCCTTCATCTATGCTTTATTCTTCTTCTTCATTTATGCTTTATCATAACGGGTGGAAGGTCAGATCGTAATGACAGCTTTCACCATGGATTCAGAAGATGATTGTAGACCCCTCAGAGGTGACGGGGCAGAGATTTTGGCGGATCTAGAATCATGTACTAAACCTATGGTTAAAGTTTTCGAAACGTTGTCCCTTCCACCATGTATACCTATATTACACTCTTTTGCAAAAAAACGGGCACCTAAGGAAATTTACGTTCTAAGGTCGATTTGAGTTAATTAAATGAAATTTATTTCTTTGACGTAGTCTGTACACTTATAATCGTGTAAATTAATGCGCGTGAAGTGAATTCGGGCAATTAAAAGAAAAAATACGATGGATTCTTTAAAACCGATGTACACGCCCAAACAATAAGAAGTGGTCGGCAAATAAGACAAGATTTTTTTTTTACTTTTTTTAATTAAATAAAGTTACAAATGTAAAAACCTAATAACGAGTGTGACCTCCTCTTGCCAAAATCACAGCTTGAATCCTTCTGGGCATGCTTTCCACGATGTTTTTAATAACGTTTTGAGGAATACATTCCCACTCTTCTGCAATGACTCTTTTTAGCTCCCTGATGTTTTGTGGAGCAGGTTGCACTGATCTTACCCGTCTCTTTAGAACATCCCAGACATGCTCAATTGGATTGAGGTCAGGACTTCGATCTGGCCAATCTAAACGACGGATCCCAACTTCTTGCATGTACGCTTCCACGTCGCCAGAACGGTGCGGGCGAGCATTGTCGTCCATAAAAATGGAATCTTCCCCAAGTGCAGTCAATGTGGGTTGTGCATATGGAATTAGGAGTTCCATTATGTACCGGTGTGCATTTAATGTTCCATTTTCTATGAAAACTAACTCCGTACGCTCCGTCGAATTAATTGCTGCCCAAAACATAACGGAGCCTCCGCCATAAGGAGTGATTTCTTCGAAACACACTTCCGCATAGCGTTCCCGTGGTCTTCGCAGCACTCGCCGGCGTTGGTCCTCTCCACACAAAGAGATTCTAGCTTCATCAAAAAAAAATCCTTTATTCCAGTCCCCAGAGTCCATGAAGCACAGTTCCGAGCAAACTGAAGTCGAGCAACACGGTGCTCACGGAGTAATTTAGGGCCCCGAGCTGGGCGGTAACTCCTGATATTGGCAGCCAAAAGCCTCCTCCTGACCGTCCACAAGCTAACTTCTACTCCTCTTACTTCTTCAAGGCTCTTCTTCAGGTCCACACTTGACGCCTTACGATTCCGCAACGCCTGACTCACCAAAAAGCGGTCATCTCTTGGTTCTGAGCATCGTTTTCTTCCCGAACCGGGTCTTCTTTTGACCGAACCGGTCGGTCTCTTGATACCGTTGCCAAGTCCTCTGGACAGTTGAACGACTCACATTTAGCCGCTGAGACACGTAAAGTTTGCGAACAACCTTCTTCAAGTAGGGCTATAATTATACCGGCCCTTATCGCTTTATCACTCATATCAAAAAGTGGTATTTAATGTAAAAAGAAAGATTAAATTGTTTAATTTGCAGAAAATATCCAAAAAGTTTAAAAATATCGTAATCAGTTAAAAATCGTTTTAGCAATTCGCGCCATTAGTAAAGCAATTTTAGAATAATCCACAATAATCATTATTTTTATTTTATTAATTTTAAATTTGGAACGTAAAGAATCATGCCAGGAAGCTTCAAATAACATGCCAATACATCGTCAAATTAATAAAACCTATTTCTTGTTCTTCTTCATTGAAGTAAGAAAAAAATCTAAAGTGCCCGTTTTTTTTGCAAAAGGGTTTATTTATTTGCCTTTTACCCTAAGTCCTTCTGGTAAACACGTGTAGTTTGAACCTTTTTCTAAGATAGCATTTGTTCCTTTCAAAACGTTTTTTAATTAGCTCTAACTTTTTTCACATACCAAGTAAGAGAACTTGATTTATTTTCTGCAGTTGACTTTGACAAGTTGCTGATGCAGCAGCGGTTCAAAAGTATTGAGAAGATCAAGACGATCGCTGCGACGTACATGGCAGCTTCAGGGCTCAATCCAAACCACAATAAGGTAATGCATTTTTTTTAAATTAGCTTTTTAGATAATCTGTAATTCTCAGGTTCAGGTTCTAGCATTTAATTCGAATATTCTGGAATAACAAAACATCTCTTCTAATCTTTCACAATGATGTAAAAAATTGAAAGAAGAACAAGCCCCAATTTGTTTCATCACACAAACAATACACTCACGTCACCTCCCGTGCAAAATAATTAGGACACTCAGCAAAATTCAAAAGCGTTTCCTATATGCGTATCAACATGTGAATATCTTCAGACGCATACTATTTATGTGTTAACCTTCGTTGAATAACGTTTCTTTTTCTGTAGACTGGAGAGGACAACTGTGAACATTTATGCGCCCTGGTCGACTATGCTTTCGCTTTGAGGGAAGCGCTCGAAGACATCAGCAAGCATAGCTTCTACAAATTCCGGCTAAGAGTAGGTGAGACACGTTTTCTTTATATTTTGTATCTTTGTATAATCACCGGTTAAGTCCTTACCTTACCTTACTTATAAATGTTGCTTTAAAATATGCATACGCGTCTAAAACTATATGGTCTGCTTGCAACCATTTTCCCGCTAGATGGCACTAAAGTCAACATTTTTAATCTGTTCACATTGTACAAAGATTTATTGATTGTTCCTTCTTCGAGTTTCATTTGCTGCTTTATTATCAGAGTCCATCCAGGACCTTAGGTTTTGAATCACCATTTTTATGTATGTTTTGTTTCTCAGGTATTAGTTGCGGTCCTCTGGTGGGCGGTGTGATCGGAGCGCGTAAGCCAGTGTACGACATCTGGGGCAATACCGTCAACGAGGCATCTCGCATGGAAACCACCGGTGCCATGGATAAGATACAAGTCACCAAGTATACTAAGCAGGTTAGTTCTTCGTTTGAACGTTGTATTATCTGTGATTTTAATGAACTTTTTTGTTCTCACCGTCTCCCGTTCTGTGCACTAAACTAAAAGCTGTATAAGCTAAGAAGGTCCTTCTGCTTTTGGTGTGTCCATAATCTGGTCACGGGTATCAATATGGTAACTTAATTCTGACCTTAAGAATAACAATGGAAAACTTACCCCACAGCTATTAGAACGCCGCGGCTATGCGTTGGAGCGTCGCGGCAACGTAGAAGTTAAAGGCAAAGGTCGCATGGAGACGTGGTGGGTGATACGAGCCCGGGGAGCCGCCCCGCCCACGCCCGCACGGCCCTCCGTGCCGGCACCGCCGCGGTCACTGGCAGCCCTCGTGTACACCATGCTGCAAGCGCGCAAGCGCATCTACACGCATCCTCTCGATACTGCGGCTGTGCGTAAGTACAAGTCGGTTACTAAGACGCTGTTGTTGAATCCGACTCGGAGGACCAATATGTACATTTTCTGGTCCTTTGAGGCGCATTTATTGGTAAGATGTATTAACATCAACATTAACTCAACTACAACACTGTAGTCTTTATTGTGTTATTATTATATTATAGCTAAACGCGGTGGCAGCGTGCGCACGAGTCGAGCGGAGACTGCGCCGAGTGGCTCGCAACGACATCGGCCGGAGTTGCGCCGAGCGCGGACACGACATGTTAGGGCGTGAGTACCTTCTTAGATAATATATCTTCTTCCTATTGGTGAAAACCATATGAAAAACCGTACAGCAGTATCTGAAATTAGCGAAAACGTACACAAACTTAGCAAGACGGAGGAATTTAATTTATAAGTAATGATGTAGTGATGCTAAAGCATATTGCTGCTGTCTGTGTTGATCCAATTCGACAGAAGTTTCTTTGGATTATCTTTAAAGATTTTTACCAATATCTAATCTTTCCACACAGGACTGGAAACGAGCTGGAGCTGGGCGCGATCCGTCCCCACTCGAGCAGCCTGGTGGTGCGGCGCGCAGACATAACTTCTGCGCCGCCCGCCTCGCTGTCAGCTCCACACACGCCCACCGGCGCCGGCCATCCGCACCTCACGCCTCACGACGCGCTTCCGCCCAGGGATAAACAGCCCAAGTTGGGACTAGGTATGAGATGCTAAATTGCCTCGTATACAAATAGGTAGACAAACATACACGCAAGAGAAAAGCCCAAAATAATGATAAGCACTAAGCATACGGAAGTTGTTTCATACAGGGGGTATGAAATTATGTGTGGACATCACACACTCCATCCCAAATTTGGTCTCTCGAGTGCCACTAGAATCACCACCAGAAAGGGGGTTAGATAAATTAGTATAATATATAATGGCCCCCTAAAGGGGGGGATAGATAAATTGGTACCTGCACCTAAATATATCAGTGTTTAAGTGCAGGGACCAATTTATCTATTTAAGGACGTACTTAATGAAAATATAGAAAAAACCTTTGTGATGCAAAGATAATTAGTATTTATTTCATTATACGTTGGTACGCTGACACCTGTCAAAAAACACAATAAATTTTAATGCATATTTTTCACTGTTTGACCATATTAACTTTGACATCCATATTCTTATAGGCGCTCGACTAAAAGCAGCAAGTTTCTCATCAAGAACGCGACCTAGGGACCGGTCGCCGAACATTCGGCACCAGCAATACGAGGGATCCGGCACTTCCATAGGCAACGGCACCCCCGGCTCCTTCCGCATCCGGTCCATCACCAACGCTTCCATATTTAAAAGCAGGAACAAAGAGAAACGCAGCAAAGAACAGTTGGATGGAGAGAGTAAAGAGAATGGAGATGCAGTCTCGACTAGGATGTAAATTAAATTGTGATGTTTATTAGTATAATTTTGGGACATTTACACCTGTACTAAAACCGGAGTTCAAGGTTAGTCAGAAAAGGCAAACAAAGAGAGGTGTAAAAGAAGTGCTGACTTGCCCAGCAAAATTAAGTAAGTTCAACTTTCTGTGGTTGGTAATAGTTTGTAATTAGGTCCTTAATTAATTTACCTGTTCAATTGGGTACTTGACACCATTAACCAATTATTCCAAGACACAACTTCTCTAAAAAAAAACATTTTATTTTAGCCCTGTAAACCTGCTTAATTTTCAATAAACTGTGAAAATATTTTTTTATAATATGTAGTTGCTTTAAAAACAATAAACCGTTAATCAATTGAATTGGCAATAAAATGACGTCACAGTTTACCATTGCCATACAAAATCTATGGCAGAATCGCGTTTTGACAGGTCATAAAAAGCACGTCAATTGATTGGTGGTGTCATCTAGCTTATTGTTTTTGCTACAGTCCTTGTTTATTAGCAAATTGTCTCATATTTTTACTGTTGCCATACCTACTTGTCTTCCCGTGCTATATTAGATTATGATATGTGAGATTAAGATTAAATTGCACCTTTACATGGCTGTGATGTGCAGCTAATTAAGTTTATTATTGTATTTTTAAAGCTAGGTAGAGGCTGTCTAATTACGCGCAAATTGTGTAAAAAAAAATCTTGTGATTTCTAGTATTTCTATTATTAACAGGGATCGGATAATGGGATTTATACATATTTACGAAAAATTCAGGTGTTGGAATTTTATTTTTGCAAAAGACTATAACAAGATGTCGATATCCATTCCTTTCTGGCGAAAAATTTACTTAAGGTAAATAATATCCGAATATCCGATCCACAGTTATGAATAACACGAATTTTACCTATATTTCGACTTTTAATTCTATTCAGTAACTTGACAGATAAAGGGTAAAAAAAGATAGTGAGGTGGTCTAAGAATGAATGGAATTGAATGAACTTAAATAATGTACCTAACTTTGTATTAAACCATTCTTATCGTTCCTTACGCAAAATCGTTCACTACCCCAACACTATAAGTTGTAGTATGGTAACATTATTTTTCTTTGAACTGTCAAGTTACTGAATAGAATTAAAAGTCGAAATATAATCTATATATAATTTGTACATAAAGAATCTTTTAGAATTTATTTATTTTTACTATGACATTTATTTATTGTTAACTACCTACTATTGACTATATGACAATTTCAAATAAGTAGTTACATCCGAATGTAGACTTTATTATTTATTGCGGAAAGCACAAATTGTACCGCTTACCTATTTTACTATTTATTTATGAACGCTGAGCGTTTGGAGATGTAAATATTGTAAGATATTTTTGTATAAACAGTCAAAATTTTTGGACTCCAGGTGTGGGACCAAACAGGGCCTTGAGACAAGTGATGTGCAGGCATGGAGATTAAAGATATAGACGCCTTACAGAAAAATACCAGTTCATTTAGGCCGCCATTCTTTTAGTAAACTAATTAGTTATTTTTTTGTATATGTAGATACTGTATTTGTAAATTGTCTTTGACATAGGTTATAAAAGGTGCAGTTACGCATGCTCGGCAGAAATATATAAAAATATTTGTTTCGGAGTTTTTATGTTTGACAGTATTGCAGAATACACCTCTTTCAGAACAGAATCACCCCGTTGCGCATGTGCCAGGCAGTGCCGCGCGAATATTGACTGCCTAAACCCAGCGGAAAGATGGATAATCCAAATTCGAAAATGACCTACTAAAAACCCCCTATTTATTTTATTATTGATTCGTGTTGAGAATAACTAGCATAGTTACCTTCTTGAATTTGACGAGGTTACCAAACTGCACCTTGTATAAAAGCTATTAAAGGCTGTTTTCTCTGTAAGGCGCTCGAGTCCATCCATTCTGACTGGTTGCTATATTTTAGGTCTGTAAAAGTAGTTTTTAAGAGCAGCATTTTACTTTAATTCGAATAACAGTAGGGAATTGAATGTGCCACCTTTACAGTAAAACAGACAATGCCAAAGATTCTGTATGATCTCAAAAATCATTTTTAGTATCACATATTAAGTAGACATTTATATATTGTATTTAATGTTTAAGATCTGACATTCTACATAATTAATATTGGTAGATAATTTTAATTTGTTTAGAAACTTCGGTGTTGCCAAAGCCAAATTAAATGTAAGTAATTTCGAACAAATATTTTAAAATGGAATCTATAAAATAAAACGTCGAATGAACTTGAATGTTTTTATTTCAATGACAATTTTGAATTGATATTTTCCTTTTCTATATAAAACTTCCACAAACATTAAAACGAATACAGTAAAATATTTTATTTAAATATAATTTTCGGACATGATCTGTTGAAAATGAATTAAATTAATAAATATTCCTCCATTTTTATGTTAAACTCATGAACTGTTTCTTAATAAATAAATCTATAAATAAAAGCTTTGGGAATATTCACACATAATAGCACTCGAAATATGAATTCATTAATGTAACATCATGCATAATATTTTAATATACAATAAAATATACCTTTTGAAACTTTCAAATACGTATAACAAAAATCATTTTTGATGCAAATGGGAAAATTAAAAAAAATCTTGAGATTTCAATACAAATTTTGTATCATTCGCGATTCATTCATTTTTTCTCTAAATCGTTCAGTCGATCATCATTCGTTCAGTTGTACAATTCATTCATTTCCATTGTATCGTTTGTACCATTTTATCGTTTGACGTGCTATCAACCGCGCTTATTCATATACTTTATAAAGTAAGCTCATTATTCTAATATAAACTATATTATTTACCTGTGATGCTTTATTGCTTATAGTCAACCACTGACCGTATTAATGTGAATTTGTTAATATCTTATAAAAGTCTATACTACACAGCCGACAAATATTTTGGAAATGATTTTATTTTGTTTAAAGTACATTCGTCAAGCGCTGATTTTACCAACGTCAGGTAACTTTAATCAATGGAATAAAGTTGACGTGACAGCTTTTCTGTACAATAGCTCTCATACAAAAGTTTACTTGTAGATTAAGACTTATACTACGTAGTTTGGTCGAATTCGTGCTTAATATTGCAACATCTAATATAATGGACCCATTACTTCTGATGACGAGTAAAAATATTCTTCTTCTACATTTAAATGAATAAAATAATATATTTCATATGAACACGGGAGCCCGTAAAACTTCCATTTACTTATCACTACACTGTACTCTTATTATTCTTCACCACAACACATTTCGAACCGAAAGACCAATTTTTCGGAGTTAGAAATTAGGGTCAAAAGGACCAAAACATATATGAATCGACCGTTGGTCTTTAACACACAACCAATGCCTTAATTTGGCGAGTTTTTTGTTCCAAACCACACTAAAAATCAGGGTTTCATTCATTCCTTCACCATGTACAAATAAAAGTTGCTTACCATCCATCCAAAAATCTTCTAAAACATATATTTAGGCTTACATTAGCCTTTTCTCTGTAACAAGGCTAGTGTACTGTTAATATCTATAAATATCAAGGAGTCAGTTTCCTTTCATAAAGTGAAACCAAACACAGAAGAACATCCGGCTATAGATAATATGATAAATCAGGTTTTAGAATGAGACTCTCTCAGTTCTGAGGGATCTGAAGGTCAATTCCACTAATAAAAACGTTCAAAATCTAGTTGCAATCATCGACATCTCATTAGTAATCAATGTCAAAAAAAATAATAACATAGAGGCATTTTTTGATAGATTCGAGGCTGAGATTAGATTGCGATCGTTCCTAAAAGTTTGTAGAATCGCCGCTTAGATAATTCGATGCACATTTACCTAAATTTCTAGTGTTGGCTTAGTATGGAATGGGCTTTTGTTTCGAAAAATCCTTTAATTACGAAAATGACGTGGATATTCTTTTTCTATACTTTTTTTAACCAATAAAATAAACTACAGGTAAATATCCATCCGATTATTAGATCCCTTTACTTCATTATTAGCATTTTAAAAATAACGGCCAAAATACGGCAGTTATTTTGTTATGTTCCTAAAAAACCTGCATTTTGGAGTTATTTTTTGCTATAAATGGCTAATAGTCTACATTTCTTTATATTTCTAGTGAAATAACGGACCTTATCATACGCTAACATTAAAATAACGATAGCGTTAATTTTCTAACATCATGTTAAATGGAGTATAGTTATGAGTGACAAAGACAGCGCTCTACAAGGTAGAACTTTTCTAAAACCCGAAGTCCCATATATACAGTCACATTTTAGAATTATCTAAAAGCTAATGTGTGACGTCCATATTAAAACCAATGTATACTTATCACGAATCTTAAATAAATATAGTATTTTTTTTAATGGTAATATACATTTGTGATAAAAGGCACGATTGCTAACATTGTTAGCCATAACAAGGTTGTATTTAAATTTGTTTTTTTTTATTTATTTTATTACTTTACGACGGATTTATTCGTTGGTATCGTGTTGTTGTGACAACGTGGACACGTTAAAACTTGCTATTCCTGAACGTCATCCATTTGATTCGCCATATATTTTTATCGAACCAAAGGACCACAATCTACGAATGTAAAATACGGGCCTAAAAAGACCTACAGTGTAACAAGTCGTGTCCACATAACAACCTTTATGGCAGGGGTTCCCAACCTTTGACCATATGCGCCTCCCCTTTTTCTAAAATCTATGGGCGTATACAACGTGCCCCAATATGGCAACCTCAGGGTAGTTGGCATCAAGACTTTTTTGTCATACCAAGATTGTGAATTTACAAACAAACATACTGTTGTTTTGAAGCGGTCACGTTCCTGCTTTGATCACTTTATGCCCCCACTAGTTAGGAACCCATGCTTTACATCATACAAATGGTATTTTACAAAAAGATGCATTTTTATTTTTCAGCCACTCAAGTCTCATATAGAGCGCAGCGATAACTAACGACGGAATTAAGATCCTAAACATCATCGTCTGCATTCGCTGGACGGGTGGGCTGTCTGTTACGGTCAGCTATATCTTTGAGCAGTTTTCATAGTTTTATTGATAATAAACCCAAACACAACAGCAATAAAGTTGACATTTACATAATTGTGTATTACGCTTTTGATTGAAAATCGACGAAATGATTTCAAAATGTTTTAAGTGTTTACTCGCTTTTATCCTTTACTATGTTATTTTTTGTTGTTATAAATGAAACAAAATTTTTGCGTGTTAGACCAAAATACCATATAGCATATCTTGCACACAATTTTCAACTCATTGCACGACGTTTTTGAGTTTAATATCGATTAATAAATGAAAACCCTCGAGCATATTGTTTGCACTGCCCCATATACCCACGTTTTACCAGTTATATTATGTTCTACATTAGCCACCTAACATATATTATGACTACAATGCATCAACGTCTATGACATCCGTCAGTCTTGGTCTAATACTAAAGCGATCTATTCACACAATAAATACAGGCAAGATTCACTTCTTAAAGTTCGTACAAAAATATATCTGGCCACGATTCTATGGCACCAATGTTTTATCGTGATTTTTGTATACTTTTAGTATTATATATTTTTATTAAATTATCTAGTTAGATTGCTTTATGTTAAATTACGTTCGGGCCGCATTGTCGCTGTTTGTAGAACTTCCGTCCATCTGTAAATAAGAAAAAGAGCTGTAAACTATTTTGGCGATGGTAGATTTCTGGATATTCGGCAATAAGGGTCAAAATCTAGTAACAATTAATGTCAATAACATGAGATATTGAGTTTTATATTAGAATGCGAATGTTTCACAAAATTGCCTCCCTGAATGTTGTCAGAAACGTCGTTGCCGTAAGTAGGACTTACGCAGAGGACAGACTTTTGACAGACTGACTGTGAAGTTTCTATAACTATCTATGTTATTTGTGATTATTATCCTTTATTTCTATTTAAAAGCAGGTCGTTTGAGACGTCACTGTTTGCCACTGTCATACAAAATCTGTGAGAGAATCGCGTTTCGACAGGTCATAATAAGTACGTCAATTGGTTGGTAGTTTCCACTACCCAATTGTGATATTGTGAAGTGAGTGTAGATGTATGTAGACATACCTATTGAAGGTATACTGGCTGTCTGCTCTGAAGAAGTACACGTGGTTCTTGAACTGAAGTTTAAACACGAAGTCTTTGTCGATGTTGTCATCCGACGCAGGCGCACCCACGCTGTACCTGTTCACAAGAAAAAATCCTGTAGCAACCTATAGGAGCCAATAAAGATGTATATTTTCCGGCAAAAGGCTTTAAACCTTACAATCATAAGGTCTAAAGTCTCTCAAATCCTGAATATTATTTCCATTTGAACAAATATCAAAAGTGTAAATTAGGTTGATTTCAGAAATGAATATATTGCATCACATTCCATCAAATGTCCATCATTACATCAAATGTAGCAAGAAATCATACTGATTGTCAATACTTGATCATGATCAAACTTACCCTAATAACGGCAGAGACGCCAATGGCGTTTCGTCCTGCCAGCTCTTGTAGAAGAATAACGTGGATACCGCGAACACGACCCACAGCTTCTGCCAGCCCGGAGACTTCTTGAACTTGCGCAGTAAGTACCCGGATAACTGTGTCTGGAAATATATATTGACGTTATAAATCAGATATTTTTAAAGTGCGTTCCCGTGGAAAAGACACTAAGATTAAACGAAATTACATTTATAATTGAATCTTTTGATTATTTTAGACTGTTAAAATAATTCCATAATTACAAATTTTGTAAAATACAACATTATTATTTTTAAACCGACATTAAACAATGCTTCGGTGTAGAATCATGGACTAAATCCATATTAAAAATCTGTTTCACAAAGTCAAATCATTTTTTTTTTTCAATTAGACGATTAAAGGCATTTTTGAACGTCGTTTACAAGAGAAAAAAAATAACAAGAATCTAGTTGAATCACGACGTTCAACCGCGTGTTGTCTGCTACATACCCTCATGGCTAGATGTAGATGTGTGGTATCGAGTGACGTGAAGCGATGCCAGCACACGTGCGCCAGCCCCCCGCCCGCACCGCACGCGCTCGACGAGGTGGACTCTGCGAAAAAACAAATACTTTTATACTCACAAACTTATCATTTGCTGCACGTCTTCGTTAAGTACTTGCAACAATAGCCCATGAAACGGCCTCTAAGTAGGCCGTACCTGTTGTGTCAACGAATTAATGTTATACAGGGTAATTGAAAATTTACCCGAAACCTGAAATGGGGTCTTTGTACTCATCATTATTAACAACTTTTACTATTGGACCAACCCTGAAATCATGAAAAAAAAACAGCTGATCCATACATTACAATCTTGTTATGTAGCATTTTTGTAGGGAACAGCTGATTTTTTTTTTTAAATTATAAGGCATGGTTACTTGTACATACCAGTCTCTTGTTCATAAGGCGTGAGCTCCGTGTCTACATCAGTGTACTTGTCGCGCGCGTTCTCTATCATTGTCTGCAGCGCGTTGTACCAGCCGGTGTACTCACAGTCGTTCGTAGCACTTAGCAGGAGATTTATGTCTTCGCCTGTTTCAAATAGTTCGGTTTTTAGATTTTTACTTAGGTATAACAATGGTAGTGGTTTGAAAGACGTCTCGGGACAAGACAAGATTAATTTTAAGTAAACGAGACAAGGTTGGACAAGATGTTTTGAGTCTGGTTGTTTGTAAATGTTTGTAAACACATCCACGATTTGGGAAAACTACCTAGAACCATAGGGACAATACCGTTTAAATAACAAAAACAAAGTACAGTACCCGGCGATAAATATTGCACATCGACCTTTGGAAAGAGACAATCGGCTAATTTCGGCTTCGTAGAGCGTTATCTCTGTCGCACGAAATACAAACAGTCCGGTATCTATTAGGAGCTGTTAAAACAATTATGATTTGCTTCTTTTGATAATTCTTTTTATTCTTTGTATAAAATACGAAATACGATAAAGCTCGATGTGCAATATTTATCGCCGGGTACTGTAATCCGGTTTTTTTAAAGGACTCAACTCCACATTCCAATAAAGTCAAAGACAAATCATTTATTTCAATTAGACCACTAAAAGGAACCAGTTACCAGATAAAGGAAGTAAACTAGTTGCCCCTTCCAAAAGGTTTCGTATGAAGAAGAATAGGTAAGAAACTCCATACAACACTAACTCTTTTAAAATTATTTTGTTATAATATTACTATTAAATGAATATTGTCAAACGAATTACTGACAACAATTCTATAATTTTATATATTTATATAAATATAATTCTATAATAATTTGTAATATAAAATAAACAGAATATGCGTTTTTACCAGTAAGCGTGAAGGAATGCGGTAGCTCTGAAGGTTTCAACTCCAAGGCGTGGAGCGGTAACGCCGAGTGCGCTCGGAACTGCATCGACCCAGCTTTCGACGTCACAACTAACACGTCACTGAACTGAAAAAAAAAGGAATTATAATAATAAGTATTAAATATTTAAACCCCGTATTAACTACAAACAAAAGTTATACAACAATGTTTTAGTGTTGCAGTTTAATGTTTCATTGTTGCTGGCAACAGCTTTGTAAATGATAATCGAAAGTTGTACAACATTGTTTTAGCAACATGTTTTGGTGTTGCGTGTATATGCTGCAATGTTGTTAACCACAACTAAAAGCGTATTATCCTGGTAATCAAAGCTTGCGCAATATTGTATTCAATAACCTTTGTTGTTACGTAAAATGTTTAGCAATTGTTTGTAAGGGTGGTATTACATTTATCAAATATCTTGGTCCAATGATCAAAGAAATTGGACGACTTCATCAAATGTATTGGCAACACCGATATTTGATCTAATATTAATGACATTTAATTAAAAATGGCTGCAAACAAGATATCGTGGACGATTCCAATGACTTTGGATCCATGGCTTCACCCAAATCCTTTTCTGTTTTGATTTTTTCTTTTTTAATAATAACATTATGATAATAGCACCACTTAAAGACGCAATGGCAGAACATAAAGATGCTCCATGTTCCTAAATTTTCTTAACACTACGCAAAATATTGGACACAGATATTGGACAAGTGTAATGAGCGTCCTTCAAAGAAATTTGATCAAATATTGAACATCATAATTGGACAAAGATATTTAATAAGTGTAATACCACCCAAAACATTTGATTTTGACTGGTCTTGCATACACTAAGCTAATAGCAACGTACCAAAAACAACATCCTCTGTTGTAGTCCTCTAGACGAATGTTTGTAGACGCAGCCCATTCTAATAAACTCCCGCTCCGCCACTAGGAGTTTATCGTAACCTGACGACAATTATAAATAATTTTACAACTTACACAAAACAAGTTTTATTGGTTATCGCGTTTAAGTGGTTTGGTCGTGAAAGCGTAACAGCTAGGCAGGAAGAGTTACTTTCGCACTTATAATATTAAAAAGTATGGGTAATTGTAGTGTTATCACAAAAAAACCTGCCCCCCTAGACAAAATCCCATTTCTGTAAGCGTTCACGCCGACGGAAAAATAAAATTGTATGGAGTTGACATTTGCTAACCAGATGTCACATGATCGCTGCTGGTTAGCAAATGTCAACTCCATACAATTTGATTTTTCCGTCGGCGTGAACGCTTACAGAAATGGGATTTTGTCTAGGGGGGCTAATGAGACTTAATTATTTCATTAATTAATTATATCTACCGCGCACCCAGTACAGTCAGTTTCAATTACCTATAATAATGGCAAATATTTTTACAACGGTAAAAGCTATTTTCATGGATCATCATTCGAGTAGAAGATTACTACTCTACTGTAGGTAGGTACGAACCGGCGATGTCCCTCTGCAGCTGACACAGTGCAGCATGGTTCTCTCCGTGCTGCAGCTGTTCGCGCGCCTCCGACGCTACGTGTTCCGCTAGCTCTAATGCCGCAGCAGAACACTCGCTTTGGGTCGAGTTGAATAATTCTATGGAAAAATTGATTTTATTATATTAGGATTGCTTATCGTCACTGACATCGGTGAAGGAAAACATCGTAAAGCAAGCTGGACTTATAATTAATATGAGTCTGAAACCGCTAATCCGCGAGTAAGCGTAGTGATCAATATATTTGACACAAATGCAGGTTACATTGAAGACAGATATAAAGAAAATTTTTAGATTTTCTTAAAATTATATAAAGACATCTGTGTCTGAACTAGATAAAAAGTATCTGTACTTCAGGCATCAGCTTCTTCCTTAAGATGACCATTATATCACAAGTTTAGTCAGGTTTTATTATACATACCATGAGCTAGTCTTTTGTAGTGTAGTGCCCGGTGCAGCGGCCTCAGCAGCAAGGCAGCGAGCGGCAGCGGCGCGTGCGCATCGAAGTGCTGCGCCGCGCGCCCCGCCGCGCCCCCGCGCCGCCGCACGCTCTCCACCACGCCCACCAGCGAGCCCGCACGCGCGCTGTACCATAGGTACGCCTGCGCAAAACAAAATGTTAATAACCAACCGTGAAATCGTAAAAAAGAAATCTACTGTTCCATACATTTTGTCAAGTTCTTCAAACAAATGTATGGATCACCTGCTGATATTTTTTTGCGATGACTAATTAAATAATACTGGTACTTACGTCTATTGTACTCAACAAATGTTCGTAAAGGACATCAGCTATTTTCTTGTACTCCGGTTCATCTGAATCTGTCAAAGATAATACGTCTGTCAATTTTCAGAAAACAATTTTCCACTAATTTTTAAGTAATGGCTGAATAAAAAATAAATAACTAAGGTCCGTTGTGCAAACCAGAGTTATCTTATTAACTCCGAATGAGTTGCTAACTCGAACCCATTTCGACATTTGAATTTTCTACCGTTCATATAATTTCTTATTCAAACTCATGTTAATAAGTAATAATAATAAAAATTCTTTATTTTCACCAAAAGCCATCGGCGTACAAGATCCACAAACTAAGACAATTTAAAGCTTATAACTAGGTCACAAAAATGTTATACTCTGACTCCTAAACTAGGTGTATGTGCCTGTGTCTTAGGAGTCAGTGATTCTCCGTAACAACGAATGCCATAGTGTACCAAAAACGGGATGTTGCAACAAATAAATCGAGAGATGGTGTAAAAGAAAGAAAACATTTAACTCTGAGTTTAGTTCTTGGCATAAGTGAGCCGTGCCAATGAGTTACCTTCAGGTTTAGGCGTGTTGGAGAGTAGCCTGTCTAGCCGGGCCAGTAGCTTGCCGTTGCTGAGTGCGAGCGGCTCCAGCGCCAGGCACGCACGCGCCAGTGCCGCGCCCGCCTCGGCTCCACCCGCCGCCAGCTCGGATACGCTACTGCTCCATTTCTAAACATTATATTCATATTTAATTATTTGATCTTATTGTGCATAAAAGAATGTTATTATGTGATGTTAAATGGCTTAAAGCTTAAGAGGAAACGCGGTTGAACTTTTCTCCATACAAACGCTCTCGCCTGTTTTCTTTCTGGTTTATGACTTTAAAGCAATGATTTTTTAGAATAAAGTAAATATCAACTATTTTTATGCCTCTATGTTTTCTTTTTTAATGAGACATTATTTTTATAAGCTTGCAGAGCGACAGCGATAGTTTCTTCTGATACTTAATTTTCAAAAGTCTCTCCTCTCGTGTTTCCTCTTAAGTACAGTTATAGAGCAGTAATAATTTTATTAATAAAATATTTAACATTGCATTTTTTGAATATATTACTATAAGTACTGCCAACGATTGATGTATATGCCGTAATTGCATAAATAAAATAAAAATGTTAGTGCCTTTTACATTGAAATCAATAAATAGTATGTCAATTGAGTTGGAAAATAAGCGACGTCATAGTTCGATATTGCCATACAAAAACTATGGATGAATCGCGTTTTGACAGCTCATAAAAAGCACTACATAAGCATGCTACTGCACTTATGACCCCGAGGTCATAAGTGCAGTAGCATGCTAAGGTTTGAATTCCTATGAAGACGCGGTACAGGCCGTACCTACATCTGTGTGTATAAGTGATGTATTCAAAGTTAAAGTCAAAGTCAAATCATATATTTAATTAGGCCATTATAAGGCACTTTTGAATGTAATAACACACTACCTACGTACACCTCAAAATTCGCACACGACGTCGAAATGTCGTAAGTTTAACCAAAGCGTCAATCGATTTGCTTTGTAGATTGCTACTCCACTTATAACCCCGACCGTACGTCAATTGATTGGTGGTGTCAACTACCCAATTCCGGGAGTATAAGTAATACTCACCACAGTAACAAGTTCCAAGTCCCTCTTGTAAGTCCTCTCCGTCATCAGCAGTTCCTTGGCCACGAAATACGTGATGTCCATGTTTCTTTTCCTGGGAGCGTCGCTTACTTCCCGTAACGTGCCTAGCAGACCGGACGATATACTGCAAAAATTATCATAAATCATACAATGATTCATCTCGTTAAAAATCTCTACATATACACATCAAAAGTGTCTAGGGATCAACATCCCTAACATTGATTAGGGATGTTGATCCCTAGACACTTTTGATGTGTGTAGTATAAAACAAAGTCGCTTCTCACCGTGTGTACGCTTAGATCTTTTAAACTACGCAACGAATTTTAATACGCTAATCATTAATAAATAGAGTGTTTCAAGAGGAAGGTTTATGTATATACATTGCACCCGTGCGAAGTCGGGACGAGTCGCTAGGTTATCATAAATCATACAATGATTCATCTCGGTTATACTTAAAATACATACTGTGTAATAATGTACTATGACTCATCTTGTTTTAAATTGATAAACTAGTTAGTATATGTGTACAGACTGCACGTGAGAGGATTAATCATTAGAATGATCTTTATAATGCAAATCTATACTAATATAAAAAAGCTAAAGTTTTTTGTCTGTTTGTCTAAACGCGCTTACCATGTGGAACTACCAGTAATATTGGGAAAAAAACGTATATGATAGCTAGAATGAAGTGGAATAGACTTTAAATTATTAATAAGCGTTAATCATTACAATTGCTTTAAAAAATGGGAGAAACTTTAACGTAGATTAGTTTTGGCAAGACCACTATTAAAGATAATATTTTAGTTATACGAATTGTACGTTATCTAAGAAACATTATCTCATGACTCTAAATATATAAAAGCGAAAGGACAATCATTCACTCACCACGACATATCGAAAACCGCTTGACAAATAAGTAGGTTTTTTTTAATTTCACCCCCTAAAGGGATGAAACGGGGTCCAAAGTTTATAAGGAAAAACTTAATATAAACGTAGAAGTAAACTAATTCGAATTTAAGGGTCAAATCACACCGAGACGCGACGCGACGCGACGCTGCGTGCATGCTTTAAAAGAGCGACTCAAAATATAACTTTAATTTCTACACGAAAAGATACACATTTCATTGTGAGAATTTAGAATACGTTACACCACGCAGCACTACGTCGCGATGCGTCGCTCTACGCCGCGAGGCATCACGAGGCGTAGAGCGACGCATCGCGACGCAGCGGTGAATCGCCGGTACGCGCGACGTGCAAGAGCGGCGACGTTGCGATGCGTCTCGCGGCGGCGCGCGGCGCAGCGCGAAGTCACTGGCCTCTTCCACTATCGTCACGTTGCGTCGCGTCGCGTCTCGGTGTGAACTGACCCTAACGCGAGCGAAGCCGCGGGGAAAAGTTATTAATTATATCAATGTGACACTTACCTATTATTATTCCGCCTCGAGAGTGTATCCCCGGCATCGCTCTCTCCCCCACTCAGCACATCCATACTGTTCACTGACTCGGACACTATCGTTACTGCGGATAATAAACACGTATATTTTATCATCCTAGTAATCTAAAGAAATGAGATAACTGTAATGATTACTGATAGTCAATATCGTTACATGGTTATGACTCAAGTGTCATGGTCATATTGTCTTCTGCACATTAGGTAGATATATTTTATCGATTTTTATTGGTCTTTATGGCAAAGGAGCTCTATGGAGAAATTTCTCCTCTATCGTTAACGAAAACATCATGAGGAAACCTGGAGTAATAATTAATATAACTCTGAAATTGCCAATCCGACTCAAGCAAACATGGCAATCAATGCTCGTGCCTTTTCTGTATGAGAAGGAGCCTTTGTCCTGCAGTGAGAAAGCACTATATTGTTTAACAATGTATTCTTTATCTGTATTCCTCAGAATCATACAAAGATGAAGTCATTATAAATACTAGTCCACTACGAAGTATAACATGCCTAACCCAGAGGGATGTTATTCATACCTCCTTTAAATACACAAAAAAACTCACCATTAACATTCCCATTAACAGTACCAACAGTATCATTATTATTCTCGCTATTCCTCTTGTTATCCACAACATCGTGCCCATTGGTCAGCGGCCGCGAGACTAAAGGCGTCGATGCGAATATAGGCACCCCAGCGATACTGTGGTCGGTCACCGATGACGGAGACATGCACAGACTTGCTGAGGACACTGTGTTATCTTCCTCGGGAGATATCTCGTCTGTTGAGAAGAAAGGAAGTTATAGTAGTTGTTTTGTGAGACCAGAATGGGAGGGGGGATTGAGTACCGTAGATTTTTGATAATTTATTGTGATATTATTGTGTCAGTAATTTATATTAAAGACCACATTCCATTCTGGTATAAATAATTTAATGGTAAAAAAATATAGTTGGAATAAAACTAAAATCCATTGTAACATCATTGGTAATTCCTAATACAAGACTATTTTTATATTTTGAAATATTTACAATACTATTGCAAAGACTTTAATTAAAAGCGAATCACCAATGATACACCAGTGGTAAGGTAAAAAATGGTAACATTAAGTAATATTATTCTTAAAATAAAAGAGAAAGCATGCAGGGGATAAAGCAAATCTGTGAACAAAAGAAAAATCCTGCAAAAATTATAAAAAAGCAGAAAAACTTAAGTAAAAGTAAACCTGTTTAAAAAAGGAATATTAAATTATAAACAACTACACATATGAACGAAATAAATTGTGTAGGGTATTATGAATCTATTGAGCTTGAGCGAAGATTTAAATTGCAGTGACGTCAAAGATCACACTTATATTATTTTTAATGATTACTTTTATAGACAGTATACAAGACAGACTTAATATTCCATGTTCAAAAAACTTAAATCTTCGCAAAAGCCTCATAAACGTTGACCAACTCACATGACACATCCTGGCAGCTTATAAAAAAGGTACAGAACCAAAAAGAACAACATAACAGTAAAAACGCGTATTATTTTTATTTATTTATTGTTTAACTATCCCCGGCAAGGCGGGGCAGTGCCGTGTATTGCGGGACACAGTACACTAACACGCACATATAAATTCAAAAAGGAAGTAACGTTTCAATAATCGAAACAATATTTCAATTACATGACTTAATGCGTCCGCTTTGGACGCGACTGTGAACGAGAGTATACTTCATTTCAACCAGAACTTTATCTGTCTTTGAAACGAATCTTAATCTTTGATGTTCAATTTGTAGCTTGATCCGATTGTAATCGAGCTTTGGTGTTTTTCAGATCCATATAAAACACATGACTTCAAAATATTTTAAGCCAGCTATTATCAATTATTAAGTTTTCATAGTTGACATTTTTGGCCCAATTATTTATGGGCTCAAATATTTTGTTGACTGATTGATGTTTCTAAAACTGGCTTTAAAGAATTCCTTAAGATTTAATTTCTGTGCAATACGAATTCGGTGTTCCAATTCGATTGGTTCACGGCACACATCCATAGCGGGCGCTCAAACTTAAACAATTCAATGAAATTGTAACATTACAGTCTATTCGGATTGTACACTCTCAATCGAAAAGTCGAAATACTTAAGTACTAAGATTTTTTTTTAATATCGTACCGTACAGTTATTGCGCTAACTAGGGAGGTCTTCCGACCTCTTACGCTAGTAGACTAAAATTGCTTCGTGCACACACGACCATTTAATCTTTTAATTCAATTATAATTGAACACTATTTAGCACAGGGTTTATAGGATAATATTTGAATATATTTTGATACTTTTCTGACATGCAAGTATCAAAATTGTAAGCTACATTTCTCTACAATAGTCGCATCGTTTAGTTGTAATTTCAGTCATTGTTAAATTAAATTAAAACATTAAATAAAACTATAGATTAACTCGAACGTTATTCCCTAAAACATTACACTTGCATATCAGAAAAGTATTGAAAAACATTATAAACACTGTAAAGGGTTCGATATAGCTAAAGTTTCATAAGTTTAGGAGTTCACTATAAGCAAATAATATAACAGTATCTATAACACATTGGCTTACCCAATGTATAACATAAAATATATTTTGTTTAAAACAGCAATATTTGTGTAATAAAATATTTTACTACGTAAAAATAAATTATTAAACAGGGGTTTTGAACCAAGTCTGCCTGAATATGATGCTTGTGATAATCAGTAATACTTTAGCAGTATCATCCTTTCATAACTTAGACTGTTAAAGTATCAAGATTTTATACTTCGAACATCGTTACTGCTCATGACGGCTAAGTCCTTATTTATGTGATATATTACTTCACCGTATTCAGGTTGACTTGTTTTCATACAACCTGTACATATTAATAATTTAACAAGAACCAATATCACGTCATGCAAACAATATCATCTCTAGAACATTCAATACTTTAACACATCAGACATAAGTGATTTTTTACTATATTTAATGTTCAATATACTCCACTCATTATACGACTGACTTAACTAACTCTACAGTTCTCAAAAGAATCTTCTCACATCTACACCGACACACAATTCGTCTATTTTTTTCGATAAATTTATTCCTATCTAAATATATATGAACTGCAGAAAGGAACGTCCTTTTGTTGTTTATTAGCAAATAAAAGTGCATTAGTATGTTACGCAGTTTTGTAGGTCAGCAGCGAGGTAGCCGAAACCGTACGCTATGCAGCATTGATAGGGTGTATATTTGAAAAAATAATGACGAAAGTGACTAAGTAGCTATCTGTGTAATATTTCTGTTAGACATAATTATAAAAGCGAAAGGTATTCTTTGCTTTTTTGATTTATAATGCAAACTATAATGCATCTAAGGGGTGTCTTAGGAAACTGAAGATATAATATATTTCCTTCATTTCCATCAATAAATCCTTTGGTTTAGT
This sequence comes from Hoplodrina blanda, assembly GCA_949316365.1. NCBI lineage: Eukaryota > Metazoa > Arthropoda > Insecta > Lepidoptera > Noctuidae > Hoplodrina > Hoplodrina blanda. Next base: position 14,492,889 of record OX438580.1, on the reverse strand, counting down.
AATAGAATTTAATTTGAAAATATACTCGCGTCATACGATATCTTCAAACGATACAGCTACTGCTTAGTGTAACATAACAAAAGAATTAGTAATTGATGACGAAGCGGAAATGTGTATATATGTAAATCATTGTATTGTATGTTATGTATTTTTTAGTCACGTTTAAAATAATTCTAACTATAGTCAAATGTCTAGTAAAAGTCTATGGAAGAAATTTATATTACGCGACGCAGTCAATAACTTCGATGATAGATAAATTAACAGCGCTAAACCACACACACGACACATAATCTCATAACTATTTCAACTATAACATATTTAAGATTTCCAAAATTCATTATTAAAAAAGTTTATCATAAATTATCATAATAAATGTTGGAAAAAATTGAGCAGATTTGGCACGAATGCAGATCCAATATTGTAATAACTAGTGTAGTTTCATGGACAAAAGTAAATTAAATTTAGACTAAAAAACTAATATTCGTGCTTAGTGCGCAAAAACAATACAATGATCGCTTGAGCAGTAAATGCCTTAACAGAACAACTCAGATCTTGGATCTCATCACCACACAAAGTAAATCACAGCCTTTACAATAACACTATTTTCAGGATATTTTTTATCAACGAATATAACTTTTATAAAGGTTGAAAACACTAAAATATACGACTAGAAGACATTGGCACTACGTTTTTCAATATACCTGTATTGCATTTCCATAAGCTTTAGCTCTAGGGTGTAAACAAGGTTTAAGGTAACGACTATAAGGACAGTTTTATATTCAAGTAATCGTTATATTGACCAGTATTTCGTGAGACGTCAGAAAATGTATAATTTAGATCAATACACATATAACTACACCTAAATACTTAACAAGCTATAGGTATGAGTCCGCGTTCACACGATAGTCGAAAGGGTTGCGCTATCCGGGAATTGGCACTAGATATTTTTTTTATTTATTATTTTGCTAAATATTTAAAGTGACAATGTAAATATTCAATATAATGAGTACCCTAATATCAATATAACAATAATTGCATTAATTGAAATTTAAATTTCGAAACGCTAATCGGCCGGCACGCTCGCATACCGAATAGTGAACGTACAGCCGAGGCGAGGGGTGACAACGACCAAAACTAAATATAACATGAAATTGCACCGCAAACTACAAGTACATTTAATCATTCTCGTCATCGGAGCAAAGAGGCGGGGGCAGCGTGGACACGTCAAACTTTTGCTCAGGGCTGTCGCTAGAAGCCTGTGAGTCGACGTAGTGACTAGAATAGAACCTCTCTACATTATTCAGACTGAAACGTTGGTCGAGATCTCGAGCGTAATGTTCCTCATTACCGTCCCTGTTCTCGTCGAGATCGTGTTCGTATTGCGGGTAACATTCCTGTGTCTGGAACATTACCACTTCTTCGTAATGTTCTGGATAGGGGCTGCCTCTGTACTCCTCATACTCGTCTTTATCATGTGGCAGCTCCGTATCGGAATAAACTACTGACTCTCCGCGCTCAAACAAGTAACTACCAGACTTGGGCACTTTTGGTGCGCGCTTTATGGTATCGATCGGGTAAGCGTAGTCATCAGAGTCATCTCTGTCACTCTGTTCTTCGTAGAACACAACTTGCTGGTGCTGACCAGATGGTTCGCCCAGAGATGGGTCATCAGCCTGACGGTACACTGTAGTTGACTTGGATTTCTTAAGAGATGACTGGCGACTACTCTTGTTTGAATAAGAAATTCTCGGAGGACTGTCCTCTGAAACGTATGGCGGCTCCTGAGAATCAAGGTATGGGTGGCGCAAACGGCCAAGTCTATCGAACCGCGGAAAACCCATTTCATCCTCATCAGCGGAAGAACCGAATCCTTGGAATTGCATTGGTGCTATATTTATCGGGAATTGTTGTGCTTCATAGTTGGCAGTTTTATACTTTGCGTATTCATCTTGTGCCTCATCCTCGGAATAACTAGCTTCCTGGATATCGTAATGTTTTGAATCACCTTTCGACATTTCTGACGAGCCCGATTCTACTTCAGGCACATAGCTATCGGAGCATTCCGAGCTCTCCATTCGACGTAGAGATTCTTCTACGGCCAGATATTTGCTGCCCAGCATGTCACTTTCTGAAGAGTACTGGCTCTTGGTCGAGTCTTCCTCTAGCACGTCTTGTATTCTCTCCTGTCTCTTGCGAGCGCTCGTCACTTGTTTCTTGCGCCTGAACGTCTTCATGCGCTCTCGTGGATCTCGTATAACATCCAATGAGCTATCAGTGTCATTGCCACTTGGAGGACTCTTCAGGGAAATATTACGGACGAGAAGTGATTTCTTTACGGGGGCTTTTAATGGTTGTATTGGAGGAGATTCGGAGCTCAGGCTGCTAGAGTAATAAGGTGAACATCGAGACAAAGGAGTTTTCCCTGACCGTTCAGCCGACCTTTTTTCTGAAAGTTCCCTGTGCACGGAAGGTATTTCAGGGACAGCAATGATTGGCAAATCGGAGGAAGCTAGATAATGCTCGTGGAAAGACCAGCTTTTGGGCTTACTGCGATACTGCTGGTTCGTTTTATATTCCTTTATCTGATTCTTTGACAGTGTCTTGTCATCGTAACTCGCATGTTTAGCTAACGGCTTGTAATCGGACCGTATAAATTTACTGCTAGTCCCTTCTTCACGCATAATGTTAGAAAATTCTTGACTCTGGTAGCGCTCACTGTGTTTTTCTTCTTGACTGTAAAGCTGAGACGGCATGTCGATATCTAGCTCTGGTTGTTCACTCACAAAGTAAGGTTTGAATCCGCTATCTTCACTCTGACACCGCATGGTTGGCTTCGAGTATCGATGTGTTTGCTCCTCATAGCTCAAACTTTTCGGCGGTACCTTTGGATAGCGTTCGTGAGTTTCATCTTGTGGGGGAAAACCTTGTCTATGGTCAAATCTGAGCACCCCATTAGCATGTTTCTGTAAGCTGCTTAAAGAACTGGAGCTGGACTTATCCGATTTATCGCTGTAACTTATAGACGATGATTTATCTGTTTTGCCAGTGTAGGACGCGGTCAACCTGAGTACAGGTTCCTTTGCCTCCTCTATTTCTTTTGTAGGAGACGATACTCTAGTTATAATAATTTCTGTGTCATGTTTTTCATCGGCATTGATATCTTTAACTATTGTGTCATCGGATTTCGTACTGTCCGCCTCTCCTTGGTCATCTCGGGCTGTAGCCACGAGGGTATGACTAGTGCTAGCCGACCAATCTGATATCGACTGAGCGAGGGTTAAAGTACTGTCGCTTTTTGTACCAGAACTACTGTCCATACCTTTCCTAGAAATAGTGGTATCAGAGCTGCACAGTTTATCGTACTTTATATTATCCGAACTTTTATCAAGACTGCTACTTTTCGAGCTCATCTCTGCTTGAGAACCCAGTTTTAGTTTCTGTTCACTTTTCTTACTCCCATGCGATGATGAATACGCCTTCGAGGCCTTATCAGACTTGTCACTCTTAGGCACTGAAACAGCTGATATGCTTTCAGAAGCCGATAGATTAGCGTACTGGCGTACTGTGTTCGTACCGGTAGACCATTCAGAAATACTGAGGCAAATGGACGTGTCCTCTGAATGGGAACTGTGCGTGCATTTCTTCTGAGGCAATCCAATTTTGACCGTCCCATCCAAATCAGTCCCAAAGGAACTGGTCTCTTCCTCTGAATGGCTGCTATGACTGCATCGCTTACAAGTACCAGCACTTCCTGTACTTAATTTAGTCACCGCACGAACAGTGTCTTCAGCATTAGTCTGTGACAAAAGATCATCGATAGACGTATCGGAATTATTCGATCCGAACGAATATTTCTGTGTGCCTAGCTGCGAAAAACCTTTATCAAAATCAGGGGATTGCGACTTGCTGTCACCTCCGAAAACATCATCAGCATACAAGTGATCGTCCTCGTATATCGGACTGTGGTTGGTAGGAGACTTTTGGGGCTGATTTATTATAACTTTATCTTCCAAATTGCTTTTAATGTTAAACGATTTATGTTCAGAGCGCGTACAACAGGATCCCACATCGCCCATAAGACAAGTCGCCTTACTGATAGTACCACTAAGGCACGACTTATCGTAATTAGGTACCACACTTTTATGGCAAGTGTATTCTTCTTGCTTCTCCAGCGGTTCCACCATGTACCCTGATTGATCGTAAGGAATCAGTTTGGCATTTTTCGGAGAATTTTCATCACTTAGTTCAGCAGATTTCTCCGACTTCGACTCTGGTCTATCTTTTTCCAAATCATCGTCGTTGTTCAATGTATCACTGTCGTCATCTGATCCCGCTAAATGGTCTTTTGAACTCTCCGATTGTAAAGTCACTTTAGTGGGTATTTCAGGCTCGTTGCTCATGTAGTAAATGTGGACTTTTTCTATGATTGGTGTTTCTAATAAGCTTGATGGTAGTGAAGGCCATTGGTCGAAATCACTCGACTCTTTTCTACCAATCTCATCCAAATTAGCGGGTCTACTCACTGCTTGTGGTGGCAACTCCGGTAATGGCCAATCATCGGATTCCTGACTCTCACTAGCGGTAGATTGTTTCGATGGCGGCAAGGGTACAAGACCCCTTGGCTTACCTGGACTACCGTTAGACCTCTTAGCATCCAACGCATCAAAAGCTCTGCTAGCTTTTTCAACATCTCGTTTGGATTCATACATTTCACTTATTTTAGTTTGATCTATTGGTATGTCGGGCATCTCTGCCGAAGTGCGTCTATCTGCGTCTGATATGTAAGCGACGTTGGCGTTGCTAGGCGGATCAGAGCTAAGACTCGCTTGATGATCACTGGAGTTAAGAGACTCCTCATTAATGCTCTCCGATCGAGAACAAGCTTTCGTAGAATCTTCATCAGCGCTGGTCTTTTCAGACGCAGTGCTACGCTCTGATATGCGAGATAATGTACGGCCGAATGTTTGGCCGTATCCAATGACAACATCCGAAGTGCCACTGGATGACGTAGCAGGATATAAGAAATTGACTGGAAAATCGTTGAGATCATCAGTGAAATCTGCATCAGTTGAATCTTTAGACGTGTTAGCAGACAGCGGAGGATTCTTCGAAAAAGTTTGGAAATCATCTAGCAACCTTTGGTTATTATACTCAAAAACTTCCTTGTTGATAGCCAAGTTTTCGTAGCCTTCGTGATCCTGAGGTATCCAAGCCTCTTCAATACTTGTGCTATTTTCGCTGCCTGAAGCACCAAAGAAGGGTCTCCATGTTGGTTTCAACTCTTCACCTCGGCGATAAGCTTCACCGAGAGACCCAGAAGTCGATTCTGTTGTTTCAAACGACCCACGTGATTCAACACTAAGAGATCCCCGAGAATCCATACTAGATTTAGATGAACTCTTCTGGTCGTCAAGAAGACGCCCCTTTCTTCTGGATGAGGAATCGTCAACACTGAGGGATCCTTTAGAAGGAGTGGTCGTGGTCGTAGTGTCAACACTCGACTTGGACGAACTCTTTTGATCGTGGTCTTTAAGAGCCCTCTTTTTCATGATGTCGCCTCTTTCAAATGAAGACGTAATGACGTTGCCGTCATCGTCAAAATCAATGGTAGTATTTTGGTCCTCTTGAGATATAGTAATAGCAATTTTAGTCTTTTTAACAGTATTTTGCAGTTCCTTAGCTGCATCAGAAGCTTTAGATGCGGCCGATTGACTAGATTCAGATTCTTCTATAACGGCTTTACCTATTTTGTCAAGGCCGCTCTTTTTAACACTTGGTCGTGACAACTGTTCAACAGTCCTATCAATACTCTCAGAGCTGGAATCAGAATCAGTGGGAGCTTTCTGGGAATCCACTTGACCCTGTTTTTCCAAAGTCGGTGTAGGAGACTTTCTAGCACCGTACTTTGACGGACTCCTTGGACTTTCAATACGAGTGATTTCTGGTATAGGTGAAGGTGATTTGGAATTTGATTTCGAGTGGTCACTAGATATTGTGTGTTGAGAAAGCAAATGTTCCTCTCCATATTCCATTGCCTGTTTCAGTTCTTCCAAGCATTCCCGATCCTTTTTATTGAGTTTTTCGATATCTTGCGATATGCCCAGAGGCCTAGCGATTGAACAGCTAACACTAGACTCGTCGTCAATGGAGCTGCCTTTTATGTGACTTGATGGACTGACGTCTTTTTCAATGCTAGTCCATGAAGTCGATTCTGAACTTCGAGAACGTTCCGCACTCAACTTTAACAGTTCAGTACGTCTTGACTTAGCAGTCAATAACGTTCTTTGGTCCGGTTTCACTTCAGTTGGAGATTTATCACTGCCAGAACTACCAGTATGTTCGCCTTCAGATTTGTTTGACTTCGACGTACTGGAATCAATAAACGGTATATTCTCAATCGTGGGACTGTTTTCTTGAGGTGGTGTTACAATAATTTTATTCTTATTTTTCCATTTCAAGGACAAGTCTATATTCTTGGGTGGTTCTCGAGAAATTTTTGAACCACGTTCTGTTTCACTATCTGACATGATTTGCGAGATGGATTCTTGTTTTAGGAACTCCATCAAGCTTGCCGATGATTCGTCAAATGTACCCTGAGGATCCAAGGTCCTTCTACCGCGAGTTCTGCTGCTGGCATCAGAAAGAGGTAGCTCAGTGTCTAATGTGGTTTCTTCGTAATCGACAGTGACCCATGAGCCAGAATCGTCGCTCATACCTCGAGGGATCTTAGTTTTCTTCTGTTCTTGGTCTGATGAACTATCAGCATCGATGTAGGGTAGAGATAAGCCAAGCATGTTGCTCTCGTCTGACACTTTTAAGTCGCTGACTTCAGTTAAAGATTCTTCCTCGCTAGTCAAACGAGTTACTTCAGCTTTTCGTTCTGCCATCACTAATGAGTGAATATCTTGGTTACTCTTACTTTCTTGCAGTTCAGTCTGTCTTTGCTTGTTATAGATATCCATTTTGCGACGTTCCATAATAACTGTTTGTGTGTCATTTTCAATGATTGTGTTTTGAGAGCTCGTCATCCATTCCATTGAAGAATCATCTTCAGTTTTGTCTTTGTAACTATGTGATGGTGATGTATCCTTTGCTTCGTCTTTTGGTAATATTTCAGGCTCTTCAACAACAGTTGGATGAACGTCTACTTTGACAACTTCTTGTTTGAAATGCTTTTCATTTTCGGCCAGCATCGACGCGGGTGTTACGTAATTTCGGTCTAAGCTCTTTGATTTTGTTTTAGAATCCAAATGGACTTCTGCCTTCCTATCTAAGCTCTTTGATTTAGCCCCGGGACTTATTTTTTGATAAACAACTTTACCTTCGATCTGTTGTTTGATCTCCTGTTTCTTAGACAAAGTTTTAGGTGATTTTTGTAAAGCAGCGAGATCATCAAACTTATCTTCTAATGATGGACTCGATTTGTCATCCATGCTCTTATTCATTTTGTTGGGCGTTTTCGGTGTCTTTTGGTCCTCAAAACTCCTACTGATTTTCCCGGTCAATTTGTTATCTAGTTTCTTTGGAGATTTTGCAATGAAGACATGGTCCTCTGCCTTACTATTAATCTTAGTGTCAATGATTATCTTGTCTCCTTCTGTTTTGACAACGATCTTATCTTCTGGTGGTGGAAAAGGCGGCAAAGTATCCTTCACTGGGCTGATCAATGTTTTAGTTTGCTTCAAAGCAGCTTCAAACAACATCTGTTGCTTCTCTTTACGTTTAGCGATTTCCGTATCGCTATCTTCTTGCGACTTGGTTCTTTCCTTGCTACTGGCGCGTTTCACATCCATCTTCTCCAGCGACTTAGATTTTTCTTTTGCAATTTTCTTAGCTGTTTGTTCCAGTTCCTGGCTTTTGGCTCGGGCCATGTCAAGTGGAGGTACGGTCAGGAAGTCTGGGCGCTCTTTCAAAGAAGAAGGCAATGACTTTTGTGTTTGCAGTGCTTTTATTTTTGTAGCATTCGTGTCTAAAGAACCACCTTTGTTAAGTTTGCTGCTTATCTTTAGTTTCTCATCAGGTTTAGGTTTAAGAGTTAGTTTTTTCTTCTCCTTACGTTTTATTCTCTCAATGTCCGGCACTATCTGGTCTTCGCTCAGGTCTGACAATTTCCTTATACTGCCTCTGGGCGAGTTCAATGAAGAAGTAGGCGATCGTGATGGCGACTTCGAAAGTGGTGAGCGAGATAACGGCGATCTGTTGAGTGGTGAACGAGCCGCTTGAGATTTTAATTTAGTCAAGTCATATCTGCGTTTGAACGACCGTGGACGACGTTGTTCTACTAAATCTTCCAACAGCTGCAACTCTTCGTTGTCTATAACAACAGACTTAAGGCCTTCGTGTTCTGGATGTTGTTCTTCTTCTACTTCATCAATTTTATCAATGGTATCTTTCTTTGCAGGCACTTTACTTTTTTCAACAATCAAAGGTTTCTCTTCTAGGATTTCTCCTTCCTCATTGAAATCTTCGACCGTATCATCTTTCGAAGAGAATGCATTCATAGGTGGAAGTCTATGTAACTGGATTACAGGCGTGTCCAAGCTTTTAGCTCTGCGGCTAGCTGTTGGCGAGTCTTGTGTCGCTTTCTGGCGTTGAAGCGAGAATACTGAGCCTTCGGAGAGATTTAATCTAGCATGAGCGAAGAGTATCGGAGTACCACCAGGTTTACGCAACATTGGGGATATCAGCTCATCCCTTAGACTTTTCTTCACACCAAGTGTGGAAGTCTCTTTTTTCTCATCTTTATCGTCACCTTTATCTTCAGACGGACTACCAGTCACTTTCTGAATTTCCATATCGGCTAGGTGTTCGTCTTCAGATTTGAGGAACTCCGTACTTTCTAATATCGGCGAGGGAATATTTTCGTTGTACTCCCAAGGCGAACTTTCTTTACTGGATTGTTTTGTCTCGGCGAATTTTATAGCGACATCGTCTTCTGAACTTGGGATAGAAATAGATCGTTCAGAAATTCGGCGTAACTCAGTAGCATTACCACTCATGCTGTCGAGAACTTGAGGGTTATATTTAGCTTCTAACTCAGCTAATTTCCTACATTGCGGCGGAGAGCCTTCGATTTCCGTGGAACTCATAGTCTGACCTCTATGCCAAGCGCCAGAGGTAATCTTATCATACTCCAATTGCAAAATAGGTTCCAAATCTTTTCGAGACTGTGGTGGTGAAAACTCAAGTTTCGGTGCAGCTTCTGTTGTACCGAAAACGTCATCAGAATCAACACTTTCGTCATCAGATGAAAATGAAGTTATCCGAATCTTGTTATTATTTTTCCCTTTAATTTTACTTCCTGGGCCCTTCTTCCCGGTACCCCTAGCCTTTTGCCCTCTTTTTGGGGGCAGTTTGTCTGACTTCGACTTGATATCGGCTCGTAATTTTTCCGCAGCGGTCAGAGGCTTTGGTTCTTTGCAAATAGGTGGCTGTTGCACATTACGGCCGTTGATAGTAAACTTTATCTCGCATGGGTACATAGTTTCCTGTCTGATACTGTCAGTTTTAGAACTAGTCGCAGAATCGCTCTCAATCTGACTCAGTTTATTGTTGAGTGTCTCAAGTAAAACAGGATCCAAATTTTTTGTTATATCCCTCTTAGGACTCGGCAAATGTTGCAATTGACAGCTCTTGTCTACTTCTAGCGTCACTGGATCAACTTTGGACAGATCAATATTTTGGGTAAACAGGAAATCTCGATTTTCAACTTCCAAGAACTTGGAAGTGTGTTCGACTTGTATACTGTTGCGTGGTGATTTGGGAGACTTAGGTGATTTCGGCGACTTTGGTGACTTAGGTGATTTGGGTGACTTCGGTGATTTCGGGGATTTTGGCGACTTGGGCGAACGTGGCGACTTAGGATGATCGTGATACTTGCATCTAGGATGGGCACTGACTACGTGGCGGCCATTTTGAGGAGGAAGCATCACAATATCCGGAGGCTGCCGTTGATCGTCATGAGGAGATGGAGCAGTTCCATTCATTACATGACGCTTATGTAGCACATAAGGAATATCATAGCCATCATCGACAACTTTCTTGTTATCTTTGAAACCTGCTTTGAATGCATCGAACTCTTTGAAATAGTTCTTAGGTAAGTCAAATTGAGGTCGTATATGATCGGGCAGCCTAGAAGGCAGTTCGAAATGAGAACGCTTAGTCGCGATTGGCGGAGCACTGGGTATTTGACGGAAGATGTAATCCTCATCACTGGATTCTGCTGGCGTCAAATCAATAGATTTTTGGTGCATTAACACGTGTCTACGAGAATTAACACTGCTGAAGCGAGGTCTGTTGGCCAAACTATTTGGATCACTCTTAGTTCGCTCTACAGTCGGATGAGTGTAAGGAACTGTAGTGTCAGCCAAACGGCTGCTCGAGCTAGTCTCAAGGATCAGCTTTGGATTATATTCATCAAAGTGAGTCTTTGCCATTAACTCTTCCTTCAAATTCTCTTTTCTCACGATATGAGTGTGAACTTTGCCGCGCTTATCGAATTCCGACTGGAGAATAGAAGCTGTGCCAGACTGTATAGCGGCTTGTTTAGCTTTGTTTTTAGCATACTCGATGCTGTCCATTGCTGGCAAAACTCTTACGTTGACATCAGACTCATTGGAAGACTCTTTGACGAGATGCGATGAAGCGTTCTCTTTACTGATGGAGCGTGTAAGTGATTCTATTTTCTCTTTATCAAAACTAAATACTGTGTCTGAAGAACGACGGCGCTGATAGCTATGTATTTTTGCAGCCCGAGTTCCATCAATTTCGGTATCAAGACCAACTATTTTCTCCGGCCAAATGTGTGTGGTGGTAGGGTGGATATCCTCCTCTTCAGTTGATAACTCATCCGATTTCTTTGGAGGACTAGAATCAGATTCGAACTGGCCTGAAAACTGGTCTAATTCTACATTTTGTAAGCTGGCAGAATGCAGAGGACTTGGCTCCTTGACATGCTTACTATTGCTTGGAAAAGTAGAATACGGCGTAGACAAATAATAATTAGGGGAATTCGCCAAATTGGCGATCAAGTCTTCGTGAGACTTGTCAAATAGCGATTTCTCACGGTACTCCGGCTGTTCCATACTAATAAAAGTGGCTTGTGTATCGAAGAAATCTTTGGTGGAGTCGGGACTAGACGAGGGCGAAATAGGTTCGAAGGGGTCTATGTAAGCATTCTGTATACTAGTAATACTACGTCGCCTCATGCTGATTTCGTCAGGCTCATATAAATTCTTTTTGCAATCATAATAATCTGATTTGGAGTCCTGACTAGAAGTACGTGAACCGGACCTATCGGAACTTTTACTTTTAAGAGTTTCGCGGGATTTCTTACTATCCGTGTGATAAACGCTGTCCCGCGACTTTTTGCTAGACTCGGCACTACTTTTAGAAATTTTAGAATCATAAATATCACTCTTCGACTCTTGGCTAGACGTTCGCGAGCCAAGTGCCCGTTTGATTTCCTTATAGAAATTGCCATCAGAACGGACTGAGAGTTTCTCGCGAGGCAGGACTCGCGGGTCGTCGACGAGGAACGGATCAAGAGGGATATCGTTGTTACTACGGTATCGGCAGACCACCTCGTCGGGAGCGCCCTCGTGGTCGTCACTCTCGGACAGGTGCGACAGAGAGCGGTCGTCGTCAGAGGGCAGGTCGTTACCTGAGTCGAGCGAGCACGAGCGCGTGTGCGCGTTACTGCGGCGGCCGATCGGTTGGATGCGCGCGTAGCGGCGCGTCTCCGACTCGTCGTCGGAGCGCTCGATAACCTCGTAACTATCATGCGACAAGTCGTCCTGCGAGCCGGTGCGTGCGAACGACGGCAGGTCGAGGCGCGGCTCACCGATGGCACCTGGAAACGAAGACGAATAGGCGCGGCCCAACAACATGGTCGCGGACTCCACAGAGCCGCGCTCGCCGAACACGAAGGCCCTCGTGCGGGCCTCGTCGTAGCGCGTGACGGGCGAGTCCAGACGCGCCAGCGTGTCGAGGTCGGCCAGCAGCGAGCGCGCGTCGCGGCGTCGCTTGGCGCGGCCCGCCTCGTCGAAGCTGTAGTCGCGCAGGTTGCGGCACGACGCGCTGCGCCGCCACGTGATGCGCGCGCGCCCGCGCTCGGGCGACGCGTCGTCGGGCTCCTCCACGCGCAGCGACCCGCCCGAGCGGCTCGAGCGCGTGGACGGGCACGCCGAGTAGATGTTGCACTGCGACAGCTCGTACTCGAGCCGCTCGGACGACTTCTTAAAGCTCGAGGAATGCTTCGCTAGCACGAAGTCCGGGTAACCGCTAGAGGGGAGCTCGGCGACGGGGAGCGGTGCAAGTCGCGCGGTGAGCGGGGAGCGGGGCGAGGGGGGCGAGGCGGGGGGGCTCTGACCTGGGCGCGCACGCGGCGGCGGAGTGGGCGCGCGGCCGAGCCCACTCGCACGGGGCAAACTCGCCTGGCTCCATGTACTCTCCGGAGAAACCTGCACAACAATAACAATTCTTACAATTGAACTTCACATGTGAGCAAAATTATTTCCATTAGGAGTAACAACTTACCAATGGTGTCGTCGTCCGATGAGGCAGAGGCGAATCCTCCGTAGGATGATGATTGACCTCGGCATGGGTCACTAACTCGGGAGCCTGCGGGACGTAACACTATTACTAAGAGGCAAGAGGTAAAAATGGCTGACCACATTTAGATGGACCCCGTGCCGTAAGTGCGTTACGGAAATGTGTGCGAGATGACCGAACTTGTGCATTAACATTTGCATTTGATTCCCTTCTCCCACAAAGATATTGTAAATGGTATTAGGTAAACGATAAAATTTATTTATTTAGACTGTTGGGATTATTATTATAAAAAATATTGATATTGTTTGATCGTATAGCAGCATTGAGTAAGCACAATATATAAAAATCACCTGTTAACTTTACTTTTTTAGGCATTAAGTACCTACATCTTAAACTGGCTCTGTACAATTTCTAACTTGAATAAAAATTTTTTTTTCGTTTGCGACTTTTTGTTAATTTCATATGAAATTATTGTGCTACGCTTTGATAATGCTTAATCAATGTACTAACTTCGAAAAATTTAACAAGATTTTAAGAAGGAATTAGTACAGTAAGTAAAATAAATATGATGTATGAGTATAAACAAGATCTTGTAATGTGTGCGAACGAGCGAAAAGTAAACAGACCCATGACTCCTGAACCATGCCTGTGTTGTCTAGTTTGGTTACATTAGGGTACTCACGCACTACGCGGGCACAACTGTTAGTCGTAAGCCCCGGATACACTAGGGAACATTTTGTCCCGCAACATGACGCGCAACACTCAATCTACGTGACGCTGCAACGTTGCACATTGTCCCGCAACATGCCCCGCAACATTGTACGTGACGCGGGGCATGTTGCTTGCTCCATTTCTATAAACACTGACTAGTGTAGCCAGCAAAATGTTCCATGACAATTGTCGCGGGACACTTCACGTAGTTGTTGAGGGACATGTTCCGCAACATGTTTCTTCATTTGCCCCCTAATGTATCCCAGGCTATAATCATCGCCGCAACATTGGCCACAAAAACGTCGAACAAGATAAGATCCGGACATCCATAGTATAAAGTATTAGCTTTTGCCACGGTGGATGGTTAAATGTCGGTTATCGCGGTTGCAGACAAAGTCGCGAAATAATAAGTAACCTATGTCCTTTCTTGGGGTTCAAACTTACTCCGTACCAAATTTCATCATAATCGGTTCAGTAGTTTAGGCATGAAAGCGTGACAGACAGACATAAGAGTTACTTTCGCATTTATAATATTAGTCTGAATGCAGGTTTAGACCAAAACTCGTCGGGCAACACGTCGTGAGACCAGTTGGCCTTTGTGGCCAAGTCCGCTGTATGCATTGTGTACGTAGATATAGTTCGAGCTGGTCAGTAAAACCACTGGTCGTGGCTGCGTAGTGCGCAAGGTAATTTAATTTATATTACTACAAAGATTTTATGTCAAGGTAGAAAAATGAATATGTCAGTTGTTTGAAGTTTATTTTTTGACGTATCGAGTCTTGTAACCAAAATAGACAAGATGACAGAGTGACGTCATGACAACGAAGACGGTTAGAGATGATCCATCAAACAGTTTAGAAACATTGTAATAAAATAACAAGCCAATTGATATTGGGCTCTTACGATTTGATTGCAGTACAGTTTTGAAAGCTGAAAGAAACAAATACAAATCTATGTGAAGTTGAAATAAAAGCGTCGGATGTACTAGGAAGAATTATCTTAAAGCTTTGTCTTTACTTATGTATGCTACTACATTTTCTTTTAGTACTTTGCAGTGGCGAGAATTTCGTACAACTTGATGCCTACCAGTTTCCCTACGGATGTTTGAGACAACACCTAACTAGGGGTAGGCGGTAAACTTACCGCCATTAAAAAATGGCATAGTTAGTGGAGTACTAATAATTATTAACGAGCCAGGGGCAAAGGTCTAGATCTGGATGGATTCCTCCAAAACGGTATCGCGAAAAATAGAATAAGTGGAGAGAAGCCTTTGCCGAGAGTGTCTACTATTTTCATGTAGTATAGTCACACTGCTGGTATTTTAAATAGGTTAGTTGATAGTAAACTAACATCGTCATGAAGTTACCTATAATTTTAAGCACATGAAGAATAAAGCAATTTTTGCTTCGACCTCTAACGACCATTGCCCCTTCGCCACTGATACTTTGAATTTTTTGAAATTAATTTGTAAGAAGCTCCCTACAAAACTTTGTGGAAATAGAGCATGCTTATCCCAATAGGGCCCGCTTACCTTGTCCCTCGTGGTGGCATAGGCGGTAGCTGCGAGAGGCGGGCGAGTCGCGCCCGCGGGACGCCGCGCCCGCGCCGCTGCCGCGCGCGCCTCCTCCGCACTGTAGCCCTTCATCATCAGAGAAGCCTCCAGGTAGTGAGGTTGCTTGTCCCACTCCAGGGAAATCGCTGCAATTGACAAGGGAACTTAGTGACGCAGCATGTATGGTTGGGATAGAACACGAGACGAACGAATTTGGATACTCACATTGATGGGGGAAACAACGACACAGTTTTGCAAAAACAAAAAGGTAAAAACTGAATTTGATAGCGAATTTAGGTACAGGTATAAATCAAATAGAATCCATTTCACAAAAAAAAACACATAAAACATCTATCAAACACATCGTTTACCAGTAGACGCTTCAACACCCTTGCATTCGGGCATGTTCGTGTAAGTTCGTACGTACCGTCGGAGCCGGGCGGCAGCGGCAGCAGGGGGTGCGCGGAGAGGCTCTGGTTGAGCGGCGCGGGCGGGGGCGCCACGTTGCCGCGCGAGCCGCACACGGAGCGCGACGCGCGGAACGAGCCCGACCTGCCGACAGTCGGGCAGAGGATGGTGACGACTGACACCAGCTTTTGGTTTCGCACTGTACCCGAGTGTGTGGCCGCCCTTATCACAGATCGCATACGTGACGGAAATATCTGTGCGCAGACGTTTACCCCCCTTCCTCTACGTTTCCACTTAAAACGTTTTGATTGACGTCTGACGCTGCTAAGACAAACCCACAGATATTTCCTCAAGACATATACTCGACTTCCTATATTCATCATCAGATGCACGGGAATGTTACTCGCTATAAACAACTCCACTGATTGCGTAGAGTGCATAAACGTTGGCAAGCGTTGTGACATACAGTGTAAACTCGATTGACGACTTCAGCACTTGATGACGTCATCAAACACCAACTCATGTGTATCCCGTGTATACGTGCATTGTGCATGTGTGCGTGTGCCGGTTTGAATTTAAGAAGTCGAGCATCTGTAGAGCATGTAATCTGTGCCCTCACGCACGATACGCGTCGCGCCGCGACGGGCCTGCGGTCCTCGTGCGTCAAGCAAGCGTGACCAACTAAGTTCTAGTGATCGTCTTATAGCTAGTAACACCTTATGATATTATATTGTAAAACCCTTAGTAATTGTATAGATTTAACGATTACTAATTTTGAAATGAAATTATATCGATTTTAGTGTATGAAAGTATGAAAACGCGACGCCAAAATGAACCAATCAGAGCGCAGACCCATCTTAGACAAACCCTACGTGATACGACAACACCATCCTCCGACCGATTGTCAGTGCCGTCGCAACGCAACGCACTCGCCACTACACCGCACTCGTTTAGAAGAAGCGGAAATATCAACGGATACAGCGCATGCTCGAGTATATGCTATGCTCTGCTCACGATATGACGGCCCGCACCACACATTGCACGAACTGTACTAAATTAAATTTAAAAAAATATATTTCGTTGTATGGAAGCTACCTTACTTGAATTTATCGTGGAAAATCATTTTATAACAATAATCGTCAACTTTACTTTTATTATCGAGTAAAATAAAAATCGGTCGAGTCGTGCAAAATTTTGCACGAGTTGACTGGTTTTTAAATTACAATTAAAACAAGTAGTATTTGAACTAGTAATGTTAACGATTAAAGTATAAAAAACATACGTAATCAATAAACCCAAGTAAGTTTTCATGAAACGAAGTTTTTTACAATTTAATTTTGCACAATTCGTGCAAAATGTCGTGCAAAACGTTGCTCCGTGAACAGAGTGTAATCACCATCGATTAATACAAAACTATCGAAGCCTCACGCTAACCAATCGTTATAGTTCGAGGGACTGTTGTTTACATCATGCATAGAATCTGTTCGAGTTTCTTCTGTCGTCACACAAACGCCCACAAGACAAAACCAAAAGCTAGTGTCTCCCAGCCCATGCTAACCACTCACCTTGAGGACACACTTAGGCTAGTATTAACTTATGTTAGGATTCCCGTACATCCTACCTATACCACTGTTTATTTAATTCATCAAACTATAAATTACATCTATAAGCATTATCTAAGCTACGCCTAGCGATAATTTAAGATAAGTTACAATAAGAAAGCTATTTATTGTAACTATAGCGGCTTAAGCTGATATATTATTTGTTTTATACATGCATATTGAGTTCGACACGAGGTAAAAGTGACATGTTGAATTTTTCACGTATTGTCGCTTTGATCTCGCGTCATATTTAATTCTACGTAAGTACATATCTGCCATAATAGCTAAGCTTATGTATAGTAATGTATTTAGTATGAACGCACCTCTGGAATGTCTGTCGTTTCACGTAGTTATCCCTCACGTACTCGACGATTTGTTTCTGCGTTTTACCGCTATACCTATAAAAGAGTAAGATGATTTATATTACACAATAATAATAAAGGATTAATGTTGAAGTCTTCATTGTTTGAATATAAGATATCGTTTTACATAGTTGCCAATGGTCATTTTTAACCGATTTTAAAAAGGGGGTACTTTTTGTAATGCACTTCAAATAATGAAATAAATGATAAGCCCACTAATGTATAGGGAAGCTCGTTCCGCGGATATTAAGGTTACAGAACGTTCGACACGGAATTCACTTAAAAATAAAAAATAAACAGCAACAAGTTCAAAGCTATCTGGTCTCTTTTAGTTTATTTGGGAAACCTCATGTGCAGAATAAATGGCCAGACTCCAGCACACAGCTGGACATAACCCTCGCCAAACCCACACCAATTATCACGACCTGCAGCCATTCTCACCCAGTTCATCTTCTTTATCGTGTGGGCAGTAAGGTCTTACGACCCCACACACCCTAGTGGCAGATTTTCTAAACCGCCTCAAGGGCCTCTGACATGGTTTGAGTGGAACATTAAGTCCAGCCAACCAGTCCAGGTTTCCTAGCCCAGCTACTGTCCCATATATCTCACCTAAACGAGGATCCCCTGGATATGACCCTAGTCTTCTGCCTCGGCTGTCGTTGGACACTCGAACAGCGGAAGAACCCATGATTCTCCACGCACTTCTTCCAAAAGTTCTTGCATTCGTTGCGACCATCGAAGAAGAATTCTACCACGTCGCGGTAATAACCCTGTAGCAATGAAAAACAGAATAATTATAAAGATGTACAATGGTGACTAGTTGTAAAGTTGGTAACATCCTCATTCTTAGTGACTTTGGACTTATTAATGGGTAGTTATCACCACCAGTAAATGAACACGCGCCCTTTTTACGAGCTGTTAAAACGCTACTCACAATAGCAAACTGTGACTTCACTTAATTGAATTAAGTACTATTAATTCATTTCATAGCAACTAAAATGTGATTTTACATTCATTTGAAAATTATTTAAGTTTTTAGGGTTTTAGGATTTTGTAAAAACTTAATTTAAAAGAGTGCCATGGAGTTTCTTGCTCCTTCTTCTCCATAGAGGCCTACCTCCGTTTTGGAACGAGCAACTAGCTTCAATTTTCGGACTAACTGACACTTATTGACAATTCAAAAGTGCCTGTAAATGGTCTAATTGAAATAAATGTTTTGACTTTTTTTTTACTTTTTAACATAATGTTATTTCAGAGAATTAGGACTAATTGGTTCACAGTGTATGCTACCCAATAACCCAAGAATAATTACGCAATAGCATTATCAAGTGTTAAACTCATTATTATTGGCAATTTTAGAGAAAAAAGCAAAGGGATGGTTACAGTAATATAACAAAATAATTATAGCTATTATATTGTAAAATAACATAACTATGTACATATATTGTGCTACACAGTTTTAAGCCATATTAGGGTCCTATTAAGTTTATAGTAGTCTACTAGTCTTTCTACTCCAGATTTGATAGTTACAACTACACTTACACTAGCGTAACCATCAGGATGCAGCTTGATGAGGAACTTTTTCCTCTTGAACGAGATCTTCCGTATCTTGGCCCAACTGAACGTGTTGATCTTGGTATAGTTCTGGAACACTATTATACCTAGGTGCGCGACTGCCAGGTTTAGTGGAACACCTTCGTGGTCTTTCGCTGGATGCATTTTTATACCTGGAACAATATAAAAGAACGTAATATTAAAGCGAGTTTTTTTTATTTATTTATCTCATAATTGTGACAGTATTGTATTTGTAAAATTTTGCCTTATGCTAGGACCTTTGTGAGAGCTGGACAGATTCCAGCTCTCTCAACTAGGTTCGGGACCTGTATGACAGATCTCCAGGCTCCCACCCCTTAACACTACATCATATTTAACGGCTAGTTTTTGTATGTATGTATTAAAACACTATAAAATAATAAATGCATTCGTTTTTAGAGACCTCGCCCGAAGTTGCTTTGAAATCAATAAATAGTTATTCAATTGAGTTGCAAATAAGGGACGTCTCTGTTGTCTATTGCCTTTAGAGGAATCACGTTTTGATAGCTTATAAAAAGTACGTCAATTGTTGGTATCAAGTACCTAATTCATCATTTCAAGATTTTAGATTTGAAAGTTTTTATGACATACCAGACAATATGGTCACTCTAAACCAACTTGTTTAAAAAAAAACTTAAATAAATGGAGATGTTCTTATCCCCAGAAAAGCTAAAAACAAACCTTACAAACTTTTCACTTACCATAGAGTTCACATCTCCGCGCCGTTTCTAATAAGTTTAAATCAGCCTCCGCAGGGCTCTGGCCTCTGCAATAGAAAAAAAAAACAATCACTACAACTCCTCTCTGATTGGTCCAATTACTCGGATTATAGTGGTTTATCTCGTTTCCTTTTAGTCTGGAGACTTTTGTTGTTTCGCGCTTGTTTTTGTAAAAACTTTGGTTTTAGTATTACCACAATGTAGGATTACGTGAATCGGTAATTATTTAGGACGAAATAGTCTTGATACTTAACATGTCTGGAAACTTCAGCAAAAAGGTTGCCAAGAAAACATTTGGGTTAACAGATTTATGTGGCAAATTATTGTACAACAAGCAAACATCAAAAAAAGTTGTTTTAAGCTTGTAGTTTCTGTTCTCTAGTAATTTCTGGACAGAAGTTTTCTATTATTTATTTCATCAGTCAAAGTCAAAGTCAAATCATTTATTTCAATTAGGCCATTATAAGGCACTTTTGAACTAATTTTGATCTTGTGAGCAGATATAAAAAAAAACCTATATTTTACAGTAACACTACAAGACAGGACATTGATGTATTTCACAGGGGGGTGAAAATAAGAAGGACTTTTACTAAAGCACCAACTCCAAAATATTAAAAAAATTAACAACTGTTATAAATATACATTTTTTCCATATTTCTTGTCTCATAGTTAAAGTTATGCTTATTTATGAATACTTTCAACCCCCAAAAGATACACGGTGACTTACAGATGTTTCTTATGGTTCTCCATGATCCGCCTCTCGGACTCCGAGTCCTGTCCGGGGAAGAACTTGTAGCCGCTGAGGTAAGTGTGGTCCGGGTAGTCTTCTGGCACGAAGTCGCCGCATTCCGCTAAGAAATAAGGATAGAAAATGAGAGACGTATTCTAAAACAATGCCTAATTTATAGGTACTGTAGAGTCTGGCTGGTTTAGTCATATTCAACCTTATTCTTGGAGTTTATAGTTCACATGAGATAAACACGGTTCAGAAATAGAACAGGTCTGGGTTTTGGTTGCAGTTCTAATAATTATTTACTTTTTGTTCAAAAAGCTTACAGTCTATGATTTATCATGTAGTGAACAGCTTAAAATAGGCGCATTTGAATATAAAAGCTTCTAGAAATGAGCTATTATGTAACTTTTAACAAAAAAAAACGAAACATTCCAATTCGTTTTATAGGACTATACTTTGAGTAGAAAATAGTACCTATAAGATCCCGAGGAGTTTTAATCCTCAAAAAAATCAGCACTATAGGCTGTTTTTTTATACAGGCTGTCCGTAAAAACAGGACACCTGATTATTCCTGCTTATAGTACTATTCTCTATTTGTTTACTACCTAGTAAACCGTAGTACCAGCAACTACCACCATTACAATCTAGTTACCAGTATACAGGGTAGTTACGAATATTAACTGGACGTTAATTCTCAACTAGCCGACGCGCCCGTTTCGTTATTAATATGGAATTGTTGATGATTTAGGTCAAACTACGTTATTAAAGTGGTGTCGTGTGTGGCGAGCGAAGTTCGCAAGCTCGGTACAAGTTTTAAGGTCGCATGTTGTTTACCAACTCGTGAATATTGTATCCATGCTTTTGAGAGGGAAAGCTGTTGGTAGGACCGCATCATGGCTTATAAAACTTGGATAATCTTAAATTATGTGGGTATCTTACACACTCAGGTAATGGTGTTTTGAAAAGAAAAGCTGCGAACTTAGTTTGTTTACGGGGTTTTAAATAAGTGTAATGTTCTGAGTCTTCGAAACGAAAAACAATGTTCTTTAAAAAGAAAGGCTCTTTCAAGTTGTGTTTGGTCTCGGACTGCTATACAGTCAGGGTGTTGGACTGCATACGGACAGTTGTTTTTTCATACAGTTGACGGACACGCACGATTGTAGGACGACCAACGTCATGTGTCTGCGTTATGATAAAAGACAACCATCCAATTGCAGTGTGATACCCGGACTACTCCAGTGCCACAGCAGTCTGGTACCAAACGCATTTAAAGAGAAACTTATTTAAATACTGTAGTACGAAACCAATCATCTGCGAGTCCGACTCGCACTAAACCGGTTTTTCTTTTATCTAGTAAATGATGTTCAAAAATACTTTTTACTGGTTTATTAGAAATCAATATAAATATATAAATAAACATTAAGCTTTTATTAAGCTTCCTCACCTTGCACAATATAGCTGGCCATGAGCGCAGCCGTATTCTCGTTGCACTGTATGCATCCTGTCGCCAGATCCTTCTTCACTTGCAGACAGAAGAGGTAACGAGTGAACTCCTCCTCCAGCCGCGCTGGGTCTGACGTGTAGAACTTGACGCAGAAGCGCAGGGTCGGCTCCAGCATAGACAGGCCCACTTGACGGCACATCGGCTTCTCGGAGTCCAGCCAGTACTGGTGAAAGAAATGATAAATAAATATTTATTTATTTAAGTAACATGAAAGACCTACAGCTAGAAAAAAAACAGACTAGTGACAGAAAATTAGACTGACAGCCAGTTACAGGTTATATTGTAGCCAATATTGTAGTAAGTATGAAGTTTCTTGCCCATTCTTCTCCTAAAACGAAACGTGGGTCCGATATTTACGTGGACGAAGTCGCGGGCAAAAGCTAGTATTTCGATATATCACAATATTTATGAATAAGATGAACAATGCTTAGTATTTTTCACGACTTAAAATACACAATGCAATATTTTTCACATTAATACGATTTACAATGCATTATACTCGCACTACAACTAGCGATATGAGAGCCAACTCAGTATCTTATAATGTAGTGTATTCTTTTACGTAACTCAGTTATATTCAGTATTTTACGAGTGATCATACTTCTTTCTTTGCATAATGGTGCACTTATAGTAATAAATCCTGAAGTTAGCATTTTTATCTCAAGTTGCGAAACGTCGGCCATTTTTAGGGTTCCGTACCTCAAAAGGTAAAAACGGAACCCTTATAGGATCACTTTGTTGTCCGTCTGTCTGTCTGTCTGTCAAGACCTTTTTTCTCAGGAACGCGTGGAGGTATCAAGCTGAAATTCATATCAAATACTCAAGTCTATGGTCTCTTGGAGCTGTGAAAAAATCAAACTTCTAAGTCAACGCGATCAAAAGATACTCCCGTTTATGCCGCAAATTTTCGACACTCGCAAGGGAATCAAAACCTACAGGGTACTTCCCGTGAACTCAGAATCTTGAAATTTGGTATGAAGCAACGTCTTATAGCAGAGATATAGGAAAAATTGCGAAAAGTATAAATTTTTAGTTACATCATATAATAAAAATATTTTTAATAATTTTAAACTTACTACCCCTTTCCTCATGAACGCGTAGTGGTATTATATTGAAATTCATATCAAATACTCAAATCTATAATACCTTTAAGCTGTAACAAAATCAAACTTCTATGTCAACGCAATCAAAAGAAACAGGAATTAAAACCGCATATTTTGAAACTCGCCACTACTTGCAAGGGAATCAAAACCTACAGGGTACTTCCCGTGAACTCAGAATCTTGAAATTTGGTACGAAGCAACGTCTTATAACACAGATAAAGGAAAAATTGCGAAAAGCATAAATTTTTAGTTACATCATATAATAAAAATATTTTTAATAATTTTAAACTTATTACCCCTTTACTCATGAACGCGTAGTGGTATTATATTGAAATTCTTAACAAATACTCAAGTCTATAATATCTTTAAGCTGTAACAAAATCAAACTTCTACGTCAACGCAATCAAAAGATACAGCAATTAAAGCCGCATATTTTGAAACTCGCAACTACTCGCAAGGGAATCAAAACCTAAAGGATACTTCCAGACGACCTGGAATCTTGAAATTTGGCATGAAGCAACGTTATAAAGTACACATATAGGAAAAATTCCGAAAATCTTAAATTTTTAGTTACATCACATAGTATATTTTTTTTAATAATCATAAACTTACTAGCTGACCCAGCAAACGTTGTTCAGCGATTAAAAAAAAAAAAAACCGGCCAAGTGCGAGTCAGACTCGCGCACCGAGGGTTCCGTACAAACCTGTAGGTATATAAGTAAAAGTTATGGTATTTTTATTGCTAAATGATTTCAATATAATACCACTACGCGTTCATGAGTAAAGGGGTAATAAGTTTAAAATTATTAAAAATATTTTTATTATATGATGTAACTAAAAATTTATGCTTTTCGCAATTTTTCCTTTATCTGTGTTATAAGACGTTGCTTCGTACCAAATTTCAAGATTCTGAGTTCACGGGAAGTACCCTGTAGGTTTTGATTCCCTTGCGAGTAGTGGCGAGTTTCAAAATATGCGGTTTTAATTCCTGTTTCTTTTGATTGCGTTGACATAGAAGTTTGATTTTGTTACAGCTTAAAGGTATTATAGATTTGAGTATTTGATATGAATTTCAATATAATACCACTACGCGTTCATGAGGAAAGGGGTAGTAAGTTTAAAATTATTAAAAATATTTTTATTATATGATGTAACTAAAAATTTATACTTTTCGCAATTTTTCCTATATCTCTGCTATAAGACGTTGCTTCATACCAAATTTCAAGATTCTGAGTTCACGGGAAGTACCCTGTAGGTTTTGATTCCCTTGCGAGTGTCGAAAATTTGCGGCATAAACGGGAGTATCTTTTGATCGCGTTGACTTAGAAGTTTGATTTTTTCACAGCTCCAAGAGACCATAGACTTGAGTATTTGATATGAATTTCAGCTTGATACCTCCACGCGTTCCTGAGAAAAAAGGTCTTGACAGACAGACAGACAGACAGACAGACGGACAACAAAGTGATCCTATAAGGGTTCCGTTTTTACCTTTTGAGGTACGGAACCCTAAAAAACAGATGTTGGCCGATTCTCAGACCTACCCGATATGCACACAAAATTTCATGCAAATCGGTTCAGCCGTTTCGGAGGAGTTTGGAAACAAACACCGCAACACGAGAATTTTATATATTAGACTTGCTGACCCAGCAAACGTTGTTATGCGATTAACAAAAAAAAATAAAAAAATAGATTTTGGCCGATTCATATATGTATTGACAAGGTACCGTCAGCTTTCCACATTGTTATGTTATGGATTTCATTTAGCAATAAAAATACCATAACTTTTACTTATATACCTACAGGTTTGTACGGAACCCTCGGTGCGCGAGTCTGACTCGCACTTGGCCGGTTTTTCTAAATGGCATTCCAACTATACAAGGATTAGGCAGGGATGGTGAACCTTAATTGGTGAACGTACCATTTCTTATTAAAAAAATAATAGGGCAATTACTTGCCATCAAAGAATCTTAACTTAGTGATATAATGGAGAAAATAAAACTAGATGCTATTAACTCTTTTTTTGGGACTTGTGTACAATAATCGTAATTACTTATCTATAGTTATATTAATTTGATAAAGCTTAAGAGTTTTTGTGTGTTTGTTTGAACGTCTGTTTTAAAATCTCTAGAAATACCGGACAGATTAGAAAAAACATTTTTGTATATGATAGCCAGATTCATGAGGAGTAGTATAGGCTACATAACATTACGCTATGACCCACGGGAGCGGAGTAGTAACCAAAAACGTAACCTAACGTGTGTGTTATAAATAATGTGTTATTTAAATAACGTGCGGGGTATATAAATAATGTGTTTCTAAGCACTATAAAAGGTTGCGTGGTGGTATTTTACTCCTGGCTTGCCTTTTCCTTAACACAACTAATCTTCAGTTCTGTAAAGGTTACATTAGGTACTAAAGTGCAGTGAAGCGTTGCTCTGGAAACCTTACATACTCGTATGACAATTGAGTGCAACGTTAATTGAATTATACGCTAATTCATTATGACTTTATGGTCGATATTCTATTGGAAGGATCACTAAAAGTCCTGCTTGTTTGCAGAATGACGAAGAAAGAGAAATCAAAACTTTTCTTCGACCTCTACGTACAAATCGAACGTTGATTTAACAGTAAAACCTAATCCAGGGTTGACTGGTAGAGAACGCCTCAAGCAAGAAGTCCGCCGCTGAGCATAAAGCCTGTTGACTGCGGGAAAACACATCCGTTAGTTGTATTTCTACTAAAAAACGCAAGTGCGGCGCACATACAACCATATGTGTTTTTCTACGGCGAACATCGACTGCTTAGCCAGCCGCTCTTCGTGCTCGGCTTAGCGAATGTTCGCCCGCAGTCAACGGGTTAAATAAATAAAGAATAGAAACAACATGGAGCGATCCCTATAAATCTTTTGTCCTCACATTCATGCATTTTTCATATTCACTGAGTACATTTGACCTTTTTAGAGGACGTCAATGAGGTCAGTGTTTGTTTTTCTGGAGGTCGCTTGCACTCTCATCCGCTCAATAAATCCTCACAAATTACTGGCTGGCTTGCATCCTTACTAATATAAATGCAAAAGTAACTCTGTCTGTTACGTTTTCGCAACTAAACCACTGAACCGATTTCAATGAAATATGGTAAGGGGTAAGTTTTGAACCTCAAGAAAGGATATAGGCTACTTTTTTTTGGCGACTTCGTCTACGTACACGATAACCGATATTTACACGGACGAAGTCGCGAGCTAAAGCTAATGACCTAAATGTTGAAGCTAATGATAATAATAAAAAAAAAACAAAAAAGTGGCTACAGTGCTCAAAAAAATTAACAAAGAATTATATTTTTAAATATACACATCAAAAAAGTCTAGGGATCAACATCCCTAACAAATGTTAGGGATGTTGATCCCTAGACTTTTTTGATGTGTGTATTTTATATTTGCCATCGATACGCTAAGAAGAAGTGCTCAACTGTTTTTATAGCACGTCTAATTTTGAAAAAGTTTTGGTTTTACCGAACGTCATATCACCAACTGATATCTGTGTTTGGATGTAGGAGATAATCTCATAATCTCTTGAAGTACTGAACAGATTACAAAAAATTCTTACAGTCATAGGAATCTACACTATTATCGAGTGCCATATGATGAGTCTAAAAAGACAAAAAAATAGCCGAAAGTTACATTTGCCTGACACATTTCTGGTTACGCAGATATTGATAGTCAAAGTCCCAACGTTTTTATGTTGTAAAAACCTTAAAGACCCCTGTTATGTACTGCTGCATACAATGCGCAATGTTTTTTGCTTTACATTGCATGGTACCCATAAACAGTAGGTATTTTTTTATTCCAAAAATTAAAGTTCGTTTCCCCGCAATGATTTTTATCTAATGTTACTTAATTTGATGGGCCAGGTAACAGTAATGTGATGTGTCTTGATACACCCTGTATACTATGGCACTGATATGAACAGTATATTTCACTGCTACGTGGATAAAGTCACGGTCAGAACCTAGTTTTATGAAATTCGAGTACCTCAGAGTTCGGACTAAGCACCCTTTGTCACTCAATGCCAATTTTAATGTATCAGGGCGTTGAAAGTTAAAGATCAATTGAAAACAAGTGCTATACATTGAACCTGGTATTATTGTGACGTCAGCGAAAATAATCCCCTTTCTCGGAGGAATGGCATGTAATTAATGTAACGTGATTTCTATCAATCAATCAACTCCTGTTACAGCTGTTACTTGGCATTTCTTCTATTCATATTTAAAAAACAGGGCGATTAGTCAGCTATTCTTAGCTACTGTTTTTGTAAGAATAATTAATTTAGTTTTTATAGTGAGTGCTGATGGAATGGTATAAAACCAGGATATTAATAACAGTATTTTGAAACCTACAATAAATAATAAATATTATAATTAATATAAGCCTGAAATCGCCAACCCACCTCGAGCACGCGTGGTGACCAATTCTGTTTTGTAATCTCCTATTTAATTGTGAATTTAAGTGAAGGGAACTTGAAGTGAGTTGCCATCACACGTATGATACTAGGCATTGACAAGTCACTTCACCGAGGAAGATTTTTACAGAATAGTAAAACAGTTTGTCACTTAATCTAAATAAGTAATAAAGGAGAACAACGTACCCATACTTTCGTACCGTTGGCGTCTAGGTACTCCAAGCCGAAGTAATCCGCTTCTAGTAGGTGCAGCTGCCGACATACCTGGTCGAATAGCACTCTGCCTAGCGCCTTCGACTGAAACAAACAGAATATAACATCAGAACAACAGGAAATGGTAAAAAGACGGATTACCGCAAACAGCGGGAGCCAATGATAATTCTTAATTTATTATTTAGGAAGCTTAGTCTAAGATCTATAATAATAAATAACTTAAAATAAGCGCTAATATTTGCCATTTAAAAGCTTCCACATAAGAGCGATTATATCCTATCCGAACCTAAAGTCAACAAAAAACAAATCCAGAGAAAAAAAAACAATATTTCACCATCTTTCAATAAGTTCCGAACGAATTATTTGGGAGATCATGTCATATAAACTCTGATTCATGTTTCAATATGGTCAATAGTGTCTACTGAGAAGTGGTAAAACAGGCCCTAAGTGCGGTCTGTTTTAAAACATCAGATTGTACCTATTGTATCACTGTTAAGTAAAGGTACAAAACATACAGAGACACTAATTTGATTACTACTCGTGGTTGGTTACTAAATCTTATTTCCTGCACATATGGATTATTTTTACCTTACAAATAACACAATTATGCTGATCAGCTTCAATTTCAGAAAGACATCAACCAACAGCAACAGTCTATAATGCCGTGTCAGATAGACAGCGGAAGTAAGTAATATTGCTTCCGCATCTCAAAGTAATGAAACCCGACCCCCAATTTTGAGGATGATGATAATGATCGGAAGGACATCAATCACTTGAACCTGTCAAGCTTTGAAGCTCAACATATAAAAGGACTTACAGACACAAATACAGACGTACGTATAAAACATATTATATATTTATAACTCGATAGCGAAAGGGGTCGCTGTGTAGCAATAAAACGAGAAAGGAGTCGAGATGGATATCAGTAGACATAATACCACATGTTTACTCCAAATGGTGCGCATTATGATCGAGGCTACCAGAATATGGGAGATACACATCAAAATAACGGCCTATTATTATCCCACTGCACGGCAGAAGTCTCTTCTCATGCAGAGAAGGCAAGCATTAATGCACGCTCAAGACGTTTTGGCGATTTCACACTTACAATTATTTTAACTCTAGATTTCCTCACGAAGTCACAATGTTTTCTTTAACTGATATTATCAGTTATTACAATAAACTTAGACCTTTTTCTATTTGATATGTATTTTCATATGACATAAATCTAGCTTAGTAAACCGTTGCGAGCCCATAAGCTTATGAACGATAAGACATTTTTTGGATTTCGTCAGAGACGAATTTTCTAATACGCAGAAGATTTTTAACAAAAGAAAATCACTTCGGGAAACGAGTACCATGAAACTATTCCCAAAATTAAAGGTTTCGCTAAAAAACTTTGCCCATAGATTCTTTGGAAAAAAAACACAGAAGCACACTGAACTTCCGAGTCATTTAAAGTATTCAGAAATTCCGTCCTTTTTTATTGCGGCTTCCTATTCCGTTTGTACGGTTTGCCACAGAACATATCCGAATATAAACTGGGGAAAATGGCTTGAAGGCTTTTTTGCGTCATCAATGTGGAGGAAATAACCCTTTTCCTAGCAACTTTCTAGTTTCAGCGGCCAATTTGAGACATCCAGAGTAAAATAATGGCGGTAGCTCCCGGCAGAATTATAGGATATTTTGTTGCTGGATTGCGAGATTTTTCTTTTATTTCTTGGGGTGATCTGATGCCATATAAAGAAATAAAATGTTTACGTCAAACCTTTCATGTTTACGTCAAGTAGCTTCTACGCAGGAACAAATAGGTATATATGCGAATGAACTATTCCCGTAGCATATTAAGTAGCTGTTCTATTTAAAAAACCTTATATGATCCAATTGAAGAAGCATACATTCTGAATCCTCAATGCTGAGTAAACAAATACAGGAAGCGAAATAAATGTACAGAGATCGTATCCGGAGCCATTGTAACAAAATCCTTCACAGATATTGCCATTTTCCTTTTGAACTGTGCAATGAAAGGAACTGGAATAAAAATGTCTGGCTGTGTCCTATATCGAGTTGTTCATGGATAATTTAACTAACCGTTTGTTGCCCCTTTTATTACAAAAGAAATAAACAGCTGTGCTAGAATTGCACTGTTAAAATTTCTTCTCTTTACCTAAATTCACCGAGAGATAGAGTAAGCTTCAATATTTGACTGCTTAGCTACTGGTTTTCTCATACTAATGATGATTCATAATTTCCTTTGCGTACACTGAAGTTCTCAAAATTTACCCCTTTACCTTACCTACTGTAACCCTTTTAATGATCCTCTCTAAATTTACCCCTGAACCTACTGTAGCCATTTCACTGTAGCTCTCAAAATTTACCCCTTTACCTACTGTACCTAACCCTTTTAAAATCTTCTCAAAATTTACCATTTACCTACTGTAACCATTTAACCGATCCTCTCAATATTTATAGCTACTGTATCTACAGCAAACAGACTACAATATTTCCTTAGACTCGTAAACGTTCCTATCTTCAACGCAGACATTCCCCATTCCCAATGCTCAAGCTCCTTACCCATTCAGATTTACAACACCAGTTACTCCACCATAAACGGGTAAATCAATATTTGTAACGTTATACGCCTATCGCGTTTCGTATTGCTCCAACCGTAACTTTAATGCGGAATATAAAGTTACTCTGTTGACAAACAACCGTAGCTAAGTTAAACAGTAAGCTAGCTAAAATAATCAAGACGTCTTTGTTATTACTTTGACGTTTCGTAAATGGGAGTCGAGTGTTTCGTCACGGGAAAGCATTATGTTGAACGTTTACTTAGATTTTGGAGACTGGAGCGGTGAATGAGTTTCGTGTTTATTCTGTCCAGAATTATGGTTAACCCTTTTTAATTATCTTAGTAACGATCTCGAGTGCACGTGTAACTTGAAGGCCAATTCTAATTAAAAATGTTTAAAATCTAGTCGCAATCTTAGCGTCAATTAATCTTAAAAAATGAATGCAAATTAGAGGCATTTTTGACAGAATGAGACTGAGATTAGATTGCGGTCGTTCCTCAATGTTAAGCCTATCAATTATCGATAGAGAAACGTATAAAATCGAGTAGATCCTAATCGTTTCACTTACCTATCCCAAGTACGCCTTTACAACCGATACGTCTAGATAAATTCTAGCCTACTGACTGTGACTATAACTCTTGCTGACAAAGTCATAATGCCCATAAATAATAACGGGTTATTTTACTCAAGGGCAATATAATAAAACGTACTCGCATTTCTAATACAAATGTTGACTACAGTTAGGAGGTTTACAGACGCGTATAGGCGACTACAACTTTTCGTAATAAAACCCCCAATGCACAACACTACTAAAAACTATCGTAGGAAAAATAGGGTTTGTTTGGAATACAGTCCATTATCAACGCTTAAAACTAGTATTGTTGATAACTTTGATAGCAAAGCATATAATGGTAATTTTGGTTGAACTGTTTTTTGGTTAGAAATGTTTACACACACGAGTCGATATGTTTTCACTTTACTTGTTTTATTTTACGTAAAGTATCATAAGACAACACACGCATATTTTTAACAAACGTCTAATTAAATATGGTAACTTAGATGGAATGTCTAGAGTCATTGATATACCCAAAGTGGTCTATATCTACTTCCAAGGGTTCAACGACAATACGCAAAAGAAAATAATGTCAGGGAAAAAGAAATTGGGGGAGATGTAAATGGAGTCAACGATAGTGGATATCTTCTTTGGGTTTGACGCATTTGGTGCACTTCTCAACTTGTACACCATGCTCAAATGGTGAACTTAGCAACTGGTGAACTTCTCATATGGTACACTTCGCAACTGGTGCTCTTCTCAATTGGTGCACTTCGCAAAAGGAGCACTTTTTAAGATGAGTGGAAATTTGGAAAAATTGACTAAAAATGAAAGAATCTTTGGTTTTGCGTAGGTAATTTTCTTAAAAATACGATCAATTTTTTTTAATTAAACTCATAATCATAATCACTATAACATTTTTATTTTTTCCATAATAAAAAAAGTCACTAGGAAATAATAAAAATATAATAAATTATGTAAGAAAAAATTAGATTTACAGCAAAAAGTTATCATATTAAAGACATGATATATATCATATTATATCAATAACCTTTATAATATTATAATTTAAACTGTACTTCTTTTAGTTATGGTTATTATTATTAATTAAATAAAAGCTGTCGAACACTGCCACGTTGTTTCGTTCGTTCTATTCTACCCTTGAATTTTGGGGTTGTTCGTTAAGTAAATGTGTACTACGATAGTTATTTGTGTAATCTATCCGGAATAAACTGTTTTACCATTTGTAGAAGCGTGTTTCACTACAAAGCTTTAAATTAAATCATAACCTGTTTCTCAAGAACAGGTTATGATTTAATAAATAGAATAATAGAAATAATATAGATAAACCTTTGTTTCTTACTTAGTAATTGTTACTATTAATTAAGTAAATAGCTATAAATTAAATTACTTGAATAATTGGAGAAACGTAATCTTTTTCATTAAATTATAATATTATAAAGGTTATTGATATAATATGATATATTATTATATCATGTCTTCATTATGATAACTTTTTGCTGTAAATCTAATTTTTTGTTACGTAATTATATTTTTATTATTTCCGAGTTACTTTTTTTATTTTTGAAAAAATTAAAAATGTTAAGTATAGTGATTATGTGGAGTTTAATTAAATTTTTTGTTGATTGTATTTTTAAGAAAATTACCTACGCAAAACCAAAGATTCTTTCATTTTTAGTCAATTTTTCCAAATTTCCACTCATCTTAAAAAGTGCTCCTTTTGCGAAGTGCACCAATTGAGAAGAGCACCAGTTGCGAAGTGTACCATATGAGAAGTTCACCAGTTGCTAAGTTCACCATTTGAGCATGGTGTACAAGTTGAGAAGTGCACCAAATGCGTCAAACCCTCTTCTTTTCATGAATGGGATAGTTCGCGGTAAACTTTTAGCTAGTATGTTTAAGTTTTAAAAATTATACTTCACAACATCGCAAGTGGTCTACAATATAAAATGTTTGGGGATCTCCGGTATAGATCATCTAAAGTAAAGCAATGACTTCACTCACTTCTAAGTGAAGATGTACAGTTTTCATATAGGTCTACAAACGATATCAAAACGCAAACGCTTTCAAACTTAGTTTTATCATATCAAGAGAATATTTAACCGATATTTAATTAAAATTGAGGACGCTATATGACGTCAAACAGTTTATTCTCATTATTTGCCCTCCCTGGTATAAAACTGGTGACCTCGGGCACGAGACAGTGCGTTGGGCCGTGTGCGAGGGGACTAACACTGGCCGTATTATAAATAGTTATTGGTTATTCGGTTGACATTGGTTAAATCAGCTTGGTGAAGATACTGCTTATGGCCAATGAGCGTAAAATGTTATGAGGGACCCCTTTAGAAACAAAACACGATCGTCACTGCAAGATCCTCGCCATTACAGATGAGTAAACTCAAATATGCTGTTGGGTTTATTGTAATTATAATAATACCAGCCAATTATCGTTTCAATACTCGCCAAAGACGTCTTCTCATGCAGAGAAGGCACGAGCATTTATCACCATGCTTGTTCAGTGCAAGTTCAGGTTTCCTCATGATGTTTTTCTTTACCGTTGTCACTAATGTCCAAAATAAGCTTAGAAAGTACATATGAATTGAAGAAGTCACATTGGTGGTCTATATAAACTTGTTCTGTATCTAACCTCATGCATCGATTCCCAGATCGGGCAAAGTGTTATTGGGTTTTCCCATCAGAAATTTCTCAGTAGCAGCCTCGGAGTCTGGATTAGTGCAGTTGATGGCGATAGGCTCGTCCCTATTACATGGGACTTAAAGATAACTGGCGAAATGTGTTTGTGCTAAATGGGTACACCTCTGCCTAACCTTTCGGGGATTACAGGTGTGATGTTAGTTCTAAGCAGAATCAATAAGTATATGCATGTAACTTATTAACTGCTTGACCTACTGAACTCCAACGAGATCAATGTTCAGTACTACAAAAAAAAACTTAGTTTTCCTCAAAGCTAATGCCCCTAGGCCTTAATTACTTGTAATCCTCGAGAAGATCAAACTAATGGAACCTACCCTACATACTGAAACAGAATTTTAGATGGAAGATAGTTGAGTAACTGTCACTACAGACCGAGATTCATGGATTACTTGATAATGAACTGAAAATGCAACAGATAATAGAGTTGAAAATTGCGTATTCATTTTGCGTATTTATTTTTGTCTGACACGTTCCTAACACGGTCATGGTATGATACGGTGTGGTGGACAAACTCCTTTAGAAGTATTGTAAATGAAGGTACTCCATCAAACGTTTACTTAATCCAATCAACAAATGACCACTCCACTCATTAAGATTCGGAAAAATCTTTCTGAAACTTCCTACCGTTTACCACAATAATGTTCCAGCAATACATTAGATAGAAACTACGAGGTTCGCATAACAATAGCTGTTCAACCTAATAAATCTCTATGGCATAATCTTATTTAGTTGTGCGGAAGGAAGCGACGGCCGTGAACAACCCCAAAGCGGTAGCACTCATTGAAAGTGGTAGACAATTTAATATGCATTATCGTGACAATATGTCTGTGCTGTCGTTTGGTCTTCAGTAATAAATAGACACCCTATTTGAATGTGGCAAGAGGTGGCTATTGTATAAAATTGGTTGGGTTATCATCCAAGAAATACTTGCATGATAACCTTTGATATACCTGCTTCTGCTACCTTTGATGATACTCGCTTTGAGGGATCGGATCTCAGAAATTAATTCTGAGATCCGATCCCTCAAGGCTCAAAGCTATGCAGAACATCTGTACCAGTCCATATTAATATTATTGATGAGAAAGTAAGTTTGTATATTTGTTTGTTACGCTTTCGCGGCTAAACTACTGAACAGATTTTTATGAAATTTGGTACAGACTAAGGTTGAAACCGAAGAAAGGACTACTTTTTTAAAAAGACTATTTTTTTATCCACTACTTCGCCTGCATCCGCGTCAACCGACTTTCATGGGGACTAAGTCGCGGGCGAAAGCTAGTGTCATAATATTATTGCCGGGAGATGTGATCTTCTACGACTCGTAAGTAAAGAGACTGCTGAGGGTGTCTCATAGTTCTGATTGCCATATCGGAACACTTTTAATATCAGAATAAATTGTGCTGTAAGAAAATTTTTATACTTAATCATTTCTGTGCTTTTAGAAAACCTAGTCGACTCGATCATGAAGTTTACAAAGACTATAAGTCCGAAGACGCAAAGAAAATATAAAGGTAAGCTCCAAATATGGTTCACAATTTAGGCAAAGAAGAGAATTTAGTTATTTGACTGTGAAGCAACTACAGATAAGAAGCATGACCTTAATATCTCCGGATAACCTATTAACCTTTACCGTTCAATTCGACAGTGTGACTAAAAAAAGTGAACAATGTGACTAAAAATAGGTGCAGACTAACGTCGAACAAAGTCATCAAGCGTGGTCCATTATCGGTTAAACCACACGCTTTTATTAGCGTAGGTTGCAAACAAAACACAGCAAACCCATTTTGGTCAAGTTTGTTTAGAAGCATGACTAATGGTATTGCGAACTATACAAATTAGGGCTACGTCATCATCATATTGTATTTGTTTGCTTGACCATAAGTGGAGATAATCATAACTTTGTAGTTACGTCAATTCGGAAACCGCACTTAGACTAAAAAAATTGGCGATTTTTTGTACCCAACATTTTCCAGGCCAATTTCGGTCACGGCGGCTAATCTCAATGGAGACTATAGCCAAGTCCGCAGGAGATATTATAGTGCACAAGCTGTGGCACAAGTGTGTGCGCAAACAGGTGCACTCCCTCTTCCCTAACTCTCATAGTCCGATGGGACCCCAATCCGACACAACCGAGGAGAGGTGAAGCACAGGACCAACGGCTTTACGTGCTTTTCGACGCACGGGGGTGTTACTGTCACACCAACTTCCAAACTCCGGGCTGCTATTGAGAAATTAGTTGTGGAAAAATCACCACCACGACACCAACGGAGCAGTCAATTCCACAATGAAAATAATTCATTGAATATTTCATAGCAATTTGCTCAAGTATTTATATATTTGTAATATAAAGCGAGAATGCCTTTGCCTGGAATAATATGTACATTGTAGAATGAGCTAGAATTCCTAATAGTAGGGGAGCCCAAGATGCTAAATTTGGATTTACTCCAGCGTTGTGGGACCTTTTGGATTGTGAATATTAGATGCTAAAAAGTAAAAATAGTTACAGATAGGACCCTTTCACTGGTGGAGGAAGCGCATAAGTAAATATTTAAAAAAATGAAAAAAAAAAAACACGAACCACTAATCGAGCGTGTCCGATATTAATAGTGTATGCGCCCCACGTGTTTTTAATAACCGAGGAATATTAATCTGCCGGTTTGCATGGTAGGGGTGGCCGTACGAAGGGGCTGAAAATGGTTACAAATGGAAGAAAAAATATGACATTGAAATACTAAAGCACGTCAAATTAATATACAGACAGTTCAGCTTGATGTCCTTGTCGTGCTGACCCTTAATCTGACAATTATGTGCAGGGACTTCTTTAATCTGATGGTTTGAAACGCGCGGCCCTATATACAGGGCTCATATATGGTGGAGGTACTTAACAGGGTGCTAGGTATCCCCCCTTATATTAATCTGCCGCGCTCGAGTAAATCCAGAAATCCCTTCCTGGCCTCCCCAACTATAAATGAAAAGTACAAATTAATATAATAACAGAGAATTATTGCACACACTCAGTTGTAAGTAGGCAGGCATATTATACTCAATTGCTGACTATTATCTGTTGAAAGCATTCGATTATAGCTAGCTTTTGTCCGCGACTTCGTCCGTGTAGGCGTCAAATACCCCCTAAAACTGTCGCAATTCTTTATCTCAGCTTACGTCTCCTACTTGTCAAACAGCTTCACAGGTCAACTACATAGTTTTCAAGATTTCATGTCCAGTGAGTGAATGACTTTTCACTTTTATAAGGATTTCTGTATGTAGGTATTGTAAATCTTAACTGATTTGTAACTCACAAGAAACACTATGATCCATATTGCAAGACTACTCTCTAAATGCAGGACAATACATATTAAACCGGGCCAAAACCGTTCCGGCAAAATATGGAGCGGAAAAAGAAATCTAAGAAAAAATACTCACGCACGTAGGTATTCGTTCCTGAAAAAAATACAAGGGATGTTTTCTACCTCGAATTCTATTTTTTAGATGACTATGTAGGGGTCAGAGACGTGCCTACCCAAGAATTGAAACTTTTATGTCACTAAACATGACCAGAATCTACGATCTACTTTCAGAGAAAGACGAATTTTCTTTTGGTATATTATGGAGCTGGCTTTCCCGTAATAGGCAAAGATTTGGAACTATCTTGTAAAAAGTGTTGTTATAGCTGCTGACTTGGCTTGGATTAACATTATTACATCGAAATATTTGTTGTAAATACCTATTTGGTATCGATGGTATGTAATTTCGTATGATGCCGTATTCGTATTTCCGGGCAATTACCAATAACACATTTTCATATAATATTATGTACTTTCTAAGCGTCTCTAAAAATCAGCAATGTCAGAAAACATCATAAAGAAACCTGGAATTAAAATTAATATAAGTCTGAAATCGACAATCCGCCTTGGTGGCTAATGGTGGTGCCTTCTCTGTAGAAGAGGCCTTTGGCCTGCAGTGGGACGATAATAGGCTGGTATATTACTTTTTCATATGCACTATGGCTACTAAGATACAAACCAAAATATTAAAAAAAAAATAATTTAAAGAAAAACAAAAAACCCGACTGCGTAAATACTAATTAACTTAAATAAAAACTAAAAACAAAGAAACAAGCCCAGTAGTTTAGAATTCTGTTAAGTAATACTAAATAACTACACAATTGAAATAGTTTTATAATCGATACACACATAAAACAAATCATAAATTCTAATGCAGAACAGAACGACTCACAGTCGGGGCCCATTCAAATTTTACCAATCAAATCTTCCCAAGGGGCCCCGACTACCACACATCACATTACCACATCACATTACCCTCCTTTGCGTCGCGCAGTCGGGTAAAAAAAGAAACCAAATCTAATCTCCCTAGTAATTACTGGCAGTTTTTGAAAATACCTAAACCTATTCGGCAACGCAATAAAATTATAAAAATAAATTATACGACCACTGCTAACCTTTCGATATAGTTTGACGACATCATAAAAATAGAGGAATGGATTGGAAAAGGAAATTCGGGATCATTTTATGGTTCTCGTACATTTTCATTAGTTGCTAGATCCTCTACACACAGTTGTGTCGGAAAAACCTGCTGAAAAGTCTAGAATTTTGGAAGAAAAGTATTTGCTTAGGATTTTTCATTAACGACTAGAGTCTGAACGTTCAGTTTGGGTTTCGGTTTCGGCCTAGTATCGGCAAAAATACAGGTTTCGGCTTAGTTTCGGTTTCGGCTGCCATCCAGCCAAAACTACAGGCGAAACGGTTATTGCATTTGGGCGGTCTCTCGCTGCGATCGGATATTATATTCGTTGCACTGAGCTGTGAACGACGAAATGTAATTTTGCTGCGTCCGCGCTCACAGTCGTGAGTCGGCTCATGATTTGCTTTGCTTGTTTTGTTTGCGTTAGTATTAAGACTTATAATAATGATTTGTTTATGTTCAAAAACATGACAAAACATGACCTATGGAAGTTTCGGCCAAAACTGAGACCAAAGCCAAACTTCGGTCGGATATTATTAACAACTTTTGGCTTGCCATATCTCAAGACTTCGTAGTGAAAAACGATAAGCCATTTGGCTAACCCAATCTAAACTGATTGTAAGTCATGGTGTGGTGGTTAATACTTGGCACACGACTTGGCCACGTTGCGTCCATATTTCACTATAATATGATCGCAAGCTCTCGTATCAACTTTTCACACAGAATTCGTGATATGATTTCCTCTCATGGTACTTACATAAAGTGGATTAAGCTCGAGCTTTCTGAAGCAATCACTGCTTGGTCCTGGGGCGATCCTTTATCACCTTTGAAGAGAGATTGTAGGGTCAGACTATCAAGAAAGGCAGAGTATTATGATAAACTAGCTAATGCCTTCGACTTCGTTCACGTGTACGTTGGTGATCACGGGTTTTTTTTTGCGCAGAACCTTATTTCTTTTCTAAAATTATTAGTTAAGTTACTCCCTATAACATCCGCTATCTGCAAGTGGAAGTTCCGTCAAAATCGGTCCAGCCGTTTCAGAGATTAGCCGAAAGAAACAGACAAAATCTTTTAAAATTGAGCTCGAGTAAATAATACCGTGTAAAAAATCATATTTATTTTGTAAAAAGCTGTTAATTTGACTTTTTTGACATTACAAACAGACACTATAATTTCAATTATTTGTATAGATATTGTAATCCCTGTTGTCTCATTATCATCCTCATTTATTTTATTTTATTAGTCTTGGTTTCTCCAACCCACATTTGAAAACTACCCCGGAATGAAATAAAATAACGGCATTGAACCAAAAAACCGTTTAATTAACAAAACGTTCGCGTTGCAGTTGTCGGTATTCCATGACCATAAAAACGCGCCCTATTCTTAAAGTAAACAATTAGGGCAACCCGTTTTATTTTCGTTTCTGTTTATTTACGGACTCCTATAAGGCTGTGGCTGTGACGTCAAAGGTTGGCAATGGAATTGATACCTTATTGTGTAAGATATAAAGCTCATGTAGTTAAACATAGGTAGAGAAGAAAATGATTGTAATTTTTTTATACTGTGCATGCTTTTATAAATAGACGAGTGTCATAACTAGGGCTTTTGTAAAATTTCTTTTTACAATTGATTACATTTCCAAAGATTAGGTACAACTTGAAAATTATCGATTTATTCTTTTCTTTTTTCGTTTTTGATAATGAAGGGAAATTAAACCAGTGTAAATAAAACCAAATTGCCAAAGAAGTCCTAGGTTTCCTTTGTTCCTTTATCACGTGCCTAATAAGTACCTGTCATTCTATTACCTACTTATTAAATTTAAAATAACTTATTTTTCTTCACCTTCAAAAAAAAATATACAAAAAATACTCATACGCCAGTTGATTCTTTGACATGGTCTCATCAATATCCTAGAGTTATGTGATATCCAAAGGGACACATTGTATAAGTTGTATTTTTCCAATTTCCACTTGATTTTATTCAATACCTACCCAATCCTATCAACCTTACACAATCAATTGCATTGGAAATCTTCACTTTAACACTCGGTCCCGCAATATAACTTTCCAAATTAGGCCACCGACCACGGAAATAACCTCTGCTGGAACCGCAAATTCAGCAGAAAGAAAATAATAAAATAAATATTTGAGTCAGTCAAAAGTACGCAGCATGAGCAACGTGGTATCGTGTCAAGTGTGTAAAGAAACCCGGGACCCGTGTCAAGGTGTGTGACACATTCACGACCACGTTCCGGAATAATACACGAAAAGCATCTCATCTTTTGTGGAACCAAAATGATATTTTTAGCCTTTTTCATTTTTATTTAAGACTAGGTTTTGGCCCGAGACTTCGCCCGCGTTGAATTACGTGTTTGGTTACTGCTCCGCACTTGTGAGTCGTAGCGTGATGTTAAATAGGATAGCCTATACTATTCCTCATGAATCTCGCAATCATATAGGTACAAATAGATTTTTCCAATACAACTGGTAATTTCAGAGATAAACGCATTTAAACAAATAAGCAAGTAAGTACCTAAAATATTTCTTCAGGTTTGTTATATTAGCATAGATTTATTCGCCATTGACTGTCGCCTCGCCGCCAGTGTAAAGCCTCATTAGCCGAAACAGCGTAATGGAGCGCTAATTGGCGTAACAATTAATCACCAGCAGCCAGCGCGTCGATTATAGCCGAAGCAACAGCGCCTACAACACCTCTACGTATTTAGGTCACCGTAACATTCCCCAACCCCCAAAAATATTATTATAAGCCTCAGGGTATTTTGTGTTCATAATGATTTACGGAATTCAATTTCAGTTGATATTATATCAACGACCAAAACATAAACAACTCTCGAGGTGGAACAAATTGTATCTAAAGTTACAATTCAAGAAATTAGCATAAATTGGTTGCTTTCCTAATGCTGCACTAAATTGCCTGAAGCGGGAGACGGCAAGAGAACAATAGACTCATTGAGGCAATCAAAACTGCCTGGCTCAGGGGTTCCACGATAAATTTCTGGCGTTACGCCAGCCGGCGCACAGATAAGGGTTGACACAAACATAGATTAAACACGACGGGACTGCTGCACGATTTTTTATCCGCACAATCATGACGAGAAGATTAATAGTTTTGTTGTTAGATACACATGCCGCGGGGTCAAGATAATAATACCAGCCTATTATTGTCCCACTGCAGGGCAAAGACATCTTCTCATACAGAGAAGGCACGAGCACTGATCACCACGCTTGCATAAATAAGGCGGATTGGCGATTTCAGACTTATGTAGCAGTATTCATTATTATAAGTTCATGTTACGTACGGACGTCCAAGATAAACTTAGAAAGTACAAATTAAATAAGAAAAATAATGATATTTTCATTATTTTATCATTATTTTTCTTCAAATATACCCTAAACCATTGGGGCGCTTAGAACACCTGTACACCTATAGGATTCTAAAAAGCAATTACATAAAGCAAGAACAATTAATACAGCCGAATTCTAGAGAGCATAGTTTTTAAATGGCAGCATTCCACGAAATCGTAACACAAACTTTGAGCGAGCCCTACCAAACAGCTGTCTAAAGTAGGTATTATATAAAATTTTACTCAAACTGAAATACTTTTGTAATATTTCGTCCGTGTTTGCAAAAGTTCCGTTTACAGTTTCAAACAAGTTTGTGTAAGAAATTTTCTTCGTACATTTTTCAACGCCTAGTTTGAAATTGAACTTTTGCTACGGACGCGAATAACCTGTTATGAAATAAGCCCCGTATATTACCAAAAAATGTTTGTTACTTTTCTCAAAATAAAGAAAGAAGCCGGAGTATTTTCGTCTCTAAAACAAAGTCTAAAGGCATCATTTACAAAAGAACTAACAGTCCTGTCAGCCTCTCTGCACACGTACTGTATACAAAGATATCAATTTCCAAACGTACTAGAACATAAAACGTCAAGTCTAGAACACGTAACCCAAATTGTGTACCCAGAAAACAATATCTTGAGAGATGGAGCAAAAGAATGCGATATTACAAGTTTTGCTACCGAAAACTGATATGATGCGATGGATATTTCTTCTGTTTCATTTATTTTGTACATTTGAAACACAAACCTTATCAGTTACGGAACATTGAGGAAGATTCTAGATTGAATTAGACCTTTGGATAGCTAGAATGATTGATCGAACCTTTTCAATGAAATTACAGACTCAATCTCATTCCAAAATCTTTCGCACGTCAATTAGTTAGTAATATGCTTTAGAAGTCTCGTTGAGGGATGTTGTTGTTTGGTGAATGAATATTATATCGTGTAGATATAACGCGCCCATAAAGGGGAGAGATAGCCACTTATCTACAAAGCCGTAGCCAAGAGCATGGCCTGACGACCGTTCCAAGTGTTTGGTTGTCAGCGACAAAATGGCAGTTAAGAATCGGAAGTGTCTCACTTCAGAACGACACAACGACGTACGTATTGAGACAGATTTTATAATAAATACATAGGGTGACCTGGAATCGCCATTCCGCCTTGAGCAAGCGTGGTGATTCAATGCTCGCGCCTTCCTTTTACGAGAAAAGGCTTTTGCCCTACTATGGGACAATAATGCTCTGTTATTATAATTTATAGGATGACGGTGGTGAAAAACATCGTAAAGAATCTAAGACTGGACTAAAATGATCTGAAATCGCGAACATGTACAGAGCTAGCCTGATGATTAAGTCTCCTGCCTCTCTGTATAAAAAAAACGGCCATCATAGGTCTAAATAAATACAAAAAAGGATAACGATAGAATCTAGTTTACCCCAAACAACAATGTTTGTCGAAGTGTTACCATAGTACATTTTTGACCCTGCTACAAAAGGACAAGAAACGTGAAAGATGCACACGACCCGGCGACGACCTGTCTACATAATACAATTCCAGGAGCCACAGCAAACGGAGCATGGCATGCAAAATTGTACTTTATAAACACCACAATGGCGAGCTGTCTTTTACAGCGACCTGAGACTTGACTTGAATTCTGATAGGTCTTTAAGGGTAAGGATACATCAATTGTAATTTTAAAAAGAGAAAGAGTTTTTGCTGGTTCAATTTTAAGGTCCGTCGAATTTGGAATACGTTTAACAAAAGTCACCAAAGACAGCAGTTCGATAAATATACAAAGATCGGGAGTTTGTTAACGAATCGGGGCACGTTTTAGGGCTTTACAAAACGCAAGCAAAGCTAGAAGAGATGCAGAGCATACACCGCACATTGTAATTCCGCGGCGTTCTCTTGCAACTGCAAGATCTGCTAGTTCAAAACATGATTTGTGTGAGTCTAG
Source organism: Hoplodrina blanda (assembly GCA_949316365.1). Lineage (NCBI taxonomy): Eukaryota > Metazoa > Arthropoda > Insecta > Lepidoptera > Noctuidae > Hoplodrina > Hoplodrina blanda. The sequence continues at coordinate 14,449,725 of OX438580.1, read as the reverse complement.
CCCTTAGTAGTGCAAACAGGATATTATTATTGTAATAGGCTTGTAGAAAGTACCAGTGTACTGGCACAAATTGCTTTATACGTATGTCGGTTGTATTGTATCTCTGCACGCGATGGTTGATTGTTGTCTCAATTGTAATAAAAGATATTGTTGATGTTGACAATGTAATTTTTCTCACGAACTTCAACAAATCTAGATTTTACAGAATCTTAGTCTTACTATCTACTAAATTAACCTTACACCTTTCTTCAGTCTCGATTGATGCTTTCATAAAATATTCGTAAAGTATATAGTGTTTATATTTATATTAACCTTTCCATTCAAACTTAATGTACCCTTTTCATTCGAAACCACTTCCCTGCGAACGTGATACCATATTTCCAACCCTAAAGCTGCAGCCCTTTCAACGGGCATCCCATCGTTATCCCCCATTCAACGGTTACGACTTGCGCGGGAAAATAAACAGCTGATACATTCAGTGTTTTCATTCTATACCCACACCGTTATGGAAATATGCAAGAGACACCGTTTCAATAAAAACGAACATATTTACCGTTGGCAATTCTATCTATTTTAAAGTTCGAATTGCTTTTGAGAGTTCAAATAAGGAATGTGCCGCGATCTGAGTGCTGAGAAGATACTGTGAGCAAATACTCTATCGTATATCGGTTATGTAAGTACAAGTAAATAAATACTTGTCAGCTACCTAAACGTGAAGAATCAGTAATGTCACACAAGTGTCTGCTGTTAAGATGAGCGATGGGTTACGTTGCCAAATACATCATTGTATTCCATTTTGAATACTAAATATATTTTCTTAGCTCGCCAATTTGTTACACTCGACCAATAATGAACGTGCTTGAGAAGCAAACGAAATTCGGACTTACTAGGAATTAATCAACATTCTTTAGTCGACAATCAATTGCTAACCCTTTAACGAAAGTTTACTTAATAAGATCCAAGGACCGAGTCTAAAAAAAATTAAATCAATTTTAGAAAACCCCCCACACTATATGTAATTTGCCAATTTGTGGTGGCGGCCATCTTGGATTTGAAATTTATCAGTGTTTAGTATTCTACTAGTCAAGCCCTTTCATTTGATACCCATATTCGGGGAGTTGTGAAAAAATATGTAATCCGCCATTTTGTGGCGGCGGCCATCTTGGACCGATTTTCATCAAACATAGATAAGAACACTCCCGACTAATTCACCTTTTAAACAAAAAACAAAATCGGTTCATCCGTTCCAGAACTACGATGCCACAGACAGACACACACAGACACGTCAAACTTATAACACCCCGTAGTTTTTGCGTCGGGGGTTAAAAACCAATATAAAGTTAAACAGGTACCTATTTTGTCTCAATAAAAACGTCCAAGTCCACTTTAGTAGGGAATCGCCTACAATCTCATACATATTTATAGACTATCGTGAGATACATTTAGTTGCTATGAATAAAAATGCCATGTATCGGACGGGCCCTTATTCCTTAGTGCTTACATAAATTAGAGGGCAGAATCGTTCAGAAGCGTCCCTTATAAATATCTGTTGAAACCGGGCCTAGATTCGGCCATTCTAATATTTTGGACGTTGTAAACAGTACTGTTTATTTATACCGATAAATATACTAGGACTAGGGTAGGAATAGGCCATATTTTGGAATTCTCGTGTCTTATTTGTTTTCGGACAAGCGGAATGTTTAGCAATGATAATTATGGACTTTTATTTTGAATAGTTCTTGGGTCGCTCAACAGAGCTTTTTATTAGACAACAGCTTTTACCCGCGACTTCGTCTGATTTAATGTCGGTTATTGCGGACCCAGACGAAGTCGAAGTCGTATAAAAAAGACCATATGTCCTTTCTTGGGGTTCAAACTTACCCCGTGCCAAATGTCATCAAAATCGGTTCAGTGGTTCAGCCGTAAAAGCGTAACAGACAGACAGACAGAGTTACTTTCGCTATTATAATATTAATAAAACTGTGTTATCTTTTCACCACAAATATGTTCAGCTGCATAAGGTAAAATAGCAAAATAGTGCAGCGAGTAATTGTTACCACTTGGCAAATTGGTTGAACACTTCAGCAAGTGTACCAAATACCTACCAATTATTTGAAACAAAGCCATAGCAATCTCCCGGGAAAACGCTTAATGTTTATGAGCACTAAGTTACAAAAATATTGCCTTACAAATCCGGCCGAACGCGATAAAACTGTTTAAAATTCGTTGCCACTTCTCGTGATGGCAATAAGCCAGAATTTTCCGGGCGATTAAAATCACTGAGTGTTGCCGCAATTCGCTTATTTCGCAATATGCCTCATGCATACTCATATCACAAATAGGCCACCCCGAGACTTGCGCAAGTGGTTTGCAAGGGTCGATGTCCCGTGGCATAATAAACCCCCAACTCACGCTGTGAATATCGGATAATATATATACTTCTATACTTAATGCAATAAAGCTGTAGAGTTTTTGGTTGTTTGTTTAAACACGCACATCTCTGTAACTACCAGTCGAATTGGAACAATTCTTTTTGTATGTTATAGCCAGATTCATGAGGAATAGTATAGGCTATATAACATCACGCTACGACCCACGGGAGCAGAGCAGTGTAACCGTAAGACATAACTTAATTCGAGTGATCAAAATCACACGGACGAAGTCGCGGGCAGAAGCTAGTTTAATTTATAAGGAAGATGAAGGAGTATTCTCTTGAGAACGTTTAAGAAACTGTACCTAGACATATTATTTTACACCAGGTTGCAAAGGTCAGGCGATTTACGTAAAAACATCAACTCGTCATTTCCTGATGATTTGACTAGTCATTCACTTGCTAATCGCATGAGTTGCAAATCGAAGATTTAGCAGAGGTCAACAACTATTTATTAAACTCAAAAATCAGATGGGCAAATGATATAAAGTTATAAACGCCAAAAAAGTTTCTCGACTCCTGCCAATGGCCATCGGCTCAAGCAACCAAACTAAAGTTGTATCTGTCGGCAGATATCACACAAATAATAATTAAATTAACAGAGAACAATAGACTGTTTGTAGATGGCTTAAGCCCAATACTAAGTATAAAAAACTAGCTTCTGTCCCCGACATCGGCATCGTCTAAAGTCGATATGCTAAAACATATCCTATAACAATCAGCAGTACCGTGACTTTCTATCAGTAAATATTACCTCTTACAAACATACAAACAATATTTAACCTCTTCACAATATTAGTTCAGAGAATGCACCATCATCCCCTAATCCGTATGTACAGATAAGGGTATGTACATCAGTACACTGACATACACAAACAATACACACTCTCATGCGTCGGTCAGGACAGGCTAATAGCATTAACTGACGCACAAAGGATGTCGTGTGACAATGAAAGCGTCGTTAAACCATTATCCTGGCCAGTGAATGTCGTATCGAAGTGCTGCGTAAATTCTACTCGCATTTATTTATATGTCAACTAGCTTCTGCACGCGACTTCGTCTGTGTAGAAGTCAAGTACCTACAGTACTGCTGTCTATCATTGAAAGACTTTTGTATACGAATCGGTACTCAAAGATAACCTCTTAGAGCCTTATCATACTAGCGGATTGCGAGCGTCCTCAAAGCGGAGCGGGCGCGCAGCGAATGCATCGCGAACACGCCGCGGCTGCACAGCGGAGACGTCGCGGACGCGAGGCGAATTTTCATCGCGTGTTTGTAGTCCGTCCCGCCTACGATAAGGCCCTTACTAGACAATTATTTTTGTACATCTTTATTAAATTAGTATAGAAGATGGAACGACGCAGTTGGCGCAGTGTCTGAGTGATTGGCTGCTTATGCGTGTCGCGGTTTGATTTCCGCACGGAACAAGTATTTGTATGGCCTACAGTTAGTTGTACCGGGACTAGGGTTGCCATACGTCCAGAATTTTCCGGACAAGTCCGGAAATATAGGTCTTTGTCCGGAATGCGGAGGGAATCTTAAACCGTCCGGAATTTCTACAAATAAGTGAAGAGTGTAATAAAAAATGAAAAAACCAAATTATTTATTAATTATTTTTATTCTAAATCAAAGAAAATCAAAATTATTTTTATTCTAAATCTACTATATTTACTTGCACGATGCGTAACGATTTTAATAAAAAATTAACAAGATTGTCCGGAAATTTCATGGAATGTCAGGAATTTTCTCCGGATTTTTGATATTTTGATCTGGGAACCCTAACCGGGACTGTTTGTGGTGTATATGAATTTATATGTTTGTGTACACACCAACGTTTAAACAATAAAAACTGTGCGAAATTGTACAGTAAAATCATAATTTCAATTTGCATATCACTTTGAAAGGAAAACAAACGAAGACCAATACCAATTCTAATAGAATTTCAAATTAGCATTGTTAAGTGTTTCGGCATACAAATGGATCTAAAGTAAAGCTGGTATTTATCGAATTCCGTTACAATTTGATACTCATTTTGGTTTTACAGAGCAAAGAAATTTTCACATTAGTTAACTGTAACGATCGAACCTAAATCCGAATAAACAACAAAGCTTTCATCTATCAATCAACTAAAACAACAAATAAACAATACACATCAGTCAATTTATCAAACATTAACAAAACTCACAAAGACAGTTCCTTGAACTAAGCGAACCAAAACGTAAACGTTACCTCTACCACAATCCTCTACCATCCTTTTGCCTAGCAACAACACCTTGGATATTGATAGAAGCAAGTATTCCTATTCAACATATTCACAGGGATCGTCAAACCATAAACAGACTGCATTCCAAACCCACGAACCATGAATGACATATCCCTGACTACATAAGACAGTTTGGGACATAAGCTTCGCCAGCTGCGCACCTCAAGCTTATGCATAACTGACAGCGTGCAGAATTTGTTAGACCGTGCCTAATGTATCGTGAATGCTAATCTAACGCAGTGTGACAGGTCACTAAGGGTGATGTTTACCGGCCTGACTGGTAATTAACCCTTCTGCGATCAATCAACGACTTTCCAACTATTTAAACTGTGACCTTTAGAGGACGTGACTTCATTAATGTAGAATTGTCGTCGTTAATTATTGTGCTGTCGTTAGGAGCGGTTTGTTTTGCATCTGAATGTGATGTCAGAATAGCTCGGCATTCATGGTAATTAATGTGTTGTACTTCACAGTTGGCTGATGACAGTTTCTCATACAATAGTGGACAAATTGTAGAGGGGGGCGGAATTCTACCTCAGATCAAACAACAGCTAAAGGGGCCCAGTGATAGCAGGGTCAATAGCAATAGGGGAAGCGGATTATGCGTTAAGAGTCGGTAAGAGCCTGACGTAACTCTCTTCAGCTGGAGAGTATCTGACATGATGCAATCATCACGAATAAAAAAATCAAACGGCAACTAAAGACGGATAAGTTAGTTAGATCGATATTTGAAAAGATAAGTGAAAGAGATATTGAAACTGGATACAGGTTTATTACGTGCATTAGTCGACTCGTTTAACTGACAAAAAAGAAACTCCAAAAACAATTGGTTATTGTTAAAAGAAGTGCAAAAAGCGTAACTGCATTGAAAGCCAATCGTTCTTAAAAGCATTTTTCGTGACTACACGATATTATCGACAGTTACTAATGGACTTCGTGTTATGTTGCAAGGAATAATAACTAATTAGGCTCGCTTCAAACGTTAATTGAATTAGCTATAACGCAATCATGCATTTAATCCTGTCTGATTGAAAAGGAAATACGAAATGTAAAGCGGATCTGAGACGTCTCAGCTAGCAACGATTTGCACTCGCAACCCTCGTCCAATTAATAAATGTCAAGATTTTCATGATAATGGAAAAAAATATGTATAATTAAGTACTGAATTTCAACAACGACACTTGGAAATACGGTTTCTTTTAGTTAATTCCAAGGAAACAAAAATGGTGGGCTCAAGGTAAGCCTAGTTAATCTTGAGGACTAGCTCTGGAGAATTGAAGTGAGCTTGAATTGGTACCATTGTAAGTTAATAAGGTTCAATCAGACTTAGCTGTTTTATCTTTTTTTACATACATACCTCTAATAAAATACTTGATAGCTTTACAACGTTATTTGAAATATTAACTCCAGAGCCGACCTCTCAAACACTTCAGTTGGCGAGCATCAGTGGATACAAATCAATAATAGCCCTTTGAACGGTTAATCACCCCATCGTGTGCGATCCATTTATCAAAGTGCAGTCTCCTCCAAAAAATTTTGTCAGTCTGCTTATCTTAGAGACTTTGAATAAACAAAGTACATTCAACTTTCTAGTTGAATAAACTTCGTACTCTTTTAAGTTGAGTCTCATGAGATTCCTTGAGAGAAAAAGTAGATAGCTTGCATTTCTTACAAAATAAATTGAAAAAGGCAATGGTTCGTAATCGAGATTGGCTGAAAGATGCACAGGAACGTTTACAAAGGAACGTCTTGGGCGAATACATTTTCTGTAGCCAAGATTTGACAGGCAATCCTAAAGATACGGTTGGTGGTAAACTGGTAAAGAAACACATTAACTTATTCTGTAATGGTTCTGCAGTAGGATAAGTGATTTATACTTTTTTGAATATCTATTAAAACGGTCCTCCGCCCGCAGCGAGGTGGTAAGACCTAAGCTGATGGTGGTTAGAGATCCAGAGTGAGGAACCTCCTCACTACACCTGCCGGGTCTTAGTTTACCGCTTTTGCAGTAAGATTATTATTATAACAATGGCTGAAAAGCCTTTCAACGTCTACAATTCACGAGAAATAAAATTACGTCACAGGCAGCCACATTTTCCAACGCCTCTAAAAATGCGAGGAGGATAAGAGTCGTCAAAGTTTGGAGTGTGCCGGAATAACGATCGACTGGCGCGGGGCAAAGTTGGAGTGGCCTACGTTAGATAATTGAAAAATGGCATCGGATCGCGTCCGTGTTCATTGTTTCAGAACAGAATCGAATGAATAGTGGTTTTGATGAAGTGGTTTACATTGTGTGGAATCAAATAAAAGAATACTATTTATAAAAAAGTTAATTTTAATTAGGTTTCTTCTACCATGATATCTTTACAAATAATAAGGATAATGATTTAATACATGATCATCAATAGGCTATTTGACACCACCATCAATTGACGTAGGTACTTTTTATGACCTGTCAAAACGCGACTCTACCATAGATTTTGGTATACAATATCGGACTGTGACGTCCCTTATTTGGCATTTCAATTGAGTTTTCAGGGCTTTTTTTTTTTAAAGTTATGTCTTTTAAATTATTGGGAAATGGTGTCTACTACTATAGTAACTACCCAATTTGGAAAGAAAAAAAACTGCGATCATGGTGCGATTTAAATTGTTCATGTGTATGATTCAACTTCAACGTCCATAATGGGTATACAGTAATAAGAATTAAACAATGTATCATCATTTTAAAAGTAGGTAGGTAGATAAAAATACAATGATGAAATTAGTAAGCATGGTGTAGTTACAAATGATGGAATACGATGATCCGACAAACAAAAGGCAGTTTATAATATTAATAGCTTTTTCCTGTGACTTCATTCGGGTCAAAGTTGGTTTCTCCATATAAATTTTGGAGCCCTGTTTCATCCCCTTAGAGTTAATTTTCGAAAATTCTTTTCTTATCGGATGCCTACGTCATACAAACAACACACCCTCCAAGAGGTCTCTTCGATCAGCGGTTTATTCTGTGCGTTGTTCCGTCAGTCAGTGGGTCAATAATTCCGGACGGAAGCATTTTATATGTCATAGAAGATAGAAGATTAGCTTTTGCCCACAATTTTGTCCGAGTAAATTGTTATATGGATCAATAATTTAAAAAAAAATATCTTTTATATTCGGACCTGTAGTTCCGGACAATCGAGCTTTCAAACAAAAAATAAAAACAAACAAATACTTTAGCTATATAAATAATATTGGTTTAGATCTATGTAAAGTAAATAGGTATGAAATCGAAAAACAAATAGTGCTTAAATAAGCAACCATATTGAATTTTCTGGATACCCGTATTATTATTTCAAGCTGAAATAACGCTGAGTATTCATCGGAAATTCATTAATTTCCGAGCGGATAGTTATTCCAGTTTATCCGACCGACGCAACGTTGAAATATTCAAATTCTGAAAACTACCTGTGTACTGAGAATTCAGCAAGTAAATACACGGGATTTACTCTGAATCCGGACATTTATGGTCACAATGTTGCTTCCCCTCGGCTTACAGCTTTGGGAATTATGTGGCATTAATTATTATGTCAGCCATACTAATATTACAAATGCGAAAGTGAGTTTATTTGTTTGATACTTACCCGACTGCGATGTCCAAAGGGAGGGTTTGGTGTTTGACCTGTATTGTCCGCTCCTCCTACATAATAGCTTAATCGATTTTGATAATCGTCGGCTTTTTGGATTTACTTTTTTTTGTTTATTACGCTTTCACGGCTAAACTACTGAACTGATTTTAATGAAATTTGCTACAAACTAAGCTTGAACCCCAACAAAGACATGGGCGTTCGTCTGCATACGCCATAACGGACATTCAAGCGGACAATGTCGCGGCCAATAGCTCGTTAATATTTTTCCATTCGGCACGCATGAGCTTGTCTATTATTTTCGAAATTGCAACTTCAATCCTTGATTACCGTTCTGCGAAGTGCAAATTATCTGTCATTACTCTCATGCTTAATGCACAAACGTAACTCCTGACTCATAGAGTTGGATATTCTAACCTAACCTAACTATCCGAGCCATATACACAGGGAATTAGACAGGGTCTCAGTAAATATCATTCCGGATTAAGCGTAATCCTAGCTTTCGCAACTAGGGACCTCTTTCCCCGAATGTCCCCAAATGGGTGCTCCGAATAGACAAAAATTGCTGCGTCAAACTGGGAATAGCAGAATGATATTATTATGTTTATCGATAGACAATTTTAGATGAGCGAATCGATTTGATGGTCGAGACAAGATTTTGTTGCTGAATATCTATACTAATATAATAAAAAAACTAAAGAGATTTTTTAAAACGTGTTAATCTCTAAAACTACCAGTCAGATTGGAAAACAGTTTATTTGTATATGATAGCCGGATTCATGAGAAATAATATAGGCTATATAATATCACGCTACGACACAAAGGAGCGGAGCAATAACTACAAACGTAACTTAACACGGGTAAAAGAAAAACGCGTACGAAGTCGCATGGAGAACCTAGTTATTAGATAGGTACCTATGTTTGAACTAACACAGAAGGTATTCTTTACATATCTATTGAACCAACACCCAAATTACCTTCCACACAACGAAATTAATATTTTCTGTAAATAAGTAAATCGGGTCTCATGGGTGTTGTAATTGGCAATTAAGAGATAATGTCATGAAGATAGGACGTGTCGCAATAGTCTACTAAGGGATTAATTACAGCAGGTGGATAGACAGGCGATGGATGCTCGAAAATGAGGAAAGATAACGTGAGATGATTATCAAAAATCTGAAGGATAACTTAGAATTGAGATGGAAATACTTTAACTGTCTAAGACGATATTTTCGACGAGCGCGCAATACAATTCTCTATAAAATGTTTTTACAAAAAGGACAACCGCCTTCAAAAAGTAAAAAATTACTTTAGATTGGAAAGTCACCGGCTTTGATTCTGTTTGTTTTGTATTGCTACCGACTTCCGAAACTAAAGTTATTTATTTAAAGGCGCTTAGTCGAAGCGTTCAAGGGTCAAGTTTTTGAAGGTCCATTTGGTACAAAGTAACGGTTTTACAAAAAGGACTACCCGGTAAAAAAAGAAGCCGCAACAAACGAGATAGAAAATGATAAGTAAATAAAAAAAAATTAATTTCGTTTATTGCACATAAAAGGATTGTACATTGTGTGAAACTCTTGACCTCCAAAACTTGTACTATGGAAGACAAGGCTCTCTCTTATGATACAAGGACTAAAATGCAATAATGTACAATCTAATTTTTTTTTTTCGCGTTTACCAATTATTGCCCAGGACCAAACGTTATCTACCCGTGGGGAGACCAATACAATAGCCAATACTCATGATAAATAACTGTTTCATATGTTGCTACGGCAAATTGCTCATGAAAATATGTCGGCTCCACGCTGATTGCGGGTAATAAATACGTCATTAGCAGCAATCACACACATATGCAGGTTATTTTATAATAAACGCGTCAAAATGTCTACTGAACTATTGATGGATATACCTAGTACCTACCTATTTGGTTATGCGACAATATTGATTGGTTAAGTAATCATTTTGTTGTGATAATTAGATAATTATGATCGAGAATTACAAGCGAAAGCTGGTAAAGACACTCAAGAAAATGAGAAAAGGATTTTCAGCTATTACAGAAGTCAGAGTATAATATTAAAGCCAACGTCCAAAGGAACGTAACCACATCAAAATGTCTGACAAAAGATACTGCAATGATTATTTAACAGAGATTTATTTCAATCATCAGTTTTGGATGTTCATTGAACTGCTATTGATGAATAGTAACGTAACACATAAGGAAAATTTCATTAATTTGACGTTATTAACATACATAATTATAGAGAAGTTGTGGGTTGGCTCATTTTGGGAGAACTGAGCTCATATCAAAGACATTTATTTGAGAACTACGGTCTGTATAAGAGCTGGCCTACCTGGCACAATACGATGAAACCTAATGATCATTTTGGGAACTACTTTTAACTGGGCAATTTACTAACCTGTCCAACCTACAGAATAGCAAACAAAAATTTAAACTATAAATTGTGTGTCGTGTCCTTAGGGAGATAACGGCAAAAGGCAAGGCTTGCGGGTTGCGGTCACATTATGCACGGAGGCCGCGCCATACAAGGCAGCCTCATTTCAAATTCAAAATAGTGTTGCCAACAAAAATTTGCAGGTGCACCTTTATTATGACACCAACACGTCAGTTTACGCGAACAAGTTTTAAAACCATAAAGTATAAACAATACTTTTCATAAATGAACCATAATATCACGCCTGTAATCCCCGAAGGGTAAGACAGAGGTGTGTCCATTAGTACACCCATATTTCGCCAGTTATGTTTAAATCCAAAGTGATAGGGGGCGAGCCTATCGCCATCAATCGGGCACAAACCCAGACTCCGAGGCTGCTACTGAAAAATTCCTGATGGTAAAACCCAATAGCGCTTTGCCCGACCTGGGAATCGGGCATATTTCTTTATCTATAATGAAAATTCTAGGTATGCGTGCAAACGCTTTAAAGTTTCAACCTTTAAAACGCCTTACAAAAGTTATGGCCCACGTAAAGTGTCTGGCATTTAACGAATAATGGTTTTAACAATTTCCTGTAAAATATTTATAAAATCCACTTGAAAGTGAGTAGAGTACCTTTTATAGCTGCCTAGCTTCTTTCCGTGACTTCTTTCGCGAAGAAGCCAAGTTTGCCCTAAAACATAACCTATAGCGGTTAGGGATAACGTAGTTTTCTTTTAGGAAAAGAATTTTTATAATCGGACTAATAATAGTCTCAGAGATTATCGCATTCAAACAAAGAAATTAACTACTCATCTTTATAATATTAGTACAGATGATAAATGGATCAGGTTGAAACTAACTAGTAGCATACCTTCTTTGAGACATCAATTCCTTAAGTTTTCAGCCTTTTTAAAATGACATACGTCTGAAGAATCTGTAACCTTTGATCAATAGAAAGACACTGTCACAAGCATAAATAACAGAGTCAACCTTTTTCCAAAACTTGTTGTCTTGCCTATACACATTTCCAATTTCGCACAACTCATTAACTAAATGTCCTATTAATGACCGAATTTACAGCTTTAGCGGTCCGCGTTCAGCCAAACGAAAATATGGTCAATACGTTAATGGGTCGCCTAATGACTTCCATGAACGTAATTTAATGGGTTGACATCATTAGGAGTAATATAGAATTGTTAGTGCTCTAATGAGCTATAAAAAAGCGTTGCAATTTTGATGATATTGAAGCCTTAAATTGTTTTTCTTTGACTGTCTTTTCAGGAAGTCATTTTAGTTGATTGATGTTGCGACTGATTTTTACTGACTTATTATTTTATGCTGTAAAATATTTGGGGTTAGTTCTGCTAAAACAACTGTTCCGTTTTCCAAAGTAATCATGTATATGATTTTTCTAATTAATTTAAAATCTATTTTAAGCAGAAGTTTGAGACGTAAAATAAATTAAGAGCCAATCAATGCTACTAATAATTAAAACTGTTCAAAATCTAGTCGCAATTTCATCTCAGCGCCAATCAATGTCAAAAATGTTGACCTTAGAGCATTTTTGACAGATGAAGACTGATATTAGATTGTAATCGATCCTAAAAGTTTTTTAGAATTGGCCTCCAGGCCTTGGATATATACACATCAAAAGTGTCTAGGGATCAACATCCCTAACATTGATTAGGGATGTTGAAGACAGTTAAATAGGCACTAACTGTCTTCTTGCACACGACTAAACTGTATCGAAAAATTACCCCGTTGTTGCAGAAAAATAATGTAACACATTTTACATACTAAAAGTATGACATAATTAATTAAATTATTGAGATATTGTACGTTTTGGCAGAACTATATAAGCTCATTTGACCTAGTTGTTCTCATTCATGAGGTGTAGGTAACTTAACGGGATCTCAAGGGTCGTCCCTTTACTTCCCAAAGGGCCAAAACGAAAGGCTTTGAAAGTAAACTGTCGTATTGAAAGACGGAAGTAACGTTCTCACCCCCGGCGGGACGGATGTTTGTTCCGACTTTGTCAATCATATTGAACGTCAATATCTGATGTTACGTAAGAGTTATGTGAACGCAATATCAGGGTGGCAATTCTACTAACTTTTAGGAACGATCGTATTCTAATCTCGTTATGAAACTGTCAAAAATGTACGTACATTTTTTGACATTGATTGTCGCTTTAATTAGTAGAATTGGCTTTGAGGTTCAAGAGAGAATTTATGTCAAACCCGTGACAAATACTTTCTGTCGACTTGGCATACTGCAGTCGACAGTTCGGCATTTTGCCCATTTCCCTTATCTCTTTCCTCTTCTCTTCATGCATAGCGGTTATAGGTATAATAATAATATCCGACTATTATAGTTACTAGTCCCAATGCAAGGCAAATGCCTGTTCTCATACAGAGAAGGCACGAGCATTGATCACCACACTTGCTTAAGGCAATTAATTTTAAGTTTGGGTTTCCTCACAATGTTTTCCTTCACCGATGTTCACGATAAACGCACACACAAATATGAATGAATTGAAAAGTCACATTAATACCTGCCCAATATAGAACCCACAAACCCACACACTTTCTATTTTTGTACTTACTAACTGACTATTACTTACAAATATGTAGTCTATAATGTCACTACAAATATCATAGTCCATTTAGCAATTTCGTAAATTAATCCAAAATCGGAGATAAATGTTTCAGAATTAAGTTATCCAGCGCAGCGTATCTCCAAAATAGCCTCAGCACTGAACTATTAATCATATTACAATATGTTACAACGTTGCTGGCTTAACAGGCTTTGATATTACATTCAATATTCATGTCATCTCGCAGAGAGTATTAATAACTCATTGCCGGCGCCGGGGCAAGTTATCAAGGCAAGAGGAAGTTTCGCCTAATCACCTACAGGGTGGCTGATAAAAATATAAAAATTACATTACCAACGGACGTTTCAACAAGCTATCTCATCATCTAAAAATTAAACTGCGAGTAAAAAGGGTCTAATTTTTGCCCTTTTTTGGGTCGTAAGGATATTTAATTATATTCTGGTATACGGTGAAAGGGACATCGTAACGAAAAAACGTAATTTTTGCCATGGATTTAGTTCATGGTGGTAGACCCCACAGCGATGAAATTATTCGTCGGTACTGTTCTATACATTTTGACTGTGTAGATTTTGTATGGAACAAATGGTTTTTTTTTTAAATAACCGATGGATAATTTTATCGATGTAGGGTGTGGAGTCACATCCATGGTAAAAGTTTTCATTACCATATCCCTTCCAAACGTTATCTTTTGGAATTTTAGAAACTCTAACTGATTTAAGCTAGGTAGTTTCAGTCCTATCTAAAGCTGACTTTGTCAAAAGCCAATACCTTTTGCTTCTTACATCTAAATCAGGTAGATCTTGGACTCACCTGTATCTGGAACATGGATATGGACTCGTCCAACATCTGGACTCTGACGGCAAGCATCTTGCCGCCCTTTTTGGGTGTGGCGGGGGGCGTGCGGGAGCCACCGCCGGCGCCATCCACCCCCGCCGGTGTGCTGGCGGAGTGGTGCATACGTCCTGCGGAAGGAACGGCTTTTAGTAAAGAAAAATGGTGAAGGAAAACGTTTTATAGCTTGAGGAATATAGTGCTAAGGTCTTTTGGGACAATAAAAAGAACAACTTCGGCTTACGCTAAAAACCAGCGCTGTGGTTTCGTACCTGCCAATCCCTAACATTAGGTGGGACGGCAGCTCACCTCAAGCTTACTTCACTTAAATTGTAATTATTAAAGTAAATTAACTTCACACAACGACAGATTTTTACAGTATAGACCGAGATACAAACAGTTTCTCGCTTATTCGTAAGCATGTATATGGGTGATTCTACGATAAGAGGTCATGTGTACGGCAATCATTATAAAATAGCTTTTTTATTCTACGCCTTGCTATTTTATGCCATTAATCACATAACCTAAATGTGTTTTATTAATTGCATCATGATTAAATGCCCAATTAAAGCCCATTTTCCTGAAATTCCCTAGGAAAGTGTGAAAAAGTATCTACCCTGGCCTGTCCCCTTACCGTTTTTCGTTAAACATGCAGGCAGTACATACCATAAAAATCACTGTTAACAAATTAAAGTATGTTTAGCATGAATTTAAATAGGTATACTTAAGTATCATAAAGATAGAACAATAGTTGTTTATTTTCAATAATTTTCGAACTTCATTTTTGTCCCGCTTTTTTTGCGTATCTACCCTGGCCAATTTTGATATGCTAATTACAAACAGAAATATTAGACGGCCATGTTCGCTATTAGGGCTCAAGGACGCGTATCAACGTGAATTAGTTATACTAAAAAAACAAGCCCTTAGATCCCTGTCATTTGTTAGTTGGCGCGACACGAATGTGCAATGCAGTAGCTTCGCGATGTGAAAGTGTCTCTACCCTGGTAGGTCGTAAAATTGATAAAATTCACTTAATTTATTTGCATTTTCTGCCTAAAGTCAACAATACCGTGTTGGTTGAGGTGAGATATATTATTTACCCATTATTAACTTCTGACAGAATAAAATATTAAAATTATCACGAAAACGTCTCTCCCCTGCCGTATTTCCCCTGGAAAAATAACTGCCAGGGTAGATATTAACCGACCAGGGGAGATAATGTGGATCATGAGATGTTTGGTACAATGATTCAGATACACCTAGCTTCTATCAACATCGTCAAAAATTGTTATAAACGATCATAACACGAAAAGGAGTATCGTAAGCAGAGAGATAACATTATAAAACTATTAAAAATGATCCAGAAAAGTATGAATTGCGAAACAAAAAGAAGACGAAAAATATTTTAAAAAAAGGAGGAGAAAAGGATAATAAAAAATGTATAAGTGTAGGTAATATGAAAATTCTTTTAATTATAACAAGCACGGCGCTAGTCGACTTAATTAGTATTGATAAAATAATATTTTATTATTTCTTGAAAGTACGATGTCATGTTATTTTCTCATATTTTTGTCAAAAACACTAAAGAAACAGGAAGAAGAAAGGCTGTAATACAAAATGTTACTGTGATTATAAATTAAGTGCAATGTTTACTAAAAGTTGATTTTATTCATTGTTTTATTACGTCAAAGTCTCTCCCCTGCTCGATGTCTTTACCCTGGCCTTCTAAAAAGTAACTAAATATGTATAAATTGACTTGCCCTTACATGAATGTGTAACTAAAGGGGGCTAAAATCGCAATAAATGTGTTTGATCAAAAAACTCAAATTTTTCCCCTTGGCCGAATCTTCTATGGACGCGGAACCTCTTATCGTAGAATCACCCATATCTTCTAATGCTGAACACAAAAATGAATCCAGTATTTAAAGGCTATTTAAATCCGAAAATTGAAAGAATGCATGAGATGACACGGTCTTTAGAAATTGAATTTGACAAGCTTAAGCTCGTATTGTAGCGTTTAACATGTAGGTGCTGTACAACTCCACGTCACTGAATTTCGGTGAATATTTCCTAGTTTTCCGGTGGATTGTCCTAAAGTTCTAAGTTTTTCGTAAAACCTTGTCCGGGAAATTAAGAATCAACAAAAAAAAAATTGCCTAATCGGTTCAGCCCTTCTCGAATCTACGCTTAGCGACACATTCATTTTTATTCATATACCTATATCAGAAGATAAATTATTATCTTAGATTGAGATGACACCTTATCTCACATGCTAGCAATTCACAGTTCAACTCGAGCTAACTTCACCACTTTTACTTCTACTTTTATAGACGGGTAGCCGTGAGTTTGTAATTCGTACTCACAAGATCAATTTACGCAACATTTACCCCTTGTAATTGCTCAACAAATACATAAGAATGTACCTCCTACAGCACACTAGCACTTAGTCAGAACACAACACAGTGTACGTATCAAGTATCCAAGTACTCCATCCTTCAATGCATTCAACGAGAACACCCAACGTTCGTAAGGCCACTGGACCATGTTTTAAACGACGATCAAGATGATTTAAGTACGGGATCTAAGCTTCGCCCAGGAAATGGGGATCGGCTCCCCCGATTTTGAATTTACGATAGTGAGAGAACGAAATTGTGAGAACTGCTGAATGAATCGGAAATCTGAGAGTTTTTTTGTCTCATGTCAATTATAGGTTACTTCTGAACAGCACTTGATATGGTGGCAGCGCGTTTTCGCTACGCAAAAGTGCGTTTACGACGTGTGGAGAAGTCGTCGTCTGCACAAGCTCTTACAGAATGGTATTTTCCTACCAGCTGAAGACGAGTTTATTTTATTCATAACTAGGTAGCTGCTGTTCGCGGCCGTGTTCTCGGTGTTTTTCTAGGCCAGGAAGCTTTGTAGGCGTACGCAGGACAATCCACCAAAGTTTCATCACAGTCGATGATAATCATCCGGTTAATATGGTTTAGGAACGCATAGGGATCAAACATTAACATTCAAGCTGAAGAGTTTTTGTTTGTTTATCTCTGGAACTACCCGCCGAATTGAACAATTCATTTTGTATATGACAGCCAGAATGATGAGGAACAGTATTGACTTTATACCATCACGCTACAACCCACACGACCGGAGGAGTAAGCAAAGACGTAAGTGACCGCGGGTAAAAAAGCTACACTGACGAAGTCGCTGGTAGAACCTAGTAAAATAGATAATCTAGTTGATAAGCCAACGTCGTCAAGCGTTAAATACCACGCTAAAACACGAATCACGCCTTCAGGTCGGCCGTGATACTATTTCATTTGCCATAAAATACCCATGTTTATGACACTAATCCTAGTCAACAACAAGCTGGCAAATTGACATTATGGTATGCATTACCTTCAGATTAAATTAACACTGAATTTTATTATTATAATCTTAGAAACAAGACTGTTATTTCGTTGGTAAGGTGTATTTATTAGAGATACATATTTAAAATTAAATAAAACACATTAAATAAAGTTAATGTTAATGGCTAAGATATTCATTTATTTAATAGATAATTTTATGCCACACATAACATCACGCCTGTAATCCCCGAAGGGTTAGGCAGAGGTGTACCCATTAGTACACCCACATTTCGACTGTTATGTTTTAGTCCCATGTAATAGGAGGCGAGCCTATTGCCAATAATTTTATTCCATTAATCTATATACATATAATAAAATTGTAGAAAAGTGGTGTCTGTACAATGGAAATATATAAAAAAAAAGTAGCAGGGGTTGTTCTTACATCGATGCCGAACCCGAAATTATAATTATTATTTTTTTTGTCTGTTTGTCTGTTTGTCTGTTTGTCTGTGTGTTTGTGCACGCTAATCTTCGGAACTACTTGACGGATTTGAATGATTTTTTTTTGTTGTATTGGTATTAAGTCCGGGCAACATATAGGCTATAATTTATCTTGGAAACTTGAACACCTGATGCAGAACCGCAACAGACCAGCTAAACTATAAGAGATACAAAAATGGTACCATAGCAAAAATTGTTTCACGTAATGAGCATTTTCTGCTAAGAGAATAAATTTGAAGATCTGGAACACCTGATGTGGAACTCCAAGAGCCCAGCTACACTATAACATATATAGGAATGACGTCTTAGCAAGAGTTGTTCAGCCTGATGAGCACTCTCTGATGTCGTATAAAATTTGAAGATCTAGAACAGCTGATGTGGAACTCCAAGAGCCCAGCTTTACTATAACATATATAGGAATGACGTCTTAGCAAGAGTTGTTCAGCCTGATGAGCACTCTCTGTTGTCGTCTAAAATTTGAAGATCTGATCTGGAACACCTGTTGTGGAACTCCAAGAGCCCAGTTACACTATAATATTATACAGGAATGACGTCTTAGCAAAAGTTGTTCACCCTGATAAGCACTCTCTGTTGACGTATAAAAATTGAAGATCTGGCACACGCTTTGTGAAATTCCAAGCGCCCAGCTACACTATAACATATATAGGAATGACGTCTTAGCAACAGTTGTTCAGCATGATGAGCACTCTCTGTTGACGTTAAAAAATTGAAGATCTGGAACACCTGATGTGGAAATTAAAGCTCAATTTCACTGTATAATTATAAAATAACATAAGCTGGGAGTATCTCCACGCGGTGAAGGCGGTAACAGTTTAGGACTGATTTTCGATGAAATCTCGCTCATCCCGTTGTTTTCCAGTCCCCAGGCCTTAGAATTCTACATCAGACGTTTCAGATCTTCGATTTTGACGAACCCGTTGTCGCTGGCATAAGCAACAGGATCCGCGTACGAAGTCGCGGGCAGAAGCTAGTGTTTAAATATGGTTTCGAACATGTGAGCGCAACGGCGAGCTCGAGTCAAGTGCAATCAAAATTATAGAATCTATTAAATAAAGCCAGTATCACAGACATTAAATTAACATTATTTTAATGTATTTATTTTAATTTTAAATGTGTTTATGTCCTCTAAAGAAACACCCGTTATAATGACTTCAAATGAGTGGAGTTAGGTTTTTATGTAGCTGTTTAGATAAAAGCCTGTTCTATTCTCACCACTTATCAACGTTTTCAATACGAGAACTTAGTTTGCTAGAGAGAGAAATAATCTCGCATTAACATCGCATTTCCTCGATCGCCGCCCGGAGCAAAGTTACTTCGTGCAGCACAATTATTTGCGCAGGTCAAGTTAGGAGGGGTTACAGTGCGGCCGACCTGAAATCCCGGGACCTACATTGTATGCGTTGAAGACGACTCTCGGTCGCAAGTGAGCGATGCACGATGGACGTACGACTCTACGACCATTTTATTTAGTTTGAACTTATTCCAAAAGGAGGAGGATAAGAGAGTTATGTGTTTGATCTGTCATACTGCATGTTTGCATACAGTATGTCGGTTCCTATGACAAATATTACATCATTAGATTCGTCTTGATGGCCTAAATGTAACTGGATATATAAAATCCTTTTATTTTTAGACGTAACATCAAAATCAAAACGGCGGGTTTTTAACTAAAAATTGTAAAATAATTCGCCTAAATGTCAGCCTAAGTACCTACCTACCTACGTGAACTTTTTCCGTCTGAAATGTAAAGCCGGCCATTGATGATCAGTTCAAACATAAAACTGCGGCATAAAACTAGGGCGTCACTCCAAAATTTGACCGTCAATTGGCGAACTCTGGAGTGATGATTCGCCATTGACGGTCAAATTTTGGAGTGACGCCCTAGTTTTATGCCGCAGTTTTATGTTTGAACTGATCGTCAATGGCCGGCTTAACAATACAAGTTTAAATTTCAATACTGACTCATTGACTGACGACCATTCGCCTATAGTAGTAGCAGTAGTAGCCGCGACACGATTATTTTATTACATACAAGCGATGCACATTGATGTCACAAATTATATCACGAGTGCTCTCAATCACTATTGTAATGTTACAAACTGTAACATAACAGATTGCGCACTTTAATGGCGGCTTGGTTCTCCTTGGTTTACTGGTGTAATGCTGGAATCTACATTCAAAGGCGAATGCTTCCGTTGAGGACTCGTCTTTAGAGTGAAGCATCTATAGACGAAAAAGGTCGTCGAGCTTTAAGTATGCGTCCTTGGCTCATACGTCAATCGCCCACGCACGTTAATGAATTAAAACCTCACATACCTACCACAACCTCTTTACCGAGAAATCTGTTACCTTTAGAAAATTCCGAAATAAAACCAAAATGTCCAGTCTAAGTTTGGAAATGGCCTATTTAGCGTAGGACAGCGTACGTACGTATTCCAGAAAAGCCGTTCCCATTGGGTTTTCCATTGGGAATTACAAGCTGGTCATAATCTTAACAATTAGATAATTAATTAATTAGGTACTTAGGCGTGTATTTTGAGGTGGAAACAGTATAATTACAGAACATGTAAGTATAATGCAAATTGGCACTCAATAATGAGTGGCTTTACTTGATAAAGATGCTTATTATTATCATTTAAAAAGCAATAAACAAGAATGTTTAATTAAGTATGGAAATTAATTTAAAGCTATTCTTACTACAGAGAATATTTTTGCCACAGATTTTTTGCGGAAGATACCCAATAATAAACTGAACAGGCAATTAAAAATTAAAAAGAATTATACGAGTTACGTATGATTGGTATTATCAACCAGTTTCTTATTCATCTTTGTCATCGAACAAGCTTAGCGAGTATGATATTAGGCATATTCGATAGCCTGTATCTGAATAGTATCATCCAAGAAGATTATATACAAACCCCCTAATAATATTACCTACCTCTAATATAACCTACTTAAAAATAACGAAAAATACTTAAAACAGAAAAAAAAATGGAATACACTAGTTAGCATTATTATCAGCTGCGAGTCACAGTATACAATAATTCATAGTTAAAAGCAAATAGGTTTGAAGTTAGCATATTGTTGACTACTCTATTGGATGATGTCATTAAACAATCACTACTAAATAAGACATCAGTCACAGTACACATAGGTAAAGTAAATTCATCATATAGTGACTAAAACAGAAAGTAACAGGGAAAATAAGGTAACAAAAAATATGGATGGATTGTGTGAAGAATGGTTAAGGAAGGAATAAGAAGGAATAAGTAGACTTATTTAGCTCAATTCAGCTTTTTTCCATAGAAAACACCAGTTTTGTATTGCATGCTTTAAGAAACGGAAAGCAGTTTAGCATTTTCTAGGGACAATAAATGAATTGAGCTGAATAAATACAGTCCCTAAGTTTTTGCTCAGATCCAAAACGCGACCACTATCTCTTAATGCCGCTGCAGTCTGGGAGGATTAATCTGCTTCTGGAGAAAGTGGGCTGTTTATAATAAGGGCCACTATGGCTCACACACAATAAGTCTGCCAACAAGAACTAAGTGTGGAAACTTCTGTTGACAGGATGAAAAAATGAACTTTTTGTACCAACCAACCCCATGTACCAAGGGCAGGAAGATGAAGAAATAATGATTAGTACCTAGTTACCTATTTAGTTTTATGGCTGTTCACCTATATCAAATTGAAGTGATTAATTTTATCTTATTTATCACGAATTAAGTACACAATCATATTATTATGATTGTATTGAGTATAATCTAATATAGTCTATTTTATAGACTATCAATTAGGCAGATTGTTTGATTAATATTTGATTGCATGATTAATGTCCATTAAAATAAGATACATGTTTGAAAGCTTACAAATGTAAATCTTATTGGGAATGCAGCATTAGGTAAGTTTCCTAAACAGAGCAGCTTTAATTTATGAATTGATAGATAATGAACTAAAAGATAAACCTAAATAGAATTGAAAATCGCTTGTAAGATAATACTTTGTTGCAGCAGTGGCTGTGCCATTGGCTTCTGTGCTGCATATTGCAGGTTCAGCATGAAACAAATATTTGTATGGCCTACAAATAGTTGCTCCAAGTCTGGCTGTTTGTGTATGTGAGTTGAACCACCCACTGTATGGAAGAAATTTCTATTATAGGGCAATGATTGACTTTTACAATTAAAAAAACAAACAACTCAATTTATGATGAATTTCAGAACAACGCTCAAGTCATAATTTAAAGCTTCATGAGTTTCCTCAAGTAAATATTTATGAAGTGTGTTCATAAAAATGTTATGAAACAATCCTATGAAGATAACAGCATGTCTTCAAGCTTTATCACTATCTGTGAGCACATGATTTACGACCCATTATTCTCAAAGTAGAGATATTGGAACAGTTAACTTTTTTAATTGTTTTTTTTTATGTGATTTGGTCTTGAATATTTTTAGGAAAAGTTCATTTGTTTTGACCTTTTATCAAATTAATGTTCAATTGTACAAAGTCAAGTAAATATATTTTTGATTATATTTTATTAATATTATGCCCATATACCAAATAGTGATGGGCAGAAATGTAGATTTACCAGTTTTGATTAATTACCATATATTAAGGAGAGGAAAGCCACTTGATTATTTTATAATTTGTTTAATTAATTAAGTTTATTGTGGACACGACTGACACAGGTGAAAGAAAATTTTGTGAGGAAACAGACTGGGAAAGGTTTGCGGTTACGCCTCAATGATAGGGGGGGTGGGGGGGTGGGGGTGGGGTGGGGGGGGAGTAATTGAGTAGCCCCCACCATTTTTGCCCGCCGGAGATACCTACTCGCCGGAGCCCTACTAGGGATTTCTACCAAGTCACCTTAATAGGGTCGTAAGGGGGTCAGGGAAGGCGGGAAGAGGGGTAGAGTCACCCTCCAGCCTTTCCCCCCGCCAGAGGGGCTCGACGGAGCCCCGCTGCGCGGGGCTCCTACTTCTGGGTGGTTTAAAAAGAAATAACCACGAAGGGGATGGCAGGGTCTGTTCGCTCGCTGCGCTCGCTCACTGGACCCTGCCATCCCCTTCTAACCTAACCTGTCCGAGTCGGGGTGCCCACAAGTCCTGAGCTCGCTTCGCTCGCTCTTGTCCACAATAAAAAAGAGAAGCAATCCAATCGGTGTCCAAAGGGGTAGCGGAGTTGTCAAGAAATAGCAAGCAGTCGGTGTCCAGAGGGATAGCGAGGTCGTCAGAAAGCAGGAGGCAGATATTATCGAACGAAACGGAGCACATTTACGTAAACTCGAAAGCAATTAAGCAACGGAATGGCGCGCAAAATCGTGTTTACCTGTCACTGTCAGTGACAAAAAATGGCGACTTAGCGTTTCGTTTTACGCATTCTAACAGACGCAACTCAAAAAACGTAAGAATTCAGTGAAATTTACGTTCCGTTTCAAGTAATAGTTAGAGATTTATCGATATTTTAGAAAATTGTTTTAAATAATTTAACGCTGCTTCGGCAGCTAAAATTGCTTGGGGGTGCTTAAATAACTCCCCTTGACCCCCCCACAGTGTCAGAATCCTCAAATTCGGGAGGCGTAACCTCATACCCAACCCCAATAATAGTCTGGTATTATTAGGTGTTATCATTTTAATATTTATTACAAATATAAAATCTGTGTCTACATATTATAGAAAATTAGCACTATGACTATAAAATTATCATAGTCAACTAAAAATCACATCACTTAAGATCCGATGTCTTATCAGTGCTCTTATCAGAGTAATGTAAAAAGTACATACCATTATCATACTAGTCTGGAAAAATTTACCTTGCTAATATGTTAGACTAATATTGTGAATGGTTATTGTTTACTGATACCTAGTTATATTGAGGAAAATCTCTTCATTATAAATGCAAAAAATTTGAGGATATATATTTTCCCATTATTTTATAATGATATGTTTGAATGGATAATATCTAGATTGTAACAGGAAAAAGATTATTGCTTATTTAATTTATAAATCAATGCAAATTACTTAGCCTTTGTGCTAAGTAATTGGCTTATTATATAATTAGAAAATTACAGTAGAATTTTTTTTTTATATTATAATAAAAAAAAAAAAAAACATAATTATAAAAACTGAAAAAATAAAATAATTAAAAAACAAAAAAACGATTTTGGTGATCTAACATAGCATCTATATGATATTATCCAAATTGTTCTCCTTTTCCATAAAAGCTATCAATGAAGGTTTAAATTGAAAAGAAATAAGTTTTTCCCACTTACCCGGCAGTGTATGGTATCCGATTGTGGACAGATGTCCAGTGGAATTGCAACTACCTGGTGGCAGGTCCGAGTCCATCATATTGCAGTCTTGTCCCCCTCGGTCAAACCCAAACCCCTGGCCGGCACATACCATGCCATTTTAACTACACTAAACACAACACAAAAACACTGTCCTTTTGGTTCTCAACAAATATGGCAATAGAACATTTCAATTAGTTCCCATAATCTCTGCATAACACCTAACAATTAAAAGGATAATGTCAGGTCACTTTCTGCACTTTTTTAGGTAACTACATAATCTATGACCAATAAGACATTGATTTAAATGCTGTAACAGTGGCTGACAAGGGTTAAAAGGAATTATTGCATGCGCGATGCAAAACCGGCGGCCCACTTTACACCCTAAGACATAAATAGTTAGATGAATGCAATAACCAGAAAATAGGTCAACGGAGGTGTGCCCGGCCGCCGCGACAGAGACAACAGACGCACCGCCTCCGACGGTCGCGGCGCATCACAATCTAATAAGACTCTATGCAAACTCAATTATTTTATACTGAGTATTACAAAACTTCGCACTAGACGTCAAGAATCGTGGAATAATTAACGGGAGCCCGCAATTTTACTAACTACGTACAAATAAACATTACTATAAACACATCTTGTCTTACTTTCTAACAAGCGCAAATGAAAGAGAGGACCGACCGCGACGCAGCGAAGCCCCGACTCCCGATAATACATACATGTCAACCACCGTACACCATCTAAAGTCATTGATCTAATTGATCATTACTTACACACTAATTGTTTTTCACTCAAAAACATTCATAGAACACTAGAACAATTTTTTAAGTAATTGTTATGTCAATTTATTGTAATTTTTTGCAATAACTCGGGTTACAGCCTTTATCACGCCCAGACATTACTGCACCGCCATATTTATTTACCTACTCAGTGTGACCAGTCTCTCTTCCGAAAATCTACCACTATAACTACTGAAGCTCCAGCTGGTAGATTTATAAATTATTATATGTCATCAGTTCAAAGCATCAATCTGCTTTAAACTCTGATTGAAACAAATCAAAATGTTTTAATGTTTAAATTACAGTTTTGATTGCTTTCACAATATTGATTGCTTTTTTTTCAGGGGGCTTACCATCACCTTTTAAGAAAACGTTCAAATGCCTGTCAGTCAACTTCCATTCATAAGCAGGCCTGCTTAGGAATCGCTAAAAATCGTACCATGACCGTATTAAAGGTGAACGATTATTGAACGGCAATGCTTGTCTCTGCCTGCTTTGATGATGAAGTTTAGTCTTAGTGTTGTGAATAAATAACGTTCAAAAACTACGATATAATTCTCTAACACATTACCGGTTTTTTTTTTAATGATCATAACTTGAATTTCTTAGATAAATACACGTTATAACTAAGATTATGTATTACAACTTACCATGATTTATTATCTAAAAGCTCTAAAAGCACAAGTTTCACGTTAAAAAAACCTTTTTAACTCTTAAAGATACAATGTGATATTCAGAACGTACCTACGTTCATCAACAGCTGTCAGCGCGTAAATATAAACAACATTTCACTTGATTAATTTAATGATTTTCACAGCCTTTTACAAAAGTAATATATAATGTTCAAAGCCCTACTAGACATTAAAGTCGATAAGAAGTAATTTATTTATTGCGGTATAGAGTGCTTTTGGTAAATTTTGTTTCAGTCACAATTATTGTAAAAAAGTATTTTGTTGTGTTGTTCCTACAAAAATACACACATGGGTACATTTATAGTAAAGGAATTTATTGAAATATCGAAATACAAGAACCGCAATGCCCATAATCCAAGAAACATAACCTTTTTACAGGAATGCAACGGAGCCCCAGTATTCTTGACATCTCCTAGTCTACTAAACTGAAAAATAATATATCTAGTAATTCCATCCAGTGGAGAGCCTAACTAATTAATCATTATCCATACCTATGTATTTAGGATGAAAATTAAAATAAAGAATAATACTCATGATGTGTTTTTATATACATATACCTGCATATTAGAAACCAACAAAGTTAATCTCTGTTACCAGTTTTTGTTCTTGTAAACTTTAATTGCATTTATATGGATAATATGGGTTCCTACTTATATGTATATATGTTTCAGTCAGTCATAAGAAAGTATCATGTGATAAATGATAATAATTTAATTTGTAAACAGGTAAAAATTAAACACATTTTTTTAAACTAGATGCGATCATTGTTTTATTTTCATAAATTTACTGTGTTACATTATGTTGTGTAGAAACACATGCATTTGCAAAACATTTGTGATTGGAAATGTAGCACTTGATGGGCTAATCAACATCTCAATCGAGCCTTTAGTACATCAATGGTCCTCTCAATAATGTTTTGGGTCTTGTTATGCTTCTCAGTGTAAAAGGCTTCTGGAGACTGGTTCTGCATTCCAAATAAAATTGATGTCATTATTGTTTTTCTGAGTCAATACCGAGAATCTCCTGAAATAAATGGATTAAAAGATTACTTGCTTATGTTTTTCATTGTCACTTTAATACACAGCAAATTATGTTTAATAGCAAGGAACATACACAAGAAACACACTAGTGTAGTTATGCTCCTCAATAGAAAATCTGATGAATTGATAACACTCACCTTAGTCTCTGCTTAGATCACTAAGCCTTTGGAGGATTTATTATTTTCATTATAGGTTCAAAACCCTCGCACAAACGGGGGACTAAATCTTTTGATAGGCCTGTAAAATACAAATATTAATTGAGTATTGTAGATTTGTAGAGTAGGTTTTTATTTATACTTACATTACGTATTTTCATAGGTTTTGGTTACCATTGATGATTTTAAGTTATATCTTCTTACCTATATTAATTGATTCTTATTCCCTGTCATTAACTTCATTATTGTTATTTATTTCCCAAATGCAACGCCGTTGGTATGTTTTTCCATACGATTTTCACACTTCAATTTTATTATTTACATATTTCGTACTCGTTACACAGCTACAAAAATGAAAAAGTCTGGTTTAATTCGCTTACAATTCTCATTATCCACTTTAAAAACTCTTATTATATATATAAACCTAACATGTTGCCACGAATATCATTTTAGATTACAAAACGATGTTGAAAAAGCTAGTCCCATAGTAACTTTTTAGCAATCGCTAATTTTGACATTACAGCCGTTCCATTTATCATTTTGCTGCTGTCAAATAGCACGTCATAGTACGAAAGTCTATACAAAAAAAAAGGTGAACGGTTTTGTAAACGTTAACTTAGCAGGCCTGTTACAGGCCTGCTATAACGATGTCATAGTACAAAATAGCGAGGCAGTTCAATATCCGGGCAACTTCTGCCCTGCTATAGACGTGATAGTGAGCCCCCAGAAGTCACTATGATTTAGAACTTTAGGACATCCCTATCGATCTCTTTTGTCTATGGTACGAATGACATTGGCACAAGACAAAATAATGACAGTTCACGCCTCGCTGTCATTGTGAGGGATTGTGTTTGTGTATTTTGTTACGAGTTGCGTTTATTTTTATTGTGAAGATAAAATCAGTTTTAATTAATTTATAGTAGATTAGTATAATGTGAGCAGTTAAAAAACAACTTAATATAAATTGTGTTGTAATAATGGAGACCACACCGTTGCTGACGAGGCCCAAAAAGAAATCCTTATGGTCAAGGTAAACGGTTTTTTTTTATTAAGCCTCTTTGTTTGGCGCATAATTACGCATAGATTATGTTATAATCGATTATTTCTAGGTTACAATTTTGGAGGCTCCGTAAGAAGAAATTGAGTTCCAGAACTATATATTTGGGACAGCTGCCTGATGAAGAATTTCCGCCCAACTACGTCTGTAATCAGGTCAGTAACAATTTCTAAACAGAACGACATCTTAAAAAAGCCACAGATGCCTCGAATATTTAATAATCGGCTTCGCATTTTATATCTTTGTGAGTAATGCGTTAAAGTCTAAAATGGCAGTTATGTTTATCAATATAATTAACCATAATTAGGTTGTAATGAGTAGTTCATAGACATACTACGACATATATTAACAATCTAATCAGTAATTCTAATTTTAATTATTCTAGTACTAACATTGCGAAGTACTAGCCATTATTATAAAGAAAAATTGGTTTGTTTTGTTTTCTATAGAAAAAATTAAACAAAATGAAATAATAAAAACAAAACAACAACCTAATATTTTTGCTGTAATTAAATATGTTATAGGGATTAAATAATAATATCTGCACTATAATAATGCTAAAACATAACACAGAGTATTTAAATAGATGTGCTATTTTATGGAAGCTTTAAAAGGAAGATATTATTATTATATTTTACTGGAAATTTACGTCATTAATAAGAGCTAGCTTCTACAATAGGGTATTTGAAACCACCAATCAATTGACATACTTTTTATGAGCTGTCAAAACACGAATCTTCCTTATATTTTGTATGGCAAAATACAACTATGACGTCACTTACTAGCTCACACAATTGATTTACTATTTATTGGTTTCAGAGCAACTAAAAATCTAATTTTACTGTTCATTGAACATTTATCGGGTTTTTAGGGCTAAAATTACGTGTTTTTTTAGGAAGTTGAGTCTTGGAATTATTAGTTAACGGTGTCAAATACCCAATTTCATCCATGTCAAGTATCTATACGGTACAACATAGCCTATGGCACTTGGCAGTAGCATAGCTTTTTATCAGTAAAATATTGACAACCAGCTTTTACCCTTTAACTATGTCCTTTCTTGGGGTTCAAACTTACCCCATACCAAATATCATCAAAATCGGTTCAGTGGTTTAGTTGTTAAAGTGTAACAGACAGACCAAATGAATTTCACATTTATAATAATAATAAGGATAGGCCAGTTCTTCTGGCAATTACCTCTTACCAACAAACATTACCTCTTTATAATATATGCATGTGATGTAATAATCATGTATTATTAATGAGATCACCCTGTTTAGCTAGTATGTTTAGCAAAGTAAAAATAAAAATACTCATAATCATATTAGTCCATTCATTCTCGCACACAATGTTCCACCATCAAAGATTAAGTAAACCAACCCCTATGATAGATAAATAGATAGTCCATTCATATCATATTATAATGTTCAAATAAATACTTAAAATATTTAGCTTCTATCATGTCTAGATTATCCCACGGCAACCATACATTTTGTCGGGATTATAAGCAGCATTTGTGCTGTTACAGACTATAATCTCTGTGCCAAATTTCATCCATATCTGTTCAGCCATTTGCATGACTGAGTAACAAACATTCGTCTATCCATACTGTTGTATTTATAAATAATTGTAAGATAATGAAGTTCTTCTTGTTGCCCTTATCCTACATAAAGGATTACGTGATAATAACGGCTTGCACAGTTGCTCATTTGTTTGCTTGACAAAAAAACATTTGTTACACAAATGTTCTAAGAATAAATATTGTTTATGAGAAAAACTGTTATCGTCATAAACTGTTTTAGTTTCCCTATCTGTAGGTAGCTCTTTTGTAGAATGGTGAAATATCTCCATTATTTTAATTGTGTCGTAGGCATTGTTTGTTTAAAGGTTGGAAAGCCCGTTTTGACCTTTTTGAAAGCATTGTTTGTCAAGACATTTAATAGAAACAATGTTTTTAAACCTTGTTCATGTTTAAACTTTGTTTATTTGTTTTTTCGTCATAATCGTGAGGAAGCCTGGACTTATACTAGCCTATTACTGTCCCACTCAAACCATGTCAGAGGCTGTTGAGGCGGTTTAGAAACTCTGACACCAGGGTGTGTGGGGTTGTTAGACCCTTACTGCCCACACGATATAGATGAAAGGTTTTTTTGTAGAGGCATACTAAATAACCTGTTAAACAAGGTGTAGGTAGTTTTGTATCCTCGTCATATCGTCTCGTATCGTGTTAGGACTGTATTATACTGACTGCTGTATAATTCTCGACCTGGGGGCCTAAAAAGGCCACTTCGTCTGAATCGTATAAGAATAACAATATGAATCATATTGCAGATCGTAAAATGGTCACAAATTGGCAATTCATAATATAAACTGCGGTATTATATTCAATAAACTTAAAACCGAAAGGTCTTTCATTCACTCACTGACTAAATACAAGAACTAGGTAGGTACTTGACCTATGAAGCTGTTTGGTAAGATTTTTTATAGATTCTGTGACAGGGCCGGATTAAGTGAGTCTTTGACTTCCACAAACTCGCGAGCAAAAACCAGTAAGCACCTCATAAATATTAAAAAATCACGTTATTCTTTTTCTTCGTCATCTTTAGTTAAATGGTACAAGTTGTAATAAGCAATGATATAATTATGATTGTATTTATATTAGAAAGTCGGTTCCATAGACGAGTGAATGTAAGCAAGGAGGCCACAAAGTAAAAGTTATGTTGAATGTCGTAATTTTATTATTAAACTAGCTAAACATGCGACGCCGCCCGCGGCTTTTTTAGTTCCCTAGGGACAAAAAGTACCATGTTCACTGAGGGAAATTTAAACAGAATAACACTACAAGTACAAGCCATAAGAAACTCACTTTTAAATATAATAGAGCCAAAAGTCATAAAACAAAATCGCTTCCCGTCGTCTGTCCGCTTAGATCTTTTAAATTACGCAACGAATTTTAATGCGGTTTTCATAAATAGATAGAGTGATTCAAAAGGAATGTTTATACGTATAGTTAGTATCTACATTGCGGCCGTGCGAAGCCGGGGCGCGTCGCTAGTTAAAAACAAAAGACGCCATGAATAAGAGAGATACCTAGGACTGCCTAGGAGGTAATAGAAGGTACCATTATGATCACCAGATACTTGACGCAAAATATTCCTGCCTACTTTTCCTCAGTTGAGTCATTGGGAACAACATATTATCATTCTGAACGAATTATTATAATTGCCTTTTGTAATGGATTCATAACTTGTGCTTATTGAATCCATAATTTATAACAAATGTTCTTGACATAGAGAACTCTATGGGATACAAACTACACACATCAAAAGTGTCTAGGGATCAACATCCCTAATCAATGTTAGGGATGTTGATCCCTAGACACTTTTGATGTGTATACTTAAATCATCAAGATGGAGAGAATTTGATAGTAGATAGATATAGATATATTTGATATAGATAGGTAGAATAGATCGACTAGCTGACGGCAGTAGTCCGTTACGCGCGATGAGGACGGGGTTATCACCACTTTAAAAAAAAAAATCCTTTGTTTCAGGTCTTAAAATTGTGAATTTGCACTAACTCGTGTTGTTTTGTAACAAGAAGTTATCGCCAACCGTTTCGCCCTTGCAACAATGACCGCCCATTGTATTCTAACGTTAGCCAATCAAAATGGCGCGTCATTGTCGTTGAGATGTATGCCTGCCATTGAACTCTTGTACTAGCATCTACCCGCGACTTCGTCTGCGTCTGGATCTGCTGTCTTCAGAATTAAGCCAAATTCCTAAATTATCCCACGGGACTCTATACCTCATACCTCGTCTATACCTCATACATATAGGCCTCCCCTATAGATTTCCAATATTTATTATTTATTTTATTTATTATACAGGCCTATTATAGGCATTATTATAGGCCTTACATACTAAACCTTAATTTACATCCTAAGAAGTTACATAAAATTCTAAATCTTAACCTACATCTAAATAACATAATTATAATTATGTAATGTTACTTTTGCGAATTCACTCAAGCTACAACACAATACATCAACCCTCTCGTGAACCTCGTTCACCACACGCAAGGCCCTAGTGAGAGGAGCTTTCGCCAGTAGGTTGGTTCTATAGTTGGTAAATAGGACCGGTTGTAATCGCCTTGCAACCAGTGCGATCCTGTGGTCTTTATCAGATCGTCTGTCCCCCTTGCGGATGGACGTCCTACGCTGCGCTTGCCGGTGCGTGGTCTCCATACGAGAACTTTACGACCGCATCGGCCATCAGTTCTGCGTGCCTATCGTGTGACAAATATCAACTAATTGCGCACCCCGTGAGGCATTGACCTGCCACCATCACAAAGCAGGTTCTATCACCCAGTGCGGCTGAGGTGATGGCAGATCTACACCTATCCCAACTAACATGAGACGAAAGCAGGAAGATGACGAAAATATTACTTAATACCTTGTTTATTGCTACACAAGCTGACTATTCAATTAATTTCCAGAAATACAACATCCTCACATTCCTGCCGCTGGTGCTGTTCGAGCAGTTCCGGTTCTTCCTGAACTTGTACTTCTTGGTGATGGCCGTCAGCCAGTTCATCCCCAGCATTCGTATCGGTTATCTGTACACGTATTGGGGACCACTGAGCTTCGTACTCTCTGTGACGCTGTTCAGGGAGGCTGTTGATGATTTTAGGAGATATCGGTAAGTTGCATTTTATTTGTTTAAATCATTCATACCCAAAGTGGTCGATGACCCCCACCATGGGTCGTCGAAAACTTGCATGGGGTCCACTTCAGCGAAAAAAGAGTGCTATTTAATAAGAAAGATGTATTTATTTCCTATTTTTGTCATGACTGCCTCGTTGGTCTAATGGTTGCAAAGCGCGACTGCTGAGCATGAGGTCTTGGGTTCAATTCCCAGGTCAGGCAAGGGATTTTCATCAGGAATTTCCCAGTAGCAGCCTCGAAGTCTGGATTTGTGCCCGGTTAATGACAATAAGCTCACCCCCTATTACATGGGACCTAAACATAACTGGCGAAATGTGGGTGTACTAATGCGTACACCTCTGCCTAACCCGTCAGAGATTACAGGCGTGATGTTATGTTATGTTTTGTCATAATCATGCCATTTTTAGAGTCAATAAAATGTTCGTTCACGACCTACCAGTGGGCTGCGCGACTCATAATGATGTTGGAAATCGTATTAAAATCCATTGAGTAGTTTTTAAGAACTAAGCGTTTAGAAAAGAGACAGAGAAACAAGTACCGTAGAGGGGCTGACTCCCCCATAAATTACGTCTGAATCATTTGTTAGATAATTAGGGATTTTCCAACGTCACATACAATCTAATTAAATAGAGTAATAGCTTACGTAAGCTGCGTGAAAATTCGATATCTTCGCCGCGAATCACAGGCGGAATGCGTGACGTCATAATTATGTTTATTGTTTGAATATTTATCATTTTCGTGGAATGTTCAATTTTGCTTGTTATTTTGTGTTCATTTCTGAAGATCTTCTATCTACGTAGCAAACATAGAGCTCTTATTGTTCGTTATTATGTAGGACAATGGTCCTCTTTACCGCTTAACAATATGGGTACTGACTGATGTCTTGTTCAATATTCAAAACTTGTGTTAATTATCAATTTATTTGCACAGACGTCGCTTTTTTAAAATAATGTTAGTACAACAAATTTAAAAAGCGCTTATTACTGAATTTACAACGTCCTTTATTTGGTTACTAATATGTATGAAAAAATGTTTATGAAGAGCTTTTTACTAAACAAAAAAAAATTCTGTTAGGCATATGGACTTCTCTTATTGGTAAAAATACCGAAAGCAAAAAGAAATCGTAAGTTCAATTTGACTCATCATCATGATCATCATAACAGCCAAAAGACATCAATTCCTGGACAAAATGCTCCCCCAAGCATCACCACTACTGGTATTTTCCTTCTTCTTTAACACACAAAATATTATAAACAAGTATACCATAAAACAGAGCCGATGGTACACTGGAATAGTGTAGCTTTTTATCAGTGAAAGTTTTTTTTTGTAATTGGATCAGCACTTCCAGATATTAACCCTTACATATAAGAAAACTAGAAATTAAAAAAACAAACCAACTTTATAATAGTATTAAAATCGACAAGTATACCAGAAAACATAGCCTATGGTACACTGGAACTGGAATAGAGTGACTTGCTATCAGTGAAAGACATTTTATAATCACACAAACTTTTAACAATCGTTGTCTTCCAGACGTGACAGAGAAGTAAATCGCCAGCGCTACGAGCGAATAGTACTAGACTCTTCAGCAGGAGACTACCGCCCATTCCTGACAGAACAGGTCGCGTCTTCCGAGCTTCGAGTAGGGGACATCGTGATGCTGCATAAGGGGCAGAGGGTGCCCGCTGACATGATACTGTTGAGGACCAATGAGACGATGGGCACCGTGTTTATAAGGACGGACCAGCTCGATGGAGAGATTGATTGGAAGTTGAGGTATGTTTGTGTTCCTTTTTTTTTAGAGTTCCGTATCTCTACAGGAAAACATGGAACCCATCAAGATCGCTTTTTTTCTGTCTGTCACATGTTTGTAATGTAGGAATTTAAAATTAGGTGCATTGTTACACATATATGTTATCTTTATTTATTTACGGGGATTTTTCTAAATAAAAAACGTCACCCTATTGTTACACATATTGCCGGTCAAAATAGTAGGTTTCTACATATTTTAGTTCAATATTAATTTAACTATAATTTTTCAATAAGAAGTTGAAACGCTTTTGAGTCAAAGTTTCCCTAAAGAAAGCCTAATTTATCCGATATATATTTGTTGTAATTCTTTGACAAGATTTATGAATTCTAACTCGGTTATTATAGTAGGAAATATTTATAATTAAGAGTTTTTCCTAATGGGTGCTTTCATATCGGCAGTCGACGGCGTTTGTGACGCGTAAATATGGTTGTGTAACTCCGCTTGAATCAGAACTAAGTTCGCGATAGCGCAGCATAGGTAAGGTACCTATGATAAAAAGTGTAACATACCTTACCTACGCTGCGCCTAATTTACGCCCTACGTTCGACCAAAAACGCATTTGCCTTAGTAAACTGGTTTCATACAAAAACACAAGAAACCAAAAACATTAAAAAAATACTTCCAAAAACCACTCAATTCGAGTAGATACCTACCTGAGATTGACGTATCAATCACGCAACTATCGGGAAATAACCTAAAAATAAATCCGTAAACAATCATAAAATAAACCTATCAGTTTCTTATCTATCCAAATAATAAACGTTGTCTTGGAAACGAATACTGACGTTATAATTTAAAGCAGGTTAATAACCCTTCTTTTCGTACTGATAATGCATTATCTACTTATTATCAGGTACTTAGTAGACATGTAAACATTATAAAAGTACGTTATCACATATTTATTCTCTTATCATACTTGTGATAGTATTTACTACTGATAGTAGATGCAAAATCGTGGGCCGAATATAAAAATGCATGCAAGGAGTATGAATCTAATGTTAAAAAAAAATTGTGCTGTTGGTGGTCGGCCGTTAGGAATAAAGTTTCTTACGTTGTTGCACACACACCCGTATATAATAGAAAGAGAAAAAGGAAAGGTCGGGAAGGGGCATAACGCTTTTGCCTTACGTGACGATTTTTGCCAGTTAACTCCCACCGCAAGCCCCGCTAAGTAACTTCGTTATCCTAATATCAAATAATGACGCACAGTCACGCGCATGCGTGCTAACAGCATCTTGTGCGTATTAGTGGACCGGTGGGATTCTCCGATACTCGAGCGCAGGACTGCATGCACGCATTCAGAAGTAAACACGCACACGGGTGTCGGATTGTCTGATAAACTGATCTTATTTTTGTACTTAGTTTCTAATAATTACTAACTTTAGCTTATAAGTATTTTTGTGTTAATAACAACTATATGGATGTAAACAATCCGAAATAAATAAATGTATATATTTTTTTTATTCAAACAAAAAAAATCAAAATCGGTTCGTGAGCTACGATACCACAGACAGACACACACACAAACACGTCAAACTTATAACACCCTGTCGTTTTTGCGTCGGGAGTTAAAAAGAGTTTTATGCATAACAATTTTCATTTTTTTTTCTGTAGTTAGAATAACACCAACATAAAGTATCTACTGTAGACACTTTTGTAATAATAAAAATGTTCTTATCTGTCGCGTGTCATTTGCATTACTCATTAATACTCGTGCCAGCTTCCTCTCTACTCTATGAACAGATGATAAAAATGTTGACAAACATTACTGAGATAAAATATTGTGTGAACTCAAGGAAAGAGGATGAAATTGAATTAAATGGTATGTTACGTTTTTGGTAACTGCTCCGTTCCTGTGAGTCGTAGAGTGATGTTATATGGCGTATACTATTCCTCATGAATCTGGTTATCATACACAAAAAGATTTTTTTTCCAATTCGACTCGTAGTTCGACAAACAACGCGTTTAAACAAACAAAAATCTGTTCAGCTTTATTATATTAGTATACAGTATACATACACACATAAACTCACGCCTTTTTCCCATGGGGGTAGGCAGAAACCACAGAACGCCACCTGCTACGATCCTTACATACTCCTTTCGCCTCATATACGTCTAGTATACAGTATATTTGATGCATACAGCAGATGTTATACTACAATTTGTTTGTTACACGATAATCAACCTTTCGGTCATGTAAATGTTAAAAAACTTGA
Organism: Hoplodrina blanda; assembly: GCA_949316365.1. Taxonomy (NCBI): domain Eukaryota; kingdom Metazoa; phylum Arthropoda; class Insecta; order Lepidoptera; family Noctuidae; genus Hoplodrina; species Hoplodrina blanda. The sequence continues at coordinate 14,412,885 of OX438580.1, read as the reverse complement.
GAGGTGTCGTGGAACAGTAAGTCCCAGGTTTCCTCACGATGTTTTCCTTCACCGATGCCAGTCATGTCCAAGATAAACTTTAGAAAGTACATATGAATTGAAAAAGTCACATTGGTACTTGCCCGGATTCGAACCTACAACCTCATGTATGAGAGGCGGGCGCCTTAACCGCTGGGCCATCACGACACTCCACAATATCTAAAAAGAAAATAAAAAATATAATAAAAAAAGAACATTATTGTGTACCCCACAGCTGCGCCAAACAGGCCAGCACAAATGCCAGACCACTTGTGCTTGACGCTGGTTTTCAACTAGACCTTAGTGTGTGACGAAATACGGATGTAAACCAGTTTTATTATGAAATATAGATAGATGAACCATTTATTTGGTACACACATAAGACGCAGTAAGTAACATTATCATGTACACACATTAATTCCTTTCAGAATACCACTACCATCAACACAAAAGCTGCCAACCGACGCTCATCTTCTGGATATTAATACCAAGATCTGGGTGGAGAAGCCAGAGAAGGACATCCACGCGTTCATCGGCACCAGCATAAGACTGGACGAGGAGGAGAGTGACTCGTTGCACATTGAGAACACGCTGTGGAGCGGGTGTGTGGTAGCGTCGGGACAGGCTACTGGACTTATCATTTATACTGGTAAGTCAAAATAGAATCATTTATTCTAATAAGACCTCATTAATTATAATATTTTTTTTTTTCATAATTTGCAAAGCGCATAGTTGGTATCACCCCAAAGGCGTGCGCACGCGCGCTTTCTTTACGGTAAATAGATAAAGGAAAAAATAATGCATGGTAAAAGTTAAATTGTTTTTTTTTTTAAGGGATATGTTTTCTAAATTATATGACAGCTGATTGTATGTTATTTTTGTTACACAATATTGAATTGGGTATAGTCTACACCATTAAACATTAATTTCAAGACACAACTTAAAAAAAAGCACTTCATTTCAGCAGAAACCCGATATTATTTTCAATTTACTATATAATTAGATTTTTTGTGGCTTTGAAATCAATAAGTAGAAAGTCAATTCAGACGGCGAATAGCCGACGTGACGTCACAGTTCGATATTGACATACAAAATCTATGGGGAATCGCGTTTTGACAGTCCATAAAAAGTATATCAATTGATTGGTAGTGTCAATTGGTGTAATAGAGGCTTTGCAAATCAAAAAAAATCATTTCTTTCGGAAAGTAGTTTGTTATCATGCGTATAAGTAGGCGCGGGCTTGCGGACGGCGAGTAATGGGTAGCTCGCCGTCCGATCAAGGACCATGCCCGGGTCGACGGCGCGTTCTGTTCGCGCGCGCCTCAAAGAGCTGTCAGCACAGGGATAGGGCCTCAACGGGGCCAAACGCCTGCCGGGGTTGCGGGACGTCTTAACAGGATACCGTGGCCCCGGAACATAAAGGGCAACAGAAGGAACAGGTTGGTTTTTTAGTCAGTAAAAGTCTGACAGTCCCTTCCGCCCCACCCAGGGTGGAAGGACTCATTTGATGATTTTTACCACCTCAAAAAAAAAACCATGTGTATAAGTAAAGAAACATATAGAGATTTATGGTAACGTCTTCTACCAGGTAGTGAAACCCGCAGCGTAATGAACAACGCGACTCCTCGCTCGAAGGTGGGCCGCCTGGACTTGCAAGTGAACGACCTCACCAAGCTACTGTTCGTCGCCACCATTTTCATATCGATGCTTCTCATCACACTGAAGGGGTTCGGAGGTCCGTGGTACGGGTTCCTCTTCAGATTCGTGCTGCTCTTCTCTTATATTATTCCTATTAGGTAAGTTGAATGTTTTTATATGAGGTCAACACTGCCGTTAGAAAATATGACGTTTTTGACATCTGTCACACTGACAATTCAACCCCAAGAAGCAGACTGAATTAGCTTGCCTAACGCACAAGGGGCTATGATTACTCTAATTTTTCTGCCTCGTTGGTCTAGCAGTCGCAAAGCGTGACTGCTGAGCATGAGGTCATAGGTTCGATTCTCAGGTCGGGCAAAGTGTTATTGGGTTTTTCCATCAGGAATTTCTCAGTAGCAGCGTCGGAGTCTGTAAGGATGTCTTCTACCCAATTTATCTAATGATGTATGCTTAAAGAAGCGTCTTGCTAGATCTAACTCTTCCAAATTAATCTGAACCTGTTTGCCAGTGATTTTAGTAACACTCTGTACGTATGGTTACAAAATATCTTCTTTCTCAGTCTAAGAGTTAATCTGGACATGGGCAAAGCGTTTTACTCCTGGACCATCCAGCGAGACAAGAAGATTGAAGGCACAGTGATGCGTTCCACTACCATCCCTGAAGAGTTGGGCAGGATCCAGTACGTCCTAGCTGATAAAACAGGCACGCTGACGAAGAACGAGATGGTCTTCCAGAAGTTACACCTGGGCAATGCGCTGTTCGACAAGAATAACTTCTATGAGGTGAGTAATTTGAGCCTTAAGCGTCAGCTCACACCGAGACGCGACGCTGCGTGCACACTTTAAAAGAGCGACTCAAAATATAACTTTATTTTCTACACGAAAAGATACACATTTCATTGTGAGAATTTAGAATACGTTACACCACGCAGCACTACGTCGCGATGCGTCGCTCTACGCCGCGAGGCATCACGAGGCGTAGAGCGACGCATCGCGACGCAGCGGTGAATCGCCGGTACGCGCGACGTGCAAGAGCGGCGACGACGTTGCGATGCGTCTCGCGGCGGCGAGCGGCGCTGCGCGAAGTCACTGGCCTCTTCCAGTATCGTCACGTTGCGTCGCGTCTCGGTGTGAACTGACCCTTACTGGGTACTTTTAAGAAGTATAGCCGTTTAAAAATATGTAATATTTCGCATACCTCACTGAAATGTAACTTCTTTTTATAGACATTTTGGTATGCAATAAATAAATATGAATATTGGTGAAGAAAAACATCGTCAGGAAACCTGAACTTGTAATAAAAGATATAAGTCTAAAACTAATCCGTCTTGAGGAAGCGTAGTAATCAATGCTCGTGCCTTCCCTGTATGACAAGAGGGCTTTAACTTGCAGTGAGACTACAATAGTAAAATATAATTGAAACTCTTGCGGTGATCGCGTTTAAAATTTTCCTACAACCCTCCAATTTCACTACGTTTGTTTTTTTTTAATCATTTAGGATCTCACTCTGTCAAAATCATGCTATTCACTTTAGGCGTAAGATACGCAGAGTTTTACTGTCATATAATTTTTTCTTATTAGTCTGCTATATAGCAGTCTAGACAAAATATCCCCAAAATGTACCTACTTATTTCTACAGGTCGAAGCCCTTCTAACCCAATACGTGACCAACGACGCGCCATCACTCCCTACGTCACCCACTACTTCAACCAGCGAAGGTTTTGCAGCATCTCCTCGTCAAGTATGGCAGACAGTTCTCTGCATAGCGCTGTGTCACAACGTGACGCCTGTGTATGACGTCACTAGTAATGACCAGCAAGTGGACGAAGCGCAGTCGGGTATGTTGAGATTTTTATTAATGTTGGAACACTAATGGCTACGGAATAAAAAAAATAAAAAAATTAGATATCTTTTGTCTAAAAAACGGGTGTAGACTCCGCCAATCATTAATTTATTTTTTATGAGCTGTCAAAACGCGATTCCTTCATAGATTTTGTATGGAAATAGGTTGCGTCAATTTTTCTCAACTCAATTAATTTGCTTTTTATTGACTTCAAAGCAACTATATATTTTTTTTTTACAGTTCATTAAAAATAACAGCTAAACTCATAAATCGCTTAACCCCTTAGCCCCCCCACCTAGATCTAACACTTACACTTTTTTACTTTATGTAACAACATAAAGTTTAAATGAATTAAAAACATTCTGCTTTCACACAAATCATTTCATTGATCGAGCGCACGCCGATTGTTTGTCGCGTAATTTCAACCAAGGTTGCGTTACGCGACGGACTATTGTCGAAATCAGTAAATAATTTCAAATATGTACTACAGATATGGGCAGCTCGGTGATGTCAGAGAGCTGTGGCGGCGCTGTGCCTCAACAACAGCTGTGTGACTACCAGGCGTCCAGCCCTGATGAAGTGGCCTTGGTCAAATGGATTGATATGGTAAGTCGTACTTGAGGATGACTGCCGCAAAACGTGACTGCTGAGCATGAGGTCTTGGGCCCGATTCCCAGGTCGGGCTAAGTGTTATTGGGTTTTTCCATCAGGAATTTCTCAGTAGCAGCCTCAGAGTCTGGATTTGTGCCCGGTTGATGGCAATAGGCTCGCCCCTATTACATGGGACTTAAACATAACTGGCGAAATGTGGGTGTTATTAGTACTAATAGGTACACCTCTGCCTAACCCTTTGGAGATTACAGGCGTGATGTTATGTTCCTGCCGGGCTGGCTGACATTAATGGGTTTATTTATCCACAGATGGGCGTATCTCTTTACCGGCGCGACTTGCACAATATTTCTCTAAAACTGCGCGCTGCCAACGAGATCATCAACTACAGTATACTGCAGATATTTCCCTTCACCAGTGAGAGCAAAATGATGGGCATTATTGTTCAGGTAAGAAGACTTACTTTCCTTTTTAAACTGTTTCGAAAATTCTAGAAGTTATCGTAGTTAATCCTCTTAACTTATGAACGTTGCTTAACCTTTTGACCGCCAGTCATGTATAGATGACAAACCAAAATGTGCCCAGCACGCCACGGTCACGATTACATGACAGGCTAGGCTATTCGTATTTCGTCTGTCATGTAGTCATGACCGTGGCGTGCTGGAAATATTTTGTTTCCGATTTTGACACGATTCCGATTTTTTGCCTATTAAATTCCTTGACTTATCCTTATTAGTTGAACTTCTTTCTTTATATTTCATCTATATTAACATGTAAGATGACAAGAACCCAATACCAATTATTAAGTTTTGAATTCGTAGCTTTGCGCCGAGGGCACGTTTATGCCAGATTGAGAATGTGGTCGTAGTTAACCCGTTAACTGCGGGCGAACATTCGCTACGCCAAGCCCGTAGTGCGGCTGGCTACACAGTTAGTGTGTTCGCCGAAAAAAAAACACATACGGTTGTGTGTGCGCCGCACTTGCGTTTTTAGTACTCGTAGAAACAACGGGTGTTTTTCCGCAGTCAACGGGTTAAAAATACGAAAATTACCCCTCGATGGTAGGACTTGACAGGCTTTCATGAAACAAGTTGTCTCAATTTTATCCATCAGGAGGAAAATACAGGTGAGATCACATACTACGTAAAAGGCGCGGATGTAGCGCTGTCTAAGTTGTTGGACTCTCAGTGGCTCAGCCCTGAATGTAAGAAGTTGGCAGCTGATGGACTGAGAACACTCGTCATGGCCAAGAAGACTCTTACTAAAGAGGAATATCTAGAGTTTGAGGTAAGAGTTTGTTTGTTTTAAAGCGCTAATCTCAGAAACTGCTGGTCCGATTTAAAGAATTCTTTTTGTATGCGATAGCCAGATTCATCAGGAATAATATTATCTTTTTACTTTTGTAAATGGTCTAAATGCACTCTAACCAAACTAATCTGCAGTATGTTAAATCAATTACCTCTCTTTATGTCAACAGAGCGAGTACAAAGAGGCCCGTTTGAACGCGAACCGTAGCGAGCATACTACCACTATACTAGCGAAGATACAACGAGGCATGACGCTGCTAGCGCTCACCGGTGTCGAAGACAGGCTTGCGGACGACGTGCCAAGAACACTCTCCATGCTTCGAACTGCTGGAATTAAGGTATATAGAAAGAAAGAAAAACTGTTTATTCACGCGAAAATGACGCACACAACATAAAAAAAATAATCTATAATTATAATTTTATAACAATAATAATATAGGTAAATATAATAAGCATCCTACTAGGTACTAATATTTTTTTTAGCTTGTTCAGCCCCACAAAGTTTGCGAGGATAGATGTTTGTAACTCTTTCACACTTAAATAGCTAAACGGAATTATCTGCAATTTGGCACACATTTAAATTTTTAATCTAGTTAAATAACAGGATTTTTATCCAGTATTTGTGTTTACGTATAATAATTTTAGACTTTAACTTAATCTATACTATATTAATATTATAAAGCTGCAGTGTTTGTTTGTTTGTTTGTTTGTTTGTTTGAACGCGCTAATCTCTGGAACTACTGGTCCGATTTGAAAAATTCTTTCAGTGTTAGATAGATTAGTTATCGAGGAAGGCTATAGGCTATATACCATCACGCTACGACCTACGGGAACGGAGCAGTAACCAAAGACGCGGGTGTAACCGCGGCGGACAGCTAGTTCTGAAGATTGGGCAGACGAAGTCCCGGGAAACGAATACTTTGTAAAGCTCCAGAAACTGTTTTATGCATCTTAAATCTTCTCTACCTTCTCAGATCTGGATGCTGACAGGCGACAAGCTAGAGACAGCGCTGTGTATCGCTCGCTCGCTAAACCTAGGCGGCGGCTCCGGCTGGAACACCGCGCGCGACTGTCGCACGCAGCAAGATGCGCACGCGCTGCTACACGCGCTCAACACGGCTGACGATAACATGGACCTTATCATAGAGGGGGAGACTCTTGAGGTAGGTGAAAGTCAACGGTGCCATATTTTGAAATCCTACAAGTGAAAAAATCGAGATTCATTCTATAAAATCTTTATTTTAGCCCCTTATACCCGTTTAATTTTCAATTAACTTTGAAATGGTTTTATGTAGCTTCGAAATCAACAAACATTTAGTCAATTGAATTGCTAATAAAATTACGACACAATTTACTATTGCCATACAAAATTTTCAGGTGTGTCTACAATCATATGAGGAAGAGTTCGTAGAAGTACTATGTCGCTGTAGTGGTGTGGTGGTCGCCCGTTGCTCGCCCACGCAGAAGGCGAGGGTTGCGCGACTGTTGCGCGCGCGTCGCCATGTTGTTGCCGCTGTGGGCGACGGAGGGAACGATGTTGCTATGATACAGGAGGCTGATATTGGTAAATGTGAAGTTTTGTTGTAGATAAGGTGTTTTTATTAGCACAAGGTTAAAGTAAAGAGCCATCAAAAGTGTACAGATCATCTTTATTTAAAATTTCGTGCCTCCCCACTGCATTTTCGTCACATGTAAGACGAGTGCCAATGTGTTTCAATTCATTTGTGCATTCTAAGTTTACCTTAAAAGAAAGGAAACTTATACTAATTAGCATAAGTCTTAAATCGTCAATCCGCCTTGAGTAAACGTAGTGATCAACGCTTATGCCTTCTCTGTTTGAGAAGAAGCTTTGTCTCGTTGTGGGACAATAAGGCGTTATTACATTATTAAACATTTGTTTAAAAATAAAAACTTTAACTATGATTTAGTTTCCCATACTTAAAAACAAAAATTACGAATTGTATTTTTAAATATTATTTTATATTAGCCCTCTATCCCAGTGCTGGGAAAAGGCCTCCATTTCTTCCATCAGTTGCGACCTTGCACTATGGGCCCTCGCCCACGGCGACTTTTTGTAGCGATGCAGTAGCGATGCTGTCGCGCGTCCGCTATATTGAATACTTTATTGAATACGCGTTAGTAGCGATGCTGTTGCGCGTTTACGAAGCGCGCGACAAAAAGTCGCCGTGGGCGAGGGGCCTTAGTATTTCCAATTCTCAAGGAAACCGTCCAAGTAATCCCGCCATACATTTTTTCATCCACTTCCATAAGACTCCATAAATACTGACACACTCCGTTCCCCAGGTGTGGGCATCGAAGGTGCGGAAGGTCGCGCGGCGTCACTGGCGGGTGACGTGAGCATCCGTCAGTTCGCGTTCCTGGCGCGCCTGCTGCTGGTGCACGGCCGGAGGTCGGCCATGCGCTCGGCTGCACTGTCGCTGTTCATCGTGCATCGAGGACTTATTGTGTCTACTATGCAGGTATGATAATTACAAAACATCCATAACATCACGACTGTAATCCCTGATGGGTTAGGCAAAGGTGTACTCATTAATACATCCACGTTTTGCCAGTTATGTTTAAGCCCCATGTAATAGGGGGCGAGCCTATTGCCATCAACCGGGCACAAATCCAGGTATCAAGGCTGCTGCTGAGAAATGCCTGATGGAAAAACCCAATAACACTTTGCCCGACTTGGAAATCGAACCCAAAGCCTCAAGCTCAGCAGTCGCGCTTCGCGACCACTAGACCAACAAGGTAGTCATAATAAATATCGATCAAAATACATAATGGTCGTCGCTTACTATAATAGCACTCCTCCGACACGGCCCGTATCGACTCGAAAAATCCAACCGTCAGCTGCCAGCGCGCCGCACTGCGAACTGTCACGTTTTACTTTGCAGCATTATTCAATTTTTATTTTGTTTTGCAGGCTGTTTTCTCCGTGGTGTTCTACTTCTCGTCTGTGTCGCTGTACCCTGGCTTCCTGATGGTTGGCTACGGAACTGTGTTCACTATGCTTCCTGTTTTCTCATTGGTGGGTTTTAACTTCTAGAACTTTCGCAATCATAGGTGTACCCTTTAATTTTCTAATGATGAATGATAATTTTCTAATAAAAGAAATTCTAATAATGTTTTAAATCGTCTTAGTAATATTCGGAGACGTTAAAACCAAATAAATGTTTTATTTGAAAATGAAAGGTCATTCACTCACTGCGTTTATCTTATTTATTTTAGTATTTTTTTTAAATCTTACAGCTGATAATTTTCAATAGTTTGGTTGTAAATAACATTAATAACGCCGATTACATTATAATATAGCTTAGGTATGTATCTGTGTATCTAATATAGTAATATTGTACTATTATACTTTTAATTTGCACCATTGACAACCCCATTTCATGTCCGAAAATTCACTGTCCATTCAAGGTTGCCTGGAAGAGATCGCAGTGAGCGATAAGGCCGCCAATTGTATGTTTTGTAGTAGATAGTTTATTTAAGTCATATTTAATCTGGTGTACAATAAAGAATATATAAATAAATAAAAATAAGTAAAATAAAGTCCTGCCAAAGTTATACCATCTCTTCTGCAATTCTTTAAAACCCTTTTTTACAGTAAACACTCTGTATTTATTAAATATGAGCCCTATTCTACAGGTACTCGACAAAGACCTACCTAGTTCTACGGCGCTGCGCTACCCGCAACTGTACAAGCAACTCTCCAAGGGACGACAGCTGTCTTACAAATCATTCTACATCTGGACTGGCATATCTATTTATCAAGGTACGAGTTAATTTCAATGTTTCTGTACTTTTAAAGATTTAGGTCATCAACTAGTCGCTTTTAAAAAATAACTAGATACATCATTAAAATTGCCCGACCCTGGAATCGAACCCAGAACCCCACGGTCAAGGCAATGGCCGATTGGCTGCTGCGCTGCATGTCCTGGCTTCATACAAAAAAACAAATATTTATAATGTTTGTAAATGCACCCATGATACAAAAGAATCTCTTAGGGGCTCACCAACTCAAAAAAATGCTCAGTGTATAAAAATACTTACACATAATTTTATTGCATATTGTTCATTCATTTCATTTTAGGTGGCGTAATAATGTATGGCGCGCTAGTCCTGTTCGAAGACCAACTGATCCACATCGTAGAGATCAGCTACACAGCGCTCATTCTGACGGAACTGATCATGGTGGCACTGACCATCGTCACGTGGCACTGGCTGATGATAGGCGCTGAACTTGTCAGCCTCCTCATGTATATTGCCACGCTGCTCATATTTACCACGTATTTCGGTAATTTATTGTTTTTTTGACAGCATAAAAATCTAACTATATTCTGGACATCCTAACAAGCCGGATTTGACAGCTATTAAAATCCTTTGTGTAGTGTTGTCAAAACGTCTTGTCAAAATATAAATCGGCAATTAATTCGTGTTCGTGAGTGTATTTTTTCAAAATTAAGTTAAACTTGATGTTTACAAGTGATACTCGTTGTTATAATGTATGGGTAACATAGTAATTAGGATTATGAAAACAGGATTATGAATTTGATTTTTCAAATTATTACGTAGGAGAAACGTCAAATCTGACCTCTTACATCGCCGAAAGTATAGTTAGGACCATTAAGCAGTCTTCTAGAAAAAAACACTATTTTAGGCTTGAAAACCTGATTAAATGAGTTGCTTTGAACTCGATAAAAGAGTTGACAAAGTGAGATTTCTAGACTGCTATAGCTAACTCTCTTATTTGAGTGCTCGCCTACGGGGTACATACAGGACGAGAACGGAGACCGGAAGAGATGCGGGCGGCAGGCGCTCGTAACGTGATACACAAGAGGCCAAAGCACTGAACAATTCTTAAGATATGTGACATCACAGTGGCATAATATATTATTTATTTCCCGCAGGCGACAACTGAATTCAGCGTTTTAGCTATAGCAGTCTAGAAATCTATAAATACAAGTTTCTTAAGGAGAAAAAATCTCCTTTTCTTTGTTGTAATCATTGTTTTTTTTTTTTAGATGGCGACTTCATAAGGCACTGGGAGTTCTGGTGGAAAGTAATAGTGATAACGTTAGTCTCCTGCCTACCCCTGTACATCGTCAAACACATGCACCGAAAGTGGAGCGAACGTCAGTACAAAAACATAAGAAAATGATCTTTATTTGTAAGTAGTTTAGGTTCGTATTTAAATGTGATTCACTTTTATTGTAAGGTCTTGTTGCACACTGTATGATTATTATTTATAATGTTAAGGTGTGCCGTCACTGGGAGCATTCGTCTGTACTGTTCTCTTCTTTATCGTGTGGGCAGTAAGGTCTTACGACCCCACACACCCTATTGTCAGAGTTTCTAAACCGCCTCAAAGGCCTCTGGTATGGTTTGAGTGGGACAGTAATAGGCAGGTATAAGTCCAGGTTTCCTCACGATGTTTTCCTTCACCAATGTCAGTGATGTCCAAGATAAACATTAGAAGGTACATATGAATTGAAAAAGCTTTGCCTGTACTGTGACAGTTCAGATTAGTTCTCTCCTACATTTATTTATAACTCGGTACTCTTTGCTCTTTTTTCTTCAACTATTTCAGCATCATAAAAAACTTTACAAGTTTTTTTTGTTTTACAATCATAACCACGTTTTTTTTCTTCTTTACCATAATTATGCGGTCTGTCTATCAGAGCAAACGTTTATGTAGTATTTCATCTTTGTATTAAGTATAGGAAAATTCGAATATACTCTAATGTTACAATATTCACTCTTATTTCCGTTATATAGCAAAACTTTCAAAGAATTAAAAACGTTATCTTATCTGTTTAAAAAAGCGTTACGTTTTGAAGAGTTATAAATAGGTCAAACGCCAATATTTTAGGCAGTCGCGGTCATTCAACGGTGGAGCGAGACGACACGAGTCTCAGATATCTCGCTATCAACTCGCACATTTTATGACCTTGACTGCCAAGTATTGTATGTATGTGTAGCGAAACGGCGATTGGGTCTTATCTAAGACAGAGATTTTAAATATTAAAGCGAGGAATCTTTTTAATAGGGTAGATGACACCACCAATCAATTGACGTACTTTTTATGACCTGTCAAAACGCTATTCTCCCATAGATTTTGTATGGTGTAAATAACTATGACGTCACTTTTGAGTAGACTCAATTGACTAACTATTTATTAATTTGAAAGCAGTTAAAAATCCAATTTTACAGTGATTTGAAAATTAATCAGGTTTTCAGGGCCTAAATAAAGTGTCTCTTTATAGAAGTTATGTCTTGGAATTATTGGTTAATAGTGTCATCTACCCAATTATAGTAAGGGCCGGTTTCACCAGCACTTAATAGACACTGCTGACCAGATAATATTCGAAAATGGAACAGGGGGGGCAATTCTACAAACGTTTAGGAACGATCTCTCTCAATCGGTCAATAAAATTGTCACTGATATGAGATTGTGACTAAAGGAGAATGGCGAGAGTATACGTAATTTGGGACCCAGTGATAGAAGTAGTGTGTAATATTGAAACTGATTTGTAGTTAAAGAACGACTTAAGGCTAACCAAAAATCAAATGGAAAGTAGTTTGAATAAGTTAGGAGAAAAAAAAATGAAAGGTGGAAGATTATAACCTAAAATAATCTAAAAGTAAACTAAGACTCGCAATTATTGGTTATGATTTATTTATACATACTATATTATTATTTATTTTTATTCAGATGCTAATTATCAGTCATATACTTACGCGTTTAGCCAGATTCACCTGTAATTGATATTTTTGCATAATATCATACGATAAGGAGGCAGCTTTATATCTCCTGGAATATTATTTAAAAGCACAGTTGATGTACTTTTATCTACATTTACCAGAGTTTTGTTGAATAAAACAACATTTATTTATTTAAAAACTTTTATTTATTTTGTAATTTTTTACTTATAAAATATTCAAGACATACAAACATTCTATTTTATGATAAATAATCTTTTTACCTAATCAAAAGATTATCTAAGAAGCTAGCTGGTGCAGCGACATACCTACCTTTGGTGTCTGGGATAATCCACGTACCACAAAATGTTCATACCATGTGAGCAAGAGTCTACATTCATGTCTCCAAAAGGCAATAACGATAACAACAACAAGAGCAGAGTTTCTGTGAGAACTGTCCACCACTCTGCCTGCAAATAGCATGGCACGCATACTTTATTGTTTAAGATTAACTGAAACAATATACAAGTAAAAAGTTGACAAAAATACAAATGTAAAAATAATAATATGGATAGGTAAGACTAAGTAGAATATTTATTAATTTCATAACCAACCTGTCGGGGTGTTTGACCATATTTTTTGGTCAATAAAAAATAGTTAAAAATACTGCTTGATAAAACTTAAACCATTTTTATTTCTGTTATAAAATAATTAATCTTAATTTGACATCTTTGTTATATATAGTTTCCATGGTTACGGTATTTGACTTTCTTTTTAGGTTTTTTTTTAAGCATAAATACTTTTTACATATTATTGTAAAAAGTATTTATGCTCGACATTAAACACAGGGTCTTATCCATTCAGATATTATTATAATGTTTTCTATTCGAATTACCATTATGTCAGGACGAAGAAACTGATTTTCAACTATTCCTTATTCTCAAAATAGATTGCCACATGCAGCACAGACATTCAATGGCCAAGTTGTTAGTTGTTGTAAGGTTTCTTGTTCAGAAATTCAATAAATTAGTTACACATATATACACACATGGCGCGGGTACACCCATCTCTGAACTCTTTTAACAATTTGATGACTTTTTTCGGACAAGCGATGTCTTCGCAATTGAGCACTGTGTAATTTGCAATAACGCACCGCATTTGAACAATTTGACAAAGTCCAAATCACTTGCACATCGTCATCCAGTAGTAAATGCCGTAATTTAGGTTGGTATACAGCATAATCAGTCCAAAGGTAAAGCCAAGTCGTCAAGAATTTACAAAATCGCCGAAATATTATTTGTTTTTTACAACGCTAACCGTTGAAAATGGTGTTGCCTATCGATAGTCGACTATCGCTAAACTATCGATAGGCTATCGATAGTTGAAGTCATATCAATAGTATCCATATTATCTATAGATAGTATGATACAGTATTCGTATTTTTATAATGATATACAAAAATAGTATCGAAAGTATTAGTTCCGATGATATCGATAGTATCGATACTATCGAAGTCCAGCATATGTTTAGCAATACTGTCGATAGTACCTATTGATGGTATCGATAGTGTGACCTATCGGTAAAACTATCGATGTTGTAATACTATTGATAGTTTTACAAACTATCATTAGAATTGATAGTATTACTTTAAAAAATCGATATACTATTGATAGTATTATCATGTAATAGTATCAATCCTATCGATACTCTTGCTTCCAATCAATAGTATTATTTAATGTGTCATATCGATAGTATGGTTATATGGTTGGATATGGTTTAGTATTGTTACTAGTTTTCGAGGTCATCTATCGATAGAGAAACTATCGATAGTTGGGCAACTCTAGTTGAAAACAAAAATGTCAACAAAAATGTCGTCAGTGTCAATTTGATACTGACGTTCCGTTTCTTCGTTTCATGTAATCCATTACGTACCATGTAGCAAAATAATGAGTCTTATTTTTTTTACGGTCTATTTACATGGTTCGTATGTTTCATCGTTATGGGTTTCCAGAATATTTAACAACTTTTTAACAAGATGTATAAGTATAAAAGAAGGAAAATCACCAAGCGAAAACGAACTACTTTTTATCTAATCATTAGCCTAGAAAGGAATGTAACTGTAAGTTTCGTTTAGAAACTGCACGATGATTATTTTTTATTAAATAAGGATAATTAATAACTTTTGATTCCCGTTTTGTAAAAATTTAGTATTTTTTTTGTACAACACTTATTAACTTGATATTATAATTGATATAAATTAGACCGTGCACAGCGCTCCGTTCATTTTGGGTCCACTCTCGCCATCCTTCTTTTGAACATAGTAGAATTGACCTTCAGAATTTATATTTAATAATATGCGAAGTAATTTAATCAGGACTTATTAGAAGGTGATGAAACAGGCCCCTAAATGTTATGTTATAGTGTCGGAATATTGAATCTATGTATAAATAAGGATGTTTGGTATAATCAACAAAACAGATACCTACTTACTTGAGTTGAATACGCGCCACGAAAGATAAGACTTGACACACCAAACAAACTTTATTATTTAGTTATAATTTAATTACAATTTAATTATAATTTAGGTCTTGGCTTCGAGTGTTATTGGGTATTTCCATCAGGAATTTCTCAGTAGCAGCCTCGGAGTCTGGATTTGTGCCCGGTTGATGGCAAAAGACTCGCCCCCAATTACATGAGACTTAAACATAACTGATGAAATGTGAGTGTACTAATGGGTACACATCTGCCTACCCCTTCGGGGATTACAGGCATGATGTTATTATGTGTTACTCTCTCCGCTCTAACCGTTAGAACAAAAGTTTAATGTCTCTGAAATTTTCTGTTTTGTTAACTGTACCAAAAATGATATCCATCGACAAGTGTAGATAGATAGATAGATTGAAAGGGCGCTTTCAATTTATGCGTTTCTTGGCGGCCTGCTGCGGTGCCGAAGCGGTGCGTTAGACGTACAGCGCACGGACGATCCTCTTTTTTCATACAAAACGCACGGTGCGGCAACAGTGCGGCGCCGGTACCGCGAACGCTCGACAACCGGATATATAACGTCCGTTGCCGCACCGTGCGTTTTGTATGAAAAAAGAGGATCGTCCGTGCGCTGTACGTCTAACGCACCGCTTCGGCACCGCAGCAGGCCGCCAAGAAACGCATAAATTGAAAGCGCCCAAAGTATTGGTTTAATATTATTAAAAAGTTATTTAAATACAAGTGTAGTCTATGTATAATCGTGTTATGTATTACTAATTATGTAAGACCGCAAAATATTGGCAGAATTTTGCAGTTGACATTGATGTTTTAAAAGTAAATAAACCCAATCGATGCGATACGAATTTCTGTTGTATGTGAAAGGAGATAAAGTTGAGTTTTAATTGTCAAATGTTATCTATGCTGATCGTCATTTATTTTCGATAGAAAGAGAGAGAAATACTCCCAACTGCGAAATTCAGTTATGAAATTGTGATAGAATAGTTTAGTTTCAATTACATTCAGGGCTGTGTAAACACAAATTAAAACCTACAGAACGAACACTCGATAATTACCTATTTGATTTTGTTTCATTAAAATTGTTTTAATAGCACAATTCAAATCACATTCTAAAACAACTACATTAAAGTTTAAATTATGTATCTTGTTTATAATTTTTATATACATACTAACTAAACTTCTTTTCTAAAAGTCTTGATACACCCCCCTAGATGGTTTTAATTATTATTTACAAGATTTCACGAAAGTGTTCATTGTAAAAATATATTCAGACATTTTTTGTTCGATTTCTCCATATTTTTTTATGCATGAAATTGTTTTTCGAATCTATAGCTTTATTATTGTTTGTTTATAATTTATTTTTGTTATAATATTTCTTGGATATTATTCAGTAAGGACTCTGTGATTCAATTATTTATATTTAGCTGTGTAAGCGCAATTATTCCATAGATAATTATTTGACGTACACTGGCGAGCAAAAAGATTTGGACCATTTTTTTTAACCTGTGAAATTATGTTATTCCGTCCATATTTCAATTGGTACTATTTAAATTGTTATTCTTATTTGTCAGGCATCTAATTCATGTCTACTTGGACTGTGGATTCATTTGCTGTTAAAAGTATTAAATTACTATATTCGTCATTGTTATAAATCTTATTGCATATCTTGTTACTTAATGGGCTTCGGACATGAGGCAAGCCTGCAAGTTAGTTCTGTCACCGGCGTCGTATACATTTTTTTTGTTTTTTTGGGTCTTGCCCGCCTCACTATTCCCAGCCACTGCAACTCCTGAAAGCCAAAATCAACCGTGGCGATCGTCAGAAAATAAAATCTCGACAAGACAGGACAATCGATTCAACTGTCTTGGATCCTACAACGAAATTAATCCTCGTATACATTTGAGGACAGTCCGTTAGTTCATTCAGGCTTTGTGTCCGCGTTATTCCCGGCCGCTGAACGGACTGGCAAAGTGTTATATAGTCCGGAGGCACTAACTGTATTGGCATATGCCAATGCAATTCTAATAACGTTTAGGTAAGATCGCATTCTAATCTCAGTCGCAATCGGTCAAAAATGCTTTTCTGCTTTACCTACATACATATTTTACATGTTATATTGTTGCTGAGATGCTATTGCGACTAGATTAAAACTTGATTGGCCTTTAGATCTGAATGAATCTCTGAATTGTAACGTGGAAAATGGTCCAAATCATTTTCGTTTGCCAATGGATTTTAATCTTCATTTACTTTCGACCAAGGTACAAATTGCGTTAAATGTGATATATGTATAATATTTATTGGTTATATTTGTATTAAAGATGTAAGTATTGTTAAGGTGGATGCGACGACCCCTCCGTCCATACATTTTTCATTAGAGTTTTACACTAAACACAGACACTCTTTCTTTAAAACTAATCATTTTATCACTTCTTTACAATAAAATGTGCTCGCGTCCGAAGTTTTTAGCCAATAACTTCATTATTCACTGAGAAAAACAATAGTGAAATCTCGGCAAAAATTGACACTTCTTTAGTAGTGTGCGTGACACTGCGGGACTTTTGAGTACTTGTGACAAGCAAACGAAAGGCGAAGTTTAAAAATTGGCACACTAGATGGCGTGCAAAATAATTTCTGATAAATCAATATCTTAGTTCAATAATTGGATTTCCTTTCCAACCGTATCAAAACAAGAATAAAATAACATAAAACTAATGACCTTCGACATCTATGTTTTTTTAAACAATTTTACTTATTATTTATTATTGTTGTGTGGCAACATAAATACCAATACTCGTAGTGTAGGTTATAAGCAACGTTGCCGTTCTTTCCTAAATGGAATAGGTACGTTGACAAAACAAGCGTTGCCAAACTTCGTTCACTTGTTGTTGTTTGGGACTTGATAATACCTATGATAGAAAAATAATTCAGCTAATACATTCTGATTTCGGTTGTCACGCGCTATGATTTGCGCGCGGAATTTCTTGTGTATTTTTTGTATGCTATGCATTTTCATTGATTAAAATTGCAATTTTCCTCCAGTATGTATTTGAGACTATGATTGTAACTAATTTATCGTAGGTATAGTAATTAATTATTCTAAATACGCAATTATATTTTTGGTGGTATTAGAAACTAAAAAACAGCATGTTGGCCCGTGATTTTTCTGAAATATCGTCACAATACTGATTACCTACGTCATACGTGTCAGTGATGATGAGTCAGTGTTTCATATTTGAATGTGTTTGAATATGTTTTTGGTCAACCATTATAAATCGGTAAACGGCTCTAAGACTGGATAATAATGTTTTAGTCATGAATAAAAAGCATGATTATTACTATCAAGTAAATTAAAAATACTATTGCATTTCCACTTCTTACTTTTAGTATCTTGTTTTCTCTTACTATAATAAAATTTTATTTCAGGTCCAAGGACAAATGCGTGTCAGCAAAATGGATAAGTGCTACTTCATATGTTTTATTTCAGTCACTAAACCTTTGACTGTAATAGAAGTTTGTCGAGATAATGAATTTATCAGTAATATGCTACCAAAATTATCAGACTTTTTTAAAAACTGCATTATGCCTGAAATAATATTGAGACGTGTTCAAAAAAATGCGAAATGTATAGATTTGAATGGTATGTGCACAATGCTTTTATTTTTTTATTCACTTCATAAATGGTATCAATAATATGTTCCCACTGCTGGGACACAGACCTCTTCTGCGTGAGAGGATCTGAATAAAATATATTATATTTAGATATTGAAATTGAAAAATAAAATTATATTGGTATTCCAGTGAAAAATCTTCCTACAACATCAACATAAGTTGGGAATTCAAGCAAAGCAAAAATTGAAGTAAATTTTTATTTTAGAGCAGCATTGGAGATTGAAGGTACCTAATAAAATTTTGAAGTGAATGGCAAACAATATTCGCCAAAGTAACAAATATACTAAGTATGTTTTCTCTGCAGCAGCAGCAGCAGCAGCAGCAGCAGCAGCAGCAGTGTAGCAGTGGTTTCAAGACAGGAAGTTTCAAGGCAGAGAGTGAAATCAACAAGTCAAATGATTTTTGTTCTAATCGTATTTTGGTAGTAGTTTGTTTAGAATCTACATTATCATTGTATATTATTTTCTTTTTATTTTGTATTTACAAAATAATCAAAAGGTGAAATAATATTCCATTAGGCATACATACTTCATGCTCTTTATGTTTTCGTTTTACTAAAAGCTTTTGTTGAGTGCTTCGAAATTAGGAAATATTTTATTTCACCTTCCTGATTATTATCACAAAATAAATCTTGTTTTAGATTTGTTGTTATCTCTTGTTTATGAATTTTATAGTTTCTTACGTGTTAGTTATGAAATGTCTAATTATTGTAATAATTGGTACTGTTACAAATCATCAGTGTTATTAGTTTTGAGTGAATAGGCATGTATCAGCATAATTCTGTTGCTTCAAATACTTCTGTTTTGATAAAATATTGAATATTCGTAATGTAATAAAATAAAACTGCGTTATATTGTAATCAATGTTGACATAATTTATTTCCAAAAATTATAAATTATGTTGCTTCAAATACTTCTGTTTTGATAAACGATTAAATAGCGTAATGTAATAAAATAAAACTGCGTTTTATTGTAATCAATGTTGACATAATTTATTTCCCAGAATTATTATTTAAAATCAATAAAATAGTTTACGCCAACAAATATTTTTTTATTTTTACCCATACAGAAAATTTAAAACTTTTTTATGTTCACGCCATCTAGTGTTCAATTTTCGTAAACGCAGGGGGTACGTATGTGTGTGTAAACGACACTGTATTCAATGACAGAAGTTATAAACAAGTTATGTGTCGAATTGGGTAGATTTTGAGGCAATGATATGACCTATTCCAATAAAATGTAATATCCGATAACCGCTAAGACTACTCCTATGACTTAATAATTGTCCAATTACACAAAAACCCAAATAAACTAAAAATGTTGACTTCAGCGCCATCTCACGGGAGAATGGCTGGGAGCAGCCCGTCGGTTTCACCTTAAGCATTGGTGCGTAATGGCGGTATGTTAATCATATGAATAATGTTCTCAAAATTAAAATATTTTATATGACATCTATGTATTTATTTTTGTCTTCCTAAACGAAATCCTATTGGTTGTTCTAAACTTTTAACCGATCAAAACGAATATTTAGGATATGCAAAAGAAAACCTTTTTTTTAGATTCATTTTGGAAATCATCAGCATATAAGTTACCCCTTTGAAATTGACAAGGAAGCAAAGCTGTACCTTGTATAGTTTCCAATATCGCAGTTTAAAATATTAGAAATAATAATCAGCGTTAAAAAAAAATATTCTACAGTTCAAACAGGTTCCTACATGCCCGACATGGCCTTAACTCTAAACGAACGTAGATGGCGCCACTGTTTGAGAAACAAGTTTTATTCAGCCTATTCATTGTGTGTTCTGATCTTATAGTTATGTTATGTGCGCGTGTGATCAGAAAGCAACACAAGTACGCGGAGTAACGTAAATTTGATATACTTTAGTTTGAGGCTTTGTTTATGTCAATTGTACTTGTATGAAATTAAACCAAGATGCTTTAGGATAGTCTTATTTATAGTTCGAAAATTGATTCGATTCGAATACTTTTACGCCAGCGGGCACAAGCTAGGTCCCCAGGGGTGATCAGGGGTCGCCAGTGCCTGACAGGGTTGCGAAATTTGTCCGAAAGACTTACCGCGGCCCTGGAACGCAAAGGGGACTAGAAGGAACACGGATTGGTTTTAGTCAGTAAAAGTCTGACGCTCCCTTCCGCTCCGCCCAGAGCGGAAAGAGTCATCTTAGATTTCCCATCCTTAAATAAAAAGGGGTGATCTTGGTATAATCCATCTCACACAAGAGAGAATAATAGAAAAATTAAAAACTTCTTGCTGAGATTTTGTCATTGTTGACATATAAAGAATGCGACCATCAACTGCCATTAATTTTGTACATGGACATGAACATGAATGTTTTTACTATCACATTATTCAATGTTACTTCCTATGATTGTTATAATATTTTGCAACGTGGCTTACGTTAGTAATAAAAATGCAGGTACTACAATATTTCATCCTAGAAAAATAAAAAGTGACTGCTGGAGTCAGGACGAAATTGCCAAACTGATAGCTCGGAAAACATTCGAGGACCTAATCCCACCAGAAGTAAGCCCAGATCGAATCGACTCTCGGTACACGAAGCAGGTACTAGTATATTTCAAAACTGCGCTGAAGAATGTTCAAAATGAAAAGGATTTCAAAACTTCTATGATACTCAAAGAAGCGCTATCGGACACTATCGGAGCACACCTCAAGAGTGACATTCTGCCCAGTGTTAGATTTGCGTACTACGCTGGCTACGTTCCTTACCGAAATGCAAGGCAACTACACGATTTTTATGACCGTCTCAAGGTGAATATGAATACTCAAGGTGTGGGATGGAGACCGCCCACACGAATGCCTCAGTGGTCTAACCTGACTGTGGCTAAAATTCAAATCGGATCCGGGAGACTGTTAGACCCTTGCTCTTGTTTAACAATAAAACGCGATTCTAATAGCTGCATTCATTTGCCACCTCCTAAACTAGATGATGATCACAAACCGGAAGCTATCTCCCTGCCTTTCAAGGCACAGGAACTTATAAGTTTAACAGCACCAGAGTCCGAGAGCATTCTCTTGAAGTATTACACGACTGCGTCAAGGTGTATATTGCACAGTTCTCCAGCTACTTGTCGTCACACTGATTTCGTTACTTTGAATAACGAACTATGGCACTGGATGAAACGTGATGTTGCTCCACATTTAGTTGACGAGAAGTTGTACACAGCATACGGCGGGGTCCTGAGAATAGCTGCTGCAGTACAAAACTATGGAAAAGGTTTGTCAAGGCGCAATCTCTTTGACAGTCAAGATGCTAGTTTAGTTAAATGGAATCCATGGACCGTACTCAGTCGATCTTGTGTTGTTCTAAACACTGACTGGAGTTCAAAAGTGTACATCTGTATAGTTCTTTTTATTGCAGCCATAATATGCCTTCTGCAGGTTTGTTATAATTACATAGTTGGTGATGCACATCGATGTGGTTGCAAAGGCAAATCGGGGAAATCATCTATGCACGCAGTTGCTTATACGACAGTAGAGAGTAATTTCCCAGCCGTATTGCCACACCAAAGTGCTATCTATTACAGCGAAAAGAAACGTGTTCGAAAGCACACTCCCTCCCGAAGTAAAACGTCTTCTTTAGGGTCTATTAGGACACATAAAGTTTACGACTTGAATGAGAACACCGAAAAACTGATGGCCGTTATAATGAGTGATAATGAAGAATCAGATGAAGGATCATCGCCGTCCAAGCTTGATAGCGAGGACGAATATAGTGACAAGCGTCTTGCTATAGCTGACGTGGCCAAAGATGCAGGGCCGTCGAGTCCGCCGCAAATAGAAACATCCGTAGCACAGTTAACAATTGAAAAGGTGCAGCCGTCAGAAAAAAAGACTTCAGTACCGATGTACTCGACCAGTACACTAACTCGCTCAGATGTGACTTACTGCCCGGAGAAGATCGTGAGCGATACGTGCTGGTCGGCTTCCAGTAGTAGTACATCAGGCAAGACGCTTAGTTCGACTAGTTCTAAGTCCCGTAGCTGTAGGTCGAGAAGTTCCCGTGACTTGGCGTGGACTCGGCACGTTATATCTAGGCACTCTCGCAGAGGTATGATGCAATCCACTACTGGCCCCCTTGATACAGATCTAGCGTCTAACTCTTTCACCACACCACCTTCACGCCGGTAGCGATTTGTTATTACACCTTTTAAAGTTGATAGGTATTTATTTGTATTACGTTTAATTAGTATTATTATATAAGACTGTTGGGTATTTAAGATGTATTTAAGGTTTTATTAAGAATGTATTGGCACACGTTACTGTTGTTTTAATCGTCAATTCAGCACGTCCTCACTACTCCTTCTATTTAGTACCTATTTATTTTGCCATATTCATACAAAAGAGATGTGTTCTATGGCAACAACCAGGGTTATTGTTCCAAATTGCTGAGGCTGGTGCCGCCAAACCATTTAGTTCTTTTAAACTTAATTAGTCAGTTTGTTTACCTATAATAGGAGGCTTATGAGGGATTACCTCTTTGGAAGTACTGATTCGATAACATACAATTTTTAACTGATAGAATTCAGCTTCACTTTTTCTGAGTACCATACAATATTATTTATGTTACCCAAGAAAGGCAAGTTATACCTAATATTAATATAGGTATCCTAACTAATATTATAAATGCGAAAGTAACTCTGTCTGTCTGTCTGTCTGTCTTTTCTTCACGCCTAAACTACTGAACCGATTTGTGTGAAATTTGGTACAGGGTAAGTGTGAACCCCAACAAAGGACATAGGCTACTTTTTATTCGACTTCGACTTCGTCTGCGTGCGCGATAACCGACATATACGCGGACGAAGTCGCGGGCAAAAGCTAGTAAGATATAAGTTCCATGTGTGCGATAAAGAGACGGCACGGTTGGCGCAGTGGCTGAGCGATTGGCTGCTGCACTGCGTGTCGCGGGTTCGATTCCCGCACGGAACAAATATTTGTATGGCCTACAGATAGTTGTTCCGGGTCTGGCTGTTTGTGTATGTGAGTTTATATGTTTGTAAACGCACTCACGATACAGGAGGAATTCCTAGTGTGGGGCAACGTTTTTTTTAAAAAA
Organism: Hoplodrina blanda; assembly: GCA_949316365.1. Classification (NCBI taxonomy): domain Eukaryota; kingdom Metazoa; phylum Arthropoda; class Insecta; order Lepidoptera; family Noctuidae; genus Hoplodrina; species Hoplodrina blanda. The sequence continues at coordinate 14,389,476 of OX438580.1, read as the reverse complement.
AAAAAGAAGTCGTGGGCAGAAGCTAGTTTTAATAACAATCTAATTATCTAACTTCTATTTAAAATCTAATCTCGCTTCGCAATGATGATTTACTTAATTCACTTTTGAAACTCTTTGCACTCAATGCAAGCTCAGGACTCGCTCATCCAATGTGCGTTAAGTTTGCGACACTTAGCGCCAACCAATTGTTTCTATTCTGCGCGCTCAGTTCCACCCGGATCCAAGCCTATCCTATCTTATTTAAAAAAGTGACTAAAATCTGGCCAACGAGGGCTGACCACATAAAAGCCCAGCAATTAAAAAAATCTACATTATCGCTAGTAAAATAAGATTAAAAATACACTGAATGATTAAGTTGATACTAGAAAAAGTGATTTAATTAGGAAATGAAATACCTAGTATCAATTCATTTTATTCAGATAGTTGGGAGGTTTCAGGTGAGATTATTTAAATTGCCGCCTTTTCATGTGATCATCTTTCGTTGACTTTTATTTGGTGATCCAACTATTACTTTTTTTCGTGGTATCCACGAAATGAAAACCACATGAAAACGATACGCCGCGCTTTTTTTTTACAGCTGTAAAAAATGTTTGAAGACGTCGTAGGTCTGTTCCTAGCTTTATAAATTAATGCTATTGGCAACACAAAATGCATATGTCAAATTGCCAAAGAAACATGAAAAAGTGTTAATATTCGCGGCGAAGTGAAGTGTTCGTTAAAATTTTCTCAAATCTCTGAATTTCACGCTTAATCAGCCTGAAATTAGTATTCAGAAAATCATGATATATGTTTTTATTTCGTAAAACCTTCCATACCATTTGATATTACTTCAATATGTCGAGAGTAAGTACTTTATAAAATATATTTTGTCGGTAAACTCTTTGTGGATTAAATATTTATGTAAAGAATGTCTGTATATATATAATTGCTAGGAATAAATATGATAACGACTAAACTACAACACGAACCGACCTGCATTCATTATTATCAGTCGGTTTGATAACGAAACGTACATGCATTGATAATGCACTGTTTTCAGGATATAAGATCATTTTTTCAATTGAAAAAGCCACAAAAGCCCTCTACTACAGTTGAGGATGATGACGACGTAATTCCAGAGTCTCCAGATGTTCAAATCATTAAAAATAAAGTAAGTTTACTAACAAAGAGATTCCAGATATTTAATATGTCATTGTTTGTTAGATCTTTATAGTTTTCAATAAATGATTTATGTTAAGAGTAAAGACTGGCTTGACCATGAAGAAAAATACTTGTACTCTCTTGATAAACTGCTATTATTTATAACTTGTTTTTTAGAAAAAGGAAACAAAGAAAAGGCGTGTATTAAATGATGATTCCGATGAAGAAATATTCTCAACTAAAAAGTCAAAAAATAGCAATGAAACCCAGACAAAATCCAGTAAAAATAAGAATAAGTCTCCCAAACCTGCCCTCAAAGAGGTTAAGGTAATAGACATGTTTGGTAGTGGTCCCATAAAAAGAACTGAGCCTTTAGTAAAGAAAAAAAAGAAAAATACAGAACTAGGCATCCATTCCGATGATGAATTTGAAAAAAGCCTGTTGGAAATTGACAATGCTGAGCTAGAAGGAAAAGTAAATGGTAAAAAGGTTACCAGCAATGAGAAATCCTCTTCTGATAAGGAAACACCATCAACATCAAAAGATAAAACAGAGGATTTGAACAAAGTATCATCTAATAACAAAACATCACATGATAAGAAACATAAAAATTCTGACACTATGAAAGACTCTAAAAAACCCGATTTAAATAAATCATCAAAGAAAAATGATGAAACACAACCATTGAAGACAACTGACGAAAATAAAGATTTAAAGAAAACTGATGGAACTAAAACAAAGAAACCAGACAACGATAAATCATCTAAACCGGATAAAAAACATAATCAATCAGTATCTTTTGTTGACAGTGAAAGTAAAAAACATAAAACTGAAAACAGTAAAAGAAAATTTGCTGAATTTATTGACAATGATGCTAGTCATGATCATGGAAGTAAGAAGAAAAAGTTGGACGAACAAGCAAATAAAAGTAAAAATAATAATGAATGTGATTCATCTGTTACGGAGGATGATACGGAGGCAAATAAGAAACGGAAATTAAATAAAAGCTTGAATGAGTCTGGTAAGAGAATAAAAGCCATTTTGTGTTTGTTTTAACTAAATTTAGGCCCTAGAGGGATTTTTAGTAATGAGTAAGGCCGCTATCACATGGATTGCACCACAACAACCGCACGCAGTCTCTATATTGAACTGCATGCATTTGTACGTTCGACTTCGTGCAGTTATGATACCAACTGCACGCGGTCGGCTGCAGTCGAGAGAAGTCAATATCAACTGTATGCAGTCGAGCCTTCAACTTCACGCGGTCGGCTTGCAGTCGAGAGAAGTCAATATCAACTGCATGCAGTCATGCCTTCAACTTCACGCGGTCGGCTGCAGTTGTAGCCGACCGCGTGCAGTTGGTATCATGACTGCACGAAGTCAAACGTACAACTGCATGCAGTTGAATATAGAGACTGCGTGCAGTTGTTGTGGTGCAGTCCGTGTGATAGCAGCCTAAAACCCATGATTTAATGTGGTTTCAAATTGGTGGTTTAATAAATCCTTTTTTAAAAGGACTTGGCCCCAGTAGTTGGCCACATTTATAGAGGTATCAGTGACGTTTTTAAATGAAAAGGCTAGGCAAATGATAATTGTAATAATATTTTGCATTTTCTTGTCCCTCATATTTATTGTTATTTGCGTATGTGAGTTTATGTTTGTAAACACACCCACGATATTGGAAAATTTCCTAGTGTGGGGCGAAATGTACCTATTAGTAAAAACTTCTTTTTATTAAACTTGTCACTTAATTCCAGTGTTAACGGATGAAGAAAGACATGAAAGAAAAATCCAATCAGCCGCTTTGTATAAAAGTTATTTGAACAGATCTGGACCTAAACATTTGGGAGCTAAAGAGATTCCAGAGGTATGTTTGTTATACTTGTTGTGGTTTTATAAAACCTAGACAAAAATTTATTTTGTTGAGAACAGTGAGTCATAGTGCTGAAGGATTATCTACTAATTTTACACCAAAGAAGTTAGTAATAATCTTAATTTTTATGTTTGGGTAAAAAGTAGATATAATTATGTTTCTTTCTAATATACACATCAAAAGTGTCTAGGGATCAACATCCCTAACAACACTTTTGATGTGTGTATTTTATATAAATGTATGTACACAGGGGCGCAGACTCCGTGGGTGCTCGGGTGCTCCAGCACCCACGAGAGGTAAATGAGTGGGTGTCAAGCACCCACGATTATAAATGTCTGAAATATTTCTCTTTCTTATCTTATAAGATAAATAAGATATTTATTAACAGGTGCACATGTCAAACTGCTGTGTAATACTGTAGGGTCTTACACCTTTTAATGATGATAGTTTAAGTTATACGCAAGAATACGTAGTAATAAACTTTATTGATTGAATGATAATGAGTGCACGCGATTTGAGTGATATTTGTGTACTAAATTATAGGCCACGCGCGGCAAGTAAAGTGCTGACATAGTGATATTAAATTTGTCCGTGCTTGCACTGTACATGCTCCGGGGCCCGAGAAGATGTGAATGAGATGAATGTGATAATTATAACAAGATGATAGCTAACAATTGTGCTTACAAACTTAAATAAACTAAACTTATGGTATTTCATTAAATTGAGTTCGGACGGACGGAGAAGAGCCTCTGTTGGTGGTGGTGATGGTAGGACGACCTGCAGCGGTTGCGGCGGGAGCTACACAGCTCACGCTAGCCTCTGCCTGCTCCGTTGTGGGAGGTGTGGGTCCTGGACGCGGCTGGCGCGCTCGCACGCGTCTCCATGCGTACAAGATGGCGCAAACCACGGCGACCCCAGCCAAAGCGTAGATAGCGACATAATGGTGAATGTCATGGAATGTCACTTGATCCGCCAGTTCCTGATTGGATTTCATTTCTTTGAGTGCATTTTCAATCGCCCTTATATCTGCCCGTTGCTCGGTGATATCATCTGCCTCGTTCAGTGGAGTGATGAGAGGTATGGACAGATTAATGATGTGATTTATCGGTGGAATCTCTATGGACATGACATCGATCCTTGTTTTAATTGAGTTTGATAAGGATTTGTGTGCGTAAATCGTAAACATTCTGTCTTTAATGACGCAACTGTCTCCCAGTGTAATGACCCCAGTTTTGCTGAGTTGCTCAATCGTGATGTCGTCATCGCATATGACTCGCACACTGCATTGTCCACAACAAAAGTATAAGTAGGAATTGAATAAATTCAATTCAGTCCAGTAATCTCGACATTCTTTTGTTTCAGTCTGACATTGATGGGAGACTTGATGTTTCAGACATAGGTTGGTATCTGACGTCATCAGATAGACGGGCTTTTTTAGTGGGCAAATATACTCGTCTGTGTCGTAAGGTACGCATCTTTGCAAGTCGCTCATAGACACAGGAATGTAAGAGTCTTTAAGTCTGTTGATAGCCAAGTAGTTTGCTACAGGCACTATGTTGACCATGCTTTCGTTGACTTGTTGCGGAATCGGTATGAGGTTGTAAAGCTCATAATCTTCCCTGCTCACAAGAGGAATTCTGACTTCAAAAATCAGGGACTCTCTGGTAGCTCTCGCTTTTACTTTCAATAGGTGATATATCTTCGCTAAGTCAGTCTGGATGTTATTAATCGGTAAGGTTAAGTCCTTTGAGATCTGTCCGGTTATAATATTCAGTTCGTTTCTCAACTGTGCCGGTGTTAACAAGTGAAAGTTGAACTTCTCATAGTAAATGTTGGCCACTGTATCAACTATTGTCTCTTGGATTTCTTTGAGATTGGTTATGATATTATTGGCTATGAATGTTGATAATGTAAATTCTGCTTTGTTGTCGGTGTGTTGGATTTCCTCTTTCAGCTTGCTCATGCCCGCGTTGCATTTGATAATATATTGGTTGATTATTTTGTGCTGCTTTTCCAGGGTATCTTCAATTCTTTTGATGACATTTAGCTCAGCCTCCACAACTGACGTATGGTTTTTCCACAGCTTGCTAAGATGTTTTTGGTTGTGTTTGATTAAGGCTATATCTTTCTGATATTGTTCGGCGAAAGATTCGTCCAGGACTCCGAACAAACTATGTGCGACGTAGCCAATGCCGTTGATAAGCCCGCGGCGTCGGCGAACCTGACCTTGCTGACTAAGTAAAACGTTATTGTAGTGTTCAAGTTCGTTGTACCCGTGACGCAGCTGTAATCGGACTACGTCGCATTGTGATATTTGATCCTTTGAACATATGTTGTCCAGATGAGTGATAAGTTTGTCCAGTAGGTTAATTCCTTGCCAATACGGAGCCATGTCGCAATAAACGATGAGTTTCCATTCTTCACGTTCCAATCTCATGTTTGCTAGTTTATCGAAAAATATGTTTTTATTTTCTGCAACATTGGAAATTTTGTGCTCGCATGTTCCTGAGCAAACAATCATCAGAAGTACGAGTGTTGTAATTATGAAGTTGCATAATTTTGACGAAGCTGGCTTGGAATAATTACTGTTAGTTGTTTGACCTTCTTTGTTTTCCTTTTCTGTCTCGTGGCTTTGATTGTCGTTGACCGGTAGAACGGATAATTTTGTAATTGGTCTCTTGAGTATTCCATTTTTTGTCCGTAGGGTCACTACTCTGACGTATCCGTCTTTCCCTGGATGAAGTTCAATAACTCTGCCCATGGGCCATTTTCCTGCGGGCAGATTGATGTCGTGAATGATGACGATGTCATTGATCTTCAAATTCTGATGAGGTTTGCGCCACTTACTGCGCGCTGATAATTGGCACAGATACTCAGCTCGCCATCTCTTCCATAGGTCATCAAATATTTTTTGTGTGAGCTGCCATCTTGTCCGTAGATCAGTTTCTGTCTCGATGATAGTTAGCGTCGGACCACTTGCCAAAAAATGAGATGGTGTGAGACAGTCCAAATCTTCAGGATCTTCGCTCAGTGCGCATAATGGCCGGCTATTCGAACATGCTTCTATTTGAGCGAGCAAGGTCGAATATTCTTCGAATGTTAACTTCTGATCTCCTATCACTCGTTTGAGGTGATATTTCAGACTCTTGACAGCAGCTTCCCAGAGGCCTCCGGCACTGGGCCAGGATGGGGCGTTAAAATGCCAGGTTATCTCCATACAGGTAATAGCCTCGAAAAAATTGTCGTCCAATGTGCTTTGAATGTTTATGAATTCTTTGTTGAGAATTCTGCTTGCTCCAACAAAATTCGTGCCATTATCACTGTAGACATGGCCTGGGGTGCCTCTTCGAGCTGCCATTCTCCGCAAAGCCGCTAGGAACGATGAAGAGGTCAGGTCCGAGACTAGCTCGATGTGTACAGCCTTGGTTGCCATACATACGAACACAGCGATGTACCCTTTCGTGGTCTTGATACCTCGCCCCTTGCTTGCTTTTACGTCGACAAACCCGGTAAAATCAACCCCTGTGTGGTAAAATGGTCGTGTCGGATTACTGCGTGCTAAGGGAAGGTCGCCCATGAGTTGTTCATGTTTGATTGGATCATGTCTTCGGCACTTCACGCAATTTCGAAGACGCTTCTTGACGGCTCGGTTTCCTCCCAGAATCCAATATTGCTGACGTAGCCAGGCTTGAGTTACTCTCGCTCCCCCATGGAGTGTCATATGATGTCCTTGGTCGATTAATAAGTCACTGAGATGGGTGTTGTTGGGAATGATGAGAGGATGCTTCATGTTCTGGCTCATCTTCGCGTTGTTCAGTCTGCCACCGATTCTCAGTAGGCCTTCTTGATCCAAGAATGGGTTCAGCTTTAGCAACTTGCTCTTCGCGTCTATTTGCTTCTGATCTCGGAGACTAGATATTTCTGCCTTAAATACAGACAACTGCACTTGTTTGATTAAACGATGTTTAGCGATTTTTATTTCACTGACAGTCAAATACTTCGGTTTGTGTTGATTGCGAGATATGGCGCGCAAAGTCCAAGAAAGTACGCGCGCTGCTCGGTCGAAGTTGCTGTGTTTGCTCAATAACTTTAAAACAATGTCCTCATTTTGTTGAATTACATTGCTTTTTACTGATTTCCTAATTTCTTCATACGTGACGTAAGTTGGTAGATCTGGATTGTTATTTTCTTTGAATGTTGATAGCCAAGTTGGTCCATGCCACCAAAGAGGATGATGTTGCAGGTGGTCCGCTGATAATCCTCGGCTCGCGCAATCAGCTGGATTTTCAGCTGATTTTACATAGCGCCAGCTATTTGTTGGTATTATTTCCGTTATTTGTGTTACTCTACACTGAAAAAAAAAAGTGTCTGCTTTAACAAACATCTTGTTTATTGTGAACACACATCATGACTCCATACGAGCCTAACAAGATCTTGACTGCTGAAGCTACGAGAACTTTGTTAAATTATTCAACTAAGATCTTGCACGGAACGACTGTGAAACGTTATCAGATCAACACACTTAACTTGTAGATTCAACTAAGATCTTGCACGGAACGACTGTGAAACGTTATCAGATCAACACACTTAACTTGTAGATTCAACTAAGATCTTGCACGGAACGACTATGAAACGTTATCAGATCAACACACTTAACTTGTAGATTCAACTAAGATCTTGCACGGAACGACTGTGAAACGTTATCAGATCAACACACTTAACTTGTAGATTCAACTAAGATCTTGCACGGAACGACTATGAAACGTTATCAGATCAACACACTTAACTTGTAGATTCAACTAAGATCTTGCACGGAACGACTGTGAAACGTTATCAGATCAACACACTTAACTTGTAGATTCAACTAAGATCTTGCACGGAACGACTGTGAAACGTTATCAGATCAACAAACTTAACTTGTAGATTCAACTAAGATCTTGCACGATACGACTGTGAAACGTTATCAGATCAACACACTTAACTTGTAGATTCAACTAAGATCTTGCACGGAACGACTATGAAACGTTATCAGATTAACAAACTTAACTTGTAGATTCAACTAAGATCTTGCATCAAGTAACTATGATAAACTAATTAATTCAACTAACTTCATATTTATCGTAGACATGAGCCGTTGTCATCTAAACCACCTGTATTCCTTAATTCAATTTAGTGTCTTGTGCTGATCAACTAAGTAACTTTACTGCAATAATTATGGTTGAGTACCTACTGTTATTTGTTTCAACTAAAATCTTGCATCAAATAACCGTCCTAAACTAATTAATGCAACTAACCTCGTATTCAATGTAAACATGAACCGTTGTCATCTTAACTAGGTACCTGTATTCGTTAATCCAAGTTAGTGTCTTTTGCTTATAATAAATTTTAAAGCATAAAACATAGCTACTTTAACAGTCGGGACCCATTTTAACATCTACACCGGCTTAAATCTAAGAATGGGTCTCGACTGTTAAAGTAGCTATGTTTTATGCTTTAAAATTTATTATAAGCAAAAGACACTAACTTGGATTAACGAATACAGGTACTTACCTAGTTAAGATGACAACGGTTCATGTTTACATTGAATACGAGGTTAGTTGCATTAATTAGTTTAGGACGGTTATTTGATGCAAGATTTTAGTTGAAACAAATAACAGTAGGTACTCAACCATAATTATTGCAGTAAAGTTACTTAGTTATATAATATTAATATTATAAATATACACACATCAAAAGTGTCTAGGGATGAACATCCCTAAGATTGATTAGGGATGTTGATCCCTAGACACTTTTGATGTGTGTACCTATAAAAAATATCTAACATGCAAATAGGTACCTACCTACTAAAGGGTAAGTATAGCAATCAAACAACAATATTTGATTTTGAATTTTAGCTTTATTTACGAAAAAAACCTTACATTTATAGGAAGTCGTTCTTAATTTTAGTTTAATTAAGTAAAAATCTTTATTCTCTTAACAACTACGATGTTGACAACACGGGACGCTATGGTGGTTCTTTTAATGTTACCCGCAAGATTCAAAAGCTATAATTTGCAAAAATCTAAGAAAATTTTAATTTCGCGGGTAACGTTGAGGGAACCCCCATAACGAACCAACGTTGCGCATTGATGATGAAAAATAACAACAACGCCCATCTCTACTTACACAAAATACTTACATTAATAATTATAATGCGCATATCTCTACTTACACAAAATACTTACATTAATTATAATGCGCATCTTAGAGTAACATATTTTTTTCCATTGCTCAGAATATTTATATTGCACGGTATAGGATGCGACAAAAACTTATGAAATTTGACAACATTTTCCTTTGCTTCTGTTTCTTTAACTTCATAAGCAAAAAAATGTTCATCAAATTCTAATGTTTGCAATAATTGTCCCATTAGAATCAGACTATTTGAATTATAGCAGAAAATATGTTGCACTTTAAAAAAAACAGGCAGTGAATCATCAGACCTGGTGCTATAAACTAAAATAGTACCTTTGACATATTTTGTAGTAGACACGGTAGCCCAAGTAACTTGTACAAGTGACTTACTTTGACATAATCGTAAACTAGATCGTATGAATTGTTCATCAGAAGATTCAGCAAGACTTACACGAGAAACAGGACCAGTACCGAGAGTAACAGGCAATATGCCTTTTAAAAAAAGTTTGTTTAATTGTAATTGATGTTTCATAGCCAAAGTTAATGTTATGTTCCTTCTGTTACATGAAGCATTCGAAGCCATTTTAAATATTCGATGTTTGGCTTCAAATCGCATTGACCACAAGGAAACGATAGGCCCATATTTTTCTAGAGCAGTGTGGTAGTGAACTAAATTATGGAACTTTGGTTTCAATGAATCTTTGGTAAGTGATAAATACATAGTGTTAAGCTCCAATACTGCGGTCTGTAACAATTGTTCAGTTCCTTCGGGAAAAGCTGTAGATAAAACTATATCCAATACTATTTTTAGTTTTTTATACAATTTCCATGTTTCATCATCTCTAGGTACGTACTCTCCCACTAATAAACCAAAATATCGCAAAAAAGTTAGCATCTCAGACGCTGTCATACGCACATTTCCGTGAACTAAATGATCCATAGCCAAAGTACATGGCTGATTTCTACAGTCCGGACCATACTCGAAGTTGTGAATTCTGTTATTAAGTTCAGACAATGAAAAATATTTGAAATATCTTAAGTACTGAAGAAGTACAAATTGCATCACATACTTAGCAACACCTTCTAAAATATCATGCATGCAGTCGACACCTATCTGATTGAATAAATCGAAATCTTTTACACCAAACCAAACACATTTTTCTTTAATACCTGTCTCTGAAGGATTACCGAGACGAAGGTCTGATTCGTAATCAGATAAAGTACGTAATAACTCTTTGTTTTCCAAACATTGCGTTTTCATAACTTGTTTTGGAACTTTACATACTCTGCAAGAAAAATTTGCAGAGAAACTTTCAACAAAACCTGATATAGCATGTATACCCAAATTATCTCCTAAGATCAATCCAAGTTCAAAGTGAACGACGCCTGTAAAATCAGGAAGATTAAATTCAATCCCATTTTTACTCAGATAGTTAAGTTCCTCAATCACACAGTTAAAGATAACATTATTGCCAAATACTACTCTATCTGATGAGTGAAAGAGAAGAAGAAGAAATATGTTGTTAAGCGCTGAAGAAAGATATGGTGATAAACAAGGAATAGATATGTAAACCGCACCCAACTTGTGTTGTCCAGCTCGAGAACCTAATGGATTTCCAATCTCGTAGTCATCAAAAAATAAAAATAAAGGAATAACAATTTTACCTTGGCTTTGATACATCCTATTGCGCCAAAATGACCCTTGAATGAAGTTTTCTATAGCAACATCATCATCTACTCTATTGAGACGACGCATATAATCTATTGTTTCAGAAAGAACATTCTGAAGTGAAAAAAATGATTTTAATACTTTGCGGAGTGGTATAAAATGTTGTTCACAGGTTATTGGTAAAATGCGACTGATACCTGTTCGCTTCACTCTTTCTAATCTTTCACCTACTACTATCGTTTCTGGTTGAATATATGTATTTTTGTTTCGAAAATATTCTAATCGCTTATATTCAGTATTAAATTTAGTCAAAGGGTTTGTCAACAGAGGCTCAACTGCATTTACGACAGTTTTTAGACTGCTTTGTGGAATTATGTTATTTGAAGACAAAATTTCAAGTTGCTTCCCAATCGCTAAAGATAGAGGCTTTGCCATGAATTCACTATATCCATTTATTACAGTTTGAACAACATTTCTCGGTAAAGATTGATTGGCATACAAACTTGCAACAAAATTTGAAAATGCGCTCTCAACCATATCTTTACATGACGAAGGTTGTAGAGATGTCGTCAAGTGACTACTGTCACTAGAAACACTTGGATGCGACTGATCTCTAACAGGATTTACAGTTGAATAGTCAGACTCTAGCTCTTTTATACTAAATGGCTGTAAGGTATTGTCTGTAGTGTTTATAGACAAATGTTTCAGCAAGATATGTCTCCTAAAAGAATTGAACAACTGAAATTGGCGATTACAGTCATCTTCTACACATACATATACTCGTAACTCCTCAGCACTATGGATTAGCTCAAAGTGAGATTTAAGTCTTTTCATATTTAACAATTGCATACCGCATACAAAACAAGACACCATGGTAAATAACAAATACAATAAAATTCAAATGAAGTTATCAAAAACATTAACAATGTAACTTAATCTAAGGCTTAGAATAAGCACAACAACTTCTACTCTTTAATCAGGTACCTAATTATTATATAATCAGTCTTAGTGTAGTCAAAAATATATAAATTGGAGTAGGAACCCTTTTATATTAAAGCATTTATTTTCAACTTATTTATTAATTACTAGGTATGCTACCTAGATAAGTACAGAGGTAATTTTATATATTTAGACTTTTTTCATATCTTGAAATTAAAAAATGACAATCACAAATAAATGGACACTCTTGTATCACATAAAAACTTTACATATTACAATCAGTTAAGAGAGATTCAGCTGAAGTTGAGCCTCGATCAAACTGAGATGTCATTTTGTATAAGCCTCTCTGTATGAAGTACCATACTGCGTTTGAGTCAATACCATACTCCGCATTTAAAGCCCAAATGGCCTTATAACAAGTGTCGACAGCTTGCATAATATTGGCCCTGTGATATATTACCAATTTGTTGACAACTACTAAATATGTTTGTATATTCTTTAATGACTCACCAACAATAATTATGTAAGGCTGTGATGTTGCCCCTTTATTTTGTAATGTTTTTAGTCTAACTTCGATAGACTGACCGATTTCAGCGTCAGATCTTAAATGTTTGATGAAAGCATCCCGCGCTTCTGCCTTAGATGGTTTCCAGCTGCAGCTAGGCTCCACTTTTTTTTGTTTTTTCTTCTGTTTAACAGTTGTCGTATTCAGTAGATGGGGAATTGCCAAAAATGTTGCAAGATTTTTATCTTCTTCTTTAGATGCTGCAATAAAAAAAAAGACAATGTAGATAATTCATTTCCCAGAGAGTCAATTTTTATGAGAAAGCACGTTAAAATATGTAAATATAATATCGATGGCAGCAAAGTAGAAACGGACATCTACAAAATCGCAACTTTACAGGAGAGCAGATTTAGTTTAAAAGAGTGCTTATTTTGAGAGTTATGGACCGATTAACCTGAAATTTTCTATAATGCTTTAAAATAACCTTCTTTATAATTTGTGTAATAGGTTTTATCACTTTATCGTTGTTTTACTGAAATAATGTAGATGTCTTTTTTTACTTTGAAAAAACTTTGACGTAGAAGAAGACATCTGCCTGATAACCGTTTATCAGGCAGATGTCTTCTTCTACGTCAAAGTTTTATTACAATGTAATAAAAAAGTGCCCATTTCATTTAAAATATCTAATAAAGTAAGATAATAATCTCCTGTAATACATTTAAGGATATTTAAAGAACATCTTTATAAACGAACAAGTGGCAGATGTCCGTGTTTACGTCGAACCGTAACCTCAAAATAATTTTTATTACTCACTCTAAGATTTCATTACTAGCACTAATAATGAACTGTAAACACTATCATTATTATTACATTTATACCGGTACGCGCTAGAATGTGACAACTGACTGATGTCTTTGTTGACGTTTCCATTCATCTGTCAAAGCTCCGAAGTAAAGGCGGACAAATTCACATGTCCGTTTCTACTGCGATGTTTTTTAAAAATCCAGTGTAGATGTCTTCATTTACGTGTCAAATTTTCTTTGTTATATTGAATTTTGAAAAAATTTTAATACAGACTTGTAGATAGGATTAATATAAGCTCATTTTTGTAAAAAAAGCATTTTCGAAAAAATGTAGATGTCCGTTTCTACTTTGCTGCCATCGATATATAACTACCTTTAGTACCATGAGGCATGAGGTAATAATAGGTTAAATGAACTAAGTATATACTTACAGTCAGCTAGAGAGATTAGCTCCTGGCCAATGTTGTCTTTTGATTTTCTTTTTCTTAATAATTCCAAAATTTTAATTTTTCCCATTGGAAAGTAAACAAACAAATTATTTGTTTGGTCTCCATAGCCTGCCTCAAAGTCAATGTTCAACTAAAAATCAATAAATCACAGTATAATTATTACAATAAAATTTACAAAATATAGCTCATATTACATGGCAATTATGGCAAACCATACCTACCAGTGTATAACCCTGCGGTTTTTTTAGTGCAGGGTATTCGATCATATATGATTCCAAAGTTTGATTATTTTCATGAAGATGCTTAATTCGATATCTGTATGTGTTTTTCCATTTTATCTCCACCAGGCTCCAGGGTTCCGATGAATTTCGAAGCCACTGTAAATCATCTTCAACATTTTCATCTAATGTGTTGCTTTCGCAAAGCAAAACAGGCAATTGTCTAGGAGATGATGAAGATGTAGGTGCAGGGCTTTCCTCCCTGCTTCTTCTCTTTCCTTTAGTAGTCAAAGCCCCTAACTGCTGTAAACGTCTTCTTTTATTTAAGACCTGGTGTACAAGTTTACCTCGCGCTTGAAGAACCGTGCCAGAGGCAGTTGTACATGCAGGAATGTAATAAGTGGTGGTCCTTTCACCAGGGAAGAGTGCTTTTATCAAATTTGCCCACTTAAAATATATTGGTCCAACAATTGGTGAGTTTGTGTGTTCATTTAATATTTCTCTGGCAATTGTGGAAGCCAATAAATTTCTGGTACCATCTCCATCTAGAGTTCCACCTTTATATATTAACAGTGAAGATGTCTCAAGTGACTTCAGCAATATATTTTCAAGTAGCTGAAAAAAAATATAAAAAAAAAATAATGAAAAGAAATAATGGTCAGTAATACTAACTATTTTCACCTAGTAAATTCATTCAGAGAAATAAACAGTTAACAATTCATAATGAATTAAGAAGATTGTAGTAAATTACCTTCAATGAGTTTTGCTATTTTACAATAATTACAGTTTTTTTAATGGTAGGTTTAGTATCTACTACCTACCTACATAAGATAATAAATGCTAGTTAAATTTTTCCATGATGTACTACTATGTTGACCCGTAATTTCATTCATGTGGAATTAGTAAAGTAAAAATCAATAATTTAGTGAACCTATCTACCTACATGCCAAATTTTTATATTTGGTTCAGCAGTTTAGTTATGACAGTGTAACAGACAGACAGATAAGAGGTAATATTAAATTTATAATTATAAATATAATAAATAAAGTAGGATAGTAAGTATAATAGTATGTGTAGGTATAGATTTTAAATGAGTATTCCTATTTGATGCATACTTTGCTTTTCTATAAATGAACAAATATATTTTGTTAGCATAGATTCATAAGTTTTTTACACATTTAATATTTGTGTAATTTTAGTTGTTTTGTTTTAAAAAACATAAATATACCTACATTATAATATACCTACTGAAAGTTGTTCATTTCCTAACCAATTTGGTGACCAGTTTGAAAAACATACCTCACTCTGAGTTGTTTGATGGACTTCTGTACTTTCCAGAATTATAAAATTTTCAACATTACTTGTGGGCACATTTTCAACATTACTTGTGGGCACATTTTCTTTCTCCTCCACACATACGTTTTTAGGGTCTCGTCCAAATTCAAAATCCAATAAATCTAGATTCTACAAGAAAAAATAAGGTCAGCGAGTGCCATAGGGTAAAATAAATATTTTACATTTTTATACTGGACTCTGGAGTAGATAATTTACTCACTTACTATTATTAGGTATATTACAATTATAACATCTTATCTGAGTTGTTATGTTGGTCAGTAGGTCGTCATAGTTTAGAAATATTTATGCATTTAAGTGAACAACATAAGTAAAATTTACAATAAAACAAAGGTAAACGAATACTTTGAACTATACAAAATACTAGTTTGGAGTTTAACACATACATATTACCACTTTATAATAATATTATGTACTTAGCTATAATTATAATTTATTTGGAACTGCATATTATTATATAGGTACCAAAACTTATCAACCACAAAAACTTACCGGTAAAGATATATTGGTGATGCTTAAAAATTCTGTCTTCCAAGCTCTCCAGCACCTCATAAACAGCACCCTTGGCCCTGTTTGAGGGATGATGTCTTTGACGTCATCTGGGGTCAACGCTGATAAGGCTTGGATGTTGATCGCCTGCTCTATAAAGGTATAACAGTGTAAATATTTCGTGAACTTGTGAAATTAATAAATTTCAAAACAATTACCTCAAGAACAAGACCGCAAAGTCGCCTTATAGATAGTTATGTAGGTACCTACGCATCCTGTCAAGCCCCGGCTGACTTACCAGTAAGTCAGAACAATAGAAAATTAATTGTGTCTCATTAAGAGGGACTTGAGTAATTAAAGTGATCCAAGATGAAACTACCTATTACAATATAACGTGAACTTGTGAAATTAATAAATTTCAAAACAATTAAGTACCTACAAGAACAATCGCCTTATAGATAGTTATGTAGGTACCTACGCATTAAAGTAATCCAAGATGAAACTACCTATTACAATATAATCGCCACCGGCGAATGCATTTTGTACTGCGTATTATACCTTTAATCAGCGTTCAAAATCAATGGTGCGGTCTGCAAATTAGGTACCTATACTACAAATCTAAAGTCCTGCATCATGATTTATATTAGATAGGTAAGTACAGGACCTACTTACCTGAAAATTTTGGGATGAGTTCGGGGAGCTCCCATGTCTTTAATAATTCAGCCACTTCGTCCATGTCTTCAGTGTTGTTTAAATCACTCACCAGTAAAAATAATAATCCAAAAATTGTCACATAAACTGCTATCACAAGTTCTGAACTTCTGACAAGTTGTCAACGGTCGGCGGCGCGGCGGCAAAGGAATGAGCGAGCGACGGAGCGCGAAATGCGGAGGGAAACGAACGAACGGGAGAGTAGTGGTGGGGGCATTGCGTTTTGTTGACTTAGCAAAGCGTTATTAGATGCGATCATTTCTCTTGTTTGATATAACTACGCAGGTGATGTAATCAACCATACTCGTTGTTAGAAACTATGATATTAAATAAATAATGCTAACAAGTTGCTTGTTAGCATGAACTTACATTATTATTTGATACAGAAAAGTGAAGAAGTAAAATCAAACAAATCTTAGATGATGTAACAAAGACCGTTGATTATACTGTACATGTACATAATGATCGATATAAATAAAATCAATTTGTTCTGGCAACTATGCTATCTTGTGTATAGTAATTAAATAAATAACTATTCCAAACATTTTATTGCCAACTAAGAGAAAATGGATCTTAGTTGGTCTGCATTTTTTTCAGTGTATTCGCTACGAATGGTTTCCATCGATTCGGATCACCCTGGAGCCAACCTAGTACTGCCGTCGAGTCAGACCAGCCGTATATTTGGATGTTGTTGTTTGATAAACAGTTCTGGACAACTTTCATTAGTTTTGATAACAAGTGTGCAGCGCATAGCTCCAATCTAGGCAAAGATATTGATTTGTTTACAGGCACGAGTTTGGATTTTCCTGCTACTATGATCACAGGAGATTGACACTCCACCTTTTCGTGATTGATAATCCTGCCATAAATTACGCATGCGTAGGCCTTTACTGATGAGTCACAGAACCCGTGCAACTCTATGTTTGCATTTTTTGGCGTTTGAAGCCACCTTGGGACGTTCATGTTTTCGATTGCTGGTAACGTCTTCTTTATTTTGAGCCATTCTTCATTGATGTTTGTAGGTACTGCGTCATCCCATTGAAGATTCAGCGACCAAACTTTTTGAAACAAAAGTTTAAGTTTGGTGGAGACTGGGGCCAGCCAGCCAAGTGGGTCGAATATCTTTGATATATCAGACAACAGGGATCTTTTTGTGGATGGTGTCAATGATGATGTGTCTATCTTCAACTGAAACTTGAATTGATCGTCCTGAGGGTGCCACCGCAGTCCCAAAGTTTTGGTTGATTCTTGATGCCTGAATTCGAATGCTTTTTCCTTGTCTGATATTGCGTCATCTTGTATGTCGATTTTATTTGATGTCCATTTTCGTAGATTGAAACCTCCAGATTTCAACAATTTAATAAGGTCAGCCTTGAGTTGTTTGGCTTCCTTTAGACTGTGATGTCCAGCTAAAAGGTCATCCATGTAAAAACACTGTTCAAGCACAGCTGATGCTGCTGGATACCTTGAACGTTCGTCCTCTGCTAGACGTTTTAACGTCATCATGGCCAGGAATGGAGCTGCTTTGGTGCCATAGGTGACTGTTGTCAGCTCATACTCTCTTAGCACTTGGCTAGGTGAATCACGCCAGACGATTTTCTGATACTGTAAGTCTTTTTCATTACAGAAGATCTGTCGGAACATTTTCTCGATGTCGGCTGTGTATGCATATTCATACTGTCTCCATCTCAGAATTAGTGTAAACAAATCCTGTTGTAGATTCGGACCGCTGAACATTAAATCATTTAGACTGTAGCCTGTCGATGTTTTTGCTGATGCATTAAATACCACCCGCAAAGCTGTTGTTGTCGAGTCCGGGCGTAAAACGCAATGGTGAGGTAAAATGCAATCCGGCAAATTCTTCCGTGTACACTCGCGCATGTGACCCAGTTTGATGTACTCGGCAATGAATGTTTTGTAATCATCGGAAATATTTTTGTTTCTAGAAAATTTTCTTTCCAGTTGATAAAGTTGGGCTACGGCTTTTTGTTTCGATTCTCCCAATTTTTCGTTGATATCCGGCTTTAGTGGAATTCTAACCACATATCTGCCATCATCTCGACGTATTGTTTCCGAATTATATTGTTGTAGGCATTGATAGTCTTCAGAGGACATGTTAGTGTCGGGGTCGGTGACATCTTCAATGCTCCAAAACCTCTGTATGTCTTCTATATTGTTCATGATAACGTTGCATTGATAGGACTTGACATTGCCGCTTAAAATCCAGCCAAGTTGAGTCTGTTGTGCTATAGGTAGAGATGAGTTTTCCTTGATTATGCCTGCCATGATGATTTCCGAGTAAACTTCCGCCCCCAGTAGCAGGTCGATTGGTCGACAAACGTTGAAATCTGGATCTGCTAGCTGGATGTTTTGAAGATATTCCCACGATGGTTTTGAGAAATTATGATTTGGCAAGTTATTAATCAATTTCTTCATAACAACAGCTTCTGTTTGGAATGTGTAATTGGAGTGTAATGAGGATACCAAAAGACTAATAACTCCCTTACAGTTGGTTTGATTGTCACTGACTCCAACTATGACGCCTTTGCATGCTCGGCGGGGGAGTTTTAGGATTTGAGCTGCATTCTCCGTGATGAGGGAGGCTTGAGAGCCTTGATCTATGAGAGCCCTCATTGTGTGATATTCTCCATTAGCCCCTTGTATACGGACAAGTGCTGTTGCTAGCAAAATTTCAATAATAGTCTCTTTGGAAACATGTGTCACGTTACTTCGTGTTTTGTCTTCAGATGACGTAGACGGTGACGTATATATGTTACTGGACACCGCGTTTGTCTGTAGGGCGTCGTGTAACACGGTGTTATGAGTTCCTTGACACACCCTGCATCTTGATTCAGAACGACATGATTTATTTTTGTGGTCAACCAGGCAATTTTTGCACAAGTTAAACCTTTGAACTGTGTTTCTTTTTTCATCTGACCCAGATTCCAAAAATGGCTTGCAGTAAAATAATCCGTGACTGTCGTCTTTGCATAGTGGGCAATATTGTGTCCTCATTGCACAACTTTTTGCAGCGGAACTGCGTAAAAACGATTTATTAGAATCGTTTTTATTGTAGAAATTGTTTGATTTTGATTGATTCTTTTTGTTGAATTGATGTTCAGAATCTTTGTTTCTACTCGGAGATGACGACGATGATGATTTGGATGTATGTTGCTTGCGCCGTGTTGATTCGAGAGCAGTATACTTGTTCTCTAAAAATTTTTGAAAATCTGCTAAAACAGGCAAGGCTCTAGGATTTTCTAATGATTGAGTGTATTCACTAAGTGTCTGGGTATCCAGCTTTAGCGTAAGTAAATGCACAACCGTTGGCCCCATGGCGGTTACGTCTATACCAAGATTTTTCAGGGCGTTCATGCATTCATTGATTGTGTCGAACATGTTCTTGATCTGTGTGTCGACTTGGTTTTGCATTGTAGGTATTGACAGCAGTATGTTCATGTGAGAGGTAAAAATCAGCCTGTCATTGTTATACCTATGGTTCAAGATGTCCCAGCAGATTTGGTAATTTTCAGAACTGATATTGAGGTGTTGAATGATCCTTTCTGCTTCGCCTTTCAGTTTACTTTTTAATAACTGCATCTTCTGGGCACTTGGGATGGATTTGTTGTTATGGACTGCTTCTTGAAATAAGTCCTTGAATGATATCCATTTGTGATAGTTCCCCGAAAAAGTAGGAATATCAATTTTCGGTGTAAAACTTTCCCGATATGACACGGAATACATTTTACTATTGACCAACTTTTTGACGTCAACGTACAGCTGTTCGAACTTGCTATATTCCTGTTCATACTCCTCATCTTCCGAGTACATCTCACTGTCAATTTCCCAGTGCAGGGAATCGATGGTTGACCATTTTGCCTGAATGGTTCTTAGAACATCTTCGAATTCCCATTTTTCGGAGAGGTTTTCGATGTCCACACTTTTGATTGCCCGTGATAAAGCCTTGAAGTTACTCTTCTGCTTGCGCAGCATTTCTTCTAATTTACTGGCATTTCCGCGAGAGACAATCTTCTTGTACAATGATGTCGACTGGCTCCCACTAGGCTTGAAGTTCGGTTGATCTGGATCAACCGACAACGTGTCCGTTTGCTGACGCTCATCCGCAGCTTCTTGATTGCGAGTGTCTGATATATGGATTGATGAAGCGCTAGGCGACTTACCCCCCTTCTCCAAACTAGTAGGCGGTTTGTATTGTTGAACGATGTCCCGAGCTTCATTATAGGTGATCATTGCCTTATTGTAGAAGTTTTCCGAAAAGTAGGTGTAACCACGATCTTCAAACTCACATAATCTCACATGATTCTCTTGAAACTCCCGCCAGTATGTATCCAGGGTTTGCAAACGTTTCTTGATGTTGGCCGGAGTTTTGCGATCCGCGGAATCCTTCTTGAAATTCCGCAGTTGCTGCTCCATGGCTTGAATGATCTGATCTTGATTGGCCAAAATATCTTCCATGTTGGCGCTCATACTTGCTATCGTGTCTGGTAAGATAGAATGGGCAGTCGTTGTTCCAGAAGATGGATGTCACTGTCCACAGGTCGTAGTCGCAGGACCGTCTTTCGTGCCGCTAGTTTACTCACACTGCTTTGAACGCGAAATAGTCCCGCTTATACGGAGGCTCGAAGGACCAAAAAGATGTAGGGTCTTACACCTTTTAATGATGATAGTTTAAGTTATACGCAAGAATACGTAGTAATAAACTTTATTGATTGAATGATAATGAGTGCACGCGATTTGAGTGATATTTGTGTACTAAATTATAGGCCACGCGCGGCAAGTAAAGTGCTGACATAGTGATATTAAATTTGTCCGTGCTTGCACTGTACAAATACAATAAATTATCTTTTCTAAATATCTTGTATTTTCTTGTGTCTATTAAATAACAAAAATATATATACCTAAGTAGCTAGGTATGTCATTAAAAAAGCTGGAGCACCCACAGGAATTTTAAAAACTCGGCGCCCCTGTATGTACAGAGTCATCAACTGGTTATCTTTTCCAAGGCAATGCAATGCGTAAGGGGTATCTAGTTGATGATGCTGTCCATATTTATATATATACTCATGTACCGTTTTTATGTTATACTTATTTACCTTATTTATATAAGTATATTAAACATATTTACCTCCTTTTATTAAATTATATCCTATTACCAATTGTCAGAATATATGTTGTCGTCATATTGACCTAACTCTGCATTTTTAGGGTAAACCAGATTGTTTGAAGGACTGTGCATTCTTATTGACTGGAGTACTCGACTCGTTTGAGAAAGATGAAATAGCGGCCGCCATTAGTAAATATGGAGGGTGTGTCAAGAGTGGGGTTTCCAAAAAGGTAGGATTATTAACTATATTGTTATGTTAAGGTAAAAATGTCATGCTGGCCCAATTGTTATGGCGCCCACCTCTTAAACACGAAGTGGTGGGTTCGCAACTATGTAAGGGCAAGTACCAATTATCTTGCACATCACTGAATGAAAACAATGTCAGAAAACCTGGACTTGTATTGTTTAATTCGCCTTGAGAAATGCTTGTTGATTCTCGAAGTGGGAAGAAGACCCTTTTTGCCTTGCAATGGTACAAATATAGGTCGATGTTATTATTATTAGTTCAAGTAAAATGAAATCCACTCAGTTTTTCTTACTTAAAACCGTTTCCTTAGGTGACTCACGTGCTGGCCGGAGAAGACGCAGGCCCAGCGAAAATGGCCAAAGCCCAAGAACTAGGCATTCCAATTATAAACGAAGATGAGTTCCTCAATATGATCACGGAACGATCACAAAGTAAACCCACAGTAAAAACTGAAATTAAGAAAGAAATCAAGACAGAAAAAACACCAAACAAAACAAAATCCAAAAGTCCAAAAGAGAAATTGGAAAAAGATAATAAAGATAATCATGGTGACAGCAAATCTAAGAAGAGTCCAATGGAGAAAGTGAAAACAGAATCAAAAACAAAAGACAGTAGTTCTAAAATTAAAATAGATGTAAATCAATCAAAGAATCGTGAGAAATCTAAAAGTCCAAGAAAGATAAAGGTGGAAAAAGATGAACATAAAATTGAAGCAAAATTGGAATCAAAATCCAGTTCAAGTGCTAGTATAAAATCAAGTACGTCATCTACAAGTCAAGTTAATGGTAAGACATTGTATTTATTCTTTTTTTTTTAACCAACTTCAAAAAAAGGAGGAGGTTATCAATTCGTCTGTATTTTTTTTTATGTTTGTTAGCTCCTAACTTGCGACTGGGTGAACCGATTTTCATGATTCTTTTTTTATTTGAAAGCTGGTGCTTCTCGTGTGGTCCCATTGTCACCATTTCAATATCTGATGATGAACTTCGGAGATATGGAATGGAACTCCTCATAGAATCACATCAGCAATATCGTAACAAGTGAAATTGCTTTGTTTATACGTGTAGTCGATGACTGACTGAAGGAAACGCGGTTACGCGGACGACGGCCTTCTGCTCATTCAGTCAAATACTCGGGCTGGGCTTGAGAACTTGGCTGACACATGCCTACGTTTAATATCTCAGTGGGGCGTTCGAAACCGTTTGACCTTTGCACCGCAAAAAACCTATCAGCTTATTTTAAAAGGGAATCTTAAATCATGGCCTAGTATTAAATTTAATAACGTTTCCGTTAAAAGAAAACAATCCGTGTGCTACCTTGGTCTGGTCTTAGAAAAGAACTTTTCATTTATTGACCACATTAAAACAGTAGGAGAAAAAGCCAAAAAGAACTTTTATGCCTTAACGAGAATTTCTAAAGCTACCTGGGGCCTATCTTTCTTAACTCTAAAAACTATTTATGGGGCTACTTACCTAGGTTGTATGTGCTACGGTGCACCTGTTTGGGCCGATAGGGCCACCATAGGGGCGGTACGACGTAAATTGCTTCAAAGTCAACGGTTAGCTTTAATATTTTTATGTAAAGCGTATAGGACCGTTAGTACTGAAGCCCTACCAGTACTTGCAGGTGTACTTCCAGTTGATCTCGAGGTGCAGCGACGTGCTGCAATGTACTATTCCGCACGAGAGACCATCATGGACGCAAACTTTCTAACACAGCGTGACCGTGCTAAGATCTCTAGATTATTTAAACCGCAGGCTGACGTCTGGGAGGAACTTTTAACCGAATGGCAATGTAGGTGGGATAATTCTATCAAGGGCCGGCACCTGCATCAGTTCTTTCCATCCGTTCGTGAGCGGCTGGCCAGAACATGGCTGGAGGTGGATCACTGTGTTGCCCAATTTCTCACAGGTCATGGCAACTTTAAGAGTAAATTATTTTCTTTCAAGCTTGTTGCTTCTCCTTTGTGTCAATGTTCTACATCTGACTGTGAATATGAACAAACTGCTCATCACATCTTATGGGAGTGTATTCTTTGGCAGAATGAACGCAATATCATGCTAGATAGTGTACAGGTTAGATCTGGTGTTGTTTATTATGCGGACCTTGTAGAAACTAGAACTAATTTCCGTGCGTTCAAGCGTTTTTGCCATACCTATTACTGGAATCAAAAGTAACAGCTCACATTAGGACCCATTAATTTAATAATAATTGCAATCCGTGGTGCTTGGCAATCTGGGCTTCTCCCAGTTGCAAATGTCCCTTTGTGCCTATTGGCCTAGTTCTGTTCTGTCTCCTGCTTGCTTGGAGGGAAGTGGAAATTATATTTTTTCTTACTCCTCCGCTATTCTTTTCTGATTAATTTCGTTGCGGGACCCAAGACAGTTAATCGTTTCTCTGGGACTCGTCGAGCTTCATTGCCTCGGCGCTTTTCTGGTGGCCTCCACTGTTGATTCTGGCTTTCAGGAGTTGCAGTGGGTGGGAACAGTGTGGCGGGCTTGACTGAAGGAAAAGGGGGGGGGGGTACGTCAACCCCCCCCCCCCCTACCAGTTTCCAAAATTAAATATGTCGTGTGAGGTATTGTTTGAAAGAGCTTTTTGTAAGGATTTCAAACATTAATACACAAGCAGTACAAAGTGAAAAATAAAAAAATAACCAAAGCCGCCGACTTCCAAAACTAAAGTTATTTTGATTTTGTAGTTTTTGAAGGCGGTTATCTTTTTTTGTAAAATAGCTTTTTTAAAGACAACCCTCGGGTTCTTTAGGGCTTTGAAGGGACTAAATGGGGGATAGCTCAATGAATATTGTTGAAATGTCAATGATAGGGTATTGTCGTTAATATTTTTTTAAAACCAATCGGAATCAACAAAAACATCAGTTATCTGCCAGTGAAAGTCCATTCAAAATTGGTTCAGCCGTTTCGAAGGTATAATCTTGAAACTGTCACTGACTTTTCAAAAAAGTTACACAATTACAAAAAATCTGCCCTTTACATAATTATGCAGTGCCAAGCTGCTTTTCAAAATTCTGATTATCTTTTATACATAATGGATTATATCCTGCAAATAGACACAAGATTTTTTTACTTTTACAGGTGAAAGAAAAGAAATTACACCAGTTCCAGCAAATACAAATATGTGGGTGGAGAAATACAAACCACAGAATATCAAACAAATCATTGGACAACATGGTGACGCTAGCAATGTTAAAAAGTTTGTATTTTTATGTACTTAAGTATCTGTTAAAACCTTGTAGTCGATTGGGTACTTGATACCATCTTTACATAGTATAAAATAAAGTCGCTATCCGTCGTCTGTACGCTTAGATCTCTTAACCTTTTCACCGCCACGGACTTCATTAGAAGTTCCGGATTTTCGTGCCACCAGCGCCACGACTTCATTAGAAACTCTTCATTTTAACTATTATCATATAGCTTGGCGCTGGGCGAGGCATCGCGTTCTGTGTTCGCTGGCGGTGAAAAGGTTAAATTACGCAACGGATTTTAATGCGACATTCATCAGTAAATAGATTGATTCAAGAGGCAGCTTCTCGTGGGTGCAATGTAGATAAATAAACCTTTTATTTATCAACATTGCACCCATGAGAAGCTGGAGCGGTTTGCTAGTTACCCAATCGTTTAAAGACAACTTCTAAAAAAAAACCAGTTTATTTTAGCCTTGAAAATATCCATTAACTTCCATTTAATTGACAGTAATTTTTAGTGATTTTGAAATTAATAAATAGTTATCAGTTAACAATTGAGTTCTAAAATAAAACAAGTGTCGTCACAGTTTTCTATTATCGATAAAATCTATGGGGGAATCGCGTTTTGACAGCTCATAAAAAATATAACAATTGATTGGTGGTTTACTCAATTCTAAACCTTATTTGCTTTACGTAATTCTTTGACAGATTAATGAATTGGCTAACGAAATGGTACGTGAACAGAAAGGCTAAGTTGTCTAAGCCCAGTCCATGGGCTAAGAACGACGATGGAGGGTACTTTAAAGCGGCTTTACTTTCGGGACCACCTGGAGTTGGTAAGTACTCATATTTATTTTATAATACTTTACTCTCATCTCCTTAGTACTGAGGATTCTTAAGGTGACTCCTGTGAGCTGACATAAATGAGGAGTGTCTGATCAAAAGGCAATTTGTCCAACTCTAATGATCGTAGCTCATTATATCTCACCCCACGACCCGGCTGGATTAACCTCGTAAGATCCATCGTTAGCTGCTTATCGCTCCGCCCGCGAGCCATCACCTTATATCTTGTCATTGTAAAACTTATTTTAACTTCGCGATTTAAAGCCCTAACTTGAATGGTAAATAATTTGCTGTCTCGGAGCCAAACTAAAGAACGATGACCTTAACTCCCTGTCCCAAAAAAAAAAACTATGAATTTGAAAATCGAACAGTATGTGAAAATAGGTTATAGAAAAAAAAAGATTCCATTTACAAATTCTCTGTCGTATTCAGGTAAAACAACGACAGTGGCGCTAGTGTGCAAGGAGATGGGCTTCGATATGGTGGAGTTCAACGCATCAGACACAAGAAACAAGACTCTAATCAAGGAGCAAATAGGAGAACTGCTCACCACTAACTCATTGTCTGGGTACGCTAAAGGTAATTCTATAAAAGTCTTGATACTTTATAAATTTCTTGATTACAGAGCCATTACAGTGCCAGGGTTGCGGAATTTGTTCGAAAGAGTTACTGCGGCCCTGGAACGCAAAGGGCACTAGAAGGAACACGGATGGGTTTTTGTCTTGTAAAAGTCTGACACTCCCTTGCGTTCCGCCCAAAGCGGAAAGAGTATTTTGAAGATTTCCCATCCATGGGCCATGGCAGAAAAACAAAGGGGAAAGTCACATGTAGATTACTTATTTTCGACTTTAATTTGATGACTACAATATTGTAATTCTGTTTTCTGAAGCATTCTACGCTCTTCAGTGCATTTCGCTTAACCAGAAGATATGATCAAGATTGTTTATAGTCTCGAAAGATTTGTTATTTCTAAGGCCCACTTGCACCTATAACATAAGTTACAAAATGTATATGAACCCGTGTTTATAACTAACCCTGACTGGTGAAAGCGGGCCCAACTGCTTAACTTGAACTGTTAATTATATTTGTGTTTGTAGGTGAGACTGGTAAACAAGCAATCACAAAAAAACACGTGCTGGTCATGGATGAAGTTGACGGGATGGCGGGCAATGAGGATAGAGGTAAGTTTAGTTGATAATATCACGCCTGCAATCCCCGAATGGTTAGGCAGAGGTGCTGGTGTACCCATTAGTACGGTTCACTAATGTTTTATCAAAACACCATTGGCAAATTTTCAGTTGACAACCAACGTTTCGTATACTATTTATTTAACAAACAACTTATTCCGCAAATGTTTCATTTTAC
The DNA here is from genome assembly GCA_949316365.1 of Hoplodrina blanda. Taxonomy (NCBI): domain Eukaryota; kingdom Metazoa; phylum Arthropoda; class Insecta; order Lepidoptera; family Noctuidae; genus Hoplodrina; species Hoplodrina blanda. Next base: position 14,362,368 of record OX438580.1, on the reverse strand, counting down.
AAACACTCACTTTAAAAATATTTATTTGGCCAATGCTTCTCTTTACAAATGTTTCGGATGATATTTAATCATTTATACATTTTTCATTTCATATTTAGATCCTTTTGCAAAAGTTACGCTTACACTAAAGGGTAATCTTAGAGATAAGATGCCTTGATAGTGGGGCGCGGGCAGTGAGTGGTTGGACTGGTGGAGTCACCCCCACCATTTTTCCCCGCCAGAGAAGGTCGACGGAGTGGTTTAAAAAAAAAATAACCACGAAGGTCATCATCATCAATACAGGGGATTTGCAGCATGCAAGCAGACATGCAGCATGCAAGCAGGCATGCAGCATGCAAGCATGCATGCAACATGCAAGCAGACATGCAGCATGCAAGCAGGCATGCAGCATGCAAGTAGACAAGCAGCAAGCAAGCAGGAATGCAGCATGCAGCAATCATTGTTTCTGTCACAGCTCCGGCGCTGCGGGGTTTGGGCGGCCCCACGCGAGCTTATCGTCGCAGATGATTTTAACGCTCACCACCGCAGCTTCGGCTTGCTGGCCGGCTGCGCCGGCCAGCCTCAGCCGCGGCGGCGGGCCTTCAAACCACCTGCTCCTCAGCTCGCGGGCCGCCCCACCCCTCCGCGCCTGCGCGGGCTTAAATTACACTCTAGGGGTAGGGCAGACAAGACCGCGTGAAGTCGGTTTTGCAGCAATTCGTTTCTGTCACTAAATTTTGTAGCACAACATGGGGTACACTACATAAATACGAAAAACTTTATTTCGACAGTCACAAATACTAAAAAAATAAAAATAATAATTTAAAGAAATATATATTAAACAATATTATTTCTTTTTTATTTTAATATTCATTATGTAAAACGTTTTTATTCCAAAAGTTGTTTTATAAGATAAGATGAAATAAAAATGAATTGTTTGTCAAATAATACGTTATCAAACAAAAGTTTATGGGATAATTATTTTGTTAAGTGAATTATTTGCCAAACTGGTTGTTGTATAATGATGAGATGACAAATTTTATGTTTGCCAATCGTTGGTTGTCAAGTAAAAGTTTGTGAATGAATTTTTGGTGAAGTGACAGGGCACCCATTAGTACACCCATATTTCGCCAGTAAGTCCCATGTAATAGGGGGCGAGCCTATTGCCATCAACCGGACACAAATCCAGACTCCGAAGCTGCTACTGAGAAAATCCTGATGGAAATACCCAATAACACTTTGCCTGACCTGGGAAACTAACCCAAGACTTCATCGAGGCAGTGAGATTATTATTATCGTAACAAATTACGGATCCATAAGTAAATTAACGCGGACTAAATCGCGAGTAAAAGCTTGTAATAAATGAATACAGTATATACACATCAAAAGTGTCTAGGGATCAACATCCCTAACATTTGTTAGGAATGTTGATCCCTAGACACTTTTGATGTGTGTAGTTTGTTTTTTAAATCTCATAGACTGCTTTATAATTATGTCAAACTTGAAAAACGATGCTTTATGTTAATGTGCTTAAAGCACATTGTTATATGTGTGACATGTAAAGCTGTCAATTTAGTCTCTGAGATTAAAAAACACACTATAGTTACATTAAAGGCCGCTGCATACGTGACGGGTAAATACTCCGGACGGGACGTGAGCGGGACGGGCACGTGATTGCCTCGTTCAAAACGGGAACGTGGTGCAAACGCATACGCAACGTGACATTGATTCGTATCTAACGTGCTAGTGTTGTGAACAACGAAAGATGGATTTTTCAATTCAAGAATTGGCTTTAATTGCTATTGCTAAACGGGGACGTGCTAAACATCGTCGCCGACGAGATTTTTCCCGTCCACGTTCCGGTCCCGTCCATGTTCCCGTGACATATACGTATTTGGATACATTTTGTATGCAACGATGTTTCCAAAACTTCCCGTCACGTCCCGTCCGGATAAAAACCCGTCACGTATGCAGCGGCCTTAACTTGCCTTGTCTTTTTCAGGTGGTCTCCAAGAGTTAATATCTCTGATAAAATCCTCATCGGTACCAATAATATGTATGTGCAACGACAGAAATAGCCAGAAGATGAGGTCCCTCGTCAACTACTGCTACGACTTGAGGTTCCAAAGGCCGAGAGTCGACCAGATTAAGGTAAATAAAGGTGCAAGATATCTTGCACGCAATTTTCAACCTTATAGCTGTTATGTTAAAGTTCATTATCAATTCGAGTCAGTTCTGTCTAAAGTTACCATGAAATATTTTGCAATGAATAATTAAAACTTCTCCAAGCATATGTTTTGAAAGTATATTGAACAGAATTGAACTGTTATTGCTGGATAGTAATTTCGCATATTAGTTTGACGTTCGGGTGACTCTTATGTCATTGTTATAAGGTATAAATTTCGATAACACGCGTGTGATTTACAACTTTACCTATACTAAATGCTTGCTTTATATTCCAGTCAGCGATGCTCACAATATGCTTCAAAGAGGGCATCAAGATTCCCCCTGACGTGCTGTCCCAGCTGATCACGTCAGCCAATCAGGACGTGCGACAGACTCTGAACCTCCTGTCTATGTGGGCGATAGACCCTAGCCTCACTGACGCGGACAGGCTCCGGAAGGATGCGCAGACTACCAAGAAGGATGTCAAATTGGTAAGTACATGAATAACGTCAAAATGATCGTGTTTTAAATATTATGAGAATCACAACGACTCGTCGAACTGCCTCGTTGGTCTAGTGGTCGCAAAGAGCGACTGCTGAGCATGAAGTCGTGGATTCGATTCCCAGGTCGGGAAAAGTGTTATTGGGTTCTTCCATCAGGAATTTCTCAGTAGCAGCCTCGGAGTCTGGCAATAGGCTCGCCCTATTATATCGGATTTAAACATAACTGACCAATACAAAACCTATATAAGAAGTAAAACAGCTATACTGCATTCCAGTTATAGCTAAACCGCTTTTGATCTCTCGCCTGTGGGGTACAGGGACGCGGGTGTAGGACGAGAACGGGGACTGGGAGACGTGCGGGCGGCGGGCGTTCGTAGCGTGATACACAAGAGGCGAAATGTGCACTGGACAGTTCTTGAGATATGTTACGTCACACTGGTTAGCATAGTAGGCGAAGACTCAGTTAAGCGGGTTAGGTACAAAAGGGTACTTTATTACTCCAAAAAAACTGTCACTTCTCTGCAACTGAACGATTGAAGATCAATGAGACTGGAATATCATTTTTTTGTCTCCCCAGGGCCCATGGGAAGCTATCCGCAAGGTGTTCTCCGCCGAAGACCATAAGACAATGAGTATTAATGATAAAAGTGACCTGTTCTTCTATGACTACAGCCTGGCTCCACTGTTTGTGCAGGAAAACTATTTGCAAGTCGCGCCGCACTGTCCCAAGTAAGTCGTTGGAGAATAAGTCGTTTTATCAGCATTTAAATTACTTTCATAATCGTTTAAATACTTGTTAACTCCTGATGGTAAACTGTGAATTCGAATTTCTTCTTTTTTTTTTTTCGAACGACGTCTTTATCAAAAAACCTGCTAAATGCTGAAAAATAAAGTTTTGACGTCCAAAAACCTCTTGATATAATAGAAAAAAAGGATTATTCTAGTTTTAAAATCGTTCAAATACATAGAACGCCTGGTGCTAAACTATGAATTCGAACGCTTTTATTTTTTAGCTAATTTAGTTGCAAAAAGGTTTAAACGTCGATAGATCAATAGATCTCATTGATGTTTTAGAACACGCTACATTTCTGAAAAAAAAATGTCCTAATTTAACAAAAAACTTTTTGTTTTTTATTTTTCTTTGTACACTTGAATTCGCTTAACTTAATGATGATGATTATTATCTTGTCTCCAGACATGAAGTACTGCAAAGGATAAGCGAGGCAGCTGACAGCATCAGCTTGGGAGACTTAGTAGACGCCAGGATACGTCGCCAACAGGCGTGGAACTTACTGCCAACGCAGGTGAGATGGTCATAAAATATGTTTCTTACAATGGTACACATATTTCTCATAGCTCGAGAGTCGATACCAAAAATGTATTAATAATTATCTTTAATTGACAAGTATAACGCCATTAATAAAAAATAATGAAAAGTTGATAACACTCCCGTTGACTGTGGGCGAACATTTCGAACGTTCGCTGTAGAAAAACACATACGGTTATGTATGCGCCGCACTTGCGTTTTTTTTGTACAAACTCAACGGATGTGTTTTCCCTCAGTGAACGGGTTAACTTTGTTGACAATCATGTACCAAGATATGCTGGTCATTTCATGTTAATGATTGATTATTTTAGACCCTTTTCACATGCCATGGTCACGGCACCGGGCACCGCGACCATGCCGTGACCGTGTGCATGTGAAAAGGCGCTTATAGTGTGATTTCGTCTATCTGTTTGTTTACATTCAAAATATTATTATTCATAGGCCATGTACAGCTCAGTGATCCCGGGCCACTTGATGTCAGGCCACATGACTGGACAGATCCAGTTCCCGGGCTGGCTCGGCAAGAACTCACGCGCAACCAAGATGCGCCGCCTCTGTCAGGAAATACACGCACATACGAGACTCAGGTATCGTAGAATAACATTTAAAAGTTTGATAAAACAAATTGTCTAAGATTTTTTTAACTAATAAACAAATTAATCTGAATATATATGTAGTAACTAGCTAGATTATTATCATCATATGTGAATTTGTCATTAATCAAAAACCAACCTTATTTCACAGCACATCAGGTTCAAAGTCCTCAATCTTCCTGGACTACAGTTCTTACCTGCGTGACGCGATCGTCAATCCGCTAATCAAGGACAAATCTGACGGCATTGAGAAGTCTCTAGAGGTGCTGGAGTCTTATCACTTGCTGAGAGAAGATCTGGACTCGTTGGTGGAACTGTCAGTGTGGCCGGGACAGAGGAACCCTACTATTTTGGTGGACTCTAAGGTAACGAACAGCCATATTACGAGGTAGCACTACCTTATGGTAAAATTTATATGTATGTATGTATGTGTACATTGAACTTTTATTGCTGTCTATGTGTATTTAAGTTAGTGACAGTTGACAGTTTAGTGACACATTTGGTATATTGAAATTGTAGCGGTATCACTACATAGTATAAAACAAAGTCGCTTTCCGCCGTCTGTCTGTACATTGTATGCTTAGATTTTTAAAACTACGCAATGGTTTTTGATGCGGTTTTTTTTTAATAGATAGAGTTTTCACGAGGAAGGTTTATATGTATAATACATGCATAATATAGAAGAGAAACACTAATCATTTTAGAGGTTTCAAATGTGATAATTAAAATCCAAGTAAACTAAATTTACACAATGCTAAACCTAGGAACTACTCAAAATTCCCAGATAAAAGCAGCAATGACCCGTACATACAATAAGAAAGCCACAGCGCTGCCTTACGCGCCGGGCGCTATCAAGAAAGGCAGAGCTAAAGATGACGACGAGATGGGAGACGGTGACGAGGAGCAGGAAGACGAGGAAGCTACTGACTCCGACCCTGAGAATGACGCACTTATTAAGGTAACTGTTCAGCTTCTATTTATGAGTTTTTGATACGGGAATTCAGTGAGCAAACTAAGGGTACATGCTATGCTTTTGGCATTACGTGACCGACGATGCGTTGTGGATCTTCCGTCGGATGCGTACGCCCTATGGGTCAGCTTAAACAGAACATTAATATGCTCTTGCTCAAGCAAGCATTTATTAATTTGTAGTTTCTTGCCCATTCTTCTCCATACAAAACTACCTTTTGGAAGGGGCAACTAGATTCAATTCCTTTTTATTTTGTATATGACGTTCAAAAGTGCCTTGTAATGTCCTAATGGAAATAAATGATTTGACTTAGATTTTCGACTTAAATTGATAAAGTTAATAAAGTCGAAAATCGTGTGCAGAATATAATTAGGCTGGCCAGATAGCTAAGAGCGGATTTAACTTTGACTCCCACATGGACCTAGTCACAGGCAAAAACAAGTGTAACATAAATATAATATACGTATTCTCCCCAGAAAAAGAAAAGCAAAACTGACACAGAGAAACCGACCACCAGCAAGGCCCAGTCGACCTCCAAAGCGTCGACAGGTAAAAAGAAAAAAGAGAAATAGCATCGGCGTTCCGTGATGGCCTTCCTGTTCAGGTAGTGGTGCTTGATGGGCCAGCGGACCTCCACTGTGTACGTGCAGTGCTTTGTGATAATAATAGTATTGTGAAGTGAATTATAGAACTCTCAGTGACAAAGTGAGAATGGTACGACGCACATGATAAATTTATTAGAAGGCAAAACTAAACTCTTGAAGGAATGGATAGAGATAAGTTAGAGATAAATTACTATAACATGGCGCGCCCCTCCATATTACAATTTCAATGTTGTGTATAGTCATATCCATATGAAAGAGTTTGCATGTAGTTGTAAGTGTTTGTCTTCAGTAGCAGGCCTGCAGATATATTGGTCAACTAGCCGAGCGCGCAAGACAACGCACGTGTCATTTTCATGAGTGACACTTCGTGAGTATACCAGTGCAACGCCATACTAATAATAATGAGTAATTAATGACGCCGCTAGTCGAGCAACAAATCGCTAATTTGTTTTTATTTCGAGAGCCGTCTCAGTACGCACACATGCATTGTGAGTTTTGTAAATACTTTCAAACGTTTTGAATTGTGGAGGTGCGCCATGTTATTGTAGTTTATCTCTACCTAGTGTTAAAAATATAAACTTCCTATAATAAATCTGATAATGATTGTAATGTCCTACAGTTAAAATTAAAACTAAGACTAGTTGTTTCACCAATATCATTATATCTTCAACACCGAATTTTAGATTTCTACATACATACATAAACTCACGCCTTTTTCCCATGGGGGAAAAAGGCGTGAGTTTATGTATGTATGTATGTATTTATGTATGTTTTTTTTTTTAATTTTAGATTTCTATATTTAATAAAAAAGTCTTCAGACATTTTAAGAACCATTTAGGTAAATATCTTTGAGCTTTGAGCATAATACTCCCACACTTCAGTCGTCGTATTTGTGAAAATATTAAATATGTAATTATATTTCTCATTTGTGAATATTGAATTGTAATACAGTACAACAAAAAAAATTAAACAATTAAATTGAGATAGTCATTTTGTAGACGGTAAAAGGTAGCATTCTGATGTTGGCGACAGCGACCGACGACCGCGACAGGCATACCGGTCAAGCCACTCACTGCTTTGAATGAATTTATATTGGAACCCTAAACAAGGCAAGCCGACCGCGTCGCGCTACCCGTGGTCGCTTGCGGTCGTCTGTCGCGGACGCCAACATCGGAATGCTACCTTTAAGCGGAGTTGTTTGTTTTACTTTTGAACAAAAAAATAACTTTAATCAAATTATTAATACGTTCATGTAGTTTTCTGTCTTTATAACTTTGACATTTTACCATAGGTGCCTAGTCTTTGAACTTACTATTCCATGTTTAGAGTTTAAGAAAATTCAGTGTTAGTTCAGTCAAATTAAATGTAGGTCTCACTCAATCCCACCATATTTTATAAATACCATGTACATTATATAAGTAGTAAGTAACCAAATTATGTTTCTGTATTTTGTGCTTTACAATGAATGTTAGTTCTGAAGTTCTTGACAAATATTAAATTAGTTAGCTTTGTAGCACTGACTAAACTACTTGTAAATGGCAAAGTTAGTCTGCATTTCCACCAGACATGTATGAAATTAATGAATGACCAATGACATTGCTTCATTTATGTATTTCAAGCAGAGTTAATGCTGCTATTGGTTGTTCTGAACTCTCTACATATTTTCTCACATTTCTAGTGGAAACAGCCTTACTCAAAGTTTTTGTCAGTCAGAAGTAAAATTATGTAAAAATGAACAGAACTGTGTGGAAATCTCACTTTAGAGCTATGTTTTGAAATACAAATTTAATTAAGATTTTCGGAGCACAAATGCTTGATAAACTATGGGTCAAGTTTTCCCAGAGGCAAAGCTACCTCCCTATCAGCCATAAGAGAGATACAGGGCCCCAAACCTGTTTAAGTAAAAGTTCCTATAATATTTATCTCACTCAAACTCTTAGCCCATACGCAAACTTCCTGGATAAAAATAGAAATATTGTTTATTTTGTAACAAAATCTGGGGTTTCACAGCAGTAGGAGAACTACACCTCTGAGTGTCCCTGATTGATTTAAACCAATATTATTATTATTATAAGGTTTTTTATTTCCAAGTTTCATCACTGACATCACACATCTGAACAATTTTGTTGAATGTTTTTAATGTTGAATAAAGTTAATTATCTATTTTTAATTTGATTTTTATTTCATCGTTATCATCCACAGCCGGATTTCATCCACTGCTGGGTACAAGACTCATAGTTGAATTTCATTTTCATTTAGCTTTGAATAATGTTGGATAAGCTAGCTTTTAGCTTTTTTTGGTATGTAAGGATCGTAGCAGGTGCCGTTCTGTGGTTTCACCCCCATGGGAAAAAGGAGTGAGTTTATGTTTGTATGTAAGCTAGCTTTTTGAGATTTTCAGAAATACTCAAAGAACAAAACTTTCTGACATAGCCCTGGTGGTCACTTAAAAGTGGAATTTATTCACAGACTGGATTATAGATGACCTACCTACCCCAGGTAGGTCAGTTCAGTTTGGGGCATCAGTGCCCTGGTCAAGATAACTGGCACTAGTTGGACACTGAAGGCTCAAGACCATGCCTGAAGCGCAGCTGGCTGCACAGTTGGTGCTCACTTTAAAAAAAAAAATGTGGTTGTGTGCACCACACTAGTGTTTCCCGCAGTTAACCAGTTACATTGGGATGACAACCTGATGATGATGATGTAAAGGAGATTTTCAAATAAATAATAAATAAATGATGATGACCGGAAGGCAGATTCCAATTAAAAAGAGAGAATTTACAACTTTGTTGTGATATGTTTATCCTGTATGTTCAGACACATGAAATTTATTTACAAAAATTCAAACAACAATATCAAAACACTGATCTTTATTACATAATATTGATACTAAGTATTATTTTAACAACTGCAGACATTGATTTACACGAACTAGAATATTATTCTTTACGTATTAATTTAGCTTTCGGGTCGTCTGATCTCACTATGACGTATGTACTCTTGTATCTCCTGTTGTCTCCGTCCATTTTCACGTAATTGTAACATCCTACTGTGGCCATACCAATGCCAGCGAGTGCTAGGCCTGTTGTTGCCAAAATTTCAGGGATTTCACACCATGCCTGTTGGAGTAGTTGGCCAACAGTGCGTCTCGATGCAGCAGCCATTGATATTCCGTTAATTGATTAATTTACGAGTAAATATAATCAGATCCCCAGCCCCAGTAAAATCGGTGCGATAGATTTGACTGATTGACAGCTAAGCTAACCCCGTCCCCCTGTTAAAATGAGTGACTGACACCAGTGTTGCCAACCCGAATTTTTGAAAATTAGTAGATTATGTGCCAAATGTTGGTGGAAGTTGGTAGAATGTAAATTACAAAATTGGTAGATCTACCACCTCAATTTAGAAGATTTTTTAAGATTAAAAAAATGCATGACTGTTCTTAAAATGTTCATTTTTGGAAATTATACCTACATATTTTTATTGAAATGTTCTGCAATAGGCTGCCCGTTGTTTGCTATGAATCTTTTAGTACGCAACAATCCCTCTAGAGTCTCCGTGCAAATTCTATTTCTCTGGATGATTTTCATATTATTAATAATAATTGTAGAAAACAATCTCTCAACGTTGGCGCTACTATGTGAAAGTGCCAGTAATTTTCTCACGAATTCGCATAGCAGGGGAAACATTGGATATGGATTGACACCGTTAATACGTAGTTATTTAGTTTTAACAATAAAACAACACAAAACAGGAGCAAAGATTCACCATTGATTCCGCAACAAACCAACCGGGAATGGGCGGGGCCACAGAACACGGAACAGTATATTATATGTCTATGGGCGCGAAATGGCGCGAACGGCGAACTGTTGCTGACTTTTTTTTGTGGTTTATGTCCTGGACTCTATCATATATTAGTCTAGCATTGCTGGACCATAGACCATGCGTCCGGCGTTGCTGGACGCATCGTCGCATGGCGCACGCAACACATCGCAACGTCGCTCGTCGATATAAAATAATTCATAGTGGTGATATGTCAAACTAATTAAAAAATAGGTAGATTTTAGGTCTAGGGTGGTAGATAGGTAGACTGAAGTGAAAAATGGTAGATCTACCAAAAAGTTGGTAGATATGGCATCACTGACTGACACACTGACATTGACAGAAGTGACAGATAAAAATGCAAGTATTAGTTTGCCACTATAGAAAAGTTACTTCCAAATTGGAAATATTATGTCCATATTTTGGGCTTGGCCTACTTTGTTTGAAATTAGCTGAACGTAGAGTGGAATAGCAGGCCCGTATATAAAACAGAAGCCCGATATACGTATTTAAAACAGAAGTTGCTCAACAGTGGTCAACATTGTTACAAACTTGTTTGCCCGGCTGCGTGTGTGTGCAAACTGAATAGCCCGATGATGAGGATAATAAATATGCAAGTAACTGATTTCAACTTCAATGAATACGCAAAGGAAATAAATAAATAAAACCTCAATGCTTGATTCATACTGACATATTAATTATTTTACTACGTTCTATAGGCATCTCTCTCTACCAAAGAGTATCACTACGTTTTTCAACTTGAACGTCTGTATCGCTATTGTTTTGTCAAAAGTGTTTATCGATTTATTGATCTGTTAAAAAAACATAAAAGATCCTTGAATAACGTTGATTATTACATAACAACAAAATGAAAATACGGCAACAAATAATCGGTCATCCAGTGAAATTTGCAAAGGGACCGATGGGAACATTTAAAAAAGCATGGTGGTACATACCAGAAGTCATGTGTGCATCTTTTATGGCACTGCTGGGAGTAGGAATGGCTACGGTTGGTCTTGCCAGATACTTGAACAATCAAGGGGACAATAGCGAATACAAAGCTGTGTATTACGTAGTACGACAAGGTGACCCTCGAGGTTGTAAACTGAAAAATCCATCTTACACTGAATATAAATGCTAAACGAGTTGAGCGTTTCTGATATCTTCGTATTGCATTGATTTGAAAATAAAGAATTTTAGATGTTAACGTTGTGTTGGCTCTCTTTTACTAACAGCTAATTTGTTTGAAGTACCTACCTAGTGTAAAGAATTAAAGATCATCAGTAACACAGGTCTACGTTTTACATAATACCAACAGCTGCTGACAGGTGACAGCTTGCTGCTACTTGACGGTTAGAGCGCACGCAGACTTTTCCAAGTTGTTAAATTAAATCGCAGAGCATACCAATTAAAATAATAGCCTAGTGATTTAATGAGAGTCCGCACATCTTGTCCAACTTAGTTGTCCAACTTTTAATTGGACTCCAATCGTATCAGTATCGAGATTCCCTTCCAATTAACAGTAACAGTCCAAGTAAAGCGCAGGCCACACCGCCAGCTAGCGGGCGGGCGGGCTAAGCGGGCGAACATCGTTTCACCTCTTTACATACTTCGGTTCACACCGCGAGCTACCGACTAACCTGACGAGCTAAGCTAACGAAATATCCGACGATTCCTAGCTAGCGGGCGGGCGGGCTAGGCGGGCGAACATCGTTTCACCTCTTTACATACTTCGGTTCACACCGCGAGCTACCGACTATTCAACGAGCTAAGCTAACGAAATATCCGTCGCTTGTCTGTCCGTAGTTTTCGGTGTGAACCCCATAGTTTAGCTCGCCAATATTTCGCGTAGTTTGTATAGTTTCCTTCGTTCGCTTCGCCCGCCCGCTTAGCCCGCCCGCCCGCTAGCTGGCGGTGTGGCCTGCGCTTAACAGTTTGCAGAGTACCGACCGTGCTAGCTAGGCTAACTAGCTAGGTAGTCGGCCGATAGTTGGCCAACTTGAAATATTGTAAGTCTGCGGCTGCCCTTACCCTTAGGCCGCCTTCACATTACGTCGCAAGCATTGCAAAATCCAAAGAAGGATGGCGAGAGCGGACCCAAAATTAATGGAGCAATGTGCAAGGTCTAATTTATATCAATTATAATATCAAGTTAATAAGTGTTGTACAAAAAAAATACTAAGTTTTTACAAAACGGGAATCAAAAGTTATCAATTATCCCTATTTAATAAAAAATAATCATCGTGCAGTTTCTAAACGAAACTTATAGTTACATTCCTTTCTAGGCTAATGATTAGATAAAAAGTAGTTCGTTTTCGCTTGGTGATTTTCCTTCTTTTATACTTATACATCTTGTTAAAAAGTTGTTAAATATTCTGAAAACCCATAACGATGAAACATACGAACCATGTAAATAGACCGTAAAAAAATAAGACTCATTATTTTGATACATCATACGTAATGGATTACATGAAACGGAGAAACGGAACGTCAGTATCAAATTGACACTGACGGCATTTTTGTTGACATTTTTGTTTTCAACTAGAGTTGCCCAACTGTCGATAGTTTCTCTATCGATAGATGACCTCGAAAACTAGTAACAATGCTAAACCACTGATACTATCGATATCACAAATTAACTAATTGTACTATTGATTGGAATCGAGAGTATCGATAGGATCGATACTATTACATGATAATACTATCAATAGTATATCGATTTTTTAAAGTAATACTATCGATACTAATGATAGTTTGTAAAACTATCAATAGTATTACAACATCGATAGTTTTTTCGATAGCTCACACTATCGATACCATCAATACTATCGACAGTATTGTTCCTAAACATATGCTGGACTTCGATAGTATCGATATTATCGGAACTAATACTTTCGATACTATTTTTGTATATCATTATAAAAATACGTAAACTGTATCATACTATCTATAGATAATATGGATACTATCGATAGGCTATCGATAGTTTAGCGATAGTCGACTATCGATAGGCAACACTATTTTCAACGGTTAGCGTTGTAAAAAACAAATAATAATAGGGTGACTCCGCCGGTTTTCGGCCAGTTAAGCGAACGTCTGACTTCATGGCGATTTTTATCTTTGATAATAAAGTCTCTGGTTAGTTTCTTAAATCTTTTTGAACTCAAAAGATACTGTAGTTTTAATATTTGTATATGTTTTACTCGTAAATATCATAATAAAATTACAAAAAATAAAAATCTGTGAAAATAGCGATTTCGCCGGTTTTCGGCCATCTGTGTCAGTTCCCGGCCCTTATTTTTGCTAGTTTTCGGCCACTATTCTACTATTGAAAAATCATCTCTATTTGCTCTGCATAGGTTCTATAATGGATCAACAAGTAAATAATACGTAAGAATCAACGATTTTAATTAAAACCTTTAAAATAATACTTAAATGGGAACATTTTTGTACAAAATCACAGGAAAATTGAGCGTAGTTAAGCAGAAAGCGACCAACCCCGTTTTTTGCGAAAATGAGTTAGAATGCCCATGACATAAGATTTACTTTCCTCCACATATTCCACAGACACGATTTCTTCAAACTACATCTGTACTCAAGATATTAAATTGTCAAATGAGACCATGTACCATTTTCATCCATTTTTTGTGTTAAAAACGACTATTTTTGGTTTTGATCAAGCAAAATATCCAGAAACGCGTGATTATTATTAAGCAGAATCCGACCATCGAAGTTGGCTGGCTTCTGCAAATTTCGTTTATAATATATTAGTTTGATTTTTATATTTGCAGAAGCCGACCATCGCAATGGTCTAGTTCTGCAAAATAGTTTTTCGTGATTAACGATATTTTTTCACGATACGACTATAAGCCACTCATAATGGTCTACTTTTGTCATATAAAATGACACATATCTATCTGTAATTTCTTATTTGCAGAAAGAGATCATCACATTATAAAGGTGTTAGTTTTTACTGTTGCGGAGTTGTACCCCTACCCTACCCTACCCTACCAATACCCTACCCCTACCCTACCCTACCAATACCCTACACCTACCCTACCCCTACCCTACCCTACCAATACCCTACCCCTACCCTACCTTACCCTACTAACACCCTACTGTACCCTACCTCAACCCTACACCTACCCCTTCCCTACCTCTACCCTACCCGAACCCTACCTCTACCCTACCCCGCAACCCTACCTCTACCCTACCCCAACCCTACCCCATATTTTCTCACCATTTAAACCTTCCCTGGACTACGACAAACATTTCAAAACCAAAATCAGCTAAATCGGCCCAGCCGTTCTCGAGTTTTAGCGAGACTAACGAAAAGCAATTGATTTTTATATCTACAGATAGAAGATAGATTAAGTATAAAGAATTATGCAGAATGAAACCATTATTTTGGCCTTCTATTTTTTTTATTTTTCGGCCACATCTCAAAAAGCTGAATAAGACCATCCCGATAGAAGCATTCTGCAAAAGTGTTTTTTTTTAATTGTTTAATAAAGCAGAACGCAACTACTACTTTAAACCGAAAATTCATGCAAAAACCAAAGTATTTTGGTATATTCAAATAGCTTATTTTGTACCCTTTGTTGTATATTTTGATATAAATAAGAATTTTAATTCATTTTCGTATTGTATAAAAAATAGCAGCGAAAATACCTAAAAACGGCCATATCTCAAAACGCGGTTTTCGTCGATGGTCGCTTTCTGTTTAACTACGCTCAATTAATCTTTACAAAATATAATATGGCAAAACGAAAATTAAATAAGAATAAAAAAAAAATATGAACATTCACATTTTCTTTAATAATAACTTTCTTTGTAATTTCGTCTCTGAGAAAATATTAGTGTCTTTCATTATTTCTAAAATCTTCTTAATATTAGTATTGATTCTCGTTTCCTTATTTATTTTTTAAATATTTCCGAGTCAGTCTCTGTACTATATTTATTGTTCTTTAACATGCTAAATTTTTTGACTGGCTAATAACACAAATTTTGGGGAAGACAATTAAATAAGTTTGTTTTATTCGTCTGACTGAAGATTTTCATTAAATTAGTTCAATTATGAACATTTACTACCGTTATTTTTTACTAGCCGAGAATCGGTAATCAAATTGTTAGTTTTCGGCTATATGGATTTGCTTAGGTCGAAAAGTAAATATTAAATCTCTCATTTTCGGCCGTCAAAAACTAGATAGATAAAAAGTGTTATTACCACATAATTAGCTCGATAACATGCGGCCGAAATCTAATCACACAAATGAGAAGGGGTTATACTTCGTGTAAAAAATATTTATTTTGAAAGAAATCCTTTTTTAATATTCAAAATAATCAATTAAATGTAAAAGGTTTTCTTCTAGTTTTCGGCCTCCCGGCCGAGAAGTAGGAGATCTTCTAAATCATTATCTAGTTACCCGGGCATTAAATTTAAATGTAAATAACCTAATCTTTCTTCGATTTTAATTGAAATAACACTAATTCAACTTATCTCTCATACACAGAAATACAATTTATGTTTATAAACCGGTAAACAACAATGTAATTTCCCTTTCAAAAATAACGCGCGCACTATTTTTTTCGTTAATTTTGACACATGCGTGCACTATAAAGCTTTCGGAGGCTTATAGACTTATTAATTAGATCATTAAAAATCTACAAAATTCAAGAGTTATAGGGTTTATACCAAAGAAATAAGTAGGCATTGTCTTTTAATTATGTAGGGTAAAGTTTTCTTATTATATTAATATAACTATGAACTGGCCGAAAACCAGAGGTGGCCGGCAAACCGGCGAAGTCACCCTATATCGGCGATTTTGTAAATTCTTGACGACTTGGCTTTACCTTTGGACTGATTATGCTGTATACCAACCTAAATTACGGCATTCACTACTGGATGACGATTTGCAAGTGATTTGGACTTTGTCAAACTGTTCAAATGCGGTGCATTATTGTAAATTACACAGAAGACATCGCTTGTCCGAAAAAGTCATCAAATTGTTAAAAGAGTTCAGAGATGGGTGTACCCGCGCGATGTGAGTATATATGTGAACTAATTTGTTGAATTTCTGAACAAGAAACCCTACAACAACTAACAACTCGACAATTGTAATGTCTGTGCTGCATGTGGCAATCTATTTTGAGAATAAGGAGTAGTTGAAAATCAGTTTCTTCGTCCTGACATGACTGAAATGGTAATCCGAATAGAAAACATTATAATAATATCAGAATGGATAAGACCCCGTGTTTAATGTCGAGCATAAATACTTTTTACTTAATATGTAAAAAGTATTTATGCTTGAAAAAAATACCGAAAAAGAAAGTAAGTGTAATGTCATACCGTAACCATGGAAACTCTATATAACAAAGATGTCAAATTAAGATTAATTATTTTATAACAGCAATAAAAATGGTTTAAGTTTTAACAAGCAGTATTTTTAACTATTTTTATTGACCAAAAGATATGGTCAAACACCCCGACAGGTTGGTTATGAAATTAATAAATATTCTTTTTATCCATATTATTATTTTTACATTGTATTTGTATTTTTGTCAACTTTTTACTTGTTTATTGTTTCAGTTAATCTTTAACAATAAAATATGTGTGCCATGCTATTTGCAGGCAGAGTGGTAGACAGTTCTCACAGAAACTCTGCTCTTGTTGTTGTTATCGCCATTGGACATAAATGTGGACTCTTGCTCACATGGTATGAGCATTTTGTGGTACGTGGATTATCCCAGACACCAAAGCTATGTCGCTGCACCAACTAGCTTCTTAGATAATCTTTTGATTAGGTAAACAGATTATTTATTATAAAATACTATCTAGGAACGCAAAACAAGATTAAAGGAAGATACAATGTTTGTATGTCTTGAATATTTTACAAGTACATAATTACAAAATAAATAAAAGTTTTTAAATAAATAAATGTTGTTTTATTCAACAATACTCTGGTAAATGTAGATAAAAGTACATCAACTGTGCTTTCAAAGAATATTCCAGGAGATATAAAGCTGCCTCCTTATCCTGTGATATTATGCAAAAATATTAATTACTGGTGAATCTGGCTAAACGGGTATATGACTGATAATTAGCATCGGAATAAAAATTAATAATAATAATATAGTATGTAAAATAAATAATAACCAATAATTGCGAGTCTTAGATTATTTTAGGTTATAATCTTCCACCTTTCATATTTTTTTTCTCCCAACTTTTTCAAACTACTTTCCATTTGATTTTTGGTTAGCCTTAAGTCGTTCTTTAACTGCAAATCAGTTTCAATATTACACACTACTTCTATCACTGGGTCCCAAATTACGTGTACTCTCGCCATTCTCCTTTGCGGCAGCAGTGCGGCAGCCGCAAATTTGGATTTTCATACAAAAGCGGCTGCCGCGCTGCTGCCGCAATGCTTGCGACGTAATGTGAAGGCGGCCTTATTATGCAGAATACTCTTCACTTTATAGAAAAACATAATTTGTGTTATACCAGGTAAACAAGCACACATAATTATATTGAAATACCTAGTAATGATATTAATTATTCTATTCTAAAGTCAAAATAATTGTTAATTCAATAATTTGCACGAAACGTGAAAAGTAACAAAACGTGGCAAACGTCATTCGTATCATCACAAAAACAGACACTTTGATGACGTTTACTTTACTGACGTTTCTGTCATTGTTAAAGGTCATTGATGTTTTAATACACCGGCTACGACCACCTTTCCGCTAGACCGCTAGTATTTTTTATTCTGTGAAGCTGATACCGTATCTTTTATAACTTCCATAAAATAAAACGCGCACTTGCTGCCTAAACTTCTATCTGACCGGTCGTACGAACAAATAAAAAGGAGAAAATGGAATCCCGCTTCAAAGTAGTCGAACACGGACCTCCGATCGAGGTTTTCCAATTGAATCGTATGTTTTTAGAGGATCCGCACCCGAGTAAAATTAATTTGAGTATTGGCGGTAAGTTTGTTATATTTTATATTATGTTAACGGTAATTATAGTGTTCGTTCGAATATACGTCACCTTCTTAACCTTATTATGTAATGTTGCTATGTTTATTATAATGATGTATTGTGTTATGATGAATAACAATCATTGCAATTAACTACCAGGACAAAATATACATAGTTACTGGTGCATGTAGTTTTTATTGTACATAATGGTATTTGTTTGCCGCAGAACGATTTGAATATAAACATAACATTACATCACGCCGGTAATCCCCGAAGGGTTAGGCAGAGGTGTACCCATTAGAACACCCACATTTCGCGAGTCATTTTTAAGTCCTGTGTAATAGGGGCGAGCCTATTGCCACCAATGAGGCACAAAAAAAAATATATTAAAGAAAATTATAGATAAATTTAAATTATTGAATATAAAATAAATTTATTTACCTAGCTTAAATAAAATGAACATGTCAGTTAGGTCAGAGGGTCGTCTTTGAGAGGACATACAAAATATATTGCAAATAAACTTCAACTTAATTTTATTATTTACTAGCAAATCACTGCTTTCCTAATTTACCTGGTGGGTTTTACAAAAATTTTCTTTCATAAAAGCCTTGTTCAGAAATTATGAACTCACTAAAAAAATAATTAGTCAAAACGGTCCAGCCATTCTCGAGTTCTGTGATTACCAACACATTTAGAGCCATTCATTTTTATTTATCTATTAGAAAGATTTCCGAGTTGGTAAACTTTTGAAACAGTGTTCTAATTAAAAATAAATAATTAAGTAAGAAATCCACGTTTCAGACATTTGTAGTTTATTTTTAAAATATTTATATTTCTTGCAGCATACAGAGATGAGCATGCCAAACCATGGGTGTTGCCTGTTGTCAGAAAGATGGAGAAACAGATGGCCAATGATGACACACTCCTGCATGAGTACCTGCCCGTTCTTGGTAAGTAGATTAGTACTTATAGTACATTTGCCCGCGACTTCGTCCGCGTAAATGTCGGACCCCCGTTCATCCCCTTAGAGGGTAAATTTAAAAAAATCCTTTCTTAGCGGATGTCTACGTCATAACATCTACCTGCATGCCAAATTTCAGTCCGATCAAATTACAAACAAACAAAAATACAAAGATTTCCTCTTTATAATATTAGTGTAGATGTATAAAATCAATCAAAGTAACAAAATACTAATATTTTATAAGCTTTCGCCCGCTTTCGTGGGGACCTGCAGCCCTACCATGAACTCTTATCGCGATCCAAAAACTGAATTGTTCTTCAAATTCGTCAATATAACGCATCAATTTATGCGTTATATTGACGTATTTTCTCTTATCGCGATCCAAAAACTGAACAGCTGCCCTACCATGAACTCTTATCGCGATCCAAAAACTGAAGTGTTCTTCAAATAAGTCAATATAACGCATCAATTTATGTCATTTATTGACGTATTTTCTCTTATCGCGATCCAAAAACTGAACTGTTCTTCAAATACGTCTATAACGCATAAATTGATGCGTTATATTGACGTATTTGAAGAACAATTCAGTTTTTGGATCGCGATAAGAGTTCATGGTAGGGCTGCTGGGCCTCTGTGCTCAGTAGAGAAGAGAGGTCAGTGCACAAATTATATTCCGACGTATTTGGGGGTTAATCGAGCCTAAAATAATCTTCTTTAAATAATAATCTGCGCTGCATACCTCATTGCTACTTATCAGTTGCAATCTGAAATAATAATTATTATCCTTATCTATTTTATATTATGTATCCTACAATAATCTATAAACTATATAAACTAATATAATAAAGCTGAATAGTTTTTTTGTTTGTGTGTTTGTTTAAACGCACTAATCTCTGGAACTCCTAGTTGGATTAGAAAAATTCTTTGTGCATATGATAGCCAGATACATGAGGCATAGTATAGGCTATATAACATCACGCTACGACTTCTGAGAGTGGAGCAGTAACCAAATACGTAACTTGACGCGGGCAAAAATACCACACGGGCAAAGTCGCAGGGACCAGCTTGTCTATACATCTATACAAATAAATAAAATTGAAGTGTATGTTTGTAATATTAAAATAACCGCTTTATACTACATGCATATGAATGTTATACGGTATGTACAGTCAGCAACAAAAGTCGATTAACAATGTTACTTTTTTATATCATTTAAACAGACACTAAACACATAATGTACTGGCTTCCAGAATTTCAGGTTATAGCTAAGGGATTATTGTATCTTAATTTTTATATTCATTGCGTTTTACTTTTAATGTTGTACTTAATAATTAGGATTTAAAAATCATAAATGTTAATCGACTTTTGTTGCTGACTGTACATATTGTATACCAAAATAACTTTTTTTAAATTTTTGTCTGTCTGTTTGTTCCGGCTAATCTCTGGAACGGCTAGACCGATTTTGACGGGACTTTCACTGGTAGATAGCTGATGTAATAAGGGGTAACTTAGCCTTTTATTTTAGAAAAAGAATTATGGTTTCACGCAAAAAAATAAACCTCGCAGTAAACCGACATTTACGCGGACGAAGTCGCGGGCATAAGCTAGTCGATGATAAAAACAGCTACGTCATGCCAGAATCAAATCAAAATGTTATTGATGCCTTATCTTTCTCAAGTGTTACGCTTTAAAATGAAAAATCAATGAGTTATCACAGGCACTATACTATGATAAGACATAAAACAAAAAATCGGCCTTTAAATGGGTATTTAATACACAGTCAGTCATGCCAATTTGTGAAAGAGAATAGTGATATTAATTGCATTGTTACTTTTTCATTCGAGATAAAGGATTTTATAGGATTATAAACGTTTACATGTCGTTCGAATGAGTGGCTATTTGTATGCTTGTTTTCACCTAAACAAAATGGTCAGTTTGTATTTTTATGGGAATACTATAATCTTAACTGCCGGAACTGCCTCGTTGTTGTAGTGGTCGCAAAGCCCGACTGCTGAGTTCTTGTGGGTTCGAGGCAAAGTGTTATTGGGTTTTTCTATCAGGAATTTCTCAGTAGCAGCCTCGGAGTTTTGCTCACCCCCTTTTACATGGGACTTGTTCACATTTAAACTGAATTGTGGGGGAGGGGTACACCTCTGTTATGTTTACCATAATCTTGCTTTACTATCTATTATAAATGCGAAAGTATTGGATAAAGTTAGTTTGTTTGTAAGAGGTAATCTCTGGAAGTAACGGTCTGCAAAAAAAACATAATTCAAAAATTAATTCACCGAAAGCACATATTTATACTATTGCCAAGTGGTATAAGCTGTTTAACCTTTTGAACGCTATTGTCACATATACATGGGCATACCCAGCTTCTGGCGTAGGAGGGGGCAAGTCAGATTTTTTAGGTCGGATCGTCCGCGGCTGTTTTGTCATACACACTACACACATGAATCATTAGGTGTATGTAGTGTAGTGTGAAATAAAATGTGTGAAATAAAACAATAACATGTCAAATAAAATAAATGCTAGTCGCTCGCAAGTCCTTATTGAAGATTACCGAATACAGCCGAGCAAACGAACGCTCGGCTAGATTCGGTAATGTACGTCCGCCATCGTCGCGCGCGGTTTTTTGGCAATTGCATCGTGCATTTTGTCAGTGTCTACTGCGCGGTTTATTTAAAAGTTAGAGCATAAGGACCCGTTTACACTTTAATTAGTAATTAGGCGAGTTCATACATGTTCTGCGAGATTTCCAAGGGGGGGCAGCTGCCCTCCCCTGCCCCCCCCTGGGTACGCCCATTCACATATATCTGACAAACGAAATCTTACGCTGAACGCCAACGTCACAAATATATGACAAAATACACGTCGCTCATTTTATGTAATAAACAATTTAATCATTACCTACTTTTGTGTGTTTTTATTTATATTATTTAAAAGTTGAAAAAAGTGGCCTGGCTGGCGTCAGGGTACGGCGATACGTTTATACTCTGGCGTTCAAAAGGTTAAAGACTAAAATGCAGACAAAGGCGCGTGCAATAGTTAGTGATAAAATAAAGAACAAAACTGATAGTTCTCTGTTTAGGTATGTATCATATTAAAAACAACGATGTTACAGATAGTTGTCGGTACCGTGCGCTCTATACACGCCGTGCACGATAAACAATCAATGTATGTAATTATTATCATTGCTGCTGTGCGCAAAAGTTCAATGATATAATATTGATACCAGATTAGGGCTGCCATCCGTCCGGGTTTTCCCGGACCCTGTTTTACAAAATATATAAAAAAAATAGAATCCCTATAAATCAAAACAAATCTTAGTTAAAAAAAATATCTTATTAAGCTTCAATAATAAATTATAGTAAAAAAAAATTCAGGAAAGTCCGAAAAAAAAACTCAATTTCACTCAAATGTCGCGAGTTTTTGAAGTTTTTGTCCGGCGTCGGCAATTTAGATGATGGCTACCCTATACCAGATGAATGATTATCTTTATTACCATGCCCCTTATACATATCTTCGAACGGAGGCCTCCGTGTTCTAAGATTCTTCTCTATACATAAAACAAAGTCGCTTCCCGCCGTCTGTCTGCCTGTCTGTATCTTTTAAACTAGGTACACAAGGAATTCTAATGCGGTTTTGCGCCATTGCATCCGTGTGAAGCTGGGGCGGATCGGTATTTGAGAATAAAATGTCAGATTTTGGCAAAGTGTTCCAAATAGTGGCAAAGTTGTCAGTTTTGGAATTCTGCCCGAAAATACAAATAGACTGTGAGAAGGCTAAGCAATTTTTTGCAGTAGTTTTTAACTATCCTACGCAAATTCAATTGCTTTAGCTAAATTCTGCAGGTGTAAACTAATGTGTGGGTGCACCCTTGCTGCATATTATGTCCAAAGTCCAAACCCACCTTGGTACGGTAGCTTAGCTTAAAGCAGCTGCAGTCTGAGTATCATAAGTGATCTAAAAAAAAATCAACTAGTAGGTATGCGCCCGCGCTCCTGCGCACCTACTCCACAGACAGAAGCAACTGTTCTCCACAAAGATAAGACAAGTGTGGGTTGCCACTGGTTTATTAGGCAGTAGATAACTCAAATATTACTATTAATAAAAATATTAATTGGCAGGCAAAGAGAAAAATCTTGCTAATACCTAAGTAGGCACACACTAAGATATGTCATCATAATAAACATATTGCGATCACTCAATTGACGTCAGATATTACGACAAAAATAAGTTTCCATACATACAATCAGTATCATTGTTTTTGTTTGTTCTTTCGCATTTCCTTGCGTACGCGGAAATGATGAAAACCTGTGTACAGTTGCCGTAACGCACGTAACGTTTTGCCGTAGTGGGGGTAAGTTTACGCATGTACTAAGTGTACAAGGGTAAACTTGCCCCCACTACGCGAAAACGTGGCCAAGATCCACTTGAGCGGCTCGGCCAAATGAGCCACTCATTCGCCTAATCATGCTCAAGTGGATATAAGGCTTTACGTGCCAGCAACTGTACAGCATGGAAGACATCAATTGCTGGCAAAATTAGAAGCGCATGAGATGCTTCAACTTTGCCTTTTACGTAAAACATGCTTCGTCAACCTCTGTTACTGCCAGTACCTATAAATAAACGGTAAGCAAAAAAAAAAACTGTCCGTTTCGGATTGGCAAAATTGAATGCATACTGAGCTATTAGAAGTGAGTAGATGCTTATAGCCGTACTGTTGACTGCATGGTCTTCCAGGTTAGATTCCCAGGTCTGGCAAAGCGTTATTGAGTTTCCCATTAGGAATTTCAATGTCTTACGGCGCGTACACATAGAACGTCCGATTTACAGGTCCGTTTAAACGTAGTAAAACGGGGTGAATAGAAAGGCAGGGGTGAATCGGGACGGAACTTTAAAAGGGATTTTAACGTTAATATAATATAGTTTGTTGGCAAAAAAGACTCTACTGTTTTCACTGACTTATAATTTACAAATTGGTCTCCTTGTTGGCGACAAACTTTATTTGTTTAACGTTTAAATCTCTTTTAAAGTTTCGTCTCGATTCACCCCTGCCTTTCTATTCACCCCGTTTTACCCGGTATATGTTATTACGTTGTACGTATGTAGTTGTATGAGCGAGTTCACACAGAATACAGTATTCCGGATCCAGTAAAAAATACCGATCCGACATCCAGTAGCGACGAATCAGTTAAAATCGGTCCTGTAAATGCTGTGTGAATATTACCTCCAGTAGCGACGGATCAGTTAAAAAGGATCCTGTAAAATCGGATGTTCTATGTATACGTGCCCTTAGTAGCAGGCCCAAGTTTAAAAGAAGTTATGACATGGCCGTGTTTCTGAAAGCACATGTCGCCGTTGGTCCTGCGTCTGTAATCTCTCCCCGGTCTGGCGGATTGCTGTCTCGTCTGACGAAGAGAGTGAGGGAAAAGGGAGTGCACCTGTGTTTCGCACACACTTGTGCACTTAATATCTCTTGCGTACTTCGCTAGTCTCCATTGAGATTGGCTGCCGTGGCCGAAATTCGGTCAGGAGATATAGGCTGGCCATAGACGGACCGCATCTTGCAGTCGAGACCGACTGCAAGATGCGGTCGCCGCACGGCGATCTGCAGTTTCCATACTAAATTCATATCCGCAATACACGGACCGCTCGAGCAGTTCCCGAGCGGTCGGAGCAGTCGCACTGCGGTCGTGCTTCGCCGTGCGGTCGACTGCTGAGCTACCGGACTTAACCGGACCCACCATACACGGACCGCTACAAGCGGTTGCTGCCGACAGCGCGCCCGCGCCGCTCCAGTGTTTCTTCATCGAAATCCATCTTGTAAATGAACTCGCATCAGTATTATTTTGCGGTCGAACACAACTGCTCCAAGCAGACGTGTTGCAGTCGTGTACGACTTCAACGCGATCGCTCTAGAGCAGTCGGTCTCGACTGCAAGATGCGGTCCGTCTATGCCTGGCGGGCCTTAGTAACTATCTCAGGTAGGGACTAAATAATGAAAGACAAAATTAAGTGGTACTATTTAATTTGGAATGGCAATAGGTATTACAACTTTATTAGGTCATTTGATTTACTGGTACAAAATAAAAACAAAATAATTCCTATTGCAGGTATAGATAAGTTCTGTGAAGTATCAACCGCCATGTTGCTCGGAGATGATAGCCCCGCCATTGCTACTGGACGCGTAAGTATCTTCACTTTTTAATATATTTATCACTGAGCTGTGACGTGACTAATTTATTTGAACTCACAATAGTCGTAGTAATTGATTTTCTTAGATTTTTTCCAAATCGAAATATGCTTCCATAAAGTTGGTGCTCCGTGATATGGAGTTTTAGCGCTGACTTGTGCTGACTGAGTTTCAAGACAGAAAAAGAAACTGTCAAACTACGAATGACAAGAGATAGCTAGTGTTTGAAATTCGAACATCATTTTGAGAAAGAAAAAGTTTTTAATAGAAAAACTGGCTCGAAGGTTTCATTATAAAAACGTTGTTTTGTAATAGGGCGGCCTATATTTATGTTTCGATCAAAATTACGTGATGAAACGACATAATTAAGTATTGACACAATTAACCAATAATTACAAGATTTCTTTAAAAATCCATTTTATTTTAGCCCTGAAAACCCGATTAATTTTCAATTAACTGTAACAAAATATTTTTAGTTGCTTTCAAATCAATAAATAGTTAGTCATTTGAATTTTCGATGAACCCGCACGCACACAGTAATATAGTCGACACTGCCTACCGCATACGCAACGGGGCGATTCTGTACTGTGAAAAAGGTTTATTCTGAAATACTGTCACACGTAAACAACTAAAAAACCAATTATTTATTAGTTAAGTATTTTATTAGATTGATTCTTTATGTCTTATGACAATCCTGTAATTTGACGAGAATACAAAACTGTACCTTGTAGAATAAACCGGAATATTTTTCCTTTTTGTTTGTTTAAACTTTGTCTATAGGTGTCACTTTCGTTAGGTTTACTAACAATAAATGAAAGCATCCGGCGGGTCGCGTCCGCGCCTCGTTCAATTAAGCAAATGGTCGAATGATCGTGCCATTTAAAATACGGTTCTATGTTGTGCAATAACAGTTTCTTTTACGTCACACAGCACATCAGTCCTATATACATCCTAACTAATATTATAAATGCGAAAGTAACTCTGTCTGTCTGTCTTTCTGTCTGTCTGTCTGTCTGTCTGTCTGTCTGTCTGTCTGTCTGTCTGTCTTTTCTTCACGCCTAAACTACTGAACCGATTTGTGTGAAATTTGGTACAGGGTAAGTGTGAACCCCAACAAAGGACATACTTAGGCTACTTTTTATTCGACTTCGACTTCGTCTGTGTCCGCGATAACCGACATATACGCGGACGAAGTCGCGGGCAAAAGCTAGTGTATTATATTTTAACTAGCTTTTGCCCGCGACTTCGTCAAAAGCTAGTATATTATATTTTAACTAGCTTTTGCCCGCGACTTCGTCCGCGCATATGTCGGTTATCGCGGACACAGACGAAGTCGAAGTCGAATAAAAAGTAGCCTATGTGCTTTGTTGGGGTTCACACTTACCCTGTACCAAATTTCACACAAATCGGTTCAGTAGTTTAGGCGTGAAGAAAAGACAGACAGACAGACAAACAGAGTTACTTTCGCATTTATAATATTAGTTAGGATTAGGATAACCCATACTGTCCCACTACTGGGTATAGACCTCTCTCCATTTCTTCCATCCGTCGCTTCGCGTTACGTCTTTCCAATTTTTAAGGAAGCCGTCCAAGTCGTCCCGCCATCTCCTTCATGGTCTACCCCAACCCCGACTCGCCATTTCGGGACCATACTGTTTTTAATTTAATTATTGCCATTATTAACCCTTGTTTTCTCGAATAAAAATCAACGCGAAAGTAATGTCAACTGCTTATGCAGTCAAGTATATTAAAGAGTGAATTTTAACACTAAAAAAATTGTTTACTCATATTTACCTACTTAGTTTGATGAGCATTGTGCGTACTTAACGATTATGTAATGGGTCTTTTTACACCCCGAATAGCCCATAAAGTGGATAAGAAATTAATTAACTGATTACGACTGATGGAAATCTCAATTCAATCAACGAATGATCTTGAACCCATGACTGCCAATGACCTCTTTGAAGCCAAACATCAGTCGATTCAACCAATCAGTCATGCACGACTGTACGAGAGACTGATTGATAATTGGTTTGCGCAGTATTTTCATATAATACCGTTAAAGTATAATGGTAGCTCAACGTCGGCAGAAACGGCCCTGCCGACACCGCCTCTAATAATCGCGCCGCCCGCGAGCTGTCACCTTTTTAACACGTTTTTATTAGCTCCACCTGTGTCTGTAAACGGAATAGTAACAGAGTATAGTAAATAAAGACCGACCGGACGTGACCATGACCGTGGCATGCATACATGACTGTGGAGGCCAAAAGGTTAATTATATTCTGTCATTTAGAAAATCCATAATTAAAAGCTTTAAAGCTGATTTAGACGGTGCGAGAGATATCGTGCAAGTTGTAGTACATTTCCGTCGATGATTGCTCGCTTTTGACACGACAGCCGCGCGGTCCCGCAAAGTACGACAAATCGCACGATATTTCTCGCATCGTCTAAATAAGGCTTTAGTTACTGTCGTACAATTTGTTCAAGTGATCGTGGTATTAATGATGAGTTAATTTCCAGGCGTTCGGAGTACAGACCCTGTCTGGGACAGGCAGTCTGCGCGTCGGAGCTGAACTGCTCAACAAACACCTGGGGTACACCAACTTCTACTACTCGGAACCTACCTGGGGTATGTTTAAACTGTTTTTGAGATCTAGTGGTCGTGAAGTGCGACTGCTGACCATGAAGTCTTGGGTTCGATTCCCGGGTCGGGCAAAGTGTTATTGGATTTTTCCATCAGGTAATTTCTCGAGGTCTCGATTTGTGCCCAGTTGATGGCAATAAGCTGGCCCCCTATTACATGGGACTTAACTGGCAAAATGTGGGTGTACTAATGGGTACACCTCTGCCTAACCCTTGGGGATTACAGGCGTGATGTTATATTCTCTTTGAAAAATGATAAAATACTAGCTTTTGTCTGTGACTCCGTCCACGTGAAGTTTCTTACGGTCTATTTTGTAAATTACGCTTGTTTTTAAGGATAGACAAAGGATTTTTTTTTTTCAGTACAAAATAAAAACTTCAAATATTTCCAGATTTTTTGTACATATTCAAAAATGGCGTCATTTTAAATATGACCACTCGCCAAATGTTTGTTTAGGTCAATCTACATTAGCGTTAGAGCATACAAATTGCATTTTTGCAAAACACACACACACACACCCTCATATGTCGCAATCAATGTTTAAACACTCCATTTGAGAGTACTTCAATCGTTCGAGTATCTTTTGATAACAATCTTTTGACGGCACTTTTGGCGAAGCGGCTAAGCGATTGGCTGCAGCGCTGCGCGGTTACGATTCCCGCACGGAACAAAATATTTGTAGGTATGCATACACCCGGAAGCGTATTTACAAAGCCTATACTATTTGAGTCACGAGTCGGACTCCAATCGACTAGCTTTTGTTTATGCATATTACGCTACAAAACCTAATCTATTTCAGTAAAAAAATGACTCAAATGGATTAGCTTTTGGCCTTGATATTTTCAAAGAAAATACACGGACAAAGTCTATACCATTAGAGTGAAAGTGCAAACTGAACTGGCTTAGCTTTTGTTTCAGCAACAAATGCTATTCTATTTGATACCGATCGTTAGCAATCATTATCAATAATAGGTTGATAGTTACATGGCAATTATTATATATACGTACCCATAAATTTGATAAAAGTGTCTACTTGTGTTACTTTATTTTAAGGCCCTTTTTCCAATGTATTTACTTATGAGTATAGTATTATGTTTCATATCGTGTGTTTTGTTGTTTTATGTGCCATACTTAAATAAGACTGACTGTCACTACGTTTAAATTGTAAAAATACTAAGCTATTCGTAAATTTGAAAAAATTAATAAATTAAATATAAATTAAATTATTAATTATTGTGCCTCTAGGTACGCAAGAAAAAATATTTTATTTTTATTATTATTTGTTGGTACTCGCAACAACTACTCGCAACAACTCTAATGACTTTGTCCGTGTATTTTCTTTGAAAATATCAAGGCCAAAAGCTAATCCATTTGAGTCATTTTTTTACTGAAATAGATTAGGTTTTGTAGCGTAATATGCATAAACAAAAGCTAATCGATTAGAGTCCGACTCGTGACTCAAATAGTATAGGTTTTGTAAATACGCCACCCGGAACAACAATCTGTAGGACATACGTATGTCCTACAGATTGTTGTTCCGGGTGTGGCTGTTTGTATATGTGATTTTATTTGTTTCTAAACGCATCCACGATACAGAAGAAATTCCTAGAGTGTAGCAACGTCTTTTTATACAACGTGTAACGTTAAATGCGCAAAACCTCAGACACCCCAACTGATTTTTAATTAAATTGACCTATTTCAGAGAAAAAAAAAATCATTAAAATAAAAGTAAAGGTTTTATGTGCTGATTTAGTTTTACTGGCAATTCTGATCGTTTCTTGCGTCTGCGACGACGCTCTATCGAGGGAGAAGTCGTCACCGGGCCGCTGCGAGCCCTACTAATAAATAGACGCGGCAACGTTTTTAATGAAGACTTTTTGGAAAATGTGACCTATATTAAAAAGTGGTTCAATTGATTCTGCTCGTTATTCTGATCAAACTATTTTCAGGTTTTGCGCATTTAACGTTACACGTTGTATATAAAAAAAATACATATAATATAATAAAGCAGAAGATATTTTTTTGTTTGTCTGTTTGTAAAACAAACGCGCTAATCTCTAGAACTACGAGTCCGATTGGAAACATTCTTTCTGTATATGATAGCCAGATTCATGAGGAATAGTATAGGCTATACAACCTTAATTTTAATTCGTTACAAATCTTTCAGGGGGTGAATGTACTCATGAATATGAACAACTTTTATTAAGGGACATAGTACGAAATGTGAAAAAAAAAACAGCTGATCCATACATTTTGATCGTAATGTAGTACATAATTGTATGGATCAGCTGTTTTTTTTTTTCACATTTCGTACTATGTCCCATAATAAAAGTTGTTCATATTCATGAGTACATTCACCCCCTGAAAGATTTGTAACGAATTAAAATTAAGGTTGTATAACATCACGCTACGAACCACAGGAGCGGAGCAGTAACCAAAGACGTAACTTAACACAGATGAAAAATAGCCACGCGTACGAAGTCGCAGGGAGAAGCTCAAGGGCTTATCCAGGACCCCCCCCCCCGCCCCCGCGCCCCTTTTTATTAGAATTATTATTGTAATCAAAACGGAGCCTGTCCTGACTAGACCTTATTATATGATCCCCCCCCTTTTTTTTTTGGTGGTAAAAATTGAGTGTCAGACTTTTACTGACTAAAAAACCACCCTGTTCCTTCTGTTGCCCTTTACGTTCTGGGGCCACGGTATCCTATTAAGACGTCCCGCAACCCCGGCAGTGATACATTAGAGAGAGATCAAATTAATACCTCGGAGAAGCTAGTCTTTTGATAATTTTAAAGTGTATTAGATAACTTGATAAGTGTATACTGGCTTATGATATCAGTGATTACTTATACTAATTGACAGATAATTGTACATGATCAACACGTGGATGGATATCGCTCGAAATTAACAACGTATCTGTCTTCAATCTTGATCCTTGAATGATGCTTGTGATTCGCACTCTCAAGGTTCACGGATAGTAAACTCGGTAGTTGATTGGTTGCAAGAAAAGATTAGGATCAAGATTGGGATACTCAATCGTTTATTGCATTCCACAATTTTATGCTTTGGTAGTAAGTTTACGTTTGTAAATTCAACAATCGTGGACCCTGATGGGCACAGCAAAGAAAAGGAGGGATGACTTACTTGAAATTACAATCTAAGTTATTCTAAGTATAACCTAACATAACGTTATAGCTTATATCTAATCTACTAAATATATAAAAGCGAAAGGTCACCCACTCATCACGAATATCAAAAACCTCTTGATTGAATCTGAAACTTATTAAGATGAAAGGCAGGGAAGTAGTTACGCAGCGTTTCTACCGCGAGCGGAGCGGACCCATTTTTACCTCGTCATACAAAACTGCATTGATAGACAATCATAAATTCCTATTATTACCATACTTGTAAATAAATAGTAATAGGAAATACGCATTACATTGGCTATATTTAAATATAAAACGTTGAAATCAATATTTAAGGTACAAGGAGTCATTAATGGATCCGCTCCGCTCGCAGTGGAAACGCGGCATAGGGTAGTTTAGGAGACGTCCGCTAAGAAAAAAAAATTCAGCCCCTGAGGGGATGAAACGGGGGTCCGACATAAACGCGGGTGAAGTCGCGGGCAAAAGCTAGTTTAAGTTACCCAGTTACGACCCCCCCCTCCCCCTATATCCTAAGGTTTTCCCTCAATAATAATTGTCTATCCCAACAGACAACCACCGTCTGGTGTTCGTGAACTCCGGTTTCACAAACCCCCGCACCTACCGCTACTGGAATTCAAAGAACCGTGCCATAGACTTCGATGGACTCATAGAGGACCTCAGCAAAGCCCCTGTGAACTCTGTGGTGTTGCTGCACGCATGCGCACACAATCCTACCGGTATTGATCCCACACAAGAGCAATGGGAGAGGATCGCTGATGTTATGGAGGTATGTTATAAAATTATATGACCACTAGCTTTTGCCCGCGACTTCGTCCGCGTATAATATATGTCGGTTATCGCGGACGCAGACGAAGTCGAAGTCGAATAAAAAGTAGCCTATGTCCTTTGTTGGGGTTCACACTTACCCTGTACCAAATTTCACACAAATCGGTTCAGTAGTTTAGGCGTGAAGAAAAGACAGACAGACAGACAGAGTTACTTTCGCATTTATAATATTAGTTAGGATTTATTAGCGCCTGCCTCGTTGGTTTAGTAGCCGCAAAGAGCTATTGCTGAGCATGAGAACTTTGTTTTTTTTTAGTTGGTAAAAATCATCAAATGACTCCTTCCGCCCTGGGTGGGGCAGAAGGGACTGTCAGACTTTTACTGACTAAAAAACCACCCTGTTCCTTCTGTAGCCCTTTGCGTTCCGGGGCCACGGTATCCTATTAAGACGTCCCGCAACCCCGGCAGGCGTTGAGCATGAGGACTTGGGTTCGATTCCCTGATCGGGCAAAGATTAATTAGGTTCCATCATGAATTTCCCAGCATTTTTTAAATTTAATACAAACTTATTTCTATACTTTGCTTTTATGTACAATTTTCTTTTTTTTTTCTTTTTATGCTAAGTGCGTTATTTTCTCGTGAATAAACAGTTTTTCTTACTTTCTTTTCTTTCTACACACATCTCGACAATTCCCCCCAGGAGCGCCAGTTGTTCCCGTTCTTCGACAGCGCGTACCAAGGCTTCGCATCCGGTGACTTGGATCAGGACGCGTGGGCGGTGCGCTACTTTGTTAAGCGAGGCTTCGAGCTCGTTTGCGCTCAGTCTTACGCTAAAAACTTCGGTTTATATAGTGAGTATTGTGTTACTGGCTAGTTAAATTTTTAACTGCCCCATTGGTCTCGTGGTCGCAAGCGCCACTGCTGAGCGTGTGGTTCAATTCCCAGGTCGGGTAAAAAGTGTTATTGGGTTTTTCCATTAGGGAATTCTCGCCTTGGTGTCTGAATTGTGCCCGGTTGATGGCTACAGGTCGCCGCCTTTTATATGGGACTTAAACATAACTGGTAAAATGTGGGTGTACTCATGGGCACACCTCTGCCTAACCCTTCGTTGATTACAGGCGTCATGTTTTGTTATAGGAAGAATATTGCTTTTTAAAGTCTTATTCACATGTCATTAATTAATATTATTTCGTAGGCACTGTTACTTCATTATTATAACGTTAGGTTATTTTACATGCATTTATTTTTCACACTTCGATACTGGAAGCAAATATGATGAATATAGATATGATGGGAATATATGTTATTTCATATTTCCAGTACCTATCGACTCATAAGCTAAAAAATCCTCATCTTCGTTCACAGATGAGCGCGTGGGCAACCTCGCTATCGTCATCAACGACGCGTCTCTCGTGCC
This sequence comes from Hoplodrina blanda, assembly GCA_949316365.1. NCBI lineage: Eukaryota > Metazoa > Arthropoda > Insecta > Lepidoptera > Noctuidae > Hoplodrina > Hoplodrina blanda. The sequence continues at coordinate 14,329,270 of OX438580.1, read as the reverse complement.
GGCCATGAAGTCCCAGCTCACGTGGATCGTGCGAGGCATGTACTCCAACCCGCCCGCGCACGGCGCACGCGTCGTCTGCAACGTACTGGCCAACAAGCAACTGTTTGATGAGTGGTAAGTCACTTAGAAACGTTGATTCACATAATATATATCAGTGAAGTCACAGTTCCGGCATCGTTCTGTCACCGTGAAAAATTATTCTTTCACACACATTCTCTATGACCGCGTTCAGACCTGTCAGTGTCAGTGACGACACAATGCTCTCACTTCTAGCGCGTTAATAGAGAATGTATGAAAGAATAATTTTCACGGTGACAGAACGATGCCGGAACTGTGAAAACCGGTGTGACAAAGAATGAGTTTTTGGGCGTGAAGAGATAGCAAATGACCTCTCCTATCGGCCAATCTGGTTTGGCAAACGATGCACCAAACACCCTATACAGCATGTAACAAAAACCCTGTCCGATCCTTAAGGGTATTATTCGGTATCGTACTGCGTACACATATACGTAACCATTTAATGGATTTGAGATTATTATTTTTCCCCAGTGAAAAAAAAAGAAGAAAGAAGAAGTAATTAAATTAAAATAAAACATAAAAACTGATCAACGGCAACACTGATCTGACAGGGTTTTTGTTACATAGTGTATATTTGATGATTTTGTTTCTTTCGCAGGAAGGCCCACATCAAGGTCATGTCAACTAGAGTCATGCAGATGAGAGAGGCATTGAGGGCTGAGCTTATCAAGTAAGTTGAATTTATACCCGTAGAACAGGAGAAAACATCAAAATAATTATGTCTTAAAGAAAAAGGTTTTATGCAATTTTGATACTTTATGGAGTCACCTTCGTTCCAAAAAATTCTGAATATTTTTAAAAAGTTATAGACTTTTTGTAAAAAAGCTGCATTTTTCAGATAAAACTTATCTTATCTAGGGCTGATTTTTCAATAGTCAGATAACTTTTATCCGAAGAATAAATATGACAGTTTGACATTATTTTCTATACAAAAGCTGTCAAATCGCCATATTTATGCCTTCGCTAAGAGTTATCGACGATTGAAAAATTAGCCCTTGGTAAAGGATTTAACATAAACATTCTAATTTTCCAGCCAAGGCACCCCTGGCAATTGGGACCACATAGTGAAGCAAATCGGTCTGTTTTCCTACACCGGTCTCACGCAGCGTCAGGCCGAGCATCTGATACAAGAGTTCCACATCTACCTGCTGAAGTCGGGGCGTATCAACGTTTGTGGTCTGAACCCCTCCAACGTGCAGTACATGGCGAAGGCTATGCACGATGCTATCGCCAAGTTCCCTCCTGAAGAGTAATTTTTTTTTACTTTTTTTTTACAGTTTGGTGGAATTTTACTTGTTTAATTGCGCAATTTGAATTAGGAACTGTTCCAGCAGGGGTGTAGCTAGGGCTGTATCAGCCGGGCACTTCTAGCGTCAGGGGCCCCGAACTCGCAGTTAGATAGAAGGCCCCTCAATAAATTTTGATACAAGGCCCGTCTAGGGCAAGCTACACCACTGTGTTCTAATAAGAGGTTTTGATACTTTTATGTTGGTTAAACTTTCGGAAAGTATCAAAACTGTTCGCGAATGAATGTTTGCAAAGCTAATGCTCGTAGTGAGTTGTCTTTCAATCAAATTGCGCAATTTAAACTTGTGAATAGACACCAAGCTTTTAGGTTGGAAGGTTTTGTGAGCGTTGGTATATGGATGTCAAGTATCAAAACTTAGGTTTTGACCCCAAAACACATTGTTAAGACATGTGATTTATATTTTCATCAGCCTTTTGTATTGTTAAAACTCTATGGCAAAAACAATCTAGGAAAATTTACTTTTTGCAGCAAAAGTTGCCAAGCTTTGTTCGACATGTAATAGTCTATGGTATTTTGTATATGTTTACAGGTAAAATTGTGTAGTTAGTAGCTTAATTATCACGTAATTATTATTAATAGAAAATGCTGCCAAGTTTGGCAACTATGGTGAAACGCGATGGTAGAAACACTGCCAATACTGCTCACACGACTTTCAACCTTACTACAAGGAGATTAATGTCGGTAATAGAAAGGTTATTTAATTAGACAGTTGCACAGCTATAGAGTATAATAGTTAATTCTCACTAAGAGTACATAAGTTATTTATTTTATATATTTACCGACCACGTGCTAAGTAAATCTGATTTAAAAGTAGAATTAAATGTACCATGAGTTTAGATAAATATTCGATTGTTCATGACAAACACCTAAATAATAATAATAATACCAGCCTATCATAGTCCCACTGCTGGGCAAAAGTCTCTTCGCATACAGAGAAGGCACGATCATTAATCATCGCGCTAAAGGTGGACTGGCGATTTAAGACTTATATTCAAATACAAGTCCAGATTTCCTCACGACAAACTTAAAAGTATACATATGAATTAAACAATTAAATTGGTACTTGCCGCGTATTGAACCTTGTGGTTCCTCGTGTTTGAAAGGAGGGCTCCTTAATCAGTGGGCCTTCACGATAAATACCTACGTAGCATTTTGATAGGTTAAATTGGGGGCTAAAATGTAATCTGATCTTTATAAACAGAGCCGGCTTTAACTATGTAGGCGCCCCGGGCGAGTGCCACGTTATGCGCTCTTTAATTATTTTATATTCCAATGAAAAGATACTTATTTTGAATTTGGTACCTACAATATTTTTTTAATAATTTGGAACAAGGGTAGGAAGATGATGATGATGGAATATAACACAAAAGAACAAATATTTAGTATTTCGTTTATTCGTTTGAATAAATGAAATTCGTGCGCTGGCTTGCGCAGCGCCACATAGGCCCCGGCGCGTCGGGCAGCCGCCCGTGTCACCCCACCCCAAAGCCGGCTCTGCCTATAAACAATATGCAGTGAAACCTGTATAACTAAGATTTCAAGGGACCTAGGATTTATTTAATCACTTATAGAGGCTATTTATTTACCTAGTTTCCTATAGGCAAGTTTAAAATGACGGTTGTCCTATTTACAAAGGGTCCCGTTGAGGTCGAAATTTTTCGTTTAAAGAAGTAAAAAATTTGAAAATGTTACTAAAAATGCGTATTTAATGATAATAATATGTATTTTTATTATTGGTTTAAAAATCAGTTATTATATTGGTTTGATAAATTGCCTTACTTATACAGGCTATTGAGCTGTAAAGTACCAATTACAGAGGTAAACATGGAAAAAATCTAAGAAAACCAATCTCAATTGTAGTTTTCTGTAGAAGAGGTTTCTCATATATCCAGGGCCCACTTAACCAGATTTTAATATACTAAATTAGACCTTACACTAATCTCATGGTACAAATATTGAGTAGATAACATAGAGTAATAATATTAATATTGAGTTCGATGATAACCTTGTTCAAGACAATGTGAGACTAATTACAAGAGAATATGATACAAAAACGATTGGTAATTACATGACAAAATTAAAAAAACAACACTTTGAAATCGAAAGAAAGGATGTGAGTATGTCTAAAACTGCGGACACAAATAAAAATGAAAGAGAATCGCTAATTGAATGTCATGGACGAGGATTTTTTTATTAGTATATCAAATCATAATTATTTAAAAACGTAATATTAAAATCAGTGTTACATAGTTAAATATTTGTATATTTATTTTATAATTATTTATTATACAATAAGTATATTTTTTTTTAATATAAATTAATTATGAAGTTGATTAAATATTAAAATATATTTACAGATTATATTGCGCATGAAATAAAATAACAAGATATCGGAATATTTATCAAGAAGGTGTCTAATATAATTAGTTTTTTTTTATATTTAGAACAAGTTGCTTAATAATTATTGCCAGACAGTTTTGTCTGTTAATTAATGCAATTTAGACCGCAGACAGAAAACTGGGCAATAATATTATTTTATTTAATATTGTGTTTGACCACAATATTGCGAAATACGAGGAACGTGGTCATTGTCGCTTTTTTGCTTTTATTTTCCACAACGAATAGGCTATTCTATAGATATAATGTAAACTCTTTAGTGCGAATCATAGACACGAACAAAATGTATTTTTTCTTTTTACAAAATACTTCGTGAAAAATTGAGGCTCTTTGATAGTATTCTGGCGTAATTTTAACTTTGCATTTCAATTTACTAAAATTTTAGGATTAACATTGCATTTTCGACCAAAACTATATTGTAATAAGACATGCGAATGTGGCGACCTCTTCTGATTTTATTTTATAGAAATCACGTTACCAAAATCTCGGTTTTATTGTTGAAAGTTACCATATGAACACAAATTATTGCTCAATTTCAGGGTTGCTAGATTTAAACAGCTATATTTAGCTTTTTACACCAAGCTTAACATATTTTAATCTGGCAACTCTTCACTGCGAACCTCTGATAGTATTAAAAACACAGAGCAATAATACTTTTAAAACGTGGGTTGCCCACAATAAATATTTTTGTAAAGTATATTTGTCAAAATCATTACCAGTTAATTTGGCTGTGATCCAATTTTGAAACTAAAAAAAAACTGTTAAGTATTTTTATCAATATACACTGCAAAATGTTCAAATCGTGTTCAATAAAATTATATGACCAAGTTTGGGTCGCTAAAAGCTTATAGCTTAATTTTTGTTATATCAAGATCAGAATTGCAGTATTAAATGCTTTTAGTTCGGAGTTAACGAGCAGTTTTAATCGTTTTCATTGCTTTTATCTAGGATTATTCTAATATATGTTGCTAATACATAATCTCAATTTTATTGTTATAAAAATGTTGTTTTATTTATTATACAAGACCCCAATATGACGGGTGTAAAAGACATATATTATATGTTCTTCCTGTCGTTGCGATCATTTGTTTGTGCTAGACTATGCCTGGGAACTGGTTACGGAGAAGGGATGATGATGATTCTTAAGATTTTTTTGCAAATTGAAAGTTCTATTACTTTCTATGTGGCGATTACAACGACCATACAGCCTATAGACGCCTAATACACGATCTAACGCACGAAAACTATTCTGCCAACTTGCTGAGGTACTAGGTACACGAGGGGAACGGGGTACTGCTTTCTGATTGGCTAACTCAAGGTCAGTGCATTTCAGCGGCTCACAGGAGTGGTCGAAACTAATACGAACTTGGTGAGTGACGTCGGTTATAAGACTTTTATGCCTAATGTGTTGACAGACATCGGTCGTCTGTTATTAGGAGTCTAGGTATAATGGTCGTTGGACGATTATTATGATACATTAGGGGACTGGTAATAATTATGTGAACTATTATATACTTAAACATATGATTGTATGTACTCATGTTAACAAACGACTTTCCTAAAGACGATTTTTATTATTTTTCAAAGCGCCTGACCTCTGTCACCCCAATAGAATATTGAGTAACAAAAATAACACACAATCAGCTGTAATTTGATTTAGTTACTTATCCCTTTTTACAAACAAAACTATTCAACTTTTACCAAGCATTTTTGTTTTTCATTTTGATATTCACCGGAAAAAAAAAGAGAGGCCTATACCCAGCAGTGGGTGAAGACGGGCTGTGGATGATGATGATTCACCGGAAAACGCGCGCGCGCGCACGCCTTTGGGGTGTAAGGGGTAATGAACTTAAAACAGTAAAAAAGTACAATCATGTGTTTTAGTATCAGTAATTAATTACCAGTAACCCTTTATTATTAAATTATCATAATTTAAAACTTCACTATAGCGCTCGAAATCTTATCTCGCGACGTATTTTCGCAAAACTGTCTTATTTACAAACGGATGTCTTTTTTTTACACTCAGTGTAGTAAATTGTGTAAAATTGGTGATTTCTTTTACAGTGACGTTCGCTCCAAATTGTAGTGGATAGACGGGAGTGCGACGGAACGGTATGTGTTGGTATTACCGGTGATGGGCTCGACAATGTACATTACTATGTAATATATAAATGACAAATAAAATACCATTGATAGCAGCACAGACCGTTACTATTTATTTTTGTATTATTTTGGTTGTTTTGGTTTTAAGGACATGTCGTGATGGCCTAGTGGTTGAAGCGCCCGCCTCTCATGCATGAAGTTGTGGGTTCGAATCCGGGCAAGTACCAATGTGTCTTTTTCAATTCATATGTACTTTCTAAGTTTATCTTAGACATCGCTGACATCGTGCCGTGCCTCGGAAAGCACGTTAAGCCGTTGGTCCCGTTGTCATACGTGGATCTTTGACAGTCGTTACGGGTCGTCAGAAGCCCGAAAATCTGACAACCAGTCTTACCAAGGGGTATCGTATTACCCAGTTACTGGGTTGTGGAGGTCAGATAGGCAGTCGCTCATACTGGTATTCAGCTGCATCCGGTTAGACTGGAAGCCGACCCCAACATAATTGAGAAAAGGCTAGGCAGATGTTGATGATTTTGGTTATTAATTTTATTGTTCTTTATTCAAACTACAACGTGTTCCTTTCGATTTCCCATGGTATTAATGAGACCATGTTAAATAATCAACGGACATCACGATTGGGGGTGTCAACTGCCAATCAACTGCTCTACTGATTTGGGTGATTATTTTTTTCGTTTCATTCATAATTTTTTCAGGACAAGGTTTGTATGAAAGATTTTTTTTTTTAGAAAAAACAGAAAATTTGCACTCTTGCGAAAGTGGTTGGTCTTTACCTCGAAGCCACGGTTTGATACCGGGCATGCACGGGGGCGGGCCATCTTAACTACTGGGCTATCATGACATATACCTTTTTTTTTCGTGGGGAAATCCTTACGGATGCCCTCCGTTTGGGGTTAAAGTACCACTTATTTATATTTAGAACAATATACTTGTTATATATTTTTTTTAACTATTTAACTGTGATCCAATTTTGAAAGTAATAAAAAAGCTTTTTTAGTACTTTTATCAATGTACACTACTTACTGCAATTGCAGTTGTTTTTAGTTCGGAATTAACAAACAGTTTTATACATTTTTATTACTTTTAATATAATTATTTTAAGATATTTTGGCAATATAGGTACATAATCACAATTTTATTTTTCCAAATTGTTGTTTTATTTATTTTCATAATAAAGGCATGAAGCCGAATAATAATAAAACAAAAAATATAGTTTTATAGTTTATTATAAATATAAACAATTCTACGTCTCCATAGCATCTTCACTTGGTGTGGGGAGCGGTATCAGTGGTCGTGATGAGAACCGATTCGTAACTGAAATAAACAATATTTTCTTATGAGTAATTAATAATCGGTTTCATACGACTGATCACATAAGTCCCGCCCCGCGTGGCGTGGAGCAACCTGCTGAAACAGCTGTGCTATTCTCGAAAAACACAGCGCCGCGGCAGCGCCGACACTATGGTTTGTGTTTAGTGGATTTTCAACTTTATAGTGTAGGACACAATGGTGCCGATTCCCTTGTTCACAAACTAGACTAAATTTAGTGAATAGACATCTCTTACTGACATACAGCGAAAGAAAAGGACGGCGACATTTAAGAACTAAGTTAGAGATGTCAAATTAGTTTTGCTTTGAACTTTTCCGTATTTTTAATCTACACGTTCTATGATGTCAACTATAATTGTATGGATGTGTCAGATTGACTAAATTTGACAGCTCTTATTAACATTAGTCTCTTTCTTGTTTTATTGAATAGAAAAAGATGGAAATAGTCTAATTTTAGTTTAGTTTGTGAACAAGGGAATTGGCACTAAAGTTGAAAATCCACTAAACACAAACCATAGTGTCAGCGCTGCCGCAGCGCTGTGTTTTTAGAGAATAGCATACCTGGTAGCTTTAAGTATAAACGCATGCAGCAGATGATGGTAGCAATGAGTCGGTTAAAACAGCCAAATCAAGGCATTTAGTATTTCTAAAAAACTCACACTGTTCGCTAATATTCAAGTCAACAAGTTCGATGTAGTTCTGTTTGTTGTCGCCGCCCACCGCCACGGTGAAGGGCGCGTCGGGACACACGGCCGCGCACAACGCATCACCCACACGGCACGTACGATCGCTCACTTGTACTGGTGCAGCACTGGAACGAGAAAAGGAGGTTATTGAGGGAGTAACGGTCAGCCGGTTTTGTTTACCATTCGATAATTAACTAAAAAGTATCACAAATAGAGTCGAATATTGTCTGCAAAAAATATTCCGTGCTGTATTTAATATCTATAAAAAAAATAAGCAACTACCAATTAACTGACATACTTTTTAAGAGCTATCAAAACACGATCCCCCCCTGAATGACAATCAATAGACTGTGACGTAATTTTATCGCCATTTCAATTGATTTCAAAGCAAGTAAAAATCAATTTTTACAGTTAATTGATAATTAATCGGGTTTACAGGGCTAAGATAGTGTTTTTTATTTACAGAAGTTGTATCATGGAATATTGGTTAATAGTGTCAAGTCCTAATAGCTCAATTTTCGAGTATTTCTGCTGTATGCCGTATGCAGTCCGACAAACGGGCTGCTCCAGTTCCACAGCAGTCCGACAAACGGGCTGCTCAAGTGCCACAGCAGTCCGACAAACGGGCTGCTTAAGTGACACAGCAGTCCGGCAAACGGGCTGCTCAAATGCCACGGCAGTCCGACAAACGGGCTGCTACAGTTCTGCAGCAGTCTGACACTAAACGCATTTATAAATATATAAAAGCCCTCACCCAGAAATATCCCACGTCTTCAGTTTCTGGTCCGTACTAAGAGTGATCATCAGCCCGGGCACTCGGTCGCTTAGTATAAGCCCGGTGACCTCCTTCTCGTGTGCGTCTAGTATCCACAGCGGCTCGTTCTGTCTGCAGTCTACGTACGCCACCTTTCCTTCGTTGTTGCTCATCTGAAAGATATCAATATTTTTATGAATAAGAACAATAATATAGATTTTTCTTGCTAAACTTGACGAGGGGGCAATTGTACTAACTTTTAGGATCGAATGCAATCTAATCTCTTCGACAATAAATGTCAAAAAAATTAAGTACTTAAATTAGAGGTATTTTAGACAGATTGGATTTTGAACGTTTTCAATTACGAGAATTGGCCTTTAGAATATTTAATAGCACTGACATTTTTCATAATCTAGTTTGTGGGTGCGTGTGGGTGTGGGTGTGTGTGGTGCTAGACTATTGTCTTTCAGTTAGGTCAGGAGGTAACTCGTGTTCAGAAGAAACAGTTTCTTAGTATTGTTCCGCAGTACATAAGTCCGTTATAAAATGTACTTTCTTGCACACGATTTAAGGGCCTAAGTTGAATGGCAATTTATTATTGGCTGTGTCGCAGTGGCCCTATTATAGTGAGCGATGATCTATGAGTCACAATACTCACAGCAAAACAGAAGGGGTTCTGTGTAGTCCATACGACGCGTTCGATCTCCGGTCCGAGGCTCCACGCGCGGTGCGCGTCTGGCGTGCGGCAGTCCCACACGCGCGCCTTGCCATCACACGACCCACTCAATAGGGTCTGGGCTTCGAGAGGGTGGAATTCTAGGGATTGGACCTGCATGGGGTAAAATAGATAATTTATTTCGATTTTGGAACTTTGATGTTCCAGCAAAAGGATATACATGGTGAAAGGGACATTGTTATGAAGATTTTTACTGTGGATTCAGTAGAAATGGACCTTTGAGTTCAGGTTTAAATGCTAATGAAAAAAAAACTTATTATTTATTTCATTTAGACCATTAATTTATATTTAGGTACGTTAGAAAGTCATTTACAAAAAAAAAAACAATGAATCTGGCTGCCCCTTCAAAAAGGTAGTATTGTCATTCATTTATAACAATGTTTGTTAATCTTATATAGAGAAGTATACCTTGTCTTGGAAGGCGTCTAATTTTGTGTGCGGCGTTCCTTGATCCAAATCCCATAATAGAACTGTATTGTCTGCTGATCCACTCGCTAACACGTGTCTGGAAAAAAGAAACAAAAGATTATATCGAAGAAAATACATACATGAAAAAATATACATTACATAGACAAACATAGACCCTCCTTCTTTTTTGAAGTCAGTTCAGTCATTCAGTCCAAACAAACGACCCAATGGTCATTTTCCAGTGCGTTGCTGTTAACCAACCATTTAGCTAAATACATAAAAACTTTTTTGTTTTTATACTTACGTGAAATTCCTATTCCACGATAGATCGAGCACACCGTCCTTGTGTCCGACTCGTTTAGTTTTTTTCTTTTTATTTGGTTTCCTGCCCAGTTTGAACGCTGGCTCCAAACAGTTCTCAATGTCTAAGTCCCACACTTGTATCACTGGGTCCATGCCGCCGAGGGCACATAAGTTTCCTGAAAATATTTTACAAGCTTTGGTATACAAGCAAAAATGTTCATAACGCTGAAAATTAATTGACTGATTCCCCAGATTCGTCCTAGTTCAGAGGGTATCTGGGGGGTTAGTTTACAAGACATCCATATTATTTTCCTTTTTTTAGGTCTTCCAAAAAGTTTTTTCAAAAAGTGCCCGCGTTTTGTGTCGGGGAAACCCGATTAAATAAAAGACAAGCAATAAATTAGTACATTAAAAAATGTATACGATTTGTTTATTTTTATTGTTTAATATTATATTATTCTAGTAACTTACCAGGTTTTGGATCTGAAGGGTCATGACTGAGCCACTCAATACACAGTGGGAACCACGGCAGGATAAAGTCGTGGTGTACGTAGAAGGAATCTTCTTCTTTGTTATAAACTTGAAAATAAAATAATATAATTAGAACTAAAATGAATCAGCAAAAAATATCTAAATTACTGAACTATTAATGTTTTGGCTGAACTAACCCGATTTGTGCCTTTTCACCGCCAGCGAACACAGAACGCGATGCCTCGCTCAGCGCCAAGCTATATGATAATAGTTAAAATGAAGAGCTTCTAATGAAGTCGTGGCGCTGGTAGCACGAAAATCCGGAACTTCTATTGAAGTCAGTGGCGGTGAAAAGGTTAACTCAAGAACATGTACAGTCTGTTATAGCTGTTACCTAACCCACCTAACTGGCTCAATAAAGTTAGGCGAATTTGAACCTTCTGCAATTAAAAACAAACGAATTTGAACCCTCTGTCAATAACGTTAAGGTTTATTCAATTTGTATAAGTTCATCACACTAGCGCTGCTTAATGAACGAATACAATAATATTATAGATACGCCAATTTGATCTTTAAATCGTTAGCAATAAGATACTTATAACTTGTTATGCAATTTTGATTTTTATGCCATATGACTTAAAGTTTATTAGAGTATTGTGATATAATTTAATGTCATTACTACTAATTGCTTATTTTAAATAAAAAGTTCAAGTAGATTTGGTCTCGTGGTCCGTGTATAAGGCTGAGACGAACGAGATGCGAGTTCAAATCCTGCATTGAGGAATATTGTTTTGCTTTCAATTTAGAATTGATTAAGTAAATATTTCTTGCATTATTGCAAAGAACCGGCCACATACTTCAAAAATATCTAAATTGTTAATATTTTCACCTAACTTGTGATAAGTGGGTAGGTTGAAAGACAATTTGCGTATTCTTTATAAAACTGGTATTCAAAAGTTAGTAAGGATGTGGGTAGGAAAATAAAAATGAACCGTGACAGTAAACCTCAAGCCAGTCTACGCGCAATTGCAGTGACTACGTGCAAAAATTTCTTACCTTGACTTGGTAAATTGCAAAAATCTTCTTTTTCCAATGTTTTTATATATTCTATTGTTTCATTATCATGTCTCAATGTCTCAATGTCTCAATTGAGTGATTATTTGAAATACAAAAAAATAATCTATTTGCTGAAGGAGAATGTTGGCATCAGAGAGATTGCTTGGAGATTTAATATAGCAGTAAGTGTGTTTGTCTAATTTTATACCTAAGTATTCCTTATGCTGTGAAAATGATGTGTAATTATTTTTTATATACTTAAACGTAAAGTGACATCCGTTTCATTTATTTGTTTCAGAGAAATACAGTCAGATTGTGGTTAAGACGTTTTGAAGAAACAGGAAATATTCAAAAGGGTCGTTCGTGAAATCGTGACCAAAACCTGTAATGTTTACTCCCGTATTAGAACGGATTGTTAGTAGACATATTCATGCATGCTGCTGGACTGAAACAATACAAGCCGGCACGTAAAATTCAATGAACCGCTGTTCATCGCCAAGCAAGAATCCGCTTTGCCCAAGAATATATAGATTTTAATTGGAAAGAACATGTTGCTCAAGAGATGGTGCAGACAGCACCATCGTCAGCAGCCCACAATACTTAAGTGTCAGTGTGTGTTTTAAATAAACTGTTGTTATCATAAATTCTAAGGAAGTGTTTCATACATTGAATAAGCAGGTCCTTTTTACGATCATAACCATATTAAAAATTAAAAATACTTTCAAAAAATCCATAAAGTAGGTAAACACCAAAGTATTTAATGCTATTTTAACTTTTATTTTATAAGTAGGTATGACAGTTAATGTGGTGATGTTATTGTTATGAAACAGAAATATTATATTTCTAAACATGTAACATGTTGATTCACTACATAATTTTTTACCTACTTTAAAAATATTTTATAGACAGTATTGAAACGAAGACACTGCTTTTTTTATCAAGTTCTAGCTCAAGTAGTTTATTTTATATATATTCTAACTTGTTTTATATGGTTTAGCTTTATAATATGACAAGTAATTATTTTTGTCAGTAATTATTTTACATTTAACCATATTGAATAAAATCGTAATAAAAATTATTACTGTTTTTCATTTCTGTTGTTATTTTTGTATTTAAATAGTCAATATTTGTTAACTATTTTAATTTAATATAAATAAAATTTAGAACGCAAAAAATATAAATGAATATTGTAAACAAAAAGTGACAAAAATACATACTTAGGTTTGATCTCACTACCATGTTGCTACCACTTGGTCAAATCGTCTTTACAAATGAAGTTGAAATTAACAACTTCATTATGTGACAAAACAGTATTCAAAAGATAATCTACCTTAACATAACGTATTAAAGATCAAATTGGCAAAAGTATTCTATAATATTTGCGTCCTTGAACAAGTCGTTCTAGCTCATTAAGCTCGTACGTATCGAATTCATAATTATCTACCGCTAATTGCAGAAGGTTCAAATTCGCCTAACTTTATTGAGCCAGAGGTGGGTTAGGTAACAGCTATAACAGACTGTACATAATGATGATGGTAATCAAGACCTTGGCAAGATTTGGAGACACAAAGTTTTGAAGGCTGCTGCGCTGCCTATCGCGAGTTAAATTCTCGCACAAAACAAATATTTGTATAGCCTATAGTTAGTAGTTTCCTAACATTGTTTCGACCTACGATACTGGAGAGATATCAAGAGTATACTTTCAATAGTTTAAAAAAAAAATGTGATTCATACTTACTGTACACTTCCAAGATACTGGCATCACTCTCTACATGCCCCACTAGAAGAAGGTTGTCATTTGGCTTGATGATGTCATCTTCTTCGTCGCTGTCTGGACCCTCGGTCTGAGAGAAAATAAATTATTTTTTTACTTACCATAATTTACATGAAATGTATGAGTAATATTTTTCATTTCTGACATCTGACACTATATAAATAAACCTCGAATGGTTCATGTCCTATCTCAGCTGGTCCGATAGTCTTATATTAAATTATTATAGTATTATATAAATATATAATTTAAAAAATCAGAATCAACTGTCAATAACAAAAGTTTTTATATAAATTGCCCATTTTCTCACAATTTTGTTCATAAAGTTAATTGCTGTTTGAAAAACGAATGCTGTGTTATGACATCACATGTATGTATACTATTAGTGTGGATAGTATTATTAAAAGATGTTGTTAGATTTGTAATTACGTAATAACTTAAGACAGAAGGTCCCTTAACCTTTTCACCGCCAGCGAACACAGAACGCGATGCCTCGCCCAGCGCCAAGCTATATGATAATAGTTAAAATGAAGAGCAAGTAATAAAGTCGTGGCGCTGGTAGCACGAAAATCCGGAACTTCTATTGAAGTCCGTGGCGGTGAAAAGGTTAAGGCTTGTAAGTAATATTGTTGTGGCTTACCCTTATCTGAACATTTTCACTTAAATCACCTAAGTTTGGCAGTGTTGCCACAGTACCAATACCAACTGGGTTTACTAAAAACAAAAGAAATAAGTATTATATAAATACCACTAATTTAAAAAAAAAAAACAAAAAAAATATTTCATAATTTAAAAACAAAAAAGTTTGCAAGTGGCATTCTGCAGTTTTTAAATAAGGAAAAAGTATTTAAAAAGAAATTAAAACTTATCATGAAGTGATAACATGATTTTATTACTTTGCCTGGTTGATCTAGTGGTCGCAAAGCACAACTGCTGAGCATGAGGTCATGGGTTCGATTCCCAAGTAATTCAAAATGTTATTGAGGTTTTCCATCAGGAATTTCTCAGTAGCAGCCTCGGTTTCTGGATTTGCGCCCGTTTGATGGCAATAGGCTCGCCCCCTATTACATGAGTCTTAAAACATAACTGGCAAAATGTGGGTGTACTATTGCGTACACCTCTGCTTAACCCTTTGGTAATATTACAGGCGCGATGTTAAGTATGTTATTTCTTTATGACATTGATTACAGTCTGAGTTGCAGACACTAGCCCGGTGTACAAATCTATACTATATCTATACTATAATATTATAAAGCTGCAGTGTTTGTTTGTTTGAACGCGCTAATCTCTGGAACTACTGGTCCAATTTGAAAAATTCTTTCATTGTTAGATAGATTAGTTATCGAGGAAGGCTATAGGCTATATACCATCACGCTACGACCTACGGGAGCGGAGCAGTAACCAAAGACGCGGGTGTAACCGCGGCGGACAGCTAGTATACAATACAATGGGGATACAAAAGACTAATACTTACTATTATCCTCATCATCATACTTCTCAAAGTTGAACTCATCATTAGGATCGGCCGGGGGGTCTCTTGGAGCTGCACTGGCTTCACCTTCCTCATCACTTTCATCTTCACCTGCCTCTGTTATTCTGTAAAAGGATTAGTAATTCATTTTAACCCTATAAATAAAGGATGGTTTATCATAATATATGATCCAATGTGTAAAGGAGGGTACAGACGTTGCGAGGCATGCACAGCGCACGGCGCTCATCACATGCTTCGCAATGTGTGGACGTTCACATTCCACCTAAGCATGCTCGAGTTTTATTTTTACTCGAAGTAAACTTATATCGAGGCGTACGTTGCGAGGCGTATGCCTGGCGTAGGCACATGCCTCGTAATGTCTGTATCTGTCTTTAGATTCTGGCATGTTACAGGTTTTTAATTTCGGAATGTCAACTCGCAGGTGAACCTATGAGGTTGTCAGCTGCTTAACTAGACTTTCTTTAGGTTTCTTAGGGTTGATTTTTCAATAATCAGTTAACTTTTATCCAAAGAATAAATATGACAGTTCACAGTTTAACATATTTTCTGTACAAAAGCTGTCAAAGCCCCATATTTATCCCACCGTTAAGAGTTATCTGACGATTGAAAAATTAGCCCTTAATAAATTAAGAACTGCAAACAGAGTATAAAATTATAAGCTTAGCTAGTACACACTAAGGGCACCTCTTGTAGAGAATGGTCCTTGACTTAGGATGATGACGGGTTGGATTAAATCTTAAATTATTTAGGGATGTATTCAATGCTATAGGCCCAGCAGTGTTGACTGGCTCAAGCAAGGTTCGGGGCGGTACAGTAGTTGACTGGCGGGTTAATTAGAGAGAATACAGAACATAGTCCAGTCGCAAACTTAGTGTGATGATTTCACAATATTATTTTATGAATTAATATTACCGTAATTCATCAGCTGTTTGTTTAATAATTTTCTCTAACTCCTTCTCTGTTAATTCTATCTGTAATCAAAGAAATAGAACAGATTAGCTTCGATCTGTTTATATAGTAGGAATGTTACTATCTGAATGTCGATTACATACCTTTTCAGGCACTGCTTTAGCCACGCCACGACGCACAAAGTGCATACATGATATTAAACTAACTGTTGGCGTCGTTTCGTCCATTGAGATTACAAAATTACAACTTATATATATTTTTTACGATCACATTGACCACAAGCATGCCTGTACAAAAACAATATGCACATTTGACATGACTTTTGACAGCCGACAGTAATTTTTTGTCAGTGCATAAAATGTTGCTTCAATTAAAAAAAAAAATACAATGAAAAAGGTGTAGTAAATCATTTAGTACCTACACCTAGTCTTTCTTCGAGTCATTCCGGTTTTCAAGTTCTATACTTATTTATGTAATTTGCACAGTTTTGAATCACTACTTAATGTTCGATTTTATGTCACTGTTCTAGATAATACGTATGGCAATTATTTTTAAATGATCATGATCTTCACTTTAGAGTTTCATTTCTCCGCTTGGTAGCGTTGTAAACGCTTGAGACCGTATTCAGTGTCAAAATTCATAAAATTCTCGGAAATAAAGAGTTGTTTAATAACAATGCCGAGATGTTCAGCTTCAGGTTGCCGCAATATGGGGTCACACACGTTCCCTAAAGACCCCTACCTGAGGACATTGTGGGAGGAAGCGACAAACAAGGAGAATTTTAAGGCATCTAAGCATTCGAGGTTATGTTCTGCTCATTTTCAGCCAAGTGACTATGTTGATGTTAGTTTATCGACAGGTATGAACTGTTATGAAAACGCATGTTTTTACAACCATTTCAACAACTTTATTCGCCAGCCTAAATGGTTTATCAACTTTTAGGGATGTCTCCATTTCATAGATATTTGAAAAAAACAGCTGTTCCATCGATTTTTTCCGGTAAAATTCAACAATCAATAACAAAAACAAATGGGCCTAATGAAACTGAGACGAGAACTGCAAGTAAGTTACATTTTTTCATTGGTTTCATGATAAGAGAACAAACATTGGTGCAGGTGTTCTAAAACTTCCCATGGCCCTACGCCCAACTAGCAGACCGAGGGCAGCGCTCTGTTTTAAAACAAAGACGATGTCTCTGCCTTTGTTCCAAAGCCTTTTTTGTTTGTTCCAATCAAGTTTTATTTTGATCTAATTGGTTTTTGATAAACACATAGACTATTGTCCATGGATCCAGTTGTTAAAAAGATCCTGAGTGACATAATTTATGCTAAAGTCTATGACGTGAAGGTGATGCGCAATCTGAATTTTGTATTTTTTTTTGTAATGTGCAACATTGCAAACCCTGACGCATTCGAAAATAAAAACGATTTGTTTTTACGTTGTTTTCTCAAAGTTATTACTTCGAAAATTACTAGAAATTATTATCTACAATGTGACAATTTTAAAAACCCACTGCAGCGTCTGAAGTCGATTTTATTTTGCTGTATTTTTTTAATAATAATTTAATTGAAAACGTACGGTATTTACGTGGCCTTCTTCGTCTAGTTTAAAAATTGTTACAAGTATTGCCATCACAAAATATTGCTTTGGTAAGGTAAGTAGATTTTTTTTTATTTTTTAAGTGGTTTTCATGTTTATGTGTCTTTCCAATAAATTATTATGAAATTAAACAAACCATAATCGATTTCGTTTATATAAAGAAAGAAAATTCCAATAACACTAGGGCGCTATTTAATTCCAAAATATTAAATTGGCCTCGCGGTTCTACTACTTCTACCACCACTAGGTGTCGTGTTTGCGACACGGCCCTTCTGTCAGTAGCTCATAATTTTGCAGCGTTTCGTATTTGTTTATTGAAAATTAAAATAAATATGCCTAGTTGTGCTCTTCCTGGTTGTAATAACGGTGGTGTGCATTTATTTCCAAAAGACGCGAAGTTGAGAAAAAAATGGATCAAAGCTATGCGAAGAAAAAAACCTGTGACTGATACGATAAGATTATGCCGAGCACACTTTTTAGAGTCTGATTATGTTGGTGTGTCTGCCTATACGGGTAAGCACTTATTAAGACTACGGATATATTTGTCAATATCATAATAAAAACAAAAAGGGAAAACTGCAAAAAAATATCCATTTTCAGGACGCCAACAAATAAGTCGACATTTACAGAAAGGTGTTGTGCCGAGTATATTTCCTTGGACTAAAAAGTCATCTGCATTGGTAGTGGACAATACACAACAACAGAAAGATTCATGTAAATACTTTTAGAATTTAATAAAACCAAATAGACAATAAGATGCAGAACACTATAACCCGGCACTATTACTTTCGCCGTAGGATAGGACTTTTAACTTTCAAGCACCGGCCTAAGGCCTTGTTCACGACTTCACGGAGACGCGGGGCGTCGGGCGTCGCGTTGTGCGGCGCGGCCCGCCCTAAATTCAAACATACGCAATAGACAATTTCATTCCTAAAAGATTCATTGCGCAGCTAAACAACCAACTAATTTCAGAACCGCCAAGATACGTTGGCCGTACTGTATAGCGTTGTATGTTCCTTTTTATATTATAGTACTCTGTGGTTGTATGATTGTGTTCACGGTGAAGCGATTTTTGACGCGTTTGCTTGAAGTGGAGCGATTTTTGCCCGCGTTTACCGCGGCGGCGGCGCGGCGGCACCTCGCTAGAGTATCTAAGTTCTGTGGGCGGCACGCGCAGCGGCAATGGGGAATGGGGAGCCGGGAGGTTTTGACATAACAACTGTCAAATGTCAAATCGTTCGAGAATGCCTGTTTCACGCTCAAAATAAAAATAAATAAATAAATATTAGTGTATAATAAAGTTTGTCGTTCGTTCTTAATAATTGGTGCAGAAATGCCTCAATGTAGTGCATTAAATTGTAAAAATAGGGGAGTCCATTTATTTCCGAAGGACAGTAACCGCAGGAGGAAGTGGGAAGTGGCCTTACGTATCAAAAACTTTAAGGCGAGTAGTACTGCACGATTATGTGCAGGACATTTTACAGAAGAAGATTATTTTGGGAGAAGCAATTATACAGGTGAGCCATCGGTGTTTTTACGTACTTTTACCTAACTCACCTTACTTATGAAGTAATCATGATTTCTCTATCATTTCAGGATATGAACCACTTGCCAAATTTCTTAAAAAGACTGCTGTACCATCTGTTTTCTGCTTTACTAAACTTAAACCAGAAAATCCGCCCCTAAGACGACCCACTGACCCATCTCCAAATAGTGCACTTGAATATTTTTCTAAAAGTAAGTACTCAAGCTGTTGATCATGAACACATGTATGGGTCTATCAATAGATATAAAGATAATGATGCAGCCATTAAGTTTTATACAGGGTTTAAGTCATACAAGAAATTCTATTTAGTGTATTCAACTCTGTGTAATGGTACACAAATGTAGATATTATGGCAACAATGTTTGTGTGTGCTGAAGATCAGTTTTTTTTGACACTGATGAAATTGAGGCAGAATAATGTAATTATGAACTAAGCATGTTTTTTAATATTTGCCGAAGTACAGTTTCAAATATTTTCATTGCATGGGTCAACTTTATTTATCAGTTGTGGATAAAAATAGATATTTGACCTAGGAAGGAATTAGTACAATATTATATGCAAATCAAAAGAGAAAATCTCAAGAAAATCTCAAGAGTAATATTAGATGGAACAGAAATAAAAGTCCAAAAACCAAAAAAACCCTAAATCTCAACAAGCGGCATGGACTTTAAAAATATCAGTAGGTGCAAAACCCAGTGGGCTGCTATCATACTGTTCACAAGCTTATGCTAGATCAATAAGTGACCGGCAGGCTGTGGAATGAAGTGATCTGCTGACTAAGTGCCAAAGTGGTGATAGCATACTGGCAGACAGAGGTTTTACAATACAGGACATGTTTGCTGATGATGTGTGAATGTGTCTGTAAAGATACCAGCATTTTTAAAAGGTAAATCTCAGTTGCCAGGTCTGACTGTAAAGGCTGATTTAGACGGTGCGAGAAATATCGTGCGAGTTGTGGTACATTTCCGTCAATGATCAGTCACTTTTGACATGACAGCCGCGCGGTCCCGCAATGTACGTCAAATCGCACGATATTTATTGCATCGTCTAAATGAGGCTTAATAAAAGATAGAGAGCTTGCAAATAAGAGAGTTCATATTGAAAGGATAATAGGTCTGACAAAAGCATACAAAATATTAAAGAATGATCTAGACCATAGCTACATTCCAATAGCAGGTAAAATATTTTTCATACCTATGTTTTATGTGTTGTAATTTTCGAGAAGGAATTATGAAAAATGTTAAATAAAACATTTAAATACTCAACTATTTTTTACTATTGATTGTAAATAATCCTTGTATAATTAGTATTTATTAAGAATTGCAGGTTAATAAATTTATACCTCTGGGAGTGCACAGCACTAACACACTATAGCTACTAGAGTACATTTGAAATTCACTCGCTACTTTGCTTTTATTATTATACATGAAATAATTGTATAACAAATAATTAAATAGAGTTATTACTTCAAAAAATATAACCCCCAAAATAGTGTAAATAAAAAATAAGTTAAAAATAACTAAAACCCGACTACGAAAAAATCGCGCACTGAAAAGTATAAAACAAGAACAATATTCATTTGACCGATATTTTCGAAATTTTTAACCTTTTCACCGCCAGCGAACACAGAACGCGATGCCTCGCCCAGCGCCAAGCTATATGATAATAGTTAAAATGAAGAGCAAGTAAGTAATGAAGTCGTGGCGCTGGTGGCACGAAAATCCGGAACTTCTATTAAAGTCCGTGGCGGTGAAAAGGTTAACATTTTTATTAGGCTCATTAGCATTTTTTATGATGTTTACATTAAATAATTTTAATCGTTTAGCCCCGATAATTAGTTAGTCCATTTTCCGAAAAATTGCTCTAAATCAGTCTGTCTTTCAAAACAGAAAAAAAAAACTTTCCAGCGATAAAAAAAAAAATTGAGTGTCGGGTTTATTAATTTTACAAAATATAGGTACGACTTTTCAAGTTTTCATCATGCACAACAAAGGCGGGTAAAACAGTGCTGCCACTGCCACCCCACCAACTGACAGATTTCCTCTTCCTCATTGTTGTAATTTTTTATGGTCATGTCATGTTGTGTCTGTGTGTCAATGTCAAATAATCCGAGCGCCGATGTCTAGATAGGTACTGCTGCGTGTTCGGATGTTCAAATATAGCGAACCATTTATTTCCTCGTAATGTGAAGACTAGAAAACTGGGAAGCAGCAACAAGGTGTCGAGTCTAAAAATGCTCAAAAATAAGTGCTAATCACTTTAAACCTGGAGATTTTTTACATTAATCACTCAAAAATATTTCTTAATTTCACATCATGCAGTATAAATATTTGAGGATTTGATTTCGAAAATATACCCGGCGACTATTCTTAAGAAAGCCTGCTTTCAGTATTTACCTAGTCTTCAAAAGAACTTAAAAACCTAAGGAATGACGAAGACTTGACAAACAGAAATTGACTTTTTCACCAAGTCTTGGATAGAGAAACTAGGTATTGATTTTTCGGATGCATTTTGTTAATCAAACAGTGGCATAATGTGTATGCAGGCATAAATGTTAATAGTATTAACATGGCATTTGACTAATTTTGGGAAATCGTTTAGGTACTTAAAATTATTTTTCTATGGCAAAATAATCACACAACATTGTTATTTCCGGGAGATCTACAGTATTATAAAATATTATTATCGTAATAATAATATCATAATAATATTATACCTATCAATAAAGATCTACCTATGTTTAAATTTCTAAAACCGCGCCAAAATCGCTGTTACAAAAATGGCGCTGGTCATATGACACATGTCATGCGACGTCACACGCAAGTAAAAAGCATAATTTAAAAACAGTGCAGCTAACATTGATAGCAGCTAAAGTGATTTTTGTCATTTTTCATCAAATTGGGAAGATGACAGCATTTACCAATAATTCCAAGACATAACTTCTCTAAAGAAACACTTTATTTTAGCCCTGGAAACTTGATTAATTTTCAATGAACTGTAAAATTTGATTTTGAATTGGTTTCAAATAATAAATAGTTAGTCAATTGAGTCTACTCAAAAGTGACGTCACAGTTATTTTTTGCCGTACAATATCTATGGGACAATCGCGTTTTGACAGGTCATAAAAAGTACGTCAATTGACTGTGGTGTCATCTACCCTATTTATTGTACAGAATGGGGTACAAGTGGTGTGTAGTGCTACATTGTAAAAATACGTCTATAAAAAGTCCACACAAAGTGTTTGTGTCTGTGCCAAAAAATCCCAAAAAACGGAATAAGTGGTTACAATTAGCTCGAAGAGACCCAAAGAGCATTTTATGGCATACAAACGTTTTTATGTGTGAAGATCATTTCGACGTAAGTAATATTTAACTATAATTTACTTACTAGATAGTAGCTAAAACATTGGTGTTTAAAAAACGAAATAAAACCTTTAATAGGTACCTTTATCTTGCAGCAGAAGTAAGGATCTTTTTTTGCAGCCAAATTTCAGCACAGTACTTCACTATGTTGAAGTTTTGTGCTGTCAACTGCTGTCTTATAATGTCCATTGTCTTATCGAACATATTATTAGATACTTCACTTGTAATATTGGCATTAATGTTGAATTGCAGATGGAAAAAGACACAATTAACTACATGAAGTACAAAATGGGCTTCAGTCAGAAGATACTTCTGGCAGATGAGGCTGTCCCATCAAAATTTCTCTGTGAAGAGGACACCTTAAGAATGCTGTCTGAATATGCTGCATCGTCTCAAAAAGTGGTCCATAAAAGGCAAAGAAATGATCTTGTTACAGACTGTGTGCAAAATCAAAGTGCTACTGAAACCCACAATGAAAGCTTACAAAAATGTTACAATATGATACAAGACGTTATTAAGCATAAAGGTGTTTTATTTATTAAAAACGTCTTAATATAATTTTAAGTTTATGTTATTCATTAAAATTAAGTAATTAATTTTAGATATTTGTCTTTTCAGAATTACTAAAACTCATAACAAAGGAACTATTATTGACTATTGACATAATTGTTGCATTATCAATATCTATTAATTTACAGGATCTTGATTTTTGTACAATTTATTTGCAGACTCAGAAACAAAACAAAAAGGAAAGGTTGTAAATAAATAAATTATACAAACACCCTTCGTGATCTTTGATTTATTTCCTCCCAAAAACGACTGTAATTTTTGTTTTTTTTTTGCTATAAGAATAACTTATTACATATTTTTTTTACAGGTACTCCAACTAAGAACAAAGTTTTGAAAAAAAACCCTGGTTCACCTCAAAATACGTCAAAGGAGCAAGAAAGTAATTCTTCACAAATAAATAACTCTCCCAGAAATAAATCTGTGAGATTAAGGAACAGAAAAGCTTTCTTGTGAGTATATATTTCTTTTCTTTTATGCAGATTCTGGATTTAGGATATGGAATACACATAGTATTTGGAAGCAGCATTATTTGTAGGGATTTCTTTTTAGGACTGATTTAAAACAAAACAAAGACTGTTTCTTGAATTAATTGATTAATATTTTTGTTAATTTTATAATAATTAATTAATAGACAAATAATGGTAATTATTTGCAGGTTGAATCGCAGATGTTCAGTGCCACATTGCAACACAAGACCCACCAATGAAATCCCTCTTTATCCGTGTCCCAATAATGCAGCAGTACGAAATGAATGGGCCGAAGCTCTTAGGGTCAGCTATCAATACGTCAAGAACATGGTTGCCTGCAGTTTACACTTTACAAAGCTAGATTTTATTCAATCAAGTATGTATTGAAATAACTGATATTGATCAGTTCTAATGAAGTTTAAGTAAAGCATAGTTAATGAGATGTGAATGTGATTGACTTATTCTTTTTTTTTATAGAAAACTCAGAACGAGTACTAAAGCACAATGCAGTGCCTTCCCTTAATCTACAAACTCGTAAAACGGTGATGGTGCACGACAAACATAAACATAAGAAAGGTGCCTCTAAAGCTATTGATAAGTGAGTCCCTTTTATTTAATATAATATGTATTATTTTACAGCAAAGTCATGTCAAGTCATGTACTGTTTACGTAGTTATTTCTTGATAACATTTTATTAAATCGCGAAACATTGTTTTGGTAATTTTTTGTTTAGTTTATTAGTCTTGGCAACACTGACAAACCATCATGGACCAGTGTGTACACTGCCCTAAAATTGCCAGTATTGGTAACCAGAGACTAAATTAAATGTAGACGAGTGAGTGAGTGGTTCTCCTTCGTGAAAAGTCGAGTGCTCTTTAAGTTCCCACGCGTAATGTAAAAGAAAATAATGTTTATTTTATCAAGTCATCCCGCAAAGTGAAAAATACGAAAACATAATAAATTGTAATTTTTTTATTGATAACAATATTTGTTACGTAATTATAAATAAGAATTAAACGGAAAAAATCTTTTGTATGTCATGTGTAAGTGTAATGTTGTCTATTATATTGGTAAAACTATACGTCAAAAATTCAAAATTGTCATTAAAAATTGTCAAACGCGATCTAAATATTTTAGAATGTTTTATTTACTTTTGCATTTATAAATCATGTGTTTTCTCTGATGTGTCAGGCAGAGGACGATGACCGACACTGTTGGCCAAACAAAGGAGGTTGCAAAAGAGGAAGTGAAACGTGAATGTCGTGCTTGTCTTAAAAAGTTGGACGATAAAAAGAGTTGTTGTAATGTTTTCCAAGCCTGGGCCCCTCCCTGGGAAGGAATGGAAGCCACCATAGCCGAGGATTTGGCAAAGTTAGCCAATGTTGAGGTTAGTAAGAAGTAAGAACATCATTTATCATTAAAACAAGGTTATTTTGTAGCTTCCCTTTTTCCTGTGCCTTGTATTCGAATTGTTATTAGGAAAACATGATAAATAAGTACTTTTTGTAATAGTAATGTAGTAGAACATTGCTAGGTTTTCATTACATGTAAATAAATATTTCTTTGGTTCATATGAAGGTTATAGTGTATAATTATAAATGGTTACAGTTGTGTAAACATTATAGCGAAAGTAGAGGTTCTTGGATATTGCATTATAAAGTTATTGTTTCGTTATTATAATACTTTTCTAAATGATAAAGTATAATTTGGGACAACAATACATCAAGTATAATTGCCGCACGCTGCTCTAATCTTTGAAAGATTTTAAAAATGCTTTTGTTGATAGGAAGCTATGTTATCTCTGAGTGCTACAGGTTATGTTCTATCACTAAAATACTTAGGATCAGTAAGAAAATTGACAAGGTCAAAGTTATGGACAGCTAGTGAAGTTATATACATCCTATAGATTTTCATTTGACATTTTACAGATATCATTAACAGATAGACATTCAAAAATCTTATGCGCACCATGCTACCAACGGTTACTGGACGCTGCTACGTTTGCCGCAAACGTAAGAACTTGTGACTTACTCCTCAGAATGAGGTTCACCGCTGATATTGACATGGAAAAAGTCTGGCCTAAACCAATACAAGTGGACAAAAATATCAACGGTGCAGTTTTCAATAATTCAATGGACATAGAAATCAAACAGGAAGTTCTTACCGATGATGAATATTCTGTTAAACGAACAGATAACCCGTATGTAGAGAATGAACTAGCCAATTTGGATATCAAAATAGAACCAGAAGAGTTAGTGGAGCCCCCACCTTTAAATATTATTATAAATGGTGAGTCCTTTTGTACTAATAATTTAAAATCGACATTTTAAAGGAAAAAAACAATAACAACAATTTTTTTTTATTCTGATTGCTTGTAATTAGAATCAGTATAATACTCCATAAGTCTGAATAAGTCAGTATAATCCTACAATGTCAAGATTTCATGAAATAGTCATTCTTTCGGGTTACCTGGCCCTATGGAGTTTTATTGCTGACTATAATGCTGGTTATAATTCTGAAAATACATACTTAAACCTAATACTGACTTGCAAATTGCAAAAAACGTAAGAAAATTTAACCTTAACCATCTTATTAATTCCTACATTTCTTCTTTCAAAGGTACAATTTCACTAGACCCGTTGAACTCTGAAAACAAATACCTGAAAAATGGAGCTGAATTACACCAAGAAACACAGGTAAGTACTTTTATACTTAAAATTAATATTGAAAATTGTTTGTTTGTATGAGATAATCTTTGAAAAGATAAGTCCTATAAAAATTTTTTTTTACTGATATAAAGCTACACTATTGCCAAGTGTTATTCTATGTTATACACTATGTAACAAAAACCCTGTCCGATCAGTGTTGCCGTTGATCAGTTTTTACCCGACTACGGCAATGCCAAAAGGAGGGTTATGATTTTGACGGTATGTATGTATGTATGTACACTGGACAGCAAATAAACCGAGCCACCCGCTACCTAGGCACTCTAATTCGATTTTCTCAAAAACTAAAAAACCTACAATTATCAAAGTTGTACCTACAGAAAGTGCGTTTCATGGTGATTAAAATGAAAGGAAACTCATTGGGTTTAATCAATATTTCAGTGTTTATAAAGGATTTTACAAAGAAGAGTCGTTTTCCAGTCGTGACAATCGTTAGTAATGATAAAGTGAAAAAAAAAATTAAAGCCAAAAACAAAGATAAAATCAAAAAAAAGTTTTTGATCAATATTCCGTATTCCCTCCCCTTGCTCGGATAACTGCCAGCATCCTTGTATTCATCGACCTTACGAGCCTGACGATAAAATCTTGAGGAATTGTATTCCACTCCTCTTCAATTGCGATTCGCAGCTCTGGAAGCCTTATTGGAGCAGGTACCCGGGCTCGAACCCGACGTTTCAGCTCATCCCATAAGTATTCTATCGGATTCAAGTCCGGGCTTCGAGCTGGCCAGTCCATTGTACGAATGCTGACGTCGCGTAGATACTGGGTCACCACATGAGCAACATGAGGCCGTGCATTATCATGCATCAATTGCATATCCTGTCCGATATATCCTGCGTAGGGTACCACATGGTCTGCGAGGATTTCAGTAATGTAGCGATGAGAAGTCAGTCCACGTGTACGGCCCGTCGGTTCGATGAAAACTAACGCCGTATGTGCTGTTAACGAGATGCCGCGCCAGACCATTACAGATCCTCCTCCATAAGCAACAGTTTCCTCGATGCAACACTGAGAATAACGTTCTCCAGGGCGACGATATACTCTCTGACGTCGATCACTTCCATGTAGACTCACCCTGGTCTCATCAGTGAAGAGTACATTACTCCACTGCTCTAATGTCCAATCCCTATGCTCTCGAGCAAATTCAAGTCGTGCTCGACGGTGTGCTACCGTTAATGCTGGGCCTGTTGCAGCTCTTTTTGGGGTCAGGTTCCGTTCAGCAAGTCTCCTTCTGACGGTATCTGAACTTATGACCACTTGGCGTTCGTCACGCAGACTTTGTTGGACTTGAATTGCGTTGAGGTGGCGATTTCGCAGAACAGTAAGGTGGATATAACGATCATCTGCTGCTGATGTAGCCCTAGGTCTGCCCGTACCTGGACGGCGATCGAATGCTCCAGTCTCTAGGTATCGTCTGTAAACTCGTTGCACCGAAGATCTGCTGATTCGAAGCCTTCGAGCGACTTCACGTTGCGCAATGCCTGCTTGAAGTAATGCTACAGCTTGAGCTGCTTCCTGAGGTGTTGTATCCATTATTAATCGAAAAAAGTAGCAAAAACACACGCGTCTGAGCAAACGATGGGCAAAAACTAAAGAAATGATAAGAAATATCCGACTACCCTCATTGTAGAGACAAAGAACGCTAATTTCAAACTCTGGTGAAAACAGAGCAAATCGTTAGCATTGTGTTTGTTGCTTGATTACAATGTGAGTTGACGGTACTTTCGAATTAATTTGTAGTCATTTTAATCACCATGAAACGCACTTTTTGTAGGTATAACTTTGATAGTTGTAAGTTTTATACTTTTTGAGAAAATCGAATCGGAGTTCCTAGGTAGCGGGTGGCTCGGTTTATTTGCTGACCAGTGTATGTTTTTATGTTTTATTTTAATTTAATTACTTCTTTTTTTTTTCACTGGGGAAAAACAATAATCTCGAATCCATTAAATGGTTACGTATATGAGTACGCAGTACGATGCCGAATAATACCCTTAAGGATCGGACAGGGTTTTTGTTACAGGCTGTATATGAGGATATGTAACTGTATGGCATTTCAGGCAGAAACTATGTAATATATTTACACTACTATAATAAATCTGAATAGCCTTGTTTGTTTCTTTAAACATGCTCATCTCCATTACTACTGCAGACCGAAAGTTCTTTCGCTAATAGGTAGCTACTTTATCCCTGAGTGGTCATATTTTAATCAGGAATCAAGGTCAGGAATTTCTCAGTAGCAGCCTCGGAGTGTGGATTTGTACGGTTCGCCCCCTATTACATGGGATCTTAACACAACTGGCGAGATCTGGGCTTACTAATGGGTACACCTCTGCCTAACTCTTCGAGTCATATTTTATTACTATGAAAATAGATGATGCTGTGATAAAAATAGAAGAATTAATTAATCAACATGATATTTTTTTCCAGTACTTACAAACGGAAGTGAAACAGGAGCCCACAAGTGAAGGAGAACAAGAAACTGAACTGATTCCCGATCTGCCGCTTGAGTGTTTATTGTGCACTAAGTCTTTCAACAGTGTTACTGGACTTAAGGTATTTAAACATTGGTATTTATTGATTTATTTATTAAAAACGCCTTAGGCATTGTCACTGCGGACTGCTGCTATGATTGTATTTCAATAGGTTCCTAATTTTACCTATGAGGCTGACATAGTCACCAACACTGCACTGAAGCAATGTGCTCTGGAATTTCCACAATGGATTTAGAACTGTACCAAACCAAACATTGATAAGACAAAGTAATCTTAAAATAATACTGTTTTTAGAAATAGTGGGAGGCCCCTGAGGCCTTAAAGCATTTGGCCCAGAGCCTTTGCAGTCACTTTTTTGAGCCTTTTAGATATATATCATTAATTCCAAATATTGTTTTTATTCAGGCGCACGTGATAGCCCAACATTCCTACAAGACAGTCAAGAGAAAGGCAGACGGCAGTGTATCTCCAGAGAAGAAACGCTGCGACCAGCATCAGTGTGCGATTTGCAAGCGAAGTGAGTTCATTCGTTAGTTTTCTTTGACAAGATTTGGGTGGCAATGCTGGCTAGGATCATGAGTATTTTGTTTTGATATGAGATTCTCATCACAGGACAAGACTTCTCTATTAGATTACATCCTAGCACAAGCATACTAAGTCTTGACTTCTGTAACTGTCGATTTTTTTAAATGGTGCAACAGATTCTAATGCGGTTTTCATCAATAAATAGAGTTATTCAGGAGGAAAGTTTAAATAAATATATATGTTTGTGACAAATAAATAAATAAAAATAAAATAAAATAAATAAATATCTACAATGCACCCGTGCGAAGCCGGGGCGGGTCGCTTGTGTGCTCTAATCAATGAGATACTAGTACCAATTACAAATTCATCATATTATAATAAAAAATACCAAAATCCACTCTGCAGATTTCCAAACGTCGACGGACCTGATGGTGCACGAGACATGCCACAACAAGCATGTGTGTTACGGCTGTACAGAGAAGTTTGACTCGTTCGAGTTGCTGACTCGCCATCGGAAGCGGTGTAAAGCAAGCATCGCCAACTCTGTGCAGAAGCTCAAGACTTTGGAGGATGTTAAGAGGTGAGATATCTTTCGAGTCATCCTCATTCTCCTGCCTTTATCCCATTATTTACTCCCATACCCAGCTAGGAAACAATGACTACATATAGTTAAAACATAGTGTCCTATATATTTATTATTTTTACAGAATAAATACATATATAGGAAATATGTGATTTATCATATCATTGATGTGCCTTGTAGGGAATAACTATTAAACTGCTTCATTGTAAGCATGTTCAAAATATTGTAGCATCAAAATTAATTAAAAGTACAATGATCAGCATTTCAATAAAAATTCAGATTACAAGCAAATTCTAATTTTTCAAATACATAATAAACAATTTGTTACTTTCAGGCCATTACCAGAAGAAAAAGTAGAATACTTAGATCTGGAAATAGAAAAGCTAGACCCAGAAACTAAATATGAACAAGATGAAGATATTGACATGAAAGAATTAGAACCTATAAATAAAGATGTTGAAATGAAAGATTTAAACAGCAAACAGATAGAAGAAAACAGTCAAGAGAATCAAGTAGAAAGTGTTATTGAAAATGATGAAAAAGTTGAAAGCGAGAATGCATTACATAGTGTTACAAAGAACGAAGTTGACAATGATCAGAAGTTAGCTGAAGCGGCAGAAAGCGAAAAGCAGTTAGAAAATGTTAAACAAGAAGAAGAAAGTGTAATAAAAGAAGATAGTGATAAGAAATCTGAAAGTGTAATTGAAGAATTACATGATGATAAAAAAATAGACAGTGTAATTGAGGAATTACTCAGTGATAAAAAGTCAGAAAATGTCATTGAAGAATTAGATAAAAATAAGAAGTCAGAAACTTTAATTGAAGAATTTGACATTGATATGAAATTAGAAAATGTAATTGATGACTTGGACAATGACGAGAAGACACCAAATGTCATTGAAGCATTAGAAAATGATATGAAGTCAGAAACTGTTATTGAAGAATCAGTCAATGATCAAAAGTCAGAAAGTGTAGGTGAAGAATTAAACATTAATATGAAATTAGAAAGTATCATTGAAGAATTAGAAATTGATAAGAACTCAAAAAGTGTCATTGATGAATCAGAAATTGATAAGAACTCAGAAAGTGTCATTGATGAAATAGAAATTAATAAGAAGTCAGAAAGTTTCATTGAAGAATTGGACAATGATAAGAAGTCCGAAAGTTTCATTGAAGAGTTAGACAATGATATAAAGTCAGAAAGTGTAAAAAGTGATATAACAAAAGTAGAAAGTGACATAAAAGTAGGAACTGAGCAGAAGAACTTGGAAAATGAAAATAAAGAAGATCCAGACTGTAATATGAATCTTGATCTAGAAATACATCCAACAAACAAAGAGACTGAATCTGCATTAAGTGATGCTGAAATGCCAGGAGAAACACTGTGATTATGATGATTGTACTTAGACAAAAGTACCTAGACTTCACATTGCACCTTTGTTAGTGGTAGTAGTATTGCCATAATATGCTCATATGCTGCCAAAAGGCTCTGTAAAATTTTAATGAGTAAAAATAATCACAAGGATTGGGTAGTTGACACCATAAATCTATAGATATATAACTTTTGTATGCAGTAGCAAATTGTGACGTAATTTCTTGGCAAACTCGATTAACTAAAAATCGTAATTTTACGGTTATTTGAATTTTCGAGGCTTGGGAGTTTTAAGATAGATTGTCTTTAACCAATAATTCTAAGATTAGATTTCTTTAAAAATCACTTTATTTTAACCCTGAAAACCCGCTTAATCTTTAATTTACTGTAAAATTAAATCAGTTGATTTGAAATCAATAAATAGTTAATCATTGTGTTTGCAAATAAGTGACGTCACAGTTTATACAAAATCTATGAGGGAATCGCGTTTTGAGAACTCATAAAAAGTATCTAAATTGATTTTCGGTGTCAAGTACCCAGTTATAGAAAAAAAAAAGGTTTTGTTGTAGCAATTTAATAATTCAGTACTAAAATATGCGCATTTTTAATACCATACGATTGATTTGATTAAAAATTACTGTATCTTCTAGGAGTTCTAGGATAATATAGCGCATCGCACCATTTAGTATGATTGATTGGGTAAACTTACGGTTGTCAAAATGTATGAACAAAATATTTTTAATTTTTTCTGCAACTTTTTTTTAGAATACCTAACATTTGTATTCTTGAAATAAGCCAGTGTGTGATTGCTTTGCAGAATGAATTTTTAATAAAAAAAATGCTTTAATGATTTGAGCTAAGTAGTTTATAAATGTTTATTTCCAACAAAATATTTAAACTCGGCCTAATTGTTTATTTAGACGGAGATAGTTTCTCGGCTCTTGATTTCTTGATTTGTGGCGAGAAAATATGCATCCGTATAAAAACTGCAATCGCCTAAATGTCCATATCGTCGTTGAGAGCCTAATTCCGTGTAACTAACATTGTTAAATACCGCATATACACTTCCTCAGGGGCAAAAAGCTAAATTTCTAAAGAACTAATCGCCTGAATTTTAAACTAACTTGAGTATAGGACCATTTCGTTTGTAAATATTGTCCTACGGGTCGACGCTAATCACAGTCAGTTGTCTTTAATTAATAAGTTGCCAGTTGCCTTTAATTTTTGCTTTTATGTATAATCGTGGTTTTGAAAGTTACGCGGTGTTGGACTATCAACGATGATATGGTTTTTGGTAAAGCTCGACGGAAGACTGGCGAGCACAGTATTGTACTGCAAGACAATATTCCTAATACATTTTTATTACGTCCTAATTTAAAGTGATTGAAAAAAAGCTTTGAAGTAGTCTGCAATTTGAAGGTAATTTTTTACTTGCCTGTTTTATCAATCAATTTAATTGTATCGTTGTTCATATCATCTGTATATTGTCATATTGGTATGATGTAAATATTTTGTGAAACTTTTAGGTTATGATTATTGTGATGTATGAAATAATGGTTCCGTGTAAAATATATTGTTGCAATTCCGCGAATAAATCTTTTATTATTGAAATCCGTAGCTTTTGATGTAAAACATTTATTAGCCCACTTTAGCAGTAAAATCTACGAGATTGCCGTGACGGCAAACGGCATGACGCTGTCATACCTTCTTTCATATTTTGTTACAGTTTTTTTTTTACATGTCTGGTACACTCGAGACAGGCTTTATAACGGTGATTTCTTAAGGTGTTGTAAAAATAAAATAAAAATAAATATTTAAACAATTTATTATTACATATTTTATGTTTCAACAGTTGTGTGCTTCACTATTATGCTGATAATGTCAAAATATAGTGCTGCGTGTCCACAAAGCTAGGTGTTACATCACATTTTACAAACACTTCCCAACAAACGCAGCATACTTTTACTAGAATCTAACAGAATCTACAGAAATAATTGTTTATCAATAGTCTGTCGTAATAATTTCAATAACTTCGAAAATTATATTTCACCCACTAGTAAAGAAACGTAATACAAAATAGTTTTGTAAAGATGCATCATTCATGATGCACCCATCTTTTCCCGACTTTAGCTACAAATGCAAAAGACAAGCTAGGAAGACACTTACTACTACTGTAGTGACGTCTGCGTGTGAAGTCTGTTCCTGCCTATAAGATCGATTTCGAAAAACTTAATTCACCAATATTGCAAATTAAGTAGCAAGAAAAAAAAAAAATATAAATAATTTCATATTCACAGCCGCTCACATCCAGAATACAACGTGCAATAAAATGCTCTAAATACACAAAAAAATGCTAAATAAATACTGTAATTTAATTCCTGTTCAATTCGTTGAGGATTCGGAGTATGTACAAGAACAGGTTTATGATATCAAGGTACAGGTTGATGGTGGCCAGGATATATTCCTCGGGGGACAATGTGGTCATCATCATTTGTGTGTCAAATATTAGGAAGAGACTGAACAGTATGGCGCCGACGAAAGACAGCGCGACTTCGAATGCGGAGCTCTGAATGAAGATTTGGAGAAGACCACCTATGATGAGCACGCTGAGACCAGCGAACATACTGTAATAGATTAAACAACTTTATTAGAAGGAATCTGATCAAAAGTTTTTGTAAGAGACTACTTATTGCAGGCCAAACAGTCGTTTTCTATAAATATATCTATGGATCGATCTTTGCCTGTAGCAATCTGAGATTGCATACTCTGCAAAAGATTGGCGACCGACAAAGATCAATCCACAGATCAATTTATAAAAAGCTGGCGTTAGTCGATTAGATATGGATTGATCTCTCACTACACTCATAGTTATGTCTCTAAAAGGTGTTATAAACTGTACCTCTCTTAATTAGGTACCGTCAAACGGGGTGAATAGGGATGCAGGGGTGAATCGGGACGAAACTTTAAAAGGGATTTTAACGTTGAAATAATATAGTTTAATGCTACCAATGATAATAAATCGTAAATTATAATTCCGCAGAAACATTGAGCGTCTTTTTTAGTAATAAACTATATTATTTCAACGTTAAAATCCCTTTTAAAGTTTCGTCCCGATTCACCCCTGCATCCCTATTCACCCCGTTTGACGGTAGTGCCTGCATCTTGGGGCACTTTTGTCAGGTTCATATAAAAACGCCCTGTATACATGAATACCTTTAACAACTTACCCATATCCAATGAAAGAGAAGTCAGTCTTGGTGTTAAACGTGAACACAGTGAGAGAGAACACCACTGCGAAGGTAAGCGTCAGCGCTTGCAGGACCACGGCGGTGTTGTAGTATGACACCACCACACCCACTGAGTACGCCTGTACCACCGTCTGGAGAAGCAAACCAATGTTTTGCATTCGATACAGAATAAGGACGCATTAGCGTCAGCTCACACCGAGACGCGACGCGACGCTGCGTGCACACTTTAAAAGAGCGACTCAAAATATAACTTTATTTTCTACACGAAAAGATACACATTTCAATGTGAAAATTTAGAATACGTTACACCACGCATCGCGAAGCAGCGGTGAATCGCTGGTAGGTACGTACGCGCGACGTGCAAGAGCGGCGACGCCGGCGACGTTGCGAATTTGCGATGCGTCTCGCGACGGCGCGCGGCGCAGCGCGAAGTCACTGGCCTCTTCGAGTATCGTCACGATGCGTCGCGTCGCGTCTCGGTGTGAACTGACCCTTAGTCTAATACTAGATGTTCCCTGCGACTCAGCACGCGTGTTTTCTTTCACTCGTGTCATGTCATGTCCGTGGGTCGTAGCGTGATATTGATATTATATAGCCTACCTTATAGCTTTTTCCCGCGACTTCGCCTGCATAAATGTCGTTTTTCGCGGACGCAGACGAAGTCGCGCAATAAAAAGTAGCCACCTTGGGGTTCTAACTTACCCCGTCCCCGTACCAATGAAATCAATTTAGAAATCAGGATTAAAATAGAATTTGGCAGCAGTGGGATTTGAAGCCACGCCTCCGGAGAGACCTTATTTATTTATTTATTCAAACTTTATGCAACAAAAACGTACAAAGGTGGACTTAATGCCTTAGGCATTCTTTACCAGTCAACCAAAGGTGGTGAAGAGGAAACAAAACAGGTGCAAAAAATTGCCCTTGCCCTTGAAAATTGACCTTGCCTTGATTGAAATTGACCTTGGTGCCTTCATCAAAATCAGTTCAGTGGTTTAGTTGTGAAAGCGTGACAGACAGAGTTACTTTCGCATTTATAATATTAGTAAGGATACTATAATCCGTCATGAATCTGACTATCATATACAAAAAATATCACATAATATCACAAATATCATAACAAATCAACTAAAAATCCTATTTGCCAATTACCGCTGCATCAAATCAACAGGTACTTACAAAAGCAGCCAGCAGGTACAGGTTGGCGGGTGAGTCCTTCCTCTTGGCGATGAGTGCGAATAGCGTTATCAAGCTGAATACAAACGCTATTATCACCATCCAATCACTGGAATAATAGAAAAGTTCTCAATGAATATTCATCTTTAATCATTACTATCCACTGAATATAGACTCTGACTGCCTCGTTGGTATAGTGGTCGCAAAGCGCGACTGCTAAGTGTGTCTTGGATCTGATTCACAGGTCAGGCAAAGTGTTATTGGGTTTGTTTGTCCAACAGGAAAATTCCTGATGTTTTAGATTTTATGGCACTAAAATGGCCACATTTGGTAGGCAAGCTTGTGACGAAATTAAAAGGATATAGCAAGTTTTCTTAAATGGGTTTTGTGTATAAGGTAATCTAAGGAAAATAATACGAAGACAACAACTTCGTATTATTTAGACAAGGAATTTAAGACAAGGAAAGCGTATTTCAAGTGCACACTCATGCATGTCAACAGAAATGAGGAAAACCGTAACAAAATCCAAGACTATTAAATTTTTAAATTGTTTTTTCCGATTAGTCATTCAACCCGGATATCTTGAAAAGGTAACATAATTGGGTACTAGATGCCATCAATCAATTGATGTTCATTTTATGAGCTTAAAAACACCATTCCCCTGTAGATTTTGCATGGCAATAATATACTATGATGCCACTTATTTACCAACTTAAAAGCAACTAAACTTCATATTTTACGGTTAGTCAAAATGAATCAGGTTTTCAGGGTTAAAATGGAGTTTTTTAAGAGCCTGCGCGCACTAGCGATTTTTAATCGGGCGATAGTTTGATCGTTCTGGAATTCAGTATGAAGTTATATGGCAGTGCACGCATTTGACGATTAAAAAAATCATACGTCTTACGTATCGTCTTACGATAGCGACTAAACTATCGGCCAACTTTAATCGCTAGTGCGCGCAGGCTCTAAGAGATGTTGTTTGGAGTTATTGGTTTGTGGTGTCAACTACTCAATTGACTCTTTTATTCCTAAACAAAGCTCACGAAAACATAAAAAATCTCCAACTTACTTCTGGTGTATGAAGAGTTTGACAGGCTCAACAAGATGGAATGTTCCGGCGATTGCAACGGTAGCCAGGAGCTGCACTGAGAGAAGACCATACACTTTGCGCACAAATCCCAGACGGATCTCTTTGTCAGCATTGGCCACATTGTTGCGGTAGGAGAAGTCATCCTGTAAACAACAGTTTATATTTTAGATTTAGACTAGCTTTTGCACATGACTTTATTAGTGTGGAAGACATGTATGCCATAAAACAGTCTATGACACTCAGCAATACAGTAGAATCCGGATATAACGAACCTCAAGGGACCGGCGAATTTTAGCGACGACGTAAAACGACGGACATAAAACGGACGAACACAGCTGAATGAATTATTTAAGTTAGTTTTTAATTAATATAATATTACTAATAAAATTATGAAATGAAATATAATATGGGCTATATTTTATTTTTACACAAATGCACAATGCAAATTGGGGTGTTTTTATGGGTAAGGTTTACAATTACGTCGCCTTGATAGGGGGGTGGGGGCGGTGGGGGGAGATTATGGGGGACTAGTGGAGTCGCCCCCCACCATTTTTCCCCGCCGGAAAGACGACGTTTTTCCTCGACGGAGCCCCACTAGGGCTTTGTATCAAGTCACTTAATAGGGTCGCATGGCGGACGGGGAAGGCGGGAAGAGGGGTAGAGTCCCTCCAAACTTTCCCCCCGCCAGAGAGGCTCGCCGGAGCCCCGCTTCGCGGGGCTCCTACTTCTGGGTGGTTTAAAAAAAAAATAACCACGAAGGGGATGGCAGGGTCTGTTCGCTCGCTTCGCTCGCTCACTGGACCCTGCCATCCCCTTCTAACCTAACCTGTCCTAGTCGGGGTGCCCCAAGTCCCGAGCTCGCTTCGCTCGCTCTTACGCACAATAAAACAACAAAATCGTGTTTATCTGTCACTGTCAATGGCAGCAAAATGGCGGCTTTGCGATTCTTTTTACGCATTTTGACAGACGCAACTTTCAA
The DNA here is from genome assembly GCA_949316365.1 of Hoplodrina blanda. Classification (NCBI taxonomy): domain Eukaryota; kingdom Metazoa; phylum Arthropoda; class Insecta; order Lepidoptera; family Noctuidae; genus Hoplodrina; species Hoplodrina blanda. The sequence continues at coordinate 14,291,718 of OX438580.1, read as the reverse complement.
AAACGTAAGAATTTAGTGAAATTTACGTTTCGTTTCAAGCAATAGTTAGTGATTTATCGATCTTTTTGAAAATTGTTTTAAATAATTTAACGCCGCTCCGGCAGCTAAAATTGCTTGGGGGTGCTTAAGATAAGTCCCCTTGACTCCCCCACAATGTCAGAATCCTCAAATTCAGGCGACGTAATTGTAAACCCAACCCGTTTTTATTTGTAAGGGTGCAAACATAAAGATACAGGTTTTTCGGTCCCGATATGCCAGTACGGGTCGGTACTGATAGGTAAGGGTTCAACAACATATAAAAAACAGGTAAATCTGTTCTTGACGGCGAAGACGACACACTACGCTGGCAATTGTTTAAACCCGTACAGATAGTCGGTACCGACAAGTGTCCGCCTGTTTCTTTATGAACGAGCCCATATTGATTGTATGAGTTATTTTACCCGTACCAATCGGTAATGATCTGTACCGACCTGTCCGTACCTGTAACCTGCTTCTTTATGTTTGCACCCTTATGCAATAATAACTTGTTTGTGTGGTGGTTCAAAATGATAGCATGATAGGTCAAGTATGAATTAAAATAAGATAATATGAGGTAACTGTACTATAGTCAGGGGGAGATCCCAAATCCCCATAACCCTCCAGATTAATATAAGATGGTGGTATTACTTTAAGAATAGGTTTTAACATTTAATTATTCTCATAGAATGAGCTACAGATACACACAGATACAGAGGACAGAGGAGGTACAGATTTACATTTAAATTGAGTTTAATTAAATGAAAATGTTTCCTAGAGACATAAGATAACTGAATGGTAAGCAAGCACAGAGTAAATAATCATAAATTTCTATAATGTAAACAGCTGCTGATTATACAAAATGGAGACTCATCAAAGATTTGCATTCAAAAGAATTTAAGATATAATTATGTATCCCAAATAATTATGTTATGTGTTTTTAAATAAAATGGCTATTTGACTATAATAATATGCTGATATCAAAGATTTGAAAATGGAAAACTCATACATTTTGCAAAATAAGGCTTTATCTTATCAACGGCCTTAACATTGTACATAATCATGTGGAAATGAAATAATCAGAGATTATTTACGCCACCATTGAAAAAATAAAACATGTTTATGCCACAAAATGAATAGGAAATTAGCACATGAATACATTCTAGAACCAGACGTGTTTGTTTAAACGAGTTTAATGTTTTAAGCACAATATGTTGAAGGACAAACATTGAGGACAACATTCACTCTTTTAAGATTCGCCATTACTATAAAAATCATTACTTTACCTCTATAGATTCCTTTCCACCTAACTCACAATCTTCCTGAGCGTACATTAGCGGTATTGAAGCCATTTTTAGAGGTTTTTATTGTCTTATTTTCGTTTAAAACAATTATTTTACACAAGTTATTATGGTTTTCCCTTACGTGTTGTGTCGCAATGACGTTTTTTGGACTTGCTAGCTGTCATGTCAGGTGATTGATATTTTGTTTTTATAGTTTAAATGTTGGGCTTTTAAGTTTGATTTCAAATGTAATCCCCTATTATTATTTCAAAAGTTACTCTCTCTGTTTGTTACCTTAAAACCGGTAAATTAAATTGATTATTTTAAAATTTGATAAAGAGATAGCTTAGGATCGAGATACGAGTAGCTTAGAACGTTAGGTACCTAATTCTTCGTCTGTTTTCGCGATGTAGATGAAGTCGCGGGTACAAGCTTCTAGAATAATTTTATTAATGATATTCTACCAACGTGATTTAAAATAGCTCTACCACAGATTCATATAATCAAATAGAATATCTGATAAAAGTTAATGCAACAGATGGATGTTTCATTGTTGAAATGAAAATTAACCGGTGAACGCAAATGATTCACTTAATATCAGCTTGCGCTGTGAGACTTGAGCCATCAAATTCTTATGCCTGATAGAATATCTCTCTGTTGACAGCATTCTTTTAATAACATAAAACTTCTCCCCATTAGTCCTGATCACGGATGTCCTGGACCATAGGTAGGTACAATAATGTTTCATTTTCAGGTTGCATAAATAAACAAACTCAAATACAACTCGGACTACCCGCCAAGATTACTGCTCTAACATTATAAAAGCTACAAGTAACCAAGGCAGCAGTAAATGTGCAATAAAACGGAATCGAGTTAACTGCGGAGCGACAGTCGGAGTCTGCTGGCTTGGTGCCGCCGCTCTAAATCAAGTTTCAGCTGAGAAACTTATTTATCTGAGCCAATGGAATCACTACGGATGAAATACTCTGGAGAATGTTATTTGGTTTTCTTATACCTACAATCTTTTGCGCATGTTATTTTCATACCTATAATGTCTTGGAGGCGAAAATGTGTCGATTGCCTGGTCCAGATTTTTTCAGTATCTGATAAGGACTTTATTGTAGTGTTTTGGTTTAACTTTCAAAACTATAAGTAGCTATTTCTATAAAACAAGATTTAACTATAATGATCTTGGCTTTGCTCGGGAATCGAACTACCGAGTTTTCTTTTTTTCGGCAGTTAGACTAACGATTTTTCGCACTGGTCCATGGCCTAATCCGAATGTAATATCTTGCAGGCAGGGCTACATAGCACAATCCGCGACAAAAGAATTTTAAATCCTAATTATTGAGCAAAATTCGAAAGAAAAAAGGGAATGGATGTAAAAATATGATAAAATAAACTTTTAACTACTACACAAAATGATGAAATGCTTAGGCTTTTCATCATGGTAAATGCTAAGCTAAAGTGGCAATGCTAAAGGTAAAAAATGCATACATACATAAACTCACGCCTTTTTCCCATGGGGGTAGGCAGAAACCATAGAAGCACAACTGCTACGGTCCTTAAAAAATACTCCTTTCGCCTTATCCACGTTCATACATCGCGTCATACACGCCGGCCGGTTACGAGTACTGTGCACCTGAACTTTTGAAGAACCTCACCAATAAGGTCAGCGTAGGTCTTCCTAGAGCGTCCCCTCCCTGCGTTGCCACTCACATCTGCCATATAAATGCCTTTTGTTAAACGCCTTTCACTCATCTCAACATGAGGTAATTTTTGAAGTGAAAACTTCTTTAGCGGCGTTGAGCACTTTTTCTGTAATGGGTATAAAATCTTAAACTCGCGTCAGGACACGTGCGCGTCAGGACACGTGACCTGATCGAAAAAGCGTAAGACGGATGGAGAGTAGACAGCTATCCCCTCTCTACGGCGCGGCGAAAATGTATGCCTGGGCCTACTGTTTCGTTTAGACAGCGCAGGGCGCTTGCGCGCATGTTCGTGTATGTTAAACGTAAACGTAAACGTTAATAATCAAGTTTTCACTTCTGCCGGCACTCCCGGAGTGCAACCCGTTTTTTTTTTTGCTATAAATGGTTGAAAGATTTGAAGAAAAAGATCAATGTTGCAGTACACAGCTATCGATTCACTTGGCCGGCCATTATTTTTAGTGGCAATAAAAGTTTACTGTCATCGGCAGCCCGGGAAAGGTCGAGCGGTAATTACTGCTTTTATAGTAACTGCCTGCCGGTGCATTAGCGGTTCTGAGGGTTGCCAGCTCAGGTGAATTTGGAAATGATTGGATATAACCTCTGTGTTTACTTAACTCCTTAAGGGAATGTCGTGATGCCAAGTGGTTAAGCCGGCTGCTTCTTATACATAAGGTTATGGGTTCGATACTGGGAAAGTACTAGTGTAACTTTTTCAAAGGAGGAAACCTGAACCTATCTATACTAATATTATAAAGCTGAAGAGTTTGGTTGTTTGTTTGTTTAGTTGATCGCGCTAATCTCAGGAACTACTGGTCCGAATTGAAAATTTTGTGTTGGATAGTCCATTTATCGAGGAAGGCTATTTTTTTTTTTAGTCTTTATTTATTTAAGGGACCTTTGTGCACTTCTGTGACGATGTCAGTCCCATCGTACTGCTACACATAATTTATCAGAAATTTACTTTGAGATAAAAGATGAAGGCTATAGGCTATATAACATCACGCTACGACAAACAGAAGCGGAGCATTAATGAAAAGTGTTGCAAAAACGGGAAAAAATATTCCTTTTGAGAGCTTCCGTTGCGTGAGCTTCGTAAACAGTTTGAGTTAAGTTTAAAATAAAATTACATTTGAAATGTACCTACGTACCTTACGTAGGTACATTTCAACTTTGTATTAAAGGGTCAACATTGGCGAAACGGTGCAATGCAGTAAAGTATTTCCATAAAGAACGTTTTCATCGTACCTATTTACCAACTTAATATTTCCCAGACCGATTTATATCACGGTGGCCAATCTCAAAATAATAAAGAAGGGTCACTCGATACCGGGTAGGTACCTACTACATTAGATATAATTAAAAAATAATAATAATAATAACTTAAATTACAATATTGAGTAAATCATTGTGTTGTCATCAGAACTAAAGGTGTATGCAAAATTTCAGCTCAATCGGATACCAACAAATGGTCGAAAAACGGTTTGCAAGCTAAATAAAAGCTTGAAAAAAAAAATCCTTAAAAAACAAAGAGAATCAAACCACAATTTAAAAATGGATGCTTATCTTAAACTGCATGCCAGATTTGTTAACAAACCTCTTTCTATTCGTTCTACAAACCGCTGAGTTCTAAGAAATGAGTATGAATATGAATATTGTCCGACATTAAAGTGGATCACGGCCTCGCAGGTGGACTTCCGTAAATCGTATGCTCAACAAATTGGACACAATGCGCTGGTACTGCAAGTTATAAACGGTAGGGTAATAATTGCTTCTAGTTTATAGCTCTACTTCTCTATGGAAAGTTAAAGAGGAAATACAGCATTAGGTTGGTAAGGCTAAAATCTTTTATTGGTTTTTATTGATATTAAAATTAATGTACAAGAAAATGTGAAGAATTGTTTTTTAACATTTTCGCTGCTTTTAAATTGGTAGCACGCAAAAGTAACACAAGTCGATATTTGAATTAGGTTTGTCCCGTTTCGAAGTAACTGTAATGATTTTAGATAGGTGCCTATTTAACGTTGATTCATTTTACATCTATTCTAGCATAGGTTTACTATGTATGGGGATTTGGGATCCTCAACAAGAGATATACACAAACATGACATAAAAATAATACGAGTAGTCAACAATGGTCCCAGGTGTACTCCTCCACTTACAGGTGACCGCAGTATGCACAATAAAGTTACATACTATCACGCCTGTAATCCCCGAAGGGTTAGGCAAAAGCGTACTCATTGGTACACCCACATTTCGCCAGTTATGTTTAAGTCCCATGTATTAGGGGGCTAACCTATTGCCATCAACCGGGCACAGACTCCGAGGCCGCTGAGAAATTTCTGTTGGGAAAACCCGATAACACTTTGCCCGACCTGGCAATCGAACCCAAGACCTCAAGCTCAGCAGTCGCGCTTTGCGACCACTAGACCAACAAATTAAAAACTAGCTAACCGAGTACCATCTTTTATTTCTCAATCGCATTTTGCTGCAGATGAAAAACTCAACAGACAATTTTAAAACCTCAATTTCAATTCTAATTTTCTTTTATTTCCTAATTAACATATATTAGTGGCAAGTAATACCTCTGGCCGCCTTTTCCTTAAGACGTCGGCACCGCAGCCCAGGTACCTGGGGTCCCATTCTCGGGGACTTGCTTTCAAGAAATTTAATTAGAATTCTCACGAAATTTTCCCCCATAAAGATGTTCAAGATAAAAGACTGGGGCGGCCGGAGGGGTGTTATTAAAAAAACTGTTCTGTTTACAGCGGAGGCTTAGAATTTGTCGAGCGATTTCAGTGATAAGGTAGTCCACATAAATCATTATCGTTTTGTCCCTGTATCTCGATAATTATGAACTGCTCCGTTAGTTTTGTGATAGCAAACACGACTGTTAAGCGTAGGGTTCCAGCTCGAACAAAGTGTTATTGAGTTTTTCATTAGGTGTTTGAAAGTTGGTGGTGTCCCGGGTTTTTGACACTACGTAAAGCCGTTGGTGCCAACTTTCATTCGTAAATCGCTGTAGTCCTAGCTTGAAAGTCTGACTTACAATCTAGAATCAAAAGTCTTACAATGGGGAATTGTTACCCTTTTTTTTAATGATCTAAATCATCAAATGACTTCTTCCGCTCTGGGCGGAGCGGAAGGGAGTGCCAGACTCTTACTGACTAAAACCTATCCGTGTTCCTCCTAATGCCCATTGTGTTCTAGGGCCGCGGTACCTCTTTCGAACAAAACCGGAACCCTGGAACATCGTGTTACCCTTGGTAACACGATCCAGTTACTGGGTAACTTACCCAGTATCTGAATTGTGGAGGTCATATGGGCTGTCACTCCATGTATTCAGCTGCACTTGGTTAGACTGGAAGCCGTCCTCTATATAGTTGGAAAAAGATTTATACAATTAGAGGATCGGCCAAATTTTCAAAAAGTGTTTTAAAATAATCTTTATGGATACTTATTCTCATGAAAAATAAAATTTTATTTATTTATAGCCTTTTAGGTACTCAAAATCATATTTTAATATTGTTTATTTAAAAATCCCGCCAAAACGCCACATGACGTCATTTGTGGTCATAACAAAATTTCCATTATGAAAAACTAGAGAAACACCACGTGACAGTTTTTAAATTGATAACCGTATCCTAATTTATCAGTAATCTTTTAGCAATTTTTAGAATTTCAACAAAATTATGGAAATAACTGAGTGAATTAAGTTAGTTAGTACCCGTGCAGTCAATGATTGCCCACAAATGACGTCAAACACTGTGATTAGTGTTTCAGTACAGATTAAAAATATTCTAAATAACAACATTTTATTTTTTCATTTAAAACATTTAAATGAATTATATTAAATTATTATTCGATAAATAATCGTAAAACAGTATATTTATTTTATCTAAGTACATTTTAGATTTTAACCTGATTACTGTCCGATCCCCTATTGAATTATAGCAATGGGTATCGGTTTCCCGTAGTACCTATATTTTTAATATAGTACATGGTCTTTATAGGACAGATGCGGATTTAACAAACCAGGCCAGGTCAGCAGCCCACAAGTTTAATTAGGCTATAACTCTTTAAACAGAGAACAATAACAGAAAATTAATTAAAAAATAACCTCTTTTAAATTCACAACCACAATACGAGTTCATTTAATTGAAATAATTGTCGTACGACCGCAGAATATGGGCCAATAGAGGAACAGCACTGTCCGATTTATTGATAATTGAAAACGTTCCGATTTCACGCCGAAACGACAGATATAAGAACAAATCCATTTTTAATGGCTATGGCGTCGCCTCTAATGGATCAGGTGACTTGTTTATGGTACCTTCTGTTTATGGTTGCATTTAGTTTCTTTTTTATTTTCATCTGTAATGGTACTACTTCTGGATTGATAAAAAAATAATAGGTCATACATAGAAGGGAGTCTTTCTCGTCTGCCTGGAGGAGGTGTACTACAAGAGATGTTTAAGACCCTGCCTCGTTGGTCCAGTGGTTGCAAAGTGCGACTGTTGAGCATGAGGTCTTGGGTTTGATTCCCAGGTCGGGCAAAGTGTTATTGGGTTTTTCCATCAGGAATTTCTCAGTAGCAGCCTTGGTGTCTAGATTTGTGCTCGGTTGATGGCAATAGGTTCGCCCCTTAGTACATGGGACTTAAAACATAACTGGCGAAATATGGATGTACTAATGGGTACACCTCTGCCTAAGATTCAGGGATTACAGACGTGATGTTATGTATGCACGTAGGTAGTTAAGAGCGTTTACGCCGTACGGTATTTCATGCAAACTTTCAAGTCCTTATTTTTTTAAACGAATGTGTTGATTTCAATGAAACTTCCTTAGCATAAGCAGGATACATTGATGGCGCGTTCTGTTTCGCGCGAACCTCAAAGAGCTGTCAGCACAGGGACGGGGCCCAACAGGGCTAAACGCCTGCCAGGATTGCGGGACGTCTTAACAGGATACCGTGGCCCCGAAACGTAAATCGCAACAGAAGGAATAGGGTGGTTTTTTTAGTCAGTTAAAGTCTGACAGTCCCTTCCGCCGCGGAAGGACTCATTTGATGATTTTTCCACCTTAAAAAAAAAGTGCAGGATACATACTTACATAAGTCTAAAAAGTTATCAGAGAACATTAGAAAGTAGAAAGGCAGGACACTTTAGTGGCATCCACCAATGTTTTGAGTCACCCCAATAGAAAAACTAAAGAAAACGCGTAAAATATCGGATTTTGGTTGATTTTTTTTCTGGTTCTCTTACTGCCCCCTTTAGGCCTGCAGTGCCCACAAGGGGGCGTTATCGCCCACTTTGGGAAAGGCTGGTATGTAGCGTGAAGTCATTAGCATATCGAAATCAGTTATAATTCTGGCGGTGGTGAATGCAATTCGGTTCGCATTGCGGCACTCCTGAACATTATGCAGATCGCAGTTATACTGCCTCCGCTGACTGCTACCCTAGTATTTATTATACGTATAATAATAAATAGACTAGCTTTTGCCCGCGGCTTCACATAACATCACGCCTGTAATCCCTAAAGGGTTAGGCAAAGGTATACCCATTAGTACCCCCACATTTCGCCAAATATGTTTAAGTCCCATGTTATAGGGGGCGAGCCTATTGCCATCTACCGGGCTCAAATCCAGACTCCGAGGCTGCTACTGAGAAATTCCTGATGGAAAAAGCCAATAACACTTTGCCCGACCTGGGAATCGAAGACCTCATGCTCAGCAGTCGCGCTTCGATTGCATTAAAGGGGTAACGTAGTTCACTCTATAGAAAACTCTCCATACAAACTTTAGACTCCCGTTCATCCCCAGGGGGGGGGGGGGGGATTTTGGAAAACCTGTGTGTTGACTGTTGATAGATTAGTCAGTCATGATTTTTATATTTAGAAAGCAAAGAAGATATTATAGAGAGGTAATTTTTTGTTTATTTGCAAGAAGTAATTGTATCCAGAGAGAACACGATACGATTATAAATAGGGTAAACGATTATGAACAAATCAATTATTTTATTATTTTTTTATTTTATATATTATTTCATTTAGCTTGAAGAAAGCTCACAGACTAATTAATAAAAAACATAAATATCATGGTTATGTAGGGAAATTAGCTAGTTACAAGCTTCCACATACTTCTTCATTATTTTTATGATTATTTATAAGATTTGTGTTGTGAGTATCAAAGGCTATGTTTTATAGTATATTTGACTTCCAAGCAAACAAAGTTGCAGGCAGGAGAAAAAATACTAAACATCCATAAATTAATAAGTAGAAGACTTAGGTAACGTAGAAAACGTAAATAAATGAAGCTGCAAATTCGCTTCGACTACATCAATTTTATGAAGAAATGAGAGGAGGTACTTCAATTCCCATGAGGCTGTACTCGATCGGTTCATTGTCGATGAGAATTGACGCTCCACTTATTAAACACTAGCTTCTGCCTACGACTTCGTTTACGTAGACTTTCTACAGAACACAGACATACAGAAGCTGAAGATTTTTTATAAATATAAGAAGATATTATTATTATATATTTTATGCTTTTTTTTTAACATAAACATCATTAACATAACATCACGCCTGTAATCCCTGAAGGGTTAGGCAGAGGCGTACCCATGAGTACACCCACATTTTGCCAGTTATGTTTAAGTCCCATGTAATAGGGGGCGAGCCTACTGCATTTTTTTTAAAATAAAGTACAACCTGATACAAAGCAGCAATTGCAAAAAAAACGTTAGTAATTTTAAATTTCGTGGTCAATCTTAACCATCCTCTTTAATAAGATTAAGTAATCTCCAACTGATCGGAATCAATTTCATTTCGCTATTAGATATTTTAAATGTCAAGCAAAAGTAAATCGGATTACCGTTTCAGACTAACTGTACTCGGAAAAAGTTTAATCCCCTCTCTCTTTTAAAAGCTAAGTAGATCTTGAGGTTTAAAAGGTAGGGTCTTAAATGTCAGGATATGTCTGTAATTAATATTTAATCTGTAAGCCGCGCGGTGTTGCCAGCTGTAATATCTTTTTTTCTTTTTCGACTTTATCTTTCTGTTAAGATTAGATCTTTGCTAAAGGTCAGGGTATTATCGCAGGTGATAGTAGTAAGGTGTTATTAGACAGAGAGGTGGTACTGCTATTTCGCTTATTGTATTAGCATTTTATGTTAAAAGCCTCTATACAAAATAAGACCAAAATCACCTTGCCTCCAGCGTTTCACATTGTTTTTGTTTTCTTCGCGTATGTTTCTGGGTTTAATTCTGCAAAAAAGAACCATCTCACGTCAAAATTTCTCCCGTTTTTTAAGTGATTTTGGTTATTAATTGCTGATTAAATAAATAAATAAATATCTTGGGACAACTCACACACGGCCATCTGATCCCAAGCTAAGCAGAGCTTGTGTTATGGTAACCAGACAACTGATATACATACTTATATAATTTATAAATACATACATATTATAGATAAATTACACCCAGACACAGAACCAACAATTATGCTCATCACACAAAGTTTGTCCTGGGTGGGAATCGAACCCACTACCTCCGGCTTTGCAGTCAGGGTCACTAACCACTAGACCAACGAGGCAATTTTAAACCTAGCTTCTAATGCTCGAGGTAGCGGGTTTGAAACCGGGCAAGTATCAATGTGTGCAATTCATATCCACAACACAAATTCGCCAAATAAAGCTTAGCTTGACTTTGTTATTTCAAGTATTATAAGCTTGTATAAAATTATTCCATTTTTTTTTAATTAGCAGTGCGCATGACCTGCGGTCACTCTAATAGAAAATTGAGTAACAAAAATAACACACAATCAGTTGTAATTTAATTTAGTTACTTATCCCTTTTTACAAACAAAACTGTTCATCTTTAACCAAGCATTTTTTCTTTCAACCGTTAACCGAACGGAACGCGCGCGTGCGCACGCCTTTAGTGTGATAAAAAAAAAACATTTCTTTGGGAAAGTTGTATATTATCATGAGTACAATTATGTGTTTAAGTATCGGTCATTAATTACCAGTCATTCTATAGGTAGTAAATGTCTTGTATGTACCTATGCCGTCCAATAGTGAATACAAACAGCTGTAATAATGTAATGTCAGCTGCACTGGACAGCTGATTGATTGGCAGTCACGACCGCGTTTGATGCGGTCTGTCGCTATAATTTAGGCGCAAATCAATCAATTACGATTGTGGTGAAATCACTAGTTGACAGCCGTGCGGTGGACGCCCGCTGTTAGTTCGTTGGAAGCTGTGCGGTTGGGAGATGATTTAATCTTCTCTGGACATGCAATATAAATGCAATGTAAAAGTGAACAAACATGGTCATTGAAAATTTACCCGAAACCTGAAAAGGGTCATTGTACTCATCATTATTAATAACTTTTACTATGGGACCAACCCTGAAATCATGAAAAAAATCCGCAGTTTCTATACGTTATGATCGTGCTGTGTATCATTTTTGCAGGGAACAGTTATTTTTTTTTTCATTATTTCAGGGTTGGTCCCATAGTAAAAGTTGTTCATAATGATGAGTACAATGACCCCTTTTTAGGTTGCGGGTAAAATTTCAATGACCCTGTATAGATAACTTAAAAAGTAAAACCCTCGACAGAAATTAATCTCGATCAGACCAACCAGAAAAGAGCTGATAATCTTAAAACGGCAGAACAGACTCTCACTCTCAATCACTTGGTCGAGAGTGAAAATAAGAGGCTAAGAACGGATTTTCCAAATTCCCGTTTCATGCTCTTAGGGGATGAAACGAAAGTCCGACATTTACCCGGACGAAGTCGCGGGCAAAAACTAGTATAAGGGTCGGTTCACATCTGACGGTAGATACGTCGAACGTATCGTCTTTAGTATGGTCGACGCACTAACGCATCATCGGTTATGTGTGTATGGTTGGATATTTTATTATCTATTTGACTGTTTCTGCGTTGCGAGACTGACGATAGGCGGCGTATTCTTCCATCAGATATGTACCGACCCTAACATATTTCTGAGGATCAGCTCAAAAGTCAAAGTCAAAGTCAAATCATTTATTTCAATTAGGCCATTACAAGGCACTTTTGAACGTCAAATACAAAAGAAAAAAAAGGAATTGATTCTAGTTTGCCCCTTCCAAGACAAAATACTGTATGACAATATAACTAAAAGGAAATACAAAATCCACCCCCTACAATTCCCCTGTACCATAATATAAATCATCATTATTTTAACTAAAACGCTGACTGCGTTGAATAAAAAGTGGAAGAAACCTTACCAATAGCCGGGGGCTGATTCAGTGAGCGTCCAACGTAAGCAGAGCCCCCCCACCCCCCGCACAGAGCGCAAATTGAAAGACCGACAGCGTACCTAATGAAATAGCAGAGCTCTGAATAAATTGGACGTACCGTTCACGTGGAAAACGGTTGCGATTCAATTTGATTTCGAAATAGAATTGTTTCATTCTTGTTAGTCGATAAATGCATATTTGTAATTATATGGAATCTGGAATGTTTATAACATCACGCCTGGTATCCCCGAAGGGTTAGGCAGAGGTGTACCCATTGTACACTCATATTTCGCCAGTAGTTTAAGTCCCATGCAATAGGGGGCGAGCCCATTGCCATCAACCGGGAACAAATCCATACTCCGAGGCTGCTACTGAGAAATTCCTGATGGGAAATCTTAATAACACTTTGCCCGACTTGGGAATCGAACTCAAGACCTCACTGGGGTTGGCATGAACTCCTAGATTCGACCCCCACACGATCGAAATGTCTAAAACAGCTGTTTAATATACACATCAAAAGTGTCTAGGGATCAAGATGTATTTGGTAATAATAATATATTGATCCCTAGACACTTTTGATGTGTGTACTTTCATTTTTCAAGGTTTGTCCGCAATAAAAGTTTTTCCTATTCAGGAATAGTCTCACCCTATAAAAAATCACCGGTAAATCAAAACCATGCTTGAATAATCTGGTACATAATATCCATACGATAAAATCCCATACAAAAGCACAGGTGCGCTGTAATTGAAATGAAAGAGATAATGAATAGCACTGGAAACTCGGCGGGAGTAAAGAATATTAAATATTTTCATTTCGTTTCACCGTATAGTTTTGCATGGAGTATTTTTTAATTAAACGTAGGTAGCTACTAGTGATGCGGTTGTGTTGTCGATAGATACCAAGTGATGTATGAATGATGTTGGATTTATTAGAGACTAACTGATGTCCGTGACTCTGCCTGCGTTAGTGTCGGGTTTCTTTTTTTTTTTGGGCGGATGGCATTTTATTTTATATCATAAAAGTAGCCTAAGTTACTCCTTACTGCTATCTGCCAGTGTAAGTACCGTCAAAATCGGTCTAGTCGTTTCGGAGGTTAGCCGGAATAAATATACAGATAGACCGATACAAAATTTTTAAAACTTTTTTTGTTGATTAGAGTGATTTTTTTGTATAGATGTCATTGTTTTATCGATCTAGTCTGTCATGTGTATCGATGATTGGTGGAATTGAAATTTACGCGCACAATTAGCAACTTTACTTTGCCTGGCACGTGTCGTAGGTTAAAATTGTGTACCAAAAATAAACTTAAGACCACTTGCACCAAAACCTTAACCTCCAGGTAGCTATATGATCCTGTATGCAAAATACATCATCATCATCTGCCTAGCGTTTTCCCAATTATGTTGGGGTCGGCTTCCAGTCTAACTGGATGCAGCTGAATACCAGTATTATACACACACACATATACACATCACACGCCACGTACATGTCACGTATACATATTGTACAATATTTACTTTGAAAAGGTAGTATGTAATTTCTTGTACAATCTTCTCATTTCTCATTCAATTAGTTTTATTTGTACCTATACGACGTTTAAAAGTGGTTTTTATTAATATAATTTGCTTTGAATTTGAGGTTAAATTACAAAACGTCAAACACAATTGCTAACTTAATCTCGTGCAAGCAACTAACTCTAAGTTACGTTTTTGGTGCAAACAGGCCATAGAAAACAAAATAATTAATTACAAGTAAGAAATTCTATTTTTAAAACGTTTCGTCGCACATAATTATAAAAGTTTGTTTACAAGTTTGTAATTGACATCCCTCACGGTAAATTTTGCAGTGTTCATCACTTCCGATTAATTAACACAATATTTAGACAAGGTATGTACACTAATTATTAATGTGTGTGTTGTTATCAGCATTGTGCAGGTAAGGTAGGCAAATTAGTTATAGTGTACACGGTATGCTTGCTTTTGCGTATGACTTCGTCCGAGTATTTCCCAGAGTGGCTTTTACTATGGCATTATAACAACATAATAATAAAAACAAGCTACTATAATTAAAAAAATTAAAAAACACGACTGCAAAAATTGCAAATATTTGTACTTTGTTTACTCGTCAGTTTTTCTTACGACGTTTTTTATTTACAGTGTTGTATATTTTTTAAATATATCTACTTATCAAATTCCAGACGATAAACATAGACACGACCAGATTTATTAAAAAAATAAATTGAGGTTGGTATTAATTTACGGTTTGACCACAACGGTTTCTTTTTATTTTTCACTAGCCTATGTTACTCGGAACGATACAAGGATTGTAACGATACCCCATACATCTAAATCGGTTCAGGCGTTTAAAAGTTATGGTTGAATAAAGAAACTGACGTACATACATACATTAACCCTGAACACATAACACTCTTTTTTTGGGGCAGTCGTGTAATTATACGAAGTTCAAGATTAAAGGGAGTTCCAAACAAGATATTATGTGTTTTTAATCGATACTCCTTACTATTATAAATGCGAAAGTAACTCTGTCTGTCTGTCTGTACCCTATGTAATAGGGGGCGAGCCTATTGCCATCAACCGGGCACAAATCCAGGCTCCGAGGCTGCTACTGAGAAATTCCTGATGGAAAAACCCAATAACACTTTATCCGACCTGGGAATCGAACCCAAGACCTTATGCTCAGCAGTCTACTAGACTAGCCAAGCAGCCTTACATTTTGTAGACGATTCAATTGTTGGTAATACTCAAATAAAATAAATAAATAAAAAATAAATGTAACATATTCATTTAAATGAAGGTTGAGAGCTAAAAGCAAGTTTATTTAGACGTTGCGCACGCTACGGCTTTACTGCAGATGTTAGAACTTCATACCCTAAAGATCTCACTCTAATTAAATTTCGGTAACCTAGTTTCAGTTACTTTGAGCTTTTGTTACTTTTTAAAGAATCTTTTTAACGGTACTTTGGATTACGGTTTTCGTGTAAACTGTTTTGGCCAATGTCGCTATGGACCGATGGTTAAGGCGTCCGCCTCTCTTGCATGAGGTTGTGGGTTTGAAACCTGCCACGGGTAAGTACCAATGTGACTTTTTGAAAGTTTATCTTGGACATCACGTGAAGGAAAACATCGTAAGAAAACTTGGACCTATATTTAATGTAAGCCTGAAATTGCCAATCCGCCTTGAGCAAGCGCGGTAATTAATCTCGTACTTCTCTGTATGAGAAGAGACCTTGAAAAACTGTCAGTACATGCCCCCTATATGGCAACCTCTGGGTAGTTGGCATCAAGTTCATAATTTTTTCTAATACCCAGAACATAAAATGCGCGATGCCCCCCCCGGGCATTGCGCCCCCCAGGGGTCACTCTACGCCCCCCAAGAGGGACACACCTCATTTGTTGGCAACCTATGTTCTAGTGTCTGGAGTTTTTTATTTGGTGGTCTATCTAGATACCACATCAAACCGAAACCAAAACCATCCAGTACGATACCAATAACAATTACCGTGACGACCCCATCACTAGAACCTTTTGAATCCGGTAAAAAGCAGATTGGATTGCTATTTGTGTTCACCGTCGCTTTGTGCCTTTTGTACTGGTTTTCATTGAATTCCTATTATTATGTGCATTTGTGCAGCTCAGGAATATGATGTTCATTAATTAATCTCATTGCTTTATGAGAGTCTCGGGGACAAAGGAATCGTTGGGATGGAATGCAGAGGAATATTTTGTCATGTATTCGTATTGTTATGGAACAATCCTTGTTTAGAAGCTATAATTTTGCAATATGTTTATCTGTGAACTTGTACATTATTAAGTATTCAATAGGTAATTAATTCCTTAGGTTATACTTAGGTCTATGAGAGAAAAACCGCGGCAACTTCTTTAGCTTAGTGAAAAAATATTTATTTTTAGAATGAAGTTGGTAGATATGGTCACTACGCTCTCTTTTTCTTTGTCTCTTTCTTTCTGTTAAGATTTGAGCAGCAAGCATTGTGCGCGGCCAGCTATTCTAAACACGTGCACATTTTATTTAAATATTATTATATTTATTTGTTTCATATAGGACTTCGTTCCTGACGGGGCCCGGGGCTCGCCGATTACGTTTCTTTTTCTAATTGGAAATAAGTAAGTACATTATATCTAAATATTTTTTTCTTTCATGAATCTTTTACATCTTTAGTACCTACGACTACCTACCTACTATTACGTTATTCTCACCAAAAGCAACTGTACAACAAGTACATAAGCCTCTCAACAACACGAAACCATTATTTCCATATATTTACACAAAACACAATTTGTAGACAAAACGTAACACTCTCGTAAAAACAGTTGAACCGTCTGTCGTAGTAAAGTGCTACGAATATGCTACGCCGCTACGACGGGCGCTACGACGTAGCATAGTGCAGCCATAAACTTTATTATCCAGATTTTTATGTGAAATGTTATTAAATGCCGCAATTTTGAACATATTAAAGTGAATTTCTCGTAGTTTCGTTATATTTGTTTATGAAATACTACCTTTTTGGCCCGTAAATGTCCACTAGTTGTATAGAGTTTTGTGATTAGGACCATAAGCTATAGCGATGCCTATGGATGTCGTTGGTTTGATCACCAACTTTAGTGATATTCGCATTAGTATACTGGTATAATTAAAATAGTAATTTTTAAATATTTTTGGTATAATTAGTGCAGCGTAATTATTTATTGAGTAGTATGTATTTGGAAGATACGTTTTTGAATGACAAGGTAGTAATGAATGGTGTCGGTAGAAAAATTCTGGTTTATAGATGTGTGTTTAGGTTGTACACCTAGGTGTATTTAAACAGGGGAACAATTTCTACTAAGTTTTAGGAACGTTCGCAATCTAATCTCAGTCTGTCAAAAATGTCACTAATTTACCAAAAATTTTAATATTTAGGGTCGCTGAGATGAGATTGTGACTGTATTTTCAACGTTTTTAATTAGTAAAATTAGTCTTCATATTTAATTCAGTCAAAATCAAAATCAAAATATTTATTACAAATAAACCATTTATAGGCACTTTTGAACTGTAAAGAATCAGTCAGTCAGCTAGTAGAATGATTTATTTATTTATTAGCTTTATTTTTATCCCTTACATGTATGTTGTTTTGTGTTTTAGTTTTGTAGAAAGGTTAGTATTGTTAGGTGTAAGGGCCGCCTTTTGCGGTGAAAGCCTCCTTCAAACCATTCCAGATGACTCTATCCTTAAATGATTTGTAGTAGAATGAGTAACACTTCATAAATCTTAGAGATTATGTACCCTTTATATTTCTGTATACATGAACATCACTTCCCCACAAACCCTACCCACCCCATACACACAAACAGCTATCCTTGTTAATTTGCCGTGTTGCGCCGCACTGCAGTCCGTTAAAATTTTACGTACCACGTTGGGCTTAGGTGACGTCCACGTTAGGTTCACGTGACGTCCACGTTACGCTATTGAACGGAACCTAATGGTATCTGTGTGCTTTTTTTGGCTTCTGACGTAGAAAAAATTGGCTTCATTGTGTGGGTGCAAAATCTGATGTTACTTGCGTCATAACCTATTTCCAAACAGTCGTGGTGGATCCGTTTGTGTACTTACATATTCTAAGTAGGTTATAAGTGACTGCTCTATCTCGTGGAATCTTGAGTTCGATTCCAAGGTCGGGGAAAACTGTGTTAATGTTTTTTTTTCCATTATGAATTTCTTTAACTGCCTCGTTGGTCTGGTGGTCGCAAAGCGCGACTGCTAAGCATGAGGTCTTGGGTTTGATTCCCAGGTCTGGCAAAGTGTTATTGGCTTTTTCCATCAGGAATTTCTCAGTAGCAGCCTCGGAGTCTGGATTTGTGCCCGGTTGATGGCAATAGGCTCGCCCCCTATTACATGGGACTTAAACATAACTGGCGAAATGTGGATGTACTAATATGTACCTCTGCCTTACCCTTCAGGAATTACAGGCGTGATGTTATGTATGAATTTCTTAGTAGCAGTTCGGATTTTGGAAGTTTGTGATGTGACACCTATGTGCCTCGAAAACTGCGTGAAGCCTTTGGTCTTGTACTTGATTTCTCTCCAGCCCTTTCGAATTGCCAGATCTCATCGGACTATGAGAGTAAAGGAAGAGGGACTGTATCTAAAAGATCACGCACACCTGAGTTTTGCGCATATACTTGTGCACTAAAATTTCTCCTGTGTCCTTGGCTCGTCTCCATTAAGATTTGCTGTCGTTGTCAAAATCGATCTAAAGAATGATATTATTAGATTTAGACTTTTCTTTTTTTGTTTTTTTTTCTAGGGGAAATCCTCGTGGATGCCCTCCGTTTGGGGATAACGGAGGGGTATGTCGGACTCTTACTGACTAAAACCCCACGGTTCCTCCTGCTACCATAAGTCGGGAGCCCGGTATTCGCATTACGCATAATCCGCGCCCCCGAATGTAGACATCACTACTGCACACAGAGCGCGTTCGGGTGTAAACGGCGAAGTATCAGCAAAAAAAAAGAGTTACCTACGAAAAACCGACACACGAACGCAAAGTTCTCGACAATTAACTCAGTCAATCAATAAAAACGACATTTCTTCAAACTACTAATAACCTACAATAGTACTAATAATCCTTTTGGCTTGCTACTTCTGGAAAGGTAAACTTGAAGCCACTACTGCTCCACTGAAAAATACATTCTGAGAAAACCGCTGACCGCTTTTTTGTGTACACGGTACACGATTCTGGCAACCGCATTTTAATATTATGCCTTTTTGTAGTAAGATTTGAAATGAAATATAAATTGAAATGAAATACGAGTAAGTATAGATGAAAAGATTCTTTTTTTTAGATTATTACCCAAATAGTTTTTGTATAGAAAATATGTCAACTGTTATATTTATCCTTAAGATAAATATTATCTGACGATTAAAAATCAGTTTGGCATAACATCACGGCTCCGACATAGTAAATAATTTGCTATCCAAGTTAGGCCTTTAAATCGTGTGCGTTAAAATGATTTTTATAATGACAAGACAAAAAAAAGTGGCAGCTCGCGGCTACAGCTAACGGCTGTCGTATTGAACGATGACCATTAAATTGTACAATTATTTAAATGTTTGTGTCACTTATGTTCGTCGGCAAAAGGCCGCACAACTAATGTTTGCAAAACAAATTAGGGAAGCTAATTCTTACGCTGAGTACGATTAATAATTCGACGGAAGCTACTACTTTCTTACCTGCCAATTATTAAGTTCTATTTCTCCAAAACATTAAAACAGTTCCTCCACACGTGAACACAGTAACGTCGTGTCCCTGCCACTAGTTCTAAGAATTATATATTTATCAGCTGGCAAATTGAGCTAACATTTCTGTTAGTAAGTGCTGCATGTACTGCTGGATGTACTGCTGGTACGAGGCTGTTGTCTCTGCTGTTTATTATGGATTTTTTGTATGTTTAATGATATGTGTATGTAGTCGTTTGTGGTGACCCATTTGCGCATCTATATTGTGTGTTGTTATCTGACGTCCATGTTAAAATCATGTCCATTTATTCTTCAAGCTTACTGTGTTTTAGAAGATTATTGTGAATATTAGATTGATATTTATCTTGAGCATAAAAAGCAAGAGCTCGTTTAAAAAAAAATCGCAAGTACGTAAGGTGATCAATTATTATGTCGGATTTAATAAGAAAAGTAATTTGTCTGTGTATTCAATTAATGAAACGTGTAAACTTTATTTTTTTTTTTGGATTTTGATTCAATTTTGACTATTGTTTAGAGAATTACAAGTTTATGTTTAAATAAACCTAGTTGTGTTTTGGTGAGATTCTTCAGAAAGGTCAGGTGCGGAGTACTCGTAACCGGCGTGCTTGTATGACGAGATGTATGAACGTAGATGAAGCGAAAGGAGTATGTAAGAATCGTAGCAGGTGGCGTTCTGTGGTTTCTGCCTACCCCCATGGGAAAAAGGCGTGAGTTTATATTGTATGTATGTGTTACTAGGCGTAGACGCACTAGACGTAGGTTTGTATTTGTCAAATATTTTCTGACCCAGACCAGTATTTACGGAGATTAGCGCGTAAATCCAAAAAAAAAACTTCAACGATGTAATATTCATATACACACATCAAAAGTGTCTAGGGATCAATATATTATTATTACCAAATACATCTTGATCCCTAGACACTTTTGATGTGTATAGATAAATCCAGGTTTCACCAATGTTAGTTATATGTAAGATAAACTGAGATAATCTCCACTCCGGTACCATATAATCATCTCACAATCACAAAGGACTGCGTCTCATCTCGCCAGCTATCTCATTGTGATGCGTCTAGCCCCCAGCGGCTGCAAATTATGCATATGCTGGGCGGTCAGGTTATGACCGCCCAATTGAAACATAATTGAGCTTCATATTCCCCTTGTGACTAATTCAGGTGTTGAACCTGTGATTATTACTATATGAGCAAGTTATGATGAAGTTCAGTACTGGTCTGAGATGAACTGGTGAAATGTGGGTGTACCTCTGCCTAACCCTTCAGGGATTACAGGCGTGATGTTACGTTTATATGAACTGGTCTTGTCGCAGCAAGCACGACTGCTGACCTCTTGGGTTCTATGGAATGAATGTACCTACTACTTATTGTAAAACATACACTATGTAACAAAAACCCTGTCAGATCAGTCTTGCCGTTGATCAGTTTTTATGTTTTATTTTAATTTAATTACTTCTTCTTTCTTCTTTTTTTTTTCACTGGGGAAAAATAATAATCTCAAATCCATACGCAGTACGATGCCGAATAATACCCTTAAGGATCGGACAGGGTTTTTGTTACATGCTGTATACATTTTTTAAAAGAGTATGTATGGAGTTTCTTTGTCATTATTTTCCATACGGTACTACCTTTTGGAATGGGCAACTAGACTCAATTTTTTCGCTCTAGTAAATGATATTCAAAAGTGCCTTTGAATGGTCTTATTGAAATGAATGATTTGACTTTGACTTTGGCTCGTATGGGCAGAAATGATCGAAATTATTTTTTTAAACATTCATAACTTTTGTCCATGACTGCTGAGAAATATGCGCCGTTTGATATTTGTAATACAATACCTGTATATTGAATGACACCTATTTTATATTTGTACAAGCCCATATAATTCTAGGCCATCTCTTATAGATTTTTTTTGTAACAAAAGAAAAGTAAAATGATACGCGTCTTACGCGTTATTATACAGCATCCAATAGTTACAAGAAATAATAGAGAGAGGTCGACTCGCTCTCTCTCATAGTAGTGTACCGGCTTTATCGTACACAAATGCGTATCGCCGTACTGAGACACACCCACTTTAAACAAACCTATATATACTATGAACAGTACGTTCTGCACTATCATGCATTTTAATTGATTACCAATACTAGGTACCTGTGCCCATTGTCCAGTCGAAGACACAAAACCCAAGGGTGTCCTCAATACTGTCCACCTAAGCCCCAATAACGTGTATGTACCTATCATTGTCCCCGATCTGTGCAATCATGGAACTTAAATCCAAAATCTATAACGCTAGACTTACTATCTGGGCGGAAAATTTATTTGATAACCATTACGCTTCGGTTTGATAACATCGCTTAGTTCCGTATGCCTAATACATTGCATGGTTGTGGTGGTAGGTAGGTGTAAGTATTGTTCTGAGAGCGCGCAATGGAGAGGTCACTTTGAGCGTATCTCGCGAGAGGTGTGCATGTGTGTGTGAAGCAGGGTAGGCCCACAGATCGGGCCCACAATGCACGTTGTTTATCCGCTAGGGCGCGGGGGTGCGGTGCGGGGTGCGGGCGGCGGGGCTCCCGGCCGGGCCCAGTCAGTGAGTTGCCAGCGCTCGCAGCAGCCGCACGCGTCCGCGAGTGCATCAGTGCCCTTACACTACAAACACTGACACTCCGACCTTCAATCCGTGGGAACGAGACATCTATATCAGGTAAGGTTCTTTTTTCAAAAAGGATTCGTTTTGATTTTTTTTTATTTTTTTTCTCTGACCTCTAGTGATATCGAGATAAAAGTTATATAATATTAACTAATTACCGACGAGATCTTATCGACATCTCATTCGAGCAGAACCGCGGTAACTGTCGAAAAATTATAATTAGTCGCTACGCGGCTACGCGTTCTCGTAGCGGCGTAGCACTGGCGTAGAAAACAATGCGTTTGGGATCCTGTGAATTTGCCACGGAGTTTAATTTCGCGGAAGTGGTACAGTTGCGAGAAAAATCCGTTCCAAGTATGGTTGATGGATATTTTTTTCACGGTCAAGCCAAGGACTTTGTTGGGGGGGGGGGGGTGGCTGGTGTTGTATGGGATGAAATGGGTGTCACAATGCGCGCTTATCCCACGGCCGCGGCGTTTGTACGAGCGCTGTCATTTCGCCATAATTATCCTGAAAGCCTCGACCTTGCTCCGTCAGCGCACCATGAGTTCTTTGTTTCCGCGGACTGCTTATGTACATAATATTTATTCAAATAAATTTTATTACCTATTATCTTTTGTTTTAGGTCAAAATGTTGAACTATTAATCGTTTATTCTTATTAATAGTGACCCATTTTGATTGTTAAGTTAATAATGATTAAAACTCAGCTTCAGTCAGTTCTGGAACAAATCAATTACTTTAATAATATCAACTGATTTACAATCATCACGTACGTGACAGTTGGATAAGGGGACGGGCTCCGGTTGTAGTAGTTTGGCTAACGAGTAATATTTGCATTTGAACCAAATCATAGCAGGCCTGGGCTATACAGCTACTATATACTATGAGATTGATTATTCTTTTTTTTATATAATAATAAAATTATATGTGAAAGACTGTACATACACCTTTAAGGTAGATTTTTGAGGAACTAAAATGATTTAATATTAAGATCTAATGTAAAATGTATCAAAAATCACACTAATAAAAGAATTTGAATTTTGAAAACAGGGAGACAATTCTACTAACATTTAGGAAAAATCATAATCTCAATATATTATATAAATTACGCGTCACGTTGTTTGTCCGGGATGGACTGCTAAACTACTCAACCATTTTTTTATGAAATATGGCTTACTGTGTGTAGTTTGGTCGAACTTAAAAGATAGGATAGTTTTTATCTCAATTATTGACCTCTATGTCTTTACTTACTTCAAGCCACAGCAACGCGTGGCCGAGTCAGCTAGTTTTATATAAAATGCCTCTGATATACCTAAAAAATTTTGATATTGATCGTCGCTAAGATGAGATTGCGATTAGATGTTTTAACTTTTTAATTAGTACAATTGGAATTCTGATCATTGACTAACTCTTACTTAAATTACTAAATCATCATCATCTGCGTAGCCTTTTCCCAACTATGTTGGGGTCTAACCGGATGCAGCTGAGTACCAGCTAAAAACAGCAGCAGCAGCAATTACTTAAATTACTAAATGTCATCATCACTATTACTACATAGTATAAAACAAAGTCACTTCCTGTTGTCTGTCCCTATGTATGCTCATATTCATATTCATATTCATTTATTTGCATACCATAATGTGTGTAATAGATGTTACATAAGGCTTAAAGCTAAGGTACAATTATGGACCCTGTAAGGGCACAGCAACATAGGGTATTATTAGAATTAAGAATTAAAAATTAGAAAATAAAAATAAAACAAAAATTAAAATTTAAATATAAAAATAAAATAAAAATAACCCAATCATTCATTCAAACAAAATTAAAATTTAATTATAAAAATAAAATAAAATAAAATAACCCAATCATTCATAATTTTATAAAAACCTATGCTTAGATCTTTAAAACTACGCAACGGATTGTGATGCGGTTTTTTTTATAGACAGAGTGATTCAAGAGGAAGGTTTATGTACCTACATTGTATCCGTGCGAAGCCAGGGCGAGTCGCTAATCATTTATATTCTATACCCTTATTGGAAAATAACTCGGACTTAAAAAATAACTGGCTGGCGCAACCGACCTAAGATTAATAAGCGTAGCCGTTTAAAAAAATCTAATGAAAATATAAAAAGATTCGCTCAAATTATTTAATTAATTTCTAACAACTCAATTTCACAAACTATTTAAAAATATAGATACATCATTATTTATTCAACGTATGCCCTCGAAAATACGTAAAAAAATATGTAGTAAAAAGAAAATATAAATTTTCGTTACCCTCACATAAATATGAGTCAATTTACCTCGCCATCAGTCAGTGCGCTGTCAACGAAGAGTTTATTGAAACATCGGCTTCTCAGGGACAATGTGGCCTTGAGCCGACATTCAAACAATATATAGGTATAGAAGACTAGCGTTTCCCCGCTGCTTCGTCCGCGTAAATGTCCGTTATCGCGGACGCAGACGAAATCGCTGAATAAACAGTAGCCGCCTTAGATGGCTTCCTCAGGAACTGGCGAGAGGAGGAACAGCACAGAGGGAAGTGGAAGGAATGAATGGGGGGAAGGCTTTGCCTAGGAGTGGGACAGTAATGGTTAGCAAAAAAAAAATGTCCGTTCTTGGGGCTTAAACTTACCACGTACCAAAATATTATCAAAATCGGTTCAGTGGTTTAGTCATGAATGTGTAACAGACAGACAGACAGAGTTACTTCGCCATTTATTATAATATAGACGTAAAAAGACCAAGCAATATTATGGTTAAGCGTAGTGGTACAGAACTTTCTGTAATGGAGCTTGCCCGGCAAAGTACTATCACTATACTTATTTCCGCCGTTATTGGGTTTTTCCATCAGGAATTTCTCAGCCTCGGAGTCTGGATTTGTGCCCGGTTGATGGCAATAGACTCGCTCTATTACATGGGACTTAAACATTACTGGCGAAATGTGGGTGTACTAATGTGTACACCTCTGCCTAACCCTTCGGGGATTACAGGCGTGATGTTATGTGTGTTATTTCTGCGACGAAGCAGCGTTATGGCGAGCTATAGAGAGGGCTATGCTCGGAGTTTCTCTGCGTGATCGAATCAGAAATGAGGAGATTCGTAGATGAACCAAATTTGCCGACATAGCTCAGCGAATTAGCAAGTTGAATTGGCAGTGGGCAGGCCACATAGCACGCAGAACTGATGGTTGATGAGGCCATATCATTATTAGCTCATACTTTCATAGGAGGATGTTACCGCCGCATTGTGTTGTCGCGTTGAATAGGTCGCCACGCTGTTTTTGGCAAGCAGCAGACTTGGCAACGTGGAATAAGGTACTGTGGTGCATCGTATAATACCTACTAGCCTATTATTCTCTTACTGCAGCGCAAGGCCTCTTCCCATATAGAGAAGGCACGAGCATTGTCAAGCCTTTTCAGACTTATATTAATTATAAGTTTAAGTCTCCTCACGATGTTTTCCTTCACCGATGTTATTGATGTCCGAGATAAACTTAGAGAGTACTGTATCTGAAGTAGAAAAAGTCACATTGGTAAGTACCAATGTGATTTTTTCTACTTCAGATGTACTCAAGTGCTCATCCCGGTTGCATACAAACAGCCTCGTGCAAGAGGCGGGCGCCTTAACCAGTCAGCCATCACGACGATTTTATGGACACAAGAAGATCGGAGCAATCGGTTTTGAAAAAGACCACTGCTGTTATTGCCCTTAGCCAAAATAGAGCGTTATTTAGTGACCACCGCAGGTTTAAGTAGCTTTTCATAAAAATACGCAAGCAGATCAGTAGTTGACTGCCTCGTTGGTCTAGCGGTCGAAAAACGCGACTGCTGAGCATGAGGTCTTGGGTTCGATTTCCAGGTCGGGCAAAGTGTTATTGGGTTTTTCCATCAGGAATTTCTCAGTAGCAGCCTCGGAGTCTGGATTTGTGCCTGGTTGATGGCAATAGGCTCGCCCCCTATTACATGGGAGTTAAACATAACTGGCGAAATGTGGGTGAACTAATTGGTACACCTCTGCCTAACCCTTCGGCGATTATAGGCGTGATGTTATGTAGGTTAGTAGTTGTATACAGCTCAGTTTTCGCAGAGCTTGCTAAGAAGTATACTCCTAACGTAAGTCGCAGTATTCATGCGACTAATCTCATTACATGACACGGGCAATTGACTTTCTTTCATATACAATATTCTTCTATCTAAACTTAGGTGGTAAGGGTTCAAACGTGGTATTTGATCTGAAAACCGTTCGCTTGGAACTAATGGGGTCGGTTTAAAACCGGTCACATGATATCCCTTCGCCTTAACGTTTTTCTTTCTCATCCGCTGTTCTTATCTGATTAATTTCGTTGTGCTCTGAAATCATAAGGAAAATCAATTGCCGCATTGATAAAAAATCACTTAAGAACTAGTCCACCGATTTATAAAAATAAAAAATTAAATAAAACAATAATTTTGTTGTTTATTTCGACGTTGATCCATATTACGTTAATAATACACAGTACTTAAAAACTACATTACTAACAAAATGTAATAGAAATCGAATAATATTAGTTCAGATATTTGTGGCAATCATTTAATCGATTTGGCTGACTTCTTATTTGTATTCGTAATTGCCAGGATAGAGTTTGCCTAAAAGATTTTTTTCTGAAAATCCACCGAAACGAGGGACATGATATTCTTATATGAATATCTCAAAAAAGAATACGACGTTTAGTAAATCGCACTTGTGCAAAGCCGGTGTAGGTCGCTAGTATCTACAAAAAAAGCAGCCTATTTTCTAAAAGTAAAAAAAAGAACTTTCCACAATACCTATTCTACAGAAAAATCTAGTCAGTATTTTTCTGTTATACTCCGGTAGATTTTTAGCAAAATTCCGTTTGCATTAAAAGGCTCCGCGCACTAAGACTCAGTTGGCGGGTTGCTTGTCCGGTACGTGACCAAAATACTGTCGGCATTACCGAATAGGGGCACGGAATACTTGTTTAGGATTTTCCGGGTTCTTAAGTTAATATAGTGTTTATTGTATTGGTTGGAAGTGACTCTGCCTTGTACGTTCTTGTTGTATAAGGTTTAGTGTCGGTTCACATCTGACGGAAGATACGCCGCGTATCGTCAGTCGCGTAACGCAGAAACAGTCAAATAGATAATAAAATATCCAACCATACACACAACCGATGATGCGTTAGTGCGTCGACCACACTAAAGACGATACGTTCGACGTATCTTCCGTCAGATGTGAACCGACCCTTAATTATCAGTAGAGATATAGATCGGAACGCAAAGGGCAACAGAAGGAACAGGGTGGTTTTTTAGTCAGTAAAAGTCTGACAGTCCCTTACGCCCCACTCAGGGCGGAAGGACTCATTTGATGATTTTTAAAGGTCAAAGTTCCAACTTTTTTTTTAAAATGATTTTTAACCGATTTAAAAAAAGGATTTAATTCGACTGTACGTTTTTTATTGTATGTTTGTTACGCAATTTCTCGGTCAATAGTGGACTGATTTTGAATTATTTTTTGATATTACCAAAACAAGTTTATAATGTTGTAAATTAACTTTAAATACCCCACGACCCCTGTACTGTCGCGTAAGTTAACAATAAATAGTGATTTTAGACAAAATTTCATTAAAAATTACTTATTTACTAAAGTATGACTACTGACTTCGTTTGTACGAACCGCGCTATAGAACCAGTTTTCTTAAATACCACCGTTAAATATTATTAGAACAATAGGTTAATAAATAATAATAGTCTTAAAACTCACGCTATTCAAATTGATTTTTGATTGATTGCCAATCAATCATCGCAAGCAATATTTTTGATTGATTAACGTTATTGCTACACCTGCGTGAGGCGGTTGGTAGTACAGCACTCCGGTTGATTGTTTAAAATATTATTCGATGTTATTCTGGCAGAGTGGTTTAAAGTTACAGGTCATGGGTTCAATATCTGATGAGTACAGTTTTCGTGACGTATTTATTTATAGTTTATATTGTACTCTATGGACTTAAAAATCAAAGAAAGCCTTGTAGGGAAATCTGAACCTGCAATGCTATTTAGTCTAGAATGCTTGAAGAGAGCTGTCAATTCTTCTCTTCTTACTTCACCTAATTTACTGAGGGGGGTCTTGGGGGTCATTGAGGGGACTACTGCAGATACAGGTTCCCCTACTAAGTTTTCTGTCACGGTATTGGTTCGAATGGTAGCGTAATTATTATATCAATTTGTTCTTTATAATGAAAGCAGTTACCCTCCAGTATTAAAATATCGACTAAAGTTAACGGTTTTTAGTCAAAAGATCCATAAAGAATTGGGAAACTACAGTGGTAGTGCTCTGAACCTTGACTATCAATATCTCCGGAACCAAAAGGTATTTCCAGGTTTGGTACAGAACAAAAAAAATATCACAATGACGAGAAGAACATTTTGCTTCGTTCATCGTCATAAATCCGGGCAAGTACCAATGTGACTTTTTCAATTCATATGTACTTTCTAAAGTTTATCTTGAACATCACTGACATCGGTGAAGGAAAACATCGTGAGGAAACCTGGACTTACTGTTCCACTCAAACCATGTCAGAGGCCCTTGAGGCGGTTTAGAAACTCTGACACTAGGGTGTCTGGGGTCGTAAGACCTCACTGCCCACACGATAAAGAAGAAGATCGTTATATGAATGCTGGTCTTTTTGGTTAAAATTATGATTATGAATTAATCTAACTAATCCACTCAAATCATCGTCGTGTCCTGACATAGAGCTCTGCAAACATTCTCCACTGTTTCCAATTGTTAGCCCTCCATACCTAATGTACTATGTACCTTAGCTACGTACTTCAGTCCGCCGTTCTGTCTGGGGTGCGTCCCACGCTATATTTATCGGTTCACGGTCGCCACTCAAGGATTTGTCTGCTCTAATGGCCGCTGGTCTTTTGACGGCTAACTATCTTGCTCCCTCTTCAGGTTGCTTATTTTATTGGCTTTGTTGGTCCTTGTTTGTTGGTTCTTTTTGGGAACACCTAATTTTGGCTTTAAGTCTTTGCCTAAAAATACATTAAAAAAAATATATTTTTTTTTTGGCAAAGGCTTCCTCGTTGGTCTAGTGGTCGCAAAGCGCGAGTTGCTTGCTGGACGCGACTGTACCGAACAAAATGTACACTCAACAAAAGAGATAGGTATGCACGTCAGATATAGTTGAAGTTTTCTTAGAAACCGATTCATGTTTTTTTAATGTATTTTAATTTTAATATTAAATAATAAACAGACTGCTAAGCGTGAGGTCTTGAGTTCCATTCCCAGGTCGGCAAAAAGTGTTATTGGGTTTTTCCATCAGGAATTTCTCAGTAGCGGCTTTAGAGTCTGGATTTGTGCCCGGTTGATGGCAATAGACTCGCCCCCTATTACATGGGACTTAAACATAACTGGCGAAATGCGGGTGTACACCTTTGCCTAACCCCTCGGGGATTACAGGCGTGAACCTAAAAAATATGCCTAATAAAATTCATTGGTTTTATTTAATATTTCATATAATTAATTTGATTTAAAAAAATGAGGAAAGTTGAATTTTAAGATCCCATCATCATCATCATTTCAGCTAGACAACGTCTACTGCTGGTTATAGACCTTCCCTAAAGATAACCACAATTACTGGTCCTGCGCTGCCCGCATCCAGCGGTTTCCCGCGATCTTCACCAGGCTACATTGCGCCTTCTGGATCTTCTGGGATCTTTAACCTTTAGGTGTTCACGTGATATCACTGGAGGGTCATCATGAACCCTTCAGATTCATCTCCCCACGACCCAATTTCTCCTCAATTACCGCTATCAACACCTCATTAAATGCTCCACAGCATTCACCCAAATTCTTCCATGATTCCACGCTAACTCAGAAGTTGGCCTTGCAATGTTGCACGAAAACAACAAAATAATCGTTTATTTTGTCCCTACGTTGGCTCATTACCGCTTGCCATGACATTTGCTCGTTCAAATATTTGCAATGAACCGCTATTACTGTGTTGTTGACTGGAGTTATGTTTAATTTTTCTGTTTTATCAGTAAAGGCAGGACTTGTTGTTGAACATTTGTCTTATAAAATGTTTATAAGGATGAACAACTCATAAATTTCACAACGCATCAGGCTTTTTGCTGTAAAATCGCTCTTATTACAACCGCATAAGATGCAGCAGAGTTTACCTTAAAGCGCTGTCGTCTGTACATGCTATTAAACATGTGAAATCAACATTTGTGAAACATTGTTTCCTACAACATCTAGCTGGCAACAATGTAGCACGTCTTTTGTTTATCATAAACACGGAACATTGTTAGCAACATGTTTACTGCACTATAAAACATTACTTCTGGCGACTATACGGCGACTACGCGGCTTTATATACCTACTGAGAAGCCAATCTGAAGGCCGATTCTCCTAATTAAAAACGATCAAGATCTACTGGCAATCTCATCGCAGCGATAATTAATGTCAAAAATGTAAGTAAATTAGAGGTGTTTTTGACAAATTGAGACTAAGATTAGAATACAAACGTTAAGCCAGCGGCAGAATATATCTTTTTACATTCTGTAAATGCCATTTCAACAATAAGAATTCCTCTCCTGCTCCGATCCTAAGGTATGTCTTTCTTTCTCGTTCGACATACATGCATTCTTTCGTACATACGCGCTGTAGTGTGTTCGACCTTCTTGAAGGACGCCCTCAATATGGTACGTGCACTTTATTTTCTAGGGTGACGGAGCAAAATGTTTTAACTAACGAAAGTGGAGAATAACTGTGTGTAACAAATATAAAAATTCGGCTAAGTGTGAGTTAAACTCGTATACAATTTTAACTACATATAAAAAACTAACTAACCATACCTGGCGAAATGTGGGTGGACTAATGGGTACACCTCTGCCTAACCCTTCAGGGATTACAGGCGTAATGTTATGTACAAAAACACGGTTCTTGTAATATAAGTTAAGTTTATTTTGTTTTTATCAATAACTGCACTCTCCCCACAACTTCGTTCGCGTGATTTTCCTTACGGATCCCTAACTTTTTTGAAAATATAATATAGCCTATGTTACTCAGGGTGAATGTAGCTTTCTAATGGTGAAAAAATTTTTGAAATCGGTACAGTAGATTTTAAGTTTATTCATTACAAACATACACACACAAAAAAATTATGTAGATTTATATAATAAAAAAAGTATAATACCAGCCTATTAATGTCCCACTGCAGGGCAAAGGCCTCTTCCCATACAGAGAAGGCACGTACATTGATCACTAGACTTGCTCAAGGTTTATTGACTTATATCTAAAAAATACAAACGAAAGATCACTCACTCATCACGAAATATCAAAAACCGCTTGTCGTATAAAGATGAAATTTGGCAGGGAGGTAGTTTATAGTTAATAGACGTTCGCTAAGTACGGATTTTCCAAAATTTACCCCCTGAGGGGATGAAACCGGGTGCCAAACGAGGGTACCCGGTTGTGAACGTACAATCTCATGCATGATAAGCATACAGGACCTAATGGGTCATTAAAGAAAAATTATAACAAAAAAAAACAGAATTTCCTGCTTCCTCAGCTTGTTAAAGGAGGCCCACCTATTAAGCTCAAGGAGTAATAATCGCGTACATTTGCAACGCAGACGAACCTTGAACCCGCTCCGCCCACGTTCTGTCTTTATTTTGGTGGACGCCCACGCATCGCCAGCCAGCTGATTGTTACGAGATAATAAAGTTTATTATTCGGTTGACCTACTTTTCTAGTGGTCTCTTACTATAGCGTATTATGACGAACAGTGGTTTTACTACCAGGTTTCTGAGAATCTATACTCCATTTGTTATAGCAGTAGCTTCCGCCCGCGACCTCGTCCGTGTCAAAGTTGATTTTTGCATATGTAAAATTTGGATCTCCTTTTCATCCCCTTAGGGAATTTTGGAAAATCTGTTCTTAGCGGACGTCTACTAGTTAGTAGACGCTCAGAAAGAAGAGAGAAAAAAAAAGAAAAAAAAAAACAAAGAGAAAAGAAAAAAAAAGAGAGAATAAGATGAAATTTAGCAGGAAAAAAAAAATATTCATCTTTATACGACAAGCGGTTTTCGATATTTCGTGATGAGTGAGTACCTAAGTAAATAACATAAATAAATAAATCTCTGTGCCAAATTTTATCTAGATCCGTTCAGCCGTTCTGGCGTGATACAGTAACAAACATCCAATCAAACATTCGCATTTGTAATAGCAAGTAAGATTGAAATTCAACGATATTATGTAAACAAGAAAAAAGAGATAAAAATAGAAGAAAACCATTGGAGAAATAGAAAAAAAAACATCACAAAACAAATCCTCAGCGTTATACGGAGAAAATTACTCGTGGTCAGGTTACAGTTTTTTATCCCCATACGGAGGGTAGTTCGCTAATTAAACCGACGTCGACCAATCACCGCATCTGCCTGAAACTGATACACCAATTAGCGAGCGAGCTGAAGGGAAAACTGAGAAGATCCTAATGAAAACGTATTTGTTTACGTTTGTATAGATTTCGTTTTGTGAACAAAGCTTCGGGGGAAATGGAAAAGTCTTTAATGAGAAAATGTCGGACATTGTAATATTTATAAAGGATTTTTGAAAACGTCTTGAACGGGGACTGGTTTTTAGAAAATTAGAAAGAGAGTACGAGAGGAAAGGATAGAGGAATTTAAAGATTTTTTTTAATTTTACGACAAAATACCTAAGTATTTCTGTAAAGTAGGTTCTGATTTCATTAGTTAGAATTGGGTAATTCTTATTTTATTTTCTAGGGTCATGTTCTGTATTTTTTATGGTTCCGTTGTTCCGTTGTTGAAAACGGGACCCTATTACTAAGACTCCGCTGTCCGTCCGTTCGTCTGTTTGTCCACTTGTCACCAGGCTAAATAAAAGTTTGGTAAAATTCTGTCGTCCTAATGACCAACTCATTTTTGTAAATAATTTTATTTATTAAATAGCACAGCAAAATGAAAGAACATTTCCACATTTCCTCAATAATTTTTTGTATCAAGAAAAGCCACAGTTCGCAGTAATCGATCTTCCATTTCCTAGTATTGTATTGTTAAGTATTGGCACTTAACTCTACGCTGTAACTATCGTCTGACATTGAAGGAGTCAACGTTGTTTCCACGAAAACTCGTCTGATTGCCGGCTAACGTGACGCTGAAGTAAAGTTTATGGAAGCGGCTTTGCAAGGTCACTGGGTTGTTTTGTGACAGTTCTTTTTCTAGAGAGCGCAGTTTATCTAGACGAAAGATTAAAAAAGACAAAACAATCCTATGTATTTAGGTTAGGTTTAAGAAATTAAATAGGTTTTTAGAAAAACCGAATACTTCGGTCTACTAAACAAAGTAAAAAAGAAAAAAAACTAAGTAAGTAACGGTCTTTTTTCTGTTATTAACATAACATTTTTGTGTGGGATTTGATTTCTAAAGCTTTAATTTGTATTGTAAAAGATTAAAACGTTAAGTTATCGACCACTTATGTTTTAAAGCTTAATAAGGGGTTTAAAACGAATATTAAAGCAACGCGTTCCACAGCAAAAAGTTGCTTAAATTCTTCTCTGTTAGTATTTCCAGAATTCTAAATGATACAGGCTATAATACAAGCATAAATATTTTTTTACTGATTTTATTTTTATAATTTCCGATCACAGGTACCTACTCATATTCTCGAAGTCACTTCCATTATCACACAGATCATGGGCCACTCTTTCTTCAACTATACTTGACCTTCTGATTCCGTGAGTCGCGACGATATATCATCTGTTGGCGGGTAGATAGTCCTGCCAACATTTATTATGTTTTCTTTCTTTCTTTTTCTTACGATATCTGAACTATGTCGAGGTCTGAATACAGTTTTAATGTTGTTTGGGTGTTTGGAAAGAGAATTATTAATAAAACGTAAAACGTTTAGTGCAGAAAGATCAACTATATTATGCTTGAGCTGTTGTCATTGATTAATTGATAATGATCCATAATGTAACAGAAATAGAGTTGAATCTTACTTATTTGTTGTGCGAGATAATAAATGCCGTACAGAATCTGGCACGCAATTTCAAACTCTAATTGTTATGAGTTTTAGTTCTTTATCAAATTAAAAAAGGTCAATAATTAATTAATACTTGATTTTTAGCTGTTCATTTTTAGCAGTATTTCAGAATACACCTCTTTCAAAAAACAGAATCGCACCGTTGTGTATGCGGTAGGCAGTGTGACGCGGCTATGTAGCTGTGTGCGTTCGAGTTCAACGCTCTTCTTGCCTAAACCCAGCGGCAAGATGCCGAATTCAAAAATCAACATAAAAAATAATATCTATATTTATTTTCAATTCGTGTTGAGAATCACTAGTATAGTTAACTCCTTAAATTTAACGAGCATGCGAAACTATGCCTTGCTTCTTTGAATATGTCGAGTAAAACTATACCTTATGATACAGGCGATACAAGGTATAATTTTGTAACCTCGTCTCCCCGCCATAATGTAAAAGATTTTTTCAAACTAATTCTAGGTTCCCATTGACACTGTCCATTTTCCAGATGCAATCCCAATCCCTGGAACGATACTCATTCAGTTAGGGTAACCCATTCTCACTATGAAACCGGCCATAGGCTTTAGAGTAAGACTGTAATATGACCAAACATCATGTTTCATTTGCAGAATATTACTTTTTTCTATTACATAACATAACATCACGCCTGTAATCCCCGAAGGGTTAGGCAGAGGTGTACCTGTTAGTACACCCACATTTTGCCAGTCATGTTTAAGTCCCATGTCATAGGGGGCGAGCCTATTGGCATCAACCGGGCACAAATCCAGGCTCCAAGAAATTCTTAGAAGATTCCAAGTAAAAATAAATAAGGAAATAAAAACGGATTATTAAAAAACTTTATTAAAATTACCCGAGTTAGATTTTTATAGAATAATCGTAGACTATATGATTTGTATAAACTAGTTATACCTGACATTGACGGTAATATTGATCAGTCTCATTAACTTCTTCTTCGAAGCGTTTCAGGGACTTGTTCATGGGCCTACTATGACCATAGACATTGATTATTAAGATAACAAACGGTTTAAAAAAAAAACCTTATTTATACCATATTAAAAAGACATGAGCAATACCATAGATAACGAACAAAAACTGTGAATTCTATTTTCGAAATTTCAAATTTCTCTGGTAACGGAATTCTACTACTCCCTCTTCTACTTCTTCTATTCTTCTACTTCTAATTCTTCTACTGTGATATGTTATCCTACGGGACCCGTATATTTTTTGGTATAAAAAGTAGACTATGTGCTATTTCAGACTTTAATCTACATAATGCAATTTCATCCAGATCCGTTCAGCTGTTCTAGCGTGATTGAGTAACAAACATCCATCCATACAAATTTTCGCTTTTATAATTTTATTTATTTATAATATTAGTAAGATAACATCTCAAATTCTCGATATCGTTTTTGGGTCAAGCCTTTAAATGATAGAACCAAGTACTTTACTACATCAACTACTAATCTATGTATGGGATAGGTTACCGATTCAAGTGGATAGCCCATAAACCACGGATTTTACGGTCAATAACCTTCTTACCCAGAGAGTTTACCATCGCCAAACATCAAAACCTTTACGATAAAGTGAACCACAAGGATTGGAAAAGAGACGACTACATTCTATAGTCAAACTTGAAGATCAAACAAGGAGGGCATTTCTTTTAACTTTTATAAACGATCACAATTTTGCCTCAGTTGCAATCTGTCAAAAATGTCTCTAATAGGGTAGATGACATCACTAACCAATAATACCAAGACATAACTTCTCTAAAGAAACACTTTATTTTAGCCCTGATAACCCAATTCATTTTCAATTAACTGTCTGTTTTGATTTTTTATTGCTTTCTAATTTATAAATAGTCAGTCAATTGAGTCTACTCAAAAGTGACGTCATAGTTATTTACACCATACAAAATCTATGGGAGAATAGCGTTTTGACAGGTTAGAAAAAGTACGTCAGTTGATTGGTGGTGTCATCTACCCTATTTACATACATTTTTGACATTAATTCTCGCTGAGATGAGATTGCGACTACTTAGAGTTTTTAATTGGCCTCCTTCTTTCGCTGGCATGAACTATGAAATAACTGTTCATGTAGCTGTTTATTCGTTATCCAATCAGCAAGTTGATAGCTCAGGTCTGCCAGATGTTCACGTGTCTCTCCACGAGAAGGCTATTTAACAAAAATATTACTCAGTATCCTCCAGCCCGTAATGCTCTTCTTTTGGTTTCCTAATCAGGTGACCAACCTCAAAGATACGACCGAATATCAATCATATCATATCGTAAAAACCAGTTAATTTCCATAATAATAATTTATTGCCTGTTTAATGCCTTTTCCATAGACTATTTTAAATCACACGCGCTAGTGTTGCCTTCCTTTTCCCGCTATTTCTACAAATCTGACAGCTGTCACCATATTGACAATGGCATTTTCATCAGTGTTGCAAAAAGTATTTAATAGAATCATCTTAAGTATTAACGAAGCTTGCGCGATGTAAATATGAGCCAAATAACCAGTTGATTCGCTAGGGTTGTGTCGACCGCAGCTCATTGCCGCAGCAACGCCGCACTGCGGTACACACGGCCCGTTCTCTCCGGACAACCCGAGCCAAAGGAATATCAAGTGAAAATATATATTTTGAAACATTTTTGCTATGTTATGGCATTACGTTTTGGTAAATAGTGTGGCAGTAAAAAAATATACGGCAAAAAGTTCAAAAAATAAAAGAAAGAAGAGTTTTTTGGATTTGTTTTTTTTTAAACAGATGAATATTGTTGAATATTACTGGTTAATAGTAAACTACATAAATAAAAGAAAGAAAGATTTTTTTTTTTTAAATAATTTTTTTATCGTTGTCGCATCACATTACGTTTGTTGCCAACCGCATTGCAACCCTGCTCATCAAAAGTACATTCAACTAATGGCAATCCAGACAACCAAACAACGCACCCAGTATGTTTTTCTAATCAATTCAAATAGAACACTATATTCCCAAACCATAACCTACATAGTGTCACAACGTAACATACAAAAAATTCGCAGCATCATTCAGCGAGATATCGATTTAAAAAAAGGTTTTATCACATTAAGGGCTATACGTTATTCCCTGACACACTGATCCAGCGACCTTGGACGAAACGGGACCGTTCCCGACACACCGAAGGGATTTATAATTTTTAATTTAGATTTAATAAGTGACGCGATACTTTTTTGTTGTTCGCAATTTTGCGCGCGAAATTAAATAATGGATGCTTGACGTGTCACGTGCGCGTTTTGTTTTTTTTAATAGAAATTCGAAAGTGACATTTCTTTTTTCTTTTATTGCGTGTTCGAATGTGGTTTTTTTATGATTGCTGGCCAGCACTTTGTGTAATGCATAGTGTAAGAAATGAGGTTTCAATGAACGCTTACTTCTGTTATCTACCGTGACTTAATACATCCGAAACTATTTAAAATATTTTTTAATTGACAGACAGACCAATTTCTTTTGCACAAGGTTGTTTTGTAAAATTCGAGAATCAATTTTGAACAACAAGCTTTTTCAATCCAGATCGCCTTTTTGCACGCACATTATTTGACCACTAAAAAGCGGTCAGAGACATTATGAAAAAACCTTTATACATGCATAATAGACGAGGTACGGAAAACGGACGACAGTTAGCAGCCGTACCTTACGAGTAGTTACTAGTACAGACGACAAAAGAGTTCAGTAGGTCCATTCTGAAGAAATCTCTCTCGGTAAATATAAAAATTTGCTTGAGATGGAATGTCATCATAGCCCAATCATCAAAGCCTATGATACATGAGGGCAAATACCAATGTGAGTTTTTTTTATTCATATGTACTTCCTAACTTTTTTTGGATATCACTGACATCGGTGGAGGAAAAAAATCGTAAAAATCTGGACTTGTCTTCTAAATATACCGCATGTAACAAAAATCCTGTCCGATCCTTAAGGGTATTATTCGGCATCGTACTGCGTACATATATACGTAACCATTTAATGGATTTGAGATTATTATTTTTCCCCTGTGAAAAAAAAAGAAGAAAGAAGAAGTAATTAAATTAAAATAAAACATAAAAACTGATCAACGGCAACACTGATCTGACAGGGTTTTTGTTACATAGTGTATAAAAGCGAAAGGTCACTCACTCATCACAAAAATATCGAAAACCGAGAAATCAACTTTGACACGGACAATGTCGCGGGCAGAAGCTAGTAAAATAAATACAGAAGATCATACATATGTAGGTGGTGATTACCACTTACAAGAAGATAAGGAAAACACTGTTGTGTCCCTCTCCCCCTATTTTAAAGATGTTTTGAATAATTTCAATTAGTTGCGCCTTTATTACTAAATATAAACATAATAAGGTTATAACAAAATTAGAGTTAATGGTTATTACTTCGTGTATTTGAGCTTAAATTGTTAATTAAACTTTATTATCGTGGATCCTCACCTTTACATTGTTACGGTATTCAAAAGTAGATAGACCATATTTAAATTCAGTGTGTTAATGTATTATTTAAATGTTGAACTAGTTTATCTTGCGATTTCGTAAGGGGTGAAACAATTTTTTTTGTATTTTTTTTGTAAAATCCGTATAATTGTCTCTCTAGCTCAGTTATAATTAATTATGGCGAATAGTGTTAAAGATAAAACGCACGTGACCACCCAACTAGCAAAAAGTTGTATGGTATTTGAATTATACAACTAACAGTCATGTAAAGGTTTTATAACAGTTTTATAGTAGTGTTCGATTCGACGCATTAGTTAATATATTATTTATTTTGCTAGTTGGGCACGAGAGTTATGAATATGAATGTGGATGGATGGAGAAGAAGAGGAAGGCCAAAAAAAATGATGACTTATAAAGGGATTTTTAAACAGTTTTTTTTTACACCATAAATAAAAATCATTACCGAGCAATAATTTTTGCAAATGGTACTTAGTTTGATCGGCAGTATGCCTAGTTAATGAGTATGTGATTTGTCTTAACACCCCGTATTATGCATGTTAATTCCAAGCTTTATCTGCTTGTACATACAGTCAACAAAAAGGATAGGTATGTAGGATCGTCAGATATAGTTGAAGTTTTCTTAGAAACCGATGGATTTTCGCGATTGAAACTCAACTTAATTAATGAACTGTTTATTATCTACTTTTTAAATTAAATTACACTCGAAAACATCCATCGGTTTCTAAGAAAACTTCAACTATATCTGACAACCATGCGTACTTATCCGTTTTGTTGACTGTACCATACAGGTCACACAATTCTTTTAAAATAAGAACGCTAGATCAAGATTCCTAACCACGGTGCTTCTTCTTTTTTTTCAAATCGATATTTTAAGACAGTCCCTATATTTTTTCTATAGTTTTTGAGTCCAGTAGGTGGCCACGCTTATCGCGGCATCAGTAGCATTGTTAACGTCCTTTAAAGTGCAGATTAAAAGTTACTTCTAAATAAACACTAGTATTATTAAAAAAAAGCTAGTATTATTTACAATTACCTCAAAAAGCTCGGCTATCATGGCGACAAATTATCGATGTAACGTTTTCTTTTGGTTTAATAACAGTTTTCCGTGTTAAAAGGTTATTAATAACAGCCTCGTTTTAAAAGCATTTTGATTATTTTTGTTGTTTTTGTTATTTGTTTATTTAAGGTGGAGACTGATGTTAATTATATAGTTTTTGTGATTTTAAATAAATAAAATATACGTTTTTGGAATTAAGTTCCTTCACGCGGCTTGCTGTAGACAGAAATCGTCACGTAAGGAAAAAGCGTTATGCTCCAGGTGACCTTCCCTCTGTCTCTTTCTATTATTACAGGTGTCAGGAACTGGCAGTTTTTATGAGTTTTTCTATCAGGAATTTCTCAGTAGCAGCCTCGGAGCCTGGATTTGTACCTAGTTGATGGTAATAGGCTCGCCCTCTATTACATGGGACTTAAACATAACTGGCGAAATGTAGGTATACAATGGATACACCTCTGCCTAACCCTTCGGGGATTACAGGCGTGATGATATGTTATGACCATATTGTATCTGAGCACGCTGCAATCGCGGCGGTAAGACCCCTCTTTGAGGAGTGGCTAGAGAGGCGCCACGGCGTCCTCACCTTCCGGCTGACGCAAGTCCTCACCGGACACGGTTGTTTCGGGAGGTTCCTGTGTCGGATTGCACGGGAGGAAACGCCCGGGTGTCACCACTGTGTGGACCGCCCGGAGGACACGGTGGAGCATACGGTCAAAGTCAAAGTCAAAACATTTATTTCAATTAGACCATTTACAGGCACTTTTGAATTGTCAAGAAGTCAGTCAGTTAGTCCGAAAAATGAAGCTAGTTGCTCGTTCCAAAACGGAGGTAGGCCTCTATGGAGAAGAACGAGCAAGAAACTCCACGGCACTCTTTTAAATTAGGTTTTTACAAAATCCTGGTTACATTATTCTTGTTGATTCTACATGTGATCACAATGAAGATGAATATAAAACAGTAGTTAAAAATAATAAAAATAAAGATGTAAGCCATAGCAGTTAAGAGATGACCAATCCCAACTGACAACACCCGTTCACGAGCATGACGCATGGATCAGCACCACCTAGCTCAACCATTATGGAGGGAGCCAAATGATCCAACACATGCGCCACCATCAGCGAGACATTTGAGTGAGCATGACAAGCTCTCAACTGCCATGCTCATTAAGTCAAAACACATAGTAACTCAAAAATAAAACGCTCCATGGTACTCACATTTACAAAATTGAAATAAATGATATTAAAATTATACAATACTAACACTTTCGGTGTACTTATTGGTTAGATATCTGAGGTAAGTAAAAAAGAAAAAGTAATCGTACTGATAACGGTACAAGTTATTCAGGTCGACAAAAAAGAGGGTTAGAAACTTAATCCCCTAAAAAACAATCCTATTTAGTGAGCCCGAGTGGCTGTGGAGCAGGACTAGCATTTAGCCAAGCATTTTTGTCCGTGATATAATCATCTAACTTATAATATGCTTGACTACATAGCGTGCGTTTAATGCATGTTTTAAATTTTCTCTCATTTAGTTGGAGAATATCCTGTGGTATTTTATTATAGCATTTTACACAGTACCCCATAAAAGAAGTTTTTACTTTTGACAATCTGAAACTTGGTTGATCTAATTTGTTCCTATTTCTAGTATTAAAATTATGTCTATCACTAATTTTCTTAAAAAGATGAAGGTTTTTCCGAACATGCATAATGTTTTCATATATATATTGACAAGGTACCGTCATGATGTTAATTTTTTTAAACAATTCTCTTAGAGACTCGCATCTGCCAAGATTATAGATGGCTCTGACAGCCCTCTTTTGCAGAACAAAGATAGAATTAATATCTGCAGCCCGTCCCCAAAGCAAAATACCATAAGACATGATGCTATGAAAATAACTAAAATAGACTAGTCTAGCGGTATCCACGTCAGTTAATTGTCGAATTTTTCTGACAGCGTAAGCGGCTGAACTTAACCGCCCTGCAAGAGATGTTAAGTGGGGACCCCACTGCAGCTTTGAATCGAGCGTAATCCCCAGGAAAACTGTCTTCTCGACGAATTCTAGCAAGTCCTTGTTCAATATAACGTTACATTTACTACTTCTTACATTTGGTAAAGCGAATCTTATACATTTTGTTTTTTTCTCATTTAACACTAAATTATTAACAGTAAACCAATTGTGAACCTTAAGCATAGGGTTATTTACGTCGTCAAGGTGCTGTGCCTGTCTATTTACTCTAAAAATGAGTGAAGTATCATCAGCAAATAACACCATTTGTGGTTGGTTTTCTAGTAAATGAGGTAAATCATTGATATATACTAAAAAGAGGAACGGACCCAGTATTGAACCCTGCGGAACCCCCATCTTTACTTTTAAGCCTGATGAATTTACACCGTTTATTTGAACTTGCTGTAGTCTATCATTCAAATACGATTTTACTAAGCTAAGTGCTAGATCACCGAGACCGTAATGCTCAAGCTTTAGGAGCAGTGTTTCGTGATTCACGCAATCGAACGCTTTAGAGAGGTCGCAAAAAATGCCAACAGCATCCTGTGAGTCCTCCCATGCATTAAAGATATGCTTAATTAAAGTAACACCGGCGTCAGTAGTACAACGTCCTCTGGTGAAACCATACTGTTGATCGTGTAGGATGTTGTTACAGTTAAAATGATTGAGCATTTGATTGAGCATCACTTTTTCAAACACCTTGCTGAAAATCGGCAAAACCGAAACAGGTCTGTAATTATTGGTGTCCTTGCTATCTCCGGATTTGAAGAGCGGTATAACTTTGCTGTACTTCATTAAATCCGGGAATACCCCTTGGTCAACGCACAGATTAAATATTAAAGCTAAATAGGGTGCTATTGTCTCAATAATAGATTTACAAACATGAGTAGACATGCCCCACAGATCTTCGGTAGCCTTGATCTTAAGTTGTTTAAAAGCCTTCATAACGACCACAGGGTTAATATGTTTAAATTTAAATTCCTTTGGGCAGGCCGAAACATTCACTCTTAGTAAGTCAATAGCAAGTGAGGGTGAGGAATCTAACATTTCAGTAGTTTTAATTGGGATATTAGTAAAGAATTCTGCAAATTCCTGCGCAACATCGATATTACTGCTTATGACACCTTGGGAAGTCTCCAGAGTGTAATCAGTATTATGTGCAGGTTACGGTGCAGGTCTGCCCCGCTTGGGCAGAACACCGCCGTGTCCTCACGGAGGCGATAGGCGGCGGCGACCTCTCGCGTCCGGACCTGGTTCAGGCCATGCTCCGGGGCGAGAGGGAATGGGATGCAGTCACCTCCTTCTGCGAAGCAGTAATGCTAGCGAAGGAGGAGGCGGGCCGCGTGAGGGAGAGAACAACACCCTCCACCTCACGCCCCAGCCGCCGCGGGAGACGCCCAGGGCGTCGGACGTCGCGAGGCGACATCCGGCCACCGTAGGCGCGGGCTTGCGGACGGCGAGTAATGGGTAGCTCGCCGTCCGATCAAGGACCATGCCCGGGTCGACGGCGCGTTCTGTTCGCGCGCGCCTCAAAGAGCTGTCAGCACAGGGACGGGGCCCCCAACGGGGCCAAACGCCTGCCGGGGTTGCGGGACGTCTTAACAGGATACCGTGGCCCCGGAACGTAAAGGGCAACAGAAGGAACAGGGTGGTTTTTTAGTCAGTAAAAGTCTGACAGTCCCTTCCGCCCCACCCAGGACGGAAGGACTCATTTGATGATTTTTACCACCTCAAAAAAAAAAAAAAGGCCTATTTTTCAGTCACAGTTTACGCATATTCCGTTCTTTACCAATATAAATAATCGGAAGCGGCTTTTTGCTTCGGCAAACGCACGGGTGCGGTCCGAATACAGCGCCGTATGTTTATCTATAATAGAGAGCTCGCACTAATATTGGCAGACCTTGGATTGAAAATTCCATACTGTTATTATTCTAGAAGGTATAAACATCATCATCACGCCTATATTCCCCGAAGGATTAGGCAGAGGTATACCCTTTGGTACACGCACATTTTGCCAGTTATAAGTCCCATGTAATCGTGGGCGAGTCTATTGCCATCAACCGGGCACAAATCCAGATTCCGAAGCAGCTACTGAGAAATTCCTGATGGAAAAACTCAATAACACTGCTCGATCTAGGAATCGAATCCAAGACCTCATGCTTGGCAGTCGCGCTTTGCGACCAATTGACCAACGAGGCAGTCTTGCAATGCCAATTAAGTGCTGATAACGCGTTAAGGCGGTGATAAATATACTCTTGGAGTATTCGCAAGAAACAGTGGTCATTAAAAACCCTCATGAGCAAAAGATACTCACATCTATACATATAATAAAACAGTAAAAAAATTGTGTCTGTACATTGAATATATTAAAAAAAAAATAATTGGGGTGGGTTTAGAAACAGTAACAGAGCACGAAACCAAAAAAAAAATTCTGTCTGTTTGTCTGTTTGTCTGTTTGTCTTT
Organism: Hoplodrina blanda; assembly: GCA_949316365.1. Classification (NCBI taxonomy): domain Eukaryota; kingdom Metazoa; phylum Arthropoda; class Insecta; order Lepidoptera; family Noctuidae; genus Hoplodrina; species Hoplodrina blanda. The sequence goes on along the minus strand of OX438580.1, from coordinate 14,247,411 downwards.
TTGTCTGTTTGTTTGTACACGCTAATCTTCGGAACTACTGGACGGATTTGAATGATTTTTTTTTTGTTGTATATGTATTAAGTCTGGGCAACATATAGGCTATAATTTATCTTGGAAACTTGAACACCTGATGCAGAATCGCAACAGACCAGCTAAACTATAAGAGATACAAAAATGGTACCATAGCAAAAATTGTTTCACGTGATGAGCATTTTCTGCTAAGAGAATAAATTTGAAGATCTGGAACAGCAGATGTGGAACTCCAAGAGCCCAGCTACACTATAACATATATAGGAATGACGTCTTAGCAAGAGTTGTTCAGCCTGATGAGCACTCTCTGTTGTCGTATAAAATTTGAAGATCTGGAACAGCTGATGTGGAACTCCAAGAGCCCAGCTACACTATAACATAAAGGAATGACGTCTTAGCAAGAGTTGTTCAGCCTGATGAGCACTCTCTGTTGTCGTATAAAATTTGAAGATCTGGAACAGCTGATGTGGAACTCCAAGAGCCCAGCTACACTATAACAAATATAGGAATGACGTCTTAGCAAGAGTTGTTCAGCCTGATGAGCACTCTCTGTTGTCGGATAAAATTTGAAGATCTGGAACAGCTGATGTGGAACTCCAAGAGCCCAGCTACACAATAACAAATATAGGAATAACGTCTTAGCAAGAGTTGTTCAGCTTGATGAGCACTCTCTGCTGTCGTATAAAATTTGAAGATCTGGAACAGCTGATGTGGAAATCCAAGAGCCCAGCTACACTATAACATATGGGAATGACGTCTTAACCAGAGTTGTTCAGCCTGTTGAGCACTCTCTGTTGTCGTATAAAATTTGAAGATCTGGAACAGCTGATGTGGAACTCCAAGAGCCCAGCTACACTATAACAAATATAGGAATGACGTCTTAGCAAGAGTTGTTCAGCCTGATGAGCACTCTCTGTTGTCGTATAAAATTTGAAGATCTGGAACAGCTGATGTGGAACTCCAAGAGCCCAGCTACACAATAACAAATATAGGAATGACGTCTTAGCAAGAGTTGTTCAGCCTGATGAGCACTCTCTGTTGTCGTATAAAATTTGAAGATCTGGAACAGCTGATATGGAACTCCAAGAGCCCAGCTACACAATAACAAATATAGGAATGACGTCTTAGCAAGAGTTGTTCAGCCTGATGAGCACTCTCTGTTGTCGTATAAAATTTGAAGATCGGGAACAGCTGATGTGGAACTCCAAGAGCCCAGCTACACTATAACAAATATAGGAATGACGTCTTAGCAAGAGTTGTTCAGCCTGATGAGCACTCTCTGTTGACGTTTAAAAATCAAAGATCTAGAACGACTCCAATCGTCTCGCTCATCCCGTTGTTTTCCCGTCCCCGGGCCTTAGAATTCTACATCAGACGATCTTCGATTTTGACGACCCCGTTGTCGCTGGCATAAGCAATAGGATCCGCGTACGAAGTCGCGGGCAGAAGCTAGTCAATAATATGACAGGAATTTCGAAACAAAAGCCAAGCGCCCGCAAAAAAAAACAAAAGAAAGTTCCTTTACCAAATTGTTCTATATAATCGTATGTTAGTCCAAGATCCTGGTGTCGCTAGAATCCGCTAGATCTACGTCATTGCATGGCTGAAATTTTAAGAATATACAACTTTATTTACAGATTTCGAGTGTTTACGCCGTACCTACTACGTATAAAAGTGAGACATTGAAACATATTCGCTATAAATTTTAATGTTTTTTGCTATCTGTGTTATCTTTGATAGTTACCTAAAATTATATTATATAGGGGGAAGGCGCGGAATTTTTGAAGTGAAAACTTCTTTAGCGGCGTTGAGCACTTTTTCTGTAATGGGTATAAAATCTTAAACTCGCGTCAGGACACGTGCGCGTCAGGACACGTGACCTGATCGAAAAAGCGTAAGACGGATGGAGAGTAGACAGCTATCCCCTCTCTACGGCGCGGCGAAAATGTATGCCTGGGCCTACTGTTTCGTTTAGACAGCGCAGGGCGCTTGCGCGAATGTTCGTGTATGTTAAACGTAAACGTAAACGTTAATAATCAAGTTTTCACTTCTGCCGGCACTCCCGGAGTGCAACCCGTTTTTTTTTTTTTAGTAGAAAGAGAGAGCGTCGTTATCTGTTCTAACTATTCTTAAAATTTACAGCCATGTTACGATAACGTAGGTCTAACGACTGTGAGCTCTCAGTCTATATCATCGCAGCAAACTATGACACTCAACAAAGTTGTTCACTTGTTCAACTGACAAAGTATTGATCACTTTCACTTGTGTTTTCTTCTTATATACCTTTCTTAGGTAACTTTAATTTTGTATGTGTTTTTACGTTTTATTAAGAATTTCTGAAGTGGAAGTTTTAAAAGAACTTCTAGTTTTTTTTTCCCTCGTATCTATAGGTGTCTATTCCATATGTTTCGATACTATGATTGTATCAGGGTGGGTGTGTGAGTGTATGGGGTGTGTTAGTGAGACAGTGTTCGGGGTTGTCAGCAAACATTCTACGCTAGAAATTTGATTTGAAAAGTTTGAAGGGATGTGTGCACATCTGTGTTGAATACATTGAATATGTTGCATGCAACTATGTGTGAGTATGTTAGGTATACTAAAAACCGGCCAACTGCGGCACAATTTTAAACACTACATACAAAAAACAACGTATTTTTATGGGAACTCAGTGAATTTTTATTACTCTAGATATTTTATTTTTATTATTTGTTGTTATAGTGGCAGTAGAAACTTACATACACTCTGTAAAAACAACTCTCTACCTATTACGGTTTGGGACATATAGCCCCCTTTTTTTTTTTTTTTTTTGAGGTGGTAAAAATCATCAAATGAGTCCTTCCGTCCTGGGTGGGGCGGAAGGGACTGTCAGACTTTTACTGACTAAAAAACCACCCTGTTCCTTCTGTTGCCCTTTACGTTCCGGGGCCACGGTATCCTGTTAAGACGTCCCGCAACCCCGGCAGGCGTTTGGCCCCGTTGGGGGGCCCCGTCCCTGTGCTGACAGCTCTTTGAGGCGCGCGCGAACAGAACGCGCCGTCGACCCGGGCATGGTCCTTGATCGGACGGCGAGCTACCCATTACTCGCCGTCCGCAAGCCCGCGCACATATAGCCCCCTGACACAGAGGGATAGGCAGACGGACAGCGGAGTCTTTGTATAGGTTTACCGACCGGCAACAACTCATTCAGTCAAAATCTATACTATAATATTATATAGATGAAGAGTTTATTTGTTTGAATGCACATATCTCAGGAACTACAGGTCCAATTTGAAAAAATCCCTTTGTGTTATTTAGCCCATTGATCGAAGAAGGTTATAGGCTATATATCATCACGTTACGATCCGCGGGTGTGGGGCAGTAATCAAAGACTTAACTTTGGTGTAGGTATAAAACTGTGTAGGTATAAACTACACCGTAACAGCGTTCTAGCGCTGCGTATTTATATTGTTTGGTTAGACGACTAATTATTGTTACAGCGCTGCAGCGAACTTTAATTTAAATACCAAAATGGAGCATAATTTTTGCTTACGTTAGCTTCTCTAGTACATTTTACCTCAATGCTGCATATCAATATTTTACACATACCACCCGAACTCGAGATACTGGTATCCTAATGCAAGACTATCTCTCTCATAGTATTCAGATAGAATCAGCATGAAGATAAAATATTCAGCAACCTATTCCCTTCTCTCTACTAAAATACCTCGAAGTCGGAATTCTTTTCGTCCGTTTTGTACGGTCAACGTTTTTCTTGTAGAACATATGTATGTGTGTAGATATGTATTATGTCCCTTAGATAAGGTGGGAAGGACATCGTTATGGAAACTTGTACCATGGATTAGGGCTGCAATCGCCTAAATTGCCGATTCCCGACAAAAAATTATTTTTACATTTTAGTTAAATTGAAATTTCCCGAAAAAAAAAATGTTTATAATAAAAATAAAAAAAACATTGTTTAAACATTTTCATTTCTTTATTACTTACTTACTTTAATTTTTTTCCTGAATTTAATTAAATCGAGACTCCCCCGATCATATCTTTTACATGGGACTTAAACATAACTGGCTAAATGTGGGTGTACTAATGGGTACACCTCTGCCTAACCCTTCGGGGATTACAGGCGGGATGTTATGTGTTATGTCATGTAATAAAATGGCGTATAATACAATAAAATAAGCATTACCGTTGAGTTATATGCTCACATAGCTATGTTACATTATGAACGTGATAGATTTGTAACGTACGGAGCTATAATGAGCCCAATTTGGAAGAAGCACGCGTGGAGTACGAGCGAAACAGTGAACAGGGACCGAGCAAAATGTGACAATAGACGAAATCCGATTCTAGGATTAGGGTGCTTGTATCGGGCACGCCGCAATCGCGGCGGTAAGACCCCTCTTTGAGGAGTGGCTGGAGAGGCGCTACGGCGTCCTCACCTTCCGCCTGACGCAGGTCCTCACCGGACATGGTTGCTTTTGGAGGTTCCTGTGTCGGATTCAGCGGGAGGAAACGCCCGGGTGTCACCACTGTGTGGACCGGCCGGGGGACACGGTGGAGCATACGGTGCAGGTCTGCCCCGCTTGGGCGGAGCACCGCCCGCCGTGTCCTCACGGAGGCGATAGGCGGCGGCGACCTCTCGCGTCCGGCCCTGGTTCAGGCCATGCTCCGGAGCGAGAGCCCTTCCGCCCCACCCAGGGCGGAAGGACTCATTTGATGATTTTTACCACCTAAAAAAAACTGCTCATCAAAGTAACATTGAGCAAAAATATTTGCTGAGAAACGACTTTTATTTATGTTGTGAAAAAATCACTGTTTATTTATACTTACAGTATTTTCAGGGTCGTCCGATATAGTTGAAGTTTTCTTAGAATTTTTTAAAGACCAGCAGTCAGATTTATCCTTAAAATCTTACATAAAGCTCTTACGCTAATTGTCCTTAACTGATTAAACACACTTACGTTACCATAATATCGCATGTGTCTGTTCTGAAAATACCTCAGGCTGATGAAAGTTTGGTCTTTTTGTAATTATGTTAAACTAACTTCATTTTTCTTCTTTAACTAACAATTTATAATGGTAGCAAGATACGTAAGATTAGTGTTATAACATAACCCCTTCCTCCACCTCTAAAGGGGAAGGGGTCATGCTCAAAACTCTTTATTCAAATTTAGAATTCGGCCAGTCACAGTACATTGCAGTAATCACATTGCAACAATTCGTTAAAACATATTCGAGTCGTATCTCCGGTACATTGGGTACAGTCACACTCGTCAGTAATATGTACAGTCATAAAGATGTCAATTGTAAACGGATGTCAGCGTGTTGGGGTTATGATTGCCATGTCAATTCTCCCGAACACTCGTGCAACTTAAATTATATTGTGAACTGGTTACAACCAGATTTTACCGGTTAAATCTACTTCTGTGTTTTGGAGCAGGTAACTGTTTTCCTGTGTAGGAAGTTTGAGGAAAATGTGTGGAGAAAATTGTCGTTCTTTTTTTGTTTTTAGTGATTGCAGGAAAGAACGGGCGGCCATTTTTGTTTTTGTTTTCTTTGTTGTAGGTAACCGATGCTTTAGTGTCTTTAAATGATTGAGGGCTAAGTTTCTATTGTCAGATAACTCTTAACTGAGGAATAAATATGGCGGTTTGACAGCTTTTGTATAGAAAATATGTCAAACTGTGTATGTATTTATTCTTTAGCTAATAGTTATCTGACTATTAAAAAAATCAGCCCTAACATGAATAGGGTAGGCCACGAAATTCAAATTTCTTACTTTTCTTTGCAATTTCCACCTTAACATAAGGTTGAAAGGTAAATAATAAAGATTGACGTAACACTAACATGTACTGTATGTACACAATTATAATCAATAAAATCATTACCTTAAGATTCCAAATCAGTGTAACCCGAAAATGTGCCAGTTTTATAAAAACATGACGAAACAAGCGGCCAATTCTCTAAGAGTTATATTGACGATTGCAATGATTATAATTCTGTAAATATATATTTTTAACTATCGCGTTAAACCTGATTGATCTGCAAATTGTAATTAACGTAAGAAATTTTGAAATCTCCCTTATGTACAAAAAAAAATAAAAAACAAAAAAAAATACAAAAATATTTATTTCATCTCAAACATTGTGTCATACATAAACTGAGGCAGCTCCAGTAAGTTACAATAGTACTTGTGTCGGATCTGTCTCACTTTTCCCTTAAGTACTTAACAATGAAAATTATGAAACTATAAAACCAAAAACAAAAATTAAGAAAGAAAATAAATAGTATTAAATAATAATAAAGTAAAGTAAAAATTAAGTAAAAAATTAATATACATACATGATTAATTTTGTTTTACTGTTTTATTATAAACTAACTTCGTCCTCGTGAATCAAAATCGGTTCAGCAATTTAGTCGTGAAAGTGTAACAGACAAACAGACACATTAGTGTTGATAGAGATCAGTTAGGATGATTCTATTTTTGTTCAAACATTTATCATGGGCTCATTCTACTAATCCAGAAAACGTGATAAAACGATTTAACTAAATTGCGTTCAATTGATCACTTAGTATTATACAATAACATAAGGAAGCGCGTACGCAGTATCATAAGATCTTTATTACCTAAATTGCTCTCCGCGCATGCGACTCCGCCTGACTGTTTGAATCATTGCCAATGTCGACTGCTTTTTTAACCGACTTCAAAAAAGGAGGAAGTTGGTTTTGCTTGCATCATGTTTGTTAGTAAAATTTGATCCTTATGATTTGCCCTATCGATTGATGCCATAAAAGTAAAAGGTGTTATTTTTTTGGAATTTAACCAGTTCGATTCCCGAGCGTAGCAAGCAAATTTTTGAAAACATTTGCATGCAGATTTGTTTCTTTTTAAAAATGAAGGATGGTTTCCTTTGAGTAAAATTTGCTATCTCCAGTATTTGGAGTACTTAATTTCCCTACAGGTGAGGTTAAAAATCACTCTGGAATAGCACATAGATTACTTTTTATTCCATAAAAATGTACGGATCCCGTGGGATAGTATATCAACTTTGACGCGGACAAAATCGCGGGCAGGATCTAGTACTCAGTAGCTCAAATGTGCACCTTTAATTTTCCACCAATTAACTCGAAACTTCATAGTAAACCACTCTGCAGTAGATCAATTCCGTTTTGCAACGAGAAATAATCGGGTCAGTGATTCTAGCTGGCAACACGCCACAGTACATGCATTCTGCAAATATCTGCCAATATGTTTGCATTCTAGTAAATATGTTTTACAAATATTATTTAGGTTGTTCCATTTCTTGAATATTTTTTGTTAGGTTGGCAAGTCTGCTAGGTAAAGAGCTGATATGTTGCCAACGTAAGAGACAGATTTAAAAGACTTGTGTCTTTGTCACAAACGTTTTTAAAATGATACCAGACTATTGTCCCACGGCAGGGTAAAGGAAGGCCCCTTCTCATACAAAGAAGGTGCGCGTATTGATCACGATCACAACGTTTGCTCGAGGCAGATTGACGATTCCAGACTTATACAGGGTAATTGATTTACCCGAAACCCGAAAAGTGGTCATTATACTCATCATTACGAACAACTTTTACTATGGGACCAACCCTGATTTTTTTTCATGATTTCGGGGTTGGTCCCATAGTAAAAGTTGTTCATAATGATGAGTACAATGACCCCTTTTCAGGTTTTGGGTAAATTATAAATGATCCTGTATTAATTATAAGTCCATATTTCCTAACGATGTTTTCCTTCACCGATGTCAGTGATGTCCTAGATAAACTATTATAGAACATATGAATAGAAAAAAATCACATTGGTTCTTGCTTGTGCTTGGTTGTGCTTGGTTGCAGCCTCTCACATGAGAAGCAGATGCCTTAACTACTGAAAAATTTCCTAACAAAATGAAAAAGATTGAGTAACCAAATCATACAAAAACAAGACACTAATCCATAACTCCGCAGCCACACTGCAGAGGTAAAACAATTAACATCACTTTAAATAATTCATAGTTAACCTTGCACCCAAAATCTATGCCTGAAAACTGAAAATAACCTAGTTTACGAGGCCACACTAACGTACAGTCAGCAACAAAAGTCGATTAACATTTATGATTTTTAAATCCTTATTATTAGGTACAATATTAAAGTAAAACGCAATGAATAAAAAATAAACCCTTAGCTATTGCCTGAAATTCTGAAAGCCAGTACATTATGTGTTTAAATAATATAAAAAAGCAACATTGTTAATCGACTTTTGTTGCTGACTGTACAAGTTAAACTTTATTGGCCCGTTATAATGCAGTATACAATGAATTCGGGCTTATCTACAGTCGCGGTTGGCGTGCCGACTTTCAAATCTAAGGTCATAGTGATGCATCGGATACGGAAAGTGCTGGGACTTTGTAGTCATGGATATGATTATATACTTCCTAATTTTATCTTAAATGATCTCTTCATTGACATTGGTAAAAGAAAACATTGTGAGGAAATCTAGATTTAGAAGTCTAAAATCGTCAATCCGCCTTGAGCAAGCGTGGTGGTCAATGCTCGTGGCTTCTCTGTACCGATGGCTCTATGATACCCCATTTCGTCACGTAGTATACAGCGGCCTACTTGGGACCGCAATTCAGTGCCTTCCAGATAGACCACTGCAGTTCACGACTTGGAGACAAAGGTGTTCTCTGGCTTAAAGTGGTCGGCGGCAGTAGACCGGCTGATGCAAGGAATTGACACTTCATCCAAATCCACTGAAAGAGACTAGAACAGAATAGTTCTGCTGTACTAAACTGTAGACATTTCCGACTTGGCATTCCTTACGAGAACGCTTTGCCAAGGTAGTTTATCAGATTTCAAAAACATCTGTAAACCCGGTTCACACACACATGTTAACATACTGCATGTACTGTGGCGTGTTGCCAGCGCGAATCACTGACCCGATTACTTCTCGTTGCATTTGACGTAATAGTTTGCAAACAGAATTGATCTACTGCAGTGTTATGCGCTAGGGTGAGTCGTTAGGGGAGTGTTGTGTTTCAATTGTTTTACTGTTGCTCTTCTTCTGCAACTATGTATATGAGAATATGTCATGCATTGTTGTGAAATACAGCCAGCGAGTCAGAGCAGAGAGATGTATTTATTAGTTTACTTTATTGGTATACCAACAGCAGTTGCCTGACCAGGTTTTGCAGATTGATTTTTCAGTAACTTAGTTTCGTGATGGCCTGGTGGTCACAGCGCACGCCTCTCATGCAGGATGCTGTGGGTTCGTAATCGGGCACGGGAAAGTACCAATACCTTGGACATCACTGGCAATGGTGAAGGGAAACATCGTGAGGAAACTTAGACTTATAATAAAGTAAGTTTAAAATCGCCAATCCGCATTGAGCAAGCGTGGTGATCAATGCTCGTGGCTTCTCTGTATGAGAAGGAGTCTTTGCCTTGCAGTGGGACAGAAATAGGCTGGTATTATTATAATTATAGTGTTGTGTTACAAGATTGTCCACTTATTGGCTACTGAAGGTCATCTAGCCCTTATAATGTCTAAATCCACAATCTAACACAATTTACTGTGTTTCATTACCAAGGTACCTACTCGTGTCGGCAGCTCTTAGCCACAAATCATTGCGCTAAGCCCTAAACGGACTGCTCAGCAATTAGGGCGAAAGTCCTTTTACGCGGTCCGAATATTAATATTAAATTGACTAACTTTTCCCAAGTATAAGATGTTAGGAGATGTTTTGATTACTTTTCATGTCCTTCTATCTTTTTAAGTTTTTTTTTGGTGGATGTTAAAACTTGGTTTTCGTCCGTGGTCATTATGGGTCGTCAGAAGCCCGAAAGTCAACCAACCAGTGACAACCAGTCTTACCAAGGGGTATCGTTTTACCCAGTTACTGGGTTGTGGACGTCAGATAGAGAGTCGCTTCATGTAAAATACTGGCGTTCAGTTGCATCCGGTTAGACTGGAAGCCGACTTCAATGTAGTTGGGAAAAAGGCTAGGCAGATGATGATGTTAGGAATGGGTTCTGAAGATGGCGTGTTTTGTGGTTTTTTAGGATTCCGCATCTCAAAAAGGAAAGGTCAGTTTTTGTTTGTCTGTCACCAAATAGCAAGGGAACTTTTCTTAAGATCGATCTACAGGGCAAAGGCATACAGAGAAGGCATGAGCATTTATCACCACGCTTGCTCAAGGCGGATTGGCGATGACAGACTTATATTAATAGTCCAAGTTTCCTCACGATGTTCCCCTTCACCGATGCCAGTGACGTCCAAGATGAACTTTAGAAAGTACATATGATTTGAAAAAGTCACATTGGTACCCGGATTCGAACCCACAACTTCAGGCATGAGAGGCGGGCGCCTCAACCACTGGGCCATCGAGACATGATCAAATTATCAAAGCAAAAGTTCCTTACAAAACTTTTCCTAACTACATAAGTACAAAAGCTTAGTAAAGATAGTTTTAACATTAAAATTCATACGCTCATAACATGCAAGCGTTTACAATCATTTACAACTTTCGATGAGTAGGTACCTAACACTAAAACAAAACAATAAACTTTGAAAACAATGTTTAACAAACACAACATTAATTTTCTGTCTGCGGCAACAACCAATCGATTTTTAACTTTATTGCTTTTGTTTTAGGGTCTTTTATTAGTTCGTGGATAGAAATATGAATTGGTATTACCAAATTGGTAGTTATGACCAAATGAAAGGTCACGCGAGCCGCGATAGGTGCGATTTATAAATTATGAACATTTTCACGTTAATATGAGTAATTCACGGCTTTTTTATTGCTTCGAAATTACTTGATAATTAATAGTTCGTATGTTATTAATGACTTTTGACAGGTATTGTGTTCTTTATTTGTGATAATTACTCTTTTAATAAGGTTTTCTTGTATTTTAGGTTTTTTTTTTAATACGTTGCCCCACACTGGGATCTTCTCTTGAACGTTTACAGACATATAAAGTTACTAGTACTCTTCTCTCTCTTGTGATTTTTCTTACAGATCCCTAATTTTGTAAAATATAATATAGCCTATGTCACCCGAGGATAATGTAGCTTCCTAACAGTGAAAGAATTTTTCAAATCGGTTCAGTAGTTTCGGAGCCTATTCAATGCAAACAAACAAACAATTAAATCCTTCCCCTTTATAATATTAGTATAGACATACACAAACACACCCTAACTGAGTTAGTTTTAAACAATATTGTGTACAATACTAGTACAATATAATAATATGTTCTCTTCTGTACAATATAGACGGACAAACAATGAAGCCTTTTATAAATAGGGTCCCGTTTGGCAGTCTTTAGATACGGTATTCAAAAAATACTGTATCTTTTTAGAATCACGACTGAAAAAGCGCATAAAAGACTGCAATAATTTAAAATAGCTCCAATCTAAAAATACGCAAAGTAACTTTACATTTTGCCTTTTAAACAGTCCACTCTTAAGTTCAATGGGTCAAAAGTCAAGCCACACATGCTCTTTGCAGCGAACGAGGCAAAGGCAACACTCTGTAGGCCAATTTCCGGAGGCCGACACGGCCCGACGTATCTATTGCAACTAGCGCCATTGTCTGGAACTAACTTTACTGTTCAAACTTCGAATGTTGGTATCTGATGCTATTTGTCAATGATGAATTGTTAGGTTGGCTGCTTGATTGGTGATTTTGAATTTTGAATTGCGTGCTTTTAAAAAAAAGAATAAAATTGTCGCTGTTTTATTTTTAATTGCTAAACTGTAAGGTGACAGAGAATTGCGTATTAAGTTTTCCCTTGTAAAAAAATGCTGAAAAATTCTGTAAAATATTGATTTCCTTCAGTTTGCATATACTCGGCGGCAGGCGCTTTGAGCACAAACAGCGATAAAAGTTATTTAATAACTAAATACTAAGCTATTGATCAAGCTTAACACATAAGATATTTTTTTTTGTATGTATGTATTATGTATTTATTATTATATTTTATTCTCAAAAAATTTCTGTATCTGTGCACCTACTATGTTTTGTCTCTGCATCACCCTAAGGTAGACTGATAGATAATGCCAAAGGCATGAAGTTTGCCTTTGTACAGTGTATTTTTTTACATGGGCATAAAATTTAAATAAATAAATAAATATTTTTTATCCCGTTTTTGTATTCTCGAGGAATAATTTCGGACTTGGCCTTAATTCTAAAGTCTAAACAGACGAAGCCGCGCTCAGTAGCTACTAAGATTGTATAAGTTTTAAAACAATAACCAAATTACTAGCCCCGTAGTTCCACAATCATATTAAACTCCATTCTTAAGAGAATTTTAACGAAGTTAGCTTCGTGCTCAATTAACTCGTCACGTGTATAGAACTGACCCAGTTCGCGTTTTCTAATTTGATTTTTATTAATTACATTGTAAAATTTTGGAACAAGGTTCAAGTCTTTATAGCTTGGCTACACTTGGCCAGCCGTGGCTGGGGTTAGGCTCATATTTTGACAGTAAACGAGGTCATACAATGGGTGGAAGGGACCAGTTAATATAGTAGTAGTCTATGGAAGGGACCTCGTAACGAAAACCATAGATTTAGTACATGATACACGTCAGCGTCAATTTTTTTAGATTAAAACTTTTCCATACATTTTGACCGTGTAAGTGTTCCACTTTTATGTGAATCAGAATTATGATTTTTAAAGATCAGCCAACGTTAAATGTATGCTTACATAGAATATATAGCTTAGCACTTTCATGTTCACGTAAAGCCGTAAGCACATTAAAAGCGCAGATGACGCGCGTATTAGAAACGCGCGTTTAAGGCGCCGCGCCGTAGATGCTGATTGTTGCATTATTTTGTATTGATGATAACTATAACTGCGACGGGAGACGGAATTCACGACCGCCCCGTGTGCTTACGTTACAAGGTTGCGTTCGAATCTCGTTTGAAGCACGTATACGCTCGTCATTTGTGTGTCGTCAGCGTCTAAAAGTAGGTATCCGCTTCTTTCAAGTCGATTTTATAGAATTCGAAATACGACTAACCTATAGTACCTATTTTGGTTTAATTTTATACCTACGACGAGCACATAATACATGAATTATCTATTTTTTTAGAAGAAAAATTAACAATTTGCAGTGCAAGTGTTTAAACATAAACTTTTTATCATATTGTCAATCATGAAACATTTATGTAAGAAATAGATATTTACAATAAAAAATATCGATCTTTATGTTACATTACGTTAACTCCGCGCGTTCGTGTTAAGCCCACAAAAATCATTTTATCAAAAAAACAATACCACAGCATTCGACATAGTATGATTGTTTACTTCAAACCGAAAGTTCTAATAAAATAAAGCAGGCAAACAATTTAGGAGACCGTCTGTCGTATAATTTAGACATTCATATCGCTACGCGGAAGCCATTGCTCGTAAAATATGATTATGGCATTCAAAAAGTTATTTGATTCGCCACATGCGATCCGTGGAACTAAATTGACATCACCCAATGCTGTATTGAGGCTCTGCAGTGTTTCTTGGGTTCCTTAGGTACCCAAATGGTACCAAACGGGATCCTATTACCTGTTCTATTACTTAGACTCCGCTGTTTGTCTGCCCTTTTTCCGCAGAACTGTATCTTTTGAATCGTAATAGGTAGATTTGAAATATTTATAGAGTGTGTATACCTGTGTGACTGCCTCGTTGGTCTAGTGGTCGAAAAGCGTCACTGCTGAGCATGAGGTCTTGGATTCGATTCCTAGGTTGGGCAGTGGTATTGGCTTTCCAACCGGAATTTCTCAGTAGCAGCCTCGGAGTCTGGATTTGTGTGCGGATGATGGTAATAGGCTCGCCCCCTATTACATGGGTATTAAACAGAACTGGCGAAATGTGGGGTGTACCAATGGGTACACCTCTGCCTAACCCTTTGTGAATTACAGGCGTGTTATTATGTTATTTATTCATTTCATTTCTCTCTTATAATAAAAATAATTTAAAAAATCTACTGCACGAGAAGCGACGGCGTTGTGTTGCGCTGCGGTGTCACGTAGCCTTCCGTGAAATCGTCGAAACATGACACCCTTCGGCCAAACTCTGCTTCTTTCCAACCGACTATCTTCTTTCTTCTTCATAGTACACTCTTAAAGTCAATCTTTTCTTAACAATTTGTATTAGCTTGGTTCACACATATCAGTGAAGTCACAGTTCCGGCACAGTGCCGTATCAGTGATAAATTAGTATAATTTCATACATTCTTTATGAACGCGTTCACACTTGTTCGTGTCAGTGCCGACACAGTGCTCTGTGTCAGTTCCGGCGCGTTCATATATGCTCCAACTTACCAGATTTTCCTAGTGTGTCAAAAGAGAAGCGTCACTCAATTTTGTACCATATGCGATTGACTGTAGCTTCAATTCGTCTTGTAAATCACCTGTTCTGCAAAAGATTATAGTACGACCCTTACAAATTATACCACTAAAGCTATAAAGTAGCCTAAGTTAGCTATTCCTACATAGCCACAAAAAAGCTTGAGCTAAGTGTAGAACGTTATCAGGTCAGTGTAACATTTAGTCGGACGAGGCGGCCCCACCTCACCGCCGTCGCCTCGGAACAACTCGAGTACTTTATTAGGCAGTAGAGGTGACGACAAAAATGATTCCGGTTTGAACTAAGCAAGTATTTGTAAACCTGTTAAATGTAAGAAGAAAGAAAGAAAAAAAGAAATTTATATATTCTAAATATATAAAAGCGAAAGGTCACTCACTCACTCACCCATGACGAAATATCGAAAACCGCTTGTCGTATACCGAAAAAATTTGGCAGGGAGGTAGTTTATAGTTTGTAGACGTCCGCTAAGAACGGATTTTCCAAAATTCACCCCCTAAGGGGATGAAACGGGGGTCCAAAGTTTGTTAATGGAGAAATCAACTTGGACGCGGACGAAGCGGCGGCGAATTATTTTGTATTGTGCGTTACTTTCACGTAAATAAAAAGTTTTTCTTTCTTTCTTTCTTTTCTTTTAAGTCGCAGGCAAGAGCCAGTAGTCAAAAATACATGTATAAATAATAATAGTAGCCATAATTAAAAATGTTAAAAATGTAGTCGCAATTTCATCACAGCGACAGATAATGTCAAATATTGAAGGTATTTTTAATATATTCGAAACTGAGATTAGAATGCGAACGTTCTTAAAAATACGGGAGTTGAAACACTTGTGTGACTGAGTGTACTGAGAACCTCAGGGCGTGTTGATAAGATGTTTTTCTACGGTTGCCGCTATAAAAACTTTCCGATTGCCGCCGAGGGGTGTGGCCGGCTTCAACTCATTCCTAGCTTAGTTCCGTTTGACTCGCTGCGAATACCTTAAAATAATATTTGGTATTTATTTGTTGTTTTTGTTTATTTGTATTCAAACATAAACAAACAACAAACAAATCCTACTTCTTTTTATAAATGCGAAAAATTCGATGGATCGATGGTTGTTACTCAACAACGCCAGAACGGGTCATCGGATCTGAATGTTATTTAGACAGATTATAGTGTGGAATAGCTCATAAGCTAATTTTTATCTCGGAAAAAATTGCGGTTCCTGTGGGATATTAAATGAACTTTGATGCGGACGAAGTTGTGGGCAGAAGCAAGTATAGAAGTAAGTTTCCTAGATTTCCTCCAATCACCACCATTGTGTGACAGTGTTACAATTTCAACACCGCACTGCAAACAGACCAGGGGGCCTACCACAACCTCTTATAACAATATTATTCCTGTTGTTGCATTTTCAACTCTCGGCGCTGAGCCGAGCGTTGAAAATCCAACAGTGCGGAAGGCAAAGTAATATTAAAATAACATTGTTTTAAGAGGTTGTGGTAGGCCCCCTGGTCAGATTATGCGACATGATAGATACCAACTGCTGCAACTTATCAACCGCTGAACTGTTCCGCCTCGCGATGGACAGATTGAAGATTTCCGAATTGACGGCCAACCTTTAGTAGTTGAAGAAGAAGAAGTTACAATTTCAATGCAATTAATCTACCTGTAATATTGTAGATGTTGATGATGTTATTCGTAGAAAATAAAGATGATTATAATACAAACCTACAAACATACAGGTATCTCTCTAACATTCTCTGTGACGTTGATAGTATATATTATTCAGTTGGTTCAGTAGCTCTAACATTCGGGGTCGTGTAAATATCTCTAGCCATATTATTTGTTATGTCTTGTGAGCACACGAACTTTGGGACGAAAACTCAACAATTTTACCTTGAAGAAGTTTTTCGGGTGATTATTACTCGACTAAGAGAAAGCCAAAGGGAGGGTTTACACATTTTTACACACACCTACACACCCCTACCTCAAAGTAAAAACGTTTATTTCAATTAGACCATTTACAGGCACTTTTGAATTGTCAAGGAGTCGGTCAGTCAGTCAGGAAGTTGAAGCTAGCTCAGTCGGCATAAACGGAACTCTTATAGCATCACTTTGTTCTCTGTCGGTCCGTCTGTCAAGACCCTTTTCTCAGGAACGCGTCAGAGGTATCAAGCTGAAATTAATCTCAAATACTTAAGTCGGCTACCCCTTGGAGCAGTGAAAAAATATAATTTTTAAGTCACTGCAATCTAAAGATTAGGTCGTTTATGGCGCATATTTTGACGCTCTCCAGGCAATTAAAACCTGGAGGGGACTTCCCGTTGACCTGGAATCAAAAAATTTGGCAAGTAGCAATGTCATGTAGCACAAGTAAAGGAAGAAATCCGAAAACCGTTTTGTAGAATCTACCTTTTAGGGACAACTAGATTCAATTCTTTTTCATTATGATGTTAAAAAGTGCCTTATAATAGTCTAATTGAAATAAATGATTTGACTTTAACTTCACATCTTCAAGTCATTTCACACCTCGTCTCGCTCAGCTTTACCAAAACCTCGCACTGCCCCCATTAGATCGCGTGCGGGCCATGGGTGGTATTCCACTGAATATATTAGACTTAGCCTTTATCTTTTGTTTTTTTGCCGTCCGATGAAGTGTGCGAGGTTTGTGATGACGCAACGAAACGGCACAGTTTGCCGTTCGGACGGCAAAAAATTGGGTTTGTGGGTAAATAATATTCATGTGTACTTTCGTGTTTGTCCGGGTTAGGAAAATAGGGTATTGGTCGGTTATTTTTCTTGAAGTAACATACGAGTATGAGCGTGCACGAATATACAATTGTGTGTGTTTTGTTGCGGAGCGATAAATCTTAGGTATAAATGTTTTGTTAATTTGGGTATGTGTGTGTTACAGAGGTCAGTAACATTTTGTTAAATCGGTTTTTTATGCACACATGTATTTTATAACGAGGACTTCTTCCATGGATTCTTTCCATGACCCAGCCGCGTTGAATGATTTTATCGAAAATTGGACTTACTGTTCCGTTCAAAAGCACAAAACCTACATAGTCAAAATGTATGAAAATGTTAACGCTGCTAGAAGCATTTACTGAATATATGGCAAAAGTCTTTTTAGTATGTCCTTTCCACCGTGTAATTTCTACAATAAGAGTAATACGAGTACACCACCTAAAAAACATACAATAATGCCACTACTAGAAAACCAGTCCTACAAAATAAACACAAATTACATTCAACCTATTTTCTTAAACGACCTGGCCGCAATTTAAAATGAACAGAGAATTTTTAAAAAAAGAACAGCCAATGAAAAACCTCTTTGCTGCCTCTAACTAGACCAACCTCCTTCGATCAGGAAACTTATGTAAGCTGTGCCAGCCAGCAATAACTGAGAAATCGTTTAAAGCCTTCGTAGACGGTACCTTAATTTCCTGTGCTAATTCTTGTTTTATTTTTCATATTTTCTTCTCGTTATTCTGCTTGGAAAAATACAGGGTTGAAGTAAAAAAATGTTTTTTTTAAAGTAGACGGGTTCTGTATTTAATTACCCGTCGGCTCCAGAATTAAAATACTAACTTTTGCCCGCGACTTCATCTACGTAAATGTCGGTGAAGCAGACGAATTTGCGAAATGAAGAGTAGCCTATGTCCTTCCTTCGTGTTAACACTTACCCCGTACCAAATTTTATCAAAATCGGTTTAGTCGTGAAAGCGTAACAGATCGAAAGACATCTTAGAGATAGAGTTCCTTCTGCATTTATGACATTGGTTTGGATTATGGCTACAATTGATATTAATTAATTTGTATAGACTAACTTAACATTATTTAATTTGTATAGATTAACTTAATAATTTTAATACGTACAATATTTACAGACTTAATTATAAAAAAACAAAGAGAATAAAAAAAAAATACCAAAGCCTAATGGCATCCAAAAATTCTTCCGCATCGCCATCAACTGGAAATGTGCCCAAAAGACTGGCCGCATTGTCACGTTAGATGGCAATGCTTAGCTTCTTGCTCTTCTTCAGCCCTTGGGTGTGTCAACCAACTGTTTGGACATCTCCTTAAAAATGCCATGGGTACACAGACCCACCATTAATTAACTGTAATCCGTGGTGCTTGACTTAGAATAGACCGTCTGCTAGTTTGTTTAGATCTTATAGTTCAACGTTACACATCAAAATTATTTATAACCTTTAATGTATATTTGAACACGTTTCTTCACACACACACAGAATGATGTCAGTAGAATAAATCCATATTTCCCTTAGAAAACAATAGCTCATCAATTATTACTGATCGTTTTGTTCATAGTGATTGATGGCAGTTTAATGGTCGTAACTATTGATATTATAATAGGTGTTCTACTGCTAATGGTCTCATGTGGACTATGAAGTGGGGTTATATTGCGTGATTTTATCATAACTTGATTTTTAATAGGGATATTGTGGAAGAATGCTCAGAGCGACTCCCGTGCTGTGGCCATAGGTAATTGGAGGAACATCGTGGGGTTTTATTTGATAGTTCGATATAACCCTTCGCCTTCCCCGAGGCGGAGGCAGTCCATGAGGATAAAAAAAACGAAGATAAGTAAGTGTATCTTTAAAATAATCTTAGCAGCATTTACAGGGCCCGATCTAGCTATTTAGCCGCTCCGGGCAAAATAATATTCGCCGCCCTTAACACCTTAATAAGTCATCAGCTTGCTATTCCAAAGATGGGATGATATATGATATTGTTTTAATTGTATAAATATGTTAGTCTAGTACGGTTTCTGAACAAGTTTACAAAAATTCATGAGAGTATTTTGGACTTCGTGCAACCGCCCAATTTTGCTGCCCTTAATTTTTGCCGCTCTGGGCATTTGCCCGGCGGGACCCCCCTTAGTTCGGGCCCTGAGCGTTTACGCCTACAGCTACAAACTTTGAAGTCCTTATTTTACGAAATGAATGAACCGATTTTAATGAAACTTCCAACACATATGCAGCATGCATAGGTACAAAAAGTTAG
Organism: Hoplodrina blanda; assembly: GCA_949316365.1. NCBI lineage: Eukaryota > Metazoa > Arthropoda > Insecta > Lepidoptera > Noctuidae > Hoplodrina > Hoplodrina blanda. Next base: position 14,228,002 of record OX438580.1, on the reverse strand, counting down.
TTGAAAACATTTTCATATCTCTTATTTAAAAAAGATAATTGAAAATCTCTGTTTCACAATTTTCTGAAAACGTTCTCAACTAACTTTTTAGACCTATGTACTCTGCTTGTGTAGGAAGTTTCATTAAAATCGGTTCATTAATTTCGCAAAATAAGGATTTGAAAATTTGTATGAAATGCCGTACGGTGTAAACGTCTTAAGAAAAATATCGTAGAGATAAACTACTATAACATGCGCTCCCCTCCATATTACTATTTCAATAATAATGAGTAATTAATGATGCCGCTGGTCAAGCAACAATGACACGCTGATTTGTTTTTGTTTCGAGAGCCGTCTCAGTAGAGTGCACTACGTGAGTGCGACAAATGCTTGTGCAATGCACGCTAGTGCGACAGATTTGTACCGCGACACACGATAGTTCGAATGCACGCTTGTGCGACACACTGAAGATCGACATCACCCTAGTGCAACAAACGATATTGTGCGACCGTAGTTCGATTCAACGGTAGTGCGACAAACGATTGTAGGGCAGTAATATCTCAAGATACAATAAAAAATATGCTTTTTTCCTTTAAATAAAAATATATTAAAAAAAAAATAACTGGATTACCCAAGAAAAAGTACTAGGGTGTCATAAAATCGAGCTGGTATTCCAAAATAAAAAATATATATTTTATATTATAGTAGTTTATCTCTAATAACACAGTGAAGTTTCCGAAGACTTTCCGATTTCAAAGTTCTCTTTATGAGTAAGAAACTTGAACTGCAGCGTCCTTAGGGGTTCCTCTCGTGTTACTGGATATGCAACGCTAAGTTTTGGTCTTTAGGGGATAGGATTGCGGATAAAGTGTTGATTGAGGTGGATAGGGGATACTAGGAATACTTATCGATCACATTTTTTTTTCCTTTATCTAACTATGTTCTATCTATCTTATCTTTTTATCTCTTATATAATAAAAAAAAGAAACTAAAACTAAATGGCATCCGCATAGCCGTCAACTGGAAATGTGTCCAAAAGACTAGCGCCATTGCCACGTCGTTTGGCAAAGCTCTGGTCATTGCCATCAACCGAGAACAAATCCAGATTCCGAGGCTGCTGGAAAATTCCTGATGGAAAACCCAATAACACTTTGCACGACCTGGGAATCGAACCCGAGATCTCATGCTTAGCAGTTGCGCTTTGAGACCACTAGACCAACGAGGCAGTTTCTTTTTTTTAAGACGTAAGACCTAAAAGCGACATTTTGTTTTCTGATTTAGCGAGTAACGTTTTAAATATCGAATCTCAAAGCTGATTTTCAGCCAGCCTTTTCCTTAGCAACACATACGTGACGTAACATTTGAGAGACGATGTAGGTATGTATGTGTGTGTGTGTATGTATACGTAGATCACATACATTCACGTGAAGGTTACAGTCAACATCCGCACCTGAGTGACGCAGTTAAGTAAAAACTCCGTATTTGTTCCGTCCGGGAGGCGCGGCCCAAAATCAATAGCTGACAAGTGATCGCACGTGTTCTACAGGATGTTACACGTCGTGTTATACAGGATGTTGCGTGTTTTATTATGGTTTTAGGTGTAATCGTTTTGTTAGACGTGATATTATATTGTACATTCAATGTTTGTAGTTCTAAATTCAAGTTTTAGGTCGGAATAATGCGATAGTTTCTTTTTTAATAATTTTCTTCATAAAAGCACACGCAATACTAGTTATTTTAAGGAATGTTAGCATTCTAATTTTAGTCTCAATCTGTCAAAAATGTCGCGGAGATGAGAATGCGACTAGATTTATAACGCTTTTATTTACGAAAATTGGCCTTCAAAAATAAAAATCCATATTTCCAAATCTAGCCTTTCTCCAACTATGTTGAAGTCGGCTTCCAGTCTAAACACATGCAGCTGAATATATTTATATTACATGGAGCGACTGGTTGTCAGACTTCCGGGCTTCCGACGAATCGAAACGACTGTCAAAGATCCACGTATGAGAGCTGAGACCAATGGCTTAACGTGCTTTCCGAGGCACGGAGGAGTCTCAGCGTGTAAAGACGGCCCTACCCGGCAAGCGTAGCTTAACCTGATGGATCGATCCGTGCGACTATTATCAGATTTCCAGATACATAACATCACGCCTGTAATTCCCGAAGGGTTAGGCAGAGGTGTACCCATTAGTACACCCACGTTTCGCCAGTTATGTTTAAGTCCCATGTAATAAGGGGGCGAGCCTATTGCCATCAACCGGGCACAAATCCAGACTCCGAGGCTGCTACTGAAAAATTTCTGATGGAAAAACCCAATAACACTTTGCCCGACCTGGAAATTGAACCCAAGACCTTATGCTCAGCAGTCGCGCTTTGCGACCACTAGACCAACGATGTATTTCCAGATGTTTTTTAATCACAATTGAGTTATTAATCACCATCATTATCAATTGAGTTACAAAAAACATTAGTATCTAAGTAGTGATTGAAAAACAAGCGCCTTATAAAAGTACTCACAGTAAGCTTTTTCTTTATCGTGTGGGCAGTAAGGTCTTACGACCCCACACACCCTAGTGTCAGAGTTTCTAAACCGCCTCAAGGGCCTCTGACATGGTTTGAATGGAACAGTAAGTCCAGATTTCCTTACGATGTTTTCCTTCACCGATGCCAGCGATGTCCAAGATAAACTTTAGAAAGTACATAATTATGAATTGAAAAATTCACATTGGTACTTGCCCGGATTTGAACCCACAACCTCATGCATGAGAGGCGGGCGCCTTAACCACTGAGCTATCACGACACAAGCACACAGTAAGCTATAAAGTATTGACTAGACTGCGTACACATTGGAAGAACGCAAACATTCGCGATAGTGTGTGGTGACGAACAATGCGCGTCCTTGAGTTGAGGCTGGCACGGTTGGTCCTTGAACGGGTCCAAGGCCACGAACTTCGTGGAACGAGGCATCTAATGTTTTGTTGAGGTTTGAGGAAGATTTGCAGGGATTTTTTTTTGAACAGATATTTTATTTTCGTATTTTCGTTGCCCGAAAATCTGACAACCAGTCTTACCAAGGGGTATCGTATTACCCAGTTCCTGGGTTGTGGTAGTCAGATAGGCAGTCGCTCCATGTAAAATACTGGTATTCAGCTGCATCCGGTTAGACTGGAAACCGACCCCAACATAATTGGGAAAAGGCTAGGCAGATGATGATGATGATTTTATTTTTGTATAAAATTTTATTATGCACAAATGCTATGCTAACAGCACAGTAATATACATGCACTTGGTAACTAAAGTAGAACACTATTAATAAAATTGATATCATGAAGTGTAATGAAATTGACCATTCATCAATATCTTGAATGAAATTGAAAAATAACTACTGAATATAAATAATTCTAATCTCATTTATACTAAGTGTTCCTAATATATTTGCATACCAAGCATGGTTATAATACAGTGTACGTCATGAACTTTTTGTAACATCCTCTGAACCTGTGATAAGCAAATAAATTATATATTTGTATTTATTTTTAAAGAGAAAAGATTTGTATTTTTTTTTATAATGGATCTTTCATCTATGGAAAGCTAACAGCGACTAACATAGGCTATATTTTATGAAAAAAATAGGGATCCGTAAACAAAATCAACGCGGACAAAGCCACAGGCAAAAGCTATAAAAAAAATATGGCACAAGTATTGCTTGTTAGTGATGCAATCCTCAAAAAACACAAAATATTTTTGCGCTAAAAATACTTTTCATATTTTTTCGTTTGCACCACTGCAAAAGGCGGCTGAATATTTTCATCACCCGAGTACTTTCGAGGCTAGTTAAAAAAAAAAGTTGGTAAAAAAAAATGGGAGTCGGTTCGTTCTCAAAACTACAAGTTCAGTTTAGTTTCAACGGCGAGGGTACTCGACCGGCTAGCTTGGACAAATTGCACTCTAGTGGGTTGCGACCCTCGGGCGGGAATTCGGGGCGAAGACGCCGCACTATTTTTTTGCTTTCGTTGGACAAAATTGCGGTGATATTCTGTAAAAATATTACTTGGTGAAGTGAATTTGAAGTTAGCTGTCATACCAATTTACTTTCTCTATACACATACACTAAGGTAGTTATTATATTCTTTAGAATAGAACTGCTGGATGGATGGATGGTTGTTTGTTCCTCTTTCACGCTTGAACAGCTAAATGGAATTAGCTGAAATTCGACACACATGTAGATTCTATACTGATTTTACTTTACACATTTATAAAGTAATTTTGCTCTATTTTTGTGTTACTGAGGGATTGTTTAAGAATTTGAGGTTATTCTGAAATTAGTTCAAATTCAAATCAATTTATTGTAATTTTTAGTTTAGTTGTAGATGAGTACTAATTTCAAAACCACTTTGATAGAATCCTCATATTAACCATTATATTAGTAATATTTTAGTAAAACTAAATAAATACAACCTACTCATACTTTGTACGCCTTATTAATAAACAACGACTCGTTATTTTAAAACTCACGGGCTCGTACGTGATATGTTTCCGTATGTTTTTAGAGTAAGCCCCATTTTCCGCATTCGTCCGTCTAAATTTCAAATGCTATGCTGACTCTCCGCGGGTTTAAGTGTTATATTTCCCTCTTCGTCGGAAATTCAGACATGTTTTTTTATTAACTTTATTTATTTGCGGAATAATAGACGCCGTCGCTATGTTTTTTTTTATAGTACAGCGTTATGGTATGGTGGGTTAGGTTCTTTATTAAATGGCTTATGTGCTTGGCACGTTTCTGTATAATACTTGTTTTAAATATATGACACTACTAGCTTTTGCCCGCGACTTCGTCCGCGTATATGTCGGTTATCGCGGACGCAGACAAAGTCGAAGTCGAATAAAAAGTAGCCTATGTCCTTTGTTGGGGTTCACACTTACCCTGTACCAAATTTCACACAAATCGGTTCAGTAGTTTAGGCGTGAAGAAAAGACAGACAGACAGACAGAGTTACTTTCGCATTTATAATATTAGTTAGGATTTTGGAACACTGCAGATACTTTAAAAAATATTTCGTTTTTTTTTGGTGTCTTCATGACCCCGTTGTTACGTTAACAGTCCGTAACGGGTTAGTACCAATATGAATACTTCTATTTCATATTTACTTTCTAAAATTATATATTAGCCATTTACATCGGTGATGGAAAACATCGTGAGGAAACTTGGATTTAAAAATGTAAGTCTGAAATCGCCAATCCGCTTTGAGCAAGTGTTGTGTAAGCAATGCTCATGCCTTCTCTGTATGAGAAGATTTCTTTGCTCTGCAGTGGGACAATAATAAGCTGATATTATTATTATTAATTTATATTTTTCAAACATCGTGAGGAAACCTGGACTTGTAATTAATATAAGTCTGAAATCGCCAATCCGCCTTGAGCAAGCGTGGTGATCAATGCTCATGCCTTCTCTGTATGAGAAGAGGCCTTTGCCCTACAGTGGGACAGTAATAGGCTGGTTTTTTTTTTTTTTTTTTTCACTCAGGGCACATTTTTAATAGTCAGGTAACTTTTATCCAAAGAATAAATGACAGTTTGACATATTTTCTATACAAAAGCTGTCAAACCGCCATATTTATCCCTCTATTATGAGTTATCTGACGATTGAAAAATTAGCCCTTAGTATGGAATTCACGCCATTTTTATTTGCCCTTGCCCCCATGACATTAGATTAAATACCTATAGCAAAAAAAAAAAAAAATTGTTTTGAATCTGCATTTTTAAGTTTTGGCAGTAATCTTCTGCTGACGAAGCCAATGAGGTCCTCATCATCAACCCAAGTAGTACAACTCTAGGTTTTCTTGTCTAAAAGCTTTTCTGGCGTTTTAGAGTCAAGTGCCACTTCTGAAGAGAGCTCTTTACAATGCTTTCAGTTTTAAGTGCTGAAAGAGCATGGAATTTGTACAATCGATGTCGAGTTTGAGACGTCGAATTTGTTTCCGTTCCATTTTGGATTGAATAATGGATTTTGTTCATGTTAATGTTGTGGTGGCGCGATAGATGGCGCTGTTGTAAATTTAATTAGTGTGTCAAGGAGACTATGATAATTTTTGGTTTTAATTAGTTTTATCGGCATTTAATTCGGTTTTCGTTGCCTTATCTCTTTTGTTATTAGTAAAACGAAAGAAAATTAACATTTGAATTTGTTAGGTCATCTCTCTTTCTGTTAACTAAGATTTAGTTTTGTCAACATTTGTGGAAAGTTCTATCATTTTTCGAAGTTATTTTATATAATAATTTTGAATTTTTGATGCTGATTAATTTTAAATCAATTCTTAGCATTACTGGTAGGAAAATAGAATAGGGGGGCAATTCTACTTACTTTTTAAGAACAATCGCAATTTAATCTCTTTTTACATTGATTTTATCGCTGAGATGTGGTTGCGACTAGATTTTGAACATTTTTAATTAATAGAATGGATCTTTAGATATTGCTGGACAGTAATGTTAAACATAATGTAAATTGTATTAGTTCCCCCAAGATACATTATATTATTTTGTTTGTGGGTTAGCTCGTTCTGACAACATAACATTTTACTAATGAAACCACGTATAGGTACTACGGACTAAACCCGCAAAACTAATCCTATCAAAACAAAAGAACAGTAACAACCAAGAAAATAAATCAACAGCGTAAAGTACAACGATACACAACAAGGTACAATCAACAAAAGAGATAGGTATGCAGGGTCGTCAGATATAGTTGAAGTTTTCTCAGAAACCGATGGATGTCTTCGATTGATACTTAACTTAATAATGAACTGTTTACAATATCACGTCTGTAGTCCCCGAAGGGTTAGGCAGAGGTGTAGGTACCCATTAGTACACCCACATTTCGGCAGTTATGTTTTAAGTCAAATGTAATAGGGGGCGAGCCTATTGCTATCAACCGGATACAAATCCAGACTCCGAGGCTGCTACTGAGAAATTCCTGATGGAAAAACCCAGTAACACTTTGCCCAACCTGGGAATCGAACCCAAGACTTCACGCTTAGCAGTCTGTTTATTATTTAATATTAAAATTAAATTAAATTTGAAAACATGAATCGGTTTCTAAGAAAACTTCAACTATATCTGACGACGCGGACGCTGCATACCTATTTCTTTTGTTGAGTGTACATTTTGTTCGGTACAGTCGCGTCCAGCAAGCAATCAGTTAAGTGCTTCTAGATTGAGGACGGTACAGTACATGTAACTATGGAGTGAGGGCTACGGGGCGAGCCCGTACTACTATAGTCTAGTTAGAGATTCCTATAGTATTCCCAGAGGTAGGTAGGGTTGGGTAATTTGGTATGTCGTGATTTGACATAGGATATGGCCGTTTTTGTTTGTCATTTTGTTCTAGTTTGGGTTGATATTGTGTATGGTTATTTGTAAGTTAGAGTACGTTACGTAAAGGTATAATTTTGTGTTGTGAAAATAATTTATAAAATAATTTAATAATATTTTTAAAATATTTCCTCAGCATCATCTAAACGATATGTTCACGATTGTTGCAGGTGGTGACGAATAGGATGTGAAGTGGTGTTACGCACACTGCACACGCGCCGCTAGCAGCGGTCATGGCGACCCGGAGATAGTGCCAGGTGACTATTCTAACATTAAAACTGTCGACAGAAGTCAAAACTTAATGTCACATTAACATGTCGGTGACGCGGTCCATAAGCATGTTAGTGACGCAATCCAATAAGTTTTGCCCTTATCAAAAATCGCTTACCCCGACTAAATCAGTTTTCACTTCAAATTTTTTTATGATATCTCGTACAAACTTGAAAGTCCAAAATCTTGGATTTTAATTAAACTTGATACGTATACAGCCCTTTTTTTGTTAATCTGAAACCTGAGAACGGGTCATTGTACTCATAATTATGAACAACTTTTATAATGAGACCAACACTGAAAAAATAGCGGAAGAAAAATCAGCTTGTACTCAATACTCAATATCTTTATTGCTTTACCTTATGTATTATGATGTGGTAACTTTTATAATTGCTCGTTTAACTCGACAAAATATATGTATATGGATCAGCTGATAGTTGGATTACAATAACCCCTTTTCAGGTTTTACTTAAACAAAGAATAAGGTTGTATTACGCATGCGTATTTGATTGTTCAGTTGAGAATATTTATGACGGAAATTTTGTAGTTCTAGAATACTTAAAATCACCCGAAATTAGGTTAATTTTAGACTTGAAGCTTTGTATATGTTACCATTCGGCGTAAACACTCTTATCTGACCTTAGTAAGATGCAATTTCTACAAAAAAAACATAGCCTGTTAATTTGTATAAAGTCAAAGTCAAAACATTTATTTCAATTAGACCATTTACAGGCACTTTTGAATTGTCAAGGAGTCAGTCAGTTAGTCCGAAAGATGAAGCTAGTTGCTCGTTCCAAAACGGAGGTAGGCCTCTATGGAGAAGAACGAGCAAGAAACTCCACGGCTCTTTTTTAAATTAGGTTTTTACAAAATCCTGGTTACATTATTCTTGTTGATTCTACATGTGAAAACAATGAAGATAAATATAAAACAGTAGTAAAAAATAATAAAAATAAAGATGTAAGCCATAGCAGATAAGAAATGACCAATCCCAACTGACAGCACTCGTTCACGATCATGACGCATGAATCAGCACCATCTAGCATCCTATATTATTGGATAGTTCCATCACAACACAACAGGATAACTAATACCTATCGGTATTGGTATCGGTAACATATTGGAACCAGTAAAAATCCCGAAAATTATGATACCAAGGCAATGCGGTATAAATATATTTTGTAGATAACTTTTATAATATATTAGGGTAAACACGATGTTTGTCGTGCGGGATGGGCAGAGAAAAATATAATTAAGTCGTTCGTATGTGCCGGCACGGAGGCAAGCGTGCTGGGACTTTATGGAGTTCATAGTAGTGATGTGACACTGGTATCGGTACATTTAGGAGAAAGATTTCGAGCAGCAAAAACCAAACTGAAAAAAATATTTTTTTTATTTCGTCAACTGTGTTACAATATACATATTCCTTATTTTAATTACAATCGAACAACAAAATGAAAACGAAATTTAAATTTGGTGAAAACGCATGACCTAGATATTTATTACAACATCGTGTAGATAAATCAGACGTTGTTGGCACTTGTTGGTGGAAATGTTTTGTATAACCAATTCAAAATTCTAATCTAGCAGTGAGTACTAGCAAAAATATCTCAATGAAAAAAAAAAATCAAACCAATACTGTTCAAGATAGAAAAAAAATGCTAATCTTTTTTTAATTACTCAAATAGGTATTAGTTTTCTTCTTCTGGCCTTATCCGGTCGGATCAGCTTTTCTACAATGATGTCTTTTCTAAATCGCCAATGGACGCCTCAGTCGCCTTCAGACGCCTTAGTATTAGACAGTTTTTTATTATAAATACTAACTTCTGCCTGCCATTTCGTCCGCGTCATGGTTTATATATTAGCCCACGGGAATCGTATTTTTTATCGGAATGAGAAGTAGCCAATGTGCTATTCCAGACTGTAAACTATCTCAGTGGCCTTAATCCAGATACGTACAGCTGTTCTGACGTGATTGAGTTACAAACACAAAAATTATACAAGTATACAATCTCTTGCATTTATACAGTAGTAAGATTAGTATCGATACTTTTTCCCAACCCTAGTGATGTTGCTCTTGCTCACGCTACGTTATCTCAGCGTGGCATGTCTCATGTTTAAAAAGCGCTGGCTAAGTTTTTAATAACAACTTTTTTGCTATGTGTCCGTATATTTTGTCACGGAAGCTTTGACAAAATAACCCCGGTCTTGAAACAGTATGAACATTTGCAAGGTTTGCCAATTGTTGGGAAATGTCAGAACTCAGCATTGTCATTTGTCAACTCTTATTGAGTTATTATTTTATTTATTTAAAGAAAGCTTACAGACTAATAACAAACATAAATAGGGATGATCGGTTCAGTGGTTTAGGTGTGGAAAGGTAATAAACAAACAAACATTTACTATCGCATTTATAAAATTAGTTATGAAGTTAAAATAAAGTAACATATAAAATTGAAACAAGTCACATAGAAGTTGAAACTCGTGCTTACTCGTGCGTACTCGTGCTTAAGAAGCGAGTCCAAACACTATCAAGAAACTACATTTAGAAGGAACGACATGAAATATTCCATTTAACAAACACTCCAAGACCGCACATTCTAGGAAAAGACATTTGAATTTGAGGAATCTCCGTCATCCGGCACCCATATGTCGTCTCACTTACTCTTTATGCAAAACGTCTCCAAGAATATTGCAGTCTCTTTTTCGCGTAGAGCAATTTCTACAGTTTATCCTAGATACTCGGGGACTCGGAAACACTCTCGACCGCGGAAATGAGGAAAGAATGAAAACTCATTAGTGCGGTTATTAGAGCCGGATTACACCGCGCTCCATTTACTTGAACTTTGAACTGAGTTTAAACCTATATTCTTGATATGATCGCGACATTTCTAAAGTTATATTGTCGTGTCTTAGACGCTGTATTTTAAAATGAATTTATGTGACAAATTGGGTACATAATCAATCAGTTGACATACTTTTATAAGCTGTCAAAACGCAATTCCCCGTAGGTTGTATAAGGCAACAGTAAACTGTGTCGTCACTTATTTGCTAACTGGATTGATTAACTATTTATTGATTTTAAAGCAACCAAAAAGCCAGCTTTTATTTGAAAATTAGTCGAGTTAGTTTTACTAGTGTCCACTACTGAATTGTCAAGCGTTAAGCAGCTGTTAAAAAAAAGGTTTATTCATAAAATATTTCACACATACATACAAAACATGCTTATTTTTTATTTAATTTTGACTGGAATTAGAATTGATTTAAAAAGAATACTTTTTTTATTTGTAATGTAACTGAATTTAAGTGTGTTATGTATTTTTTTATTAAGGGTGTTTAATTGTATATCTCTCTCTATTTTATTACTTCTCCAAAATATAAAAGTTTATTTGTCTGCTGACGAAATAATCAACAACCAATCACAACAGCTTAAGGGCACTTGACAATTTGTCATATTTAATTAAATTTTACGTTAATTTTCCTTTAAGACACCGTGCCCGGTGCACGGTGTTTCAGTGTTCAGTTTCGATGTCAGCACGTTTTAGTGTAATTTTCTCTGATATTAATCTTTTATAATCTACATCTTTCTTTAAAATCGTGGGGTTGGCGTCAAGATAAAAGTCAGATTATGCTGACGAGTAGGTGGCACCATACCTACACCTGTGCTCTGACGTGGTATAAATGATGATTGATGACCCTTATCGTAATTTTGTAAGAGTAATTAAGTCATGCCATTTTTATAATAACGCTAGCTTTTGTTCTCGACTTCGACCGCGTCAATTTTTTTTTAATCTCGAATTTTTTCGATATCGTCTACACACAAGGAAGACCAAAAATTGTCTCGTGATTGCCCTGTTTGTCTCCAGCACAACTGCTGAGCATGGGGTCCTTGGTTCGATTCCCAGGCCAGATTCATGAAAAATAGTATACCTACTATCTATATGCCATCACGATAAGAAACATCACTACATCACGGGAGGGGACTTCGCTCCCATGGTTTTTGGTACTGCTGCAGTACCAAAAACCATGGGAGCGAAGTCGCGGGCAGAAGCTAGTACTTACTAATTAATTTGTGAAACGGTTATTTGCTATTTCAAAATTGATCGAATTTAAGTCATAATTAGTCATAAGTAATTTATTTCATAACAATGTACATTGTGTTGAAAATATAAAAAATGCAATTAAATCAACATTAATTAAATACATTTAGGGTGTCATGTTAAGTACAAAATATAAATAAACTAAAATTTAAAATTGCAATTAAGTTAATATTACTAAGTTATGTTTACTTTGCTTATTTTTCCTAGGCTCTCGTCATTAAAGTAACGCAAAAATAATAAGGAAATGTGTCTTACAACAAGTTCAGAATCAAATATGGCAATAGGCTCGCCCCCTATTAAGTGGGACTTAAACATAATTGGCGAAATGTGGGTGTAGATACTAATGGGTACACCTCTGCCCAACCCTTCAAGGATTACAGGCGTGATGTTATGTTAGAATCAAAAAAACATTATCACATTTGCCCAACAAGCCAATTTTGCCCAACGTTTAAGCCCAACTTCAAGTTAACCGTCGTTAAACTATGTAATCGGCAGTAAATATTCCGCGGCCGTAATTCGCGGGTTCCTTGAAGGTGCCATTTTATAAATTTATGAAGCCACCGACTGCCTCTCATCACCCGCCAGTAATTTTGTCCTCAGAAAATATACGACAAGTTCTCGGCCTTTGGCGGGATTCTCTTCAGAGATACCGAGCGGACTGTAGGGTGACTATGTGACTCTATAAATGTGGATACATTGTGAGTGAGTTTGGAGGAATTTTACTACTATTTTAAATGCGTGAGTTTGGGTGGATGGATGTTAGTTCTTCAATTACGCTAAAACGTCTGAACGGATTTGGATAAAATTTGGCACTGAGATAGATTATAGTCTGGAGTAATACATAGACTACTTTTTATTCCGGAAAAAATTATGGTACTTGTGGAACTTTGACGCGGATGATGTCGCGGGCGGCAGCAAGTATATTATAAATCAGCTTATTATCCTGTAAAAATCTACCTCTGTGATATTGGGTTAAATATGGTCGTCGAAATCGACACGGCAATACCGGGAGACTTGAAAATTCAACCGTTACTGTCATGCTCGCCGCCCGTAACCCGTCACCTTTTTATTCTGACGTAATAAAAAGAAATACTTGAGGTAAGTTGTCAATCCGTCTATTAGGTGGGATGGTACCTCCTCTGAAATTCACTTCACCTAAATTTATACAGAATATACCGGTAGGACTAGATATAGTCCAACAGCATGAGCTATCAATGCACGTACGTTCCTTGTTTGTATGAGTTGATATATACACATCAAAAGTGTCTAGGGATCAAGATGTATTTGGTAATAATAATATATTGATCCCTAGACACTTTTGATGTGTGTAGTAAAAATATGCCATTCTTGCCGATGTGTTGCCAATATTCCAATAGTATTTGTATCTTTCAAACAGTAAAGCATTGTGATAGTACATGCTTCTTTAAACAAGGAAAAAGCTTAACGTAAAAGTCAAAGCCTTTATTTGAATGTAATTGTTGTGAAGCACTTTAAGATTGTCAAGGAGTCGGTCAGTTAGTTAGAAAGCTAAAACTTCGCAGATAAGAAATCTCTATGAAGAAGAATGAGCAAGAAACTCCACGGACACTCTTTTCAATTAAGTTCTTATAATATTCAGGTTACATTTTATTACTAGATTTTATTGCTGGCACTTATGTGAAAAAATAAGAAAACGTGAACAAAGAATTAGTAATAATACCAAAAGTCGATAAAAACATTTAAAATCTAGCCTCATTTGCATCTCAGCGACAATCAATATCAAAAACTGTTTTTGACAGATTATTAAGACTGAGATTAGAATGCAAACGTTCTTAAAAATACAAGACTTGCTCCCAGAACTACATAATTTAAAAATAAAACAATAACGAACAAACGAAACCAAATCCTTCATAGCACTACACATAGCTATAACTTCTATTAAAACAACACTCCACCTTTTACCTTTAAACTGAAACGTTATCGCTCTCTCAGAATCTACAATTCCAACAGCTAAACTCAAATATTAAAATGAAAAACCAACATTTAAATTTATCCTCCGTTTGACCCAAATACATGGAGTACCCACTTCAAGAGTTCTTGTTACTCTGGTCGGTTGGTCTGTAATAGGCTCCCTTGGGGTATAAAATCGGCCATAAATTTCGTTTTGAGCTACTCGCTGTTGAAGACGACGATATCGGTGGTATACGTATAACGTGTCGAATATTCTCCTATATTCTCACAATATATTGCTGAAATGAGACGAGTGTCGTAATCAAATTGAACATGTAGTACTTGGGGGGTGTATTGTGTAAGTTGATTTGACAGGTGATAAATAATGGCTGAAATATAGGATGGTGGAAAGTGATTGATGAGTTTTGGATCTTATGACCTACTTTAGATAAACAATATTTGAAAAAGCAGATGTTTTTTTCTTAGGGATTAGTTTTAGGAGAATTGGCTACGCATTGCTTAAATAGATTTATTGTTTGGTTAATAAAATTGACAGTTCACATTGAGTTAGTCCAGCACTTAGTTACAAGTTTGGCATTACCAACAGCATCTATCAATTCCTGAAGCACATGTACTTTCTAAGTTTATCTTGAACATCACTGACATCGGTGAAGGAAAACATCGTGAGGAAAGCTGGACTAATCATTAATATCAACAAGCACTTTTGAACGTCATATACAAGAAAAAGAAGAATTGAGTCTAGTTGTCCCTTCCAAAAGATAGTTTTGTATGGAGAAGAATGGGCGAGAAACTCCATACGTACTCTTAATATAAATCGCCAATCAGCTTTAAGGAAGCGTGGTGATCAATTCCCGTGCCTTTTCTATATAGGAAGAAGCCTTAGCTCTGAAGTAACATAACATAACATCACGCCTGTAATCCCCGAAGGGTTAGGCAGAAGTGTACCCATTAGTACACCCACATTTCGCCAGTTATGTTTTAAGTCCCATGTAATAGAAAGCGAGCCTATTGCCATCAACCGGACACAAATCCCGACTCCGAGGCTGCTACTGAGAAATTCCTTATGGAAAATCCCAATAACACTGCCAGACCCGGGAATCGAACCCAAGACCTCACGCTCAGTAGTCGCGTTTTGCTACCATTAGACGAACGAGATAGTCTGCTCTCAAGAGTCAGCTCTGAAGTGAGACAATAATAGGTAAGTGTTATACTTACCTAATATTGTCTCACTTCTCACGTCTTACAAGAAAAAAAGGTAAAAAATACTCAAGTTCTCTTCAAAATTACAGTGAGGCTCGCGATATCGCGCGCTCGCGTGACCGAAGGTCGGCGGTGCAGATACAGACGATTTGCAATTCAAAAGCAGAATGTGAGTGGTGGCTATGCGACAGCTCTTGCTATCAGTCGCTACAGTCTATGGCCTTGGCGAGGTTTAATTGGCGCCGTAATTGTGATTGGGTGTCGCCTTGGCACTTCTTTAATGTGGTAGGATATATTTTCCTCTACTCTTTAACTTACTACCGCAAAACACATATCAACGTAGCTCAAAAAAACTGCAGGATTGATATAAGACGGGCGGGCCATTTCTGTCGGATGCCGTCGCATATCACAAGAGTGGAGCCCTGACACAGTAAGAAGGGGTCGTGGTAGACCGAGGAGAAGATGGCGGGACGTCTTGGATTCCTTCAGGAACTGGCGAGAGGAGGCACAACACAGAGGGAAGCTAATAATAAAACAAAATTTCGCATCAATGACTGCTATATTTTAGTATTTGTAAATGCTGGAACAACTTAATCCAACTTTTAACTTTAATACTGCTCAAACATGAAAGGTACCATTGGTAAGCTGTGAAAACTAAACATTGTATTTGACTTCGCAAAAAATATATTGTTTTTTACACATCTATACTATAATATTATAAAATTTAAGAGTTTGTTTGTACGCAATCTCGGGAATTACTGTACCGTTATGTAGCCCGCTTATCGAGGAAGGGTATAGGCTATACAACTTCACGCTACAACATACGGGAGCAGACCAGTAATCAAAGTCACAACTTGCCGCGATTCAATCGCGGCAGCGCAATCGCATTTCAAGTCAAAGTCAAATCATTTATTCATTAAATCAAATCAATTAGACCATTTAAAAGGCACTTTTGAACGTAATTTACAAGAGAAAAAATTAAATCTAGTTGCCCATTCCAAAAGGTAGTTTCGTATGGAGAAGAACGGGCAAGAAACTCCATAATTTTTTTTTTTAAATATACATTAAACCCAGCAAAAACAATAACTCTTAAAAAATAATAAGTGTTTAGCGATACGTGTTAATTAAACACAATCATCATCTGCGTATTATGTTAATACAATTACTGAAGAAAAACAACGTAAATAATTAATTCTGTGGCCATTCACATAAGCGGCTCGGCTCGGTTTGCGGTCGCGGATACATTGGGTATTTTTGTTTCGTTGATATGGTTTAAAAAAGGAATCTTTATGGCATCACGCCTCTAATCCCCGAAGGGTTAGGCAGAGTTGTACCATTTATAGTACACCCACATTTCGCCAGTTAGGTATGTTTGAGTCCCAGGTAATAGGGTGCGAGCCTATTGCCATCGACCGGGCGCTAATCCAGATTCCGAGGTTCCTACTGAGAAATTCCTGATAGGAAACCCCAATAAAACTTTGCCGGACCTGGGAATCGAGCCCAAGACCTCATGCACAGAAGTCGCGCTGTGCGACCACTAGACCAACGAGGTAGTCACTACACACACACATGCTTGTAAATATTATTTAAAAAAAGAATTAACATTATATATCTACATATTGTGTACGTGAAAATGATTTGTTATCAAAAACATTAACCATTTTCTTCTGCTCAAAGATTCTATATCTAATTAGAATCTACATTTTAATTCTGGGCTGCTTGGAGATTTTTATCTAAAGCGTAATCAATTCTTCAACATTAATTGCTAACTGCAAAAGGAATTAAAAGTCAATTTGCTACGGAAAGATTGACATCCGACCACTGGGGAAACGCGTATTATCAAATAGCTGTTATTGAAATGATATTGCTGAAGGAAAATTCTACCAAATAAATGATGTTTAAATTCAAGTAGCAAAACTATACTGAGTGTCGAAAAGACTACTTCTCGTTACTAAAAACGTTTCAAAATCTAGTCGCAATCTCATCTCAGAGACAATTAATGTCAAAAATATAGGCGACGTAGATGCATTTTTAAAAACTAGAGGCTAAGATTAGAATGCCATCATAAAACTGAAATTACCCCTCTGGTCCATCAACAACACTGATGGTTGGTTACATATTAGAACGACAACACAGCTATTAAAACCTATAAGACGCTGGCTCCCACCGCTGCATGGTGTTTCGACACTACTATACACTTGCACCCGGAAAAATGTCAGACTAAGAAATAACATTATAAGTATCTTCTATATACATTATATTATATTATTATAACGGGGTATGTTTTAAATGACTGTAATTTAAAACATACCCCGTTATAAACCCTACATCGTCTCAGCCCTGTACTTTGTAGTTACGCGCTTTCTGCCGCTAAAAGGGGTGCCGGGACTCCATTGTTAAAAACAAATGAATGTAACGGAAACTTGAAGCTGATTGCCCGGAGATTGATACAAATTATTTGTTTTGTTTTCTATTCAAACTGCGCTATAGAACGCCGAGACGTAGAAGCAACAGTAATAATAATGATTTGATTTTTATATTAAACTGTCTTTTGCCGACGACTTCTACCGTATAAATGTCAGTTATCGCGGACGCAGACAAAGTCGCGGAGTAAAAACTAGCTTACGTTCTTCTTTTGGGTTCAAACTTACCCCGTACGAAATTTAATCAAAATCGGTTCAGTAGTTTAGAAAAAAAAGACACCCGAATAAGAGGAAGTAAATAAATAAGTAAAACATAAAAGTAGTAGCTTAGGACAGTAATCCTCTCACTACTCTCTAGTTCCCCTGTTTTCCCCCAATATTTACCCACAATATTCCCCAATCCCCAGCCGGCCAGCGGATATTCGATTGTTTGTATTGTTGGAACAATACAAATACTTCGGGATTATTGCTCTGAAGCCCACAAACAAATATTTGCTGTTCGCTGAAATTTGATGGAGTATTTTAATTTCAAAGTTTTAGCTGAATTGTATGTTTTATATGTTGGAACGCTTCGGATGACGGTTTTGTTGTGAGGCAGTTCATCAATATAGAAAAAAAAACCGGCCAAGTGCGAGTCAGACTCGCGCACCGAGGGTTCCGTACAAACCTGTAGGTATATAAGTAAAAGTTATGGTATTTTTATTGCTAAATGAAATATGCGGCTTTAATTGCTGTATCTTTTGATTGCGTTGACGTAGAAGTTTGATTTTGTTACAGCTTAAAGATATTATAGACTTGAGTATTTGTTAAGAATTTCAATATAATACCACTACGCGTTCATGAGTAAAGGGGTAATAAGTTTAAAATTATTAAAAATATTTTTATTATAATGATGTAACTAAAAATTTATGCTTTTCGCAATTTTTCCTTTATCTGTGTTATAAGACGTTGCTTCGTACCAAATTTCAAGATTCTGAGTTCACGGGAAGTACCCTGTAGGTTTTGATTCCCTTGCGAGTAGTGGCGAGTTTCAAAATATGCGGTTTTAATTCCTGTTTCTTTTGATTGCGTTGACATAGAAGTTTGATTTTGTTACAGCTTAAAGGTATTATAGATTTGAGTATTTGATATGAATTTCAATATAATACCACTACGCGTTCATGAGGAAAGGGGTAGTAAGTTTAAAATTATTAAAAATATTTTTATTATATGATGTAACTAAAAATTTATACTTTTCGCAATTTTTCCTATATCTCTGCTATAAGACGTTGCTTCATACCAAATTTCAAGATTCTGAGTTCACGGGAAGTACCCTGTAGGTTTTGATTCCCTTGCGAGTGTCGAAAATTTGCGGCATAAACGGGAGTATCTTTTGATCGCGTTGACTTAGAAGTTTGATTTTTTCACAGCTCCAAGAGACCATAGACTTGAGTATTTGATATGAATTTCAGCTTGATACCTCCACGCGTTCCTGAGAAAAAAGGTCTTGACAGACAGACAGACAGACAGACAGACAGACGGACAACAAAGTGATCCTATAAGGGTTCCGTTTTTACCTTTTGAGGTACGGAACCCTAAAAAAGAATTAGAATTTATTTGCTTATTTATTTATTTATTCTTTATGAGGAATGGTATAAGCTGTATAAAGTCAAAGTCAAAATCAAAACATTTATTTCAATTAGACCACTTACAAGCACTTTTGAATTGTCAAGGAGTCGGTCAGTTAGTCCGAAAGTTGAAGCTAGTTTCTTGTTCCAAAACGGAGGTAGGCCTCTACGGAGAAGAACGAGCAAGAAACTCCACGGCACTCTTTTAAATTTGGTTTTTACAAAATCCTGGTTACATTATTCTTGTTGATTCTACATGTGATCACAATGAAAATGAATATAAAACAGTAGTTAAAAATAATAAAAATAAAGATGTAAGCCATAGCAGTTAAGAGATGACCAATCCCAACTGACAGCACTCGTTCACGAGCATGACGCATGGATCAGCACCATCTAGCTCAACCATCATGGAGGGGGCCAAATGATCCAACACACGTGCCACTATCAGCGAGACATTTGAGTGAGCATGACAAGCTCTTAACTACCATGCTTATAAGTATACATCATAACATCACGCTATATGACCAACGATAGCGGCGCAGTAACCGAAGACGTACTTAACACGGGTGATTAAAACCAGCAGCTAGTAACTTATAAAGAAGTACGAAGACAAAGCAAAAAATAAGGTCAACTGTACCATCGAAGGTCATACCCTTAAGCAGGGAACCCCACATCATATCTAATCTGGCAATAGAAATCTGCCAATCTAATAAGTTCGGGGCCATTTCGACTGTTAGCAGTGTGTGTGAGGTAATTGCAACTATACCTAATAATAATACCTGCCTATTTACTGTCCCATCGCAGTACAAGGGGCTCTCCTTACACTGAGAAGACATGAGCGTCATTGTCACGTATTTACTTAACGGATATGATTTGCCTTTTCTTAATTTCCATTACCAGTAAAGAAAGTGTACTATGTGCTTATTTTAAATAAAGAGATTTTAACTTTCTATTTACTAACACTCTTCCTCTCTTTCTTTTTTTTTTCTTTCTATTTATTTTCTTTTTTTCTGTTTATAAGCTTACACTGTTACTAACAAATATGGATTGTTTTCCGAAATAAATGTTTATTATTATTATTATTTATTTCTTTATTAAGTCATCGAGTGCCCGGTTGATGGCAATAGGCTCGCCCCCTATTACATGGGACTTAAACATAACTGGCGAAATGTGGGTGTAATGGGTACACCTCTGCCTAACCCTTCGGGGATTACAGGCGTGATGTTGTGTGTGTTATTAAGTCATGAACTAATTCTTTTTTCGGCTTCTACATACACTTACGCCTCCACGGAGACAAAGTCCTTCATCTCCGTATCCGCTTCCGCTAAGAAGACCTCCGTTATAACCAAAGTTACAATCACCACCCAGTTGAAAAAGCCCCGCCTAACTCTACGTCACCTATCTTTTATCTTAATCATATTGCATAGCCACACACAACAACATAATTACTGACGTAAAAAATAAGAAACTAATTAATGTTTTAACTTCAAAAATAATGTACTTTATCTGGAACGTGACGAGAGTTTTATCATATTTTTTTTTAAGTAATCAATAAAATCGTGAAACTTTGCGTTGCATAAAACTAAGATGATGTATCTATACTAAAATAATAAAGCTAAAAAGATTTTTCGTTTGTTTGTTTAATCGCGCTTAACTCTGGAACTAATCGTCGGACTGAAAAAAATCGTTTCGTATATGATAGCCAGATTCATGAGCAATAGTATATATTTTTAACATCACGCTACGACACACGGGAGCGTAGCAGTAACCAAAGACGTAACTTAAGGGCGCGCCAAAAGCCAGCAAACTTTTATAATTCACCCGCGCGCCCCGTGTTAAGTGTTTTATCGTTATAACTCCAAAAATAAAAGGAATTACCTAAAATGCCTAGACAAAACCCTCACTCATGTATGTAAATATAACTAGCAAATTTTCGTCATATTAGTCATTATAATATCGTGTATAAATCGAAAAAACCAAAAAGTAGAGGCTACTTCGTGATGTTTTTCTGTCGAGAAAATGTTATTATTTTATGTTTTTGATCAATGAGAACCCTCGAAAATATCATGTAGTTTTCATACATTGTATTTTAAGCCTAGAAAGCTAGAATTGTTCATGTAAAATAAAAAAAATATTGGTAATTTTGCTTACTACCCACTCTTAACACGGGTGAAAAAACCACGCGTCCGAAGTCGCAGGGAGCCGATAGTTTTAAACGAATTGGGCATTATCGTTGTGATTATTTAAAAAAATGAGATGGATCTAAGTTGATACAAGCAAATCGCTGATCGTACTATCGGTCATGTATAGCTCCGTCTCTCTCGCACTGGAAAAATTATGGCCTTCAAAATGGTCCCTGCAGTAGTTTGCCAGTTATAATTGTAGGCACAAGTCGTGAGCACAGATTGTAGGATTTCGCGCATGTACACTTTTGGCCAAATAAAGACTAACACATATAGATTTTCAATGTCTTTTCAAAAAATAAAAATGTTTAAAACACAGCCATTTTATAAAAAGAACTTTATTAAACAAGAAAGCACTTCAAATACGAAATAACGAAATTAAACTATATTAAAAATAAAACAACTAATACGTAATAACAAGAAAAAACTATTTAAAAATTTAAAACGTGATTCATTGCACAAAAGTGTACAGTAGCCGAATGACAGGCGATAGACCAATAGACGACGAGTATCAATTGACGAACCAATCGCGTGCAAGATCGGCGCCCCCCCGCCTTCTTCATTCCGCCAAAGAGACCGAAAAATTAACAAATGCGCAGTGCTCACCACTGGTGCCGATACCTATACAAGTGTACATTTATAACATCACTTAACATCTTGCCTGCAATCCCCGAAGGGTTAGGCAGAGGTGTACCCATTAGTAAACCCACATTTTACCAGTTAGGTTCAAGTCCCATGTAATATAGGGCGAGCCTATTACCCTCAACCGGGCACAAATTCAGTCTCCGAGGTTGTTACTGAGAAATTTCTGATGGGAAATCTCAATAACACTGCAATCAACTTCATGTTGCAGTATGGAATACAAAAATATATTAAAAAAAAAACACTTAACGAGCCAAAAGTTACATATTGTTCCTATCACTGCGATATCTTTGTTTGTTATACCATATATAAAAACTTGGTCGTTTCGGAGATATTCATGGTTAAAGTTCCAACTACTTTTGTACATTTTTTTAACGAAAACTTTAAACTTACTTGGAACGTCTATCTGTAAGCCATACAAATATTTGTTCCGTGAGGTATTCGAACCCGCAACACGAGCCAATAGCTCAGCAGCTATAAAGTACAATGTACACACAGCAAAACAGATAGGTATGCAGGATCGTCAGATATAGATGAAGTTTTCTTAGAAACAGATGGATGTTTTCGAATGTAATTTAATTAAAAACTTAGATAATAAATAGTTCTTTATTTAGGTTAAGTTTCAGTCAAAGACATCCATCGGTTTCTTAGAAAACTTCAACTATATCTGACAACCCTGCATACATATCTGTTTTGCTGACTGTACATCTATTTCCAGCACTGGATATTGGCGCAGAACGCAGTCTATATTAAAACTTTACATCGATTCTTCTATTTCAGTTCATAGATATTTTTATGCTCTAATAGGCGATTCCAATTTGTGCTAAGGATATGGTTTTATTCTTTGGCAAAATATAAAAATATATGTTTAGATTTATTATCGGAAGCTCCAGAATTATGTGCTGTACCGATTTTACCGATTTTACCAATATCATAATTTTTCCCAATTTTGGGAATCCATGATGAGTGTTTGTTGCGAAGTCCCTTTCACTCCGAATAAATAAGTTTACATACTTTAGTAGTCAGTCATACCCTAACATTTTGGCGACTGCCTCGTTGGTCTAGTGGTTAGTGACCCTGACTGCAAAGCCGGAGGTAGTGGGTTCGATTCCCACCCAGGACTAACTTTGTGTGATGAGCATAATTGTTGGTTCTGTGTCTGGGTGTAATTTATCTATATTATGTATGTATTTATAAATTATATAAGTATGTATATCAGTTGTCTGGTTACCATAACACAAGCTCTGCTTAGCTTGGGATCAGATGGCCGTGTGTGAGTTGTCCCAAGATATTTATTATTACTATTTATTATTTTTCTATCTCAAGATCAACTTAGCTTGAAGTATGTCAGTTATCAAGTTCTTTATATTCCATAGCTGACTGCTCTAGTAACTTCGCTTAAACAATTTCTGTATTTTCAGTTACGACATATTTTCTGCTTCAAAGCCTGAAAGGTTGTCCTTTTGTATCCGTTTGATGAATGACGGGTTTGTTTTGTATTTATACCTATGTAAAGGTTCCTATACCGAGATATTGTGCGGGAACTAATTTGTCATAGGTTGTCGGTCCCGAAATCCTTTGATGCTCTCCACAATGTTGAATGTTTTCTTCAGCATTTGACGGTGGAGACAGTGAATGGGATATCTGAATAATGTTTCGAAACTTTCAATTGAATTGTGAAGATCGAAATTAAATTAAATTCTTTTACAGCCATTTTTATAATTAATAGTCCAACATCGTTCCCAAGTGACACTTAAATGTGATTAACTACATAACATTACTATGTTGTCAGTCAGATGGTGAATGGACAATGGAGGTGTTTTAAATTCTTCCCTTGTTAAAATACGGCTGTTTAAATTGCAGGTGGTGTCAGTGGGAGCGGGAGGAGCGGCGGTATGCGCGTGGTGTTGGCTGCGCTGACGGCGCTGGCGGCGCGCGCGCTCGCCGGGCCGCACGAGCACCGCGCGCGCCACCACGCGCCCGACCACGCCCCGCACTTCCCCGCGCCGGCCCCGCCGCAGCCCTACCGCGGACATGGAGAGGCCGTCCGATACAACCCCGAATTAGACACTATTCTACCCCGACTTGAAGACCATGAGACTTCCTCCAAACGCGCCAAGTTTGAAGACGCGGAAACCTCTTCTAAAAGAGCCAAGTATGATGAGAGGTTCTATTCGAACCATGAGCGGGCCGATGAGGAAATGATGGCTGACGAGCCACAGCTCGGGCCAGAGGACGAGGATCCGCTCGTCGTCCGCACCAGAAAGGGAAGGGTCCGGGGCATCACGCTGACTGCCGCGACCGGCAAGAAAGTCGACGCGTGGTTCGGCATTCCTTACGCTCAAAAACCTTTAGGTGACTTGAGGTTCAGACACCCCAGACCGACGGAAAGCTGGGGTGACGAAATACTGAATACTACGACACTGCCACACTCATGCGTCCAAATTATAGATACTGTGTTCGGGGATTTCCCCGGAGCAATGATGTGGAATCCCAACACAGACATGCAGGAAGATTGTCTCTTTATAAACATAGTGACGCCAAGACCGCGACCCAAAAACGCAGCTGTCATGCTTTGGGTCTTTGGTGGCGGGTTTTACTCTGGAACGGCTACGCTAGATGTTTACGATCCAAAAATACTCGTCTCGGAAGAGAATATTGTTTATGTTTCCATGCAGTATAGAGTCGCGTCCCTCGGTTTTCTGTTCTTTGATACTGCAGACGTTCCAGGCAATGCTGGTCTTTTTGATCAGCTTATGGCATTGCAATGGGTGAAAGACAACATAGCGTATTTCGGAGGAAATCCTCATAATGTAACTTTATTTGGAGAGTCAGCTGGGGCTGTATCGGTTTCCTTACATTTACTGTCCCCTCTATCGAGGAACTTGTTCTCTCAGGCGATCATGCAGTCAGGAGCAGCCACCGCTCCGTGGGCCATTATATCAAGGGAAGAAAGCATCTTGAGGGGCATTCGTTTAGCTGAAGCAGTTCACTGTCCACACTCTAGAACGGATATGGGGCCAATGATCGAGTGTCTGAGGAAGAAGAGTCCCGATGAACTAGTCAATAACGAATGGGGAACCCTCGGTATTTGCGAGTTTCCATTCGTCCCGATCATAGACGGTTCCTTCCTAGACGAGTTACCAGTTCGATCATTAGTTCACCAGAACTTTAAGAAGACCAACCTTTTGATGGGATCGAACACAGAGGAAGGCTACTACTTTATACTTTATTACCTGACCGAGTTGTTTCCAAAGGAGGAGAATGTTGGAATAAGCAGGGAACAGTACTTGCAGGCAGTAAGAGAGTTGAACCCCTATGTAAATGAGGTTGGACGACAGGCTATTGTATTCGAGTACACTGATTGGTTGAACCCCGAAGATCCCATAAGGAACCGTAATGCTCTGGATAAGATGGTGGGCGATTATCATTTTACCTGTGGAGTTAATGAATTTGCCCATCGTTATGCAGAAACTGGAAATAATGTATTCACATATTATTACAAGCATCGTAGTAAGAACAATCCCTGGCCGTCTTGGACAGGAGTGATGCATGCCGACGAAATTAACTATGTATTTGGGGAGCCCTTGAATCCAGGGAAGAATTATTCTCCGGAGGAAGTGGAGTTTAGCAAACGACTAATGAGATATTGGGCGAATTTCGCAAGGAGCGGGTAAGAAAACGTTTTTTCATTATTAATCCATCATCGTTGATCTTGATGTCTAGCGGAATTTTTTATTGAAAGTTTAATCAGTAATTATAATCACAATGCACGTAAAATCATAACGATCTAAATATTGATAACAACATATGAAACTGCGCAAATCTCTAATTCCAGCAACCCATCTATAAACCCGGGTGGAGAATCAACGAAGATCCACTGGCCGGTCCACTCAGCGAATGGCCGAGAGTACTTGTCCCTCGCAGTGAACTCCAGTTCCATAGGTCGCGGGCTACGCGTCAAGGAGTGCGCCTTCTGGCAAAAGTACTTGCCACAGTTGATGGCTGCTACTAGTAAGTATGATATTTTTGACTTTCTTAAATACCTGATCTCATCGACAATTACAAAACACACCAAAACCAAAGAATATGGATATAGAGATGGATATAGATTTGTACAGTTACTTACAGTTAATTTTCAAAAAATAGAATACTCGTAATACCAGCCTATGATTGATCAAGGCGTCACTGCAAGGCAAAGGCCTATTTTGATAAAGAGAAGGCACAAGCATTGATCACCACGCTTGCTCAAGGCGGATTGGTGATTTCATTAATTATTTATCAGACCAGATTTCCTCAAGATGTTTTCCTTCACCGTTTTGAGAAACTTTGCAAATGTAGGTGATTTTCTTTTAATTTTGTATTATGTCATTTCAGATAAGCCGGAACCTCCAAAGAACTGCACAAATAGCGCAGCGCCCGTCAAGGTCCCGTACGAAATCTTCGGAGTCGGCGTCGTCATCGCCACTGGCTTGGCCAAGACCACGTTCTTCAAGTACATCATATGAGTTTGTTGTGTGGTCTATGAGCCTCTTCGATTTATTTGCTTTGTCTACAACTTCTATACTAAGAAGATTCTGAATATTTGAATGGATAGGAAGGCATACTGGTTAAATACTTTCAGTAACTTAGCGTCGTATTTCTTTATTTGCTTTGTTAGCAAAAACATTGCTTAAAACTAGGAATTTATCTGCATCGTGGGTGCGTTTACAAACAACGTGACAACTAGTTTATTAATTGGAAAGATAAATAATATTATCTATATTATCTTTTTACATCTTTGTGCACTCAAACACGTGTCAAGAACAACAAGTGTAAACGTGAAGTTTAATATCATTAAGATTGATTTTGATCTTTAAATTTTAATGATTGCTAGATTATGTTTTTTATGTGACTTCGAGGTTTTCAATCTTCAGTAATCAGAATCTTATTAATAAAGAAGCAATTAATTCGTGTATAATATTATGTGTTGCCGCCAAAGAATCTCTGGAATATTTTCTTATCAACTTATTTTTATAATGTAGAGTATTTTAGTTGTAAGCCACCTCGAGTGTTGAATTGCTGAGTCCATTAATATTCGTCTAGATATCTGTTAAGTTCAATAGTTAAATGTAAGCGATGTAACGTATTGTTTAAATTTTAATGTTATATTTTAAAAGGAGTGATTTCTCCAACTACATATCACTTGTTAATAACAAATTATAGATTACTGGTAGTCGTAATTTCGTCATAGTATAAGTACCTATCAACATATCTTCTGTAGGTTAAAGAACTTCTGCCATGTGGTGTGACGTCAGAGCGTCTACTTTGTCTTCATAATGCTAAGGGGCAAGTTATTTAAATTGAGTCTGCGGTGTGTTTCGGAGTTCTAAGAAGGCGTAGATATGAGAAAAAAATGATTAAAAATGTTAGCTTTAAATCGCCTCTAACGCAATACATATCACGCAAGGCATAGAAAAATTTAAGTTCATTATAGCCTTAGATGGTAAGTTTAATATAAGCTAGATCATTTCACAACTCTGTAGCGGACCAATATTAGAAAGTTGTACGTGTTATAATGGTTCGATGTTTATCTATCGGTGGGAAATAAAAGGATCGTCAAACATAATGATTTTAAACGAATCGAAGCAACAATTATGATATTTACGACAAAACCAATGAAACTATAGATACAAAATTGAATAAGACTAAAATTCTGAATAATGTTACAATATTATAAAGTAATGGAAGCCAAAGGAAGAGACACGAGACGAAATCCAAAGGAATGAAAGATGTACAGAGAGTAGTATACTGAATGTATTAGAGAATACAAAATGTAGTACATTACGTTTAGGGTCGATACATCTAGTTTAGAGATCGTAGTGCCAGGCGGTTCAGCTTTCAAATATTGGTGGACGATAGATGAATCTTTACAATTCGAGATTTAAGATAACAAATATTAACTAGTACAATACTGTAAGTTTTCTCGCGACAGCCGACTAGACAACCGGATACTTCATTGATGTAAATAAATGAATGTTAGTATTATGTAGGAACTCGTGGCGCCCTTGGTTCATTTTTGTAAAGGGCAGATGAAACGGGTGCCTGTTTCGTATATATCGAAAAAAATATTAACCTGTTGTGAAGGACGATACCTATGAAATATAGAAGTTTAATGTACTTTTTACGTAGTATTTTGAGCTTCTGTTGTATTATTTATATAGGCTATGTACACTTGAATGGACGGTGTCTTTAATCGCTACGTTAGTTAATGTATAGTAACAATTCATGTTTCTAGTTCCACGTTCAATGTTTCACGGATTACGCTTATTTTAGATCTGCGTATATGAACCTATAGAGTGCCTCTTATTCACTTTTATATATATTGATACATAGGTGATACTGGTAGACGTAGTTCGTGTTATTTCTCAATGCACTGTTTTTTTTTTTAATTCTATTTTTTTTTAACTTTGCCCCGCACTATGAATTTTTCCTGTATGCGTTTACAAACATATAAACTCACATACACAAACAGTCAGACACGGAACAAATATCTGTAGGTCATACAAATGTTTGTTCCGTGCGGGAATCGAGCCGGCGATACGCGGCGCAGCAGCCTATCGCTCAGCCACTGCTGCACTAACTGTGCCGTCAAACTGTTTATTTTTTTAAATATTACTTGTTCAAGACAGACGCGTAGTGCCAAATGAGATTGTGAAATCTGAAAAGGGTATATAGAAATTTGAACTTTGCGATACAGATAATAAATCTGCTTTTGACATAAGAAATGTATATTTGATGCATTCGAAACGAATGTTAAAAAATTATGGTTTATTCAAAATTAATGCTTTTCAATTTTGCGGTGGTTATTTTGAGGTTTTAATGTGAAAAATCTTTGTTTAAATTGTTCAATTGTTTTGTGCAGTTATAAGCTGATTGCAATACATAATGTTTGACACTTATGCTGCAATTTGCTTCTCACTGCACTCGCTACAATAATGGCACAGTTGCCTTATAATGAATGGGAAAAATTCTGACATTTCGGTGAAATGAATTTAACATGAAAAGTTGCATTTTTCTCACAATATAACCCCAAAATGCCATATTTTTGAAAACACTACACAATATTGCTATGACAATAAAATATTTTACGCAAACTTTATTTTTTACTATAAAATTTGTAATATTCTAATCCTTTTCCTAAGTGATCTTAGATTATCCTTAATATATGCAGAGAATTTTACAAAACACTAGTGTGAAAAATGTATTCGATAAATGTAATGTTCTATTTTTCTTAATGTTTAATTTTTATATAAAGTTAACTAGTGTGTTATTTAAAATATTATCTACTATTATAGTTACGTTAATATTAAGTAATTTATTTTAGAAAAAGGATTTAAACTTTCTTTCTTAACCTACTTAATCTCTTTTTTTGTAAGTATATATCTTGTAACTTTATTTTAAAATGTCTTTATTTTTAATCGATCAAAAAAAAACTAAACCGAAATATACATATATATATTTCATTTAAACATGTCAATACTAATAATTATTTTAAATAAAAAAATCGTAATAAAAAGTTTCTAACAGCCCTCGTGTTTTGTAAAATTCAAAAAAATAAATGTAAAATTCCGTTGCTCTTCATACACCGATACTTCGCTTGGGACTCCGCTTGGCTATAATGTTAAATGTTAAATAAAATAATCAATGTATTACGAATGGCCTAAAACTGTAGAAGGTACGACTTTGAGGCCTACGAGAAATTTTTCTGTATTGTTATTTTACATTCAAAGTTATCTTTTTTCAATTCTAATAGCGATTCAAGTAAGTTAAATGACATTAGTGCTATAATTGCATTATTGAATGTTTGCAACGTTTGTGTTTAATTATAAAAATAAATGCTTGTATATAAATTATTATTTTTTATTTAAATACCATTTCTACCACACAAAAAAAATACGGTTTTAAATTAAAGGAGAAGAACCTGAAAATTATTAAAATTTAGCATTGCACAGAAATATTGGATGGATGTTTCTCAATCACGCCAGAACAGCTGAAAAAATTTGGATGTTCGGCACCATTATTATAGTCTGGATAAGCAATACTTACTTATTATCGCGAAAAAATTTACGGTTCCCGTCGTTTATTAATTAAGATATCAACTTTGACATAGACGAAGTGGCGGGCAGAAGCTAGTTTTCTATATAAAGTAGGCCTAGCACGGACGTACCAACGTAATAAACTAATTAAAAAATATTTTTAAAACAAGCTTTAATAATTTTTTTTTACAATATTGAGTATTGGACATTGTATTGTCATCAGAACTAAAGGTGTGTGCAAAATTTCAGCTCAATCGGATACCAACAAATGGTCGAAAAATGGTTTGCAAATTTTGAAAGGACAACTTATACGAACAGTGCAAGCTAAATAAAAGCTTGTAAAAATATTCGATTTTCAAATTGGAATTGCAGATAATATCCAATAGCATTTTGATTTAATTTTATACGACCAGCACAATAAATATCACCCATTGATATGAATAGAGCCTTTATACTTAAAAAAAATAAAAGTATGTGCGATACAAGTACAATTTTTTTTTAATCTAAGAAATTCAAGTTGCGTTTATTTCGTGCGTTTGTGCTAGGCCCTACGGTACTTACTTCCAGACAATAATCAAAAGTAAACTAGATTATCATTCAGTTAAAAGTAGGTCTTTTACAAATATAGGTATCTTTTTAGGGTATGTAAAAGTGATAAAATTCTTATCAATGTTAATTGGAACCTGATAACCATTTAATTAGCATGGTACATACATACTAACATACATAAGTTTATATAGATGACTGGTGATTATTGATTCGACTGATTCTTAAACGCATTTTTGTACTCATTCTTTACTTTCTATATCGTGTGAGCAGTAAGGTCTTACGACCCCACACACCCTAGAGTCAGAGTATCTATACCGCCTCAAGGGCCTCTGACATGGTTTAAGTGGGGCAGTAATAGGCTGGTATAAGTCCAAGTTTCCTCAGATGTTTTTCCTTCACCGATGCCAGTGATGTCTAAGATAAACCTTAGAAAGTATATATGAATTGAAAAAGTCACATCGGTTGCCCGGATTTGAACCCACAACCTCATGCATGAGAGGCGGGTGCCTTCATTCCTTCCTCCCTCTATGAGACGGCAGTCCCACACAATAGAGCACAGGGCACGATAGGGCATATTTCGGCACAGGCAGGCAGGCACGACGGCGCCACACCACTAACTTTCAAAATTCGGGCTGCTACTGAAAAATTCCTAATGGAAAATCTCAATATCGAACCCAGGAACCCACGCTTAGGAGTCGCATTTGCGACTGCGAGATCAACGGAGCAGTCAACAGCTTTATTTTTTTTTTAACCGTTGCCCATAGTTATTTATCTTGAATCGTGGGTGCGTTTACAAACATTACACACTTACTACTCGCCACCACATCGGGTCCGGTTAAATGGGGGGCGACGGACGTCTGAACCCATTTAGGGGGGCCGGAAGAAGACGTTGTCCACCCTCCGCCGACGCCCGGTGCACCTGCTGCGGGTCGGGAGAGAGGTCGTAATCTCTCTCTCCCTTTCCGCAGCCTCCTTCTGTGAGATAACCGTTTTGCAGAAGGAGACAACATATATACACAAACTCACGCCTTTTTCCTATGGGTGTAGGCAGAAACCACAGAACGCCACCTGCTACTATCCTTACATACTTCTTTCGCCTCATCTACGTTCATACATCTCGTCATACAAGCACGCCGGTTACTAGTACTTCGCACCTGACCTTTCTGAAGAACCTCACCAATAAGGTCAGTGTAGGTCTTCCTAGGACGACGTGCGTTGCCACTCACCTCTGCACTATAAATACCCTTTTTTTAATCGTCTTTCACTCATCCTCTCAACATGACCGAACCATCTATGCATACCCTTTTCTATCTTTGTCACTACATCCTCTTTTAATCCGCAACGGTCTCGTATAAACTCATTCCATCTCATTCCATCCTCATAAGGAGACGACCGCGTGTCAATAATACTTCCCATAACCTCATTTCCGTCTTGTAGCACAATTCTGATAATACTCTTATCTTCTCCCTTGAATACTTGAGTTTTGTATCGATATTGTTAACATACCTACGCCTGAAATAAACAATTAGAAGATTATATCTATAAGATGAGACAATTTGATTACTTATCGATTAAGGATCAAATTGCTTCCGAATAGTATAAATACGATATAATTTTTATCAATGCATGTTATTCTACTTTTGAAGCATTGCAAGGTAAGACATTATTAAATGAAAATGTTAATTAAATATAAAAAAAACACTATTTTATTTTGGAGATTTTTTGTTTTTTTTTTATAACGGGTATAAAAAACATTTAACTAAGTCGAAAGTTACATCTTCCTATATTTTTTTTTGTACTTAACCATGGGTACCTGAGAATCTTTTGGCATAACCAGAAGATTCTCAGGTAGGTATGGTTGAGATATTGTAGGTCAATTTTCCAATTTAATTTTAAACTAGTTTTTTATGTTATAACTAAACTTTGAATACCCACGACCCAGTACTGTTGTATGCACTTATAAGCACAATATTTACATTTGATTTTCCACACCAAAAATAAAAGTAGTTTTTCAAGAAACATTTTTGCTCAATATAACTTAATTTGCTGAGCAGTATGCGTAGTTTACTGCTATGTATCTTATGTGTCTTTTACACCCGTATATAATTTTGATTAAGAAAAAACAAGAATATAGTGTTCTTTATATTTAAATTGTATTTGTAGAAAAACCAAAAAAATCTCTAATTCTCTCATCAACTTTCAAGTTTATCTAACCCGGCTTTACCTTATAGGTACTCTTTGCCGATGACAACCCCATGGTTCCTTCTGGCACCATGAGTCCAGTATACACTTGACGTATGACAGGCGCCTCTAACTGAAAGCCTACCTTACCTATAATTTATAACTTTGTTGTGTTTTCTAGGAGAAAAAATAAATCAAAATGAAAGTCATACTTGCTCTCGCTTTCCTGATCGTAGGCATCAGTGCCATTCCGCAGCCTGAAAGATCTCTCAAACGTAAGTATAACTTATTTTTCTGAATAAACACTTTTTTTTAATACTTTTAATTCAATTAAACCAGACAAAAAATGTTTTTTTTTTAATTTGCTAGCCGGTACCATATTTCTAAGTTTTTTACGCCTAGACTTTTCGTCTGTCTACAGGAACATTAAGTAGGCAATTGAAATTCCAAAAGGTGAATTACTTTATTATATTAACAACGAATAGATACTTCTAAATTTAAAAAATATAGAAGTTCGAGAGAGAACAGAGAGAATAGAGAACTCCTTTAGTTCACAAAAAACGTCTCTGTGCCCTTTGTGTGCAAGTTCGACTTGCCGGTTTTTTTATGTTAAGGAAATTGAACAATTGATAGAAAACAAATTTGGTCGGACTGGTGTGACAAAATATTTGAAAGAAATGAATAAATATTTAATAATTTCAGTTGACTTTTCGGATGAGCGCTTGGTTAGCGGACAAATAGAAGACGCAATTGAAGCAGCCAGCCAAGCCATTAAGGACGCTGGATTGGACCCCTTCCTCATCGAGAGGGAAGGATCTAGCTACGAGTTACCAGTCCCCACGTAAGTAACTAAAATCCTTGCACGAGATGCTATAGGTAAATGTAAACACATATTCAGGGGATCGCAACCTTCAAATACTGCGACGTAGATCAAATACTGCGACGTAGATCAAATACTGCGTCAGAGTGAACTCAAGTGTTTTTTATATAAAACTAGCTGTCCGCCGCGGTTACACCCGCGTCTTTGGTTACTGCTCCGCTCCCGTAGGTCGTAGCGTAATGGTATATAGCCTATAGCCTTCCTCGATAACTAATCTATCTAACACTGAAAGAATTTTTCAAATCGAACCAGTAGTTCCAGAGATTAGAGCGTTCAAACAAACAAACAAACACTGCAGCTTTATAATATTAGTATAGATACTAGCTTCTCCACGCAGCTTCGCCCGCGTAAAAAGTTACTTTCCGTATAGTAAGTTGGACTACTATCCCAAGGGAACACATACATACCGGTATAAAAAGTGTGCTATGTGTAATTCCTGGAAATGGTCTATCTATGTGCCAATTTTCATCCAAATCTGTTCAACGGTTTTCGCGTGATTTAGTAATAAATATCTCATTATTTTCAAACTTTCACATTTAATTTGTAATAAAACGAAAGCAAACCAAAATCCAGATTGAAACTATGTTTTCTTTTCTTAAAAACAAAAGCTTGAGTTTCTTCTGGTTTAATTTACTTTAGACTCGCGTATAAAACTATTAAGTAATGAGTCGGATAAAACGGGGGTTCAAAGTTTGTATGGGGAAATCAACTTCGATGCGGACGAAGTCATAGACAGAAGCTAGTATAACAATGTACTACATACCATTGGTTGATGCTTGATAGCTAAGTTAATATTTTTGATTTCCAGAATCTTCAATTATGAAGCTATTATTGAGAACCTACTAAGCACCGGTCTTAGTGACATCAAGACTCACAGAGTTAGCTACAGTCTCATCACTTCTCGCCTCAACTTTGATATTGAGCTGCCTCTCATCCACTTTTCTGTTGGTAAGTAAACTTGACATACCCGTTAACTATGCATACTGCCCATCAAACTAGGTAAGCAAAAATGATTGCTGGGAAATTACTTCTATTTATAGTGTGAAAAATCACTGTCAATGGTAAAAAAAGAAAACGTAAAAAAAAGTTAGAATTTTGACGTTCAATATCTCCGTAACCAGAAGTTTTAAAGAAACTAATGATAGCAATGATGGGAACAACATGTAATTTTCGGTTTGGTTAAGTGTCTTTTTATACCTACATACTATTAGTACACCCACATTTCGCCAGTTATATTGAAGTCCCATGGAATAGGGGCGAGCCTATTACCATCAACCAGGCGCAAATCCAGACTCTTGGACTGCTACTGAGAAACTCCTAATGGAAACCAACCAATAACACTTTGCCCGACCTGGGAATCGAACCCAAGACCTCATGCTCAGCAGTCGCGCTTTGCTACTACTAGACCAACAAGGCTTTTGATACCTGTTGCACAAAACCATTTATACAAAAGTATGACATCTATCAGCCCGCACTGGGCCCACGTACCTAATGGATATCGACCTACTCTCTCTTTGAGATTAGCGCGTAATAGACCGATTATGCTAAGTTATGTTATGTTAGGGCCTTATCATACTGTCGATTTTCGAGCGAGTTCAAAGCGAGGCGAGAGCGCGACGTAAACGCAGTGGGCCGACATTCGACGCCTGAAGTGGGGCCGGGCGGGCTATCGAACGCGAGTGTACAATATGGCATTGATGGCGCATTTCATGACGAGCTCGCTGCGTTCTAGTCTTGCTCAAAACACGCCTGAAAATCGCCAGTGTGACAAGTGCTACAAATTCTTTTTACTGACGTGGACATTACTCTTTTCGATTGAAAAAGACATCGTTTGTCTGTATGCATATCTCATAAGGTATTAATTTTTTTCAGGCTCTGCAAAGGCTGACGGTGTTCTCTTCAGCAACAATGTCGGCTTTGAGGCCTCTGGAAAGTAAGTAATATTGCAAAAATAACCAAATTTCTAAATGTTCAAATCCATATGTGATTCTTAACATTCATTGTCTTAATTCTAAATTCTTATAAGATTGAGATAATCTCCTAAACTATACTATACTATTTGCAGGTCAAATAGTTTTTTTGTAAGAGGTAATCTCTGAAAGTTCAATTACAAACTTCTTTCACTGATAGAAAGTTATACTTTTACCGAATTCTTCTTGACTTCCGCGTAGATGAAGTTGCTAGTTCAAAATGTATTTCTTATCTACATTTCTTTGTAAACCAAATTTAAAATAGTCTTGTTTTCTTCTTTCCAGGGTCGAGGTCGTGAGTATCCGAGTGACTGGCGTGGTGCGCGTCAGTGTTGGCATTATCTCTGGCATTTCCATCCGCAGTCTCACTATTGACCTCAAACTGGGAGATATTAACGTAAGCTTCTTTCTTTTAATTAATCTTCTCACCTATGTTTTTAACACCTTGAATAATTAAAGGTAAATTACTACTAGCTTCTGCCCGCGACATCGTCCACGATAAAAATATAATTTTTCCAGGATATAAAGTAGCCTATGTCCTATTCTATATTACAATCTATCTCTGTACCAAATTTCATCTACATCCGTTCAACCGTTCTGGCGTAATCGAGTCACAAACATCTAAACTATTGCATTTATAATAACAGATAAGTATGATTAATTTGATTTATTGTTTCTTGCAGTCTGACGCCAATCTGGTTATCTTGGGCAAGGACTACTCCGATGATTTCAACGACTTCGTCGGTTCATTTGTACCTGACACTATCAAGGCTCATTCTGTAAGTATTTTTTTTTCTCCTAAAACTATGAAATTGATACGTGAAATCTGAGCATTTCAAAAAATAAAATTAGACTTCAAATACGACGGACATTAGATTACAATACACTAAAGAAATATGATTCTTGACACACCACACAAACATTATTATAGTAATCATAGTAAATACTAGCTGTCCGCCGCGGTTACACCCGCGTCTTTGGTTACTGCTCCGCTCCCGTAGGTCGTAGCGTGATGGTATATAGCCTATAGCCTTCCTCGATAACTAATCTATCTAACACTGAAAGAAGTTTTCAAATCGGACCAGTAGTTCCAGAGATTAGCGCGTTCAAACAAACAAACAAACAAACACTGCAGCTTTATAACATTAATAATATAGTATAGATAACTATTTCGTACATCCATACCTGTGCAAGGTCTCCACTACTGACGCTTGTCAAGTCTCATGAGTAGTGAGAATAGGGAGAGGTGTACCTATTAGTACACCCACATTTCGCCAGTTATCTTAAAGTCCTATATAAGGGGGCTAGCCTATTGTTAGTTACGAAACTGTCATGAATCTTTCTTGAAAGTATTCTAATATGTTTACTTTTTTTCATTACAGAATGAAATCAACGAGCTTCTGGAGATAGTTCTAATGGAACTAATCGAGGCCAATATGTGAAGTTTTAACAGTCAACTAAGTTAAGGGATAGATACGCTCATAGTGTTCTTAAGGCTAGATTTAAGTTTTGGTGTGAATAAAGAATGTTTTGTTTCTAATATTATTTTTGGTTTTCATATTTGTACTTAAACTGCTAATAATCATTATCGTCCCCCTGCCCTTGTCCCATGTTATTTGGGGTCGGCGCAACAAGTTTTCTTCTTCCATTCCGTCCTGTCAGCCGTCATGCTATTAGGTCGATCATTTATAAACAACTAACCTATACTAACAGTTTGAACCTGACATACAAGTTATTAACCAATAAAAATATAACTTAATAACTAAACACAAAAAAACATAAAAAAGAGAAACATAAAACATACAATTTAACAGAATTACAGTGGATGAAATAAAAATAGAAAAGTAATAGCAAGATAAAAAAAAATGAATTTAATAATTTTAAATTTAATTTTTAGTATTTTAACAAGGAGGAATTAACGTTAATATCTTCTGTACGTGAGCCATAACCGACAAAACAAAGTTAGGATTGCTCCTTCTTTTCTCGCCCGGGTATGCCGGCGCGTGTTGCAAGGACGGTTCGCTATAGACAACTAACAACTGAAATGATGCTCCGCGGCTTTGTGCAAGTTCCTGCGGCACATGCCGGCGGCACAAACGACTGGCAAAAGCCGGCGGCACGTGCCGTTCGGCAAAAGCCGAACGCACTGTGTGTAGGTTTTTAAGTTACGTCTTTTGGTAACTGCTCCGCTACCGTGAGTTGTAGTATGATGTAATATAACCTATACTATTCCTTATGAATCTGGCTATAAAACACAAAAGATTACCGATGCAAAAATTACCGCATTTAAAAAAAAACAAAGAAACTAAATCTTCTATAATGGTTTAATTGGTCTATGATTTTCTAAAAATAAAGACTAACCGATTTGATAGACTAACATCCTCAATTTAGATACCTAATGTATGTCAATGGTTGCTACCATCATATGTCACCATAACACATTAATTATCCACTAATTATTTTAGATCGATATATAAAGTAGGCTAATTTGGTGTCTGCAGTTCATTGCAACGTTAGAGTTTTGCAAGGTAAGTTTTTAAAGTTTTTTGGCATTTTGTAATAAGGTACTTTTAATAAAAAAGGACATTTCAATTACTACAAAAAAAAACAAAACATAAAATGTGTACCAAACTATAGACTTTGATACTAAATTGTTTATTTTTATTTATTTTTTCTATCCTGTGATTTAAAACGTGGTCTGTAGCAGTAATTGGAATAGTTTAAATTTTTGTGTAATTCTTTTTGATATTATATATTTTGTCGAGTTGCAGATTTTCAAAAAAGGAACAAAATGAAATTCATCATTGCTATCGCATTGTTCGTCGTGAGTGTTAATGCTCTGCGCAAGTTAAGTACGAAAGATGGTAAGTACACACATCAAAAGTGTCTAGGGATCAAGCATTTTTATGCGGATTTCTTGAGATTGAGATGTGGCTTTGTAATAAATTTATGATTTTATAAATTTATATGGATCCTTTTTGGTGCATTTCATAATTTGAATCAGGAACTGTGAATCAAATTCGAGTAAAAGATGAAAATCAGCTGTCAATATTTTCCCTATAAAAACATACAACGCATTGAAGACATTATTAGTGCTACTGTTTCCCTACTACTGATTAAAACCAACGTTATTATGTAGCGGCGACGTCATTTAAGCAGGGAAGAAATGCTCAGAGCCGTGGGAATGATAGAAGCTGGTTCCCGGCAACGTACTGTGGCTTTAGCTCTGAATACAAGTCAGAGTGTTATCAGTCGACTTTGGACACGTTACCGAAGCACTGGTACCGTGGCTGAGCGCCATGGAGGACGGTATCGCTGCACCACACGGAGACAAGACCGATACATTCAAATCTTAACTCGAAGAGCTCCAACAATAACCGCCATGATGTTAGCCGTGAGGCTTCATCACTCTTCAGGGAACTTAATTAGCGACCAAACAGTCAGAAACCGCTTGCATGAAGTGAACCTTCATTCCCGAAGACCGCTACGGGTACCACCTATAGCAATGCACAATCGTAGGATTCGATATCAATGGGCTCTTGAACACAGAAATTGGGCAGAAGAACAATGGCGTTTCGTGTGCTTTTCTGATGAGTCTCGTTTTGGTATGAGACCGGATACAAGACGTATACGACACTGGAGAACCCCTGGACGCCAACAGCGATTAAAATCCTGCCAGGAAGTCCATCCTTATAGTGGTGGAACCATCATGGTATGGGCGGGTATTTGGATCGGCGGAAGAACTGAGTTGATTTGGATCAGAGGCAACCTCAACGCTCAAATTTATGCTGAGACGATTGTATCAGACGTCATCGTTCCTCTACAAGTGCAAATCGGTCCCTTATTTCAGTTAATGCATGATAATGCACGACCGCACACCGCAAGAGTTGTAAGACAGACTCTCGCCGCAGCTAACATCAATGTCCTGCCCTGGCCTGCTCAGTCGCCAGACTTAAATCCGATTGAGCATGCATGGGATATGCTACAGAGAAGAGCTCTGCCGAATATGGAGGGTATCCAGTCGCAAGAAGACCTTTTTTTGTTGTTGCAACGAACATGGGCGGCCATTCCACAGCGTGATTTGGATGAACTCATTTTGAGTATGCCAAACCGATGTTCTTGTGTTGTTAGTGTTCGCGGTAGAAACACGGATTATTAATTGTTTAAGTTACCCAATAAAATTTTAAAGAAAACTGTTATTTGTTAAGTTTCTCATATTTAAGTGAACTATGTATGTTCTTTTTTAGAAATTCTTTAAACCCAAGGAGTCAGATACAAATTGATACATCAAACTTATTTCTTTACAGTTGACTTTAAAGATGAACGTTCAGTCAGCAACTATGCAAGGAACGCTATACTGGATATGAGCCAGTATATCAAGGACCTTGGTTTCGACCCCTTGTATATCCAGAAGCAAGAACGCAATTACACTCTACCCGTACCTGTGTGAGTATATTTTTTTAAATACTAATAGGACGTGTAATAAACGTGTAGCGACATCTATTGCACAGCACTACAACTGACAATGTCTACATCGCGCAATCGAAGTTTGCAGCGAC
This sequence comes from Hoplodrina blanda, assembly GCA_949316365.1. Classification (NCBI taxonomy): domain Eukaryota; kingdom Metazoa; phylum Arthropoda; class Insecta; order Lepidoptera; family Noctuidae; genus Hoplodrina; species Hoplodrina blanda. The sequence goes on along the minus strand of OX438580.1, from coordinate 14,188,060 downwards.
ATTAGCATATACAGGGTTATTTTTAAAACACCAGAAACCTGAAAGCTGTTCCCTACAAAAATGCTATAAAACACAATCATAATGCATGAAACAGCAGATTTTTTTTTCATGATTACAGGGTTGGTCCCATAGAAAAAGTTGTTCATAATGATGAGTACAATAACCCCTTTTCAGGTTTCTGGGGTTTTAAAAATAACCCTGTATACAAAATCCCGACAACAACCGTCGGGCAGTCAGCCCACCAGACATAACACCCGTCGGGTCTGAAGGATTCTCCTTTCCAACGAAGGATGAAAAACTTTACACCCTGTTTCTCATTCCTCCAAAAAGGGAATCCCCGGCGTTAGTGTGGGAAGGGAACACCGGGGTGGTTTTTAGTCAGTCAAAGTCTGACAGACCTCTCCGCCACCCCTAGGGCGGGGTACATCCATTATTATTTTTCACATTCGAATGAAATCCGGATCAAAATTGAAAAAGGCCATTGTCCAGCAGCACTGGCAGCAGTCAGACAGTTTTAAATTTTTTGTCTAGTTTCTAGACAGACTTAAAAAGGTTGATATAATTTTTTCTAAAGTACGGAAATGGAATCTTCTAAAGCTGATTTAGACGGTGCTTAAGGCGCTTTGCACACAGAGCAACTATTGCAGCAACTGGCAACTAGCTGGCATACGGCAACTCGGCTGTGAAAGTTGCTCACAGATTGCCAAAAAGTTGCGGCAACCGTAAACGTTATAGCAACTATCAACTTTTACAGGAAACTTGATAGTTGCCTCAACTTAAGTTGCTCCGTGTGCAAAGCGCCTAAGACTGCGAGGCGGTGGGCGATGGCCTACGTCGCCCACGCCGCCGCTGTAAATGCCGTCCCTTCAAAACTACTATACGCCCCGTATAGTGTGTATTTTTAAATTTTTAATCAGACGCTTAACTTCCTTACATTCTTCTCCAGGATCTTCAACACTGGCTACATGTTCGAGGAGCTGATGAGCAACGGCATGAGTAACATCGTCCTTAACATGATCTTTTACGACATCTTCACATCTCGTTTTTACTTTGATATCGAGCTGCCTCTCATTGACGGTAGTGTTGGTAAGTGAAATTGAGTTCTCTTCTTAATAGTCTCAGACTTGATATTTGTATGTCAATATTATTTTACTTACGCCTTTCGATCTGGAAGAGGCAACCAAATTGAATCGTGTAACTGTGTAATATTAAATATCGTGATGGCCTAGTAATTGAGGTGCTCCCCTCTCATGCTGAAATTGTTGGTTCGATTCCGGGCAAGTACAAAAGTGACTTTTGAAGATGAAGACGTGGAATAAGAAGTAGCCTATGTCCTCTCTAGGCGTTCAAACTTTTACCGTACCAAATTTTATCTAAATCGGTTTAGTGGATTTAGTCGTAAAAACGTTACAACTGACAGACAGAGTTCATCATCATCAACATATTCATCATCATAATTATCAGCCGTGGGACGTCCACTGCTGAATATACCTCCCTACAGATTTCCAATAAGATCGGTTGGAAGCGGGGTGCATCCAGCGCGATCCTGCAGTCCTTATGAGATCGTTTGTCCACCTTGTGGGTGTACGTCCTACGCTTGTCGGTGCGTGGTCTCTAATCGAGAACTTTACGACCCCACCGGCCATCAATTCTGCGCTGCGTGCTAAATCGCTGGGCTATGTCTTCAACGTTGGTTCGTCTACGCATCTCCTCATTTCTGATTCGATCACGCACAGAGACTCCTAGCATAGCCCTCTCCGTAGCTCGTTGGGCTATCCTGAGCAGATTTACTTTCGCATTTCTAATATTAGTATGGATTGATTTCAGGTGCTGCTTCAACGGAAACCACGGTTTTTGGGAATACATTTAAAATGAATTCCTCTGGAAAGTAGGTATTTTTCCTTTACACGTTGTTTTCAATATAAGGGATGAAAAATTAAAGCACTTAAAGTTATATGTTCTTTCCATCATTGCAATATTTTATTGTTCTCGACCACATCTGGGAACCTTCTGGTTACGAAGATATTGAAGGTCAAAGTTCCAGATTTGTTGGTCAACTAATCATAACTAGCCGACCGCGCAAGACCGTCGGTGCAGCGCAATACCAATAATAATGAGTAATTAATAACGCCGCTAGTCGAGCAACAAATCGCTGGATATATTTTTGTTTTCACACATGAGTTGTGAGTCTTGTAAATATTTTGGATAAATATGTTATCGTATGTTCGTATATATTGCGATGCTTAATTTTGATTTGATCTCATCTTCTTTCCAGGGTCGAGGTCAAACGCATGCGGTTTGTTGGAAATATGCGCATGCATTTAGATGTGAAAGATGGAATCTCTGTTAGGAGTACAAAAGTCAATTTTACTATGGGAGGAATCGAAGTAAGTTCTTCCGCCATTCTTTTTTAGAATTCCGTACCCAAAGGGTGCAAGACGGAACCCTATTACTAAGGCTCTACTTTCTGCCGCCTTCTGCCTTCTGCTGTCCGTCTGTCACAGGGTTATCAACTTTTAAACTAACAATAAAAATAAAATGCTCGCCTTGTTGATCTAGTGGTCGCAAAGCGCGACTGCTGAGCATGAGGTCTTGGGTTCGATTCCCAGATCGGGCAAAGTGTTATTGAGGTTTTCCATTACGAATTTCTCAGTAGCAGCCTAGGAGTCTGGATTTGTGGCCGGTTGATGGCAATACGCTCGCCTCCTATTACATGGGACTTAAATATAACTAGCGAAATGTAGGTGTGCTAATGGGTACACCTCTGCCTAACCCTTCGGGGATTACAGGCGTGATGTTATGTATATGAAACTTACAGCATTGTTCTGTTTCTAGTCAGACGTGAAATTAGCCATCATGGATGTGGACTACTCTAAGGAATTCAACGTGTTCTTTAACAACACAATACCAGAGACTTTCAAAGCGTATAGCGTAAGTTATATTGTATTTAATAGTACCTATATTCGACTGCAGAGGCGGATTAAATGTTGAGAGTGCCATAGGCAAATTTCTCATAGGCGCCCCTATATTGAAAATAACTGGCGCTCCTGTATTGAAAATAACTAACTTACTTGCGCAATTAATTTTATGCAAATTATATATTTTTTCTTTTTTTTTGCAATTCCGCCCGCGCGCCCCTTTGTAGTTCGCGCCCCTAGGCACTTGCCTAGTTTACCTTAAGGGTAATCCGCCTCTGCGAATGCCCCATTAGTCTCTTGGTAGCAATAGCTGAGCGTGGGGTAGAAGTAGTAGGTCAATAGCTGCCCGGAGTTTGGAAGTTGGCGGTGTGACACCCTCGTGCCTCAGAAGGCATGTGAAGCCGTTCTGCGCCTGATCTCTCCTCAGTTGTGTCGTATTGCCGTTACACACATTGTGCACTATAATGTCTTCTTCTGCTGTGCTATTCTCTAAAAACACAGCGCCGCGGCAGCGCCGACACTATGGTTTGTGTTTAGTGGATTTTTAACTTTATAGTGTTGATCACAACGTTGAAAATCCACTAAACACAAACCATAGTGTAAGAGCTGCCGCAGCGCTGCCGCGGCGCTGTGTTTTTAGAGAATAGCATAGCTGTGCACTTGGCTAGTCTTTATTGTGATTGGCCGCCGTGACCGAAATTGGCCAGGCTGTCCCCCCCATGGGGGGAGGGACGGGGGAAGAACCATAGGAGATTGATGTTTTACTTATACTCCGAGATAGTGCACTGGCCTCGGCATTATTCTAAGCGTAATATACAACGTGAATTTTAATAATGTGAAAAAAAAAAACAGCTGTTCCATACAATTTGATCGTAATGTAGTACATTATTGTATGGGACAGCTGTTTTTTTTTTCATATTTCGTACTATGTCCCTTAATAAAAGTTGTTCATATTCATGAGTACATTCACCCCCTGAAAGATTTACAACGACTTAAAATTTAATGTGTAGATACTTGATTTTTGGATTGAGCTTTTATAAAAAAAAACTATGCTATGTGCGTTTTTTTTCAGTCATCGTAAACTTCCGCGCGTAAGCGGCTTTTTTGATAACACCGAATTAATTAATCTTGTAACTTTGATAAAGATTTTTGTTTTGTTGATGACAGCTTGGCTAATGATTTATTTTCAATAATAAAACATTTTATTTTCTCTTTCAGTCTGAAATCAACGAGCTCTTGGAAATCATGTTATTGCAATTCGCAAATGATTATTTTAGGACTCAGTAGAGTCCGATATACAGAAGATACCAACATTGAAATACTGTTGAACTTACGCCTTTATTGAATAAATCCATGTTTATTGTATTTTTTCTTTCATTTACATAAAATTAGCTTTATTTATAAATATTAACCTTTTGACCGCCTCAGTCATGTATAAATGACAAACCAAAATGTCTACCTTCAGGTCACGACTACATGACAGACTAAATACATACGATTAAGATTTTAGACGTAAATAAAACTCATAAAACAGTATTGTTTTGTTATTTCCTTTGCTAATTATGTTTCTTTACTCATTCTCATTTAATTAGTTGAACTAATTTCTTTATATTTCGTCTAAGCACAAATTAAATATTATAACTAAACTTTACCTTCACATCCCCGTACAATGTTTGCGTGGCGATAGCTTTTGCACTGCCATAAACTATACTTTTTAACCAACTTCAAAAAAAGTAGGAGGTTATCAATTCGTCTGTATTTTTTTTTTTATGTTTGTTAGCTCCTAACTTGCGACTGGGTGAACCGATTTTCATGATTCTTTTTTTATTTGAAAGCTGGTGCTTCTCGTGTGGTCCCATTGTCACCATTTCAATATCTGATGATGAACTTCGGAGATATGGAATGGAACTCCTCATAGAATCACAGCAGCAATATCGTAACAAGTGAAATTGCTGTGTTTATACGTGTAGTCGATGACTGACTGAAGGAAAAGGGGGGGGGGATACGTCAACCCCCCTCCTACCAGTTTCCAAAATTAAATATATCGTGTGAGGTATTGTTTGAAAGGGCTTTTTGTAAGGATTTCAAACATTAATACACAGGCACTAAAAAGTGAAAAATAAAAAGCTATTTTACAAAAAAAGATAACCGCCTTCAAAAACTACAAAATAAAAATAACTTTAGTTTTGGAAGTCGGTGGCAATACTTACCTACATAACAAAAAACAAAACCAAAGCCGCCGACTTCCAAAACTAAAGTTATTTTTATTTTGTAGTTTTTGAAGGCGGTTATCTTTTTTTGTAAAATAGCTTTTTTTAAACCAAAAATAAGGCGATTAACTCACGGCACCGCGCATCGCCGCGGAGGGCGGAGGCGGTAAAGCGGATTGCACCGCCCGACCGCGCGGTTGGGCCATGAGATCCGCTTCAACGCCAGCTGCGGCGGTACGCGGTGCCGTATGTTAATCGTCTAAAAGTCTTTCTTTTTTATCGTGTGGGCAGTAAGGTCTTACGACCCCGTACACCCTAGTGTCAGAGAGAGAAAAATATAAGTAATTTCCCAGCAGTCACTTCTGCTTACAATAATTACTTAAGTTTGATGTTCAGTGTGCGGCTATGTGGTGTGTTTACATGACAATCTTTTGATAGCACACCTGTGTGTGATTTTTAAGTACATATACGACGTACATTAACGAAAATGACAACATTAGACTTGATTGAATAAATAATCCCTTCCACAATGTGTGATAACTAAGGATTATGGATTAACTACTCGATTAACTATCTTTGCCTTTATCTTAAGTACTTCACAAATTATTCATATTTAAAGTATTAAATTTTTTTAAATACATAATGGATTATTTTGAAACAGTATTACTGGATCGGTAGAAAGGTAAGCCAGTTTCAGTGCGTATTTATCAGTAAAAAATAAAATAGCATTAGGGAAATTAAGATGCTCATTTGTGTCACGTGGAAATCTTGATTTATACGAAGTAAAAAAGTGGTATTTTTGATTGTCATGTGGTTTTTTAATCAGTGAATGCACATAACTACAAAAAATACCGATGGTTATGTCTTCGATTATACTTAACTTGATTAATTAACTGTTTATTGTCTATTTTTTTATTAAATTACATTTTAAAATATCCATCTGTTTTTAAGTAACCTTCAGCTATATCTGACGACCCTGGGTCCTTAGACAAAGTAACATCGCTCCGTAGCGAAACGATATCTAAATTCGTCATCGTCTCCGACTTGCTTGACATGTCTTGCTTCATGTCCACGTGACTTAACGCGGCTTATGTCAATCCCATACATTTTAGTCTTTTCTAACTTCGTTATCGTTTTGAAATTGTTACTTTGTCTGAGCCCCCTGGATACCTTTCTCTTTTGTTGACTGTACAAGTTTAAAACTCATGAACTTCCTACTTTTTTTGGACCTTTTGGAAAAACTCATTGTATCAGCTGCGAAATGCCTATTTTCCGATCTTTATTATACTTACACATTTATATTTACATATATTCTTCCATTGCAGCTAATTAATCAAAATGAGAAGCATACTTGTCTTCACACTTCTCGTTGCGGGTATCTGTGCGACTGTACCAAGTAAGTCATGCTTGAAACTTCTACCTAAAAATATATATTTTCAAACAAGCTTTAATGTTGCATTGTCATGCAATGTGCATATGTTACTGGGTTGTGGAGGTCAGATAGGCAGTCGCTCCATATAAATTACTGTTATTCCAACTATTATCTATCTCTGTGTCAAATTTCATCCATATCCGTTCAGTCGTTCAGGCGTAATTGAGTAACAAACATTTATTCAAACTTTCGCATTTAGTAAGATAAGTTTTTGACATTGTTCATCGCTCAGATGATATTGCGACTAAATATTAAGATTTGAGTTACGCGAATTGGTCTTTTTAACACTGAGACTTATACATGGCGAATTAGAAACAGCCTGTGTAATTTCACAAACCATTGAATGTTTACCAGGAACACGGGACTCAAGATTTATAACTGGCGCGATTGAAGATCAGATTATCGAAGCAATTGAGGAGATCAGCCAAGCAATTAGAGATGATGACTTAGATCCCTTGTACATCAAGGAGGAGAATTTTGATTTTCAACTTCCTGTACCTGAGTAAGTAAGCATAACATAACATCACGCCTGTAATCCCCAAAGGGTTAGGCAGAGGTGTACCCATTAGTACATCCACATTTCGCCAGTTATGTTTAAGTCCCATGTAATAGGGGGCGAGTCTATTGCCATCAACCGGGCACAAATCCAGACTCCGAGGCTTCTACTGAGAAATTCCTGATGGAAAAACCCAATAACACTTTGCCCGACCTGGAAATCGAACCCAAGACCTCATGCTCAGCAGTCGCGCTTTACGACCCCTAGACCAACGAGGCAGTGAGCAATGTTCTCTTTTTAGAGTTCCTTAGCCGAAGGGTGCTATCGGGACCCTACTATAAGCCTCCGCTCTGTCTGTCCGTCTGTTAGAGGGCTGTATCTCATGAACCGTAATAGCTAGAGAGTTTATAGAGAAACCCAATTAATTTTCAATTTACTGTAAATGTAGATTTTTTCACTGCCTCGTAGGTCTAGTGGTCGCAAAGCGCGACCGCTGAGCATGAGGTCTTGGGTTCAATTCCCAAGTCGAGCAAAATGTTATTGAGTTTTTTCATCAAAGTCTGGATTTGTGCCCGGTTGATGACAATAAGCTCGCCTCCTATTCACATGGGACTTAAATCATAACTGGCGAAATGTGGGTGTACTAATTGGTACACCTCTGCCTAACCCTTCGGGGATTACAGGCGTGATATTATGTATGTATGTAGTAGTGTCAATTACCTAATTATGTTATTTTACACACTGTATCTTCAAGTTCTAGGTCTTCTCACAATGTTTTCTTTTATTGTAACGTTTTGCTAAGCGCCGAACCTTTTTTTTTTTGTTACTTGGGTGGAAAATCGTCATGGGTGTCCACCGCCCTGGGGAGGGCGGAGGAGTCTGTCAGACTCTTACTGACTAAAAACCACCCCAGTGTTCCCTTCTCACACTTACGCCGGGGATCATGGGAACGTACACGCCGAACCTTATTTAACCTTTTTTATCGTTTCCAGGCTCTTAAATGCTGGTGCTTTCCTGGAAGAGTTATTGTTCACCGGCTTGAGTGATATTGTGATCAATCATATAAACTTTAGCCTCTTGTCGTTACGGCTCAATTTCGAGCTTGAACTGCCCCATCTCGATGTTTCTGTCCGTAAGTTATTTTGTTCTTTCGTCACGGTAGTCTATTGTGGAGATATTATAGTGCTCAAGTGTGTGTAAAGATAGGTGCACTCCCTGAAAGAAAAGAAAAAATGTTTATTGACACAGACCATGTGCACAAGAAAATAATAAAAACAAAAAGGCAATAAAACAAAAAATAAGAAAAAAAAAATATTGTGTGCCGCACAGCTGCGCCAGACAGGCCCAGTTCAGCATAAAATGCCTGACCACTTGTGGCTGACGCTGGTTTTCAACTGGAACTTGGTGCACTCCCTCACTCTTATATTGCAGTGGAGAGATCACGCGATTAACAGCTAAATGTACTTTTTGAGACACAGGGGTCACATCCCCTAACTCCGAGCTGAGAAATTATAACAATACTTTGCACGACCTGTGAACTGAACCAATCGATTCCTAGCGGCTTTCCTTCTCAAGTTTGGCCATTGTAAAATAGCACCTACTAAAATTATGCAATTTTTTGTTTCGGCTTCCCATTTACGGATTTTGGGATATTTCTAAACTTTTTTTACTTAATTTTGGATATTATATTTCAGGCGCTGCACGCGGAGACCTAACACTCTTCGGCAATACTCTGACTGTTGAAGGAAATGGCAGGTAAGAAACCAAAGACATATTTTTTGGGGCAAAGTCAAAGTCAAAGTCAAAACATTTATTTCAATTAGACCATTTACAGGCACTTTTGAATTGTCAGGGAGTCGGTCAGTTAGTCCGAAAAATGAAGCTAGTTGCTCGTTCCAAAACGGAGGTAGGCCTCTATGGGCTTCTGCACGGCTAATATTTTGCCAGCAATTTGCGACTGCAATAAATGGCTAACAACGCTTTTGGTATTGCCGAGCTATACTCGTAAATGTTGCTGTAAAAGTATTTGTCCCCTTAAGACTTAGAAGCCTAGGATTTTTGTTATTTATTAATGAGGCACTTTTGTCCCAAGTTATTCTCCGTGCTTCGGAAAACACGTAAAGCTCTGTGTGTCGTTACGGTCAGTCAGAAACCCGAAAGACAACCAGTCTTATCTTGGAGTTTTATGTTACCTAGTAACTGGGTTGTGGAAGTCAGATAAGCAGTCGCTCTATGTAAAATTCTGGTATTCAGTTGCATGCGGTTAGACTGGAAGCCGACCCCAGCAAAGTTGGAAAAAGGCTAGGTAGATGATGATTTAAAAGGCTTTCTTTGTTCCCTCCAGAGTCGATATCCGTGAAACCATCGTCAGGGCAGAAGTCAACATTATCCTTGATGTCATGAATGGCATTTCAATCTCCGACGTCACCGTTGATTTCAATCTTGGACGCATAAACGTAAGTAGTTTTTCGATTGTCTGCTTTTATGAATAAAAAAAAAATGGTTAGGGCGTCCACCTCTTAAGCATAAGGGTTTGATACAGGGCAAGTACCATTTGTGACATTTGAAATCACATGGACTTTCTAAGTTTATCTAGGTCATTATTGACAACGGTGAAGGAGAACATCGTGAGGAAACCTGGACTTATAATTTTCAAAACATTAATATTTTAATATTGATATCGCCAATCTGCATTCGTGGTGATCAATGATCATGCCTTCTCCGTTTGAGAAGAGGCCTTTGCTCTGCTATAATTTATTTTCTCATAACATGGACAAATCTAGATTTACTAAAAACTACTATTTGTGATTAATTCGATCAATTTGAAATATTTTTTTCTATTTTCAGTCAAACATCAACCTAGCTCTTCTAGGTTCAGACGTCTCTCAGGATATAAACCAGTTCATCAGTTCAACGATTCCAGACACACTGCGAGAATTTGACGTAAGTTTTCTAAGGTTGCCGTTTACGCTTCAAAATATGTATGTTATATAAACTTCCAGATGCAGAATTTTGGAAATTATTGAATTTATTTTAACTTGGGCCATGTCTGTCGGATGCCGTCGAATGCTAAGCAATGGGCCCGCACAAGAGTGGAGCCCTGACACAGTAAGACGGGGTCGCGGCAGACCGAGGAGGAGATGGCGGGACGCCTTGGATGGCTTCCTCAGAAACTGGCGAGAGGAGGCACAACACAGAGGGAAGTGGAAGGAATGGGGGGAGGCCTTTGCCCAGGAGTGGGACAGTAACGGCTAATAAAAAAAAAATCATAACTTGACACGTCATGGTGCCAATCTCGAAGGAGACTAGTCAAGTATGCAGGAGATATTACAGTGCATAGGAGCATTCCTTCTTTCTTAACTCTCGTAATCCGACCGGACGGCAGTCCGATACGATCGAAGAGAGACCAGAATGCGTAGACAAGCAGCGCTTTCAGTGTTCGCCTTCGCCTCGATCGTAATCGCCAAAAAAGATAACAAAACGAATGCTAAAACGTTGTAGTTATCTTAGAGAGACGATGATGAATTTAGGTATCGTTTCGCTACAAAGCGATGTTAATATGTCTAAGGACCCAGGTGCAGGACTTGAGGTTATCGCTCATTGTAATACCATGGTTTCGATATAGCAAATTTTTATAGTGACAAAATTGACGAAGGTCGCGTGCGGCGGACTGACGGCTACCGGTTAGATTTTTTAGTCGTTTCCTGCTGATTGTTGCCTTGTAGAAGAGGTGTTCCATAATGACTCATTAACAGTAGGACCAGGCAGAGTTATTCAACTAGTACTGGCCGGGGTGCTACAGCCTAGCGCTTACGCATTAGGTCTTGCGCAAGCGCAGTAGTTTATTCTCTTCGATTCGATTTTTGAATTAGATATAATATATTTTAGCATTTAGGTTGAGTTTTATATGAATGCAAAGGCATCGATATAGTTTAATAATACGTACAACTTTATTTCGGACAACAAAAATAAATTCTGTAATTTTGTTTTTCAGGCTGAACTCAACGAACTCATCGCGATTATTCTTTTGGATGTCCTCAGAGAAAACTTAGATTTGTGATTAATTTGATATTATTATAGAAATATTAAAACTTAAAATAAAATATAAAAATAATACTTGGAACATTTTATTTCTTCCTATTCCTTATAATGAGTGTAAAAAGACGCATAACGTAGCCAAACGTTGCATGATCTTCCATACATTCGTTCGTTCGAGAACTGGGAACTTTATAATTACAGATATAAGGTCAAAATTCCAACTGTTTGACACGTTTTTTAACGACGAAAATAAAAGAAACGAAAAGTTTTAAATGTTATAACTAAACGTCCTTGACCCGAAAGTACAATGTTTTGAGTGCGTTACATTACGCACTATCATAAAGTGTGATTTTCCAACCAAAAAAAGTTGATGCCCAGTAAAAGGCTATATGTGTCTTGTTAGACCCTGTCCGCCTGATTATAAAACATAGTCTTTGCTTAAACCAGGTTTAAACCTTCAAGCCAGTTTTTGTTTTATAATAAGGCCTAACATATTAATCCACTATGGAAGTGCTGTCGACCATGCCGTTGTGTAAGCGTAAGCAAAAGCATAGGTATGTGGCTTTGCGTAGGGTCAAGTCACTAGAAATAAAGTAACAGGCAAGCGATTGCGCTTGCCTGTTACTTTATTTGCTACAATGAGGCATTAATTGAATGAAACATGATGTTGACCAAAAGTAATAAAATAAAATCTTACTTCTTCATCATCATCAGCCTAACGACGTCCACTGCTGGACATAGGCCTTCCCTAAAGATAATAAACGGTCCTAGAGGCCTACCGTCATCCCATAAAATAATATTATTTTGCCTTGCGCACTGTTGGACAGAAATTACAAAGTAATATTAAAATTGAACTGTTTTAAGAGATGGCGGTAGGCCCCCAGAGTCGGTAGATGACCGACTATTATGGATGTTTCGGAAGTTTGGATATTCGTTACTCAATCATGCCAGAACGATTTAACGGATCTGGATGTAGATTATAGTCTGGAATAGCAGATTTTTTGTTTGTTGATACGCGTCTCTGGAAGTGCCAGTCGGAATGGTTTTTTTGAATATTATACTCAGGTTCATTAGGAATATAGGTATAGGCTATATAACATTACGTGACGCCCCACGGGAGTGAAGTAGACCAAAGACGTAACTTGATCATCATCTGCCTAGCCTTTTCCTAACTATGCTGGGGTCGGCTTCCAGTCTAACCGGATGCAGCTGAATACCAGTATTTTACATGGAGCGACTGCCTATCTGATCTCCACAACCGAGTAACTGGGTAATACAAAACCCTTGGTAGGACTGGTTGTCAGATTTTCGGGCTTCTGAGGCTAAGCGGACGGTGCTAGTACCTATTGTAAAATTTTAATGGTAAATAGGTATATTTGAATGTATTTTACACGTTAAATAAAATTATTTATTTTTGACGCATATGCAAACTGCGCATGTATAGATAATTCAGAAAATAACAACATTCGACTTGATTGAATAAATAATCCCTTCCACAATGTAACTGATAACCAAGGATTATGGATTAACTACTTAATTATCTTTACCTTTATCTTAAATACTAAACAAATTATTCATATTTAAAGTATTAAAATTATAATACGTAATTAATTATTTTGAAACAGTATTACTTGATCGCTAGAAAGGTAAGTCAGTTTCGGGGCGTCCTATTTTTATTATAAAAAAAGTATAGTTTTCATATTTTTCGTGGTGCGTTGGCAAAGCCTTGGGGAGAATAGTACCCTATTCAAATTATCTTGGTGTATATGTTTATTTTGATTGTGTGAACCTTAATACTAAGGGCGTAAGGGTGAAAAATGGTTCACCTACGATTGTAACTACAAGTTTTTTGCCTGTCGAGGTTAGTCCGTGGATGGGTGACCAACTTCAAACACCAAGATTCCTCATTGCTTTGGAAAGCTAAGCCGTTAGACACGATTGTCATATATCTTTGACAGTCGTTAAGGGTCATCAGAAGCCTGAAAGTCTGACAACCAGTCTCACCAAGGGGAATCGTATTACCCCGTTGCTGGGTTGTGGTGGTCAGATAGGCAGTCACTTCATGTAAAATACTGGTATTCAGCTGCATCCGGTTAGACTGGAAGCCGACCCCAACCTAGTTGGGAAAAGGCTAGACAGGTTGATTTTGTACCTACAAGTTTCTAAGCAGTCATTAACATACAAACGTTAATTTTTATTAACACAGTTTCTTCCATTCCGGCAGATTAATAAAAATGAGAGGCATACTGGTCTTCACTCTCCTCGTTGGAGGTATCTGTGCTTCTGTGCTACCAGAGCCGTCGTTCGAACCAGGTAAGTCATTACTTACAATACGGCTCTACACATGGGGTAAAATACCCATGAATACAAATATTTTTTTGCAACGGGACCAAAGCTGAAATCCAAAAAAAATCGGCTATTCCAGAAAAAAATGCATTTCAAAACGGTCTGACTGTATGAAATGACAACTCTTTTACCAGGGTTGATCTTTTTGAACGCAAAGGGCACTAGAACGAACACGGACGGGTTTTAGTCAGTAAGAGTCTGACACTCGCTTCCGCTCCGCCCTGAGCGGAAGGGAGCGATCTGATGATTTACCTTCATTTAAAAAAAAAAAACTTGAGAGGTGTCAAGGGACACCCGGATGGAACGAAGTTCCTCGTCGCGACACCACACTGTTCAATGCGAAATAGAAAGACGAAACGAAAATAACTGGCTTGCTTTCTATGAGAGGAGAGAGAGAGAGAGAGACAGACAGAGAAACACGCGCACGCCGCACGCCTTACAACTATAGCAAAAAGTGTCGTTACAACTTTTGGTCTTAATTTTTAGCCGTCTAGCCCCCTTTCGCAACGCGCGATAAGGAACTTCGTTCCAAAAACAGTATAACACACTCGCACTTGTCATGCCTCGCGGTGCCTTGAAAAGAGTGTACAACTGGTATTACATTATGTTCAGGTACACCAGAAATACCGGACTCGAGATTCATCGAGGGACCGGTCATGGAAGGAATTGAGCAGATCGCCCAATCAATCAAAGATGGTGGATTAGATCCTTTCTACCTCAAGGAGGATAATTATGGCTTACAGCTACCTGTACCTGTGTAAGTGATCAATATTCTCTTTCTTTAAATCTTTAGCAATACTCTGTTAAAATCTCCCTTAGGTACTTTAGGTGAAGTGAAGTGACATGTAAATCCCTAGGATCAGCTGGTTTTTTGAGGAGCTCGTGGCATAACAGCTACACGATCGATCCATAAGATTAGGGTACACTTGCCGAGATTGGTCCGTGGATGAGTGAACATGTTAACACATCGAGACTCCTTCGTGCTTCAGAAAGCACGTTGGCAAGTGGTCTTGGTTGCAGTTACGGGTTATCAGAAGCCGGAAGTCTTAACAAGGACCACCCAGTTATTGGGTTGTGAAGGCCACAGAAAATAATGAATAGACTAGAAGCCGACCCCAACGTAGTTGATAAAAGGCTAGGCAGATCTTTAAACAGTTTTTATTTTTAAATTTTCTTTGTCCTTTTAATTTTTTATAATGGTCAAGGAATACAGTCTCGTCCCGAATTATAATAATCTATTACCAATGCAATGTCAAAAAATAAAATGTCTGTTTTGTGTTTTGTGTACCTTAATTAAAAAATAAAAAATAGGCACCGACTTTTGTTTAACTTTTATTCGTAATTCCCAGGATCTTCAATGCCGCTGCATTTCTGGAAGAGATACTGTTCACCGGGTTGAGTGACATTGTGGTCAACCATATGAACTTCAACATCTTGTTACGACTTAACTTTGAGCTTGAACTGCCTCGCCTCCATGTTTCTGCCCGTAAGTTACTTATGCTTCCGACCGAATTTCGGTCACGGCGGCCATTTTGAATGGAGACTAGTTGAGTTGGCAGGAGATATAGTGCACAACAAGTGGGGAATGCATGATAGTGGTCCGTCAGAGGGAATTCGAGGAGGCATTAAGTCCGCCTTTGTACTCTTTTTGTGCATAAAGTTTAAATAAATAAATAAGCCAAAGTAAAAAATTATTAATTCTATTGAGTACAGTCAGGTAATTTAAACAACTATGTATCCACGAACCAAAAGATAAGGTAGTCGAACATTGCATGGGTTTTAAAAAGTCTTTGGTGTAATTAAAGTACCTGCAGTATAAACAATATGATTTGGCAATAGTAGAGAGTAGAGATTGTAGCGTTTTTAATGGCGGTAGAGTAGCTGTTGTTCCAGATTACCGAAGAGAAGCCGGTTGGATTCGCCTTTGTTTATGCTAAACTCCGAAACGACTGGACCGATTTTAACGGGACTTTCACTGGCAGACAGCCGATGCTATGAGACATAGGCTACTTTTATTAACCGACTTCAAAAAACGAAGGAGGTTCTCAATTCGGCCGGTATTTTTTTTTTTTTTTTTTATGTATGTACACCGATTACTCCGAGGTTTCTTGTCCGATTAGTGTGATTATTTTTTTGTTCGATGCAGTATACTTGCCATTTGGTCCCATAAAAATTTCATCCAATTTGGTTTAGTGCTTTTTATTTTGTGAGCATTTTTTAATCTATGTTACCCGATTACTCCGCCAATTATGAATTGATTTGGATGATTCTTTTTTTGTTTGAAAGAGTATACTTCCGAATAGGTTCCATAGAAATATTGTCATGATCTGATGATGAACTTCGGAGATATGGAACGGAACTCCTCATAGGATCACAGCAGAACTATCGTAACAAGTAAAATTGCTTTGTTTATACGTGTATCGATGACTGACTGAAGAAAGAGGGGGAGGGGGTACGTCAATCCCTTTATTACGGATTTGAAACATTAACACACAAGCACTAAAAATTGAAAAATAAAAAGCTTTTTTACAAAAAAAGACAACCGCCTTCAAAAACTACAAAATAAAAATAACTTTAGTTTGGAAGTCGGTGGCAATACCTACATAACAAAAAACAAAACCAAAGCCGCCGACTTCCAAACTAAAGTTATTTTTATTTTGTAGTTTTTGAAGGCGGTTGTCTTTTTTTGTAAAAAAGCTTTTTTTATGAAACATTGTTAGGCTTCCGTGCGCTACAAAAATAAATACTGTGATAACGGCTCTCGCGAAATGTATTTCTAAACTGAATCTTTTAACTTAACATCTCGGATTTCAGGCACTGCTCGCGGACACGTTACACTCTTTGGCAATACTCTGAAAGCTGAAGCAGATGGCAGGTGAGATACCATAGACGATAATATAGTTACTATTGTCAGTATGACATATACTTATATTATTGAGATTCAGAAAGAGAAAGAGAGTTTGAGCTAAATGGTGCTGGTGGTCTACCATGTTTTAAAACAATATTATTTAAATATTAATTTGCCTTGCTATAAATGAATTTTCAACGCTCGACTCAACGCCGAGAGTTTAAAATTCAACAACTGAAATTACAAAGTAATATTAAAAAAATGGTACTGCTTTTATGAGATGGTGGTAGGCTCCTTAATCCACGCGTTGTGTTACGCGTAAACGAGCGCTGTCAGTTGGGATTGGTCATCAAGGTGGAAGCTCCACGATAGCCCGCGTAATTCAAATTTTCTTACGTTTTTTTTGGAATTTGCAAGTCAGTATTAGGTTTAATGTTGATTGAAGTATGATTCGCGGGCGTAAGAAGTATGTATTTTCAGAATTATAACCATTTAAGTCAGCAATAAAACTCCATAGGGCCAGGTCCCGAAAGAATGACTATTTCATGAAATCTTGACATTTTAGGATTATATCGACTTATGGAGTTATTATACTGAACCTTAACTGTCAAACCTTACATATTTATTCTTATTATTTTATTTTTTATTATTGTTTTCCTACGTCACCTAACCTCTAAAACCTCAACGTGTTATTATCTTATTTGTTTTAATAAAATGTGATTAGCAACGGATTACAATATCAGACCGGATTATTCTGATTTCGAAGTAAAAAAATCTGATTATTTGTTAAGATAACTGGCACGAGTGATCCCTGAAAGTTTTATTATCTATGTTGATGTATTAGCACTCACACGAGAGCTGAAAGCCAATTCCCGTAGCTAAAAATCTTCATTCATTTAGTCAAGCTCAGCCTTAGACAGGTGTAGGCAGGTGTAAGTAATCTTTTCGAATTCTTCCGATAGGACTGCCCAAAATTTTACCACTTTTGAAATATTTAGCCACACTTTCAGTAAATAATGATAAGATTAGCTTATCATTAATATTATTTTGTTTGCGTATAGTGTCGGTGTACTAATAAAATTACTTACTTATTTAACAAATCCGCTAGATTAGATTACGTGGGAATTTATTGTAATAATTTATACTATTGTTGAGATGTGACAAAAAGTACCTAACATAGTAGTTACGAGTACTAGTATGGCGCTCCTTATCGAGCCACTTTTTCACGGCAATGTATGGTTGCAACACTTTGCCAGTAATGTATTATGATGGCATAAGGGCAACTCAATGGCGCCGTTCTTGCAAAAGAGATCGCCAAGAATTTAAAGGGGCTGTGCCCCAGAATTGTATGGGCTTGTATAGTTATAAAATGAGTGTCATTCAATAGCACAAGCCTTATATTACATAAATAAAAAGACGCATACTTCCAAGCAGTCGTGGACAAAAGTTATGAAGGATTAAAAAGTTGATATTGTAACTTTTGATTTGGCCGGTTTGACAGATCCTGTTAACCGTGTGAATCTATACAATGTCTACCTATTTTAATAGATTATTTGTACTTTATTTGTTTACAAATAATCTTGAGAGAACGATGTGTACCTACGAGAAGCTCGTTAGGGTGCGGGGGGTTGAAGGTGAACGCGGGGCAGGGGAGCACAGGCTTCGCGAGCCGCAAGCCCATCGAATAGTCGTTAATGCTACCAAAGCAGCGCACGCGTACAACTTCCACGTACGAGATATTTTCGAAATCTATCTCTACTCTTGGTTTCTTTATTTCTGACCCTACATTAATAATTAAGCCTTATGAAACTTTCTTTGTTTCCTCCAGAGTCGATATCCGTGAAACCATCATCAGGGGAGAAGTCCGAATTGGCCTTGGTATCATCTCTGGTATTTACATCTCTCGCGTCACCGTTGATTTCAATCTTGGACACATAATCGTAAGTAGCTGTTTTTATATTGTCTGCACTTTTAATTTTTCTGCCTACCCCCATGGGAAAAAGGCGTGAGTTTATGTACGTATGTATGCACTTTTAATAATATAAATTAATGATTTATATTTTAATTATATTATAAATGTCATGATGGACCTCTCAAACATAAGATTTACGATTAATATGTAACATAACATCACGCTTATAATCCCCAAAGTGCTAGGCAGAGGTGTATCCATTAGTACACTTATATTTCGCAAGTTATGTTTAAGTCCCATGTAATAGGGGATGAGCCTATTTGCCTTCAAACGTGCACAAATTCAGACGCCGAAGTTGCTACTGAGAAATTCCTGATGGATAAACCCAATAATAGTTCTTCTGACCCGGGAATCGAACCCAAGACCTAATGCTCAGCAGTCTCTCTTTGCGACCACTAGACCAACGAGGCAGTCAATATGTAATATTTTAAATTTTATTTTCAGTCAAACATCAGGCTGGCTATTCAGGACTTAAACTATTCGCACGATATAAACAATTTCATCGGTTCAACGATTCCAGAAACACTGCGAGAATTTAACGTAAGTTATCCAAGATGGCGGTATTGCATTACGCCGTTTATTCTCATACAAAATTTCAAGTTCAAAATTTCGGAAACTATTGAATTAAAACTAAACGGCTTAATTGAGTCCTCACCTGCGGGGTACGGGGGTACGGGAGAGATGCCTGCGGAGGGCAATCGTAGCGTGATACACAAGTGGCGAAATGTGCACTGGACAGTTCTTAAGATGTGTGACGTCACAGTGGTTAACGGTGACAGTGTTAGCAGGCGACGACTCAATTTCTTTTACTATACAGGGTAATTGAAAATATACCCGAAACCTTAAAAGGGGTCATTGTACTCATCATTATGAACAACTTTTACTATGGGACAAACCCTGAAATCATGAAAAAAATATCAGCTGTTCCCTACTAAAATGCTACACAACACGATCGTAATGTATGAAACAGCTGATTTTTTTTTCATGATTTCAAGTTTGGTCCCATAGTAAAAGTTGTTCATAATAATGAGTACAATGACCCCTTCTAAGGTTTCAGATATATTTTCAATGACCCTGTATACACATAATAATATTAAGCAGACTGAATTTCGGTCACGAAGGTCAATCTCAATGGATACTAGCTAAGCAGTACTCAGGAGTTATTATAGTGCACAGCTGTGTGCGCAAATACAGTCCCTCGTCCTTGAGTGGTCTGAGGGGTCTGTCAAACTCTTACTGTCAAACCACCCTGGTGTTCTTTTTCCACACTTATGCTGAGGAAGCTGGGAGCGTACCACATGCCTTCCGCGATCCCCGACTTGCGCATTACGTCCAGCGCAAACACAACGTACAGTACCCGGCGATAAATATTGCACATCGACCTTTATCGTATTTCGTATTTTATACAAAGACTAAAAAGAATTATCAAAAGAAGCAAATCATAATTGTTTTAACAGCTCCTAATAGATACCAGACTGTTTGTATTTCGTGCGACAGAGATAACGCTCTTCGAAGCCGAAATTAGCCGATTGTCTCTTTCCAAATGTTGATGTGCAATATTTATCGCCGGGTACTGTAAAAGTTTGAGTCGATTTTCGAATTGAAAATCTTATACTATTTGAGTGTTATATGAATGTTAAGGCATGGCAGAAGTTTAATAAAAAAAATCATTTAGGACTACAAAATTAAATCTGGAATTTTCTTTTTTCAGGCTGAGGTCAACGAGCTCATCGCGATTATTCTTTTTGATGTCCTCGATGAAAACTTAGATTTGCGAAAACTTTGATATTATGTTTAAGGATTACGTCTTGAAAAAATATTAAAATAAAATAATAATAACACTTAAAACACATTTTATTTCTTCCCATTCCTTAAAACGGCTGTAAAAATACACTTCGAGAAGAAATTCGAGTTCCATATTATTCCCATCATTGTGATAATGTTTTGATCTGGAACATACACCTGGAAACGGTTTAGATACAAAGATATTGAAGATCAAAGTTCCAATTTTCTTTTACGATTTTTTTTCCAATATAATTTTAAAATGTTCTAGTTAAACTTGAAATACCCCTATACTGTTAAATAAACCTAAGCGCAATGTTTTGCGCGCTAATATAAACAGTGAATTTTCATACAAAAATAAAATTCGTTTCACATTTTCGAAATATCCATTTGTTTCTATAAAAAACATAAAATTCACAATTTTTAAAAAATGTTCTCAAATGTTTCATTAAAATCGGTTCATTCATGTCCTAAAAATAGGGACTTGAATGAAAGTTTGTATGAAATGACGTAAGACGTAAACGTTCTTATGCGTCTGATTTACACACAATATACACAATGAGTTTGTTAGTCATTCCGACTAGCCTTTTAAAATAGCACACCGGTATCTATATTATAGATATCTAGATAGTTTAAAAACTCGTTTTGTTGTCATACCCAGGGCGCCCACCTCCATCTCATAAAACAATTTTATTTTAATATTACTCTGTAATTTCTGT
The DNA here is from genome assembly GCA_949316365.1 of Hoplodrina blanda. NCBI lineage: Eukaryota > Metazoa > Arthropoda > Insecta > Lepidoptera > Noctuidae > Hoplodrina > Hoplodrina blanda. The sequence continues at coordinate 14,167,299 of OX438580.1, read as the reverse complement.
TGTTGCATTTTTAACTCTTGGCGGTGATCCGAGCGTTGAAAATCCAACAGTGCGGAAGGCAAAGTAATAATAAAATCATATTGTTTTAAGAGGTTGTGGTAAGCCCCCGGATCAAGGTCTTAGTGTTGCCAGTTTAGAAGAAAAGTACTAAATGGTGATTACATGAAGAGCAATGCTAACAATAAGTAAAAGATAAAAAATAAAAATATTTGATCGTAAAATATTTATTTGCATATCCAGCATTATTTTTAGTAAATATGTATATTGTAGCTGTTTATTGTCCCATTCATTAAAAATAAAAATAAAATAAAATAAACCACTGAACAGGTTTAGATGTTTGGTATGGGGTTAGTTTGAACTCCAAAGAAGGACATAGTCATACCTCTTATTCGACGAAGTCGCAGGCAAAAGCTAGTCTTATAATATTATTCTTCATTATGATTGAAGAATACAAGATAAAATATGATAGTATTATTACTCGTAGAAGTGCGATACAATACGATATTTAAAATCTTTTTTTTTAACTAAACACTATACTAATGTATAAAGCTGATTTCAAACCGCAATATTAATTAATTTATTAATTTATAGTTAATTAAAACCAATTATAATAATTAATATGGAAACAATAAGTAACATGAAACGAATAAAAAAAACAAGTTTGTTATGTTGACAATGGAGTCATAAAGAAATACTTAACTTATTACTCACTTACTTAATGACAAGTATAACAAACACAAAAGGTACCTATTTAGTCACATACTCAATAAAACTATATCATAAAAAATGTTGCGTGAAACGAAACGTTATTGCAGTGTTAATTTTCTTTCATAAACTAGCAACACTAGCTATCAGTGACGGGGAACTACAAGATTATGTTATCTTTTCGGAGCTCGCAAGCGCAACATTCGTAATATGTGAAATGTAATGTTTGGCGTAGTATTTTCGACATTCGTACGGAATCTTTGTGTTTGGAACGAAGAGACGGTTTGTTAACGGAAGGTTGGTTAGTGAAAGTGAATATCGGTTTGTAATATTATCACAAATCGTATTAAAATCTCAAGTGTTCGTTGATAATTATATAGGTAAGTACTCACATAAGAATAAAATAATAACCTTGAATGAACTCTCTTTAGAGTATTAATTTTTTGTTTTATTTTTGAATTATAATTTTATTGTTTTACTGTCTTATGATAATTTGCACCTGCCATGTTATCTCTTCATCACCTTTGGTTGACTGGTAGAGAATGCCTAATGCATTACGTCCACTTTTGTTCCTTATATTGTAGGTATGCGGTTGAAATAAATAAACTAGACTAGAGATAAACTAGTATAGCATGACGCTCCCCTCCATATTACTATTTTAATAATAATGAGTAATTAATGATGCCGCTGGTCAAGCAACAATGGCACGCTGATTTGTTTTTGTTTCGAGAGCCGTCTCAGTACGCACACATGCGTTGTGAGTCTTGTAAATACTTTTACAAATACTTTCAAACGTTTTGAATTGGGTATTTGAACAATTTTTTTTTGTGATAAATGGAAAGATCATAATTATATAAGTTTTATAACAAAACTATTTAGTATTTTTTTTTATTTTCGCAATAGTTCAAAAGTTATTTCAAAGTAAAAATTTACTTTTGAATCCAATACCGAAAACTCCCGAATAAACACGAGCGCGTATGACGTCACAAATAAGGTGCGCCGTCATTGCGCACCATAGATGTATGTAGCGCGTTTATAGTCACGTGATATTTTTTGAAATTTTAACAATTTTTTGTTTATAATATTAATTGAAAGAAAAAATAAGTTTTTTTGCATTGAATATCAATATTATTAATAATAAAGTTTTTAAATAGGTACATAAAAAAAAACATTTTTTTTTTCAAATTCCCAGTTGTGGAAGGGCGCGTCAAGTTATCGTAGTTTATCTTTACCACCATCTCTTAAAACAGTTCCATTTTAATATTACTTCATAATTTCTGTCGTTGGTTTTTCAACTCTCGGCGCTGAGCCGAGTGTTGAAAATCAAACAGTGGTGAAGTAGTATTAAAATAATATACTGTTTTAAGAGGAGTATTACAAAAATGCGCGTAGATGCATGATTTCCAAGTTGAAATTGAGTACTATTCGTTGATTGGTATAAATAACAATTGCTTGGTAAAAATAGTTCGTTTTCTCTTCTACAATAATAATAGAGCGATTTCTTTATTATTTATTTGTTTATTTAGAAATAATCGTTCTCCTGAGGCATGTTTATGCAAAAACTGACGCGAGAGCTGATTTGAGCGCTCTAATTTGCAGATTCTGTTGAATAAAATCCATCAAAACTATTTTTATTATATTTCGAATATCCTGTACTTTAATAATAATAGAATACTTTTCCTGTTCTGTGGTCTGTGGTTGATAAAAATTGTGTTAAAGACGTCTCCACACAGGTATTTATTTATTTATTCAAAAACATAACATCACGCCTACAATTCCCGAAGGGTTAGGCAGAGATGTACCTATTATTACACCCACAATTTGCCGGTTTTGTTTAAGTCCCATATAATATGGGACGAGCCTATTGTCATCAACCGGGAACAAATTCAGACTCCGAGGCTGCTACTGAGAAATTTCTGATGGAAAAACCCAATAACACTTTGCTTGACTTAGGAATCGAACCCAAGACCTCAATCATGCTCAGCAGTCGCGTTTTGCGACCACTAGACAAACGACGCCGTCCAATAACAATAAGTACAATAAGTACTTATTATCACAGGGGATCAAGGATCAAGGGGGTCCAAAGTAAACGATATGTACGCAGACGAAGTACTAATCATACTAGCTTTTGCCCGTGACTACGTCCGCGTAGAACTTGTTTATATCGTTCTTGCATACAAACTTCCACCCCTCTTTTCACCGCCTTAAAAAATAAAAAAAATAAAATAAAAAAAGGGGGTGATTTCCGGGATAAAAACTATCCTATGTCCTTCCTCGGATCTTAAACTATCTCCATGCCTCTCATCAAAATCGATTCAGCGGTTTAAGCGTGGAGAGGTAACAGACAGACAGACAGACTTTCGCATTTATAAGTATGGATACAGTTGATTTCTGTGACTTCAATTGTAATACCATATTACGTACTTACATGTAAGTACCTCTACAATGTAAGCATCAATCAACATCATTCATGATTCATTATTACAACGGTAACAGTCATGTCTCTATCTGTATGTCTATAAGTGCGCTTGTAACTCGAGAACTGCTTATCTTATTGCGCGATTGTTTCATGGATAACATTCTCGGCTTAGGTTTTACAGTTAATTGCTCACGTCTTCCGTCTAAAAAGGGGGGGCCCTTTCCCTCTTCTACGGTTTAGGTCGGTTTGTTTTTATACCTCACTAAGTAGTATCGAATTATCCCAGGAGTACCTATCATCTCTTCGATTGGGAATTTATAGAGTAGACCGGGGTTGCGTGGCCCCGGAACGTAAAGGGCAACAGAAGGAACAGGGTAGTTTTTTAGTCAGTAAAAGTCTGACAGTCCCTTCCGCCCCACCCAGGGCGGAAGGACTCATTTGATGATTTTTACCACCTAAAAAAAAGGCGCACACTCAAATATAAACAATAATAATATTATTCCAGGACTGAGAAATGGGGCTTCTATTCTCCTCAACAATTATTAATTCGTGCGTGGTAGACTTCTTGAAGTCACAGGCAGACGGAGACGGTGTTTACAATGTGGACGAATTTGAAACGGAATTCCCTTTAAATAAGTTACCTGGGTAAGTAATGCTAATGCTTATGATGTATAATCGTTATCAATCCAATGGTACTGCTGGAAAACAAACACCATCACCAACTCTAGTTGCGCTAATTCCTGCGGCTATTCTATTCTAAGTTTCATGACGGGTGTAAAAATACTTAACAAAGCCAAAAGTAAGTATTGTTCTTACATTGACCATACCTTTGACGGCAAGAAATTACAAGATATAAAATAAAACGTGTAAGTAGGTATATTAAGGTCATTAAAGAGTGTTTCTTTTTTATTTGCAGAGGCGGCAATGCTCCAAAATGCCACATGTTTATAAAAAAAATTACAATACAATGTCAAGATTTGAATTTTGAAAGTGAACCTTTAAGCATGAAATCTTCGAAGATTATTATTCAAATCGGTATGTTACTATGTAATTAAGGCCAGCGACAGCTGCGGTTAAAAGGGAAAGACCAATAAAAAAAAAAAACGGGTTGCACTCCGGGAGTGCCGGCAGAAGTAAAAACTTGATTATTAACGTTGAGCATGTTTGATATTTTGGAATGGTTAGGGAATAATTTTGCACCAATTGCTTTATCAGTATAAAAGTACTATCATTTATGTGGTAGAATACAATATTCATTTATTGCACTATCGTACAAACATGACAATTTATATTACATTAAAAATTTAACTTTAAAACTATTACAATTATCATTCGCGCAAGCGCCCTGCGCTGTCCTACGCTTTTTCGATCAGGTCACGTGTCCTGACGCGCACGTGTCCTGACGCGAGTTTAAGATTTTATACCCATTACAGAAAAAGTGCTCAACGCCGCTAAAGAAGTTTTCACTTCAAAAACAAAAGACTGTGACACGCTGCGGGTATCTTTTCTAAGCTAGGCGCAAACGTCCGGTTTCCAGATCAGGTTTCCGGATCAGGAAGCGTGTATATACATACACATAATTACATAACACACATATCACATAACATACTCACATAATTCACGCACACATGTTAAAAAAATGTATGTATGTGTGTGTGTGTACCTACATATACGCTTCCTGATCCGGAAACCTGATCAGGAAGCGTACGTTTGCGTTTGCGCCCAGCCTTAAAGGCTCATCGACACTGGAGCGGACTACATACCGACGTGACGCGGTCGCGGTCGTGTGCGTGGTCAACTACCGCAGTTTTTACCCGCGTCGGTGTCAAAGACAAAGCATTTTTTTAATTAACACATGTCATTAATAGGCACTTTTGAATTATCAAGGCGACAGTCAGTGAGTTAAAAAACTGAAGCGAGTTGCCAGAACGAACAAGAAATTTTACGGATACTCTTTTCAATGAAGATTTATCGAAATCCTGATTACATTATTCTTGGTCGTCGATATAAATACTTTTGCAGTATCTGACCGCACCCGCAACCGCGATTGTGCTTGAAAGTTGTCCGCTCCAGTGAGTCCGAGCCCCGGGGTCGCGGGACTTCTTAACAGGATACCGTGGCCCCGGAACGTAAAGGGCAACAGAAGGAACAGGGTGGTTTTTTAGTCAGTAAAAGTCTGACAGCCCCTTCTGCCCCACCCAGGGCAGTAGGACTCATTTGATGATTTAAAAAAACCCAAAAAGTGAGACCGGGCCTTAACTCAAGTACGAATCATAAAACCACGTTTGGACTGTGTCCTATGACTGTATAATAATTGACCATTTAATTGTCTACAGGAGAAGCAGTAGTCAGATGTGACGATCTTGGCTATATTTTACGGATTTCTGGAAGGTAAACTTTAAATTTTTTATAACAGTTATAGCAGATAACTGGCATAAGCTGCTACTTCACCCTAACCTAACCTAACCTAACCCCGGTCTTCCAGACTCATGAGAAATCGACATAAGACCTCTCGTTAGAGGTATTACGTCGATTTCTCACGGACGGCCAGCTACCCATCATTCACCGACCAGGTCCGGGTCGACGGCGCGTTCTGTTTCAAGCGCGCCTCAAAGAGCTGTCAGCACAGGGACGGGGCCCCAACAGGGCCAAACCCCTGCTGGAGTTGCGGGACATCTTAATAGGATACCGTGGCCCCGGAACGTGAAGGGCAACAGAAGGAACAGGGTGGTTTTTAGTCAATAAAAGTCTGACAGTCCCTTCCGCCCTACCCAGGGCGGAAGGCCTCATTTGATGATTTTTACCTCTAGTAGTTAATACCACCAACTTAATGACACCCTTCTGTAATAGTCATTAGGTACACTCATAAAAAAAAATTTTTTTTTTTCAGAATAACAATTTTTGACGTCTTCATCACTGCATCTTTGACTACAACATTTGAAAATGTCATCAGGGTTTCAGATATTGGGTCTGAAGTTACATTGAAGAATATAAAGGTAATTTACATCTCACTGAACAACATCTTATAATATGTCATATCCTACGTAATGTAATCAATACAAGAAGAAACAATTTAAAAATCGAAAACAATATCAAAATAAGACGTAAAATATGTAGTAAATAATCACTTATCGTCACATATCTTTAGAACTGTCCAGTGCACTTTTTGCCTCTTGTGTATCACGCTACGAGCGCCCGCCGCCCGCACCTCTTCCGGTCCCCGTTCTCGTCCTACCCCCGCGCCCCCGTACCCCTAAGGGTCAGTTCACACCGAGACGCGACGCAACGTGAAGATACTTGAAGAGGCCAGTGACTTCGCGCTGCGCCGCTCGCCGCCGCGAGACGCATCGCAACGTCGCCGCTCTTGCACGTCGCGCGTACCGGCGATTCACCGCTGCGTCACGATGCGTCTCGCTGCGCCGCGCGGTGTAGCGCGGCGTAGAGCGACGCATCGCGACGTAGTGCTGCGTGGTGTAACGTATTCTAAATTCTTACAATGAAATGTGTATCTTTTCGTGTAGAAAATAAAGTTATATTTTGAGTCGCTCTTTTAAAGTGTGCACGCAGCGTCGCGTCGCGTCGCGTCTCGGTGTGAACTGACCCTAAAGAGGACTCAATTAAGCGGTTTAGCTATAATAGAAACAATAGAATATTGGAATGTTAATCACAATACGTTATGTATTTTATTGAAATAAAATAAGATTTATTTTACTTTGTTTAGGAATTTTCTGCTTATTTTAAATGATGAAGGATTTACAATTAGTACGTTGGAGGGGTTAGTATGAGCGCGCGAAGTTAACATTTTACACTAGCTTCCGCCCGCGACTTCGTCCGCGTCAAAGTTAATTTATTATGCCACAGGAACCGTACATTTTCCGGGATAAAAACTAATTAAAAAAATGTTTCTAAATACAGGCTTTTTTTTTTATTATTACAATATTGAATATTGGACATTGTATTGTCATCAGAACTAATGGCGCATTTTCATTAGTCGATAGGGCCCGCATGCGGCGAGTCCCCGCATGCGACATAACAACCAATGAAAGTTACAAGTCGTTACACCGCATGCGGGGATCCGCCGTGCATGCTTTTTCCGACCGTGATATCGACATGCGGGCCCTGTGGCATGCGTTCCAGAAATCTGTCGCACCTCGCATGCGGGCCCTGTGGCATGCGTTCCAGAAATCTGTCGCACCCCGCATGCGGGCCCTATCGACTAGTGAAAATGAGCCATTAGGCTAGTTGACACCACCACCAATTGACGTACTTTTTATGACCTGTCAAAACGCGATTCTTTCATAGATTTTGTATGGTAATAGCTCGTTGTGACGTCACTTATTTGGCAACTCAATTGTCTAACTATTTTTTGAAAGCCACAAAAAATCGAATTTTTCAGTAAATTGAAAATTAATCGGGTTTTCAGCGCTAAAATAAAGCGTTTCTTTAGAGAAGTTATGTCTTGGAATTATTGGTTCATGGTGTCAACTACCCAATTGAGTAACAAACATCCATCTATTTAAACTTTCGCATTTGTAAGATGTTGAATTACATTAAATTTATTTTTCAACCGACTTCAAAAAGGAGCAGGTTCTCAATTCGGCGCGTATGTTTTTTTTTTTTTTTTTTTGTATTTATGTTACCTGATTTCTCAGCCAATTATGAATAGATTTGGATGATTCTTTTTTTGTATACTTCCGAATAGGTCCCATAGAAATATTGTCATGATCTGATGATGAACTTCGGAGATATGGAACGGAACTCCTTATAGAATCACTGCATAACTGTCGTAACCAGTAAAATTGCTTTGTTTATACGTGTAGTCGATGACTGACTGAAGGAAAAGGGGGAGGGGGTACGTCAACCCCCCTCCTACTACTTTTCAAAATTAAATATATCGTGTGAGGTATTGTTTGAAAGGGCTTTTTGTAAGGATTTCAAACATTAACACACAAGCACTAAAAAGTGAAAAATAAAAAGCTTTTTTACAAAAAAATAAAACCGCCTTCAAAAACTACAAAATAAAAAAAATAACTTTAGTTTTGGAAGTCGGTGGCAATATCTACATAACAAAAAACAAAACCAAAGCCACCGACTTCCAAAACTAAAGTTATTTTTTTTATTTTGTAGTTTTTGAAGGCGGTTTTATTTTTTTGTAAAAAAGCTTTTTATTTAAACTTTATGCAACAAAAGTACAAAGGTTAGGCATTCTCTAACAGTCGACCAAAGGTGGTGAAGAGATAACATGGTAGGTGAAGTGAGGTGATTTTAATATATTATATGTTATTTGCCCCCCTATGAGGGGGACTGAAGACCTGGTAAAGGTCGCGGGAAACCGCTGGATGCGGGCAGCGCAGGACCGGCCATTGTGGCTGTCTTTAGGGAAGGCCTATGTCCAGCAGTGGACGCCGTTTGACTAATATGATGATCTTCTTCTTTATCGTGTGGGCAGTAAGGTCTTAGGCTTAGCACGCATTGCGATTAAACGCGCGCGGTTTAGGAATAGCTGAAAACGCAAAAACGCGCATCAACACGCACTGCGGCTTGCGTTTTGCTTAGATTTATTTCATTTCACCATGGATTACTGGTGAGATTTTTTCAAACCGCGGTAAAAACGTAACTAGTTGCGTTTTTTTAAATCAGTCACTGAAAAAAGTCACTAATGCGTGCGCTTGTATAGAAAGCTATGTGTTACATTTTTTTGCGGTTTCAGACCTGCGGTTAAACGCGGGCGTTTAATCGCAGTGCGTGCTAAGCCTTACGACCACACACCCTAGTGATATGTGCCTATATGTTGATGATGATGATATTGTTTGTTACAGCCTGAAATTGAACTCCTCATAAACGGAACAGATCATTCCCGGTTGGCAAATGTTTTATTGTCTATTGACAATCCACATGTAGCCAGTAATTTGTTGGTAAGTAGTACTGCTTTTTTGGAACGAAGTTCCTTAACGCGCGTTGCAAAAGGGGGCTAGACGGAAAAAATAAGAGCAAAAGTTGTAACGACACTTTTTAAGACCAAAAGTTGTAACGACACTTTTTGCTATAGTTGTAAGCCGTGCGGCGTGCGCGTGTTTCTCTGTCAGGCTAAGAACTCACGGAGCGATTTTGAACCGTGCCCGCCGCGGTGGCGGAACTGCGGTTTTATTTCCAAACTCACGAGACCGGTTATTTGCGCGGTTACACAGCCGTCGCGGTTGAGATTATCGCCCGCAAACGTGGCGCCCGCCGCCTCTGCGCCACTGCGATCGCCCGCCAATCGACCGCAGAGCGCGCGGGCGCAACCCGCCGAGGCTGCGGGTGACCGCAGCTCGCGCGATTCTACTAGTTGCCCGCCGGTGCAGCGGGACCTGCAAACAAACGCGCAGACTGCGGGCTTAAAACGCGTCGTGAAATGTGCTTTAATTTTTTACATGTATATCTGCACTCTACAGAAACTGCGGGCCCGCAACCGCGGCGGACGCGGGTGAAAACCGCTCCGTGAGTTCTTAGCCTCAGTCTCTCTCTCTCTCATATAACTTCGTTCCATCCGGGTGTCCCTTGACACCTCTCAAGTTTTTATTTCTATCCTTTATTGTCCCACTGGGCAAAAGCCTTCCCCCATTCCTTCTACTTCCCTCCATCTTGTTCCTCATCTCGTTCTTCTGAGAAAGGTATCCAAGGCCTTCCACCATCATCTCCTAGGTCTAGCTGTGTCAGGGTTCCAGTTTTGTGATATGCGGGCGGCTCCGCCAAGCCGGCTCCGACAGACATGGTTCGTCCAGTCTTACTTCAATCTTGCAGCTTTTTGAGCTGTTACGATAATTTGTGTGCAGTGTGGTATTTCTGACTGCATAGCAGTTAATTTTGTCAATTTGAGTAAGTATAGAGCACGTTAAGCTGTTGGTCCCGGCTGTCTTACGTGGATCTCTGACAGTCGTTACGGGTCGCCAGAAGCCCGAAAGTCTGACAACCAGTCTTACCAAGGGGTATCGTATTACCCAATTATTGGGTTGTGAAGGTCAGATAGGCAGTCGCTCCATGTAAAATACTGGTATTCAGCTGCATCCGGTTAGACTAGAAGCCGATCCCAACATAGTTGAGAAAAGGCTAGGTATATGATGATGATGGAGTATCTTGCCCATTCTTCATATTATTATGAAACTACCTTTTGAAATTATTCTAACGGTCTAATTAAAATAAATGATTGAACTTTAATTTTGACATATTTATCTAATGTAATATAACGCCATGCCATCATGCCCCGAAGACAAGGCAGCGGCGTATAAAACGCCTACATAGCGCAAACAGAACAGCAATTTATGGACAAACAGTTTTCAGTTATTAACTGATACTGAACTAAAATTCCTCACTAATAGAGTTGAAAATTGGTGCAACTTTATTTTTTTTGGACATAATTTCCTTTTCTTCATTAATTCCTTAAAAATAAAGCAATATTTTTCTTTTTTCATATTCCTCTAAATTCGGGCGTTTATTTTGTGTAATTTTCTTATTTTAATAAATAGCCTTTCTTGTTTCAGAATGCCGTTTTTATGATTCAAAAAGAAAATATTAAAGATTTCTTGAACGTATATTTACAAAATATTGTAGAGCAATACGCATAGCAATCAGAAGCAGAGAAGCTTAAAAAAAAAAAACAACAAATGAGACGAGTGACGGCGCGCGCGCTGCTTTTGTACCGGTTCAAAAGTAGTCTAGACTAAGTGATCTTTCCTAACAATACAATTTATAGTACCTATCTAAAGTAACAAAAGGCAATACATTAATACATAAAGTTTAAATAAATAATTAAACAGTACGATTGAAGTGCAAAAAAACTTATTTTCGTTAAAAAAAACATATAAAAGTTAGAACTTTGACCTTTAATGTCTCCAAAACCTGAAGGTTCCCAGATGTGGTCGAGAATAAAAAAATGTCACAATGATGGGAAGAATCTGCACCTACCGGCTTCATTAAAAAGGTTAACGTTAACAAAAAATTAGTACTATTTACTTGTTGTAGTACCTAGTTAATATTAGATTTTTGATAAATATAAACTTTTTTTATACTTAATAAAGTATTTTTTTATTTATCCTCATTATATTCATTTATCCTCTCCCAATCCTTATATGGCTTATTGGTCTCGTGGTCGCAAGCGCGACTGTTAAGCGTGGGGCCCTGGGTTCGATTCCCAGGTCGAGCAAAAAGAGTTATTGTGTTTTTCCATTACGAATATCTTAATAGCAGCCCGGAGTTTGGAAGTTGGTGGTGTGACACCCCCATGCCGAGACATGGGGGTGTCACACTATCAACTTCCAAGCTTTTCGTGGCTTTTCGTGCTTTTCGAGGAAAGCACGAAAAGCCGTTGGTCCTACGCCTGATCTCTCCCCGGTCGTGTCTAATTGCCGTCCCATCGACCTATGAGACCGGGGTTGCGGGACGTCTTAACAGGACACCGTGGCCCCGGAACGTAAAGGGCAACAGAAGTAACAGGGTGGTTTTTTAATCAGTAAAAGTCTGACAGTCCCTTCCGCCCCACCCAGGGCGGAAGGACTCATTTGATGATTTTTAACACCTTAAAAAAAAACGACCTATGAGAGTTAGGGAAGAGAGAGTGCACCTGTGTTTGCGCACACATTTGTGCACTATAATATCTCTTGCCAAGTATGCTAGCCTCCATTGTGATTAGCGGTCGTGACCGAAATGGTGTCGTAATGGCCCACTGGCTAAGGCGCCCGCCTCTCATGCATGAGGTTGTGGGTTCAAATCCGGGCAAGTACCAATTATATGACTTTTTAATTCTTTTCTAAAGTTTTTGGACATCACTGGCTTCGGTAAAGGAAAACATCGTGAGGAAACATGGACTTACTGTTCCACTCAAACCATGTCAGAGGCTCTTAAGGCAGTTTAGAAACTCTGACACTAGGGTGTGTGGAGTCGTAAGACCTTGCTGCTCACACGATAAAGAAGAAAGAAAAGAACCGAAACGGTCTGGAGAACATTACGTATCCATAAAACAGCTATGGCTCTAAAATGATGTAGGTACTCTGGGCTCTTAATCAATAAATCCTATATATACATATAATAAATCTGTAACTGGTCACTGTCTGTACATAGAAGATTTTTGAGAAAAACAATAATGTTGGGGGCCTTTATGACCGCAATAGAACCCAAAACAATGCTTTTTAGGTTTATTTTCTGTTTGTCTATCTCAGAGACAACGGAACCGAATGAGCATTGGTTTTCAAATTCAATTCAATGTATTGTGTTATCCTTAGTGTTTGTTTTTTTAAATCGGTTCGTAAATAAAAAGTTATATTAAAGAATCACGTCAAAGATTCATTTGTTCTATAAAAATACCATAAAATAACTGATTAGTTGAATTGTTTCCTTAAGTCACACTAAGGACCACGTGAGCGAAGCTGCGGGAACAACTAGTCTATACTAATATTATTATGGCCTTATTCCACCCACTTGAATTGTAATGACCTCGAGATATCAATTCATTGTGTCTCTTATTTGCGATTCCATTGACCATCTGTTTAAGATTATTTGATTAACGATAAGATCTTATATTCAAGGATTTAAATAGCTATTGGTAAAGTGTGGATATGTTTATGTAATAATTATAATAAAGCAGTCATTCTGGACACCCCCATAGTTAGGAGGCTCCTCTCTTTGAAGCCCTGACTGCTGCCGCGCCGGTGGCTTAGACCCTGTTCCCGTCACCGGTGGGCTACAATTTTTTATGTTTTAAATGTTTTTATTATTTTTATTTATATATTTAAAAATTTATTAAAATATGTGTTGTGAATAGGGGAAGCCGACAATCACACTAATAATTTACATTAAAAAAAACGACAATTTTATTAGACTAGACATCAGGAACAATCACATGTGGTGGTAAATGAATGTGAATACCGAATTTCGATGTGCTAAGCTGGGCAGCAATAGATGTCTATTACACATAGGTACATGACATCAAGCCTGTAATCCCCGAAGGGTAACGCAGAGGTGTACCCATTTATAGCACACCGACATTTCGTCAGTCCCATGTAATAGGGGGCGAGCCTAGCCATCAACCGGGCACAAATTTAGAATCCGTGGCTGCTACTGAGAAATTCCTGATGGAGAAACTTCATGGCTTCAGGCTTCATGTAAAACACTGGTATTTAGCTGTATCCGGTTAGACTGGAAGCCGATCCCAACATAGTTGGGAAAAGGCTCTTATGGGTAGGGCACCCCAAAAATATAACTAAATCAAACAAACGATAACATTCCACTTTTGTTACTAATACCGAAATCAATGTCAATGACGAAACAAATAAATACTGCAATCTGTTATAATCCATTTTACTTCAGATTAAATATAATTATCGTTTGTGTAAATAGTTGATTTAGTATTTATCTATAGACAACGGATTCTCATTAGCAGTTTTCGTCGAAAGCACGTGAAAGACAGGTATGTTTATTAATGACATTTTTTATATTTTCTTATACAGGGTAATTGAAAATATACCCGAAACCTTAAAAGGGGTCATTGTACTCATCATTGTGAACAACTTTTACTATGGGACCAACCCTGAAATCATGGAAAAAAATCAACTGTTTCATACATTACGATCGTGTTGTGTAGCATTTTAGTAGGGAACAGCTGATTTTTTTTAATGATTTCAGGGTTGGTCCCATAGTAAAAGTTGTTCATAATAACGAGTACAATGACCCCTTTTAAGGTTTCGGGTATATTTTCAATTACCCTGTATAGTACGGAGTTTAAAAAGACGTATCACATAGCCGATAACTACGCGTATGCGTAGTTATCGGCTATGTGATACGTCTTTTTCGTCGGCGGCCTACCCCCATCTCTTAAAACAGTATTTAAAAAAAAAAACGTTGCCCCACTCTAGGAATTTCTCCTGTATCGTGGGTGCGTTTACAAACATATAAACTCACATACACAAACAGCCAGACAACTATCACTATTACTTTAAGTACAACTATCTGTAGGCCATACAAATATTTGTTCCGTGCGGGAATCGAACCCGCGACACGCAGCGCAGCAGCCAATCGCTCAGCCACTGCACCAACCGTGCGTACAACATAGAAAGTTTTAAATCACAATAAAAAAATATATTGGCAGTGTAGCAAAAAGACTATGAGTTTAGCCTGTATAACAAATAATTTATTCGACTGTACATTTTGAAAATAAAAAACAATGTATGTATGTGATATTTACATAATTATGGCGTTTTTTCCACAAAAGCCATTAAAAAAAATATTTTAAAAAACGATTCCAAGCCATTATTATAATGTAGTAATATTTAGTACCGCTATCGATTATCAGGTTTCTGTACTATATTTGTAAAATCGTGATTGGTCGCCATAATAACAGTTTTTATTTAATTTCAGGTCATAAAATGCAGTTATCTTTATTATTGTTGTCAATCCTCGGCTTAACCGTAGCTACACCGGTGGACTTCATTAAAATTAATGAAGCCCTGTTAATTCGAGGTAATATTATTTTAAGAAATAAGAACGTCAATTTCATTAAATAAAAAGGTTTAGGTTTTGTTTGACGATCTCTGGCCACCGTAAGGAGTGGCCTGCGAGTGGCGAACTTAGGGCAGTTCGTCGTGCACCATGAGGATTTCTACACGCAAATAATAAAAAAAAAGGTTCGGTTTAACTATATTTTAAAACCGTTTGAAATGATATTTGAACCTGTTTGACATAAGTAATTATATTTAAAACTGTTTAGCAGTTTACTTGAATTTCACTTGGAATGTTAATTAATAATTCACCAATAATAATATTGTTCTATAAATGTAATTCAAAATCTAGTCGTAATCTTATCTCAGTGACAGTCAACAACTTATTGTAAAACATAATATTACAGAGTTTGTACAGAGTTTCTAGCCCATTTTTCTTTTTCTCCATACGAAACTATCTCTGGAAATTGGCAACTTTACGTGCCTTTTTTTTTTTTTGAGGTGGTAAAATCATCAAATGAGTCCTTCCGTCCTGGGTGGGGCGGAAGGGACTGTCAGACTTTTACTGACTAAAAAACCACCCTGTTCCTTCTGTTGCCCTTTACGTTCCGGGGTCACAGTATCCTGTTAAGACGTCCCGCAACAACTTTACGTGCCTTGATCAGATTGAAATAAAAGATTTGAGTTTGACTGAATCAATATCAAAAGAATTCGGATAATTAGATTCATTTTTGACAGAATGAGACTAAGATTAGATTGCGATCGTTAAGAAGTTGGTAGAACTGCCCCCCTGGTCAATTAAAAAATAATTATAATTTATAATTAATTACAGATGTATTGTCACGGAACAGTACCCTCGAGACTTTGGTTCTCAACCTGCTGGAAGACTTAAGACAGACTATGCTTACGGGATCTGATGATGTACCAATTCTGGATCCTTTTGAACTTGAAAGCTTAAATCTAAATGATCAAATTGTGCCTTTACCCGGGTAAGAGTTAATCAATACTAGCTTCTGCCCGTGACCTCGTCCGCGTTAAACTTGATTTTTCTCCATACAAACTTTGGACCCCCGTTTCATCCACATGGGATTTTTTAAATTTCTTTTTTTTTTACTGCCTCGCTGGTCTAGTGTTCGTAAAGGGCGACTGCTGAACATGAGGGTTCGATTCCCCGGCCAGGCAATGTTATTGGATTTTTCCATCAGGAATTTCTTAGTAGCAGCTTCGAATTTGTGCCCGGTTGATGGCAATAGGCTCGCCCCCTATTAAATGGGATTTAAACATAACTGGCGAAATGTGGGTGTACTAATAGGTACCTCTGCCTAACCCTTTGGAGAATACAGACGTGATGATGATATGTATTTTCTTAATGTTACTCCTACGGTCTTATCAAACTCACATACACAAACATCTAGAGTATAGACAGGTAGCCCAAGCAAAATATTTGTTCGCAGCGCAGTAGCCACAGCGCCAACAGCCCGGCCCGCGTGTCGCCACGCGTGGGGAAGCTATCGGTTTCATACATTTAGTCGGTTGCTCCACGCCACGTGGGGCGGGACAAATGTGAATAATAATATTAAATGTATGAAACCGATAGCTTTCCCACGCGTGGCGACACGCGCAAATATCCGGACCACTAAGCCAAGCGAATATTTGATCGCAGTGCAGTAGCCAATCACTAACCACTACGCCAACTGCGTCCTCAGCCTTACTCATTGTTTCCACGTTCCTTCCAGTTTCCACATCGATATCAAAGACCTGAAGGTCTCAAAGCTGAGCACGTTCATGGTTAACAGACTGAACATCAACTTGGCATCTATAATCCCTATACCTTTGAGGTATCGCATGGAGTTTGACATTCATGTTCCTGTCTTGGAAATTGACGCTGGTAAGTATGTTTTGGATGATTATAATAATAATAATAAAGGATCATGGGCATTTTTGTATGAGAGCTGGGCGTAAAACCAACAGAAATAAAATGTGTTGTAATTTACTTTATTGTACTTCTAAATACCCCCTAAATACTTGTTAACCCCAATATCGACCGGGTATCACTGCAAAAAAATCCCAAAGATTGGTTAAATAAAACACACATATTTGTTAAAAACTACTATATATTGATACCTTTTATTTAAATATCAATGGTTATCATCAACTATAACATCTAATAAATGTTCTGCGGGTGCAAAGAAAGGCTCGTGCCGTCCTAACCCCAAAAACCACAAAACTGAAACTATGTGGGCACAACTTCCTACTGTTCTTCTGCCTGTTAAGCAAGCACAGTAATGCTCAACTATAGATTGGTTTTTTTGGCCTATACGGTTATGTTTGGGTGTGTGAAAAAATTCACAGTGGTAGTATATATAACGAAATTAAAAGGAAAACTATCACGAGTAAGTAGGCTTTACAGGTTTAGGAGTAATAGTCGACCAACTTATAAAACGTACTTGGATAACATATTTTCCTAAGCAAAATGTATCGGAGAACATGTTTTTCAACTGCAAACGTAAGTTTGTTTTTTATCATTAGGTACAATAAAAATTATCGTTCGCAGCCTCGAAGGCAAATCGGACCGTAGGAAATGGGTTAAATTGTAAGATTCCCTCGCATATTACGGAACCCTACATTGTGCGTGGCCCGACACGCACTTGGCCGGTTTTTTGGATTCTATAACAAATACGTTTGAACATCACTGAATATCTCTGCTCACCGATTGTTTGGGTGATTGCCGTCATAGTATAAAATTAAGTAATGGTCATTAGCTTTCACATAAAATATATTTTAAAGCTGTTGGTTTTACGCCCATTTTGACCGTGACCCTTTATTTAGCAAAAAAAAAGGCGAAATACAATGCATGTTACAGTAATAGAATATTTCATTTGTGCACAATTTTGTGAATGCCCCGATGCTAGGAAAATCCTGTGTTATAGGGGTCATCCATTCGTCCGTTAAGGTAAGTTACAAAATTCGGGAGGCTAAGACGTGTAACAGCAACAATAGTGTGTGAGTTAGGGTGTGTTTGTTTTAAGTACCATGCGAGGACCTGCGTATGAATACACAAGGCACATCCGAGGACCTTTTCAAACCGAGGACTTTTTCGGACGTCCTCGGATTGACTTGACCATTGCATCGTACTCTACGTTCGATTTTGAGCCTTCCTGTATACTTAATAAGGAAAAGTTGGTCAAACCTCGGTTTGGTCACAGAAATTCATGCTCACACCCCGACAGTGTGTGTCCGCCAGGCGGCGCCACTAAAATTTTTACACACCTCGTCATACACTTTCAGTCTTATTTTAAGTACCTTGTGGGGACTTATGTGTAAACCTTCACACAAATGTCCTCGAAATGGTAGCTTTTCAACACAAAGTGTATGGAGGTCCTCGTATTGATAGCTTTTCCGAACAAGAGTGTATTCAGGTCCCCGTTTTGATAGATTTTCTAAGTGTATGATATTCTATAGATTTGAGATTATTTGATTATTAACCGACGAAAAAAAAGGAGGAGGTTCTCAAGTCGACGCCTAGACATAATTTTTTAAATGTTTGACCACGTATAACTTTTTACAGTGTTGTCCGAATTCGATGATTCTTTTTTTATTGGATAGAGTATACTTCCAAGTTGGTCATTGTGGTGATGAAATGAAGCTGCAGCAGGAATTGTCTCCGTGCAAGGCAACTCTTTAATGGTCAATGGTATCATCATGAAACTTCATATTCAACATGTTTATGTTAGATAGCAAACAATCATTATGGTGATGATATGCAGCTGCAGTAGGAATCGTCTCCGTGCATGGTAACTCTTCAATGGTCAATGGTATCGTCATGAAACTTCGTATTCAACATGTTTAGGTTAGATAGCAAACAAACATTATGGTGATGCTATGAAGCTGAAGCTGCAGTAGGAATCGACTCCGTGCATGGTAACTCTTCAATGGTCAATGGTATCGTCATGAAACTTCGTATTCAACATGTTTAGGTTAGATAGCAAACAAACATTATGGTGATGCTATGAAGTTGCAGTAGGAATCGTCTCCGTGCATGGTAACTCTTCAATGGTCAATGATATCGTAATGAAACTTCGTAATTAACATGTTAAGGTTAGATAGCAAACCAAAATTATGATGATAGTATGAAGCTGCAGCAGGAATCGTCTCCGTGCAAGGAAACTCTTCAATGGTCAATGGTATCGTCATGAAACTTCATATTCAACATGTTTATATTAGATAGCAAACAATCATTGTGGTGAAGATATGCAGCTGCAGTAGGAATCGTCTCCGTGCAAGGTAACTCTTCAATGGTCAATGGTATCGTCATGAAACTTCGTATTCAACATGTTTAGGTTAGATAGCAAACAAACATTATGGTGATGCTATGAAGCTGCAGTAGGAATCGTCTCCGTGCATGGTAACTCTTCAATGGTCAATGGTATCGTCATGAAACTTTGTATTCAACATGTTTAGGTTAGATAGCAAACAAACATTATGGTGATGCTATGAAGCTGCAGTAGGAATCGACTCCGTGCAAGGTAACTCTTCAATGGTCAATGGTATCGTCATGAAACTTCGTATTCAACATGTTTAGGTTAGATAGCAAACAAACATTATGGTGATAATATGCAGCTGCAGTAGGAATCGTCTCCGTGCAAGGTAACTCTTCAATGGTCAATGGTATCGTCATGAAACTTCGTATTCAACATGTTTAGGTTAGATAGCAAACAAACATTATAGTGAAGCTATGAAGTTGCAGTAGGAATCGTCTCCGTGCATGGTAACTCTTCAATGGTCAGTGGTATCGTCATGAAACTTCATATTCGACATGTTTAGGTTAGATAGCAAACAAACATTATGGTGATGCTATGAAGCTGCAGTAGGAATCGTCTCCGTGCATGGTAACTCTTCAATGGTCAATGGTATCGTCATGAAACTTCGTATTCAACATGTTTAGGTTAGATAGCAAACAAACATTATAGTGAAGCTATGAAGTTGCAGTAGGAATCGTCTCCGTGCATGGTAACTCTTCAATGGTCAGTGGTATCGTCATGAAACTTCATATTCGACATGTTTAGGTTAGATAGCAAACAAACATTATGGTGATAATATGCAGCTGCAGTAGGAATCGTCTCCGTGCAAGGTAACTCTTCAATGGTCAATGGTATCGTCATGAAACTTCGTATTCAACATGTTTAGGTTAGATAGCAAACAAACATTATGGTGATGCTATGAAGCTGCAGTAGGAATTGTTTCCGTGCAAGGTAACTCTTCAATGGTCAGTGGTATCGTCATGAAACTTCATATTCGACATGTTTAGGTTAGATGGCAAACCAAAATTATGGTGGTGAAATGAAGCTGCAGCAAGAATTGTCTCCGTGCAAGGCAACTCTTTAATGGTCAATGTTATCGTAATGAAACTTCGTATTTAACATGTTAAGGTTGGATAGCAAACCAACATTATGATGATGATATGTAGCTGCAGCAGGAATCGTCTCCGTGCAAGGCAACTCTTCAGTGGTCAATGGTATCGTTTTGAAACCAAAACTTCATTATGATATTGACCTGCAGCTGCAGCAGGTAACGTCTTCGTGCCACTAAACTCATCAACGGTCGCTGGTATCTTCTTGGAACTTTGTATACAATATGTTTACGTTGGATAGCAAAACGCCATTATTATACTGATGTAAAGCATCAAAAGCAGCATCAAGCAGGAATCGTCTCCGTGCAAAACAAATTCTTTCACGGTCACTGATATCGTCTTATAACTTCAAACTTTTATGGAGATATTAACTGCTGATACTTCATACATACATGCTGCATATTATACAAGTTTTAAGACAACACCCGTGACGGCTAAAGAGTTGTCTTACACGAAAACGATTATTTCTAGAGCTCCTCATCACGTTGATCACGTTTGGCCATCCTAAACATATTGTACACAATGTACACACAGTTTCAAGACGTTCCTAGTGACTGTTCAAGAGTTCAGTTGTACGATGACGATTGCTGCTGCAGCTTCAAGTAATCACCGTTATTATATTTTGCTATTTAACGTAAACAGTACAAAGTTTCAAAACGATACTAGTGACTGTTAAAGATTTGCCTTTCACGGAAACGATTCCTGATACAGCTTCACGTCACTATCATAATGGCGTTTTGCTATCCAACCTAAACATGTTTTATACGAGATTGCAAGATGATACCAGTGATCATTAAATACTTCACTTGCAAGGAGACAATTCCTACAGTAGTGTTATTACTACAATGTCAAATTTCGTCTAATACAGAATGGCATCAATTGCACTTTCTCAAGATTGATCAAGTTGAAAACTGTTATTTCGTAAGTCCTCTGATAGTACTTAAAATAAGAAATGTGTGTTTATGAACTTAGTTTATTTCGGTGATTCAAAATAAATTATTATTACGTTGCTACGGAAAATTCGTAAAATGTCCTCGCATTGTACAACTCCTACGCGGAAAAACGACCTCGGATTGTTCGTCAAAAGTCTAACACAGGGTCCTCGCATTGTACAAGACATAAGAAAAAGTGTGTGAAAATAGGTCCTCGGATTGGTGCCTCTGGTCAAATGGTCAGGGTCCTCGTTTGGCTCACACACAGGTCCGCGGATGGTACTTACCAGGCGGGTTTGCGTGTGTATTCAAGTCCTCGCATTGGTCACAGAAAGTTACACCAAAAAAAAGAGAGATAGCGCTATACGAATAGGCTCATCACCCCAAATATTGTTTTCTGTTTCTTTCTATCTTATTGAACCATGCGTATGACGTCGTTAAATAGGTTTTCTAGGACGTCCTCGGATGGTGACTTGTGTCTATAGTCCTCTTATGGACGTCTATACAAACAGGGGTGTGTGATTTGGTGTGATGGGGTGAGTGTGTGATGTGTAGGTGTTGTGTGTGTAGTAGTAGGGAGGGTGATTTGGGGTGGCTGTAGGTATTGAGTGTTTGTGATACTAATGTTAATACTTTGGTAGTGTAGCGACATCTATCACACAACATACCAACTATATCAAAATTCTCCGTGACGTTAATATATAAAATCCCGACAACAA
Source organism: Hoplodrina blanda (assembly GCA_949316365.1). NCBI lineage: Eukaryota > Metazoa > Arthropoda > Insecta > Lepidoptera > Noctuidae > Hoplodrina > Hoplodrina blanda. The sequence continues at coordinate 14,145,646 of OX438580.1, read as the reverse complement.
CCGTCGGGTAGTACCCCACCAGACATAACACCCGTCTGGTCGGACGATTCTCCCTTTTCAATGGAGGATGAGAAATTTTTTATCCTGTTTCTCTTACCTCTAAAGTAAGGAACAACTATAACGAATGATGAAAACACAGAGTTATATATTCTTTCCATTATTGCTTTATTTTTTTGTTTGCCACATCTGAGAACCTTCTGTTTATTTAAATATTGAACGTCAAATTTTAACTTTTTGTCTCGTTTTTTTTGTCGATACCTAGCAATTTTAAAAGTTTACTAAAAATATAAATTATAACTACACGAAAGCACAATGCTTAGAGTGGTAATTGCTATTTTATTCCCATTTCAGCTAACTACGACCTCTCACTTTCTGCAATGGGTACCAATATATTCGGAAACGGCGATGCCAAGTAAGTCTAATATTTTGATACGTGTTTGTGCTAGAGGGTGGCTTTGTATAGTCTTAAATATTGTACTGTGATACGGATCTTTGGTGTGCGAATCCGATAGCATCAACCATGCTGCTGTTCCGTGCTGTCAGTTTTATAATACAATTAGCTTATGCCTGCGACTCCTAATTCTTTATCTAAAATAAAAATAGCCTAAGTTTCTCATTATAGCATCGACTATCTGTCAGAGAAAGTCCCGTCAAAATCGGTTCAGCCGTTTCGGTGATTTGCCGAAACAAACATCAACACAACCAACCGAAAGACGAAAATTAAAAAAAAAAATGGAATCAGTATCGTGTAAATATTCATATTAATGTGCATTTAGTTATAAGCTGTTATTTTAATATTACAAACAGGCACTCTAGTTTTTTTTTAATTTAAATATTTTTTTGCTCCCAGGATCAATTTAATTGAACCGAGAGTGACCGGGACCATAGTTATAGGCCCAAGGATTACCATTGGATCCGGCATATTCCTTCAAATGACGAGCAGTAATGTCCATTTGTCTTTGAAAAGTTTTGAGGTAAGAGCAGTAATCATAATAGTTAATAATAATTTCTCAGCTTGTTATTTGTTGAGAGGATGAGTGAAAGACGATTAACAAAAGGTATTTATATGGCAGTGGTGAGTGGCATCGCAGGGAGGGGTCGCCCTAGGAAGACCTACACTGACCTTGGTGAGGTTCTTCAGAAAGGTCAGGTGCACTACAATTTTTGCTTTTAACCTACTAAATAGTTATTTTACCCTATAGTATATTACCCGGGATAATGCAAAGATTCTAACGAAACAACATACATCTAAATTGGACCAGGCGTTTAGGAGTTATGGCTGAACATAGACACTCTCACACATGGGCCTCGGAAATATTACCCTCCTTTTTTGGGCAGAAATAAGGACTTCTTTTGTTTTGCAGTCTCAAATCAATGGACTGATGAATGATGCTGCAATGTCAGAGTTTATCAACACATTCTTGAAGCATCTTGTGCCAGAGATGGTGGAGATGTATGAGGTAAGGTTACATAGTATTATTATTATTCTTGTTATTCTTCCCTAATACATGGGACTTACAAAACGTCATGTTATGTGTTTATGTAACTTCTTAACTAGTCAACTTCGTTTAGCCTCAGAAACATCTGCCAGTCGGTTGTGATTCTCAGTGGCCTATGTGGAAAGCGCTCAATAGACTCCGCACCTATGTAGGCCGCTGTTAACATAATCTAGCAAAATGAGGGGGAGGATTATAGATCCCAGCGATACCCAGTGCGAATGTGGTGCTCCTGATCAGACAATGGCCCACTCACTAAGGAGCCCAAAGTGTACTTAGTTAGTCTCTATAGAGACTAGCCGCCAATATAATAACCGAGTGTAAGGTGAGGTCTTAGGTTCGATTCTCAGGTCGGGCAAAGTTTATTGGGTTTTTCTATGAGGAATTACTCAGTAGCAGCTTCGGTGTCTGGATTTGTGCCCGGTTGATGGCAATAGGCTCGCCCCCTATTACATGGGACTTAAAAATATAACTGGCGAAATGTGGGTGTACTAATGGGTACACCTCTGCCTAACCCTTCGGGAATTACAGGCGTGATGTTATGTTAGCCAAGGAAAATTAGGGTTTCACCTCGAAATGAGAGATAGTCAGCTATACAATTTTGACCTTGAAATATCTGAGGTCGCGGACACCCTACGGTAAGTAGGTTTTGAGACAAGTTTTAGGGTGACAAAATAAGGTCTCATTCCTCGGAATGTAGCTCGAATTAGACAAATTAGAGCTAGTATCTCGATACTAGCTCTAATTTGACTAATTTTCCTGGACTATGTAAGTATAATTACTACTTAACAGACGTTTTTATTTTTTGTTTCTACTTACAGGATGATATTACTACGTTCTTGAGTGATACCGTGCTACAGGTTGGAAACGAGCTTTTAGCTGATCTGAACCTGGCTGGAATTCTTGGTTAACCCGGTTTCAGAACCAATACAAGAATAATGCACTAAAATGTTTATCTTTAAAAATATATGGATTTTTTTTTATGATGTTAATACAGCAACTTAAACGGACATCTGACTTAATTTTGTATGTGTATACATTTAATAAAAATGTAATCAAAATCTACTGTTTTTAATTTATTCTTTCACAAGTTTACACGAAGTACCTATTAGTTAAAAAAAAATATTATGACAAAAGGGTGGCACTATTTAAGAAATAACTTTTACCAACCAACCAATTAAAAAAACTAAATGTAAAAGGAAAGCAGAAATATGAGCCAATAACTTAGGGGCTAATGAGTAAGGGTCAGTTCACACCGAGACGCGATGCGACGGGACGCAACGTGAAGATACTTGAAGAGGCCAGTGACTTCGCGCTGCGCCGCTCGCCGCCGCGAGACGCATCGCAACGTCGCCGCTCCTGCACGTCATTCTGTGCGCGCGTACCGGCGATTCACCGCTGCGTCGCGATGCATCTCGCGGCGCCGCGCGGCGCAGCGCGGCGTAGAGCGACGCATCGCGACGTAGTGCTGCGTGGTGTAACGTATTCTAAATTCTTACAATGAAATGTGTATCTTTTCGTGTAGAAAATAAAGTTATATTTTGAGTCGCTCTTTTAAAGTGTGCACGCGCGTCGCGTCGCGTCTCGGTGTGAACTGACCCTTACTGTAATTCAAATGAAACTTTTGTTTACAATATTGTCCAAGCTTAGATTTCTATAGCAGCGACATCTATGTAAATGTATGCAGAACTAAAGCGTGTGTAATGTTCATTTGTTGTTCCTGTGTTACAAACTAGATGGCAGCACTGTGAGCATTCTGAAAATTTATTGTAAAGGTGCGCTGTGGAGTCATTTAAGCTTTACTTACACTATACTTGATAAAAATGATTTTAAAAGTACCACAATACTCATAAAATTGACAAATTAATATCTTGTGTTGCAATAACAAAAAAATAAATCAGTTTGGTAGTTTATTGCAACTATAGAAAATTAAAATTAAGTTTAGGGAGTTATGTTCTACTCCTTTGTTGCTTTCTCTGTATGAGAACAGGTTTTTGCCCTGCAGTGGGACAATTATTAAAGGCTGGTATTTTTTTTGATGTTCCACTCATTATAATGCAATTGCGAGCGACATCTTTCGAGATTTGTTTACTTAGGGTTTACGCATAGAACAGTCATAAGGCAATCTTCACACTGTCGTTCAGTAATTCGAAATAACGTGAACGATTTTCGCGCTCAGTACTATAAAACGCGGCTGTTAAACCAACATAAAACGAAACACAATATTAGGATTTTGATACATTATATCGTAAAATGTAAAATTAACGGGTGTCTGGGTTCATAGCTATAGTAAAATTTTCATTATGGCTTTAGTTATGGGGAGAGAATCAAGAGGATGGATGCCTTTTGTTGATTTTCAGTTTTAGTTATTACTTTGGTCATAATACTAAATTAAGGGACTGCCTTGTTTGTCTAGTGGTCGCAAAGCACGACTGCTGAGCATGAGGTCTTGGGTTCCCAGGTCAGGCGTGATGTTATGTATGTCGTGGTTTAGTCAATTTTGAGAAACACTGCGTTAGATGAATACATTATTCTGGTGCAATGTAGGTAGGTAGACACTTTAATGCAACATTTCACGTTCACGTCATTAGGAAAGCGACTGTACTTTCTTAGTTATGCGATTAACACACGGCACCGCACACCGCCGCGGAGGGCGGTGGCGGTAAAGCGAATCGCAGTCGCACCGCTCGACCGCGCGGTCGGGTGGTGTACGTGTGTTAGGCATCAACGAATTTCTTAGAGGCCAATGCGACATTAGATCCGCTTCACCGCCAACCGCGGCGGTGCGCGGTGCCGTGTGTTAATCGCCTTAGACTAACTTAGACCGCTTTAAAGTTACTTTAGTGGAAGCTAGTAGTGTTAGCTTAATTGAATCTCCACTAATTCTACTTTACATTAGCGCCTGACAAAGTCGTTCTTGAAAGTCGAGTCGAGGTGGTGAAGTTTTGTTTTCAATGCCACTTTGTGTTTAATTGAAGGTTTTTTTTAAGAAATTTGCGGTCTGCGAAAAGAATTGGTTGGTATTCCTTGAATTACCTATTTTATTCTTCTTAGGTCCTCACGTGTGCAGATGACAGGGCATGCGGCGCAATATGAAAGGTGGGCCATGGTCTGCGAAGAGACGCCGCATAGCCACTGAAGGTCGGTGCCATTTGCGAAACCCCGCCTTTGGAGATCTTCTTTGCTGCGGCCGATTTCGGTGCGGAGTCTTAATGCAGGAAAAACCACAGAGTACAGCTAGTTTTATTATATTACGTTATGAAAAACCGAAAAAACTAGGTCATGTTGAGAGGATGAGTGAAAGGAAGTGAATTAACAAAAGGTATTTATATGGCAGAGGTAAGTGGCAACGCAGGGAGGGGTCGCCCTAGGAAGACCTACACTGACTAACACTGACCTTATTGGTGAGGTTCTTCAGAAAGGTCAGGTGCGCAGTACTCGTAAACGGCGTGCTTGTATGACAAGATGTTTGAACGTAGATGAGGCGAAAGGAGTATTTAAGGATCGTAACAGGTGGCGTTCTGTGGTTTCTGCCTACCCCTATGGGAAAAAGGCGTGAGTTTTGTGTATGAAAAACCAGCAAAAGGTCATCTATGAAATCGAACAAGACATTGCTCATTTCTCCCTCGGCGCAAAACTTACGAAAGCTTTGTCAACGCTGAAATGGAAAAATTCCATTTTACCATCCAATCTTTTGAATTCATTTCTTTGAAAAATTTCAAAAGTGGTTCTCAAAGTTTTGAAACTACTTCCCGCTTGTTCCGGATACTGCGTTCATTGTGCTCTAGGGTTGACTAATTGTGAGAACTGTCTCACAAAAAAAATTAAAAGAAATCGATATCTAAAAATTATTTACTAGTTTCTTTTCTTTTTAGATTTTAGTTAAAGTTGGGATTTTACTTTTTTTTTAATTTACTTTTTTTTATTTTAGGTACACTTTTTAGTTAAAAATCCGCCGCTTTAATTTTTTTCAGAATTTTGTTTACCCATTGACACTCGCGAATCAATCAAGATGAACCTAGTGGTTGGGCCGTTGAGCAGAAGGGACATACGTAATTACATACAGGTCAATCATATAACATTAACATAGTTATTTGTATTTATTTGATTTTAATTTTTTAGTTTTAATACCGACTTGTTCCTACTTTGCTTTTGTGTACATTTTTTTTTTCTTTTTATGTTATGTGCCGTATTTTCGCGTGAATAAACAGTTTTTCTTTCTTCCTTCTTCTATAACCCTTCTCCTTCGCCTCACTCGGATAAAAGCTACCCATGCCCGTAGTTTCACTCACATCCCGGTATCTGCCAACCCTGTAACATGATATTGCATGAATCTGCAAGCCGAGTCTTCAGGGACAGATAAGTTGCGGGAACCAAGTTGGCTTGCGATCCTTTAACCACCCGTTATTCATGTATTAGTAGAAAATATAGTCCGAGTTATATAACACTATAGTCTGACTGCAACTTTGCCCGCGTGGTTTAGTTAACCCGCTTTAAATTACGTCGTCACTTCATCACTACATAGTATAAAACAAAGGCGCTTCTCTATCTGTCTGTCTGTCTGTCCCTATATATGCTTAGATCTTTAAAACTACGCAATGGATTTTGATGCGGTTTTTTTTAATAGATAGAGTGATTCAGGAAGGTTTATATGTATAATACATGCATAATATAGTAGAGAAACACTGATAATTTTAGAGGTTTCTTAATGTGATGTCGTAAATAAACACATTTTTTTGCGCTTACATTGTAAACGCTGGCTGAACCCTTCGAGATAGATCAAAATAATGTACTACAGTATTGTACACCTTAAAAAGGTCTACAAAAAAGTCCGCGATGGTATATGTCTATCTCTTAGGGATAATCCACAATAACCATTTTTATCCTTAACTTTTTACGTGAAATAATCGCTTATTTAAAAAGCAATTTTAGGCAATACAGCATTAATCCGTATCCAATTAAGTACCTTAAAATCATTGTGCATTTCATATAGATCATTATGGCCCTTTAAAGCATGTAATTTAAATTGATATTTTCAAAGATATTACAGTTTTAAAATGCAGGTACATAGCGTCTGCGGCGGCGGGCGATACCGCGGCCGGGGAGCCGGCAACCTCGATAGAAAATATGTTTATTGTCTAATGATAAAATAAGCTGTGAACGTAGTATATAAAGAAATTTTATAGAATATTTAATATCAGCATTGCACCCGTGCGAAGCCGGGGCGGGTCGCTAGTAATGACATAAAATTAGCGACTATGTGATCTTGGACTATCTATACTAATATAATGAAGTTGAAGAGATTTTTGTTTGTTCGGAAGCGCTTATCTCTGGAAATATCAGACGGATTGGAATAAAAAAATATGGTTGTATATGATAGCCAGATTCATAAGGGATACTATAGGCTTTATAACATCACGCTATGACCCATGGGAGCGGAGCAGTAACGTGGTGAAAAAAAAAAACACGCGTATGAGGTTGCAGGGAGCAGCTGATTTGGTTTATAATATACAGTCTAATAAATTAACATAACATCACACCTGTAATCCCCGAAGGGTTAGGCAGAGGTGAGAAATTCCTGATGGAAAAACCCAATAACACTTTGCCCGACCTGGCAATTGAACCCAAGACCTCATGCTCTAATAAATTATCGTTCCTAATAATTCTAAAACAATATTCTAAAATGGCCGCTAGTCTTACCACTAATCATTAATCTAAACAAAGGCTACATTATACAAGCGTGTAGTATTCAAAATTGTATAATTAGATCACTTTGTACGTTCATACCATTTTAATACACGCATTAGCAATCTAACTGTATAATTTCGGAGCGTTGTTGGTGCAGGACTAAGGGTTGGGGCACACTGGATGCGTTTCTCGAGCTATAATCTTGCGTAAACACTATAATTGGAGTTGGTTTAGCCAGAACAAACCAACCCACCTTACATTAACTTAATTAATTATTTTTGCTTATCATCGTTATCATATCGGCCGAACGATGTCCACTGCTGGACATAGGCCTTCTCTAAAGATAGCCACATTTTTATATAATTACATATCATCATCTGCCAAGGCTCTTCCCAACTATGTTGGGGGCAGCTTCTAGTCTAACCGGATGCAGCTGAATAACAGTATTTTACATGGAGCCACTGCCTATCTGACCTCTACAACCCAGTAACTGACAATACGATACCCCTTGGTAAGACTGGTTGTCAGACTTTCGGGCTTTTGACGTCCCGTAACGACTGTCAAAGATCCACGTATGACGTATGATTTATATAATTACATAAATAATGTTGATTAATTTTGAGCATAAGTTTTAGATAACATTGTTAAGTAGTAATGTAACACTTTTGGCATATGAATTAGCGTGACGTCATTAATTTATTAAAAGGCTAGTTTTGCCAGAAGTAAGCTCAATTTGAACAAGTACGTACTACATTTTTACAATGTTTTTGACTGAACTGTCACAAAACAGATTGCAAAGAAAGATCGATTTTAAATCTTCCTAGTACGATTTAAAATTGCGTGGGATATACATAAATAGGTATATGAGCACGAGTTTTAGGCATCCTATAGCCTTCAATAAACATCAGACAGTCGGATTGATCATTTGATTTCACTTACTCTTATTATGCAATTACAACACT